>CM036626.1:14854000-16067500 GCA_020746105.1 Trogon surrucura
TATAAGGCTGCTATGGGGCAGTGTTTCCAGATGACACTTCTAGCTAGATCTTGTCTGAGAGACAGAACAACCTCTTTAGAAGAGCGCCCTTGACTCGTAGAACAGAACAAGGAAACCCGTCACTTGCTGCCTTTTCAGTTCGTCATCTGATGAGAGATGACAGTAGATGTACGACAGCCACTGAGAGGCTTTACTGCCTGTCTTTTTGACATATTGAGCTAACACATAGGCTGTCAGTTTTGTTTTGTAATGCTATAATTACTTATACTGAAATCCTGGGGAATTATAAGAAGGATGAGATGCATTTCACATTGTAAGCTAAACTTGAAATAATACTGTATTTATGGAAGGTGGAAACAATTGAAGGTGTAGTAGAGGTCTCTACCATTGTTGCAGGGGGGTGGTAGTGGAAGACAAAACGCCTTATAATAACCATTTAATTAAAAAATTTATTAAAAAATTAAAAAATTACTCTTTCCATGGTAATGTATTTTGTAAGTATCAGTGTAGTTTCTTACCTGTTGTCTTACCTGACTTGCAAATGTTGTGATTTTATTTCTCTACCAGCTTGAATTGCAGATGCACAGTTGATGATGGAATTTTTTTCTAATGCCACAGCCCTCATATTGTCTGTGTTATATGCTAGAGTGTCCACTTTAGAACAGTGGCCTGTTGCTTTAACCTGGACTAGTGTTTCATTCATTCAGTGCTCAAACATGATAAACTTTGTCTGAGGATGCCAGAGCCAAACAGAGTGGGATTTTGTGATCTTTTCCAGTGCACAAGATGAAAGCACTAGCCAGCAGGAAGCCTTTCCTCCCAGAGGCAGTCCTTATATAGCTGATTTATTTATCCCAGCTTCACCCAAAGCTCTGCTGTTTATATTAACAAAGGAATCATCCTTGATTCAAAATCTACATCCATGTTAACTTTAACAAATTGAGTTTATTTTGTTTAGCTTAAGAGATGTTACTGTATAGCCGTGGCATTCTGGGACATAAGAAAGAAATATGGTGACACTGCAGTGAATATCCCTTGCTGGAATTTGGTGTAAATTGAAAAATACAAAGCAAATTTGACCTGCCTAAGCTCACATAGAAATTTTAGCTTTGTTCAGTGTTATGCCAAATACTGATACCGTCTTTCTAATTTTATTAAAGGTTTTGTCTTTACGAAGATCGTTCTCCACGTATACATATGTAATGATGGACAACATATTTTTCAGGCGGATCCTCATGGATTTGTGCATCAAAATAAGAATCTCTCATTATAGCTTTGTAAATTACATTTAAGCTAGCTTTTGTGAACTTACATGTGTATGCTTTGTCCATGGGCTGTGAAGGAGTAAATCAAATAAAGGAAATAATGGAAAATCTTAACTACTAGATACCAAGGGTGCACATATTGAGTAGTGGAAAATACTGCAAGTGGAAAAGCTCTTTTCAGGTGTTGGAATAATTGTGTTGTTTGAAACATACGACTAGAACAGTTTAAACAGTTATTAAGGAATGTTGCCAGATCGTATCGCTGCAATCATGCATATAGATTGGTGATCCCCATGCAGCACTACAAAATGTGTGAATGAGGTGCACTTACTAAAAATAAACCTGTTGAGTGCCATTCCTAAATTGCCATAGAATACTGGATAAGCGATGCAATTTTAGCGGTACAAAATTATCACCAAGATTGAGTTAAAAAACATGTTTTAAACTCGCTTGTAATGTTGCAGCTAGAAATGATAAAATAGTTGCAGACCTTTGTTTGCCTGAGCACTCGTCAGTGTTTAAAAAACAAAACAAACCGGATTCCACTGAACAGCAAACCCATAGGAGCAGTCCAGTAGGATGGAAATACTGCCTTGAGCTGAGGTTGGGGTTGGGTATGGTACAGAGGATGAATAAGCGTGCACAGCGTATGTGCACCTTGTAAGAAGGCACCATGCAGTATTTTGCAGGTTTCACCTGGTGTCAGTAAATTATCTCGGAGTATCTACGACTGGTCTTTAATCAGCCTCAGATTAGTTCATTTAACTTGGAGCCCTTGTAGTTCTTCTGCTCTTGTATAACTTGCAAGAAGTATTGGTGCATTCTGGTTGTTTGGAAACACCTGGTAGACGTACAGTTCTTGGAGTAGGTTCTTTCTCTTCCCCACCCCACCCCTTTTAGAAGAATTCGTCAATATTTAATCAAATTTCCCTTGTGCCCCTACATCCCGAACAGAATCAGTTTTCTTTCTTGTGAGGAACTTGTTTGCTGATGAAGGTCTGCTGTTGCTACCTCTGTGACTCTCCTCATATTTTAGGATATTGAATAAATGGGAACTCGTATCAATTTCTTTACAGTTCAGTTTGACTTGGGAAGATGAAACCTTTCTCTAGTCAGAAACAGTCTTAACAATCTATAAACTACTTTTCTCTCTAGCAAAAATCTTTGATTACCAATTTCTGTATGGTTATTCATACTTTCAGCTATGAAATTGCAGGAATACTGAGTTTCTGCTCCAGCAAGGGCTTAAGATATTTAGGGAAATAAATGAAACAAAAGGAATTTTATTTAACAATAAATTTTGTATCAGTCTAACTTTTTTCCATGAGTGACTGGCTTCCTGAGATCAAACTCCTTTACAGGGTGTTTTACAGCAGTATGTGGTACCTTTTAAAAACTGTAATTTTCCAAATGCTGGGAATGCTAAATGAAGACATAAAGAAATATTGATCTGACAGAGTAATTGGTGATCAAAGCACCAATGCATTTTAAAACTAGCATTGATTACTCTGGGATTTACGGTTTTATAATCCTGGGCTATGGTTTTGTTATCTTTCCAGTCTGAAAATGTTGAGTCTCTCTAGAGTCAGACAAATAATATTGAGAACACTGATTAGACATTTCTTTGAATTTATCACCCTAGTATTTGAGGACTTTTTTGTTATCTTCTAAGTTTATACTCAAAACCAGTCTCAGAGAAGTGGAAGAAATACTTCACTGATGAGACAGATGGAGGCAGAGGCATTAATGCCGTACCTGTACTGCCAGGCAGAATGACGTATCTTCTTGCAGCCTGAGCCTCCAACAGCAAGTACCGCGAGCTCAGACAAGTATCCCCATCGCCATGGCTGGCTGTGCTGCTTCGAGTCCTGAGCTCAGAATCCCCCTCCTTACTCATTTAATTTACTTTACATCATTATTATCTCCACCTGTTAAGTGTTGACTTGCTGTACTTTAAAGCTGTTGCATTCAGGTATTTTCCCCTAATATGTCTCCCCGTGTACAGTTGGTTTGATTTGTGGGGTTACTTGCAAACTGCCTGGAATGGTATCCGACGCATGGGTTGCATTGCTGGTCCACGGACGAGATAGACTGCCTTTGCTTAACTCCAGTACTGTCCATGCAACTCAGAATAATAGAACTCTAGTTTTCAGCCATTTTCATGTATTGTCATAATGGGAAATCTAAATAATGATGAGGGAAAGTGATGTTGGTAGCCTGGGTAGTGGAACAAGGTGTTTGACTTAGAACTGCTGCAAGTACTTCCGTTGGCATAGCATGAAAGAAAGATATTTTGAACACTTGTAGTAATTAGATTCCATGGCACTTCTGTCAAGTGGGTTAGCCTGTTTCTTGGCCAGATTTCAATTTAATTCATTATGTGTCACCTGCCTACCTTAGCCTTGATTCTCAAAAAATTTGTATCATCCTTTTAATTTCTGACCTGAACAGGTGTGCAGCGTTCACAGTGAAACCTAGAGATTCAAAGAACTCTTTTTTGGCTGTTAATAGCATAATGTGCATTCAATTTGTGTATCCGTTTGTTATGTTCCAATAGTGCTTAAAAAAGTTGAAAGAGAAATCGATATTCCGAAACTCCTAGAAGGTTGCATTTGCTGTGTAACTGCATAAATATCACAGCTTAGCAGAGCAGTTATCTGACTAGTGGTGAGGTGATATGTTTAACAAGAATGTATGCTTATCAAGTTGTGTCTTGACAAATATGATCCATGCAGAGTATTATGTCTCTGCTTGCTTAAAATCATCTCCAGAAGTTTTTAAAACAGACTGTTTGTTTAAAATTTAGTAATCCTATAGATTTGTGAACCCAGGGGGTATCTAGATGTTTGTCTTGATGTAATTCTTTGAAGAGATGTTTGTTTTCATCTTCTCCAAAAGTTACTTAATGAAACTTTTATAGACCCTGATTCATGCATATATTTATTTACTAGACCTTTTTCACTTCAAAATATTTGACTCTAAAAAGAATTGAGGTTATCAGCTTTATTTAAGACTCATCTACCTCAAAGCTGTTACAGAATAATTATAAATGGCAACGAGTGTAATAGCTTTTACGTGTATTATTATTTTGGAGTTTTTAATTAGACAATTTTTAATGCTTCAGTTATTTTGGAAGGTGTGTTAGATTTTTTTTTAAAAGACTTTAATTTTGCGCTTGGGGAGTCATACAGAAGAAATGACGTTATTTGTTGTGCAATAAACTCATTCAAATGTAAATGAAACCAGATGCTTTTAAATTATTGGACCACTGTTTTTTCTCAGGTTTTACATTAATTGTATCCAGTCATAAATTATATTTCCAAAATTGAAAATACTTATTCTTTATTTTTATTAGGGTTTGCGTGCTGTGGCACAAAGATTGCATCACTCTGTGCACTGTGTTCATGGTAAGCTTTACTTCATCTTATTAAGTAAGTTATACTCACTATCATTCCAGGGGATATTACGTTATTTTGTCAGTCTGTCATTTGAAATAATCATAAACACACTGACGTGATTTTAGTCTTTACGTTTTTTACTGAATTAGTGAAAACTTTTCAGGTTTGTACAACAACCAATGCAAAATCAGTTGTAGAAATATATGAAGAACCTTATAATGACCTCAAAGTTTTAATGGTTATGATAAAAATTGCAGACACACAGAACAGGGACATTTTTTTTAATTGAAGTAGTACAGTGGTATCCTCGTTCACGACTGGTCCCCAAATGACAAGAAGATGCAAACAGTAACAGAAAAGGCCCAGCTTGGGATCCAGTGAATCCCAGTTTGTCCAGGCTCCGTTCCTTCAGGCTCTTTATCTATAGTAAGTAATTCTCCATGGCTGCCAACTCTTTGGCACTCAGCTAAAAATATTTGTAAACTCATTTTTGTATAGGAGGAGCAGACTTTTCCTCTGTTCCCTTTCTCCTCCAAATACTAGCCAACTACCATTTTTATTATGGATATGACATGAAAATAAACGAGCTTTTTGAATTAAGCATCACATTTATCAAATGGTTTCCAGCTATGTTCTGTTCTTTTTTTTGAGCTGTTAAGTAGAAAACACCTTCTGTATTTCTGAGTTTACTGATATATTTTTTCAAATTAATTATAATATTTTTTACTGGAAGTAACTTGAATTCTCATGTTCATTGAATTCTCATTCCCCCTTTTTTTTTTTTTTTTTTTTTCCTCCTGCCTTTACCTGCCAGAGAATGTCTGTGCTACTCAGTGACCTCTGCCTCTGAGACCAGAAGTTAATAAACAGATTTCCCTAGCTGATGGGATTAGAGCTGTCAGAGGAGTGGTCAAGGCTTTAAGGGACACAGTCTTTTAATCTTCCCTAGTTCACTTAAATTCAGTCAGCCCTTGAAAATCTGCCTTATTAAACTGTCAAGGTAATCAATAGACGCATTCAGTTAAGCTGCTTCCTGGTATTTCTGGGAGTCCAGTCGCATTCATAAATGTACTGCTGCTTCCTGAATACAAGTGTTTAATCCCTACATATTCATTGGCTTTTTGATAAGCACACTTGCCTGTGGGAGTCGTTTGGCTTGCAGGGTCTCCAGCAGCCCATGGCAAAGGTTTATGTGCATCGTTGCAGATCGCGACCAAGGACAAGCTCAACTGCATATTGCATTTAATTACTCATCACTCTGGAATAAGAGTTAATGCAAGAGCAAAAGCTTAACATCTGTCAGGTCTTTTAATGCCAGTGTTTCTAGATTTCCAGTTTTTCTATATTTCCAGTGTTTCTGTATTTTCTAGTTTGTTTTATACACTTTTCCCTCATTCTAGCGACCTTTCCATGTAATGCAGGCCCAGCCCTAACCCGCGACAGAAGGAGGTTTTCTCTGTGTCACCACCGTACAACATAGTGGTATTTGGAGTGGTTCTACTGTTTTCCTGGGGGTTGCTGGAGGTTTGGAAAGGCTCTTGCACTGACTCTGCCCATTTAATTAGTCTGGGAGCCCCAGAAAGACAGTTGATGGCTCTATTAATGATTTCACTTTCTTATATTCTCAGTTTTAAAATATTGGGCCAATATTTTGTGTTCTGAGGTATGATTAAAATGTCTTTCATTTTAGAGTCCGTCTAACAGTAATCTGCTGCAAGCTTTGTTGCTGTTTTCTAAAGCAGGGGTTATAATTTTTCTTTATACAATTGCTGCATAAGGCCCCAAGCTTGGCGTTGCTTAGCTGAAATATTCTTTGCAACAAATACAAGAAACCATTGTAATCTCAAGTGCTTACAGTTAAATTTTACTGATGCAAATTGTTTGTATGAATTAGGCAATTCTGACAATATTATTGTCAGTCTGATTTTTTAAACACGTTTTATCAAGGCTAGCACAAAAAGCCAAATAAACTGAGCTATAACTCTTTTGAATTTGATGGCAAAATTCATTTTATGCTGTCCTATCTTTATTTGGTAATTTTGAGAGGGATAAAATGATGATTAAAACAGAGTATTGAAAGTTCTGTACACAAAATACTTTGTGAAAAGGAATTACAAATCTAGTGTCAAAAAATTGTCTGCAGAGTCAGATAAAATTGTTTGGTGCTTCCTTTTGTTTTTAATTTATATTCACGAGAAAAAAATAAGATGAAATAACAATTGGAGAGATTGGTTACAGCTATCAGTGCAACTACTTTTAAAAACGAAAATAGTTTTACAGTTTATACTTCCGAAATTACTGCAGTGCATGTTTTTCTTTGTACTATATTTGCAAAGAATTCTATCCTGTATGAAGAACTGCTGCAAGTGTAAATGGATTGCGTGTTCGTTATAAATCAAGGGTCAGTAATACATCCAGGCTCTTAAATACACAGTTAATCTTTCATTATCTGCAATATGTCCACTGTAGATGGTGTTTTTTCTGGGCAGTTTTATCAGTTTACATGCTTCTAATATGGCATAAAAATACTGAACTTTCTTTGTCAAGTCCCCCAGTTTATTTCCAGCTACCCGTGGTACTCTAAATTGAACCTGGCATTATTGTTCGCCTTTTGATGTATGGCTTCTCTGATTAATGTGGTTTGGGGATTGCAAGTGCTTTGAATCATTTGTCATCTTTTATCTGCTGTAATGTGATTTTTATTAGAATTCTCTTGAAGAATGCAATTTATATAGCTGAATAGAGCAGGAAATAAAAATTGGAGAGTGCAGGAAGTAGTTCCTGTATTTACTAATATGACCCCTGTTGTATGCCTGCCTTGTATGTCACAAATGCTTCTTGTGGCAAGATTATTTTTTTTAATTGACCTTTTTAAAAATACGTTGTATAAATAAGAATTGTGTAACTTTTGCAGAGATGGGACTTTTGATTGCAGGTGTTCATAATTAGATTAATTTACAAAGTAGATCAAACCAATGAAGGAGGCATGGAAAACCGACTGAGAGCTTATCAAATTAGCTAAGTAGAGCAATTAATCAGGCAGGCCATAACTGTTTGGTTTCTTTTTTTAATCATCATCGTGAACAGCGTGCAGTGTTTTTTAGCCTCCATTAAAGAAGGCGTTTAATGCAAAGCAGCATTTGGTGAGACAGTTTTCTTCTTGTCTCCTTGTGACATGCATGTCTGGGAGAGTGTCAGCGATGGTAAGGAGCAGTACCACAAACGCTGTACCCCTTTCAGAAATCTACTGACATTCCCAGAGGCAGCTTTTTCTCCCCATAAAATAAAAGCTAATGAGAATTTTTATTTTTTTTTAATATGAATGCCCTGCCCTTGTGTACTCACTTAGGTCCACTCAGTGAGATACTCGTATCTGTCTGCTCTGAGCGTGCCCCAGCTCAATGCCAGCTCAGTCAAGTATTTTCTTGGCTGTTAATACCGACGACACAGGGGTGAACAGGTTAATACCGAAGCACAGCTGACAGATTCAAGTGCGAGACACAGAATTGTGAATGTTTCCTTCAGCATCAGCACTGATGCCAATGAGACCTTCCTTAGGATACTTTTAAATGCTGAACTGCCTCTTGTGTAGAGCTTAACTTTGAACCGATGATCACTGCTTGCGCCATCAGCTCAACTCTGATATTAGAGTTAACTTGTACACTGTGAGCATTCTTTTAAAAAGACATGGTGAACACCCTGGCACCTTAACTCGCGGTGTTTATATTTGCAAATTTTATCACACTTAAAATACTACCCTTCTCCCTGCTGTTAAACTGGTTGCTCCTCTTTAGAAGTCCTCAGCCATTTTATTTTGAATATCCAGAAGTGCAAGTCTTAATCCAGGTTATCAGCTTGGGTCAAGCTTTTGAAATATTTTTTTAAAATTGAGAGTGATATTTTCATGCCATTAACACTGCATATTTAAAAAATAAAATGTCCTGTGCGTAAGAGTTCTTCTAAAACCTATATAATCCTTGCACAGCTAAAGATAAAGAGGAGGTATTTGGGTAATTATTTCAGGAATTTTGTAGATTTATTGTTGTATTTGCCTTCAAAAGATAAGGAATAGCTCCTAAAGATGATGCCTGACATGTGTAAGCTGCATTTTCTTTTGCATCTCTGCAAAGGTAGTCTCTCATTTATGTGATGATTTTCTGTCACTTGCCTTGTTTTTTGAATCACCAAAAATGAAATACAACTTCAATTTTAACCAATATGGAAAAGTGCTAAAATAAGCCTGTAAATAGGAATAATTAACACCCCCACCCCCAATGTTTCTTTTTTGTGCTTGTTTCTTTTTTGTGCTTGTTTAAATACAGATCTGCTAGGTCTAAAAGCACTGTGAAAATACTTTAGAAAACATATATGTGCTTTCAAGATGCTTGAATCTGATCAGTTATCTGGATGCTTCTTTTTCTCGGGAAAGCTGGAAGGCTTTATGAAACATGACCCAAGTTCCTTCAGTAGTAACATGGATCCAAGAACTTTTATATGTTTTTATGTGGTCTCTCTGAACAAACGTAAGATTCCTGGATGTGACTGATACATGAATCAATGCAGAAGAAGGAATGCTGGATGATTTGTAAAGCTATAAACATTGCCTCTGAATAGCTTTTGTACATATACAAAATCCTTAAGTGTAGAACTTGAGGAGGATATTTTGCTTTGTGTAGACTTGAATTAGTTATTTTTTGTAAATCACTCAAACGTAAGCTGAATGTGTATAGTGTATTTCACTGGTAAAATACAGTGTTTGCAGCAAAATATGTGTTCGTTGTGGTGTTACTGTCAAGATCTAAAACCACTACTAAGAAATTAGTTCAAAAACCATACATATTACTGCCGGTTAATTGGAAGCCATAGTTCTGGGTTCGCCATCTTGCGGGTTTTTGTTTTGTTTCACCACTTTCTGAAAAACAAGCAGCATTTCTAAAGTGTGAGAATGCAGCAGCTTCCCCATCTCTGTAAGACTGTACACGCTGAGAGTCCAAACAGCCCAGCTTGAGTATCTGGTAGAGAAATTATGATGCAAGATCAAATGTGTCTGTTTAATGTGTTTGTAATCATTTTACTAGTGGCTACATCAGCGTGCACTTAAGGCTAGTCCAAGGCAGTACCAAAACGGAATTGGGCTGCGCCAGGAGCGGATCAGAGTCAGAGTTAGCTCCCAGCAGGCTGTGGGTGGGGCGGCGAGAGCTGCCCTGCGCTGGGTGAAGCGGAGCTGGGTGGTTGCGGGCTCAGCTGCACAGGCTGGTGCAGCTTGGAGGTGGGAGTGGGGCTCTGTCAGCTCTGCTCTGACTCCAGTGAGAATACCAGTGTTGTGTAGGTGCCGTGGGCTGTCTCTTAGCTGTGAACTGACCTGTGTGCATGAGACTTATTGGGAGAACAGGTAGCTCTTTTCCACATGGTTAAGTGCTCTGAAATGATGAGACTTCTCAAATTCTTTCCCCACGGACATCTAAGGTAGCTCAATGACTGCTATTCCGTAGGGCACTGTAGCTTTGTCTTTGATGCAAGAATGAGCCTGGTCATGAATTTGAAACTAGTACTTGCCTTTTAATTTTTTTTTCCAATTATATAGTAAAATGTTAAAAATACCAACTTAAAAAAAACACTTGAGAGCTATAGGAATACGGGGAGAAATCATATTATGCTATAATAAATATACTTATGCTATTCTTCTAATTTGTGCCTCTGTGTATATTCCACTGGTGGCAACGTTTTCTTGCCATTCTCAGTGGCAAAGCTGGAAAAGAGGTGGTCCGTTAATGCTAGTCAGGAATTATAATCTTTGTCAGTCTCGTTCCCTATACGGCATATGCCTTTGTCTGCAATTTTGTTTAATACTTACAGTATTGTAGGTTTGGGATAACTATTTGTTATTCCATTCTTAAGTATTCCTAAACTTGCTTTCACAATAGCTTATGCATCACATAAAGGATGTATTTTGTCTATGATCCTTAATCAAGGTAATTGTTATTTTTTGTTTGTTGGGAGTTTTGGTATTGTTTTGGTAGTTGTGGGTTTTTTTTCCTCCATGAAGTATGTTATTTTTCTTTGAGAACCTTAATGTCATGGATAAAAAGCTGTATTTTGTAAAAAGAAAGTGGGATAAAATGGCTTTTTTTAATGGTCTGAGGTTTATGGCGTAAATACCTCTTCTTTCGTGTTTGTTTTTTTTTAACTTACTGTTTTCTATCAAGTAAGAATATTTTTACATTTGCTTAAACACTGCATCAATATTTCCAGCAAAATACTTTTTTCCTCAAATTTCCTTTTTAATAAAATACAGCCGCTTTGAACTCTGCAGACCTCACCATCTGTTACTCAATTTTCACTCCATAAAATTTTGCTGACATCTGTTTAATCAAAAATATTTTTAAAGTCATGGAGAAATTTAGTTCAGACTTGGTATTATACTGTTCCTATATGCCAAACAGAAAATATGAAAATAACGAACAGGAACTTATGGGAGAGGAAAGCATTAAAATCAAGTCCGTTGCTGCGTAGGGCACTGCTGGAATCTGGAGGCGATAGTCCTGCCTCGCGGGCTGTGGAGCTCTGCGTTTCCACAGCTTGCTACTGTTGTGCCGAGCCTCCCTGGGGCAACTGGGGCACCTCTCCTCACCTTGGCTGAAGCTCTTCCACCGTGGCCGGAGTTCTGGAGCAGCTGGTAGGCTTGAGTTTCAAAGGCTTGAGCACCAAGGTTCTCCAGCTTTAAGAGCCTGTCTTGGTTCCTTGCCCTGCTGTCCCCAGCTTCATACTTTCTGCCTTTATTCACATTACCCGAGTGAGGTAACTCACCCCCATGAGCTTCTTTACGCCGTTGAAACTCAGCTCTCCAGCAGAGCGAGGACTCCTGTAAGACATTAATGAAGTAATAAAAGTAGGAGAGACAGATGCTCGTATTTGATTCATCTCCCTTTGGTTTTCCCGTGCCCTCTAGGGTGATACGCTCTCTGCTTTCATTGTTTTTCTGTCAAATGCGTGTCATGCTGAAGTTTGTGGATGCTATCATAGTCACTATAATAGATGTAGTGATAATTATTAGTAAGACCTTATTTATAGTGTGGGTTTTTTTAAAGGAAATGAAGCATATGCAATTTCTGTCTATCTGTCAATCTGTTTCTTTGGTCATCTGTCAGACTTGATTAGGAAATTTCCATCAGTATTGTGATCTGACAGACCCTTTCCATCTCCCATATGGCATAAACAATTGAACATCATTTTAAAGCAGTGATTTATAACACAAAATAATAGTTATTTTTTCATTGTGGCTGTTGGTTATCATCATCATTTGTATCAATTAAGTTGGTTTCTGAAGGCATGATGTGTTGTACCGCATAGTCTTGATTTTGGAAAAGTGTCAAGCTGTTGTGGCTTTTCTGTTGCTGTTGACATTGGTATATAGGTGAACTTTCTCTTGCAGAATGATTTCGCTGTTTAATGCTGATTTATATTGTTCTGCATGCAAACTGAATTGCTATTGACAACTAATAACTTTAGAGTATTGCTTTTTAATTTCATCTTCAGCAGAATGTGCTGATTATCTTGAATTCTGTGATGAAGAACAATGCTTTTTAAACTTGTCATCCAAATCCCATTATCTGCATGTGTAATATTTACGTATGTATTATTAAACTGAAATCATTCTATCATACCTTAAAATAATATTTTGTTCTCTTTCCTGAAGAATAAAGTCAGGGTTTGTTTTTTTTTTTAAAGGATTAGGTAGACATGATCAATTGAAATGAAAGATGACTATAATTTTAAAATGCTTAGAGCCCTTCCCTAATTCTTCATCCTCAAAGACACTATTTATCTACCTTTAAGTTTTCTTTATTCAGAGAGATTTATTAAGGTATGGTTGAAAGAAAAATGTTTGGGAGGATTCTTTGGTTTGTTTAAAATCTTCAGTTTGTTTGGAAGAAATACTTTTCAGCTGGTCTTTCAAAATCCTTCAGAACAAAGTAGAAGAAAAGCTGAAATGACAATGTTTATTTCTTCGGGTTTTCTAATGGTAGATTACAAGGGGGGAGTTTGTTTTCTGGACACTTTGCAGATTGTTTATGGCAGTGATCATGCTGTCTAAGTTTAAACTCAAATTATAGCCAGAAAAGTTTTTGGCTAGATGTTGAAAACTGAATATGCTGAGGTTTTTTTGTGGCAGAGAAAATTAGTTTACCATCATATTGCCTTATAATGAGATCAGTAAACCAAAGAAAAACAGTGTATCTTTTAGCTTGAACAATGTGTACTGCACATTCAAAGTATATGAAGTGAAAAAAATTGCAATTGATTTCCTTTCCTTGCATTGATGTGAAGGTTTGCTGCAATTGAAAATGCTAATACTGCAACGAAGAGCTGCTTTTTAGCCTCTACGGGTTAGAAAGAAGAGTGTTGTATCACCTGTCAGTCCCATCCAGGTAGTGCTACAGGTCATAGAGAAAAATTCTTGTGATTTTTTTTTCTTCCTTGGCTCTATCTTTTGCTGACATTTAGAACAAAACAAATTAAACTGAAACAACCCAGGAAAACCTGCTGGGTATAAGGCATAAACACAGGCTTCTATTTGATGAAGAATTCAGAGAAGAACATGTAGCAGTGTCTCACTCGTTGCTCCGGCGCAGGCAATTGGGAGGATCCCAAAATGTTTCTCCAGTGACGAAATGGGTCGGCACAGGAGGAAGTTTCTTGAGGTGTAGCTGATCACTCCTCGGCAGCTTGCTGCTGCTGCCAGAATCACCGAGGGAGAGCTGGGAGTGTGCTGCATTGCAGGTGGATGTGCACTGATGAGGAATTCTCTTCTAACTCTCATTTCACCCTAATTCTAGTTCTCGTTCTACCCCACTTCTGGTTTTGGTTCTATTCTGTTTAAGACCACAAGATCTTGGACACAGATGTACCAGACTAGTAACCTTACATCTGGTGCAGCAGAAAATGGAGTAAGGATCATAATAAAAAGAAGCAGATTGGGGGGGGGGGCATGTTTGTGGGTTTTGTTTGTTTGCCACACATTGCACAGATGGTTCTTTAATACAGCTGTGCCCAAAGGTGGCAGTTTGTGGCTGTCTTGACTAGGCTCTTGAACTGGTTTCTTTGAACAAACTAGTGGCAATACACTGTCAAAATTGTTAACTAACAGAAAGCCACTTTCTTCCCTCACCCGAAGCTTAAACACAAAGCCGGTATCTTAGTTTCCACGTTCCATGGCTTTGTCAAGTCCTAGAAGTTAGTGTCTTCGGGAGCAGTGTGTCCTGTTGTTTTCCAGTCTGTCTCCTGATTTCCAGAGGAGCTCTTTGATAGGTCCTTTTCAGAAAGTTATCAAGCTTTTAGCCAGTAGCCATGTCATGTTTTATGCATTGTTTGAAATTTTTCTAAGGTCATTTTTGTATTCACATTCACATTTATAACCCAGTTCTTTTTATTACAATTCTTTTCCTGATTTCAGCTGCTCCTCCAGGGCACTGCCATAGTCTCTCTGTAAGCAGGTGAGCGAAAAAAATCCCACATTGAAACCGAAAGCAACCTCTTTGCTCTTGTGACCGCTCCTACACAGTTCAGCTGTGAATGCTGGTGGCTGAGGGATTCACAGTTAAGTTTACACCCACCTGCAGTTGATGTTTCTGCATTTCTGTTCCCCGGATTCTCTGTTTGTTTATTGTTAGAGGTATGTGCTCAAGTGTTAGTGGGGTGAGCTACATCGGGTGGCTGAACCATATGCTGATACAATCTCCTTGTGAAATAAATCAAACGTAACTCTCTCTTGTGATAGACTGTAACTTTTGAGTATTACAGGTTTTGGAGAATACACTGCTTTATCTGCATGAAGAAAATGCCCTAGAAGTAGAATTTAGTAATGGCTTACCTTTTCAGTTAGCCGTTTCACCTAAAAATGGCACGTGGAGTCTAGATGGTATTCGCTTTGTTGGTGGGTTGGTGCCTGAAGAATCAACTGAAAGACTAGGTAGTAAAAATGTGGAGAGAGGGTAAGGAAGATGAATTAAAGAAACTACCTTATTTCGCCTTATGTTGGTCTTCTTATAAAGAAGAGATGTTTGCAGAACATTCTCTGTTTTTTGTTTAGTTTCGCACCCCAACTTTGGCCACATCTTTTTTTTTGTCAGATTTGAAAGAAAACAATTCATAGTTTCAAATATAAAAAATATTTTCTGATGAGTTAAGTTTTACTGAAAAATATTTCCAATTTTTGTGTTTCATGGCCAAATTTAAAACTTTGTCTTAAAAGCGAAGTTTAAAATATATGCAAAAATATTAAGTGTCCTTTTTCTTTGTAAAGTTAATAGAAGGTAAAGTTAATGGAAGGTATTCACTTTACACTTAGGTGTGGAAGAGAATGGGAATAGTTTTATTTTTTTCTATAAGTAGTAACTTCATGGGATTATAATGTCATATTTCTTGATAATACATAAGTGCTTTTACTCCTACATGTACTTTCACAAAATGTAAATTTAGTGAGTCACACTGAAAGTACAAAGGCACTGGGAGTTTGAAAGATTATTTTCCTTTATGCAGCAGAAACCATTATTTGGTATAAAGTCCCAAAAACTTTTAAATCATCAAAGTTACAAAAGAATTGCAATAATTATAGTAAATACTGTGAATAGCTACTCAGTTCATATCTAAATTTAGTGTTTGGAAAGAATTAATAGACACTTTTGTTTTACATTTGTAGAATAATTTTAATTAGAAGCAATTAAATAAAATTACATTACTCCCAAGTAAATTGCTGCTTTCCAAATTTTTAAAATCTACATATATTCCATTTGTATGCGAAAGCTTACTATAATTAAAGTTTGACTTGTTTATGTTCTATAGGAAGAGCTAGAAGGCAGTTTAAGGAACCGGTCCGTGTGGATGGGTTTTACCAGATTGCCGACTTCTCAGCCTTGTCTTACTTGTAGCACTTTTTCTCCAAAGCATTTGGTACTGCCGCTGCTCAAACCAGGATGCGGAACTAACTAGACCACTGATGAAGCTCTAACATCAGTGTAAGCACATTAGTCTTACAAGATGCTGTGTCATGTGAAACCTGCTCTCTGTTCTAAAGAACTCAGGACTACTTAGGCTACCTGGACCCTGGAAATGATCTCCTCCATTTATGTGCTGCAACTGATATGAAGGAGTTTTGAGTTGTGAAAGCTGCTGATGTCATCTGGTATAATCATCATCTGTCTATAAATAAAAGAATTTACTGACTAGCTGAAAACATGACATTTAGTTACTGTTATATTTAGGCTACAACAAGTTAAACAGATACTGTATTATAGTTTGACTTTGAAGATGAGAATTAAAATAAGTGAAAACCAGGTATGTTAGTTGGCAGTAAATCCGTTAAAGTAATTTTAAGTCAGTAGACAGACAAATATTTAAGTACTGTGAACAATGCAATATTTATCCAATGTAGTGGTGGCTAGGAATGGGCAAACAAGGCTGTTTACATCGTGTCCTAATTAACATCACTTTTTCCATGACAAGCCATTACTCAAGCAGATACAAGTGTGGATGAGACTGCTACAGAAATACCAGCGTGGAAGCTTGCTGTGATTTTTTTTTTTTTTTTTTTTTAAGTATGTCATTGCCAGGTGAAATACCCACCTTCCAGTCAGAAATTTTTCAAGTCTAGGAAAAACAACCAATCTGATGGTTATTTTTATAGTCTGTACTATAATCTCCATAACTGGACATAAAGGTCAAGAGTGGAAGAAGCATTATTGCACCACAGTATTGATTATTTTCATTTGTTTAAGAAAAGGAAGTTGTTATGAATTGGTATCTGCCTCCGATGATGAAGGTTAAAGATGAAAAGGTTTCTTACAAGAACTATAAACATCACTCCCTAATATCTTCTTTTACTCCACTTTTTCCCCCTCTTGGGAATGGATCGTGCCAAGCTGCATAAGGGACAAGTAGTTCCATATAGCCAGCTTCATTACAGTGAATATCAATTGAACTGTCTTCCTAATGGCATTGTGGATGGCCTTTGTATTTCATGTACCCAGGTGCATGTTAGTAGTGAAATTTGCTATATTTCAGACAATTACAAAATCTAGTGCTTATTTTAGTCACTTGTTAGCAACATTTTTTCAACTACTAGTAGCTGAAAAGCCTAATTCACATTTTTTTTTTTTGTTCTTTGCAAATAGAATGTTTTTCAATGGAAACTTAGACTTCCTTTCAGATATTCAAAGATTAGGACCAAAAAAAAATATTAAATTGATGACTTTTATTCTTATTACTTTTATTCTTGTCAAATTAGACTTGTGTTATATATGAAATATCAAGTAAAGTTGAAAGTTTCTGGATGTTTTGTTTCCTGTAACTTTGTGTTGTGTTTGGTACATGTTACATAATAGGAAATCAAGCTGACTTTCTGTGTTCACTTTCAAAATGTGAAGATCAGCTGCTGAGAAAATGGTGGTTAAACATGAATGCAGATGAAAACTTCAGGAGCTTTTATGTACTATATTTTAATTCCAGCCTAATTACCTCTGTTTTGATAAAATTTAAAATAAACACTGTAACATAGGAGGTAACAGAATAGGTTTTTTTTTGTTTCATTATTTAAATTTTCCTTTCATATTTTTTGTTAAAATTTCCTCAAGCTTTATGTGAAGTGTTCTTATGTTGGTGTGCTGGTAACTCAGGTTAACTTTAAGTTCCAACTCCCACCTTGAGTTCTTAATGGTATTCAGTTTTTAATCATAAAGGAAATAAAATCTGCATATCAAGCATCCTTTCTGGATCAAATGAAAGTACTTCAGGCATGAAATAATTATGTAAACTTAATCATATTGCTGGTAGAATTTGATCATTGGTAGCTCTCTCAGCACTGCAGCCAAACAGCTCAAAGTTATGGTGAATTGAGGGTATTTTTGAAAGAGGAAGAATACATATACATGACCATTCCTCTGTTAGACAGTTGAGCATGGAATACCGTCAGTTTGAGCATTTGCTTTTAGTGGCCAATGAGTGAATTTACTTTAAACTTCCCCCAAGTAAAAAGGAAAATTGTAAAGTCTTTGCTGCCAAGTTGCTTAGCTCTCACGGCGAGGGTCAAACCTGTTTTGCCTTCCTTCCGAGGGCAGCTTCCAACTGTGCTGTTCAGCAGCGCTTCCCAGGTCCTGCCATCGCGCGGGACTCACATGGGTGCAGGAAGTTGCAGGGACAGTGAGAGCAAGTAGCTTTTTGTGTTTGCAGGGGTTT
The DNA here is from genome assembly GCA_020746105.1 of Trogon surrucura. Classification (NCBI taxonomy): domain Eukaryota; kingdom Metazoa; phylum Chordata; class Aves; order Trogoniformes; family Trogonidae; genus Trogon; species Trogon surrucura. Next base: position 14,871,894 of record CM036626.1, read on the forward strand.
CTCCTGATAATTCAGCTAAGGACTACACTCAGTTTTCCATTAATAATCTATTTTGTAGTCGGCACGTTGTGTGCCACGTGAACTTCACTGTATTTGGAAACATTGCTGGGAAAATTCCAGCCACTCACAAAATCATTGCAATCAACCTGTGTGATAGTTGCAATTAATTGGAAATCTGAGACTTTTCAAGGAATTACAGGAAATCTGCAATGAGAGGATAGTCTTCCCTATGACGATTGCTCATTGTGAGTCTTATCTTTTATCATTTCGTTATACACCAGTCCAGAAATCTTTTACTGTTTGCATCACTCTGCCACATGTTGTAGATTCTGACTGAGGATCCTCTGAACTAAAGGCTCTTCTAATTTATTTCATAGTCAAGGTTAACCTTGGAATTCTCTTTGTATTACTTTATTTTAGACTTCAGCCAGGAAATAAGGGCTCAAGGAAAATTGGTTTCATAATGATGGAGGACAGATTTCTAAATAACCACGTACTTTGTACATCAAGGCATATATATAAGGCTATTAAAAAAAATTTAGGAAAATGAGATAAACTGGTTTACATTTTCTTTATTATGACACTGCAGATCAATTCATAGGGATGGTACCAACTTTGACTCTCAACAAAATAGATGGTCATAAACCCACATTATAGACTAGACTTTGCTTAATTTTATATCTGTAATTATTGGCCGTTCTATCTGTTACACTGTTAAGAGAAAAATACCTCTTTTTGACTTGGTCATTCAGTGCTTATCTCAGTTGATGGTCTAATGCAATGATTTGAGGGAAAATGGTGCTTGATGCCTATGGCAGAGATGTTGCTGTAGTGCAGTTTATTTTATTTTCCCATTACAGGGCAAAAAACGAAATCAAATATCCTCCTACGCTTACTTGACACTGAAGGTGGCAGCTCATGTTCTGTTTTCCATATTTCATCCAGATCCATGTAGATTTCTCAAGTCTACAGAGGCTGATGTTAGCTTCCTGCTAGAAAGAAGATAGACTTAATTATTTGGCAATATTCAGACTTCTATAGTATACAAACAGTTGTGGTACGCTTCTGGTTTTTTTTTTTTGCATAACTGAGTATATGTGAGCATGTGTATTTATATTCTGTTTTTCTGTTGAGTGCCTAGTATTTGTCGAGAAATAATAGAGAAGCATATTGTTTTATTTAATTAAGCCTTCATCTTTGATTATTTCTCATTTTTTAACAAAAATTGTGTTTTTATGTGCATATATATGTCCTGAGAATTCTTAGCCTAAGGAGCTTGATTGTCTTCACACTTGTGTTTAAAAATCAGTCTTGCAATTCTATGCCTACTCTGTGAAAGGCAAACCTCCGTAGAAACATTCTCACCCTGATTCCCATCCTACTCTGTTGATCATGACCTCTTTTCTTTTAGAGAGAAGGGCAATGGAGGCTTTTTCCTGGAAGGAATATGCATAGAATTATTTTTTAATCCCTGCATTTTCTCAACCTACTCCTGAAATTTGTATTAAAGGGAAATAAACGATTCCATCCTGTTCCATCTCTGGCGATATAACTCCAGTGTAAACTCATTTGCATGAGTTAAAGGTCTGGATATACATAACATTATCATCAGATCTCAAACATCATTAATGTCATATTCTTGATGAAGAAACAGAGTTTAATATTCATATTAAAATATGCCTAGGGTATTTCTCTTTATTGCAGTCTTCCCAGTCTGGTTGTATCCACATGAAGATTCCAAGAATATAAATCTACAAACACTAAGGACATCATGGCATTTTTTACTAAACAAGGAGACAAAAGGTGAATTATTTCATTTGTCCATGCCACGTATCTGCTATAGGATCAGTGGAGCTGCTCAGCCTGGAGAATCTGAAGTCTGTATTGCGCAAATACTGTTCCTTCTTCCCTGAGGTGCTAACGGTTTGGGCAAAGCTTTAGTGTTAACCACTGTGTGAACGTTAGCACTGAGGGAGCAAGGCAACCCATTCCTGCTTACTTCATTTATTCAGTAAATTACTTACAATAAACCAAACGAATCACTCCCAAATTTCTTGGTTTCTATTTCGGTCTGAATTTAAGGTTTTCTGTAGGTAAGATGGTGTGATTGCTTTCAGTGTTTTAGTGACAGTATTTCCAAAATCTTTATGCATTTATATGCATAAAAAAAGGGCACACATAGGTGCACAAACACATGCAAATATTAACGGTAGTGTGCTTTGTCAGCTAAGAAAATGATGACAAATAATGCTAAAAAGAATGTAGCATATTGTCCTTTCTGCCACTAGGTGAGCTTGCTGAATTTTTTTTTTTCCCTTGAGAGTTGCAAGTATCCCAGTTTAAAGATATTTAGTTCAACTTGGTTTGTTGGAGGTGGTGTTGGCTTTTTGTTGTTTTGGTTTTAGTAGCACTGCTGATAAATATCTCATGTGCCAGCTGCACTCAGGACTTGTTTTGTGGTGGAAAGAAGAAAGCTACATGATTTAAGGCTAGTGACAGTTTTACTGTATTGTCACAACTTCAAGAAAACTATGGCTCTCAATGAAAAAATAGAAACTGTTTTCTGTATCAGAGAGCTTACTATAGGATGCATCACAGGGCTGTGTTTGTTTTCCTGCTGCTCGTTTGCCATCTGAGTGAAATCCTGACCACTTGGGGGAAGAAACTAATCCAGGTAGGAATTTAGGATTAAGGATTAGTCTACATGTTTTAGGTCTTACAGAAACAAGTTGGTTTTTTTTTTTTCTTTAAATTTTACGGTGTGAGGAAGCTTTTTTGAGGATAGAACTCTTGATGTTAGATTTCTGTTTCTTACTACTTTTGTGTTAGAACCGATAGGCAGTTAGGAAAATGAGAAGTAGGAGCAAGTATAGCAGAAGAGCAGAGGACAGAAAAGGCTGGTAGAGGTTGGCTCAGTCATCTAGAACATGGGCAGTGCTGGGAGAAGTCTTTGATCCTTTGTCTTCAACACTTCTCCCAACTCCCTTCTCCTTTCTGAGGAGAAGGATAGTTGCTGATTTTTTAAATTATTTTTTTTAAAAGAATTTCCTGCTGAGATTTTTTTTCTTCCCCCCTCCCCTTGGTGCTAGGCATAAACTATCCTTCTTTCTATCTTCAGCTTGCCATCTGTTAGCAGAAAGTGATGAGTCTGAAGAAAACTGCTTTGAAAAGTAGGGTAGCTTCCCTCACGAGGAGGTGCTGTGAAGACTTGACAGGTTCGTTGTGACCATTTGCCTTCTTTGTCCTCGTCGTTAATAATCAGAAAATGGCTTGGTTTTAACTTGTGCAAAATATTTGTCTAGCTAGAAAGAATAAATTACTTCAGTTCCCTTTTCTGGGCTTATAATAAATTTACTTTTGTTGAGATTGCTGTTGCATATGTATGATTTCTTGCTGAGTTTCCAAAGAGAAAAGAATCTCATAAGCAAACACGTTGAGAGGTGATTCATCCCTGAAACCTAGATTCCTTTCCTGACTTCGTCTGTGCTTTTGGGGGGAGTAGAATAGGGAAAAATGCAAAGGGAGAAGATGGAATGAGTGAGGAGGAGCTGCAAGGATTTGGCAGTTGTTGCCCTCAGAAACGTTCAGATCAAATCTGTTGGCGTGCCTTTGCATTCATCTTCTCTTTCCCTACACTTCAATAGTTCTTGAATCCTTGGGCTGGCTTTAGTCTATTTGGCAGGCAGGTAGGGACAGAAAGACATTGAGTTCGTGCCAGCAGTGAAAACAGATGACCAGGCTGAGGTGAAAAAAAAGCCCTAAGAAGAAGGTTCATGATCCCTGCTGAATACCAAAAAGCTGCTTGGGAATAAGATCTTATGAAATGTCACTAATTTGTGAAGAAAGCTCCATTTTAATCTTGCATATTATTAGACAGCAAAGAAGCAAACAAGGCTTCATTAGCTCAGCTAGTCACAGAGGTTTTTTCTTTATTTCTTCCTGCTCTTAGTTGTATAACCATTCTGCATTCATAATTTACATTTCCTTAGGACAGGTTTTTCTCAATGGCCCGTCATTACTGGTATTCTTCTCTGCCTGAACTAATACCTTATTTTTACTTAATTAGAACTATTGTTGCTGTTGCAGTAGTGCAGAGTACTTTGTATCCTAAGGAGCAAAAGCCATGAAAGGTTGGTAGCTTCACTACCCATTATATGATGATCTTGGCAATACTGTAAATCAGAGTTGTGCTTAATTTTGCATTTGAAAAATTGAATCTTGTCTTGTAGTCTCATATATCTCTTCTTATTCAGGATTTTCTGTTATCTTGTACATGGTCTCTGGAGTACACACTGGCCTTTAATTGCAAAAGCTTGTTTTCTGTACAAATTTTGATTTGTTTAATAATCCTAACGTTACTTTTCTCTATTCGGGGGCAACTCTGCCTAATTTTTATAGTGTCCACTTAATACTTTTCAATAATAATGAAAAAACATGAAGCCGCCTTATTTTTCATTACTTTAACACAGATATTTAGTAATTCTTTTAACAGACCTGATTTGATTTCTTTTTGGTTTTAGAATTAACACCATTACATGGCACAATGAAAAAAAAAAATCGTAGACTTTTATTTATGGATTCATTATTTTTTATTTTCTTAAGGAAAGATAAAGCTACAGTTTTGTATTCATATTCTTGATGTGCTGGCAATAGCTGTGTATGGTGCAGATCATTCTTATATGGTTGATGTGTCCTTGTCTTGGTTTACGCTGCTGTTTTACTAGTGGCAGAATGCTGTTGCCCGTGTTTCTTTTATATCCATTAAACAAACCCTCAATTTTCTACATGTTGGTATCTTTTGACATTCCATACATTTTCCAAACTGCACGTTGTAGTAGGTTTTCTAAGGTAGCTATTGTATTCAGATATGTGGTATGTCTGTTACTTGACAAGCTAATGTTTGTCTTCCGTGTTGTTCCATCATCTTCACTTTCGTAAACTCTCCTGATATTTTGTTTTTTGTATTCCAGCTCATTGTTTTGTCAGAGTGTTTCATGGGTGCCTGAAATATTTCTGAATTTTCTATCCAACCTATCTATACTACTTCTTGGAATCTGATCTTGCTTGAATTTTAATTCTGTTTAACAATTCACTTAAAATAACCGCTAAGATATTGCGGTAATATCGAAGAAGCTTTAAATATTTTGTAAATATCTCTCTCGATTAACTTCCATGCACACCGCAGCGTTTGTATAATATATAAAGGTTTGAAGTTTTTGTGCAGTGTAGACCCTGCAATATGACAAGGAGAGTCATGTAGTTCAGCTGAGATGTTAAACCCTTCTGGTGATACCTGATGGTTAGAATAAGAAATCTAGGAATTCTTCAGAATTGTTTACTTGGTCCTGAATACCTTCAGGTATCCAGCTGTTAGGTTCACCAAGCCAGTGGTGAGAAAGTGACGGCGGTTCACTTGAGTGCTTTTAAAAGTACACCCTTAGCCTCTGATTCAGTTTCACCTCTGCAATGATCGTTTCCTCGTTACCTGCTTAGATAATTTAAGACTCCGATGTAGTGGGCCTTTCAGTTCTGTCAGCGTAGGCGGCACCATCAGTCTCCCAACCCACTGAGCTGCTGGGCGCTGCATCAGCTGTTCTGACAGGAGGGGCTCGAGGCTTTTCCCTTTCTGTAGGGGCTGGCCATGCCCCTGCACGGCTGGGTTACAGCCAGCAAGGTGGAGGAGTGGGCCCATTGTGAGACCCCTGGAATCATTTCAGTTCAGCCCTTCAAATACAATCCTTGAGTCATGTTAAAATTGACTTGAGTATTCTGGAAACGCATACCTGTTTCTGATTGTCAGCTTAGCCACAGGTTTCTTTTTGTAATTGCCTCATTTTCACACATTCCTTTCAGATGATGACTCTACAAAATCTGCTTTAGGTTGTGTCTGCGCTTGTTTTACATTTTCTTACTTTGGGTTTTGTTAAGCACAGTGCAATAGAGTACACATTATTTGTTTTAATGGGCATCAGGATGTAAGAAATAATCCAATTTCAGGCTTGATATACTGTTTAAAAAAGTTCTCTTCTGAAAGTGGTATATCACCAAACATACAGGCTTGGGGTCATGTGAGGTTCTCGTCCTTTATGATGTTTTTCTTAGTTTAGTTGCAACTTTGTCACCTATGTCCCAAAGCTAACTCACAGCTACCCTGTGTTCCACTTACATAAACTTTATATTTAATGAAACTAGACTTAATGCCCAGAGATAAATCTGTGATGCACTCTGACCTGCCTGCATTTCTATTATCTGTGCCTCTATAAACATTGTCTAATAGTAGTAAATAAAGAAGAAAATCATTGTTGAGAATATTTGCTAAGTGAGGAGGGAAATCATTTTTGACAGCTAGAACATGCATTGGGCCTTAAGGCAAATGCAAAAAAAATATTTATTAATATATATAGAAGGGCTTTTCCTTTCTTTCCAGTACTGTAAGGGAGGCTGATGGGGGACAGTACAGATGAAGAATACAATTAGATGTCAAGATGTTTTACGTTGCCTAAAGCACACTTAAGATTTACTCATAAAAAAAGCAGTCAATTTAATTCTGCTTCTAGAAAGCCAGGCATGGGAGAGATAATTAATTCATACAGTGGCCAAAGGAATTTCTGTGTCCATAATTGTGAGTGATAATTGTTTTCCTAAATGATCATAGGTAATTACGATTCGATTTTGTAAATTTCTCCTGCTTACAAGGTTCTAAATCAGGAGGCCTGCAGGCTAAAAATCCCATTTTCAGTGATTGTATTTTTCCTTTGTTCCTTTTCTTCTTCCTGCCCTCTTCTGCTTACCTAACTGCGGCTCCTGTCCTAGCCAGGTAGTCTGGCCAAAATAGCTCCTGCCATCTGGAGCAGTCACTATGAACCTCTCGGTGACTTCCTCTCATTTGAAATGTCAGCTTGAATCTTTTCTCCCTTGCTTACTGCTCCTTAATTTTCTTTTCATTTTGTTATTCATTATTCAACAAGGTGACTGTGTTGTTTGATTGTGTTGATGTACAGTATGCATGAAAAATGCTAGGCAGAGCAGAGCTCGATGTTTTTCCTTCGCTGTCTTCCCCATTATCCTAATCCACATCAGGGTCTGGCTGCTACTGATATGTCATCTCTCCTATGAGAATTATCTGGTATGATGTATTGCAATTAGATTGAGATTCAATATGAGTGCAGAGCTGTCTAAATTTTCTTTTAAAACATGCAAAGAAAATAAAATTCAGACAAGCCCACCATTTTTCAATTAAGATCAGTTTTCTCATATCATTCCCAACACATTTTTGCGTTTTCAGATGTTTGGTGAATTGCTGAATTTTCTGATAAGCAAACTAAGCATTGTTTTTTTTTTTTTTTTCTTAAAGGTTATTCCTGTCACTGTGCAATTAGGCAGAAATGTCAATTTTGTTCTCTTTTTAAATAAAACACACTTAGATTTGTAGGTTTCTTTGAAGTCACAGTCTAGGACATTGATCATGAAAAACTAGGAGCACATTCAAAAATTGTTGCATTAAATTAGTTTAACAATTATTTTAAGACACTCTTCTGAATAATGGCATGAATATTTTACAATGTTGTCATAGAATCATACAGTTATAGAATGTTGGGGGCTGGAAGGGACCACTAGAGATGAGTTAGTCCAACTCTCTGCCAGAGGAGGATCATCTAGTGCAGCCACACAGGAATGTGGCCAGGCGGAGTTTGAAGTCTCTAGTGAAGGAGATTCCACGTCCTCTGTGGACAGCCTGTGCCAGGACTGTGGCACCCTCACGGTAAAGAAATTTCTCCTCATGTTGAGATGGAACTTCCTGTGTTCTGACTTAAACCCATTATTTCTTGTTCTATTGCTGGGCACCACTAAAAAGAGATTGTATCCTAGAATTAGGCTTAGGACAGAGGCTGATTCGTGGTAGTAGATGGTTAGAATTTACAAGATGAGGCTGTTAGCGATGCGTTTGGCTACGGAGAGTGTAAGCAGTGCAGTCAGTAAGCTTTCCTACACAGCTCTGCTGGTAAAACTCAGTCCTTGGTTGCTTGTGGACAGCAGGGGCATAGAGTACTGGAATGTTTAAGTGCTTTAATTGACCAAAGAGCAAAGTGTTTTTACCAGACCTGTTTTCTTGTAGCATTTGCGTAATCTTTTAAGTTAGAAGTTACTCATACATAATATACTCTAGAAATTCTCATTCTGTTGAAAATTGGGAGTAGCATGTGGTTGTTTAATCTTCCTTTTAGATATTTGTCCTGTCTTTTTGAGTTCAAACAAAGTATGTACAATGCCTTGGACTGCAGCTGTAGCGATTTTATCCAAAGAAGGATTTTTAGAGTGTAATGGATATCTGTCATTTATAAAGAGCTATTTCCATTGCTAGCTTTCACTCTTCTGTGAAATCAGTGGTTTCTGGATCAAAACTTTGATAGCGGTGTGAAATTAGGGGCAATGAAAGATGATGGGAGGAGGTTGCTAGCAAAGAGAAAATGTACATTTCCAGGACCACTTTTGGTGTTGAGATGCTCTTGCCCGAGAAGGGAGCTTCCCAGAGATGGCTTCGTTTCAGTTTTGCCTCGTGTCCTAATGGCTGCTTTTTGTCTGCATGCCTTCACTGGAAAAGGCTTTATTCATGACCTTGCTGTATTTTCTTCCTGGGTACATATCCAGGGAAATGCATGTCTGACAACTCACAATCAAAGCTTCCTCTGTAAAGAAATGGGCTTGCTTAAAGAATTAAGCGTGAGACCTTGAGCTGCTTTTGCAATTGCTTGTGAGAGACTTGATATACATCTGCTGTGTCACAGCGATGTAACCGTTAAAGCAAGCAGGTAGTCACAGTTTGTACCATCTTGAGCTGGTGTGTCATCTTCACCCTGTACTTCAGCTCTACCGGAGAGACAAATGCAGTAAGGACTGTGGCCAGGAAGCTGGCTGTGTAGCTGCAGTTTCCCAGGAAGCAGAAGCTGGAAGTGAAAGGAAGAGGGGGAAATCACAAACTGTGACTGGTGTAGCTGTAGCAAGTGGACGTTTCATGTGCTGGCTTGAAATAAACTTAATGCGATAGTTACGTTTGGGAATCTTCACATCTACTCCCTGCAAATGCAGATACTGCTGCACATGGCACTCGTCAGTGCCTCGCCTTAGGGGACTGAGAAACCTCACTTGATGCTCTTCTGCCTTAGTGTGTGGGGGCCAGTAGCTGAGTGGAGCTGGGTTCTGTTTTTTTCAGGCTTTGTATCTTTCACACTATCACTGCAAAAATAGTAAGGGCCATGAGATAGGCGGTGCCTAATCCACACTGTGTGGGTGCATTTGGGGTATCAGAGTTCTGAGCTACAGTGGTCACCAAACAAAACTTTGTGTTTTATGGGCAGTGTTTCATGTTTCTTTTTTAAAATATTTTTTTTTCTACTGAAACAACAGTGTTATTCTTTCATTTGCTCCAGTGTTAGATTTCTTTGCCACATTTATAGCAAACCCTTGAGAAGCTAAGCAGGTAAGGAAGTCCTGCAGGATACAGAAGCTGCTTTTTTAGTTTTAGGTGCTAATTTTAATGGAAGAGACATTTGGGCAAGTATTATTACTTGCATAGAGATTCTTTGAAGTGCTGGACTGGAACAGCCTTTGTGTTTTAGAGACGAATAAAATTTACCATTTTTCCAGTGAGTCAGGTCGAATTAACTGGAAAGAAGAGAACCCGTTATTTCTGATTGATTCATTTTGGCTTATGAAGGCTGTTTTGAAGATTGGTAATTCTGTATGGGGAACAGGATGGCATTTTGCATGAAGTATTTAAATTATTATTGGCAATTACAATATCCAAGGCAAGCTGATGAGTTTTGTGTAAGGCCATCATTTAGCAATCTGCAACAGCTTAGTGAGTGGTTTTTGTTTTGTTGGTATCTTTGGGTAGTATGAGCGGAAAAAAAGATTGCAAAGTTGCCTTTTGCAGAGCAGATGGTAATGGCTGTAAAGAAGCAGGAGGCTAAGAAAGCTGTCTTGGTCAGACGAAACTTTGCAGAGTGCCTTTTAAAATACTTATGCGTCATATTTATTCGCAGACTGCTTCCGCTGTGGTGTCCAGAATATGCTGCTTTAGATGCTCACAGTAACAAGAAGTCTGTAGAAGGCACCGCGAGCGTAATTACTCCAGTGACTAACTTGGTGGGAGTGAGCGAGCAGCTGACTTGGCTCTTTGGGAGTGTGCTGCTCAGGGCTGCGGTGATGCTGCCAAAGTGCCGTGCTTTTCTGGTGAAACTGCATCAAATGCTTCCTGCAATCCACAGAACAAATAAGGCAAGTGGGACTCCCTTCTGCAAGTGTCCTTTTCAATTAACTTGATTGCAACTGGAGGAAGATTAGCAGTTTTGAACTTGGTGCCGGTTCACTCTTACACGTGTAGGGAGAGTGTTTCATCTTTCTTGAGCTGCTCTGGTGCTGTTTGGGAGTAGATAAGAAGCAGGAAGTGTTGCATTTGTTATTTTCAAATCAGAAAGCAAAGAGTGAAAATAGGATGTTATAAATAAGGGTAAATACCGAAAAGAGTATTTTGGTTTTCTCTTACTGATTTAGGACTGGCGTTAGCCCTTCACTTGGAAGGCTGTGGTGTAGGGATGGTGCTGCTTCTCCCTAACATAGTGCTGTGTATTTTGGTGGGTCATGATGATTTTTGAAATGACTGTGTATGTATAGCTTCTCACTGACTTGTCCCATTTGTTTTCTAGTGTCACAAATTGTTATGTTGGTTTCATACTTTTATTTTTAATCTCTGAAGATAAGGAAAAATATTCTTGCAATCCTATTAACCTGTGGTAGGAGACAATGCCTTGTCTGCCTTCCTCATTGAACACTTGCCTTGAGACTTCATGCATCTGCTTTTCCTTCACAAGTATTTTCTCTCTCTTTTCTTTAAATATGCAGGGTCTTCACTCGACGAAAGACTAGTGTCACTCTAACCTGAGGAGTGTAGGTGTGCCATTGTGCTTTCTGTGATTCCCAGTTGCAAGAACATACTTGACTATTGAGCCATTGTCTTATTTTCCTACCTGCTTTTTCCTTGATTGCCATAAATTCCAGAATTACGATGGTACAAGGCAGGGTTAGCAACCCAGGGCAGGCCATTAAACTGCAGCTTATGCACATAATTTTAACGTTTACCTGTCTGGGCAAGTCCTGCGAGCTTCTAAGCTGCCTTCCCCCCAAGCAAGTACCCCCTTGAAGTGCCAGTCTTCAGGGAAGCTGAGGATTCAGGAGTCTTGAGCTGCTGTCACTCTGGGAGGCAACATACAAGTGGTCTTGTACACTGCTCATGATTTTGTTCTTTGCAGGAAGCAGCTCTCAGCTTTTGCCAGATCAGGAGCCTTAGACTTGTTACAGACCTTTACCTGGAAATGAGAAGTGTGATTTGATATCCTTTCTCTCTGTCCTTGGGGCTCAGTGAGTAATGTTTACCACACGTAGTTTGGGTCATTTCTTTGTGTATGTATTTCCTATTAATGTTCTTGCATAGAAACTCTTGCAGTCTTTATGGCATTATCACATATCCGTTCCACTTCAGTCATACCAAGCATGAATGCTAATACAGGTTCTGAAAGCAAGTAAACGCTAAGAGAAAATATTGCCAGTTATAACAGAATGCTCTGCTAAAATTGTTTTTTTCATCCAAGCATGAACTTGGATTAAAAATTGCTTCTAAAAATACTGTTTTAGGTGACTGCTCAAACAGTTCTTTGGTAATATTGACAGCAACACAGTTGATCAAACAATACCTTTTAGACACATGTCCCCTGCTGTATGATTAAATCACTTAACATTGCAAGTTTGTATAAAGAATGTAAGACAAGTGTGAACTGGGTGTAACTTATTTTGCTGTCATAATGTCAGCACTTCTGTGAAGAAGGTACTGGCTAATGGCAATCCCACCCAGAGACCAAGACTACGAAATGTTTAAAAACTTACGCACCTGTAATCTGGTGAAGTTCTGATTCTTCTCTCTAATAGCAGTTGGAATTTTTGGACTGGGGTTTTAGTTCTTTGTTTGTTTGGTTTTGGTTTTTTTTAATCACAGAAGTGCAGGTGGTTATGTTTGTACGTCATGGACTAGAAAAAAGGCCAAGGCATTCCCATATGTGATCCATTAAGTGAAGGCCAACAAGTGACCCTCCTGTTCAACATGGAAGATTTAGTGACTTTGTGCAATGCAGCAAGTTATGACTCTGCCTTCCACCTCTGTGTATGAGGTGGAGGCTGGATCCCAGCCTCCCTGCTCTTTCTGTGGGTACTGGTGTTCATTAGGAGATCAGAAGCAAAGTTTTGGGGTTTTTATCTTTACTAGTTTTTTTTCTCTGCATATGTTAAGGGAGTTTTCCTCCAGGATTTTCCACCCATTATTCCCATATATATTTGAAATTCATGCCTTCCGGCTTGAATTTTTACAGTGCCTAAATCAAAATGGCCCCATTATAAACTTACAGTCAGTTTGGTAATATAACAACTTAATAATATTATATAAACACGTTTCTTGCAAGGAAATTTGTTTTGAGTGAAACCATATGCACATGTTAATGGGGAATATTTGTCACACTTTTGCTTTTCTGCCATATTTGTATTTGTTTGAATACTTATTAATAGCACCCTTCTGAAACTTCTCTGATGAGAGAATATACAGCAGATGTATTTTTTTTAATGCTGTAACTGGAGTATAATTTTAAATGACTTGAATGTGATTCCAAACAGAGCTGAGCAAGAGTGAAATAATATATATTGAGTATATAGCTGTAATTACACTTAGGGACTTTGCTGATGTTAGAGAAAGCACTAGAGCAAAACTACATCAATAGATAAATTATCATTCTCTGTTTTCTATAAATCAATCCTTAGGGCTTCTTCCCTGTGGAGCTGCTTCTGAGGAACTTTGTACATGGTAATCTCTTTCTGAATTTGCATCTTGTTCTTTGGAGAAGTTACAATCCTTATTTGGAGTGCTTCCCACCTTTTTCCTCCAGTAAACCAGTTTAATTCAAAGGGAATTCTGATGGGTTTGAAGTTTTCTCAATTACCTTCCAACATGACACTGCATTTTCTTTGTCTAGTAAATCATCCGTCTGTCGAAGATCTGCTTGGTGAGCAATGCTTGCTGGTGCTCGGTGTCTCACGCCTCTGTCTTGAGAGGTTAGCGTGGATGATTGCTGAGCTGTCAGCATGGGCTGTGAAGTTGATGTAAAAATCTTTGCTTCACCATCAGATTCCCTTCTGACTAACAGGCAGTGGTGATTGCCGTGTAGGGGTACATGTATGATTATTTTCTGCTATGTGTGGGTTTGCATGTGAAAATGTAAGGAGTGTTGTCCCCTGTAAGGTCAACTATCCATAGTCATCTCAAAACTGTGCTTCTGTAAGGAAAGGATTAGCTCAGAGACCATCCATTTGAGTCACAGTGTTAGCGTTGGGTTTCTTATGTGCGTTGTGTCACGGGTATCTGTGCTGAAATTCATCTGATGCTTTAATGCCCAGTCTTGAAAGGTCTTTTTGCACTTCTTCATGGCTAGCCCTCATCGTTTTAGCATGACCAACTGCATCTTCACTCAGCTTTTCCATGTTGTGGTCTGCTCCCTTTCCTGGATAATGTGGGAGTCCGCAGGGCTTCTGGGTGGCAGCCCAGCTCCCAAGAGAGCTCTGCCCGTCACCTCCTGCAGGGGTGAGATCCTGCTCTGCTTCGCGTCTTGTAACCCGATTTTTCCTAAAAGCAAAGACCGTCTATATTATCTTGTAGTGGCTTAATTTTCATATGACTTGCTTTATGGAAGGCGTTTGCCGAAGTTTACGAATAGTTATTGAATTTTAGTATATGCAAATGTATAGATCCGACTGATTCTCCCTTGTGCATGCAGCAGATTTGTGAAGCATGATTTCCCTTTATAGAAAACGAGAGAATGGACTTCTGTTCTTAATAAAAGGTATTTATATGTTTATTTCTAGATTTAATAGTTTCTTCTCATTTTCCTAACAAAGGTGCCAGGACTACCAGTCTGTATCAGTAGGATAGCCACTACAATCTTCAAAAAACATGAAAACGAACCTCTCCCTGCGCACTGTTCCAGTCTGTACTGGAGGAATCTTCGTGTCTGCCTTTAATTGGTATTTGCTGCTTGTGTACAGCAGCTTGGTTTAGACCAAGTTTGCTCGTTGCATGTTTGTCGCTGCACCATCGCAATGTTACATACAAACCTATTTTTACAAAATCATTACTGAAGGCCAAAATGTGGCTGCAAGCTTTAAAATATGTTTAGTTTTGCTGGGTTTTAATCTTTTGGATTTTATGCTCTTGATACCTAGCAGACTTATTTTTACAAATCCTCCTCCTCTGTTTCTTTTTCATCTTGCTTTTACATACAACACTCCTTTCTATTTTATTGTGTAACCAAGTTGGTGCCCAGATGGAGAGTTTTATGTTCTTAGGTTTTATTGTACAGGTTTGTAACAGCAAGGTCAGTCCATGGGAAGTTCTGTTATTCATAATGAAGGATAGGTGGCACTCTTGTTATTTTTGTTTGGTTTCCTGGAATAAATCAGATGTATGTACTCTCTCAGTAAGATTTCTTTTTATAGAGTAAGTGATTTACTGAGTGTTCTTGAACATTGAAGAGGATTTTATTTTTTTTTAAGTATGAACACGTAATTAATTTGGCTGAGCCTGGGACTGGTTCACAGTACTCTCTAGGAAGAGAAAATATGTTATTTTTTGTGAAGACCTCAAGAATAAGTGCTCAGCTATATGGCAGTGGCCTATTTTATGTGTAGAATTTCGGGGTTTATATATTTCATTGTTATTTTATTAGGCAGAGAAGAAAAGCAATGAATCCTTTAGTGTCGTTTTAACTCCAGTTATTAATACCTTTATACTTAGGACTTTCTTGTTAATTTTGTGTCCAAAGTATGGATCAAAGTTGGCAAGGTAATTGTAGCACAACTGAATGAAATGATATGGCATGTTAGCACCTGCCAAACAGTCAATGAAGCCTTTATTTCTTAAACCAGGGGAGTAAATACTTGTTGCCCTAATTCTTTAAATTGACTGTAGAATTGTATAGGTTTGTGAGTTTGAGAATTTTCTCTTACAATCTAAAAATCCTGAAATATCAAAAAATACTTGCTGGTAGAGGTATGACATGTTAGACATTTTCTGTAGCCTTAAAGGAAAACTTGTTTCAACTGTACTGAATGCTTTTTCCTTCTCTTACTGGGCATGCCGTAGGACACAGTTACGTGGAGGTATTTTAACCTTGATGCTTGATTACTTCAAATCAAATAAATTCCATTATTACTACTGGCTGACAGTTTCATGTGGCTGAGGCAAAGTGATTTGGTGACCTTAGTCTAGTTTCTTTCGGTCCATTCGTCAATCAAGTGACTCTGTTACTGCTTTTCCCAGAAGAGCACCCCGTGGTTGAAAGGAAAGGGGATAAGTAAAGTTGGAATAAGCAGAGATTAGAAAAGTTTCTGTTCTGCCTCTCTCCAAGGGTATCAATCTCTTCTGTGTGGGGATCTAAATACCTCAAAATTTTGTGACATCTGGTTACCATGCGAACCTCTCTGTGATAGGGTCGTGGCTTGTCCAATGCCACAGACTCTTCTCAGGGAATTTCTCAACTGAAGCCTTCTGAGAAGAGCCATCCCCATCCCCCAAGTGCTGAGTGTCTTGTGAGGGTACTTGTCCTGTGTGGTTCTTATAGAAAATTCAACAGGTAACGTGGAAGGAAACGTGAATAATGAAGAATCTCATTATGGACAAAAAAATTGTGTGATTTTCATCGAACATCTAGTAATATAATTAGTATACCTGATCATAGCATAACATACATTGTATTCTTTTGTATATTTCTTCAATGCTTTAATTTTTAGTCCATCACAGTTTAGGCTTTGGACTTGAGACTGTGCTTTGCTAGTAAGGTATGAACTTAGTTGAAAGAAAATCCTTTCTTGAGAGGTTTTCTCATCTAATTTAGATTTTAGACATCTTCACTTTGAAGTATTGAGTTAGTACATATTCACTGGGGAAAGAGTGCTTGATTTTAATTTTGATGGCAATTGAATTCTGGAATTAAAAATGAATTGAACAGCTATTTTGTTTTAATGGATGAAGAAAGATTTTATAACTTGGCAGTTTATTTTACAGGTTGTATTTTTGGTGCCCTCCCATGTAACAGAGGCTCATGTATTACTCATCCCTTGCTTTTGGTACTGCAAAGTGGGTTTGTTTATTTTATTTTATTTTTTTAAAAAAAAAATCAGTACCCTGAAGTGTTTGAATTGATAAGTCCCAAAAAAAAATCTATTTTGGGACAGGAAGTTTTCTTGATGACTTGGACAACATTTACTTTTACTTTCTAATGCCAAATCAACTTTCAAGCTATTAGATGCCATTAAGGCAAAGAATTTTATATGTTTTGTATAATAATGCAAGTCCCAAATGGTGGTAGTTATTGAAGTTAACACTTTTTGCCCAACTGTGGGAGTACTAGCATCTTTGAGAGGTTCCAATTTTGGTTCTTATTTATGCTTGACATTTAATGTGCTTGACATTCTGATTATTTTACACCTCCCTAATTTCTTTTAGCTCAAGGGATAATGACAATATTTTAAACAGTTGTGAAGTGTAGCTGCATGTTTTCAAGCAGGTGCCACACTACAAATGGAAGGAAAAAGTCTGTAAACTGTTTCTAGAATCATTATTTTTGTGTTGCCTAACTCAGGGTCAGTCAGAATTTTTCGTCAGCTTGTTCAGCTGTGCAGCCTGGTTATCTGTTTTGTTGTGAGGAAGAGAAAGCCTTACTAACATTTTATGACCTCTTATTTACCTACATGTGTATCTGTGTATATAGAGATGTATAGAAAATACATAATACTGGAATGTGTGCTTACATTATGTCCTTTGTGATCTAGGGATGAGGTATTTTAGATTTCTGAGTAGTTACTATAGCTTTATGTTTTCCCAAAAGCTTGAGTTAAAATGACACTGTGTAAGAACATATTCTATGTCAAATTTAATTCATTAAACTAAGCCAATATGTCTATAGCACACATTTACTGCTGGTATGGTAGATCTTAGAAGCAGCTGTCCTGTGTCTTTATTTATAGATAATTGGTGTATAATATGGGAAATTAAAATACCAGGGGAAAAAAAATGACCTAATTGACTGTATATGTGAAGTCTTTTCCTTTGCAAAATAATTTTATTAGCCATCTTTCAGTTGTGTTCCCATGTAAATATGTGGTTCCCTGCAGTCTTGTAAGATTTTAGGCCCTTTCAAAAAAGGTAAAGCCAGTGTCAGAGAAGGAGGAAATAGAAGGAAAATGGAAGATCAAACTCTTGAGAAAAGTACAGCTGGTGGTCACAATTTCAGCTTATTTCATCTGCTAGAAATTTTGTGTTGCATTTAACTATTGTAGTTGTGAGTATATCAACTACATGAAGAGTGCTAAAGAAATGTTCAAATAGTTTATTTTATAGTCATGTGGGCACATTTTAAATACTCACCGAAGTTCTCACAAAACAATTGTCATATCCCAGCAAGGGCTCCTTGAAACAGCACCGACTGAATGTGTTATAGGAATGATTGATTTCTTAAAATTTTATTTTAATATCTTTATTTTGCAATCTTGCCACCTGGTGGTATACTCTGGCAATAAGAGTTTGGTTAGAAACCTGTTCTGAGAGTTGTATTTTCTTTGACAGGCAAGATCTTAAGAGCAGGATTTGAGTGGATTATGAGTAGGTTCTTAGTTTTAGTGTGCGAATTCAATGTGTTCTTTCGTCATCGTGCCAGTGTCCTGTGTTAGGTGCAGTATGAGGTTGTGCATGTCTTTGCATTAAACATATCTGCTTTCCTCCTCACTCTGATTTCTACAGATATGAGGGAAGAGAAAGTCTAGAAATATTGTGTGGTACTGGAACCCTGAGACATAGCACGTTAATCTTCAAAATTTGAGATAGAGTTTATAAAGGAATAGTGTCCATGTCCTGAAATTCTCAGATAAAATTATGTAGACTAAATTTACCTAAGTTATGGCAAGAACATTTAAAGGACGTTGTTTTCCCTAAAACAAATACTGCAAATCCAAGCAGTATGGAACTTAAATGTATTTAGAGAGTTTAAACTTTCATTTGGGCATAAGATGGAGACAATAAAATTGATGATGCAAGACCTGGCATCTTGAAAACAGTGGCAAGAGGCTGGGGGAAGCTCACCCCTCTATGTTAATCCAAGATGAAGCAGATGTGATGGTCTTACTGGTGTCCGTGTGTGGCCACTCTCATTTATAATAAACGATGTTTTCACATAGCGTTCATAGGGCATTAAACAATGCTATTTTCACAAGCTGAGTCCAACGTGAGTAACTGAGGGGTATGATGAACTGATCATTAGCCGGAACTTTTAAGTCAGAAGTGAATGTTTTCTCTACGAAGATTGCCTCCGGCTGTGCCATATGCTCTTGTTTTACACAAGAGTAACCGAGTAAAATTCAGTGACTTACGTCAAAAACGGCATCATACTGGAGCACAGTGGTTTCCTTTTAATGCAAAAATGTGAAAACTTTGTTTCTTCTTATCTGTTTCTGGTACAGTGTTGATGTGTTTGTACATGGAATGCTTGTGTCGAGCAGGATCTCTCTTGCAGAACTGCTGCCTGTGATTTCAGTACACCTTCTTGAGTATCTATTATGAAACAAGTTCAAATGTCATTTTTCATGACGACGTAATTCTGTTGACCTGAAGGCCTCTCCTCCCTCTCTGTCTGTCCCTCTCACTCTGTCTGTCCGTCTCGTGCACAGACGCACTAACGTACGCAGCCACACACAAAACCCTCTATGAGCTGCACATTGGGCCCCCCCCAGGAGCCTTCAGCCCGCCCATCATCCTCCACAGGGCCTCTCCTCTAGAGTCCCATACGGCACAAACCAAACGCTGCTCTGCACTTTCTCTCCTTTGATACGAGGCAGCGCAGCGGACAGCACTGCCAACATGAAGCGCACTGTCCGTTTTGCTGGCCGTCTGCCTTCTCATTCTTATCTGTTTCTTGGCTTCAGGCTTCCCTTTCCCACTTCCAGCCCTTCATCCTCCCACTCTTGGTTAGCTTTCTGTATTTGTCCTGTTAGTACTGAATATTCATAATGTTGAGTAGCTGTTCTGGAGCAGCTTGAAGTGCTGAAGGTTTAGGCTTCTCTTCAGAGTGCTAGCTATTTTTAAAGAAGATGGGAATTACAACCAGTTGAAAGTCTTCAAAGGACTGTGTGCATTAAAAATACCATTTATCTACATATATGAGAGTCCAGAGGACTTACAGCACTGATAAGTGAATTAAAGCAAGAGATTGTTGGGACTAAGTCTCACAGTTCTGAGCTCTTAATATGGATCTTTGGTCACAAGAGTTAGGACTTCTAAATCAAATTATTTTTCTGCAAAATGTCTGTAACTATTTATGACGCTGGATGTTTGCTCTTGGATTTGTTTCTGCTGTGGGGTATCCTTTAGATCAATCCTTGTTTGTCCTATTAATTTGCTTAATTCTCTGGGGTTTGTCAACTCTAATTATCTCTTTTCTTTCTTTCAGTTTTGAAGTCAAGATTGATTAACCAATACAAAAAGACCCAGCTGGTTATGTGACTTCGAACCCCGTTGATGAAGCACTCATTTGTTTTTACGAGACAGCACGGTATGTTTTTTTTCTTTTTTCTCCCCCAAATTAAAAGTGTTGTAACTTAATAGAAATCCTAGAAAATAGACAATTCCTGCAGAATTAACTTTTACTGATAAATAAGATGTTGGTTTTGGGCTTAGTGACACCAGCTAAGGAAACAGAAGCGCTCTATTTGCTTTACCATATTACTAATCAGAGATTTCTTTCACGTAAATGAAAGTTCCAGAAGTAAGTTTAAATGGCTTAACATTTTTTATATATCAGGAGATATACTGTATAAGCTAGAACTCAATAAAATTAAAGTATTAGATACAGATGAAGTGGTGATAAACATGCCATCATGATGTATGTGGTACGAATCTTGTATTTTCCATTTCTCTGGAAATGTGCCTTAAGTGTCAAGGCTTCTTCATTTCTGTATTATAGGTAGTAGGTTATTTTTAATTGTTAAATTTTGGAAGCAGTAATTTTACATAATGTTCCACCTAGCATTGCTTGGATTCCTGCTAGTCTATCAGGTACAGGCAGCAGCAAGTTATTTCAGGCATTTCTTTAGTTCTAACTGCACTGGAAGTCAGGCATCTTGGATTGGCTGGACTTTACAACCATGTTAAAATGAAGTTGCCAGCTTACTCTGAATTTATGAAAATTCCATTATCTTTTAAGTGAAAGGAACAAGCTGGCATTTATTCTGGGTTTTCTGTTGAATGGTAAGTGATTCTAGTGATTTGTAAGCGGTGATACGATACATGTACAGTCTGTATTTTTAGTTATTACCTCTCTTGTTACTGAATGTTCGGTAACCAAGAAGGGAAAATGAGGTAAAATATTTGAACTGTTACAGAAAAAGGAGGAAATAGCGCTCACTACCTACTAAAT
Source organism: Trogon surrucura (assembly GCA_020746105.1). NCBI lineage: Eukaryota > Metazoa > Chordata > Aves > Trogoniformes > Trogonidae > Trogon > Trogon surrucura. The sequence goes on from CM036626.1 coordinate 14,892,452, forward strand.
TAAGTCTTGGGCTTACAAAGTAGTAGAACCAATAAAAAAATTAAGAAGTATTTACTCTTGAATAGACTTCTTTACAGCGAAGTATAAGATTTACTTTTGATTTTTGTGATTACAAGGAGATGTCTGAGCAAATGTGCTTTATGACAGCAATAAACATATTCCCAGCATGATGATGGAATTGGTTAGCATCTTACTAGGAAAGAAACTTGCCTTTTTTTTTTTTTCTTTTCTTTTCTTTAGAAGTAAGCGTAGGAAACAGAAACACAGCAAGAGTACCCTGTTGTTTTGGGTGTCATTTTATGTTCGTAGAACACTCGCTCTCCTATGATGTGCCCAGAAGTAAGGAAACTTAAAGCCTCATGTGAAAAACAGAAAACCACAAATGTATAACAACTGCCCTGATAAAAAGGCTTTGCAAGTTTTCTATTAATTGAATTACTCATGCTTTCCATTGCATTATCTGTAAGTTCATTGTGGCTGCTGTGAAGACTGCACAAACTTGATTTAGATTATTTATTTGTTTTTATGCTGCATGTTAAACAATTAAAGGCAACTGTTGTGTTATGAAGTTTATAAAAAGCAGTATTTTAAACAAAGTGGCACTTGCACAACTTTAATGTATTCAAAATATTATGTACTGTTATGTGGCTAGAAATTATGTGAGGATTTGCTCTGTTTTGTCACTGATAATTTCCAGATGAATTTCCACTGCAGTAATAAGTGTACTCATAGTTCTCACCTACAGGTAAATGTTTGATGGGCTCTTTTAACTAAGACTAATCTAATTTATATCAAAATGTTCTACATAATGCTTGTATTTTTTTTCAGTACAGAGCAGAATGAAAACAGGGTTGTAATGACTAAGTGGGCAGCTGTTACATCGCGTTATTGCAGTGTGTTAGGCATTACATCTTACTGATGTCATTCTTTGCAGTAGTTTGGCACTGTTGCTTTAATCAAGGTTTTAGTAGGTGCAGTAAGCTGTGCAGAGCAAGTATCGTGTTTGTCTTAAAATACTAGAGATTCAAGCTTCATTTTTTTCAAAAACTCTTAAACAAATAGTCTATAATCTATTTGTTAGACATTTAAATATCTGTGAGAGACTGAAAAGCTAGGACAGACTTACTGGAAAGGGAACTTTGAGTAATTCAGCTATTAAAAAAAAAAAAGTCTCCCCAAAGTTTTTGTAGTTTTTTTTCAAAGAAATAAGAAGAGTTTGAAATACAGTCATTTTCTCTGTTTCTTAATATGAGACATAATAGTTTTAATTTCTGTTGTGGGAGGCAAGCAGCCAGGCACAATCACACAATTTAGCATGCTTGTAAAAATAAAAAATTGTAAAACCCCCAAACAAACTTTCCTAAAGAACACTCTGCCTTTAGTATCAAATACTGCTCTAGAAAAATTTAAGAGGCTGAGGGGCTAACTATACCTGGATTTTGCTGTTGCTTAACTTGCCTCCCAAGCGGGAACTGAGTTGCATTTACACCAGACAGTGCTCGTTTCCACTGATGAACACAAGGCAGCTGTGCCAGTTAGATCTTAGCAGGAGCTGTAGGTACCGTGGAACGGGAGGTGACACTGCTTGGATTGGGGCCAGGAGTGCATGAGGATTATTTCTTCACAAAGGTACCTGTGGCTGTTGTCCTCTCCTAAAGATATTCCCACATGAAATCCTTCATGGTTTTGCTTTGTCATTCTTGTGATTTATCTAAATTATTGAGGAAGATACTTTGGGACGTTATGTGATTTATGTGCTACTTGAAAATGCAGTGTTGGTAGTAACTGGGAATGAAGAGGCTGAAGAAATGGCTTGAGCTTTAGCACCAGATGCAGCTCTGTCTGCATTTCGCTGTCTCACCCGTAAATGCAGGGCACTAGTGCTGCCGCTGAGATTTTGGCTTTTCGAATAGCGAGGATGACCTTTGGCAAACTGTGCTTTTGTAACTTCCTCCATCTCTGTAGGAGGAAAGTCGCGGTAACAGCTTCACTGCAGTTCTCAGCACAGCTGTGGTGGGCACAAGTTATACATCAGCCCACCCCAAATGGTTGCGTAATGTCAACAAGGTTTGTTCTATAGGTCTGATGTCAGAGACAGTCCTATCCATCTGTTTCTGTGTTATTTTTCCTGGGATTGTCCTCTGTGTTTTGAAGGGGAAGAGGAGTATGTTCCTTTTTTTTTTTCCCACTTGTGAGACATAAACATGATGTTACTCTTTCAGAAAAGTTGTGCAGGAGTACATCTGTACCCATAATTACCTGTAATATTTTTTTTTGCACAACTAAATTAAAAATAGAAATATCCGTGAATATATCTGCAACTTTCCTCTTTGAAAATCAAACTTCCTTTAATCAAATAATCTTTTCCTAATACCTGTAGTGACATTTTATAATCATACAATCATACAGTTACTACTTAATTTCAATTTTATGTTAAGAGATTAGCAATGGTGATACTGTGGCATAACTATATTCAGTGAGAGAGTAACAGTAAACAGTATCTAGCTCTTGCATAGGACTTCTCATCAGTAAATCCTGAATTACATTAGAAAACCTAGGTATTGTTACCTCTGTTTTATAGCTGATGAAAGCTGTAGCCCTGAGATTATCCAGCATGTGTGAGCCAGCCTGTTTTCATGTATTCATAGAATCATAGAATGTTAGGGATTGGAAGGGACCTCGAAAGATCATCAAGTCCAATCCCCCTGCCAGAGCAGGAATGCCTAGACTATGCCACACAGGAACGTGTCCAGGCAGGTCTTGAATGTCTCCAGAGAAGGAGACTCCACAGCCTCTCTGGGCAGCCTGTTCCAGGGCTCCGTCACCCTCACTGAGAAGAAGTTTCTTCTCGAGTTTAAGCGGAACCTCTTATGTTCCAGTTTCAGCCCATTACCCCTTGTCCTATCAGTGGTTGTCACCGAGAAGAGCCTGGCTCCATCCTCGTGACACTCCCCCTTGATATATTTGTAAACATTAATGAGGTCACCCCTCAGCCTCCTCTTCTCCAAACTAAAGAGCCCCAGCTCCCTCAGTCTTTTCTCATAAGGGAGATGCTCCACTCCCTTAATCATCCTAGTTGCCCTGTGCTGGACTCTCTCCAGCAGTTCCCTGTCTTTCTTGAACTGAGGGGCCCAGAACTGGACACAGTATTCCAGATGGGGTCTCACCAGGGCAGAGTAGAGGGGAAGGAGAACCTCTCTCGACCTACTAACCACCCCCCTTCTAACACACCCCAGGATGCCATTGGCCTTCCTGGCCACAAGGGCACAGTGCTGGCTCATGGTCATCCTGCTGTCCACCAAGACTCCCAGGTCCCTTTCCCCTACACTACTTCTGTTGACTAAACAGTATGACTTTGATGAGCAATATATTAAAATGCAATATGGAAACAAAAAAGCGGAAAAAAGTTAGTGGTATTTTAATAGAATAAAATGAAGGTGTTTGTTGGTATTTTTAACAGAAATAATTGAATGTATTTCTACTGAATTCTATGTTGTATCTGCAGTTCAAATCATTCAATGAATTTGAACTTACTAAACATGAAGTTAATATATATTATCAGTTTGTTTTTATTATTGGCTGTTGCCCTGGGGTTTAAATATTTGTCATCTGTCTTGGTGTGAACTAGCTGTTGAAAAATCACAAAAAACCATCAGTGTAAGTAGCTGGTTTGCCTTTCTGTACTGTATGCAGGCCATTTTTGTCTGATAAGTGCAGTGGGTGTGTGCTCTAGATGGTTTTAAGAAGTTGGGTAAGATTAGGAAGAGGGAGTAATCGGGTGAGACTTCAGTAAATGCTCAAGTGACTGGAGAAAATGGGACTGATTGCTCAGTAGGTGTCATTACAGAGTTTGAATATAAGTGACAGCCTGGCCTTAATCTCGTGATTTGACTTCTGTGCAGTTCTGTGAGCTGGGCAGTGTAGTTCCTGGTGTATCAGGGGAATAAATTTTTTATAGATTAGGACACAAATGAACTATTTTAATTTTTTTTAATCACATTTTAATACTATAATACTGATTTTTTTTTTCCCCTTCATTATTACTTTTGATATACTTTTCTCACTTAATAGTATTCTGGAAATGATGAATATTATTTTAACTTTATAGCCATAATTGGAATTCATTTTTGTAAATAATTTCTGATTGTTTTGTAAAGAATGTATTTTAGTTTTGCATGTTGGGAATAATTCTGCATTTGTCTGTCTTCTATAGCGGACTTATTTCACTGTCACCAGGGTAGATGCTTTGAAGATTGGCGTTTGACCAAAATTAAATGGTTAATTCTGTGCCTTAAGAGACCTTTGTCCAGTGGCCGTGCTCACTGAGAGAAAGCATTTCTTAGAACTTCTGTGCTGGCTACCTCTGTCTGACATGACAGGAGCTTCTGGCAGGTGCTGCTTTCCTTCTCTGAGTAAAAATAACATGCTCCAGAGAGTAGCTGCAAATTTGTGTTCACTCGAAACAGTCCTCGATAATACCAATAAGCTGCGTGCAATCAATTAGAGGCGCCCTCCGCAAACGGGAAATTCGTGTCTGCCAGTTGTTGGTTTAGGTTTTTGTTCTTGGCAGGCTCTTTTACTGTACAGATCTTGTAGGTGTGTTACTGGATTTTTATTGGCTTCTGTCTCTTCCTACAGTTGTCGCAGCCCAGATTAATGTTTTTCTGCTGGTTTCTGCTAATACGGAGCATACAAATGTATTTTCTTAATGTGACACCACAGAGTGCTGAGTACTATTCAAATGCTAATACCTAGAAACTAAATCTCTCAAAGGAGATGTGTTAACATTTGTCTTTATTCATTATTTTTCAAAGGCTACGTGCCAAATCTTGCTTGACACCTACATCATACTGCATTGTACAAATTTACCCCTTAGAGTCAGAGAGCAGCGTTTACTATTTACATGGGTTAAGTCTTTTGAGCCCATGGAGTAGTGAAGGTTTCCCTTCATGACCACACTTGAGCCTGCTTTGCTGATTCCTTCAATTTTTCCCTGATTCCTATGTTAAATTTCCCTTTTTCAGGAAGAAACTGTGAACTGAATATACCCAGCAGAAATTGAATTGGTTTTTTTTCCAGCTGATTTTGCTTTACCACTTTCCTGCATGCTGGAAAGTCTCCTCAGTTGCTTTGGTGCTCTTCTCCCTGCTTTTTCAGTTTGCCCTGCAAGCATAGCTCCTTGTTGAGATCAAGCTTAGTTCTTTTTAGACAAAATACTAGTTCCTTTTCTTCCTTGTTATTATTAGAATGTATATTTTGCTCATGGATCTCGTGGAACTGCTTTAAATTTTAAGTCTGTGTTCTGCCTGCTGTTAAAGAGTTCCATCGACTCCAGTGCGCCGTGTGCTGCTACACCAGCACCGTCGGGAAATGTCTCTGTTTGCTTTCAGTTTGATGTTCCAGTCGTCTTCTCTTGCAATCCTGTCTGGGTTTCCCCTGGAGTTTATCTAAGCCAGTAATATTAATACCTTTTGTGGTGTTTGGGTATGTGGTACTTGGCAGCTTTTGCAGAGGTGTGTCATCTATTTGTCGCTGATCCAAGATGAGACCTCTAGCCACCCTCCCCTGCTCATCCTGGCACCTCACGTCTTTGTTCCTTACTTGTCTCTCTAGTATTCCGAGATACCAGGTTTGGGTTGTTTTGTTTGGGGTTTTTTGTGGGTGTTTTTTTTTTTTGGTTTTTTTTTTTTTTTTTTAATTCTCAATCATTGGCACTGTCTGTTTGGACAGGCTTATTCTTAGGTCTCATTTTAGATTTCTCAGTAATCTCTCTCTGCAGATGTCAACGCTTCAGCACTGAGTGAAGTGATGCTTTGCTTTTTATGTATGCAAGCAACACATGGTCTGCAGCCAGCGACTTCAAGTCGCAAAATATTTAAGAATATGTTTAAATGCAAGGTCTTACAGAAAATGCAAATGTATTACTTTTCATTTGATTCTTATGATAGATTTCTGGAGAGTGCTCTGAGGCTTTTTTTTTCCTTGTGCTATCACTACTTTGCCTTCATGCTTATGCTAATTTTATTTCTTTGCCTGAGCCCCATAACACTTATTATCAGTAGCTACAATTTCCTGCCACCTGTGGTGCAATACATTTCTTCATTAGGAGTTTTTTGCTGCTTCCTCAAGTTTTGGTTTTGATTAGCTGCTATGAAATATTTACATATCATTCTCTTGTCCTGTAAAAACGTAATCATCTGATAGATACAAAAATTGACACTTTCAAGTTCATCTTGTCCCAAATCACTTAGTGCCAGTTCCTTGTGCCAGTACTGAACTGGTGCTAAATTTAGCATAAGAGAATGTGGTGGAAGACTGGGTTTTGTAGGGTTGGTTTGTTTTGGGTTCGTGGTGGTCTTTTTATTCCCGCCCCTCCCTTTTTTTTCCCGTTACCTTAAAGTGAAAGAGCACTGAAAATGCCAAGGTTCGGTTCAGAGTGACTTATCTGAATTGGGGGGGAGTATAGAAGGGATCACAACTTTTTATTCTGAATTTGGTGAACGTTCTCTCAATGCCATTTGCAGCAACTTTACATCTCGATTTTAGAAGCTATTGTGTTTTTACAGACCTCTTTACAAATGAGAAGGTAAGCAGAGGTTTACCACTCCTCATTGAATCCTCTTGCCCAAATCAGGACAGAACTATAAATTACACCAACTTTATAAATGCAAATATGTATCTTGCTGTTATCCATTTAATTGACTTTTCTGTACTTGATTTGAAAAAAAATCCACAACTCTATCACGGGAACAGCTGTCCAACACCTCATCCGTAGTAGGCAGTTTCTTCTCTCCATCAACATCATCTTGAGCCAGGATAAAAACTGGAAATCTTACAGTATGATAAAAAGAAGCGTGTGTGTGTGTGTGTAAATTGCACTCGATTTCCAGCATCAAGAAAGGGACTTGGCAGCTGCTGACATACAGCTTCAGAACTGGAGGAAGAAAGAGAAGAAGCAGTTTTGTTTCCCCGTGCCGAGTTCTGCTGGAGCAGCTGGTGTAAGCAGCTACGTACCAGAGATGGAGCGGTATCGCAGGTAAATCTGCTCCTGTCTGGCATGCAGTAAATCATCTGATGTTTGCCAGTGAGACTGCTGGAAAAGTGACTGCTAATTAAGGAGGAATTAAAAAAAAAAAAAGAGCAAAGAATAGTTTTTTATAATCTATTGGTATTTTTTATGATTACTCTTTCAAATCAAACCTAGCCCCTGGGATATAAATAACAACCTGGAGACAAGAGAGTCCATATTAGTCTTTATAAGCTGCTTGTAGTTGAGCAGGTGGAACCTCTTTATGGAACGGTCCATGGCACTACTGAAAAAGTTGCAAGAATTATCTCAGTGCATCTCTCTGGCCCTTACTTCTCAGTTACTTATGTCAATTTAGCACCCTCTGGGGTGCCAGCCCTACTCTCATGAGCTGGTGCCGATTCTCTCTCTCTCATTTTTTATTTTTTTTTTTTAAATTTTGGGTGCTGTTTTTTGATTTAGTGGTGTTTTGGGGGATTCCCCCCCCAACCTGACTGGTGAGGCATTCTTCCTTTCTCTGGCATCCCCCAGGTCCCCAGAGAAATGGCACACGCTCTTGCTGGAGTAGCACGATTCACTGCTGTAAATGTCTCTGTCACTGTTGCTTGAGAAACTGTGCTGAAAGGGGAACGAAATCTGCGCCCAGTGGGCACAGACAGAACTTTCAACAACTGAGCTCTTCTCTTTGTCCTCTCTTTTTAAGAGCGCATACGTTTCTGTTTGTCAGTGTGCTTTATGCAGAGGATGAAATGAAAATAAAGCACGTACTTTGCAAGGTGATGAGATTAGGGTGGTACTGAACCTTAGTTTTCTCATGAGCTTTTTCCCAAATCCCATGAAGTAGTATTCCTGAAAATCAGGAAAGGCAAATAGTTACGTGCAGTTTCTGGCAAGAGCTACTAGCAGATCCTTTCTTTGTGGAAAGAGTTTTAGTAACGAGCTCTCTTCTGTTTCTGTAACCGGTTCTTGAGGGGATTTCTGGGTCACCAGTTGCATCTGAACCAGTTTATAATGATCAGAAGTGGATCATTTGTAGTCCAGAGAACCACTGAATTTTGACGAGAGATTTCATAGAGGTTGGTTGGTGGATTTTCACAGGTTGATGGGATTGCCTTTTGTGAGCAGATGAGACTAGCTCATGGTTGTTGAAAAATCTGGTGAGTGGGCTGTGGAGGGGATTGTTGCAGAACAAAGGTGGATATAATTCCAGATGAACACATCATAAAGGTGTCATTTCATGCGATTGTGTAAGACAGAAAACAAGAAGGGGAGAAAAAACCAAACAAAACCCAAACCTGATGCAATCAAAGAACCAGTACAATTATTTTAGTATTTTAGAGAGCACAATTATTTTAGCATTTTAGAGTCAGGGGTAAGAATTGAGATTTTCAGAGGCTAAAGTGGAGAGAATCGCAATAGTTAAGACACAAGATTATTAAGGAGCAGAGAATTTTCTGTATTGCATTCATGGAATTCGAATTAGTTTTGATAAAATACGCACTGGTAAAATAAAAAGAAAAGAAAAGGAGTAAGGAGGAGAAACATGAAAAAAATAATTTTAGTGCGATCTGTATGTGAACGCAAAATGACAGAAACAGAAAATTTCCTGAAGTTATCCTAAGCATTTTGAACATGGAGAACATAAAATGAACTTTAAAACATAGGGGTTCCTGAACATGCACGCTTATGAACTGACACAGGTGTTTGTGTGCCTGTTCATACCTACGCTGGTGCAGATACTCACCAGCCAGTAAGATTTAAATCTTAGGAAAAGCTCCAGTTGTTTTCCATCTGGAGCCTTGTTTTAATGCTTTGGGTTTGCTGTAGAAGTGTTGACCCTTGTGATGGTGTTGCTTTTTTTCATAAATTTTGTGTGTAACAAGGCTTTTGTTACTTCGCTAGTGAAATTTGAGAAAAACAGAGGTAATTTTCCTAATATAAATTTAAAAAAGCATCGTTTAGATGTTTTTCTTCGTAGTTTGCATTCCCACATTGCTTTGTGCTTACAGAATGCTCTCTCATTTTATTTCCAAAGTTTTTTGCAATGGTGGCTCAATCCTTACCCATTACAAGAAGTTGGAAATGGGTATGAATGATTCATTTTGCACAGCTATTTTGGTGGTGCACGCATCATCCTAGATACGCCTTTACATAAAATGGATGGGGAAATGCTCGTTTATATACCTCCTCCACCTATCTATTTAAATGAAAATCTATAAAACTTGAACAGGAGACTCATTTGGATTAATTTTGAAAGAACATACTTAAAAAATACAGTAGGGCAAAATGAGGAAGGAGCTGAGGAGTGGTGAATGGTGATCAGCTAACTGTGAAATGGAGGAAAATCTGTGGGCAGTATCAAAACTCACCCTTGGCTTTAAGCCACAAATGTTTGCAGTGCCTGAAGATAAAGTGATCCAAACCAGCTAAAATAAAATTAAAACGGCAGCAAGGCAAAAGATAAGATCTGCCTGTGTTCTCGCACATTAAAGCAGAAGCAGCTGCTCTCAAAAGTGGTTTGTTGTTTTGGTTTGGCTTTTTTTCACCACTTGGAAAGATGGAGATGAAAGCAGGAGAACGGGTCTTTCATTAGTGTCCTTGGAGGAGGGCTGGATGGGGTGAGGTTTCTGGGGAAGAAATAATCAGAGAAAGTAACCTTCCAATCAGAGGAGTCAGACTTTTTATAAAATGTGCCTTTTGGAAAAAAAATTATGTCTTTTACATTGGCTAACAGTCATGTTATCTTTATTGCTGTGGGAGCTGGCTTAAAGTTACTTCTGGTCTGTTATATGGTGTGTAAATTCAGCATTATGAAGAAAAGAAATTACTATGAATAATAATATGACAGCTGTTCTTAAAGTACAGAAGCAAAATCCTAAAGCTACGATACACTTTTCCTCAGGTCTAATAAAAAAGTTTACTATAGCTTTGAATGGACAGTGAATTAATATAGTGAAACATATGTTACCCTGGACATAGTTCCTCAATGATTACTGAGAAATAATCCAAATTTCTGAATTCAGGAAGAATTAATTTATAAAAGTACAATTTTAATAACCAGTCTTTTTCACTTGACCAATGAATAGTTTAGTTTTAAGGGTTTAATCTCTCCTTTTCTTGTTTGTTTATAGGCTGCAGATAGAACTTAATACAGGTGAAGTAAATGAGATGGTACACTTCCACCGTTTGACCAGTCAGTTATGAATATTCACTTTTTCGTGAGCAGATGGTAGTTCCAAGTCTGTGCAGAAATATTGTCATAAGTATTTCCTTTAGTACTTCTTATGTTCCAGTTCTTTTCACAGCTCTCCTTTCATTCAGGACATGTTTGTTTTAGGAAATATGTGTTCTGACAAAATATTTAAAGGTGAACAAAGAGAGAGGGTGCTCAGAGGAAGGAGTAACTTTCTCTTCTTTGTACTGTGAAAATGACTGATATACTTGGTGTGCTCCTGGGTTTTGAATGATGATATATACGTGCTGCATCCGTGGGTCAAAGTTTGGATTTAGGGAAAATAAATTCCCATGTTGTTCTTGCACTCTTTCTTCTTACAAAATGGATATAATTTTTTAATATAAATCACAACTTAAAAAAAGAGATGTTATCTTAAAAAAAATAAATCCTTTGCTTACCGATGGAGCAGTATGTAAAAGGAAGCAGCAAAGACACCCTAACCAAATTTGAAGTCACATGTTATAACTTCTTATAGTGCACGTAGAATTGGAGACTCTGGTGAATGGTGAGAGTACCTGGTTTGCAAAGGTTGATCTTTTAGTTGGTCTTAAAAACTGAGGCTGGACAAGTATTCAGGTTTGCTCTGTGCAAAGTAGGAGCTTGTCTCGAGGAGGATCAACTTTGGTGTTATGCTTTATAGCACAGCTGCAGTTCGCAGTTATCATCTGCAGTAAAATGAGTGGGCCATACCTAAGGAATGTCTTGCTCTAAGAGAGAGCTTTTTCCTCTAATAGTGCCCTGTTGAATTGAAGGAAGTCTTACCAGTAATTTTACAGTGCCAGTCCCTTGAAGTTCTAAGTCAGTGTTGTAATTCATAGTATTTATAGACTTTGATAAAACATCACACCTGGTAGCTCCCTGTCAAATTGAGGATAGATACCCAAACCAGCTACTTTGAAGAAGGACTCTGCCACGAGAGCTCAGTGATTCCTTCCGTGTCTTAAGTATATTCACTGTGATTATTTTGCTATTTTTCTACCTCTAATTGTTTGTTAAATGATTCTATAAGGTCCTGTTGTAAATCGGATTGTAAGTGGTTTGATGCAGGAGTTGGGGTGTTGTGTGAATTTTGATAGCTAGGACATTTTTGACCACAATACCATTTGTAGATTTTGAGTAGTTCTGCAATTCAGGATTTAACAGCTTTTTCTAACAGACCTTTAAAAATTCATTTCTGTGATTTTTATCTTTTCTAAAGTAGTCCTTAAGCTCATATTCAGAAATGAAAGGAAATTCTCCTGGAAGAAATTCTTAATGCTTTATACAAACTCTTACAAGGAGAACTCCTGTTGCGAAATGACCTATATCTTTACTGCAACTGGTCTGAAAGAGCAAAGGGTCAAAAATCTCCTAATGTGTTTTTGAAATCTGTGTGCCGACACAGCGCATTTCAGAAGGGCTGTTGGGACTTTGTAGAAATTGCATTTCTCTTTTGCTTTTAATTTTATACCTGGAAAGGATTAGGGGCGAAAGGCTAAAGCAGAAAATATATTTAGAATGGAAAGTATAGAAGAATAGATAGGTGCTCAGAGGAACATGATATGAAGAAGTATGTATATAGTTTCATTATTTTATCTGGGTGGTGTAGAAAAAAATGTAGCAAAATTCTATCTACAGTGCAAAATCTCCGTGTTTCATTTGCTCTTAGTGCAATGTTATTTGTGACCTTGTTCCCTATGGAAAAGATGTCTTATATAGCAGAATATGATCTAAACAAAAATATGATTTCCTAGAAAGCAATATTTAGCCGTTGATTTATTTACTCATTCTGTCTTTCCGTCCTCCACTATTTTTCCAGAGCTGCTGTTGATAGTGACCTTGCAAGATCACAGATTAATTTCAGTGTTTAGGAATTTCTGCAGGCTGCTACTTGGTCTCATATTTTACAGTAAATGTATACAATCTATAGTATTCTGTAATTCAATTTAAAGAAGTTTAACTTGAAACAACCCAAATTCAAGTGCAGGAGAAGCTTTAAAAGCTCATCCATCGTTTTCCTGCTCTCTAGTTATAGTAGCTCGTATGTTCCTCCTGTCATCTGAGAATACTTTGCCTCTAATCTCTTCAGTGGCAGGCAAAGCAGAATTCAGAGAGATGATCACGTCTGACTGCAAGATACACCCAAAATCTGTCAAAAATTTCAGTAACCACAGTGAGTCAGTCACAACAGTAGACTACAACTACAAATGTCACCTTCTTGCTTTAACCTGGCGGGAGGAGCTGCCCGATACAAGCTGCGTTACTGGGCTGTGAGGTTTGGCTCTTTGCAGGTACTGCTCTAAGAGAGGCGGTCTGGTGCACAGGGCTGCTTTAGTAGCTACTCTTAGAAAAGCAGCCACATCACCTCCAGTATTGCTGCTTATCTTCCCCAAAACATGTGTATATAGCTTTAACAACTTCGATTTTTAAGAACCAGTGTGACGTTTCTTTGGTTTTTGGGAAACGGTTTTGCTCTCACTGATATTGGTGCAGCAATTTTAAAATAGGGATTTGTAAAATAGGATTTAGGGATACTTCTTCGCAATTTTTCATCCCTGTTGAAAGCCCTTGTAAATTTTGCAGCTGACCTGATTTTTGGTTAGTTGGTGGTATTTTTGTTTTATTGTTTGTTTGTTTTTAAACTGATCCAAATGGTGCTTATAAGTACCTGGTACAAAGGGTGCTGAGACAAACTTATTAACTGCTGGGAGCACATAATTTCTTTAATATTTGAGAGTATCTTGATATATGTTTTACTTTCTATTGTCAGAAAAATCAGTAAACAGCTGTGAGAACAAATTAGAGTAAGAGGCTGTAGTTTCTGAGAGATACAGAAAATTTGCTTTTTAGCACCTGTGCAAACCATATAATTTCCTGAAAAAAAGGGATATATGTTTGACTTTGCACAGCAATTCTGCACTACATATAGATGCTCTCTGCTGTGACATTACAGTTGAGTTTAGTAGCTTGAAATTAGCAAAACTCTGTGGTCAGTGAGGAACCATTATCGAGAAAATAATCACCTTGTTGTAGTGGGTAATTATTTACCTTCAGCAACCTTGTTTCTAAGGTTTGGTGGGGTTGACACAGGCTGCAGTTCCATCACAGCTTCAGCTGATAGAGAAATTGGATATTGGCCTTTCTGGTTTCAAGCCTTGCAGTCATGGTCCCAGTCCTGCCTCGCCCTGGCTCCTGCGCTCATCTTTGAGCTGATGCGAGTCCAAGGGAGGCTGCAAGGAAGAGACAGCTCCAGGGTGGAAGAAGCCTGTGAACCTCATAAAGCTGACAGTCAAGTTGAAGGAGGAAAGCACTGACATAACAGGGGGTACTTTAAGTTTCATTGCTCAGTAGATGCCTCCCTGAGCTATAAAAAATAGACTTGGTAGCTGATTTTGTTGAAAGAACTACATAGATAGTAGATGTACTCTGTTCTTTCCAGGGACATCAAACATACCATAAGGTTGTATGTAATTTTAGTGTTTGGTTATTTTGTGGTTAATGCATTTTCAACTACATTTGCCTTAAAAGGAAAAGCTTCAGTTCTTTGTAATGCCTCTCGTCTTTTTAAAGAGAAGACATTAGTGCAGAAAGCAAAATCAAAACTTTTGTGTCTTTGTGATCTTAAATTTGCATTTGAGATATTGCATGGAAGCTTCCATTCAAGATTTTCTTATTTCCTGTAGCTGGTTGGCTTTCAGTGTGCTTTCAGTTGGGCAACGTTAATGTCCTATAGTTGCAATTAAGATCCGTGAAGGAACATTTGCTCACAGAAGGAGAAAAAGAATCTCATTTTCTTCTCCCTGGCTGTCTTGAGAACCTCCCCTTTAGAGGACAGCCTGAGAGAGTTGGGGTTGTTCAGCCTGGAGAAGAGAAGGCTCTGGCGCAACCTTACGGTGGTCTGGCAGTGCCTAAAGGGGGCTACGTGAAAGATGGGGAGGGCTTTACCCCAGGGGTTATGGCTTTAAACTGAAGGAAGGAGGGTAGATTCAGATTAGACATAAGGAAGAAGTTCATTACTGTGGGGGTGATGAGACCCTGGCACAGGTTGCCGAGAGGGGCTGTGGCAGCCCCTCCCTGCAAGTGTCTAAGGCCAGGTTGGACAGGGCTTGGGGCAACCTGCTCTGGTGGGAGGTGTCCCTGCCCATGGCAGGGGGCTGGAACTGGGTGATCTCTAAGCTCCCTTCCAACCCAAACCAATCTGTGGTTTGACGCTGCCGTCAGCTGGCTAGAGTAGGAAAAAAACAAGAAACTTTTTTTTAATGGAGCTTAGGGTCGGAACAAGCTCCTGCGGTCACACATGGGAAGGCAGCAGAGCCTGCATCCGAGGAGGCAGCTGTGGCATTGCTCTCTGGCAGGAGGCACTTGTTAGATCTGCTTGGATGTACTCTGTGTGGTTCGCATTGTAAAACAGCGTTGGAAGGAACCTGTAGAAACCTGTATCCAAGCAGAAAAATGAAACAAAAATTCACACAGTTTTCCTATCATGAGATTGTTCTTAGATAACGGAGCAGTGTGACTCTCACAAAGACATTAATGTGCATGATGAGGTTTATTTGTCACTTACGAATGAGAAATCTGAGCATACAGAAACTTCAGGAGCATGAGCAAATATGTAGCTCTGCATGGAATAGTTGTGCAGAGGTTAACTTCGTGAGTCTTACCATGCTTCATCTAATATAATAATTACTTTTGGCACCTTTGTGTCTAGGCCTAATTCATCTCGCAAAGATAAGGTAATAATTTACCACTTAACCTCATTCTTCATGTGCCAAATAGTACAATAAAAACTTAGACGTGCAAGTTGGGAGTAAAGAATGGAGGGCAGTATCTTGGGCAAAAGCAGTATTTGAGCAGTAAAATAGGCAGAATCAGAGGGAAATTCTGCTTCAAACCAAGTCATGCTTTATCAGAGAGTCTTACATTAGTATTTTTACTTGGCAAACAGATTTGCTGTGGTGAAACGTGTACAGCTCTCCGTCAAACATTTGTGGATTTCAAAAGAGGACATGGTTCAGGCAGTATTGCTGTGCCGTTAGTGGCATTTTATGGTAGGTTGTATAAAGTTGTGTGGTCCTTCCTAGTTAATTTTTAGTTTTGTACTATTGCTCAGACAAGCTTTGTGTAAATATGCCTTGGTCCAGGCTAAAAATAAAGCAAACCCATAACCCAAGACAGTTTTTAGTGTATTTGAAGTAGGAATGACACAGGTTAGCCTAGATAGAGAGGGGAATATTTAAGAATTCCCAAGGTGGAAAAGACGGTAATTGCTACTTGGCATCTGAAGAGCAGATCTAAAATGTAGTCGATAGCTCTGTTCATGCTTTCTCCATTAACTCCTGTGTATGTGAGTTCTGTTTACAACTGAATAATTGTTTATATGTAAATAAAGCTATTGCAGCTTTCTTTCCCTCTTTAAGGACAGTCTTAGCTTAATTATGTAGAAAGAGATATGTGTGGGGACCTAGGGATTGTTCATCTTGTGATTCATTTTAAATTTGCTTCCTGTGTATTTGCCACTTGCCACATTTAAATGAGATTGGTGGTGGTGTTTTTTTTTTTCTTTCCGCATAAAAGAATGTTCTTGCTTTCTTTCTGGTTTTAATAGCTGACGTTTTCAGTCTCTCTGGAGAACTTAAGAAAGGTGAATTGTACCTTCTTTTCCGGTCACCCTAGTGGGCTGATGTGCTACTGTCATTTCTCATTGTGGATGTTTGAATAACTGTAGAATGACTTTAGAGTTAATCCTATTGTGGCTTTCTTACAGTGCAATAGAGTAAAAATCGTGAATTAATTGCTTCAGTGGACCTTTACTCCTCTTACAGCAAAGTTTCACTACACTGTAAATGCTTGGTATTATGTCAGTTCCCTAGAAGTAGTCATTATCACCTACACACTTGGTGTCAAGTGCTGCTTTCTAAAGAGATTAGTACCTTTTCCTCCTCCTCCTCCCCCACGCTTGCTCAGCTAAGTAGCAGAGCATCCAACTCACCGCAACTGTACAGGATGGGAGACAGAAAATAATGCTCCTGATTTGGTTGCTGTTTCAAGGAGAGAAACGAGGCACAGGATTTTATTCCTCTTCACTAGCACTTTTCTGCTGACCTAATTTCACCTGACGTCAGTAGGTTTAGCGTGGTAGGTCAGAGCAGAACGGGGCCTTAAGTCTTCCAAACCGTCTCCGTGCACTCCGGGGTGGTTGGTGCAGGCAATGGGTGTTGTGAGCTAGATGCTGTGGAAGAAAACACGGGTATTTGCTTTCTTCGTAATAGGGATGGGAAGCAAAAAATGGCAATCGAAGTAACAATAAAACCAAATACAAATCGAAAGGGACCTTGGATGAGAGAACAGGTTTGTTTTTTTTTTTTTTCTTTGTTACTTCCCTAATATACCTATGCCTATGAGAAGATTTGGCTAATTGGACTCTTATCAGTTATTTGCCAGTCACCTGGCAACAACCACGCATAGCTCTTTTATAAGAGCATGAATTTGTTGTCTTTTATCAGAAAGGACTGACAAGAACAGAACAGTGCAGAGATTAACTAGGGGGGAAAAAAGGAACAAAAATGCTATTTACTTTTTTCCACAGCTGATAACCCTTCCACTTGGACACTACCTGTGCACACAATGAAGAAACCCAGAACAAGAAAGAAGAATGGTATCACAAAGGAAAAACTTGTTAAAACATCCCAGGCAATGCACATTTGTATCAGTAATGCCTGCTTTTGTAGAACAGAAAGAAGAATCACATTCTTTGATTTAAATTATGTTTACAAAGGTAGGAAAAAGACAGTAGGACAAGCTGATCAGAAATGGGAAATGCTGCCACATTGGAAAGATGGGAGGGTGGATATTTTCTTCTCCATCTCTTCAATTTTTTTTTAATTTCTAGTCATGCTAGCTAAGCACTCGATCTGCATGTTTCTGCTGAAATCTGCACTGAAATAATTCTAAAAGCTTTCTTTTACTTCCTGTTTAGCATTCCTTTGAAACAAATGACTGAGATTAAAATTCCTTGCTTCTATCTTTTTCTGCCTTTAAGCAGACTCATGTAGCCAAAAGCATGAGATTTTACATTTGGGTGGTGATCTTAATAAAGAAAAGGCTCTGTACCTTTGGCTGCAAGATTTAAATTCTGTAGAGAACTGCAATGACACCAGCAGTCTGGGTGATGGCCTTTTGGTGTATTCAGTACGGAATTTTCATTTCAGAATGCTTAATAGGTCTGTTTCGCTCATCTTTTCTTGGAGGAATTTTTGGAGCAGAGGTTTCTAAACCGTGGTGCTAACGTCACCAGTGGTACACTTCAAAGTGGTGTGCAGAAATGGCAGCTCCCAATTCAGTCTGCACAAATGAAATGTCTTTATGCAGGCTGTTCCTCTGCTCAGCGGATTGGCCTGATTTGCCGCTTTCTCTGTGACCTGATCACTCTGTTCCACACCAGCATCCTGCGCAGGACCTTGTGGGTAAGAAGGCCCAGTCATTGTTGGTTGTGGGGAGCAGACGGTGAGGTCCTGCTGCCAGTTTTCATGCACAAGTGAAGTTTGGAACTCCTTCCTTACAGGAAGCAGGGCCATTAGTGTCACTAATCTTTTTTAAATAGTGGGCATATAGATAAAAAAATGCTCTTGGCATCAGTACTTGTTACTAGGAGCTCACAGAAGACAGAAACAGAATTGTAAAAAGGTGGCAAAAGGAAAAAACCCCTAATACTGGAGCATTGATCTTAAAGGTATTTTCCAACCTAAATGATTCTGTGGTTCTGTGCGTGGGGATTTGAGGAGATGCTCTAGCTGTTGCTCAGTGCGTACAGAAGCTTTGCATTCACGTTACACAAAGCTCATGTGCATTGTGAAGAGGTTTTTGTTTGTTGTTTCGTTTTTTTTAAGAGATCCTTGTTGAAATCTGAGTAAGCAGTTACAATTCAGTTTTATGTCTGAAGATAACTGGAAATAGAATTAAATTAATAGGGGTAGTTTTGACACAAGGAGCAAAGAATCTGGGATGTGGAAGGTAAGCAAGAATAGTAGGAGTTGTCTCACGAGGTTAGACAAGAGAGGTGAGAGCTAACTAGGGCTGGTGGAGCTCCTTCAGACCGCAGTCTTGTATGGACTTTGGTGCTTCATAAATCTGTTCTGAGAATTGACCAGAATGTAAGTAAGTTAAAAAATTGGATAAAGACCCCTTGAACATTTTTTGTTTTTTTTTAGGTTTTTCTTGTCCATGAAGATAAAGCTTTTGGTGTTTTTGTGAAATCACTGAAAAAAGTCTGTAGTCCTCTTCAGCTCTGTGTGGCTATGTTCAGTAAAGCATGGAAGATGAGTTTATACCTCTGAACTTTTGCTGCAGTGCCAAGAGAGTGCAATAAAATTCCTTGGTGGTTTGGTTACTTAATATTTATTTTATGTTTATGCTGTAGATTGTATCTGTCTATGAAGGACCTTCCATACTGAAAGATTATCTGAGTATTTAGCAATCTTCTATTTGTCCTCGCTGTACATTTGGGAGATGGTCTATCATATATATATATATATATTAGGAAATGAATGTGGTGAAACTAAATCACTTGGTCAAGGTTACAGGGAGAATTTGTGATGGATGTTGAAATTAAATCTAGGTCTTCCTAGCCATGAGCTAATACTGTTGCAGCAGGGTCATCCCCCTATCTAGAGATCTCTTGTTTCATCATAGGCTTGTTTGTGGCTTTGGTGAAGTTTACTGCTGTCACAAAGTGTCTGTGATACCCGTCTGGGGAAACTGCCATTGGAAAACCGTTGAACAAGCAGCCTCTCTCCCCCCCGCCCCAAATTCCTGAGCAGTATGAACCCTTGCTGCTTAAAGTGCTCTAAAGAATTTAGAGTGCAAGCATGAGTTCGGAGCTCAAAAGAGCCTCAAACAGTGTTTTAGTCGAATGGAGAGGAAGCCCTTTTTTTTTGAGATAGGATTTTGAAAAAGTATTTTGGAAGTAGTTTTGGTATGAGGAGTAGAATTGAGCCTAGAATTGAAGGTGGTTTCCTGGCCATAGAGTTGCTCCTAAAGGTGCAAACAGAGGGGTCATTGGATAGAGGAGGACACATCTGCGTGGCTTTTAGGTAGAAGTATCAAAGCTTTATCTGGCTTAAATACTGATAATATAATTGGGACAGCATGGAGTTTGGCACAGACTAATTGCTCGGTACTTCACTCAAGTATTTTTCAGGATGATATAACTGAACATAAGCTGTGCTAACTTTCATTCTTTTACAGCTAAATATACATCTCTAGGCTTGTTGAGCTTGAGCTGATTGTGTGGTGATAGAGAGAGGCAACATTTTATGTAAGGGGTGTGTAGGAGATCTGAGAGATCTCCACAGGGATCATATTAGAGCGTATAAAAGTGGAAATGGTTATTTACAGATGAAGTGTGGAGTGAGAGGAAGGGAGTAAAGGATCTGAATCTCACTCTTCTATTATCTTCAGAGAAGTGCTGAATATCACGCTATTTGCTCACTATAAAAATTGATGCCTGATTTCATTAGGTGCCAAATTTATAAAAGATTGGCGATTGCTTTGAAAATCCATGCTTCTGACTAATCCCACTCTTGATGCTTTATCTTCTTCAACAACTTGAGGTCTGAAGCCTTTAAAAAAATTCCAAAAATTCAGACAGCTTGTTAAAGTTATCGCCAAGTCTTCGTAAAACTCTGTTTCTTAAGGTTGACTTGATGCTGGGTTTTGTGTGTCCAATGGCATTTTTTGTAGTTCCTCTTGCTGAATGCTGAGTGGACAAATACTGTGCAAGACACTAGTTGTGTTTTAATATAATTACTTGGATTGATTCTGTAAGGGATAGAAAAAACTTAAGTGCCAGGCCTCCGTTTCCTTGTACTAGTTGTGCATTTCTTTTGTTATGATTGAAGTCACTAACTTACTCTTCTCATGCTGATGTTGCAAACACATCTTACTGCTGTAACTCAGTTGCAATCACTTTCTCTATTCATAGAGCCCAAATAAATCATGCGTTTAAGTTTTCTCATGAAATAGGAGAAGAGAAACCAGATTTTCTTCCAAGTTGAGGTATTTTTGCTCTTTACAGCCTGTGATTTCAGGATGTCAGTCCTTTGTTAATGGTGATTATTATTTTTACCTTCAAGAAAACATAGGAACCAAAAGTTGTGTAAATTAAATCCTGGCATAGATGCTTACTTTATTGCTGTTATATTTCTGATTAGTATGATTCATGTTTTCCCACTGGATTCCTTAAATAGAATATTGAAGGATTTCAGGTGGTTTCCAACACTGTCCTCCATAAACCGTGAACATCTTTTTATGGCTCTTTCTGTAAGAGGTGGATTAACACACAGCTTCAACTTGGAAACAGGCAGGGCAGAATCTTCACTGCTTTGTGTGTAAATGGTGTAATCCCCAATTTTTGTGCCTTAGCATCTGGCTATTTGGGAATGAAAGACAAATTTTGAAATTATTGATGGAGATGGCTGTTTACGGTACCACTGTGGGTTTGTGGGTTGGTTTTTGCTTGGTGGTTTGTTTTTTTGATGGTTGTTTTGGTTTAGCAATGTAATTCGTTTGAAACCATTCTACACAGTTTAAGACTGGTTTCTAGTTTTATTAGAAAGTCCTGTACCGCTACCTGGAAATTATATTTGACAAAAGGATTCCACGAGTGTTAAACTTCAATGCAAGCAGGTACTCTTCATCCAGTGCACTGAGATTCTTTCATCAGTTGGTTTACAAGTACCTCCTTTCCGATCTGTTGAAATTATATATTCTAAAGGAAATTGACTTATTCTGATTCTTAATAATGTGACTTCAGATATATTTCTGTGTAATTATGTTTAATTTATTTTTAGTTTAGACTGTGAGAAAATAGATGGTGTAACATGAAGTTCTGTTTTCCAAAACATCTGAAGTTTTTGTAATCTTGTAAGAAGAGGCATCACAAAGATGCTTTCCCAACTATTTCAGAGGTTAGACACAGAAAACAGTTCTTTTTAATTTCCTTAATAACAAATAATCATTCTCATAGCTGTACATATTCTCTGAAGACTAGTCTGGACTAGCGTGAAGTGCCTAGCGTTTTGTTAGCATCAGTGGCAAGACTTCAGATGATATTATTAAGATTATGGCTACAAATTGGATGTGGGATGGGAGTTTTGGCCTTTCACGTGTGCGTAGGACACTTACTGAGCTATAAAATGGTCTTTCTGACAACCAAGGGATTTAATTTTCTCTTAGGTCAAATTCCTTTGGACAGCTACAGGATTTTCTGTGTTTATTAGTTTAAATAATAGGTTGAACTGTTGTCTTGGACAGTATTGTGTGAAGTTGCTCTGAATCTTTTTTCCGGTTAAGCCTGTGAATGCACAATATGTTTTCTTTGCAGCAAATTAAATTGCTTTTGGGAACCGAAGGTGTTACTTGCTTTGCTGAGAACGCTGAGTGAAAGATGGATCAGGTTGCTGGAGAGAAACCTCCTGGGCTGCTTGAAAACAATTCAGAGCTCTTGAGTGCAGGTTCAGTGGAGTTAACTCAGACGATTGCAAACGCTTGAGGTGGCACCGCGCGCTGCTGACAGTGTTGAGTAAACCAAGTGGTGTGTGTGATCTTTAATTAAGAGAGGCCCCATGATTTTCATGAAACAGGAGAAATCAAAGGCTAAGAGCTAGTGTAACGTGTGTCTTTGAGAAATCGTTGCATTTTTTAAAGGATATGTAAGCTTAGCAATTAGGTGTTTCTTTAGAGAATTAATTACTTGAAAGTCGGTGCTAGTATGTATCATCTCAGCGGTTTTGGGAAACTTGTGTTTGAGTCTTCTCTCGACACTCACAGTGGTTATTTTTACAAAAAAAATCCATTACTTTAAAAGTGAAAACCACAGAATTCTGAAGTATGTTTCATTATATATTTTTTTATCTCTTACACATATTATGATCTTCTGTTGTTGTTTCTAAAATAGAATTAATGAAATGGCAGGAGAAAAAAAACCTCAGTGGGATTTAATTTCACAAATAATATGCTGAGGATTCTCATCACTACTTTATCTAAATGTAACACTGTAAGCATCTCTGCTCTTGAATAAGATGATGTTTGGAAGTTACAGCAGCTCTTGGGAAACCTAATTTTCCTCTCCACAAATCGAAGTTAGGAGTATTAAATACAATTAATATGGAATAGCCATGTTTAACTGTTTAATGGTATGTAAGCACAGAACATTTGGATGTCTGTAGTGAACTAAGTTGAGGATACAATGTGGGACTGCAGAATTTATTTTTATCGTCAAGGTCAACTAACAGACTGACATCAGTGTTCAAGAAATACAGGTCTTAATCCTAACTTTGAATGTAATTGTGTAGTTTTACTGTATATGATTTTATATATATATATATATATGCATTATTTATTATCTTATTTTCCATGAGCTTTTGAAAATAACTCTATAAGCTCTGTGTTTTTAAAGACTGGAATGTGTGACTCAGACAACAAAATGAGACATGTAACAAAGGTATGCAGTTCATCTTTGTAGGACAATGCTCTGCAAAAAAAAAGAGACTATTTGTATATAGAAATTATTAAAGAATCCTTCCAAATATATAAATTTCTAAGAAGTAATGCTATTTCAAGTAGAATTTGGGTAGCAGCTGTTCACCTGATGGAACTGGACGCTTCAGAGCTACTGACCTGATATGGCAGATAAATGCTTAGTGGTCTTAAATTATCAGGCCCTTAACAGCCCAGGCATGTAACAGTTTAAAGAGGAGAAGACAGTGATGCTTCTCTGCCTTTGACTGGTTTACAAGTGTTTCAGATTTGCCTATTTCTTCTCTTAACCTTCCAGTAAGGCTTTTGTATTTATTTCCTAGTCCTTCTTTTTTGAATTTTCACCCATTCTTGTATATGTTTATAGAAATTCAGATGTTAGCTTGAGCCTCACTTATTTGAGTAAGGGCATATGCCAGAGACCGAGTAGTACGGGAGTTAATGCTGGCCCGAGACAGGCAGAGGCTGTTGGGATTTCGTCGCTATCATCTGTGGTTTTATTACTGGGCATTAAGACATCCAACAGATGTATTTGAAGCAAAAACCTTGCTAGGAGATCATGTCTATGAACTGGCCCTGCGAAAAGGCAGTGCTGACGTCAGTCACAAGATGGACAACTTCTGGATGAGGCCTTGAGTTCTGGGCTCTCGTATTTGCCTGCTGCTCCTGGAGCACTTCCCTGTGGGCTCTGTAGCCCTATCAAAGGGGATTTGCCTGGGTTTATCTTGTGACATTTCAAGTGACCCACGGTGAATGATATCGTTACAATTTTTTTAACACCCTGCAAAATAATGTGTCTTGTTCTTCGTGCTTAAAACAAGTTGTCACTTTGTTCCTCCATTGCAAACATATTCCTAGTTTGTGAGCATTGTTAGGTATTTTGAGTGAAGAAAAGAGTGAAGAAAAGTTCTTCCTCTGAGAAAAGGCAGTTAAAAATCCAGTCAACAAATCATTCAAACTTCATAGCTTGTGCTCACTGGTAGATTAAGCCTGAGTGTGATCCACCACGATTTACCAGAAGTGATAAAAGTGTTTGGAGTTCTTCTTTCTTGATCTTTTGTTTCTTGTTTTGCCTAGCTACTTTTCAGCATCCTTGGGGGGCAGAGGAGATACTACCATGCATTGTTTACCGAGAAATCCTTTCTTGACCCATTTCTGAGCAAACACAAGGATTATTTTTTTTTAACCCTTTCTGAAGAAATAGAATTTTCCTGTTAGTGAGGAATGTGTTTATCTGCAGCACATGAATGTTTCTGGTGAAAGATTATAATAATAATGCATAGTTTGAAGGATTATTTCACTTAGGGAAGGAAATACTAGAAAATATTTCCATTTAGTCACATTGCTGGTTTGACAGATACCATTTAAATCCTCAGTCAAGACCCTGTTCAGTTCTGCTTCCTTTTGCTACCTTGTGAGTAAGAACCTTCATAAAACATTGAAGAAGATAACATACATACAGAGCAGTTTTTTTGTCAGGTCAGCAAGATCAAAAAGTAATGTGTCTAGGGCTTGTCCCTACATGCAGATATTCTGGCAGAAATTAATGTGAGGATGTCTTTATTCTGCAATGATTCATGTCTTTGAAAATGAATTAAAGAAAAGCAGCAAGAGGCACACACAGAAGAATAGTGTTTAGGTATGGGTTATTCTAGAGTAGATATTGTGAGATTTTTTTTTTGTTCCATGTGAACAAAAATAATCTTCTGGCTAGATGGTCTCCTTTATTCTAGAGTAACTTTTATGTTTTGGCAAGCCCCTAAATTCAGTTGCTTCAAAAAGTTCTCAGATTCTGGCAAAATTATCAGAACGATTGTTTCATAGTCTTGAATCTGGGATTTAGAAATAGTGGCTGGATCTTCATGACATGGTTCAGTCCAGAAGCCAAGCATGATGCCCAACTAATCCTCACTTACAGTGCATTATTATTTAATACATTGTGTGTATTTGCTACAATAAAATGTGGGTCTGATCGTTAGTTTAATATTTATTAATGTGAGGAAATATTTTGTTATACATTATATGTTATATTTACAAGTAAGTATTCATGGTTGCAGTGTCTATACTGATAATTCTTTAAAGTTTCATATTGTAAAGCTCAGAAAAGAAATCCCTTTTTAAAGAATTTTAACACATATTTCAAATCTATAACTGTGATAATATCTATGTAATTGTGAATACAAATTCTGAGTTCTTAGTGTGATGTATTTATATAGAAAAGTCACAAACAGCTGTCAGGATAATTTCAGATCAGTTTTGACTCTGTAGTTCTTGAACTTCTGGAATGACTTTTGTGAGAGGAATTCCCACATATTTGGGTGGAAGTGAAAGGACCGCTCTATTGAGG
This sequence comes from Trogon surrucura, assembly GCA_020746105.1. Classification (NCBI taxonomy): domain Eukaryota; kingdom Metazoa; phylum Chordata; class Aves; order Trogoniformes; family Trogonidae; genus Trogon; species Trogon surrucura. Next base: position 14,917,574 of record CM036626.1, read on the forward strand.
TTAATGCTTTCTTGTTCGCTTGTTTTGGCTGAAGTGCAGCCATTCTGTGAAATCCTCTCATGAAAGGGAAGGATGGGACTGATACAAAATGTTTTGGAGTGCACCAGCATGTTCTAGCTGATACCAGTGAAACCCTTCAAAGCCCAGGAGCTGGTCTATGAGTTACCATAGAACATGAGATAGTGTTGAGGCTCCCCGGTGACATCAGCCAACACGCAGACTGACCGGTTTTCCCAAGGTAGGAGCTTGTGGTGTGGAGAAGGACAGCTGAGCTTAACAGTGATTTATGTGTCGGACGAGCTCCAGTTTCTTCTTTCGACACAGAGGAACGTCAGGAGCTGTGTGTCCTTTACCTGGGCTTTGTGGCCCTGCAGCAAGGAGAGCTGGTGGTGATGGGGCCTTGGGGACAGCCAGGATGGGGCGGGGGGGCTGTGTGGTCCCTGGGATGGGGCTCCTGGACTCGCTGGGGCGTGCCCAGGTGTGCACAGCGGTGCGCAGGGGAACTGCTGGCACTCGCACAACAGGTCACAGACACCCGCGGCTTAACAAAGCTTAACAGGTCAGATTGCTTCACCCAATAAAACTCTACCTAGACTTTTATCTTATTATATTAGAAACTCCTCCTCTACACAACAGAATTATTTTTCTCAAGGGTGATTAATTTCTGGGAAATATGTATCCTAGTTGTATCATTTGCTGAGTTATCAAAAGCCCTTACTGAATAGTTTGTTAAAATTTTGTTGTCCCTTTTCAATTGTTGAGAGTGATTGAACCTTGTCCTACTGTTATTTCTCTTTATGTTAATCATTTGCTTTTACTAGAGTAATATATTAAGTAATGCTGATAGAGGATTCAGTTCTTAGCCCTTTGATATAGTCTTTAAAAAAACCCTGCAGTGGTAGCTGCTTTGTCAGTCTGATGAGATTTACAGTAGGACATCAAAGTATGTATGAAAAATCCATATATTGAAGAATGAAACCTTAAAGAATGCCTTAAAAGGAAGATATATTTTATTAATATTATTAACAGGCCATATTTGTACTTTAATTCTCTGCTGTTATTTATTATTGTCTAATCTGTCCGAAATGTGATTGTAACAGTTAAGCAATTTAAATAGAATAATGTTGGGTTTCTTTTTTAAGGTGCAATCCAAGGTCATAGTGTGACCTAGCTATGCATCGTAATAGTGTGCAGTTTCACAGTAAAGGATGCTCCTTCAAATGCGTCTTGGCTTTGAATACGCTTTTTTCAAATTGAAGATAAGGGATTTCCTGTATAGAGCATTAGCCAGTAAGAAGGAAAACCAAGCTATATAATATTGTGGTAGTATTTTTCATCAGTGATACCAGGAGAAGGTACCAAAGGAAGTCTTATTCTACACTTCTCTATTTTTTTTTTTCTGGGACAATAGTTTTGGTAGGTGGAGACATGGGTCCATGTAACCCATCTCTGTATACAAAGTTTCAAGCCTATTTCCAGACATGCCTGAAAGTAAGATTGTTTCAAGTCTGTAGTCTCATGCAAACTAATGTGATCCTTTTTAATTGAGGCATCTTACAATTTGAGTTTACATGTCAGCATCCTGCCAGCTCCTCTAAGGACCTATAATCTCCATTAAAACCAAAAAAGCAGCACTGTGAGACCAAAGAGGAAGTGAAGGGGAATGTCCGTGCTGGGAAAGCCACAAATGACTTCTCAGTCCCCTTACTAGTACCAATATATTAGGTAAACAGATTAATACTAGAAGACAGTTGGCACAAGTCCTGCTTTAAAGACTGGCACAGTTATGGGATTTCAATGTACACTAAATAAAAGGATGATTCCTAAGCATATTTATTGTCTCATTCTTCAGTTCCTAGAAGTTGTGGCACCCTCAGAAGATTATTCTTTAAAGCTCTTGTTAGAGCAGTTTATTGGTTAAGATATGTTCTGAGTGTCAAAAAAAATAGTTTCATCTGCCTGTGACATGAAGGATTTTGTCTTTAAAAATAAGGTAGAATGCTTGTATTTGAATGCGTGTTTTCATATTCTTAGGAGCATCTTAGACTGTTGAGATCATGAAGAAGTTTAGTTGTATGAGATGTTGCAGATGCTTGCTCTGACAGATGCGGATCACTTTGGAGGAGACCATTAAGATGCTTCTCTGTCATTGCTGTGGTAGATACAATAGAACAGTTCAAGGCAACTATGAGCTTGCGTGTTTTAAACGCGTGCTGCCTCTCTCCTAACCTTCAGTACTTCACCCCGTAGACTCAGGTATGACAAATACCCCTCTCTCAAAGGCAGGAAAGAGTCAACTCATCAAGCAACTTCTAACTGCTGTAATTTAAACTAGTGAATATACTTATTTTATAGTTAGGGAAATGGAAGCACAGTGGGATCAAGTGACCTACTAACATCTCATAGTCAAGAAACAGCAGGGCAAGTCCTTGAATTTGAGTGTTCTGAGGTCCCTCTCCTCTACTTTTATTAGGTCATGTTGCTTCCTAGGATAACAACATGTTTGTGCAGTTTGGAAATGCAAGCTGTTTCTTTGCAGAAATATTACTGCAGAATGTTACAAAACTGGAGAAACACCGAGGCTGAAAACAGATTTAATTCTTGTTTTTAAAACGTAGCAAATGAGATTTAAAAATATGAAAGGCTGCCAGTCTGCTGTTCTAGTTTAAGTATCTGGGTTGTGATTAGGAAATATTAGAAATCTGCTGCTGATTTCCAGTGCTGTTCCTCTGATTGGACAGCCTCACTAAAAAGGAGGTCTTGGTCCCCAAGATCCTGAAAGAGGAATTAAAATTATGTTCCTGTGTTTCCTGTCATTAATTATCTCATAAAGACCTTGAAATGTGCTTATGATGTCTATCAGCAGCACCAATATGGAATTAAATTCTTCTCCAAAGAAATTAGGTAGACTCTTTCTTCCGCCTCTGAATATTTTCTGAATTATCAGTTGAAGCTTCAGTGGAGAAGCAATTTTTCAAGTCACATTTTGAGCTCAACAGCTAAAATCCCATTCCTTTCATGTCCCGTAAGCATCCTTGTGTTTTTTTTAAACTTAGTCCCAAGGAGTATCTTTCTATTCTCCTTTCCATTTTTTTGCTCCTTTTCTGCTCCATTTCCACTCCTTGCCCCCAAGTTAAGGTGTTAAATTGTTCTTCTGTCAGAGCTAAATAACATGCCACGGGATGCTTTAATAGGCATGAAGAGGCACTGACGAATTTCAGTTCAGGGGAGGCAGTGTTCAGACCTTATGTTGCTTTGCAATGCTTTGCTGTTAAACTTGATGATGAAATATCTAGAAAAAGTGGCAGCTAACATTGTAGCCATTTTGGGTTGCACCAAGCATATTGGAAAGTTTTACTTTTTTAGTTTAAAAATGTGACACCCCTCCCCCTCTGCCCCTTTAAATTCTGAAGTTGGGATATTACTGCTGGCAGTGTTTATTAGATGGCCCACTTCTGAGGGAGGAATTGCTGGGTTTAGCATCGGTTGTAAGATCCCGCTGTAGCTACCTGCTCTGTAGAGCAGGTACTCCCTGTGTGAAGTGGTTTTGTAACTTTTGAGGGTAGGGAGCGTGTGCTAAGCCCTGCAGCTGGAGCCTCATTCGTGTGGCAGGAACCAGACGGCTTCCTGACATTGACTCGCAGCAGTGCTGGGGCTCGGCAGCAGGAGGAAGGATTCGTAGTATTTTTCACAGGTCTGCACTTAGTAGCTTTAAGTAAGGACAAATAGAAAGTGACTCTTCATTCATAGCTTCTTGATTCAAAAACAGGACAAGCTCCTAGTGTAGCCTGGTGCCATGACTTAGTAGTTCAGTTTTCATGCCAAAAAGTGCATCTTCTGGGATTGAGCTCAGCAGTAGTGGTTGACTCTTGTGGCTCAAACAACAGCGTTGTGATGAAGGTAGCACCACCAGCAGCAGTAAAATACACACAGTGCTGTGAACAGGCTCCAAACTGATGAACCTAGCAAAAAAGCTTAAGAGTTTGTTCATATTTTTATGCGGTGTGGTAAATAGGCACTGGGAATATTCATGTGGAAAATTGCGTGGTTGGATTGACTATATAATAATATATTGTGATTATGATTTTTTTTCCTTTTGAACTTTTTTTTTTATATTTTTCTCCTCTTATTCCCTTGCCTACTCTGTTAATCAAAAAATAACAATTAGAGTATTTCCTAATTAAGTACAATGTAGGCATTATGGTTCTCTATCTGGGTTGAAGTTTTTGTAGTATGACACACAATCTTTGGGAGCAGCTGTCCTCAAATTGGCAATAGCCAAATGTATAGAATGAGTTTTTATACTGCATTTCATTTCTTTAAACTATTCCTCTCTTCATCCAAGAAAGACAGTTTAGAAAAATCTTTAATGTATTTTGGTACTGCGTTAATCCACCTTTTATTGGTTTTCAAATAATCTTTCAAGTTTTTAACAAAAAAAGAATTTTAGTAGCCAAATAACTGCAGATTATCTGAGTATCTTCCTGCTTTTCTGACAGAGCAGTAGAGGTCACCGACATTTATGGGTCTTGGAGCTAAGCACAACTCATCTTCAGTGTAACATTTTTGTTCTGTTACTGATTTGTTCAGGGCTTGAATTTGGTCTTGAGCCTCCACTCCACACTCCTTAAAGCTGCAGTTTGTACTGAAGAAAAAGGGGACACGTCTCTGCTTAATATAACACAAAGTCACTGCATATAGTGTCCTGGTATGCATGTAATTGCCTGTAGCTTTCTAATGATAAAGACAGTTTCACATGAGAAAAATCTGCATTGATCCTAGTCCTGATTTACATTTTACTTCATTAAAAAACAAACTGATCAGCATAGATGAAACTCCTTGATCAATGATCCTAGCTCCCTCTCTTCTCTCTCCCTCTCTCTCCTTTTTTTTTTTTTTTTTTTTTTTTTAAATAGCTTCCATTTTGGTGCAGTGCAGTACAGACTTTTGGTTTAACTGCCTGAATTGATATTCTGAGCAGCGAGTAAGGCAGGATGACAGAGCATCAGCGCAGCTACTCCTATTAGTGCTCAGGGAGGTGCGCTGGCTTGCGATTGCCCACTCTGTCCAAGGCAGGCTGAAGTCACGAACCACTGCTGTCCTAGGATACTACAGAACAGATCCCAACTTTTATGTATGCTTCAGGAAAAACATGGTATTTTTCTGTGTTTAGTCACTATCAGGATTGAGTGGTTTGAGGTGCAGAATTTGAAGTTGCAGTCTGAATATGGTACACGTACTGATGACAATTTACTTTGAAAAAATAAACTATTATGCAGAAAAAGTTACGCTTTTTAAAGGACTGATGTCTCTGTCCTATTTTCAGTACTTTGTCAGGTTTCTTTTTTCTTTTTTTTTTTTGCATAGCCATAACACAGTATTCCACTGAAAAAGCCTTTTACATTTCAGAATCCTGCATGTGCTATTAATTCAAAATAGCAGGTAGGTTTTTTAAAAGAAACAACACAGAATAGATGGGAAGAAACTCTAAAAAACCTGCACTGATTCCTCAAAGTGTAAGACTGTTGTTACCATGAGGCAGAGTGCTTTATTTTATATGGTTTCAAGAAAAAAAAAAAAAAGAAAAAAAGAAAGGAGGGGAGCAGAGATCTACTCTGGCATGCATGTATGGTTTTACATGGTATGCTAATGTGACCAGATCATGGTAAAGAAGAGAATATTTTGCATGCTCCTCCTGTGTGGCTTTTAGATGTCTGGAAGGCATGAGAGAAACACAAACACAGCAGAAACATCACAGCCCCGCGACAGTGGGGTTTTTTTTTTGTATTTTCATTATAATCAGCATTGTTCTTATATAAACAGAAAAAGCTTGCTCGCTCTCTCTCTTGCTGCCCATCTCTGCAAAAGGTGATTACGAGGTACTCTGCAGGAGGGACACGTTAGCTGCCAGCCGTGTGACCCGCTCCCCGAGGCTGGGGCGACGCTCGCTCCCCGAGGCTGGAAGCCCGGGGCGCAGCCCGGCCCTGCTGGGGGTCCGCGCCTCGCCGCCTCCCTCGGTCCCTGCCCCCGGGGTGCGCAGCCTTCGGTCCCCCCTTCCTCGGCGAATGACAGCGATAGGACTTGACAGCCCTTGTCCTTGAAGGTTTCTCCCGTTTCTGAGTAAGTGGCATATTCCTGGTAGTTTGCCATCTTCCGTTTTTGTCATTATCCCAAGGGAAGTATTAAAACCACAAACAACAACATGGTGGTTCAGTCCATTTTTTTCGTTCCGAGAAGCCGTTGCTTCCCGTCCCCTGCCTGCCGCTCGCCTCCCTTCTTTAGGAGCCCCGCGGTGCGGGCGCTACGCACCCTCTCTCGCCCTGGCGGCGAGATGCTGGGGCAGGAGCGGCGGCTCCCTCCCCACCTGCCTGCCGGGATGGTACAGTCTGCAGAGGGACTCCTGTAATGTAGCTCGGCTTATCAATCCCTTACAGATGCCGAACGGTGATTACTCCGCTGTGTAATTGAAATCATTTTGGATTTGTGATGATATCTTAGCCAAGTAAGTAGCGACATCCACAGCATGAGAATAATGATGATAATGATGATGATGATAATAATAATAATAATAATAAAAACCCCCATCTCTCCCCTTTCCGTTCTGAGCTTGTTTATTTGGCGATTTGCTTCTCGTGAAGGCGCAAGCTGATGAGAAAATGGTGTGGAGACTGAGTCTGAGTGATGCATTAGATTTTGGTTCATGCCCTGTGAATCTCTGGAAAGGTAATGCTGTGACTTCTGTGGATTATTCTGTAAGGTCAAACAGAAACTGCATAGCTAAAAGGCACTCTTGCATCAGAAATCATTCACTGAGATTTTGGAGGTTGAAAATTCAGTATTATCTTGTTGTTTTTTAAGCATATGGACTTGATTTTGATTAAATCTGTTATTTAGTGCTGAGGAAAACACGTGGATGAGATTTTGCTTTTATCGTTGCTGGTAAGAATTGGATGTGCCTTTTTTCTTTCAGAGGTGAAGTGCAGAAAAGACTAAAATGCGAGCAGTACAGTGACTTTTTTTCCCTAACTTTAACTTATGTTCTGTTATGATAGGGGAAGACATTTCTTGTTAGGAAAATATGTAATCCTCAACTGGGTTTATTTATAGAACTGTTTATAGTTTTTCAGTATGTATGTTTGAAAGTAAAGGGCACACAGATAAAAAATAAAAAAAAAAAACAGACATTGGCTTTCTACTGAAATGGATTAGAAAATGCTGTTAAAGAAACAGGGAATGTTATGTAATTTTTTTTGACCATGCATGATATGTCCTATGTTAAGGTAGGGAAAGGCTTTCTGCAGTGTATGGTACGATAACTAAAAATTCTGACGGATTTTTAAAATTTATTTATTTATTTATTTATTTATTTATTAAAAAAAAAATCGGAAAGAAAGGATCAGCTCCAAATCCCTGAATGCTGCATGGAAAAGCTTTTGGCTGTTCATGAAACATACAACGCTTTAACAGAAAACATAAGATTACAGGAGTCATTTCCTATTATGTAAAGGGAGATTCTGTGTGTTTGATCCCTGCCTGCGGTGCTGGCAGCTCAGCTGCCCAGTGGTCTCGGGCAGCTCTTCCCAGCCTCTGCCTTCCTGACTTTAAGTTGTCCTATACGAGCCAGGGCAGTTGCTTGTGCATTGCACAAGTCCTTCCCCAGGACTAATGAGACGATGGCTGTAGGCAGTCCTGGAGCACTTAAGCAGGCAGGAGCAGATCCGTAGCCCGGTACTCCCCACACCTTCTGGAAGGTAAGTACTGAAGTTGCTGGAAGGGAATGTTTGGTCTTCCCTGGTAAAACTGTTCATTTTTACCATTTGCGTGCATCCAAAGAGCTGCATGCTTATTAGGACTTCTGGTCATTTGACCTCCTGATTATGTTCTGGTAGGGACTCTGGTGAAGGATTGCAGAGATATTACACAAGTTAGGATGTCTGACGGACAGCTGGCACGCTTAATATGGAAAAATTGCGCTTTTATTGCGGGGATTTGTGGTTAATATTAGATGTATGCAATATGAAATTGATAATGAGGATTTTTTGTTAGTCTTTGCTTAGTAAAAGGAGATTACAGATCTACTTCATAGTCTACTTTTTTTTTTTATGTTGAGATGCATTCCTGATTAGCATTTAATTTGTGAGAGGTCATCCATATGCATGACTAGCTCTTGTACCTTTCTCTGAAATAACTGTTTGACTCAGGTACCCAGCAGTCTTTGATCACATCCAGCTTTTACTTTGTTCATGTTCTTCTCATTTTAATCGAAATTGCTACCTGTGAAGAAGTGTTTCATATTTTTCCTATAGAATGAATAACTTTGTGAATAAGGCAGTAGAATAAGGCTTGTAGATAAGTTGTAATGCAGCATGAATATTTTTCCTTTTTTTTTCCTTTTTTTTTGTGCGTGCCCCCTTTTTCATCTTTTTTTTTATATCTTCATTTCTGTAGAGAATTGATTTTGGCCCACATCAATGGTCGATACACTTGCATTTTGACAGAAAAGGTTATTTTTTTTTCTGTTGCAAATCGAAACTGAATGATATTTCTAATGCTTTCTGCATATATAAGAATGTTTCATGCATGTATATTGAAACGGCTTGCAAGAGTTTCATTCTTCTCAGTAGGATTACAGGTTACAGAAGACATGATAATGATGAACTAGGTATCATACTGTTCTTCTGAGAGCTTTCATGAAGTGACTTTTGTGAGTGCTTTTTTTCTGTTAAATTTTGTATTACGTGTCTAGGAAGCAGTTTTGAAGGATTATATTTTCCCCTTTTGTCTTCCCCCAGCATGTAAAATAAACAGCTCATCTTTTCCAGTGCTGTTGAATTTGGAATGCAAACGGAAAAAAAAAAAAAAAAAAATCCGGTCTGAGTGCATTCTGCTAATATACAAGAATGTTACAAGCATTTTCACTTTTTAATTTTCATCCTGCAGTTCATGTTGTGGGATGTCAGTTGTATATGTAGTAATTCCTTGTTACATTTTGAAATAAATGGAGAAGTCATGACCTTGTAACTATCTCTCACACTCACTGAAACCCCATTATACTGCAGTAGGACTCCAGCAGCTGGCAGTTCTGGAAATCGAACCCACCTTCTTTCAATAAATGTAAATACTTTCACATGTCCAACTTAAAATAATGGTCTAAAGCGGTTTATTTGAGTCACCTGGCTGTGGAACCTTGCAGAGAATAAGCTTGCCTTTTGCCAGATTTTTCATTATGTTTTCAAGGAGAGACAAAGAAGGATATTACAGTTGACTGGAATTTAGCAACTATTGCTATGCCTTTCTGGCTGATTGTTGAAAGTGAACAAAAATTAATTACATTGACGTTATACATTAACTGATCAGTTGAATCCCCCCACCCCCCAATTAAAATGGCACATTTCTGAATAATTGGCGTATGTCATTTGAAAAAGGGGTTAAAAAAAAAGCAAAGGGTGCTTATGATTAAATCATCTGCTCCTAGAGAGGTGTTTTCTTTCTTTAATTCATATTAAAATGTATTGCTAAAGCTGAAGACAGCCTGTCTCATGCTTTCATTAGGATTCTTTCCTTGCTGAGCCAAGAAGGTAGCAGTGAATCTGCTCTGAATGGAGGCTCCCTGTCAGTACGGCTCAGTTGCAAATCGAGCAACAGAAATCTGTGTGACCGGGATAGTTCTGCTGCCTCTGCAGCACCTGCAGTCCAGGCGTTCTGCTTGCGATTAGGAAGCCTCAGCTTCGATTTCGCTTGCCAGGGCTTTATTATGCACAGCAGGGATGCCCAACACTGTAAGACTGTGTAGAATTTATCCTTGTATATCACCTATGTATACATTGTGTTCAAAGATAATATATCCTTGGTAGAACGGTTGCATAATAGAACACTATTTCTTCCTAGATAGGTTATGCTTTGTGTGCTAGATTTTTTCGTGTGTAAGTATATCTAAATAAAATATAAATAGGCTTAGATTGGTTATATAAATGTGTAGGCTTTAAATTGATACCTAAAGCAATGAAGATGATCAATAGCATTTTATTGCAATTTTTATTCTAAGGTTTGGTCCCTTTTTGTACAAAGCATAAACAGGGTACAATTTTAAGACCTGTGGGTTTTTTTCTTTGAAATTTTACTTAGGTCTACAGCGAAAAAACATGCTTTTAATGTTATTTTTCTCGATATGTGATCTTGTTTTGTGTATTAAAGCTGGAGATTTGCAGTTGAAGACAAAGAAACAATTTGTATTAAAAGGGTCGGGAAAGATGCCTATCTTAATAGCCCAGTAACAGAAAAATAGTTCTAAGAGGCTGGCATCCCTGTAAAATGCAGGACAGGTTCCTTCGTAACACTGCAGAGCAGTGAAATAGGAAGACTCAGAAGTGATGTGGGATGCCTGCTTAAATATCAGACTTTGCATAGCTGAGAAATGATAACCAAGTTATGAAATATTTCATTTCTACCACATCAAATATAAACAAGTTGATCCTGTTGGTAATGCTTTTCCTTGTTCTTAAAGTAGCCATTGCACAGTTAGAGCATATAAAGATCAGGCACCAAGGTATCGGAGAAAACTTAGAAGCAATTAATGTGAAAACCTAGAGGAGGACCAACAGTAATAACTGTGATTTATATAAAGGAGTTTGTGCATTTTTTTACCTATTGTCTCCTATCTACACATGGTGAAGGTGAACTGGGTAGAGAAACTGACTGATTTCAGAGTTGCAGAACAGTTGAGGTTGGGAGGCCCCTCTTGGAGATTATCCAGACCAACCCCTCCTGCCCAAAATGGGGTCACCTATAGCAGGTTGCCTGGGGCTGTGTCCAATCAGGCTTGAGGATCTATCTCCAAGGATGGAGATTCCAAAACCCCTCTGGGTGTTCACCCACCTTATAGTTTTCTCATCTTTAAAGGGAATTTGCTATGTTTATTTGCTCTCATTGCCTTTTTGCCTTTCACTGGGCACATCACTTAGAAGACTCTGGCTTCATCTTCTTTACTCCCTCCCATCAGGTATTTCTACATACTGATACGCCCCCCCTGAGCCTTATCCAGACTGAACAGTCCCAGTTTTCTCAACCTCCAACTTGCATGTCTGGTGCTCCAGTCCTTTTATCATCACTGTGTCCTTTCATTGGACTTTCTCCATGAAGTTCATCTCTCTCTTTTACTGGGAGCTCAGCACTGGACAAAGCACTCTAAATGTCTCAGCATTGCTGAGTGGAGGGGAAGGCTCACCCTCCCTCTGTTTAATGCAACCCAGGAGGCTGTCGCCACCTTTTCTGTGAGGACACATTACTGGCTTACGGTCAAATTGGAGTCCGCCAGGAGCCCAAGGGCCTTTTCTGCAGGGCTGCTTTCCAGCCACTTGGGCCCTAGCCTGTCCTCCTTGGGGTTATTCCTCCCCAGGGGCAGAAGTTTTCACTTCCCTTTGCTGGAAATCCTGAGGTTCCTTTCAGCCCGTTGCTCAAGCCCACCGAGGTCCCTCTGAAAGGCAGCTCAACCTTCTGGTGATACCAACCTCAGCTCCCCGTTTTCTGTCTTCTGTGAACTTGCAGAGGGTACACTCAGTTGTTTCATGCGGATCATTAATAAAGACGCTTGGCTACTGCATTACAAAAAGTCACTTGGAAGCAGACGAGGCCTGGAACTGCAGTTTCAAGATTTAGCCCAGGATTCAAGGACCGTGTTACTAAAAAAATGTCAAAATATAGTCAATACCCTGGATATGTTTGCAGTTAAGGGTGTGGAAATTGCAATATTTAATACATGGAATCAGCATCCTAGATGCTCTTTGGTATGTATATAAACTTGAGGACAAAAAAGGAAAATCAGTGATTTAGGTTTACTTAAAAGCTTATTTTATATATTAAAGAATGAAGACTCGCAGATGATGAAGTAATTTCAGTTGATAATTTTATTCACTGCATTTCAATTAAAGTGAGTTAAAAATAAAACCGTATGAAATGAATTAAAAGTAAAATGAGTTTTAGTCAATATGATTTGAATCTTCATGAAAAATCTATCACGCAGAATGAGGAAACAGGGTAGGGAAGATGCGTATCTGTTCGATGTTGGGCAAAGAGGTATTGCAGTAGTTATCGCCTGTCCAGTTCGCTGGCCTTCATAGCTTCTGACCTCTGGAAATAAGTTAGGCATTGGAAGTAAACGACACTCCTCATATATACTCTTTGAGAAGATTTTTGCTTAGATAAGAGGTATCTTCGGTATGATAAGTTATCTTCCACGCTCTTATTTGAATCATCCTGCATAGTACAATTTGGTGCAAACTTTGTACCTCAGTTTAGGACAAGATGTAACATTTTAAGTGTCTTCAAGGGTTCCTCCCTCTGTATACTCCAGCCAAAGTCTGGTAAGACAGTTCCCACCATGCTAGGAACGACAGTCAACTTACCATGATTTTAAAGTAGTGGTTAAATTGCCCATTGTGTTGCTTTAACAGTTGTTTTAGGTGAAAGCTAAGACCCCCACTGCATACTGCTATATCAGTTTATAATAAAATGGGAATTTTATACAGGCCTTTAAACACAAGGTCGGATAGAGTCAGTTCTAAGTGTTCTGGGAAAAGTCTTTTCCCATTAGCCCACAGGCTAACTGAAACTGATCCAGCATAGGAAGGACCACAAGTGTAGACTCAAACTGACCAGGAGTAAGCACTTGCTGTCAGGACAAACATCCTCTCTCCAGGTAAGATGTCTCAGCCAGCTGTCATAGGTGAGGCAGGAAATGACAGCCTGTACGGGATTTGCGTACTGGATTCTATTCAAGATCCAGCAAGTTTAGAACTTTTACCTTACTTCAGCTCACATGCAGGCTGTCCTAGGAACCCCCTGGCATTTATCTCCATGTGTCTGTTGGAACTCCAGGATCTCCCCTTAGTTCCAGGGTCTCTTGTCCAGTCTTCACTTTTTTTTTTTATCCTAGGTGCTCTTCTTTCCTCTGAGATCACTTCTTTGGGGAGCACTTCTGTTCAGCCTCCTCTTGCTTCTGGATGTTGAGTACCTCAGTTTTCCAATCTCAGTAGCCTCTGAGCAGAAGTGAAACATCTAATCAGCCTCTTTGGTGGTGCTGTCTCATGCCTCTTCATTAATTGGATGTCCCACTGTTTAGTCCAGGTATTACCAAAATTTGCAACCAGCCCATTCAGGCTGCAGCCAGCACGAAGCAGGCTTATGCCAGCGTTGGACATATTTATGTCTTCCCACTCATCCAATTTATCTGTTGCACCCTGCGTTTAAGCCGTTTTACACCTACAACTGTGGCACACTTCGCAAACGGGAATGGTGAGGACCTCGGTTCCTGTTGCACTGATTACTTCAGGCCATTGCCTTTTGAAAGGAGACATTGCCATTCACAGTCCTCATTGCAGTAGTTCTCTGTGCATTGGTGGACCTTGAGAAAAGAGTTGCCCTTTACAGAAGTATGGTGACTCTTTATTTTGGTGTGTTCAATATATATCGTTTGTCTTACAGACTGGATGAATATATTGTAGTGGTCATGCTCAGCATCTAACTAACCTTGACGCAAACACTGATGCTGATGAAGCACAATGAAAATGCGCTGCTACCATTGCAACTTGTCTTTCAGAATGGTACACTTTGTGTCACATAGGTAATTAGAAGAGAGCAGTGTTCCCAATAAACTGTTCCAGTCTCCTTGGGAAATGTGTGATCCCTAATGTCAGGAGGCAGCATTGATTTGTGTCCTTTGTAAGTCAGTTTAGGAAGAAGCTGTTGTCCTCGCTGAGGACACCTACTTAATTTTACACTGCATGCTTACTACATTCCTTTCCCCTGCTTGAATTATAATGAAGATTTTGCATGTTGTTCTAAAAATATATCAAATAATGTTTGATATTAAGAGACCACTGAAATGCAATTGCAGTGAAATAGTGATTTCGTGTTGCTTTTTACAACGAAATGAGTTTGTCATCCTCCCTCCCCCTAGTAGTTAGAGAGGAATACCTATTTATTAATAGTTTAGCTAACCTGGGGAATTTGAAGAGGAATTGTGTGTGGCTTCTTAGATGCAATGCAAATTGTTGCACAACCCAAGGCGGGCATTTGCATTCTGGGCAGAGGTAGTTGCTTCTGTAATGCCGTAGTGGTAAATTGTTATGCAGAGAACTGCAGGACAAAATGGTAGTGCTAAATCAGCATTACTGAATAAGATGGCTGAAAAACCCATGAAAACAAACTATTGGAGCAGGGGGATTGCAGAAATAATGATATGCCTAATTGCCATGCAATATACCTCCCAGCTTTCCTTATGGACTTGGGGGCAAACTCTTGGGTTTTGCAGGTTATTTTCTTTGGTTCGTACTAAACATTTGGTGCCTCTCACATCCCCATGCTGCATTCTTTTGCACTGGGCGGGACAGAGCTCCTTGTCGCAGAGCGGACAAGGCAGGGGGCTGCCTTATGTGTCCTGGATTGACCTGAAAGAACTTGAAAGGACTGCCCAAATATTGCAATTGCAGCATCAAGAATTCCCCTTTGGGGCATAGAGGTTTTGAGCTGATGTTTTATTACCAAATGGGGAGCTGTTAGTCCTAGGGGCATTCAGTTTACGTGTATGCACCACTATTGGCAGAATCTTCTGTTAGTTTGATTTTAAAACTTGTTTTGATTCTTCCAAAATAGTATGGGGTATTTCTGTCTGTTCTGCATAGTGCTTAAGTATTAGAGACAGGTATAGAGTGTGGAGGGGTAGAATTAATTTACACGTTTGGACTGAAATGAGAAGACAAAAGAGGGGAATCTATCTTTCCCAGGCCTATGTGATGTAACTATAGGCGACACATAGGTAGAGACCACCAGCATCTGTCTCAGATGAAGTTCATTCGATATGCAGGTGGGAGCTGGCTCGTACCCAGGCTCAGGGGGGAAGCTTGGGTGGGCCAGCTGCTGCTTGTGGCTGGTTACAGACTTGACCTTGGTGAAGGGACAGTGTGTCAATAGAGACAGATTTTGCTCAGATTATTGAAAAAGGTACTCCTTGCTGTAAAAAAACCATCCTCGTTGCTGCCTGTTTCTTTTGTTAGCTTCTTAAGAATCTTAATACAACTGTTCATTTTAAGGAGCTATAGTTACCATGCCATTCCCTACCTTGTTATGGATCGCCCACAGCAATGTTTACAGCTTAATAAAAACCCAACAACCTGAGGAAGGAACATACAAAATCTGCAATGCAGAAATAGGATTATATATTTATCTGACTTCTCATGTAGACAGATGATTAATATAGTACCAGCTACAGGGTTTATAGCTTGGTATATCATTAAGGTTTGCTGTAACGCTAATGTGGGAAGATAATAAATTAAGTGTCCTCTTCCTTGCCCTTGTCCTCCTTTTTCTAGTTTAGAAGCACACTCAGAAGTTTTTATCTGAAAACATGATTCTGGTACCAGAACTGAGGGAGGATGGAAAGAAATTAAAGAGAAAATGGAAAACATCTGAAGAGTTTTTTCTTGAATGTTTCGAAGCATTAAAATTGAGTTCACAAGGTCTTAACATACAAGCTTCATTTACATATCTTTTTTTGGATTAAGAAGGTGTGGTTAAAAATATTGCTAGGAAAGTAGTTTGGGGGATTTTTTTCTTCACTTGTTAGAGAAAGCTAGAATATAATTCTTTAATTGGGTCCAGTTTCCTTCTAAGGAATTCTAGTTCCCCTCCTTTATCCTGCTTGGAGCAGGTGAAAGCTGTAGATACAGGATGTTATTTTATAGTTTTTATCACAAATAAGGTAAGTAGCAGTACATTTGGAGCTTTAATTGATAAACCTGGATGAGGTATAATTGTAATATTTACAATACAACTGAATGAGAATGCTGCAAAAGAACAAATGATAAAGTAACTAGAAATAGGCATACGTAATATTCCTTTAAAACCAGGTGCTTTGTATTGGGAGACAGTATCACCGATCTCACTCCCGAGATCCTCTTGGTTGTCATCAACGGGAATCAAAGAAGATTAGGGTCTATGGTTCTGTACGTAACCTCGGTGCCAAATTTATTACATGAAATGAAATATAATGCCTAACCCTACTCTCCTTAGGCAGATGCGTGATACAGGGGTTGCGACACTGGCATAAAAATCGGTGTGCTCAGTGTTGAAACTGGAAACTCTGCAAAAGGTTTTCTGCTAATTAGGACAATTTTAACTTGGAAGTTTGCTTGAGAACAGCTCTGACCACTGCTGGATTAGGAAGGGGTAAGTCCTTCAACATAGAAAATACATGTGTGTGTGTGTATATATATGTAAGCACTCCGAATAGAGAGCAGTTGCTATAAAATCTTTTTTGTTGTTGTTTAGGTTACTGTGTGGTTTAATTCCATTCAAAGTTATTCTTTCAGTGGTTCACTTGAAAACAATAACAATTTTGTACACCCTCCCCCACATGAGATCCACTCCCTTCCTCAGTAATTCTTGTTTGACCTTACTAGTTCTCTTGAAACTTTGATACCAGCTGCCAGATATTTCTCTTTAGGAGTTATCCTCAGGAGTTGTAGCAACACACTGCCATGTTGGTCTGCATTTTGCATTTGTTCTGTAGTGAACACTGAGGTCTTAATTAATTAAAAAATTTATATGGATTTTACATTCTCTCCAATGGCTCTGCCCTTTTATAACAACCAAGCCCTACTACAGTAACAGAAAGACAAATAAGGGAAGAGTTGTGATAATACTTGAGATAAAAATTTCTAGGGAGCTATGGAATTCATTCCTGCAGAAGACTGGACAGACAATGGAATGACCCTCTTACTCCATTAAGTCACTCAACACAAAACATCTATGGTGATGCCTGTAAAGACTTGATGACAACTGTTTTTAATTAAGTTTAAGAAGGAAGAGGGACTGTATCCTACTGTTTTTTAAAATCTGTGAGGTGCACAAACCTTGAAAAAGTCTAGAAGTAGGGACTCTTCCCCCAAACATGTAATAATATGACTTAAATATTGTTCAGCTTCCATAGGAAAGGCAGAAGGTGTGTTATGCTGTGCTTGCCCATCATATATAGTCTCATAAGGAAAAAAATACGTAGGCCAGTGACAGTGGTTTGAAGGTTTTGTGAGCTGCTTAGAGGATGGAAAAATTGTTGATGTACTTAAGGTCTTTCTGAGAGTCTCTGTGTTGATGGCAATCTTGTCTTTCTGTCTTGCTGCAAACTGAAGTTTTGACCCTAGAAAGCCTCACAGATGTTTCCGACAGGCGTTTGTGACTGCAGCTGTGTGATTCTGGTGGTGGCGTTGGAAGAAGGCTTTTATAGCACAGCTTTCTGGTCCTAATGTACAGGCATGACAATAGCTGTGAGACTCTTACCCGAGGAGTACAGTGAATATATAAACAACTAGTAAAAGGGAAACAAAGCAAATGAAAAGCCTGTACATCTACTTTTTAGATCTTTTACATGCATTCCCACAACATATACAGAGTAGTACAGCTGCTATCAATCTGTCCTTCATATATCCATACAATCTGCATGTCCCAAAAGCCTTCAGCAATGACTTGCCTCCCTTGAGCCTCATCATCAAAGCCCAGCAAGGCTGATTTTAGCTCTTCATCTCTCTTAAATATATACCCATAGGAGAGATGTAATTTGCTGTGTGTCTTTGCAAGACTTTTTGAGATGAGTTATTGAGAATTGAGGTCACGCTAGTTCAGCCTGGCAGCTGAGTCCCTGTGCTTGGTTTTCTCCGTAACCAACATCTCTCTAGAAATCTTTGACTCAGATTCTTTGGCAGTGTGACTGTGTCGCACAGTCTTTCCCCTTTTCTCAAACCGATGGTAGTATCGGTTGTTACTTGTTGATCTTCTTCGGCATCATCTGCTTTCGTTAGCATTTCTGAACAAAGGAATGAATCAGAATAAATCACAACTAATAGAGATATAGGAACAGATTATCATTTTGCATAACTGAACACTCTCAAAGGAGATTACATATTTAAATTGAACAAATACAACTTCATAAATAAGCTAAATTAAACATCATCTAATTTTTCTTTTGAAACCAAGTAATTTTAATCCATACTCGGCTTCTCATATAAATATTTCCCAACTCAGTTTTATTCTTTGAAGCATTCTTATTCATATTTAAAAACCAAAAATGTGCCAAATCAAACCACAGTTGTGTATGCTGAGTAAATGTAAAAGCTTGAGTATATTGCATAATACTCTGGGAGTTGGCAAGAGGAAGTGATTGCTTTTGTGAATGTCCAAGTAGTAGTGTAAAAATGTTTTTGAGAACCCAGTACTTCTTTTGAAAGCTATCTGACTGATGGCATGCCTGAAAAATCCTTTTTATAAATCCCTTATGTATAGTTCAAAAGGAAGCAATAGATGATTAGAAATCTGTATATTTCGCGAGGGAAAATTCAGGCAGAATCTCTGGTGGTGCAAGTATTACACGGGCGGTCTGTGTTTTGAACAAATTCTTGTTCATAGATGGACGAGATATTTCTACTGCGTAACTAAGTCTTAGAATTGGGAACGTGTGAACACCCCAGATACGTTACTTTGCGACTGGAAGTGCATTTTAGCAATCGTGTTATTAGACAAGAAAGAACCTTTGTGAAAAATACGTGGTAATAAGGTTCAAGGATTCTTGTTAAATGTTTCAAGTTGTGTTCACAAGGCTGAAACACAGTTTTGGTCCACCCTATGTTCAGCCTAAAAACCATAATCAAAAGCCGTTCTCCAGAAATAGATGTAAAAGCAGTTTGTTCTTCCACGTTTAGTATGTACACACAGGAGAACAGACCCGTCTGATGACTTCAGGGGCTGAGAATAGTTGACAGTGGTTTTCAAAAATAGTTAATTTCCAAGAAAAACAGATTTAAGATTGCCAAGAACCTTTTCTTGGCAATTTCCTTCTAATATCTTGAAGATCAAATAAAACAAGGGTAGTGAAACAAATTTTTGCAGGTTTTTTTTCTGGTTTAATATTAACCTGTTCATTTATGTTGTAACGCAGCAATTCTTCTCCAAGAGTAGTGAGAAATCTGATATGTAAGATTTCACTAATCACTAATATTGATAGTTGTAGTAAAATCGCAGTTTTATTACCACATTTAAATTTCTATGGTAATACCTGACTATGACTTTTCCCAATATTGAACAGGGTATTTACTGTGGGTAGTAACAATAGAGCTGAGCTTGCTAATTCTCTTCAGTGATTCGGAAGCATTGTAGGTTAATGAGTATGGTGGGGAAAAATGCACAGTTAAGAACAATGCAGACTGAAGTTTTTACTTTGCTAATGAAGATAGCTTTGTTCTAACTGTTGGGGACTAAACTCTGCAGCAGCTCTGATGGCAGAAGTGCGGCCGTCACAGTCCTAGGACTTTTTTTGCTGTATATTTAAACTGCTGTGCCAAATTATGTGAGCAAAAGCACTGCAAGGACTCTCTGACTCACGCAGGCTGTATCTACAGTGAAGGTCTTGCGGGCAGTAAAACTGTTTGCAGTCTGCTTTTCGCAAGTACTGCTGCAGGGAGATGCAGGCCTGGGTAGGAGAAGAGAGGCCGCAGGCAGGCCAGCGCTAGCCATCCTTGTCTTGACAGCCCAGTGGTACGGAATGTGAGAACCTGAATTACGGGATTTCTTCTTCAACTGAAATGCAAAGCAGTCGTCAAGTGCAAGAGGGACTGAAAGCTGGTTTTGTTTGGTCCATTTTCCTTCACAAATGGGAGTTCTGGAATCGTCTCCTGGCTAGACGTTTTACCACATGGCAACCAAAAATATGATCCCGTTGGTTTCTAAATGCATGTGCTTTTATCTGAAATCGGAAGAAGATTGCTAGTTCTCAGATGAAATGTACACCCAGCCTATTTGTTTGGCATAAAGGAAGGTTTGTGATGATGGTGTGAACGTTGCTGCATTAGTGCTTCGCTGTGCTTTCAGGTTGTCCTTGGGTCTGTTTGCAGTGGTGATAACAAGAGCCATAATTTCATTAGTAGAATGAAGCGAGAAAGGGGTTCAAGAGCTACAGGAAGACATTTTGCAAGTAAAATAATTCCTAGTCCTGCATTGTAGAAATATCAGTAATGTACAAGTACTTGTTCCTGAATGATACGTTCCTGGTAAGCATGTGCTCTTCAGGGTGGAGACGACTGGAGAGGTCAGGTACAATTGCATATATTTAAAAACATTAAATGAAAATTATTCATGTTTTTTTTCAAATAGTATTTATTAGATTTTGACAATTCTTGCAAAGCTTGCTGCAAAAAAATTAACATAGTAACTGTGATATTTTTTGGTAGTACCTCTGCCTGCAGAGAAATAAACATAGAAGTGGAATTTAATGCAGTTTTTCAAAACAATATTTTGAGTATTTTCCTGTAGATTGTAATAGCTCTCTCACCACTGTACTACTGGATTCATTCCAATCTTTATGAATATACCTGTTATTTTGGACATGATTAGACCCTGTTCTTCATCTCAACTATGTTAATTGCAGCAATTGATTTTTACATATTCAGATCCTCTAAGCATGTTGCTTACAATTAGAAAAGACTGATCAAAAGTCTCCTGTTTTTTAATAGATAAAATATAATCTGATTTTTAGTGGTTTAGCCACCATTAAACTGAACCAGTATGTTAAGCTTTTCAGAAGTGATACTTCACAAATAGCATTTTTTTTAATAGTTTAATAAGGATTTATTATTGGAAAAATCCAGTCATGGAAAGTGTGCTACCACCTAGCATTCAGACTAAAATCTTTATTTGGTACAAAACATTAAATATTCTCGTATGCACAAGATCATATTTTTTGTAATTAAAATCTGTATGCATGAATTATTCACAGCAACACAAGGTAAGATACTTGGTTACAACTCAAACAAAATAACTTCATTCCAACAAATGTTTCTAATCAAGGCCAAGCAGTCCGGTATGATGCTGCAGAATTGGTTGCTAGTGTTGGGCAAGGAATCTTTTTAACTGTGTGTTGTTGGGAGTTAGTGGGGTGACTGCAGTAAATCTAAAGAAGCAGAGCTTGATAAAATTCCAGCACAGCCGTTGGTGCTGTGTGCCATTTTCTGCAGAGCAACTGGCAAGCGTGGCGGTGAGGGAGATTGCCTGATGCCCTTTCCTGGGATGCACGTGCACAAAGCCTGGCAGAAGTGAATTTTAGGAGTAGTGTTGGGTGGTGGCTGTGCTAGTAGAAATGCCTGTAACTGGATGCCAGTAGCTTCCGTTGTTATGACTAAGAATTGTCATCAGTAGATTTCTCTAGAGAGAAATATTTAATAGCAGTCCTCAAGAGGCAATGTCATTTGCCCTGCTTGCTGTCTAGAGAAAATGTTTTCAAAGCTGTGTTAAAGTGGAAGTCCTAAATATAAGCTGAGTCAGTATCCTTTTCTTAAAAGATCCCATTAACCCCGTGGCCTCCCCAAAACATCCTCTGGTTCTGAGATACACTATATTAGATTTTGCAAAGTACTGTATGCTGCATATGGGTAGATGTCATTGACATCAGTTGGCAGTGGCCTACATAGCAATTAGGATCATGACCAGTAAAATATTAAGAGGTTACAGGGAAAAAAAAAAAAAGTACTGGAGTTAGAATTGCTCACTTTTAATATTTTTTTTTAACATTAGGTTGATTTAAAGCATTTCAACCTTTGTTTTCATGTACATATATCTGTGTTATTTACTAGCTTTGTTATGGCATGTTTTTTCAATCACATCTGTTTTACAGAGTTTTAACCTAAATTACTTCATTCTGGGGAAGCTACACTAGATGAGACAGCCCACATGCATGCATCAGGTACATCATGGTTAAAATACTCAATCTTATTCCAAGTGAAAAAATTGCAGGTTATCCTTAAAAGTCCATATTAAATAAACTGGATGAAGCGAGAGGGAAATAACTCAGTCTGTATTTTAGGCATATCTCTAGACTAAAGAGAAATAACTTTCTTTGGGTGACAGCTGGATTTAATTTTATGTGCCTCCCAGAAAACTGCTGTAATGTCTTTATCGGTTGATAGATGCAACAGACTTCTGTTGCAGAGTTCTCATAATAATAACTTTATCGAAGTTTTAAAGTGGCTGATTTTTGAACAAATGGTGCTTGCATGTTTGAATATTGTTACAAATCCCACTACGCTGTTTCTGAGGAGTTAGTAATTTGATAAACATGCAGTCTATATATTAAATATTGTTTGTAAATACATATTAATAAATAGGAAGAAGCAGGCTCATGTGCGGCCAGGAGTGCAGCAAGGACCTTGGTAGTGCAGGATGTGAAGATAGGATAAAACAGAACCACCAGATTTTGGAGCATTAAGAGAGGGAGTGGCAGGAGAAGTGATTGAAATAATAATCTTGAGATGCATTTGGAATTATTAGAAGTTTGGGGTTTATTGTACACTTTGTCTCGGGTACTGGAGGACTCCTTAGTTTTCCTTTCCTTTTAAAGCAGTTGATTGAAATGCTTTTATAAAATATAACTGTCCTAAATAATTTAGACATGTGCTTATAGGTATCACTTTGCATGTGAAGGTATTCCAAAGCTCTACATACCACTCAAAATCAGTCCAAGCCTCTTCATGCTCTTGGTTTTCTTCATTTTCTGAATATTTTGAGATATGTAGTATTTTCCTAGTAAATACAAGAATCTCTAAATCATTTTGGAAACATGAGTTGGATATCAGATACATCTTTTACAGTTATTTCTTTTAAATAATATTTTCTGGAGAAAACAGTGTAATTACCACATGCATTTCTGAAATGGAAAAAACCAAGCAAGTAATAATGGACTATTAGATCATTGTCCAGATGAGACATTTAATTTCATACAAATTTAGGATCTATATTTAGTCTATACAAAGTATGTGTGTAAGTATGCTCTATGAAATATAAATATATTGTCTTGTTAATTCTTTTAATGTGCATACAACGTTAATACAAGCTTGATGGGTCTTTTTAATACTTTGAAAAGGCATTACTTTACTTTCTTTTCATTTGACTGTTCAGCAGTGATGCTTGTCTGGGCAGGTACATGCTTTCAGAAGACCATTCTCATTTGTCTTTGGCGCTTGGTCCATAAGAAAGAGAAGCTATTTGCAATTTATGATTATCTCTTTTGTTCTTTCTTTGTTTCATGCTAAGAATATAGTCTAGTACAGAGGTAGCAGTTGGATCTTTTTTTTTCTTTTCTTTGACCTTAATTTTATTTATGTTCCATGTTAAAAACCCTGGGCTTCTTCAGTTACATTGGACAAATCATATCATGGCTTTAAGCAGTGGGATAATCTGTGTTCTTCCAGTGTTGCATTTCATCTTGTGTTTTGCTATTTATTTTCCTTTTTTTTTTCTTTTAAATTCTCTCTTCTTCTCATGTTTGTAAAGACTTAACTAGAAATTTAATTTTGAAATATGGACTATTTATCAGAAGCAAAAGTACTTGTTTCTATTGCCGGCAGATGACAGAGAAAAGAGGATCCCTGGCATGTGTATTGGAGGAAGAATCAGATATTCTATAAAGCCATATTTTTAATTTTTTTTTAGAAATATGTATTTATGTAACCAGAGTACTTTTGAAAGCTGAAGAAAGCACATACAAATACACGCAACAGCTTACGGTGGTTTGAACATAAAATGTCAAACCATTTAAAAGATGATACCAAATAGGTGTGCTTTGCTAACACCTTGTATCTTAATTTGTGTTCCTGAAGCCATACTTCTTTTTGGGAAGGTCACCGAATCTAATTCTTCCTGGACTTTAATCATTCCAGTCTAATAGGCTCTGACTCAGCTGTCGGGCAGGATGAGGATTGAACTGTAGTATTTGAAAATACACATCTTGGCCCAGCTAACCTTAAAACTGTGGAGCCTGGTGCCTGCCGGGAGGTGGGCTGGTCTCAACCTGCCAGGCCAGGGGAGAGGGCTGTGAGTTACACCCTGCGAAAGACACGTTACATTTCATCATCCACTCTGCTGGTGTTTTTCCTCTCTGAAACACTCAGTTTTGCACTCTTAACGTTCCCAGAACACTTTTAT
Organism: Trogon surrucura; assembly: GCA_020746105.1. Taxonomy (NCBI): domain Eukaryota; kingdom Metazoa; phylum Chordata; class Aves; order Trogoniformes; family Trogonidae; genus Trogon; species Trogon surrucura. Next base: position 14,941,589 of record CM036626.1, read on the forward strand.
TTTGACTGCATGTATGTGTGTAAAATATATAGTATGCATGTATATATATATATATATATGTATGTATACAAGATTTATTTTTTAAAAAAAAGAAATGCTTACTGAATTACCTGACAAGGTTTGAATTGTGAATGGTTTAGTAGAAATTAATCTAAGCATTAATTAGACAAAACGTAATGAATTATTAAGTAAAAACTCTGTTAGCAACAGTGGCACGGTGATGTAAATCTATCAAGTACCATTGTTGTGCTTTTTTTTTTTTTTTTGAGAGAAAGAAATGAGGTTATAAACAGGAGCATTTCTCCTATACTGGCTTCAGTGCAGTCATCTGAACATATTTTAAGCAGTATGAAGGAGCACTTCAAGCAAGTGCACTGTGTTTTAAATCCACCGATGTTTTTATCTGTATATTTGTATGCAAGTCTGTATTCGTGCAGGAGCGTTTTTCAAGGTAGCCATGGGACTACTTTGACTACAAAGGATGAGGTTTTTTTTCGTGCAAACCTTTTGACAGGTTTTCTGGGGAAGAATATATAGATGAAAATATAATAATAAATAGGCATGCAGTTATTTGTAGCATTTTAAAAGACTGAAAAAAAATGACTTTGAGTAGAGAGATCAATGTTCTTGAAGAATACTTAAAAAGATACTGGCAGTTTCTTCTCTCATTCCAGTTTTTGTCCTCTGTGTTTTGTCCCACTGTGTTACAGCTGCTCCTCAGCATTTTTCTTCCTCTGCTTCGTCTCATGAGCAGTGGTAGTTTATTTTTTTGTTTTGATTTATTGTGGTTTTTTTAATTCCCGTTGTGCTTAATCTGAAAACAGTTGGCACTCACATGTGTCATTAAAACTGGTGAGAGAGGAAGCAGGTAATGCAGTGTATTTTGTTGGAGTTCTGATCTTCCTGGAGATTTTTCACAAGACTTACGTCAACTATACCCTCAGTGAAGGGGTAAAAGGCTAATTAGGTAAATACATCATTCACTACAGAAGGGTAAACCTGTTTGGAAAATTTAAACAAGGTGAGAGTGAGCGCTCTAAAATTAAACTAAGGAGAAGTCTTCTACGTTGAAACCAAATCTAAAGGAACTGTTCTGCTTACATTAACTTTCTGAAGCTCGATCCGGTTCTTACCTATTGGCAATCGTACTGTTGTCTTTCAACTCATGTGAGAAGCATTCAGAACATTGTAATAGTAGTTCTGTTTCTTTTGTATCTTTTATCTGTGGTTTATTCCCAGTGTATTAGATTGTAGCTGACATGACGAAACTGTTTTATTTCATATAAACAACATGGCTAAACAAGTGGTTTTACAAGCAGAATAATTTCTAAAATTTGGCTAGCTGGACATCTTGTGCTAAATGCCTAAATTCTTATGCCACAATGTCCCTGTTACGTTGCAGATGATGTTGTGCGCTTCCCTTGTACTCTTTCACATTTGATCTATATCTGAGCCACCCTCATGATATCCATATCCTACTGTGGTACATGCACAATGTCCTTTCACTTCTCCTCTCTCTGGGCACCTCTAGCACCACGTGTCCCTTCTCGCCTCCCTTCACGGCTGCGGGGACTAACGGTTGCCTCCACTATTGAAGACGTGTAAGTACTGACCATTTGGTAAGCTGAGAAGAACTGTTGAGTTCTAACTTTTCCATCCATGTCCATGCTAATGAGGTTTCTTCCTTCTGGTCAGACTCAGAGAGATATTTAAGTACTACTTGTGAGTTATCTCCTCTCCATCAAACTGGTTGTAACTCACAAGTGAATTCCAAATTTTTCAGGGAAGATGGGGATAGGCAGCATTACAAAAGCCTCGTTTTCTGGGGAGAGCATGTTAAACGACAAGGAAAAGTGTTCTGGTAAAATTAAGGAGAAGTAAACTTGTTCTGTGAACCTAACCTCTAATTTTTCCAGTGTGTTAATAATAACAACTGCAAGGAAACCAAGCATCTTATACAACAAAATGTCAGTACTGTATATTAGAAGATCTACTTGCATGGATACAAACGTTCTGTACTTGATTGTAGTGTGTTAAAAGCAGAAATGTATAATGCTTTCAGATACAGATTTATACCATGTATGTTATAATTCACCTGGTAAAAATGGGATGTATCCTAGATCGTGCTAGTTATACTAGGCCAAAAGTAATTTAATTAAACTGCACAATTCCTTCTGTTGTTACAGTATTAGTGGATAAAATGATTATTTATGAAACACTTTTACAGCAGATGATCAAAATGTTTAATTGCTCAATACCGTTCATTGGATTAAGAAAATGGATTACACTGTGAGTAATGAGTTCTTAAAGCCCCGAATGATACAATTTCTGTAAATGTCTGCTTGATGTCTTTAACCTGAACTGTCTGAGAAATTACTGACTGTAAGATTTGGCTTTACCTAGTATTTTGTCCTGAATCTACTCTGTCTCTTTGTTAATATACATGTGAGATCTAACTGGAAGTCACTTAAATAAATATGCTTGGTTTTGAAAATGATTGAAAAAACTAAGGGATTGCTATAATTGAGGAGATTACAGATCTACTTAGACCTGTGTTTACTGATGCTATTCATCAAATAAAGAGTGATCTTATAAAATGATAGCCTGAAAAATGAGATGACCGTGTTTAAATGAGAACATTATTTAATATTATCCTTTTCTTGTGTTTTCTTGCCAGCAATACCACTTTTTAAGGTTTTGCCTGTAGTGATCTCTCTGAAATCAGGGTTCAGCTGCCATTATGAAGCCTTTGAATTAAGTCTCAATGCTGGTCTGAGTCTGTGTTCTGCACTGGAGTGCTGTATTCTCTTCCAACAAACCCATGGAGAGTTCACCACAGAAATAGTAGAGGAAAATTTACTTATTTGATTTTATCTGTTTAAAATAACAAATATGTCAGCAGTAAAATAAGAGTTTGTTGCTGACATATTTGTGCCCTCAAAAAAACTTCCCTGACCTAGGAGGACTCATATCTGAGATGATGAGTTATAACTTTGATATTGGCCCAACTGGAAAGCCAGTCATGTAGGCGTGGGTGTGTGTCAGAAGGCACATGGTGAAAAATATGTCATCTGGCAAGAGGAAAGAAAAGCTTTGAGAGTGGCTTTGGTAATTAAGAGTGGGGTTGGTAATTACGCTGTTAACAGTGACGGTTTTGGAGAATTGTTTTAAGGGATGATCTGGAGTACCATCAAGCACAGTATGTAATGATAATTCTCTTTACACATCTTTCTCGTTTGGTGTGTTTTCCTTTCAAAATACTTTTGCTGAATAGATGAACAGTATAGCACTGAAAATCAGCCTTTGGGGGCTGCCTGGTAACTGCAAGTTGGCTCCAGTGGACTAACTCACAAAACTGGGCATGGGCAAGCCTGCCATGTGTATCCGGCTTTGAGACCAGCCTGGTGCTGCTGAGTGGGTTTGTGCTTGGGTTTGGTTCCAGTGCCTCACAGAGTAAGGTCAGACATGGACAGCTTGGCTTGGAATTTAGGCTCTTTATTTTCTGTGTGCTTAACATCCCCCTTGACTCTGTAAATGGAAGGCTGCAACTTTGTTTAAGTGCCAGATAGCAAAAAAGGAAATGTCAGCGTGCTGGCATCTTCCTCTTCTCTGAAACCTGCTGGCTGTATCAACTACATTACACCCACAGATACAACAATTATGTAGAGAAAATAAACAGTATGAATGATGCTGAGGAAGACAAAACCCCATGTCTAAATCAGAAAATTTATTATGACTTCTGTGAAACAAGTCATGAGGTAATTTAAAGCAAAAATGGATATTTGACAGAAAGATAAGAAGCGCAGAAGATGGACAAGTTTGAAGGACCTTGGTTCCACCCCTACCCCCCGCAGCACATGGAGTAAAGGGTTTCATGTCGAGATCAGACAGATGCCTCCTGTCTACCTGGTTGTCTCATCCCTTGGTTCCTGATACTTAGAGCAGCTGTGTAGCAGACATCAAAATTACCATCCTTCTGCTTTGGGGTTTTCCAAACATATCTTGAGAGACCTTGTCCTAAGAAGAAAAACCCATCTCCCTTTGCAGACTTCTGACTCCTGAAGTTTGCTTTTCACCCAGACTAATTTCTAGTCTTTGTCCTACTAGTCAGATAGTATTTGCGCATCTGAGTGGGAAAGAATGGGAAGGAGTCTTTGGGTAACTGCCCAGATTTGTGTGAGAAACCTAAATGAAAGGAAATAGGCTCTTTCTGATATTTTGTGCAACAGCTGTACTAAAATCAACATAGGGTGAGAAATGAGTGTCCTACTCTGGTTATTGATTTCCTCAGTAATGTTGTTCTACCTGTGCCTTTTTTTCATGATTCTGTTCTGTGGTGGGTGACAAGACGATGTATTATTTTTCTATCTAGCTGACTAGCTTCCCATCTCATTTTCTGAATTTTACCCTCAAGTTGGTTATTTCTGTTTCCAAATTTCAGCCTAGATTACCTGGTGTTATGGAATTAATAATAGCAGAATTTTTTTATGGTCTTTTGTCTGAGGATTTATTAAACAGACCAAAAATATACACTGAAATCCATGCAGATTTAATGTGTAGAAAGGGACTGAACTGAGAAGATAAGATTTTACTGAGATGCCATAAGACTGAGTTTAAATTCTGTACCTTTCTGATTGACAAGCAGGAAGAAAGATAGTGAAAAGAAGTAAAACAGTGACCTGGCTTGTCATCAAGAGCTCTTGATTGCTGCAGTTTACAGCACAATATTTTTAAAGTATTCAGAAATAGAGCTGTTTGCCAGATCAGTATGATTAGATTTGGAATTACTGACCTTTCCCTCATAAAGACTATCTGTTGTCTTTGCAAGCTTATTGTGGAATATTTTTGCAAAGACTGACATAATTTATGAGGATTTATAGAGGTTTCCGTCTTTAGAACTGTTTTCTCCTGAGTGATTTCTGTTCTCTCCTTAAATGATTTCTGAAGATTTCTCAGGTGAGGGATTCCTGACAGAGTAGTACCCACTAGTATAACTTTTTACTGTAGTTACTTTTCCGCACCTATGGATGTGGTGAGTGCATGAGTTAACACTTGTGATTTGTTTCTTCTGAGTTCTAAATGTAGTAGTCTTGTTTTAGCCTTGACTGCACGCTTGAAGTTTTCCAAAATCAATTTATAATTTTGTTTGTTTGTTTTGGCTTTTTTTTTTTTTTTTTTTTTTGCTTTCTGAGCAGTATGAATATCTCATTATAGAGCTCATACAGGAGATAGAATCATAGAATGGTTTGGGTTGGAAAAAAACTTAGAGATCATCCAGTTCCAGCCCCCTCTCAGCAGAGCAGGTTGCCCCAAGCCCTGTCCAACCTGGCCTTGGACACTTGCAGGGCGGGGCTGCCACAGCCCCTCTCAGCAACCTGCTCCAGGGTCTCATCACCCTCACAGTAACGAATTTCTTCCTTATGTCTAATCTGAATCTACCCTTCTTCAGTTAAGGTTACTGCCCCTTGTTCTGTCACTGCAGGCCGTGGTAAAAAATCTCCATCTTTCTTACAAGCCCCCTCTATATATAGAAAGACTGCAGTAAAGTCTTCCTGGAGCCAGAGTATGCTACTTATTTGAAGTGTAGTAGCATTATTCATAAGGAAAAAGCCCCAAACCCTACCCAAAACACTTATAAATTAATAAGTGTGTATAGTCTACATTACAGTGCAGGGGAGTGCAGATATTATGATGTTTTTTCATAGTGTATCGATCAGTATGTCCCATGTGAACATTGCACATTAGCAAAATATTGTGTGAAAGAGAAGTGTAGTAAATCTCTTTGCTTATTCTTTCAGTAAATCTGCCTCTTTGAGTACTGGCAACAATTCCTTGAAGTTACGGTGTCTATGGTTACAATTTCCTTGGAACAATAAACAACAGTTGCTGAATGGCTTTTCGAGCCAGAAACGAAATATATTACCATGCATTCATTTTCTTATTAGTAAGGCTATTTCGGAGAAAGATGGAAACCCAGTATTACATTAAAGTTTCAAAAATAGAAATAAAAAGTGTATTTTATGTTTGTTTCATAAGAACAACGCTCTCAATGGGGAACACACGCAATAGATGTCCCCAATGTGTAGAACAGAAGTATCAATTTCTTAACTGAAAATACAGACGATGCTCAAGTGCAATGTGGGTTGTGAATTGTGGAAGACCAGTTTTAGGCTTGTGTGCGCTCTGGCATGGTAAGTCTTGTTGTCCCAGTCCTATTACATAAAGAATGTCTAAGCTATTACGGATGCTTAGTGCAATCTAAACGGGATAAACAGGATGTAGTAAACAGATTACAGCAATGTTTATTGGTAATTCGTTCTGATGTGAAGTAAAGCAACCATTAAGTGGTGTATAAATAGGGTAAAATGAAGAGGTGCTGTGCAGTGTTGAACAGTTTTCAAGTTAACGGAGCAATAACTTCAGAGATTTCTCTAAGGAGGAGGAAAAAAGTCAGCTTTGCTTAAGTGAGATTGAGATAAATAATGCTTTCAGTTTGGAAGGTATGTTTTCAGCACAAGGGATTAAGTGGACTTGGCAGTTCCTTTGAGCTTGACATTGATATTGTAATGAGCTTTAAATAGCTGATTCCCAACACCTCCCGCTCCCTGTGCCCATGAGGTCAGCTCTGGGGTCAAAGGGACTACCAGGGAGGTTGGCTTCCTCAGACCCTGAGGGCCATGTCCCCAGGTGACACCCTGTCTCTTGAAAATCTGTCAGTTCATCATGACTCACTTGAAGTGCTAGTAGCTGAAGAGAAAGCACAGCTTACACCATTACCATCTGTTAGGAGCCTCCCGCTCCCTCCTGGCTGAGGCTTTGGTGTGTGAAGATGTGGATCAGGTTAGCAGCCAAGATGACAAAGCAGAAGAGGATGGTGACAAGATCTGCTTCTGCTCAGTGTGAAAAGCAGGTGACCAGACCATACAGTCCTTGTGCCATTCCAGTGACTTCCCATTTCACTGCTTTTGTGTAACAGTATTATTTCTTAACAGCAAATGCAACTTATACATTTGCACCATTTCCTTCTAGAGCACCTAAAATAATTTTAATTTCTGCAGGAAGGATATGATGGGTTGCTTTCTTTTTCTTTGAGAAAAGGCAACGAACTGCTTGAAAATACAGTAGCAGAACAGGACTGGTACCTACAATGCTTAAAAAGAGATTTAAAAAAGTAAAAATAAAAATCATCATGCTTGTCCTACTTCAAGGATATAGAAGATGTTGGCCTATCTGCAGTGAGATCATTGTGTCTGTTTGCAGATTTTCAGCACAAGGTGGGCAGAATCAAATACAAAAAAGCAACATAATGAAAATCTTTAAAATATTTAAAACAAAATAAAGTAAATAAGCGTTCTGAAGGAGACAAGGAGAGCACGTAGAACCTTTCATTCCATTGTGTTTGCGTGTTTTCCCTCTTCCGTTGTGAGCATGTCAGGATGGGTTCAGAAGGGACTCTGAAGTTACAGTGGAACATCCTGAGTTTTACTATAATTTTGAACTTCTAATACTTGCTGAGACCAGGATAAAAGAAGACAGTTTTAAAACTGAAACAAAGGAACTCTAAGTCAGTCTCTTTGGCACAAATCTCTGCAGACTGTTCTTGCCAACAGTGCCAGTGAACATCTTTGGTGTTTTTAAATTTACAGTAGAAGTGATTTGTGAAGTTCAAGATTTTATGTAATTTACACAGAGGACACTGTAGTTTATAATGCTGACATTAAAGACAGTGTTTCTTACAGTTCTTAGTATAGTATAATAAAAAATAACAAATGGTAGTGAATAGTCATTTGAAACCTGCAATCAAAATTTATGTGCTTCACATGTGTTTTAATAGAAGAGGCACAAATGGTTTGACTTTGATATTTAATCTTTCTTTTGCTAGTTTGTCATGCTAATTTTTTCTCAAAGATTAATTTTAGTTTCCTGAAAAACACAGGTATGATATAACATGATACCCAAAGAGCACCCAACATTTTCTTCATTGAGAACTTCCAGATGGTCAGAACCAGGATTTTTCATATGGGGAAGTGGGAAGCAACAGTTTCACCCTTGCTATTTTCTTCTTGGTAGTATAGAATAAGAAAGGCCAAATACAACCAGGTTTTGGGTCTGTTTTTTAAATGGTGTAGGAACAATTTCAGTGGTGGAAAAAAAAAATAAATCCAGTGTTCAGTTGGCACGTGTCAGTGATGAGTGATATAGATGCAGTTCTGCATTTCAGTTTTAACGTGTCAGCTTATTGTGGGAATATGGTCTGAGTTTGCTGAGGGTGCAAGAAGGGGACAGTTTTGCTTTGTTTTTCTTCTAAATTACAGGTGACTTACTGTATCAGAGCCTGAGAAAGACATTCTGAATCCTATGACCAGACACAAAAATTTGTCCCACGACCAATGTAACTGATTTTCAAGTCATGTGTTAGGGTTTTTGTTATGTTTTGTGTTATTTTAATAGAGGTGATTTTTAGGCAGATGAACTTAATGGTTTACAAAATAACTATTTTATGTAATGGAGTAAAAATAGCAGATCTTGTCAGCACATTTTCTTATCTTTTTCTCTGTGCTAAAATGGTCTTTCAATGAAGAAAAGTCCCCCCCAGTGCATATCAGAATTGTGAAGAGGGTTCCTTCAGGCCATCGTAAGAGAATTTATGTCAGATTGCCTCGGTGAAAGTGATACAGGCCTATATGAATTGGCTTGAATGGCTTCTCATGCTGAACTTGTGATTCACAGATGAGACTATCGTTAGGAAAAGATTTTCCTGTTCAACACTTATTTTTCTTCAACTTCTCTTATTTTTATCCGTTTTGTTTATAAGATTAAATATAAAAAAAACAGTAATACAGTTTACTGATGCTTGCAAAAGCTTTCTGTACCAGTCACCCACTCATAGTTTATAAATAAATTTATTTACAAATATTTTATGCCTAAGTGTCCTCAGTAATAGTAAAGCTTCTACAGTCAGTATTACTTTCCATTGCATGTGTTACAAGCTAAATGTATCACTTCAGTTTCAGGATGTCTTTAGGTGTCCTACAAATCATTTTCACACATGGACAAAAGTGTAATGTGCTGTACAGGAATTAAAGTGAATTTTTAATAATTACTAACCTGTATTTTTAGAATGTTTGTAAGTATTTTTCTCACTGATGATTTTTTTATATATTTTTCCAAATTATTTTGAAATAACACTGGTCAGCATTTTCTCTTCATAGGTTTTACTAAGATCCTTGTTCAACTAATACAAATATGGGTTAAATTTAATCTGGGGGATAAACAGGAGCAAAGTTAACTATTATTAACATACTGAATCTTTAGTCATTTATTTGGCATTATTGAATTCATATTAATCTCAACTCTCAGCAAGAAATGATCGTCTTGAGCTTTTTTGAATTTCACTTGGTGAACATTAGTTCACTAGCAGAAGAGATTGGTGGGGTTTTTACAGATGCACAATGGCTTCTTATTGTCATACATGTATGTCTTTCTAGAGTCTGTCTGAAATTTGAAGAATTAAGTTTCTTTGTGCTGTTTCACACCTAGAAGAGTAATGTTTTAATTCTGTGCTAAGTATATATAGTTTAGGTTCTGTTAGACCAATAATATTAAGTTTTTTCAGGCTGCAGAGTGGCTTCCACCTTCCACTGAAGCGAATGATTTGATGCAAGACAAGACACTGGTGAGGAATGAAGAAAGCTCTCCTCCTACTAATTTGCATTAGTGTGTCACTGGGGCAGAGTACTTTCCCCCAACCCACAGTCTGTTTCTCAGGTCACTTCTTGTAAAAAAGAAATGGTTTGAAAAATGGCTCTGAAGAAAGAATTCTGGGATTTTGGCACTTGTGCTAAAGCAGGGCTTGAATGACTGTATGAGACATTCATATATTTATGAAGTAGTGCCTAGATCAGTATATACTTTTTTTAACCTGAGAGATTTTGTCATTTGGATAAGGGCAAATAACGTGTTTCTTTCCTTTCCTGCTTCATCTTCTGAAAAAACTTCAGGTATGTGTGTGTTTTAGTAGTTGGAGAGTCCCGAAGGTTACATTTAGCTTTAGAAAATGCTTTGCAGTGATGGCAGTTACGCAAGCTCTTCTGGCTGCTCTTATCCTTCCAGGATGGCTTCCACATGAATTCAGATAAACGGTCTGTGAAAACAGCATAGTCTTTGTCATCCCTCTGGCCCATGGTGCTCTGAGAAAAAAAAGAGAAAAAGATCTAGTTTGATGAGTTCTATTTAATGCTTTAGTCATGTGCCTGAATTTCAAAGAAATACAGTAATTTATTAAACAGCGATCACTCTTGAGTCTGTAAAATATAAAGGATTGTAGTAGAGTCACTGTGAGTCTCAGTTATATCTAACCTAGCAACTAACACGCAGAAAGTCCCAGTACTTCCATGCAAAGACTGGTGAGATCTTAAACACTGTCTTTGAAGAAGCAGTTGTACTGCACTTGCTAAAGGGTAAGCAGCCATTAGGCTCCCTGATCAATTAAATATAAATATTTTAAGTAGAAGAGTTGTACCACTCAAATAACTGCGAAGCATACTTTTCTAGACACTAAATACATCGAGATGTGTAACTGCCATATTATAACCAGTTGTAAATTCTCTTTCACTAAAAGATTTATTGAAAAGTTTGCCTTAGTTTTTTATTCTGTGTAGGATGGTTTTGGGTTTTTTTTCTTTTTTCCCTCATTGAAAAGGCCGTGATTTCTTTCTTGTAATGCAACTGGTGCTTCATATGAAAACCAAAGCAGATGTTCAGAGAAATGCAGACTTATTTTTCTGCGTTCAGCTGAAAAGACTGCGTAATTGTTCAGTGAGTAGCTACTGTTTAAATTTCTCAGGAGATATTTGTTGCAATTTAGCATCGTAGAGCTTATCGGCTTTGTAAGCTGCATGTCTTCTGTGGCAGCTAAAAGCTCTGGGAGGAATCTGAAAGCTTTCAGCCGCTTGCACAGCTCTGGCTATTCTTGTAAATCTGGCCTGGATGAGCTGTGCATTACATGCAGGGCTTCTGACTGCTCACGTGCTGGAACAGGAGGATTTCTATCAGGTGTCCTCTGTATCTTCGATTCTTACGTGTTCAACCCAGCTGAGCCCTGCTCGTCTTTGGATTGTTAGAATTCTCACTTTGAATTTTCTGCTATACGAGTATATTACATGTGGTGCTGATGCTGTAGTTGGGATCAGAGTATAATAGTTTTAACATGTAAATTACAGGAACTTCCTGCTTAACTCATCCTGGAAAAGGTTTGTTATCTGGGGTTAGTACTCCTTAAGTGAGAGGAGGATATTTTTAAAGCTGTGTTGGTGTTTTGGTCAAACATTTGGAACTTTCTTATTATAGTTTATATATTTTCAATGTCATAATTACAGAAAAACTGTGGTGGGGAGCGAGTTCAGATTGTGAGAACAATTTGAGCAAGAAAGTACACAAGTGAAATATTTAAATCCTGTTCTCTTGGCTTAGGAAATGTAACATAGCATGTAATCAACTGATCATTTTAGTGAGGTTGAAAGGGGTTTTTCAACTTAGACTTCCAGACTTCTACCTACTTAAAAAGCAGATAAATTTCTTAAAAAGGTGGTGGTTCTTCTGAAAAAAAAAAATGTACAGAGCTTTAAAAAGTAGAAAACATTTACCTTTGAAACTTTGTTCTCAACCAGAAAGTCTGTTCTTGTATTACAGAAAGGTTTGTCATGACGGATGCATTTTGATGAATTTAGACCGATGAAGCTGCTTGAGAGAATATTTGATTTGTTACTAACCAACCTGTATAATGGACATTGAACAATCTTAGAGATAGAAGAAATGTGTATAGATTATAGAGACAATGAAATAGATTCAATTTGTTCCCATTTGATTCCTTTATATCCTTCTGGCTTGAAAATTGCTAACAGCAAGTGATTAATAAAACATATAATGAAGACGTTGTTGGACGAATTTTGGGTCCTGCCCCTTAAAGGGTTCAAACTGATACAGCTCTGGGAATCAATGGAGTAAGACTGGTTTTGTCTTGCTCATGCACCTAAGATGATGGCAAAACCCCCATCGTTCTCCCCATGCCCTGTTTTCCTGTAACATGTATTGGCTCGGTTCCTAACTGGCACGGGGAGAAGGGGAGATTACTGCGACCTGGCGTTGTGCCTGTTTGCAAACTACAGCAGAGAAGTTGCTGGTGCTGAAGGAGGCCGTTTGGTGAATACCTCCTCACAGCAGTGACTGCGGGGCCTTCAGTCACGATGTGAAATATATTTGACCTGCATAAAGATACAGGGGTTTTAACGTTTGTGTTTGTATGTATTAAAATGATAGTCAATGCAGTAGTACAGGTTTTTGCAACTCTCTTTAAAACCTGGAGCCACACTAAGTGCTGTCTTGCACTTATCAGTTACCTTCGGGGGCAGTAACTTGACACCTTCATAAAATATTAGTGCTGGGTTGCTATCTATATGTCAAAAAAAATGCTGCAGTGGTATGTCTGAGATACTGCTGCAATAGCATAAAAAAATCTGTGGAGTTGAGTTTGTTTTTAACTTTCTGTAGGTAAGGTTGAATTTCCTTTATATGTGCAGATTTGGTAGAACATCGTTTAGGAGAGATGTCTGAGAGATACTGAGGCACAATAGACATGCCTTTATTAAATGCAGAGCTGGGAGGTGATTTTTCATAAGGTCACTGGCTTATGTGGTGCCTGCCTAGTAGTTTTTTTCCTAATTCATAGTTCTTACACCTTTTTCAATTCTGCTTGCAGAGAATTGCTGTAAGCAAAATTGTTCAAGAGATGAGAAATGGAAGATCTGATATAAAGGTCACCTCTGAAACTGTAACAGATACAATCATACTGATTTAATCAAACTACTTTTTTGTTTCAGGCTTCTGGTGGACAGTTTTTGTTTAAAAATCCCAGTTTATTTTAAATGTTCTTTTAAAAGAGCTTTTTTATTCTTAAATTTGAAACAGTATTGCTAAACTTATAGAAATACAGGTAAAGGTGGACTCCATTTTCTGTTACCCTTTGCCAAATTCATTGCTTCTCAGTTTTGTGATTCATTTAGTTCGTACTTCTGCATATTTTTGAATGAGATTGTAGATTTTAAAACATTGCTGAAAATGGCCTTCTGATTTCCAAAAATCCAATGTGAAAGTGGAAGGTATTTTATGGCTTGAGAAACTAGCCGTGTTTGTGCTCTTCCCCCAAGTAATAGGATCTCCATCTCCAGCTCTCTGTTTTCTCCAGTCTACTTTGTTTATTCCTTGGAATGATACTCTCCCCTTTAACTTTGTACATATGCCTTGATACACTGATTTGTCGTATTGTACAGACTTACTGTATATTATCTTACACATACCATTTTAAAAAAGTGTGGTGCTATTGTTACAGATTTCCTACAAACTACTTGGACAATAACCAATATTCTCTCTATTATCTAGGCCAGTAACTTATATTTGTCATGCAAAAAAATGTGTATGCATCTGAGTAAGATGATTTTTTATGATATAAAACAGAATGGCTCCTATTAAACACTTGCGTTCTTGAAAGTGGGAATTACATTAAAAGCATTTATTTGTGTAAACGTCATAGTGCCAGCAGGGTTAGCTTTGAAGTGACATTTACCTTTTGCCTGTAGGGGAGCAGCTCCTGCTCTGCTCTTCCCCCGGGTGACTCCAGGCACTCATTGTTCATGCGTATGGGCGCAGTCGCTTTTTTGGCTGACTGGGCTTAGTGCACTGTGTACTTTTGCAGGTCACAGTGCCATTTGGGCTTTGAATAATTGTATAATATATTTATTGGTTACGTTTTGTCTGCTCTAGCATGCTGCACAATATGTGCAAACCCTTGATAAATCAAAGAGCTATTTCTCAGCAAAACCAGTTAGAAGTGAACTCCAAGTTAGGCTGTGAACTGCTGGAGTGAATGGAGCTTCTCCTGGATGCATGGAAATGCTTTGCTGAGCAAACTACTTCGATTAACAGAATATGCTGTTATTTTAGAAATCGTGTTGGAGTGTAAGTAGCTATGAGACAGAATTGTAAGTATATTTCAGGATATACCTGTATGTTTAATGCTTAGTCAAGTAAGTGTAGAGTATGTGCAGGACACCAGTAAAGATGTGCTTAACATGTATTTTAATTCTGCCATTCAAAAGGCAGACTTGCTGTAGCATTCCGGATTTATAAGAATATGAAAGCTGGCAACTTGTTACAGTTTCAGTGCTTTCTTGCTCAAGTTCTTGTTTCAGCATGAAATATGAACAAAAGGGTACTTAGGCTGAGCCCAAACAAATAGGTCTTTATCATATTTGTCACTTTGCCTTAAGAAACAAGTCATCTTACAGCAATTTCTTCTCAGTACTTAAGAAAAAATTTTTTATGGGTGTTGCACGTACTGCTTTCTTGTTAAGGTAGCATTTTGTTTTACTTTGTGTCGTTTGCATGCTTCCAATGTACTTTTCGAAGAGGTTGTATAGTGCCATATTTTGTTTCTGTAATATTTTGTAGCATTTTGATTACCTAGGTTTTAACAGTTTATTTTTTATTGTTGGGTGAAGCTCTCTGTAGTGTTTTTTGAGACTCTTTTTGCACTCACAAAACTGGGAGGCTCGGTCTGTGTTCACTTCAACTGTGCTGTTAGGGAGAGCCTGTACATGTGAAATACTGCTTTAAATCCTGGTTGGTCGAGAGCCCATTAACTCATAGAGTTTTGTCTTTTGTGGTAAAAGTCCAACAATGCCTTTTTAAAAATGTAACAGTATAATTCTTCTAGACTGTTATCGCAAATATTTATTAGGCCTATGGGAGAAAATGTTGTGCTTTACATAAAGATCTGTGACGTAAAGCAATCAGCAGTTACTTTTCATCCCTTTTTCGTAGTGTGACAGTGAGAAACAGTTTGCATCCCTTAAAATACGGTAGCTTGTACTGAGATAATTTGAGGATAATAAAAAAAGCTGCACTAAAAGCTTTGTTTCTTTTGGATATATTAGACTTTTTTCTAATCACAATTCTGTTTCTTGTTGGTGGGATAGAGTATCTGTAAGAAAGTAATGGGCTTTGAAAAGGCTTTGTGTTCGTTGTTAAAACTGTGTGGGGTGTTTGTGGACCTCTTCAGGGCTTATGCGGATGCACTCATCAATTTGTTGTTCAGGTGCATTCTAAGACAGTGAGAAACAAGGAGTAAGTGATGGATGTTTGGAACAGACATGTAACCAGCGTGAACTTTGTGTGTGTGTGTGAGTACTCGTATATCCGTCGGTATGCTCTCTCTCCCATGAAAGTATTGGTGGGTTTTTTTCAATACGGGTTACTAGCACTTGGGTAGCTTATTTTTCTGTGGACATGTTTTAAAATCAAAGGTATTAAGACTTTCCTTTTTCTCTTTATTATCTCTGTGTTGAGAATAGTAGTTCACTGTGTTAGTATTCATCATGGAAAAAAACCCTTTTGCAGCTCAGTTTAGACAGGTTTTGCAAAAACAGAGACCTGGACTTCACATGGTGTTGAAGCCTCTGAGAAATAGGTCTGGTGACTTAGTTTCCTCCCCTCTTTTGCAATATTGTGGTAGCTGGGGGATTCAGAGTGAGGGAAGCTGGGATTCAGTTTCATCTTCTTTTTGATCACATTTAATCCACCGCCTCTTATTTTCCAGAATATTTCCGTAACAGGAAGCTTGCATGGTATTCTGAGTTTGATGCAAAGATTTGCTTTGCTGCTAGTCTTCCATTTCACACAAAATGTTTAAATAAATGAGTAAGAATCAGAGGCAGTGGTTGGAACTCTAATAGCTTCCTGTCTTTTCAGTTACATTTCCTGATAGTGGTTTATGAAAGTCATTATTTCTTGTTTCAGTGCTTCTAACTTCAGTGAATCTTGTTTTGCTTAATTTTTCACATGCTTACGGTTGTTTGCGAGTGAAGAACTATCTTCTTTCTGGCTCAGTAGCCTGAGGTGTGCACAAAGCCCAGGCTTTATTTTCTTGAGTAGGCAGGGTGCATTCAAAAATTCGGAACACAGGAACTGACAGAGCAAATGAATCCGCTTTCTATGCTGACTTCCGTTGCCAACTAGTGAGTTCTGCAAGCGACACTTGAAATTACCTAGAACGGCGAATGGCAGAAACGTCCTTCTATTTTTCAGGATTTGCTAAATAAAGGAAAGCAACTACCTCCTCCCATCCCTCGGCACGGGTTGCTTGCGGGAGTGCGGTGCTGCTCTTGCCGCCTTCCCCAGGGCACAGCCCGGGCGGGTGGCTGGGAGACGGGTGAGAGAAACGCACAGGGGGTGGAGAGAAAGCGCTCCCCTTCCCGCTGAGGCGTGTCTTTTCTAACACATGGGCAGACCACTCTGGAGTTAGTCTGAGGTAAGTGCATCAGATCATGGTCACTGGTGCCTTCTCGCTGTAATGGGGAGCTGTGGCTCACTTGCATAATTTATCTCTGGGGTCAGTAATACAATCCCAGTGGTTGGAGAATTTCAGGTAGGGAAGACTAATGCTTTTAACAGTAACTTTCTCACTATACTTTGCTATCCGTCGGGATCATCTCATGCTGCCTGAACAGTATTGTGTGTTCTGAGGGAGGGTCCGCAAGTGGTGTGTGTAATGAGGAGCAGCAACCGGAGTTACTTTTAACTCGTACAGCTGATAAGTGGGCTCGTAAGAGAGATGTTGTCCAGTAGTAGTTTGCACAGCCAGAAGGCAAATGGTAATTGCTTTGAAAACGTCCCTTACGTTTTCATTTTAGAAAGTATGATAATAGAAATGATTCATAGAACCACGTTTGTTAAAGAAAAGCTAAAATATCGCCGGTTTTGTAGAATTTATTGCCTAGTGATGATGTTCTAACTGAAATATTAATCAACTGCTTATATTCTCATTAACAATTGTCACACAGCATACTTTTTAGCTCATTACAGAGGCAATGTTTTGGGGTGAATTTCATAGATAACAGTAACTGTTCAGTATTACAAGACAATATCTGTAAAGAAAAAAAGTAGCTTACTAATGGACTTTAATAATGCTTGCACTTTGCATAGATTTCTGTGTTGAAAGTTTACATCCTTTCTGTTTAAACATAATCTTAAAAAAATGCACGCAGAAACAGATTTTGCCTCGTCAGGATTTCTCATGCACTGTTGTTTCAGTCTTTTCATAATTTCAGACCTGTATAATAGCTGTAAATGTTATTTATTTTTGAGTTTAGACACCAGTAACCACAATATTCAAATATTTATTTTGGATAAATAGAATATTTGTTTCTGAGCTAGCTAAGCCTGTTAAAGAAGTAAAATTAAACTAACTATTTTAGCAGAACATGAAATGTATTACTACTCCCGGCCCTTATTGGAAGCAGGGCTAGTTGAAAATAGATTACAGAATTATTTTTGATAAAATACGGCAACATTTTGCAAGTAGATGTATTTTATGTTGTCAAATTTTGTTTTTTCTTGAATTTTGAATAGATTCACAGTGCAGTTTTAACTGAAATTCAAATGGTACAGAACACCTGGATAGAGTGATATATTTGGATTTGCAAATACATGAAATTTATAACTTGTCTGAAAGGAATTAGCTGAAAATGGTTTCTCAAAGACTTTTTTTTTTTAAGGGTTCGAGTTACATCTGAAATATTGGCCAACAATCTGCCATTCATCAATTTAGCTAGAAATGTGTCCAAGACTGAAGCTTTTTTCATCCCCTCTGAGAGAGACAATCTATACTTTTTAAAAATGTTCATATGTGGGCAAGTGAAACTGAATTCTGCCTGAAAATACCCAAAGTTGGTAAAGCATGGTTATGTAACTAGTATTGCATAATAATGCATTTAATGATATTTTAATAGGAGTTTACTGTTATCGCTGTTTCTTTAGGAGAAAAGGTTGCAGGGATGTGACTAATTATCCTCCTTCTTTAAGGTTATCATATGTCCTAATTTTCAAGGAGTGTCCTTGCTAACAGGGACAATCCTGGCATCTTGGAGGCTTTGTTGAAAATGGGGCAACATTCTAATTTCAGAAAAATCCCCTGTCAACCAGATACCCGAGCACCTCCAGAGCCTCACGTGGACTCTGAGGGCACCGCATCTGTCTGGGGTGGTACCCGTGCTGGATGCCTCTGCACTAGTACAGATATAAAAATCCTCCTAGTGTTAGATGCAAAGGAAATAAATCGTGTTTTCTGTTTAGAAGTGTGGTCAGTTTTTCCTTTCTGTAACTTCCCCGTAGCTACGAAGCTAATAGCTAGTCATGAGAACGGGTCAGCCAAATTGGGTTCATTGTCTGTTTCCACTTGAATGGAAAGACCGGGCAGCAAGTGTTGGAGCATTGGAAGGATTTTCTACAGAAGTTGAAGCTAAATTTAAAGGAGGAACAGCTCACTGCACCCTCTGCTCTCAGACAGTTGTCAAAAGAAAAAAGTGGCTTTAAGAAGCATTGAGATTCGTTTGACTACCTTGTTATCTCTGTACTCAAACTCAGGATATTTTATAGGTGTTCTAAAAAAAAGAAGTCCTGGCATTATATAAGAGGTTACACAAGTGCAACATAGAGAAATCTGTGCCTTCTGGAGGAAAAATTGAAACCTGAATTTACTCTGTATTTTAAATCTCTGCTAAGACGTGTCTGACTGCATATATATCAAGAGGTTTCTTCTGTGGAAGAGATCTCTCTGATACCTCGGTTCTTCCCACCTAGAACAGGTATGCGTGTAAGGTCCTTCTTGGATTTCACTGAAGTTTCGTATACTTCAGAAAATCCTGTGTAATTATTTTATTTGAAAAAAAAACCCACTTTCTAGTTTTCCTAGTGCAGACCTTAATAAATTTGAGGACTTCAGCAGGAAACTGTTAAAATGTCAGACTCCTCCAGTCTCCTCAAAATTTCAGGGATAGATTGCTCTACAGTCTTTCTGGCACCTAGGACTTCTGCACATTGGGTTCCACAGTTGCCTGTGTAGGCAACTCTTTAGAAATGTAAATAGCTTAACAGGGTATTTAAATCCATAGTCCTGGCATTTGGCCTTGTAATCTAATGTTTAAACTACAAAGGAAACTGCATGCAATTTTCGTGTATGATGGTGTGTCAGGACACATGGGAAAAATTCACTGCGTTTGGGGTTTTAAAACCCACACGTGCTACTTGTGCTATATTGACAACTGTTTTTTTAAATAAAAAATTATAGATACTGTAGTATTATTTTTTAAACAGCATAAATACTCGGTGCCAATTTATCAACACCTGAATGAGTTTAAAAGAATGTGGTTTTCTTATTTACAACAGCTGACTCTTACCTGGGTAAATGACAGCTCTAGTATTTCATTACTTCCCCTTCTGTCATTTTGCAGTATAAAATTTCATGCATCTGCCATCTCAGTTTCTTCTCTTTGTTGGAAGGATTTTGTGTCCTCCCACTTGTTGTAATTAGAATAATGATGCAAAATTTTATCAAGGTGAAGAAAGCCATGAAATAGAACATGAGCAGGCTGTAATTGCCTAGTTTAAGTGAAGATATGTAACTCCCAAAGAATTATGATAGTCTTTTGTGGGGAAGGTATACCGTTAGTATCAAGGGAAATGTCAGTTCTTAACAGTTGCTGATAATTAAGGACAGAGGTTTCAGCTGAGGTGAAGGAATGATTTTGCTTAAGTGTTGGAGCCATGTGCACCAGTAAAAGCATCTGTGGAACAATTTGTAAGCTATTTAATGTTGTAAAGATCAGCTGAAATGGGTGTTTGCATTTTCTGTATTAATTAAATAGGGAACATTTCAGTGATAATGAATCATGTGGATAAAGTCCTACAGTTCTTGTTGCTGCTAGTGGGAATTTTACGTGTTGCAAAATCCGTATGCATCGTAACAGAAAATTTGTTTCAGAGTGCCTTAGAAAGTTACTCAGTCATTATTTCCTAAACTTTGAGTGACTTCCAAGTTGCACAAATCCAATCTTAATTGGACGTGCCTTTAAAAGACTATTGCTCTGAACTTCACTGCCCAGTCATTTCATCTGAGTATTCACACATATTTTGTTAGGGGGTTGTAAAATTAAAAAGCTGGAAGTGTTCCTGAATCACCAGATACATAGGCAGCTGCATTCTCTGTAACAGATACCTTTTTCATGTTTGTTGGTTCTGGTTTTTAAAACTGTTTAGGCAAGATGTAAGTGATCATATTTGGACAACACAGCCCAATTACTTCTCTGCTTGGCAAATTTTGGTAGTATATAGGTATCTGAGAACCTGAAGTGAGAATGTTTATAACATATGATGACACGGGAAAGCCATGCTACAAAGTACTACAAATAGATTTTCTTTCATGTGAATCCCATAGCGAAGGCCTGTGTCAATATGAATCTTTCCTTATCTTCCCTGTTGGGGCACAGTTATTAGGAAGAAGTTCAAGGGCTGCTTTTGCTCTCTTTAGACACTTCCGTGGCTCCTTAGTTCTCCCCTTTTTCTGCTTGTCTGTCTTCCTTGCTGCTGTTATGCCAGCAATGGCTCCCCTAGTGCCACTGACAGTCTTTTCCACGAAAAACGTCTCCAGGCGTGCGAGGGAGATGCAGCTCTCCTGCTGCCCAGCTGCTGAATGTGATGTAATGCTGTCAGACACTTCAAAGCAGAAGAGGTGTCCTTTCCGTGCTACTAGATGCCACCACTTCTCTGTGCTGCCAATGGCCTCTGTGTTGCTTTGCCTCGATGTGTGCTGATTTTGTGTTGCTTAAACGTCAGAGAGACTGACAGGTTCTTTCGCTGTTAATGTTATGACTCCGCTGAAGTACTGCTTGATTCCGTCCTTTGTTTTTCCACCACTTGACGTTATTCCTGCCCACCTCTTAGTGCCTGTCCGGACCTTTCCCCCAGCAGCACCCTTCTGGATAAATTTCAGTCTTTGGGAAAGTTGATGAGTTAATGATCTCTGAACACTGCTCGGATCTGCTTTTATCTGTATATGCCTTTACCAAAGCCTCATTTTTCCTATAGGTGATTAAAACCTATATGTGATCACCTATAGGTGATTAATAGTATGATATTGTCTTAGTTTGACCCTAAAGGCTCATGTTGAGTTTTAGGTATTTCATTTTCTTAGTTTTTTGGTCAAATGAGTGTACTTCATTATATGTAAAATGTGGTTTGTTTCCTCCCCTCCATGCCACTAATGAAAATTTATCCTTGATTCTGAAAATCAAGTTCTATTCCCAATGACTTTGGCAAATTTTATCCAAACCCTGAATTTACTTTCAGCAGCATTGTGTAAGTGATGGCATTGTGAAAGCAATGAAAGCAATTTGGTATGGCAGGTAGAACTTATATCTAGGATGCTTGAGCCAAAATCTAGTCATGAAACTTTTAATAACTCTCAGCTCCACTCTTTTTAACTTTCTCCTTCTAATTTAAAACTTATGAAATTGCACCTGGAGTCTTGTGACCACTTTTAGTCTCTTCAGTAAAGGTCAGATGCTGACAATGGCGTGAAGTCCAGTGAAGGGCCACCAAGGTAAGGAGCACATGGCGTACAAAAAGGGGCTGAGAAGAGATGGCTGAGGTGGATTTAGTTTTATTGGTTTCTTCGGTTGCCCAGTGAAGGGTTGTAAAAGAAGGTGGAGCCAGACTCATCAAAAGGATATGAGGTAATAGAACTTAGTTGCAGTTAAGAGAAATTCTGATTAAGTATCAAAAATTTTCTGGCCAGGAGGGTGTTGCAACACCTGGGGCACAGACACAGGTGGGAATCTCTGTCATTGGCTGGGCTTGAACCTGAGCAAACTATTCCATATATGAAGTTGGTAGTGAATTGAACTAGATGAGCTTCCAAGATGATTTTGTTAAGAAGGTAAAAAAAAGACACACATATTTGCATTTAATTGTTCGAAGTAGAAATGCATGGAAGTCTGAGCCTGCGTTTTCATGAGTCACGTGTAACTCAGTCTGATGGGACCTCTACAAGTGTTACGCTGTGGAGTCAGTGGGTCCTCTGGCAGTCTTGGAACACTGATTTGAAATGGCACTTCATGCTGCACAGTTATTATGGGAGGTTATGCTTTCAGTGTGACTGATTTACCATCCTTTTCTATGTTTTTGTATTTTTACATGACAGATTTATGATTTTTTGTTCTCTTCAGTTGATTCCAGTAAGTGGAATTCATACAGGTAGGAGTGGAAGATACAGAAACAGAAGAGGAGTGAAAGCCACACAATCTTGTCCTGCGTAGGGAATTCAAAACGTTACAGGCGTAGTCACCAAGTTCTTCCATTTCAGAAAGTATTACGGAGTTTCTTCCAACAGCCGTAAGTGACCTGCCCCAAATTTCTAGATGAGTTTTCCATTTACTTTGTGAAATTATATCAAAGTTAGGGTAATAAGGAAAAAAAAATTACTTACTCTTTTTTGCTGGAGACCATGTACTTCTTGCTATGCAAGAAGTTTGACACTTGTTTCTGTGGTGTTATTACAGTGCTTCTCAATTAATGTTTCCGTTATTAAAGCAACCTTCCTGGAATTGTCACCTTCCATTAGGTGAATTATGCTGTAGTGGGCTTATTGAGGGATGCACCATGAAATAGTAAACATACATCTGATAATCATCTTTATAACGGCCTTTATCTGAGGGGGAACTGCACAAAAAGAAGAAAATGAGTTATGATAAAACTTGCACTCACTTAACATATAAAGGTGGCATTTCTAAAATGCAAGGTGGACTTATTAAGGTTACGGGGGTAAAAACGAGTAGGTAACTACTATTCCCTCCTTTGTTAAAAGGAAAATTGCTAGAGGAAGTCTCCTTATAATTCTGTGGCTTTTACAGGTGTCTCACTTCCATCCTTCAGAGGCTTTAGCAGATAGAATGGACAGGTGGAGCAGAGGGAGAGATCTGCCAGCCCAGGTCAGAGTGAGACCGAGGGTGGGTGGGCTCTGAAGCTAGAGATCTCATGGTCAAGAGACTTCTGTCCTAATCTCAGGATGTGAAAAAAACCTAAAAAATAAAGGGGAATTTAAAATAAATAGTTGTTTAGAGATGCAGTTTGCTGGCAGAGAGTGAGGTACTCCTTCAGACAGGAGGTTTCGAAGACTGTTAAGATATAGTTCTCACAGGGAACTTTAGCTGGATAAAGCCTGAAATACTTGAACGAAATTAATAGCAATACTTATCTTCCTGTTAAATATCTGTGATGTGCTGTGCTGAGGTTACTCTTTCTCTGACAAGGTTTTTTTTTTAAACAAGTCTTGCATACAACTCCTTTTGTTACCATTGTAGTATTTGTAAATGTACCTTACGTAACGGTCCTTTCTTCTGTAAAATTCGAAAAGCCTTAAAATACTGCTGTTCCTGCTAGATAAATAATCTGATTTTTTTGCAATGTTGACCCTTATTTGAAGGGTTATCTTTGCAGTGTTCCTTTTCAATATTTTATTCTGATAGTGAATTTGCTGGTACCTAAGTTTGACTATAGCTGTTCTGCCTAATGTATAAGCTGCTACAGAGCACTTGTTTACAAATGGAAGTTTTCTTGATGCAAAATCAAGAAATCATGCTGGTTAGTTCACTGCTGAACAAATGGTTTCTTGTCTTAGAGTGTCTTGGAAGGTTAATTCTGGGACAGAATTTTGAACAAGTAGGGTCAGTTCCCTGTAAGAGGGCGGCATAGCTCCGAGGCCATAATCCCAAAAGAAAATCTGTGTAATTTAAATAAGAATATGGAGATAAGACACAGAAGGTCGTGAACATCAGTAATGCCGAGTGAATTATTTAGGATGACATGGGAAGTAAAAAAGATTATAGAGATAAGAAGCAGAACTAGAGTTTGAAATGTGTCTACATCAGCAAGTCATTTGGTGCATTAAAGCAGATCAATAGCTTCAAGCAGTCAGTGTTGCGGGTCCTGTTTCTGTGCAGGTTTTGTGTTGGTCTAGATTTAGCTGAACCTTTGCACTGAAAATATTCACTACAAGTGAGTGGAAGCTTTCCAAAGACCTGTGATCGTTTTGTGTGTGTACGTGCTGACGTGAAGCTGTATCTGCTTTTGGTGTGTGTGGGCTTCTGCTCTGCTCCTTCCAAAAGAAATTTACTTCATGAGCACCAGAGCTGTTGCACAAACCAAATTAATGCACAATAAAAAGGGATGGCTGGTAGGAGTTGCTTCAGAATTGCAGTGTTGCTCAAAACCAAGATGTGAATGTAGGGCACAGCAATGTCATCTGGCTGTGGAGCCTGTTGTAAAAATATATCATCTTACCCTCTGATGGAGAAGCAGAGGTCCTCCTCTCTTAAAGTAGAATTTATCAAAATGAACTATATTGGGTTAAATCCATTTTCTTTGAAGTTGATGGTAAAGCTTCAGCTGATGTAAATGGGAGTAGAATTAGGCCAACACTGATCACTTAAGGGAAATAAAAATCTAGGCTAGAGAAAAGGCAAAGATCAACTCTGCACAGATACAGAAATAGTTTCTGTGTGTTATTCCACTGGTGATTTGTGTGTGCTTTAGTATGCGTTGGAGGGCTCATTTCTAGGGCAAATGTCACTTAAATCATTGTACCGCGTTCGTGGCCATCAGCTGGTAGGATGCAGCTGTCACGCAGCTCTAGCTGCAGCACAGCATCCCTGGCCAGGGACACTTCGCTTTCAGACACCCTCAGACTGTGAAACACGGCACGTAACGGTGTGCTTCCATAAGCCCTTTTCCACCACTAAACCCCTGCTCTTTGTCTTCCTGTTCTTTTGACTTTCTTGACATCTTGTGAGCAAGGACGAGTGATTTGGAGTGAAATAATTTATGGTTTGTAGTGCTGGAGTCAAAGTGGACTGAAAGGCTTCAGCAAATGCACACGCTGGCAACATTACTTTTTACTGTACCATCTGTGATAACGGTGTTCAAATCTCTACAGGAGGAGGCCACCTGTAATCTGCATATCTGTTTTTCCCTGTACTGTGAATAACATGCCAGTACAAAGCAATCTGTGTTTTGCTAGTCAGTCCTGTGATGCTGAGGACTTTAACTCTTTCAGTCACTCATCTGCTCCCTACTTGCTTTTCTTATGTTGTGCTTGAACAGAGCCTTTCTAATCTGTTCTGGAATAGCAGAGAGGTATAGATCACTGGAGGAAAAGAGAATAGGTTATTTAAGAGGTTTCCTTGTATCTGTGTGCTGGGATTTCATTCTGGTGCATGAAATGTCTTATGCAATAGAGAAATAGTTCTGGTTATAATGTGACCCTGAGAAAAAAATCTGTCAAAAGGAATGACAAATCCACCAGTGTTTCTTATGCAATTAAAATGGCAACTTATCTTTGCGTGATTCATCTTTCTTCCTTTCAAGCTGGTGAGCTATTCTGAAAAGGAAAAGCTCGCGTCTTTTGGTCCTCTGGCTTCTGTGCATCTCCGATTCGGGTGCGTCTTTATACTGATATAACCCTGGGGATGTTTTAATCATAAGAGAATAAGCGCTTTGCAATTCCGGCATGACTTCCTGTCTACTCTGAACTGCATCCTCAATTATATTAATCTGACTGTTGCCTATTTAAGCATCGTACTACATCTTGAATGACAGTGGGGTAAACAGATTCAGCAAATAAGCTGTCGTTCCTGTGTGCTTGCAAGTGGCAGATCAGGTCAACCAGAGAAACAGATAAACAGGAGCATACACACAGATTTTTTTGTGTCATTGCCTTTTGACTGTGATGTAAATGAAGAGCATGGGTACACGGAGTGCTACAAGAATGTTTTTCAGTCTGCTAAAACGAGGTGTACGTGCTTTTGGCAGTCACAGGAAGACACTGGGGAACTGCAGCTTTGGAAAAATGGTTAAATAAGTTTAGATGATAGATGTACGTTTTTACTATTTGTGTAATTCCTTGAAGGTCACTTGAGTTGTTGTTACTGAAATGGAAATGGGTCCGTTCTACTTACTGTATTTCCACAGGTACAGACTCCCAAGTGTTAAAAATAATTTTTGACAATGGGAAGGTAGGTATTTTTTCAAAATGATGATGCTAGAACTTGGTAAGTTTTCTTCTTAAGGAACACATCTGAGGAAGTTTTTCATTTTCAAAGAAGGCAAAGCTAGACACATGAACATAAAATGCTCACCTGTAAAAACTTTGCATTGATGTACATAGAGGGCACCAGGTTTAACTAGGCTGTAGCTAGAGGTGGTATCTGGTTAATCCGCAACTTGGCTGAGTTGCTCACTAAAATCAGGAGCTGACTGGATATGCATTTTGTGATAGCATGTGGGCAAGGTGCACGCAAATCAGAGATGCAGGTTACATTTCAATTAGTTTTGCTTCATTTTCTGAAATGAGCTTATGTTTTTATTTTTAGGGGTTGTATTCAAACATGCGAAGATTGTTGGCAAATTGACTACTTCCTTTCATTATTCTGGAGATTGTGGTGGCGAGTACTATCCCTGTAAGACTTCTGATTTAAAAACCAGATTCAGAGTTTGCCTAAAATGATTAGATATATAGTAATTTTAAGTCTCTTATGTATGAATTATTTCAGATAGGTCTGCAAAACATACCTAAGGAAAACAGATGTGTTGCCAGGTGTGAATTTGCTATTTTTGGAAATATATAGGAGTTGGCTGTTATGAAAACCTTGGAAACAACTGGATTATGTTTTTTTGTTGACTTAGAATCATAGAATCATAGAATGATTTGGGTTGGAAAGGACCTTAAAATCATCTAGTTCCAACCCCCCTGCCGTGGCAGGGACATGTCCCACTGGATCAGGTTGCTCAATGCCCCATCCAGCCCGACCTTGAGAACTTCCAGGGGGAGCATCCATGACCTCTCTGGGCAACCTGTTGCAGTGCCTGACCACCCTCAGGGTAAAGAACTTCTTCCTTAGATCTAGTCTGAACCTACGCTCTTCCAGCTTCCACCCATTACCCCTCGTCCTGCCACTACAGGCCCTTGTAAAAAGTCCCTTCCCAGCCTTCTTGTAGGCCCCCTTCAGGTACCGGAAGGCTGCTCTAAGGTCAACCCAGAGCCTTCTCTTTTCCAGGCTAGACAAGCCTAACTCTCTCAACCTGTCCTTGTAAGAGAGGTATTCCAACCTTCTGACCATCTTGATAGCCCTCCTCTGGACTTGCTCCAACAGCTCCATGTCTTTCTTGTGTTGGGGGCTCCAGAGCTGGACATGGTATTCCAGGTGGGGCCTCACAAGGGCAGAGGAGAGGGGCAGAATCACCTCCCTTGACGTGCTGGTCACACATCTCTTGATGCATCCTAGGACACGGCTGGCCTTGACCCAGGTGCAGGATCTTACACTTGGCTGTGTTAAACTTTATGAGGTTGGACTGGGCCAACCTCTCAAGCCTGTCAGGATCCACCTGGATGGCGTCCCTTCCCTTCAGCATGTCAACCACACCACACAACTTCGTGTCAAACTTGGTGAGGATGCACTTGATGCCACTGTCCATGTCGCTGACAAATATGTTACATAGTACCGGTTCCAGTACTGATCCCTGAGGGACACCACTTGTCACTGGTCTCCACTTGGACATTGAGCCATTGACCGCAACTCTTTGAGTGTGATCTTCCAGCTAGTTCCTTACCCACCGAGTGGTTTGTCTATCAAATCCATGTCTTTCCAAGACCAGGATGTCATGTGGGACAGTGTCGAGGGCCTTGCACAAATCCAGGTAGATGACATCACTTGCTCTTCCCTTGTCAATTGATTCTGTTATTCCATCATAAAAAGCCACCAGATTTGTCAGGCAGGATCTTCCCTTGGTGAGGCCATGTTGGTTGCCACCAATCACCTCCACATTGTCCATGTGCCATAGCAGAGCCTTCAGAACGATCTGTTCCATGATCTTGCCAGGCACAGAGGTGAGACTGACTGACCTGTAGTTGCCTGGGTCTTCCTTTCTTCCCTTTCTGAAAATGGGGATGATGGTTCCTCTTTTCCAGTCAGTGAGTACTTAACCAGAATGCCATGACCTCTCAAGTATGATAGAAAGCGGGCTAGCAACTTCGTCTGCCAGTTCCCTCAGGACCTGTGGATGGATCTTACCAGGTCCCGTGGACTTGTACACCTTCAGGTTCTTTAAATGGTCTTGAACTTGATCTTCACTTACAGTAGGCGGATTTTCCTTCTTCCAGTCCCTGCCTTTGGCTTCTACAACTTGGACAGTGCAGCCAGAGCCCTTGCCGGTGAAGACTGAGGCAAAAAAGTCACTGGGAACCTCCACCTTCTCCATATCCTTCACAACCAGCTCTCCTGTTTCCTTCTGAGGAGCGGCCACATCTTCCCTAGCCTTCCTTTTATCACTGACATGCCTATAAAAGTTTTTCTTGTTCCTCCTGATGTCCCTGGCTAGATTTAATTCTATCTGGGCTTTAGCTTTCCTAACCTGATCCCTGGCTGCTCAGACAGCTTCCTTGTATTCTTCCCAGTCTACTTGTCCTTTCTTCCACTTCCTGTAAATTTTCTTTTTATCTTTCAGTGTGTCCTGGAGCTTCTTATTCATCCACACAGGCCTTCTGACATTCTTGCTGCCTTGCTCTTCTTTGGAATGCATTGCTCCTGGGCATGGAGGAGGTGGTCCTTGAATATGGACCAGCTTTCTTGGGCCTGTCTCCCTTTCAGGGCTTCATCTCATGGTACTCCTCTAGGCAGATGCCTGGAGAGGTCAAAGTCTGCTTTCTTGAAGTCCAGGGTGGCGAGCTTGCTGCGCACTCTCCTTGTTGCCATGAGGATCTGGAATCCTAGCATTTCGTGGTCGCTGCAGCCAAGGCTTCCCTTAAGCTTCACGTTATTCACCAGCCCCTCCTTGTCGGTGAGAACAAGGTCCAGCATAGCACCCCTTCTTGTTGGTTCCTCTACCACCTGCAGAAGGAAAGTGTCATCCATGCATTACAGGAATCTCCTGGATTACTGGTGCTCTGCTGTGCCGTCCTCCCAATAGATATCCAGGTGATTGAAGCCCCCCCGAGTACCAGGGCTTGTGAACATGAAGCTGCTCCTATCTGTCTAGAGGGCCTTGTCTGCTCAGTCATCTTGGTCAGCAGATATCACCTTCCCCTGCTTTTCCTCTAACTCTGACCCATAAGCTCTCAGTCAGCTCCTCATCCATCCTCAGGCCAAGCTCCCTGGGTTCCAACTGGTCATTGACATAGAGGGCAGCATCCTTCCTCTTCTCCCCTGCCTATCTTTCCGAAAGAGCCTGCACCCCTGTATTCCTACGCTCCAGTCATAGGAGCCTTGCCACCACATCTCCATGATGCCTGTAACATCATAACCTTGTGGACAGGCACACATCTCTAACTCCTCTTGTTAGTTCCCCTTGCTCCATGTGTTTGCACAGAGGCGTTTAAGCGGGGCCCCTGTTGAAGCTGACTTCCTGGCTGGAATGCTTACTGGCTGCTTACGTGGGGATTTCAGGTATTAAGTCTATGCAGGGGGCTTGAGTCAAACAGTGCTCTAAGATTAGTCATGGAAATCTGTGTGTTTAAGACTTGATTGTGTTAAAATGGTAAACCTTGTTTGTATACAATGTGCTACACATACAATTCGTAATGTTACTGGTTTTCTCTATGTTTAGACGTGATCAACACTAGACTGGATTTTACAGAACTCGTGACAAAATATGGATAATTCCTCGTTACCACTTCCACCTGTAGAAGGAGAGATTTAATTTTATTGGCTCATTTGTAGATGTATCCACATCTGTAGTGATGTAATACATTTTTTTGGAATCCTTTACTTGTCACGTGTTTGTGGACCGGGTGTCAGATCAAGCAACATAGTCAGTCATGATGGGTGACTTCCAAAAGTTTAATATGATGTGAAGAATTCGGAGACTTACTAAACCATTTTGATTTAGAAGTGGGAATCAAAATATTGTAGTAATTGACTGATTTTTCTGTGGCAGCATTTGTTCCTGAAAGAATTAAGAGTCAAAAAATTCTAAAAATACGCTAAATTTTTTAAGATCTCAGTATCCCTAGAATAGTTCTACTGAGGAGAACAATTGTTAGTTTTACTCTTTAAAGTTTTAGATCTGCTTGGAATCTGAAGTTAAAGGTGTCTTTTCTGGCGAATGCATAATTGGCAGCACTTAAACTAATTTAATCAGAATGTTTCAGTCTAAAATTGTTCATGGCCTATGCTGTCTGAGTTATTTTGCCATTACACTCCCCCCCCTCCCCCAAACCCGGTTTGGGTCTCTTCAAATGTAGTTGTGAAGTTTGCTTGTTTGGAGTATTTCACAAAGCGTTAGTGTAGTCTTCTGATGTGGAAAAGTCTGTGGGAACATAGGAAGGCTGGGCCCAGTCCCCTGTTCATTTTATTTAACTTGAGAATTGAGCAGAAGTCTCTCAGCCGTCGAGAGAAAATTCTTCTTATTAGTTTATAACATATTTTCCCGCTTGCTTTTGCTGACAATTATGGTGTTGGTTTGGTTTTTTTTTCCTACCACATAGAGCAGTTTCAACTCGAGAGACTAAAATCAGCATTGTGGTCTGCAAGGTATAGACCTTGCCTGGCAAATAAAAGTGCAGTTTGATGTTTGCACCGCACTGCTGGCCACTTACCAGCATTGGTGGCAGAAAGGAGCAACAGGTAGGGTGGAAAACCCCCCTTCAGTAACATCATAGATGTATGCTAAGCTAAAATTGCTGGATAATTGCAGACAAATGGTGGAGTTTGACTGAGCAATGTAAAAGTAAGAACCAGCTAGGTAATAGTGACAAAAGCAGTGCTCTGTGGAGCTGTGGGAAGAGGCTTTTGCTGCTCTCTTTGTGCTGTGCTGCCACTTTTATGACCCTGCTGTACAGATATATGGGAAGTTAAACTACTGAAAAAGAAAAGGAGTAGTTTTGGTCCTTTATCTCCCCAAATAGACTTACTGTTTATCTTGCAGAGTTTATACAGGGTTAACAAGTTATTTCTTTAATAATGATAATGTTATCCAGTACTCTGTACATTTACAATTGATTGACACCATACGAATGCGACAAATTAATCACAAATTTGTTTACACCAAATGTGTGTAAAGGAAGGAAGGAAAAAAAAAAAAGAAAATTCCAGGTCTTAATATAACATCCAAAAGGTTGGCATCTGTTATGCAGTGTGTGAATAAATGGGGTCATACTCCAAAATGGAAGATGGCACTGAGAATGCTTGCTGTGAGCCTCTCACAAAAATACCTTCTCAACTCAATTGTCTCTGCTTATCCCCATCACCGTGGTTAAGAAATGAGGAGGGAGTTGTTCCTAAAACAGACAAGTAATTTGCTGGAAATAGATTTTAGATCAACACATTTGATTACAAGGAGAAATCAAGCTGAGCTAGTGCACTTTGTGCAACACAGGTCTGTGTTCTCTGCAAGAGATGGTTAAAATCAGCAAACAATCATGCTCTGTAGCAGCTGAGAGATCCAGATGGTCTCAGTTTATCCCTCATTAAAACACATTTCAGTGTTCCAGTCTTTAGATAAAGAATAGCTGTCGCAAGGCTCATATCCTAAAAGAAAGGTCACAGGCACATAGACAGTTACAGAAAATACATCTCAAAGCAGCCCAGTGCCTTGGTTGTATACCAGTTTGCGTACCAAAGCTCACCAGCTTGCAAACTGGGAAGCCAGGCAGGTCAGCAACAGGGGGAAGAGCGCAGGCGCTGCTTGTGTACAACCATCTCGTCTGTCCTGTGTTGTTGTAACGACGTCGAACTGAAACTGCTGACTTGTTGCTTTCCTGCAGATATTCAGGCTCTCCGATTTCAGTGAGAGCCTGGGACTGGGTATTACTGATGTTATTTCTTGCAAGTGAAAGCAGCACTGCAGTGCGATGATAAGAGGGAGTGCTGCAGCCGGTGTGCTCTGTGTTAATGGTGTTCATGCTAGGCCCTAGAGAGTGCTTCTGGATGATTTTGTCCGTACCTTCTCCGTGTGCCGTTATCTGAAGAAGGCAACAGAAGAAAAGCAGCTGGAACAATCCGGCCCGTGTGTCAGGCGGCCAGAGCGCCATGATGCTCCTCGCAAACTTTCCATCTTCCCTCGTTTGCCAGGCTGTTAATGAGGACCCCAGTTATGCTGAAATTTGAGTACCTGCTGAAGGGCTTTGCTGGATAGGAGTCTATGTATCCTGCAGCTAATGATGTCATTAATTGATCTATTATCTATTGATGTCCAGCAAGAATGTTGCTGAGAATGATCCAGAAGCTACGTGGTAATTCTTAGAGTATTTATTTCCTGTATTTTGATAACTCCTTAGTACTGCTCTGTACCTGTGATAAATTCTTGTATAGAGTTATGGTTAAGGTATTCATAGAGAAAATTCCAATTTCTTACTTGTTCTCTTGATTTTTTTTTTTTCTTCCATATATGCAGATAGCTAATGTAGTTTAAGACATGCAGAGTGGGAAGATTAATCTGTCTTCCCCTTTGCAGCTCCTAAAGAAAGTTACAGCTTTATAGTTTCAAAAGAGAACATTTTATTTTTAAGTTGCTATTAATAGAACAGAAAATGAAAAGCTCATCATGGTTAGGATGAGATCCCAATTGAACTTGACAAGGAAGACGATATTTAATAAAAGTACCAGGCATGATGATGACTTTAAAATAAATCTGTGTTACTAAGCTAAATTATGAGGCGATAATTCGATGGTGTGTTTAAAAATGTGTTTGTAGGAGGATTTTAAGGATGACCCCATACATAATGTGTGATTGTTAGTATGTTCTGTCCTAGTACTTATATTTTTTGGCTAATTGTATGATTTTAAGGTTGGGCAGCAACATTCTACATAGCTGTGATCACTTTTTATCCATCAATTGATGTCTGCTGCTGTTTTATCAGCTTATTTTTCTGAGCCACCAGCTAGGATAATGTGCTTGAGGGAAAATTATACCCTACATCAGTGGTTTTGTTACAGCATGTTGTACATTATTGGTAATTTGAATGCACCCAGATAAAAATAGAAAGGTTAAGTAGTTTTCCAAATGTTGCTGCTGTGAAGCAGAAAAAGAGTAGTGTCTGTACCATATACATTTTTGAGGGTGTTGGGTTTTGTGTTTTGTGTTTTTTTTTCTTTCAAAAACGCTTGCTGAAATTAATGCTTTCCTTAAAGCTGAATGTAAAGAACAGTTTGCTCTTGAAATTTTGCTCCCTGGACTCTTTTTATTCTTTCTGATGCATATTTAGGATTAATGAGCCTGGTATGTGTCAGCTTTTGTATCCATAAGCATGTCCAGAGAGCGCCTTCCTGTGGGACAGGTGCTGTGGGGTTCTGCCAATTAGAAGGAATTGCAATCAAAGGGTGATGATTGCCCCCTGCAACCGTCCCCTCAGCCTGTCGGCTCTGATGCAGAGGGTTTAGTTTGCTCCTTTATTTTTCTTCCAGTGGTGTTAAATGGTTCTGATGTTTCTCAGATGTGTTCTGTAGAAAGGAGCAAGGCCTTTTTTGTGATCGAGATATTTATACAGGCCGTATCTATGATTTCTGTAAATCTGTAGTTTATAATTTCTTTTCCAAAACAGCTCCTTGATTCTCGGCATATGATAATTATCTGTGCAGAGAGCACTTAGCAAAAATTTGACCGATACACATATACTTTTAATCCTTTGTGAATGTCCTATTTAAAATCACTGCAGAACATCACTGTATGTCTTTCAGCTAATGCCCTCTGAGATTTAAAACCTCCTTTTTGGATGCTCTCTTTCTTAAGAGTGACCTTGGCTGACAGTTTCTATTGTACAACTGAGTCCTGCGGGGAATTTTTTTTTCTCTCTCATCCTTTCACATGGATTTACGTGGTGCTGACTTATCTCTCCGGTAGCTGCACTTCTATTTCATTGCGTTTAAGATGTTCGTAGTTATAAATCACTGTGGAGAACATACGTTTATTTTTTATTTTTTTATAGATTAAAACTGTCATGGTAGATGTTAGACTCTGCCTGATAGGAGTACCTCCCTGTCTTCTCCGCTGATTAAAGAGAAAAATAATCACATGTGGCTTTCATGGCAGGTGATAGAAATAAGCCAGCTAATTACCTACCAAACTAGGAGAGGTACACCGGCTCTTGGCCATTTGGGTGGACTAGATGACTGTTTGCTTTCTTCCAGCTCTGTTGTCTGTGCTCTGGAAAACCTAGAAAGAGACTCTAAACAAATAATGGTTTCAGTTGCAGTATATTCTTTTATCTTTTATATTACCTGCAAAATATGTGCATGCTCATGGCCAAGGATGTTTGCATTTGAAGCTGGAATTCAAAGCTGTCAAGGTATGAATCTAATTTTATTAGCAAATATATGTAATTTCACCTTTTTAAAGAGAAATTTTATAAAGTTGTGCATTTTGGCATGACTGAAAATTACTTATGTGGATTTTTCTGGAGCACAATACAAATATGTATTTTTGAAAAAAGATAGCTTTCGTCTTTTCCACATAACTTTTTTCCGTAGAATGCAGCAAAGCTAAAGGATTGTTTTTTTCTAACTCTGGTGCTTGCATAATTATCCACTGAGAGTTCAGTGACATGAAGGATATTTAAACAGATGTAAAGTTTTATAGGAACTTTATTCTCATATGTGCACTGGTGGTGTTAACATAGTGGTGACTTAATTTTTCATGAATTTATAACCTCTTAAAGTTTGATTTTAAATTTGTTACACTTTTGCTGCTTTTGAATTCTGAGGCATTTATATTTGGGCATGCTATGTAAGGTACAGGCATGCAGTGGGATAGGCTGGTTTTTGGTACATTTAGTTAACTGACCTCAAGAGATAGGTAAGGCAGTTGTATGATTTATTTTGACATAATTCCTTATGAAATTTAGAGGCAAGAACAAAACAGAGGAAGCAGTGCAGTAGTATTGTCAGCAGTGTAATAGGATTTGTCTTTTGTTTTCTTACCAATTACTGTAAAAACTAGAGAGGAACTGCATATCTGTAGGAAAGGATCAGGTAAGTCTAAGGGAGGTGAAAAACTCTCATTGTAAATCTAGAAGAATAGGCCACGTCCAGCCTGGAACACCCATTTCCGCTCTGCGGAGTGGGATTTGGGCTGGTTGTTGGCTGGTGGCAACTGGGCACTGATGGCAAGAAGAGGGAACGGAGCTGGGGCTGGGGCTGTAGGGAAGGAAGCTCTACAGTGAGCAACCTGTGGTACTGGTGGGAGGCAGCAGGGCCACGTGTGGGTGATAGGTGGCTGGAGTAGACCACTGGGCCTTTCTGACACTGACACTTTTTAGATTTATGGGTCCTGCTCAATGAACTGAGTTGCATAAGAGTAGCTATTTGCTTTAAAAATCTGCCTAACGAAATTCAGGTATTCAGAAAGGCTCATACCCTTGTGCTGTGTATAAACTTTTTGTGGTTCTATCCAGGCAAAGTGGAAACTGTCTCTTGCCTTGAAATACACAGGCAATAGCAACAAAAAAAAAAAATCTGTCTTTGATGGTCCTTATATCACCAAATGCAGCTGTTAATTGGAATTTGGTCTCTTTGCTCACAATTTAGACAACTGTATCCCATCTCAAAACCAAAATAGCCTGATCTCATGTCAAAATTTTTTTGTTGTTCTTTACAAAAAGAAAAAAGATACAAAAGTTGGGGGTTTCTTACTGTTAACAAAAAAGTAATATGTATTTGTTCAGAAAAACAGATTATAGCTTACAGTTTTCTTATATAGCCATTATGGGAATAGTGTATATGAAACGTGCACATTCCAATTCCACTTGTATGTATTTCTGTTCACTCATTAAGTAACAATGTATTGTGCTTTTTTTAACAACCAGATGATTTTCTTTTATATTTCGCATTCTCTTTGTTTCATTATTCTGCTCATAGTTCTTTCACATGGAAGCTGGATTTTCTGAATCTCATTAACAACCAATGGTGCTGCACTAAAAGCTTCAGTATTAGTTTCATGGCTTTATATCTTTATTTAATAGTATAATAAGATGCCTCTGATAGTGAAGCCAAGGTGGCAAAAGATAGGACTGCAAATGCAGACTGCACCGTAAGTTTGTTTGGGCTGGTTTTTTTTGGTTTTGCTGTTTGGTGTGGTTTGTTTTTTTTTTCTCTTTCCCCTGGGCCAGCTGTTTCTGTTGGAGATCTGGATCATGCTCCAGCATTTCATCTGCTGAAGTCATGAGCCAACTGCTGACCGGTATTAACGATGTCTGACTTCAGCTGCCACTGTGTTTTCTTGTACTCCACACTGGCTGGCCCTGCTGCTAGTGAAGGACTGTTGTGGGGTTTTTTTCTTGAGTAAACCCTGAAAAACAGAAGGAAGTACCTCCTCCTGCAAACGTGGATTTCTCTGCACTTAGTTTTGAAGCCACTCTTAGGTAAAAGGCATTATTGTATGTAGGGGTAAAAGGCATTATTGTATATATAGGACTGAAATAGAACATTTTTGGCTAAATACAGCAATGTGGTTCCATTCTGGTATGGTCGTGCCATGGCTCTCCTGTCATTGGCTAGAGGTATGTTAACACACTCTGATTTTCTTTAGTTCTTTTAGAGAATGACATGGCCAAAAGTAGTCAAACAGTCCTTTTCACTGCTCATGTGTGGTTGATTTATATGATAGATGCTGACAGAAGAATAGAGAAAACAGCATAGCAAGTCCAGGTTATTTTTGGTTTTTCTTTTCCCTGAATGGTTTCCCTTGGGTTGCTATGTGGAATTTTGAACTTCTTTCT
This sequence comes from Trogon surrucura, assembly GCA_020746105.1. Lineage (NCBI taxonomy): Eukaryota > Metazoa > Chordata > Aves > Trogoniformes > Trogonidae > Trogon > Trogon surrucura. Next base: position 14,978,238 of record CM036626.1, read on the forward strand.
TAGAGATGTGAGTGTCAACACTGATCATAGTGTAGTGGTTTGGAATTAGATATTAAAATAGGAAAGGCCTTTTCAATGAAAAATGTTTGGATTTAATCATGTCTGTGAATTGCATATATCACAAAGTATTTCCAGTAGGTGCTAGAAGAAACTCTTCTATTTCCTAAGTAATCGTCCATACCAGGAATATAGCTATTTAAATAGGTATTTTTTTTAGTGCAATAGTCAGCTATTGGGACATTCACATGCTGGATATAGTTTGTGGTCTTTTTCTTTGAAGAAGACTAACATTTCGGCAGGTACAATACCCATTGCCTTGTGTATCGTTTTTGCTGACGTAGGTTCAGCTCTTACTCTGGTTCCATTGTTGCAATTGGAGCTGATGTAAAGAGGTGCCAGTTGACCAAGCAAGATTTGGTTTGGGCTGTTGAGCCTCCAGAGTTCAGAACAGGATGCAACACAATGCGTTTTGCTGCAGCTGACCACTTATGTATTTCCTCTGTTTTTTATTCTCTTTTTTATCCTATAGATCCATACTTAATGAAAAATGTGGTACCTGCCAACTTTTTAGTAGAAGTAATCCATCAAAATTTTATTTCATATCAATAAGCATTCCTCCACTGTGCTTTTGTGGAAGTATAGATGTGCTCTTCTTGTTTCCATCTAAGGCAGAAAAAGGCTTTCATTTATCTTCAGCTGATTTAAAAAATAATAAAATTCTGTCTTCCATTGAGTACTTGAGAGTACTGTTATGACGAATTTCTAACCTGTACTGGAAATATTTCTGGTACCATTTAAGAACTCTCAGAACTAAGTAGTGGGTTGATGCAGCCCCCAAGGTAGGTGTCGGGAGTGCAGAGCAGTAACGCGATGCACGTTCAGTTGTTGGATTTCTGAAATTAACAGACCAAGGAAGGAATCTGGGTAGAGATTGTAGTTCATTGGCTAAAAGGCTGATAGATGGTTCAGATATAGATAAGATTTTCTTCCTTACTCTCAGATTTTAAGGTTAAAAACCTGTAAAATGTTCAAATACCTGAGAAAGGAAAGTAAAATGATGGTAAGATACACATGTACTTATCAGGAGAAATGGTGGTTTCTACAATATAGTATTAAAACGTAGAGTTAGTCTTAAAGTATGAAGATTGGAGAGGCCAGTTAATATTTATATAATGAAATTATTAGTAATGTACTAAAAAAAGAATTAGGAATGAAATTTGCTGTCGCTTCATAACAGAGAATGAGCAAGAGTCCAAAACTTTTTGATAGTGTGGGGTCAGGTAGGACTGCCAGCTCTATTTCATCAGTCTCTATCAACCTGGAGATCCCATTTGCTGTAAGGAGCAAGATAACCTATTTCTTTTAAGACGTTCTGGAGAACTTGCTGATTAAAATGAGAGATAATCAGATACCAGGCACATAGACTGTGAAAGCACAGACTTCTCAAAATCCCTTGAAATTGCATGCTTCAACCTGATGGCTTCTTGATGATAAAGGTCATGTGGTAATTCAAATTCTAGGTTTAAGAAATCTGATGATATGTAAAATGCATGGATGAGGGACAAATGCACACTGCCCCGTGAATGTGTTTTTGTTTCAATAGTTTGCTTTTAATGAAGTAAAAGAAATAAAATATCTGAATTGGTGTTTGGTGAGTTTGGGCTTTTTTTTGTAGAGAGGTTTTTTCCCTTGTCTCTTGGGTTGATACTGTAGAGGGCTATGGCGTAACAGTAATGTTTGGGGGAAAAAAAAAAGGGGAGGGCGTAGAAAGCAAGAACCTCAGTTCAGCTGAAGAAATTTTGAAAATTTCGTCCCAGAGACAATGCTAATGAGCTTGTACCTGGTCAGTAGATCTCTCCTTGTTACATCACTGGATAATGTGTCTTTTGTCTGTTTTCTGCTAAGGAAGGTGTTTCCCTTCCCTCCCTCCCTCATCAAGTTTTGTAATTGAAGTAATAATCTGTGCTGGATCCTGGGTCTGTGCTGGTATATGTTCCTTAGCTGATCAGCTATTGCTTTAAGAGCATTTAATGTAGATTTTTTTTTCCACATCTATTTAATGATATCTGAATATCTGAAGTCTGAATATCCTTAACTTTTTTCCAGCTGTGTTTTTGATTAAATCGATAACAGAGTTTGGAGGTTGGCCTTCCTTGGAACAACTGTGCTGGGTTAGTCTCTGTATAAAATCAATGCAGCTACACATGAAAACACGAATTTTCTAAAGCTTACATAGGTATAGAACTGGTCTTTGTTCAGCACCAAAAGTACAACCCCAAAGAGTAGGAACATGTGTTGTGTAGGAAGGCAGGGAATAAAAGAAACCAAATAACTGCTTTGCAGTGTGGAATTAGTCTTGGGAGGATAAATAGCTAATGAAAAATAACCTTTCATTTTATCACTGAAAGCAAAACAAAATAAACGCGTGTTACTACTGGCGAGAAAAGAGAGAGGGTTCTTAAAACTTGTTGCCATTCCAGATTTTACTAGAAACATATCTTTGCACAGGAGATGACTTTTCAGTAGGCATCTCTCGTGCCCATGGAGGGCTCCGTACCGGTTGGAGCACATGCTGCCGTAGCCAGCACATGCTGATGGTGTCGCATAGCTAAGCCAGGAATCTTTCTGAACTCAGACAAGTGCTCAGCGATAATAAACCTGATTTGGTTTCGTATTGCAGTCTGTCTACTAACAGCATTCATAAAGAGCAAAATTCTGGCGTCAGAGGAGGAAGGATTTCATCTCCAGGACCTGATCCAATCCCCCAGAAGTCATTGATAGAGTCATTTCATTGACTTTAATGGGACTGAATTGATTCCTTTAATAGTATTTTTGTTCCTGTCAGTAGTTCATTTGGCTTTGCTGTAACCATTTACATGAGTAACGGTGGAAAACAGGCTTTATATCAAGCTCTAGACTGAATAACTGTACACTGTAGCAGGGCACTGGCGGTAGTTTCATTTCACAGTTGTTTTAAGTTTCCCTTAGTATGCTGGTACAGCATGGAAAATAGCAAATTTTTGCAAGAGTTTGGTTCTGTTTGGTAGAACTAAGTAAATAGGCTTACTGACTAACTGAAATTAATGATGTTTTGCACCCCTTTAATAAAGATTTATTTTGTGCCAGTGCCTATTTTTGCCTTCAGATAATCAACAGTATGTTACGGGAGGTATTGAATCACTTTTATTTGCCCTACCTGATTACAGAACTGGTACAAGTCCAAGCTGAATGGACATATGGATTCATATTGAAAGGTCTGCAGCAGTTGTTACTTTAGGGATCGTTATAGATAGTTGACTGATTTTTAAACCAAAAACTTTTTCATTTTAAAAATAATATTCTAAAATGAATATCTTAATTGCATTTATGTTATCTTATCAGGGGAAATGTATTTCTGTCTAAGAACAACAACTGAATGAAGTATCATAGAAGAAATTCTGATTTATTTGTAGATGGCATGTACAAATGTCTCACTCCTGTGTGCTCATCATGAATGAATTATGTACAAGTTAACACAACTTGAACTTCAGTAAGAAATGCAGTGATGAAGCCAGGAATATTTTTCAGACAACACTTAGCTACAAAGTTCAGTTTTTCTTTCTTTACCTAGTCTTAGCTTCCTGGTATTAAACAAAATTTTCACACTTGTGAAGGTGCCAACCTGCTTTTATGGTGTTTTTCCTTAGTTCCTTCTACATCTTTTGCATTCCTGATAATTAAACTTCAAAGTCAGTATTTGCTTTAAGAGAGTGTGAGTTTGAGCATCTTTGGGTGTGTTTGATTAGCTCTGTTGGCTGCTTGGATAGAAAATCCGTTTCCCATTCTGGTGTGCAAATAGATTCACAAATGGAGGGACATTTTGTCTTTGTGAAAAGAACAAGAAGTTGTAAAAGGTGATACGACTGGGCCACACTCGATTTGTTTCATGCATCTGGAGACTTCTACAGAGCACATTATGGTTTTCTTTCTCAACTCTTTCCGCTTTGCAAAGGCCTGCTGTGAATTTTTCAACCTGTGCAATATGTTGTCAGCCTGTTGCTACCCACACCTCACATCCGAGTTTGAGGAACTGTAGTCGTAAAAACCCTCTTGGGTGATTTGCTCAGACACAAGGGAAAATTCCCTTAAATCTGCTCCCAATCCTGTCTGACCCAGGAATGGTATCTCTAATGCAATGAGCATAGATAAATCTGATTAAATAGCTACTGCTCACTGAAATGGGACACATCAATGCTTTTTTCCACCCTTATCGTGGGTGCTCTCCATAGGTCCCAAGGGATCAGCTAGCATTGTATCTACAGCCAAACAATAGTCCAAGTGAGGCGGTAATGCTATGTATGGCAGGAGGTTGGGAACTGCTAATTCCCTTGGTTTAATTCCGGGACACCAGGTCTGTGTGCTGCTTCCCAGTTGCGTGATGAGTGAATAGTACCTGGGCTTTGCTGATCTCCCTGCCCTGGCTGTGCCAACCTATTAAGAAGTGATTACCTTTTCATCCTTCCTCCTGTAAGGCAAGCAAATCCTTCATTGTCAGATTTTGAGATCACAGTTAGTATAATCTTAGATGAGAAAAGTCAAATCATGAATATATTCTGAATTTTTGGAGTTGGCATCAATGTGTTATTTGTCCAGACCTTTGAAGACTGTGAAATGCAAGACTGATCTGGAGAAACCTGATTTGTTACCTTGCTAGTAGTTGTTCTGCCAATAGACGTCCAAACAAAATCAGATGTCAGAATGACATACTGGTGATAATCTGCTTAGAAATCATTCTAATGCACTGTGAAAATATTTACAGGCTTCTAAGATGAGGCTTTTCCTGATTAGGGAAGTCAAAGAATAGTTTTCCCAGCAGGCCTGTGGTTAGCTCATCCAACTTGCTTCTGTTTTAGTTGGCATGCGTTTCCTTGAAGCAACTAGAAGATGAAAAATATTTGACTTGGGCTCTGCAGGAATGGAAGCCTGTTCCCCAAGACATAGCCACTCTGGAATAAAACCAGCAACAAACCAGCAAATAATTTGAGTTTGTACTGCGTTTGTACAACAGAAATCCATGACACCTTTGACAACCAAAATCCCAGACCGAGATGAAGACTTACATTTTGACTTTTCAATGAGAAAAATAAGGGTAGTATTTTACTCAGGTTTACTAGTATGTGGATTTTTTTGCTACCTGAAGTGAATGTAGGTGGGCTGCTATTTTGCCTTTTTGTCCACAGCATACTGTTGTTTTCAAACTGCACTTTAGAAGTTTTTTTAGCCAGATTTCTTGGGTTTAAAGCCCATTTCAGAAGCATTGGTAAGAATAAATAAAAAGAAATAACCTTCATTAAAAGCTGCAGCTTTTGTCTGGAACAACAATGCAACCGTTGTGTGTGAAAACAGTTTTTCAGTTACAGGAGTCTTTTATTTCTCTTTTGCTGAACGTATCTATGGTGGAGTAGTTTCCCTGTGAATTGTTGTCATAGGGAATGGTGAGACCAAATCTGTGTAACTGAGGGTGCAACAATCGTGTGCTAGAATGGTGTCACAAGCTCTGTTCTCAGGATTTGGGGATGTTCTCAGCATTTTGTGGCCTGGAAGGCATTTAGTTATAAATTGAAACCGTTGAAGCATACCATAGGTGATAGTCTTTGAATTGGAAGAGATTAAGTGGCCCTTGGATTAAAGGGGTTGAGAAATTTTGACCTAAAGGCCTGAGGAGACTTGAGGCTCCTCTAAAAATAAAGGGAGAAGTCCCTGAGCTCCCTGGCTACTTCCTACTCCCGGAGCCACACGCATTTTGCTGCTGAAACGGGGTTTGGTCAGCCTTGTTCCCTTCGACTGCTGCAGATAGTACTCTCTAGGGAGCTTCTGCCGGAGATGGGTGTTGAGGTTGTGTCTGGGGGGGTTGGGTAGCCCTTGGCTGTCTTTTTGTGAACTAGTTAGGCGGGCTTGCCCTATGACCAGTGATGGAGGCACGAAATTCAGTCCACTTCATTTAGACACCCCCCCCATATTAGAGATCAGTCTCAGTTCAAAAGTGCCTACTTCTGCTCAGAGAGTGTCTGAATTTGAAACTCCTATGAGGCAAAAGAAGAGCTGTATGGTGGATCTTGAAAATGTATTTTTTTTGAGTGTGTTTTGTAAAGCAATTCCTTCCCTAACCTCCTCCCCAAAACTAGCAAACCAAAAAAACCCCACCCAAAACTAGCAGCACTTGGATTTCTTGTGGAGGGGACTTCAGATTTCTCTCACTTGTAGTAGTTTGATCTGTTTTGGAGATGCAAAGCCTTTAGCCCCACTGGTGACGGAATATTGCCATGTGCCAGCCTCAAGTTTTCTGTTCCTCAGGTTTTGTTTAAAGGAGCATTTACCCACTCAGGAAGGGTGAGGTGGTCGCGTGTCACTCATGCTAACCTGGTATGCACGCTGGCAACGTTCCTGGACTTTTCATAAGCGGGATTCGCGGATCGAATGAAACCTGCGTATCTTGTTGCACGGGATTAGAGGGATGCTTTAGCAGTGAATAATGTTAGTCATGCTTTGTGCTTCCTATATTTTAGCGTCTGCCTTTCAAAAACGTGAGGTGGCGTTTTCCTGGTGTAACCTTAGGTGAATCATGAATGGCACAAACTCCGAGTGATTTGTTTTTAAAGAACTGAAGGAAGTGTAAACTTCGTATTTGCTGTTTATTGATTAATATTTAATTGAAGGTGAAATGAAAAATTAAGCAGGCAAATGACTCAAACGTACTAAAAAGCAGCAACACTGTCTTGCTGTGGCTGACAAATGACAATGGATTTCTAAGAATAGAAGCAAATATTAATACATAGTCATGATGGCACAGTGAGTCAAAAGAGATGCTTTGATTGAAGGTGGTGAACACATTCCACAGAAGGATCTTGTAGAAACATCTTTGACACAAGAGTCACTTTGCTTCTCCAATGAAATTGGTAGATAGTTCTCAGAAAATATTAATAATTTTCTTTTTACTGTGGTGGTGTGAACAGTTTAAGAACAATTTTATTTTATTAGAGGAATGCTTAAAAAGCTCACAGGACCAGCAAAACCCTGTAAATTCTCTGTTAGGTGAATGGCAGTGGTTTTTTGTGCGTGGCTTTTTGTGTGTCTGTACGTGTCTTTTTTTGTTGTTGTTTAATTGTTTCGATTTATTTTTTTAACATCGTGGCTGGTTTAGATGCCCAGTATTTTGAGATCTGGAAGCATATTTATCTTAGGAGTAGATTCTTTTTTGCCCATGGAAAGTAAACAGCAGTCTGTCATTTTAGCTTCATTATTATGCCTCATTGTTTTTCACCACGTTTTTCTGGGACTTCTCTTCTTATGATCAAATCTTTTTTTGATATGACTATCAGCAGCAGCTTACCATAGATGAAACCAGGAAGAGTCTGAAATGCTGATTTTAGGGAAGCGGGGCATATTATCAGTGGATGATTGTGATAATTCAGTGCCTCTTGGGATGAAGTTTGTGACATTTGTATCCTGCAATTCTTTCAAAATAAATCTACAGGCTGGTGTTATTTCTATTCATAATACTGATCCATCCTGTACAAAAAAAAAAGATAAAGCAATAGTAAGGTCTTTTCTGCATGCTATGCATAGGGAATTATTAATTGATAACTATGAACACTGTCCAGCATGCAAGCATGGAAAGTTGTGTGTTCGCAGAGCCAATTATCATCGCTTGGCAAATAAAGGCCTTTTTAAATTAGTACTTCCAGTTTTTCTTTATTGCTTATTGTAAGCCACGTTTTGTGCTGATTTTTTTTTTTTTTTGGTCCTCTTGTGAAGTTGAAAAGCAATATGTGAAATCAAGGCTGGTGAAAATTTTTAGCACTAGAATATATGTCAATAAATGGGATGGGTAGAAGGGGCATGTATCAGTTGACTGCTATTTTAATTGCATTCTTTAATATTGTAGTGAAACTTTGGTATTTTTTTTTCCTTCATAGAAATTGAAAGGATTTTGAGGTTTTTATCTGTATGTGAGAGGACTGGTAGAGATTCAGTTTGTCTAATTGAGCAAGGTATGCTAGACAGCTCCAAAGCAGATAATGTCACTGTGGTAATGAGGGATTAATGCAGACAGTGACCTGATCTTTCCTGCGTGCAGAGCAGTGGAAATGCCAAGCCTACATGTTAGGTTAACTGTATGCAGGATGGGAGATTAAAATTGGGACTTGAAATGCTTTGAGATCCTCTTTCTGTGTGTACTCACATCCACTGTGTATTGCTGTACCTAGAAAGTTCAAAATATGCACTTTGACTATGACAGGTTTGTCGGTCATTAGTCTGATGTTGTGCTCTTTTAAAGATTTTTTTGATTATGAGAAAAGTATTCCGAGACCTATAGATTAGACAGTGTGCACACACTAGCCCGCCTGAGGCAAAAGAGAAATCTTTAATCTCTGTTAAAACTCTCTGTGCCAAATATAATAGCTGGTTGCAGCAGTATTTAAACCAACTTCATTAGAATATGGGAAGGGGAAACAGGTTTTAAAGGCTGCTTTTAGCAAGTAATCAACTGTCTCCCAGATGGTCCAAATGTGACTTGTTCAACACTGCACATGGTAAAAGGAGGAGAAAAAAAAAAAAAGAAAAATCCTACACCACCCTTGCGTGTTTGTGTGTGTTGGCTTCGTGCTCACACGTTTGTAGCTGTCGGGGTGAAGCTGTTGGCGAGTGGGCTCACAGGCGGTGCACAAGGAGAACAACCCAACAGCTGCCCTGTCTGAGGCACAGCTCGGGCTGTTCAAGACACTCGAGTGTTTTAGCTCTTTCCTGGGGTATTCTTACTTTCACAGAAGGCAAGGCTGCAAGATGTGATGTATTTAAATGTATTCTGAATTTACAATGCTGGCTCTAGTTTTTCCAACAGTTTTGCGGTCCTTGTGCTGGAAAACGGTTTTGCTTTGACCCATTATGAAAACTGATAGCATTTTGCTAATTTTTGTTACCTTGTAGCCCTTACGAGAGAGTCTTTGTTCTCGGCAGATGAAAGATTGATGTGGCTGTATGAACCAGAGCATATACGAGAGGTGCATCTAGCATGCTGGACTAATAGCTTACTTATTAATATTCATGAGTCATCTCATTTAGCAGGTGCTCTTGGGACTTGATTAAAGTAAGCAACGCTGCTATTGGTGCTTTAGCTGTAGAGAGCTTTATCTAAGACAGAGCTAGTGTTATCCTTGTTGTCGATGCTAGCTCTGACTACCAGCAGCATTTAACAGGACATCTCTACAGTGTTTCTGCGTAGCTTTTCTTAAATGAGAAGTCAAACTGCAATGCTAGAATACATTTGAAATCACCTTTGTGTATAGTGTTATTGCTTACTTTTGTAACGAGTCTTTTCTGTTTGCTCACAAAGGTCCAGAGGAAGAAATGACCATGTAGATTCTACAGCTTGGGTGCAGCATAATGGGAAATGGTGAATGGAGTGGAGCTGGTCTGCAGCCTTGAAAGCAGCCGTTCTGCAGACCACTAGTCAGTCAGGGACACCTTGCACACCAGAGGCATCCTCCAAGTCGCTCGCCGGACACACACTGGATTCTTTTTAATTTCTTAGATTGGAATTCAAGATTCCTTTCCTTCAATTTTTAAACAGTTTTAAGATTGTATCAACTGTAACGAGTGGAGCAATATAATCAGCAGCAATGGGTGACATGACAAATAGCGATTTTTATTCCAAGAACCAAAGAAATGAGGCCAACCATGCAGGAGAGTTTGGGTGCACACTGCAAGAACTGCGCTCCCTCATGGAACTTCGAGGAACAGAAGCAGTAGTAAAAATTAAAGAGACATATGGGGAAACAGAGGGGCTCTGCAGACATCTGAAGACGTCACCAACAGAAGGTAAGCGTATTTCACTTCAGCTGAATCAGGGGACTTAGTGCTCTCTGTGTAGTGAAAGAAAGAGCTTTGGGGTTTTTTTTTGGTTTTTTTTTTTTTTTTGTCAAACCTGACCACAATTCTCTTGGCAGTGCCATTATTCCCAATAGTAATAAACCAAAAGAGGAGTTTTCAGAGGAGGATGATAATAACAGTCTAGCTATAGCTAAAGCTGGCATGAGAATAAAAGGAGTGCTGTTTCTTCAAATGGCTAAACGCATTGATTCGTCCTTAAAAAGCAGACCAAAAAAACAACACTTGTTTTATGGCATTGCAGAGTGACTTTAACATGTGCTCTTGGGGTTAAGAAGGTGCAGAATAGTTACTTCAGTAGAATTTTGAGGTCTTTAGACATCTTGAGAATATGAAATGGCCTTTTGAGATACACATTATGTTACTTTGTAGATCAGTAAGTAACATATATATATTTTGTGGTTACTAATCATGACTTACTGTATTACCATAGGTAGTTTTGCTTAAGTTATCAATGTATAACTGCGTAAATGTTTTTATTTAGTTGGAATTCTTTTTTATGTATAATTTAACTTCTAGCTTTTATGACTGGCATTTTTAAACATACTTTTCAATATCTATTCTTCTAAGTGTTTTTGGAGTTCTGTACCTGGTCATTAGCGTGGTTTTCAACAAACACCTCCCATAAAGCATTCACAATGGTGGGTTGTTTCCCTCACATCCTGCAATTTTTCTCTTCACCAATTCTTTTTTTAGCGCAAGTAAAATTCTGTTTAGTCCTCAGAATTCTGTTTTCATCGCTGTATTTTCATCTCCAAGGAGCATTAACACTTCTGGAAATTATACAGTCTTTGAGTGTATAATATTTATCTTGTCTTGTAAAGTAGCCAAGATATTCATTTTAAGTTATTTTCTTTTTCAGGAAGATAGAAGTCTTGGCGTTATTCCATTCTCTCCTTTTTTAAATTAATCATTTAGATACCTCCTTTGTTTAAATGCTTGAAAGTCTTGAATTATTGGTGTAATCATAAACATGTCAATTGTGGAGTCACACAGTGTGATATTATAAATTGCACTAGTTGAAGAGTCCCAAAGGAGCTGCTCTCAATGCCTTGTCTTCAAGTAAGTTCTTTATGGTCTTACACTTGATCATATACAGTCTCAGTATTGCTTAAGCACTATAAACCATAAAGCTGTGAATAGTACCTTTTAAGCAGAGGTTTATTAGGTTAATTCTGCATTAAAAGGAACAGCCAACTTCAGTAGTGCTTCAGCATTCGTGTGCATTCTTGAATTCTAGAGTAGCTCGTGGCAGATGGAACATTTTATAACAGATCTCTTCCACTTTTTAGTCTTACCCAAATACCTGATCCTTCTTACAGGACTTCATTTGCTACCTGAAGATTGCTCCCTGTAGGAGCACTGAGGTAGAAGAATGAGAACCTGCCACTTCTCTGGGATTTCCAGATGTCTGTTAGTCTTTCAGAAGTGGCCTAATAGCTGTTGCACATGAGAGAATCAACTTCTCAGAGAATATACAGTGATTCTGACATAGCCCTGACACATCTGGGGAAATCCAGAGAGAAGTGCAGGATCTCTATATTTACATAACAGTCTAAACACTGGTTTATCATAGAATCATAGAATGGCCTAGGCTGGAGGGGACCTTAGAGATCATTTAATCCAACCTCCCTGTCATGGGCAGGGACGCCTCTCCACTAGATCAGGCAACACGTGGGGACCATTAGGGATTCAGCATCTTAAATATCCCCCAGCAGTTTACAGAATGTCAAAGCTGAAGTCTCAATCTCGGAGAGCCTGGATCACTTCAATGACTTCATTAAAGTTTTGCCAACTTATTCTTAGTGGTTAACCTGGTCAATGTGAACTTCAAAGGAGATGTTAATTGCATTATCTGCTCAATTTATGACATCAGGGAAACTTAATTCCTCATATCGGAACAGAGCGTATGGATCCAACTACTGTAGCATGCTGACTCCAGCAGTAATCTATATCTGATACTTCAGATAAGGTAACTTTCCTCTAAGCCTTACGTGCACTTCATCACTTGTGCATTAGGGAAGAACATTTCCAGCTTCAAATGGCAATCAGCATAGCCTTGGAATCGTGAAGACTCTGCTGGGTTTTAATTTGAAATTAGATCACATAATAGGAATGCCCAGTCACACTAGGTTTTCATCTTATTTTTAGTTGTTTTACTTGGAGAAATCATTTTAGGAGGGAATTTCTCTGAAATATGTCATGTCAAACTCTGAAATTTTGATCTGAGAGAGAGTATCTATAAGAATTCAATGGAAAACTTTAAAGGCTTATGTCAAATATGACCATATGTTTAGATATAAGTCCCTAGCTTTTCTTGTTTGCAAGCACAGTGAAGAAAGTTAAAATACAGAGAAAAGGTTATTCTTGAAGATACGACTATTCATAGGTGAAAGAAAGATAATAGCTTCTCATATGGAAATGGAATTTTAGCATCAAGTAGACATGATATACAAATAAATTATTGACATGCATAGTAGAGGCTCCCAAGGAGTATTATCTTTTGGCATTTGCAGCAAACTCTGGATTTCCAATGGAATATCTCTATGAAATCCCGTAATTTGCCACTACACCCAAAAATCACTTTTCCAACCAACCGCCTTTCTAGTGAAGCACTGAACTTCCACTGTTTGTTATAGTTCAGTGCTGCACATTTTACACGATTTTATGAGGAATAACACAAGAAGAATTACTGCAGGGCATTTCTTTCAGTAAACCAAATAAATTCTTGCTGAGCAAGAGTCTGGGGTGCATATAAATGAAACAGCAAAAAGGACTTGACTGTTGTATTTGGTTCTTTCCAGGCTTGTGAGCTCTTTGAAAATTTAGTTTCATAAAGTCTCTGTCATTTTTTGGGGTATGGCTTTAGCAGTTACTGGAACAGAGGAAAAAAGGTATCCTGGAAGTTGGCACATTCTACTTTTGTCAAGCGTGGACTAATCTAAATTTACTGGCCTACTCAATATTTAGGAAATAACTCAAAGCTAATTGCTACTTCTTTACTCAGCAATTCATTTCCCATGTTAATATGTGATCTGTCACCTGGTGGTGTGGTAGAATCAATCACTCTTGGTGTAAGCGCTTTTTCAAAGCTCTTTTTAAAAGGCCTCAAACTTCCCAAGGTAAGATGTTTTACACATAAAACTGAAATGTTATTTCTGCTGTTGTGAAGATACATTTACCCGTGTTTTCTTAACTCATGTATTAATTCATTGTGGAGCTTTAAAAATCTACTGAATGTTGAGTAGAATAATATTTGCACAATGAATGAATTCATAACATTATTATGGATTACAAGCCTTCAGCCTCCTCTTTAAATGTTCTTTGATCGCTTTTCTAACTATAGATGCAGTGTGGATCCCAGCTCTCAGTTATGCCAAAGGGATTTCTTGCGTTAAAGTGATTATATTGTAATGAAAAGCTACCATTTAAGTGCTCAGAAAAAGAACCTCCCCAAAATCTGTGGAAAAAAATTTCTATGAAAAAATATAAATACGCATCTCCTTGAATTTTCTTTAAAACGGTTTTTATTCAAACTAGTTTCACTTTCATTATTCTAGTAATACAGAAAATAAGTGGGCTCTAGCTCACTGTCATTTTGCAAAACAACGCCGGATCCCCCATTGGGCAGAGCTGTGATGACAGTTGTATAATTTTCCATGCAATCTGAGTCTCTGAGGCCCACTCGAGCATTAGTGATACCTTATAAGGGACAGCTGGTAAAATGTGATGAGTTAGTTGGATGAATACCAAATGACACTGGAATTCACTCTTTCCGATGCTTAACTGTATTTTACCCAGAATTTTTTGTAGTATGCACCAATTCACAGTAAGTCCTTCATCCACAGTCTCTTCATTTTCAAAAGACCATTTTTTCCTTCTAAGAATACATTAGTGGATTAACGTCCACAAATTCTTGCTCAAAACATTTGCATTCAGTAATTTCCAGTGCGTATGAAAAGTGAAGCTGTGTATAATGATGCTTCGTTGATTTTTATGTAAACGAAATACTTTTCCCAGGGTCATATCTGTGCGATCGGGCCTGAAACAGCAGCACCAATAGATGTTACGCATCGGTGATCGCGTTACAGCTCGACAGGAGAAGTTTCTGTGGTGTTTAGTGGATACCCGATAGGGTTGACTTCTAGAAATGGTTCTGGTGGAGTGCGAGAACCTCTCAGATGGGACGTTATTAAGTGAGCCAGTGGAACCTACTTTTAATGTGAGATAATGCAAGGTTTGGATTATTTTTTTCTAGCTGTAGTTCTCTTAGGATGCTGCAAAGAGGCTTAATGGCAAGAGAAAGTACCTGTCAACAGTTAAATGCTAATATTTCTAGTGTATAAGTTGACTTTTTAATCATCATAACTGCCCTTAGTTAAGATGGATACAAGATAAAGTTACTCTCTTTTCAAATGCTTGTTTGATACTTAGCAGATATGGACTGAGTATCAATTAGGCCAGCTGTGTAGGTGTATTTATTTTTCATTACAATCTAAAAAGCCTTTTAAAATGTTATGGATGAGGTAAAAGATGAAGAAAGACTGAATACAACAAAATGAGCCAGTTGCTTGTAGTACTCACTGGTCTTGTTTCAAGCTTGCTTCTATAAAAATACACCTTTAGGATGTAATAATCTGTTTTCAAGCTAATCTTGCTAGTAAATACTGAACTTCAGTTACGTATACCACTATGTTGTTATATGTTAAATTAGCTACAGATATGTAAATAATTTGGAAACAAATTGAGAAAGGGATGGGAGGTACTTGATCTAGACAAATACAAGTTTAAAATAGAAATATAAAATAATGCATTGCTAGAGATTCAAATCTATAAAACTGCACTGTCAAAAACAGATTATGAAAGTGAAGAAACTGATAATAGCATCATTTTATCAGCTGCTAAAAGGATACATGGAATCACACATGAACCATTGAGTATTATGTACAAGATTTTTTTAAATTACTTTAATTTCAAGGTTAGGATGAATATTATTCTACTTATTTAATGATTTTTTTTTTAAAAAAGCTATATTGCCAGCTCTCCTAAAGCAGGTTCTAAGAGTTCGAGTGTGAGGCTCAGCTGAAGTACCTCGAAAATCTTCAAAGCAGTGTGAAAGAAGACCCGCTCCTCCTCTCTGCGGATCGCCACGCTGTCCGAGTCCTCGCCCTTATTTGTGGCGTCAAAGCATAAAGTGTAGTTCAGGCCAATTTGCCAACACACCCAGGCCAGAAGCCAAACTGCAAGTACACATCCAGTCCTTATTTGTACATGTTCTCTCCACATGGAAGGGTTGGTTTAAACAATGAAAACAGCCTTTCCCCGTGGGAAAAAAAACCTTCAATATTGTCACAGTGAAGGCCTCACAGGGATGCATTTTGCAACACTTTTTTCCTACCTTGCATGGGGAAAAAACCCACCAACAAACTTCTCAGCTCATGTACCAGCTGGTTACTCATGCAGCACCAGGCGTGGTTGAGCTGGTAAGAACACTTTCCTGTAGGCACTAGAGAAAACAGTTGTCACCTTTGCTGGCCTGCCCCGTCCCCACAACCCCCCCGGGTACCTCTGCCTGCTCGTGGGAGCTGTGCTTGCCAACCCTTGGGACACTTCCGGTTGGAGGCTGGTTAGCTGAGGAGGAAGGTAGGCTTCTGGACACTCCTTCATTGTGAAGTTAGCGTTGCTGTTGCTGAACAGGTAACGTGGATGGGTTTGTACGGCCTCCGACTTTTAGGGGCAAGCCTGGGAAAACCCCAGCAATGGCTGCCTGCCTGCTTGGGACGAGTGGGGAAGCCCAGGAGGGGACACACAGGATGTGCTCTGGGGCCTCCATGTCTGCCCCCGCTTTCTCACAGCAGAGGAAAGCCCTGAAGCGATTATTATTTATCGGGCTCTTTGCAGCTCTGTTCTGTGGGGAAATGCTGGGTCTGACCCAAGTTCCCATTAAACACTATTGTCATAGTAGGTCTTTCAAGATTATGAACAGATGGAAACAATCTAGGCAAGATGGTTGTGTGTTAATAACTCATGTGAGGCAAGGAGGTTTGCTTTGGCATACACTGCTGTCTGAAAGTCCTATATGCATGCCTCTTAAAGTTGTATTACTTGGCCTTGGACGAGGTTGAAGTTGGCTCTTTATACTTGTGTGTTCCGACGGGTGTATCAGCACAGTGCAGCGCAAATGTCCCGGTTCAGGGATTTCCTCACCGCACTCCTGGGGCCCATGGAAACTCAGGGGTCAGGCAGAATGGTTCTGTACATTTGACATGCCTGCTGTACGCAGTATGCTATATATCCCTACAACAATGTCTACATGCTTCATGATTTGAGAGGAGTGCTTGGAGCATTCTTGGCAACTGCAGTTACTTTCCTTATCTAGTATTTCCATTGTTTGTGTAATGGAACAGCAAGCATTCTTCCAAAGGTTACCCAAACATAAGCATCTCATATGAATGGCTTAGATTTTTCTAAATGATAAGTACAATTTCATTGCTTGTTTTGTTTCTGGGTTTTGGCATGTCATGCCACTTGCTGATTTACTTTGGCTTTGTTCATTTACTTGTGGAAAGCTAGAGAAAGATTGCATGATGCATTTTCCCCTTGAAGCTTTTGAAATAAGTATAAGCTTGATCACCTACTCCTTTTGAGAATCCTAAATGGTTTGCAAAAAGCTTCTCTCTGTGTAGCCAGCATTGCTTTAAAGTGAGGTTAGGGAGGGGAGAAAGCAAGTGAATGTCTTCTGCCTGTTGTATTAGGTAGCATCAGAGATTTTTCTGAGGCCAGTGCTGATTTATTTATGCGATTACCCAGAAGGTCATCTTCCTTCTAATGATTATCTTACTTTAGCAGGTGCAACACTTTTAGAAAGGAGGCTCTTTTCATGCAAACTGAACTCACTTTACCTTTAAGACAGTACATAAAATACATGCAGGCAGTATTTACTCACTACAGACATACATTCTGCTGTTGCAGCTCAGACTTAGATGAACAGAATAATAAATGGGGGTGAGCTAATATTTGTTATTTGTAATTAGCTCAATTACAACTACAATGTGTTGTAAGTCCAAGTCTGACCCAGCAACTTTAAGCAATTCTTTCCCTCCTTCTAAAGAGGTTATCATAGGTTAACATTTGCCATCACGTATTGTGCCACAGCTTACTCCTTGATCTAAATACAATGATGCAATACAGTACGTTGCTCCCTTTTTGTAAAATAGTAAGTGATGGAAAGCGGTGCCAGTTGGTAAATGTGTAATCCCATTATTAGAAGTAGTGGTTTGAGTTTGTTGATATAACTAGCTCATTTATTGTGTGAAAAAAAGATGAGGCTGAATCTTTAACGTAATAGCAACAGCGTATGTAATGATGAGGGACATAATTTTTAGATTTCATGAACTCTGGCAATTACGTCAGTTGTCAAAGTTGCAAAGTAGGTTTGCGTTAGTGGTGCTTCTTCAGAAGGCCATTAGCCTTTGCTTGGAGGATCGAAAAGGTCTTTTTCTGCTGTGGGTGCTTCCACGCACGTCTGTCAAAGTGGCTTCTGTGCTGGGAAAGGAAGAGCCATGTGTTTGATCAGATAGACCCAAAAGGAGAGAAGCAGGGAGCTGCTGCTGAGCTATGTGGCAGCTTTCCTTTGCACAGCACGCCCGCTTGCTGTGGAGCCTGTGTAAGAGTAACAGTACTGCAGAGGAAAAAAAAAAATCACGTAACAAATACCTCGCCTCTATTGTATTGCAGTGCTTAGGAATCCATAAATATATATAGTGTGTCAGCCTTGAGTGAGAGCTAATTTGTCTTCGTTTCGTTCTTCTTTGAGAAAGCTGCAGGAAGAAAGCAAAGTCCATTATGCCAAATGAATAATCCAATCGATGTAGCCAGTTTGCCCTTGATGAAATTAAGCTTTGTCTTTGCGATATATCAGAGAGAGTGGAGGTTTTTTTTTCCTTATTTTGCCGGTGTCCTATGAAAGCAAACAGTTGACATGCAGAGGTTTTATTCTTATGGCCCTCCTAAATGTGGGAGCACAACTATTTATCATTTGTCTCAGCTGATGCGTACAGGGGTGCAGAAAGTGCTCCCTTTACAATACCACCTCAAACCTGAAAGGTAAAATGATGGCGTGTGTCTCTATTAGGCATTCCCATTATTTTTGCCAAGTGTCACTGCAGTGATGCTGCTTCCAGTGAAGCCATGGGAACTGGGAAACTTTGCTACTAAAATCTTTTTAAGGATCATCTGTGGACTGGACAGATGATGAAAAATGATTATGCTGTTTGTTGAAAGAGAAAAAATTTTGGTTAAAACGAGGCAGTGACTTTCGATATGCAAGTCTAAGTTCAGTAGCCTTGCAAGTGGCGTTAACGTGCCTGAATGATTGGTCATTTTTCTTTTGATGATAACTGCTACGAACAGACTTGGGTAAGAACAGTGTCAGATGCAATAATGATGTCCTGCCTCCGTTCCACATTTGCAATTGCTACTTGCCCTTCGAATCTAGTCTGACCAAATGTACTGTTTCTATCAGTTTTCCAGGGCAAAGGCTGATGGTGTTTGACCTGCCTGTTGTTTATAAAAGTGAGGTGAGCAGAAAATAAAGCCAAAGATGAATTTTTGGCAGTCAACTCAATGGGCTTCCAAGACAAACAGAACTGCATTTCCTTGTGCTGAGAGAGTATAAACATACTCATTTCCTTTTACATGATGCATTTGTAGCTTCTGACTTGCCTTCTAACTATCTCTAGAAATTATTTCTGCCCTATCTCCAGTAATTTTTTTCCACATCTATTTAGGTGTTCTAGCAAATATGCTTGCAGTTACAGTTCCCAAAATGTGTAAGGACAAAAAAGGCCTCCCCACACATCCTGAAAAATTGATGATTGCCCCTGACATAAAGAACCTCTTTTCACTGATAATAGATGACATAGTCTGGCATAGCTTGCAGCATGGTATAGTAATTTTCTTTTTAACTTTTGAAGAAAAAAATTCCTTTTCTGAATGCTCATTAGGAATCTCATTCCTTGTCCTTGCCTTGGAGCTAGTAAAACAATGCATTTTAATGTCCCATCCTTATTGCCAGTCCAGAACTTGGCAATGCAACCATGGATTATATTAAATGCAGAGTATTTCTGTTGTATAATAGAAATAGCTGGGTGTATGTAGCTGCTATTTCTGTAACAATAGCATTTAATAGCCCTTGTTTCCTCTTTGCTTTCAAATGAAATTCTGAAGGGACTGCGGATACTCTTTTCCTGTGTGAATTGTTAGCTGAGTCAGTTCGGTTAACAGATTTGAAAACCTGGCCTTCCGCGGGCAGTGCTACTGCTCTGATTATTATTCCTTTTGCATTTTGTGTTGATCTCTCCTCCCCACCACTTCCCAAAGAGGAGCTGTCTTTTTCAGTACGAGGGCAGTTTAGGTATAGTCCTCAAAGGTACAAAAAGACTGGAAAAATGAGTAGTAGGAAGGAAAAGCAGCCAGATTTATAGAGCAGTTTAAAAGCTGTCATGATTCTTTTTTTTTCTGATTAGCATTGGAGATGAGGGAAAATGGGGAATAGCCCGCTTCTTTGCAGTGTGCTTGAAAAGGAGAGCGTGCCCTTGAAGTGGTTACAAAAGAATAGGAGAGGAGAATTTTCTTAATGCATTCAATAGGTATCCTATTAACTGCAGCAGAATTTCACTTTGACTTCATAAATGAGGCCATAGCTCCTCAGATGCTATAGGCTGAATGCTATTTGTTCAGGATCATGAGTCTTTTCAAACCGAAATGATGCTATGATTCTATGTCAGCATTAATGCAGGAAGAGAAATGTATGGTAATGCTCTAAAACTGCAACTATTAAATGATAATCTTAGTGCTTAGCATAAGCATTATTCTAGGCACCTCCGTTAATGCTTTGCTTAAACAGCACAACAAATCTCGTACTGCTTTAAAAATTTTTCTAGCACTTTCAGGTAGTTACCTTAGTTTGAAAGCTTGAATGGAAAACTGGAGCGCCATGAGTTTCCTTATGCTTGCCTTACTTAAGTCGTGTGTTGCCCCCCCCCCCCCCTTTCCCTGCCACAGGCTCTGAATTTTAAGGGAATTATGACTCCTTTCTGAGCCACTGGTGGGGTTTCGTTTGGTTGGTTGGTTGGTTTTGTTTTTTTTTAATTACGCCTTGATGGGTTTTTGCATTTGTTAAAAACCACCCTGTAGTAGTAGAGAATTGTTGCATTACATCATCATTCTACTTTGCCAGTAGTGTCAGCATGGTTTTGCATGGATAGCAGAGGTCATCTAGTTTGACTTTTGTAGTCTTGTGGTACTGTGGCCAAAAATATATGCCTTTCCTTGAACTGTAGTCCCGCAGTTGACTTTTAGTCCATGGAAACCTTGGTGTAAATAAAGACAAGTGGCTTGGTGAAGATCACTTCTGTTAGTGAGTGGTAAAAGACTGAAAGGGTAAAACAGCAGCAAAGAGGTCAGCCAGGTCAGAACATAGTATTTTTCCTGTGAAAATTGTCTAGTTTAAAGAAAAACCTCAAAAAAAATAAAGCCACCTGTTTTCTACAGCAATGTGGTGTAAATTTGGAAAACTATTCAAGAGTTAAGGTGTGCTCACCTGCTGATTGCATCCGCCTCTCCTGATGACGGTGAAGTCCTTGGGCTTTTCCTTTGTTCTATTGTTTTCTCAAGCCGGTGAGTTTGTGCCGTTGGGTTGGGCAGGTGTGAGGGCAGTCTGACAGAGCTGACCCGGTCTCTTGGTTCATTAACCTACATCAAGTAGATGTGAAATGAGCTGAGGATCAGTGCTTAGTTAAGCATTCAGAACAATTCTTTTTCAGACTTAAGAAATCATATGCTCAAGGAAAACGGAGAAATAAATTATTGGTGATTACCAGTATTGTGGGCGCATCGAACAAGAGCAACACAGTGCTGGGTGAGGCTGTTACATGAGTGCTGAAGGCAACCCTAGAAAGGTAAATTTCCTTATTTCTGGTGCCGGCCTTGTGAGCCACTTATGCTTCAAAGCTGTAAGCGCTGGAGAAGTCTACAAATAAATTCAAAAATTTACAAGACAAATAAGGAAAAAGGCATAAATGTCCTTGGTTCTGTTGCCAAGGTCTCTCTGATTGTATTACACCTTCTGCTACTTCGCCTGCTAATAAACATGAAAGCTAATCTGCTCCAACCCACGAAGTAAAAACCATAACCTGAAACTGCAGAAGTGAACTGTCATCCAAACCCATCATGCACACCGGCTCATAAGATGAGTGTGAATAGTACGTTGTGTTACCAGGGAAATGAAAACACTGTTAGCTGAGTAAGTGTATTGGCTGTGCAAAGAGCAGTTTGGTTTTCTTCAATGGGTTGTTCCCGATACTTTGTTTTTGATTAATGCTGTAGTGTAGCTGAACTCATTTGCATAAATATGAAATATCAGATGGCAGAAGTCATTAAACTCACATTGTCTTGTTGGCTATTTTATAGTGACTTCTTAGTAGAAGGCAAAGAATGCACCCAGTTGAACGTGCATGTTCACAAACTGTATACAAATGGAGAATAAGCCTGTATTAATGTTTGTGTTGAATGTTAAATAAATGTCTTGAAAGAAACAGAGATTTTTTTTCAACTCTGAAAAGTGTGCATGGTAAAAGAGCTGGAGAGTAATTATTTAAAAATAACTCTTACAGTGATAACTGTTTCACTGTTACCAGCATATAGAGACTCTTAAAATGAAATCAGTGTTTTGTTAGGTTGTTTTTTCCTCCCAAACCTAGATGTTATTTTTAATTCCCGATGTTAATGCTGTTTAGCAAAGGTATTGGTGTGGCATGTTTTGCCATGCTGGCAGTGCTTTCTGCTGCCCCGCTTTTCCAAAGGTATCGATGCTGGTGTTAACGCTGCTGCAGCTAGCAGCTTAAGATTATGGAGAAAAATATATTGGTTCTTGCTCTGCAGTGACAATCGATACCGTTTCCTGGATGTAAAAATCTTTGCGTCTCTCATGTTCTGCTCTTCTCCCCTGCAGATCTTGCCATGCTCAGCAGCTGCTGCAAGGGGATACCTCACCTTGCTCTGCAGACGTGAAATGTTGCTTCGGGGATGATGCCAGCCAGGCTCTTACGAGTCACTTGCAGCCACTGTTTGCTGTGTGAGGGTGACTGCTAGCATCTTTCTCCCGAGAATCAACCGAGCGCTTTTGCAAGCCTGTCATCTTTTCTATCTAGTCATATTTATTTAGTGACAGCGAACTGAATTTTAAATGAGGTGTTTGATGCCCTGAATCTGGGACCCAATTTGGAGTCCCCTAAATTTCTTATTTGATTGAGTCACCATTTCATCACAATTTAGTGAGACCTTCCTCCTCTCTTATTTTGAGCTGTTTAACTTGCATGTCGCTTAAAAGCCCCAAATTTTATTTGGGGGACTTCTGCAGTCTTCCTAGTTGTCTTAAAGGATTCAGTTGCATGAGATTGCCATGACATCTTTAAGCCAAAATTTTTGCCAGCTTCATTTGAATTTCAGAGGTGGAAGGAGAGGAATAGACTTGAGCCTGTTTTCATTTTGAAACTTTTTGAAAAAATTATCTGTTAAAAATTGAGAGCATGCTTTATCTGCCTGGGGCTGTCCATATAAGCTTTGTTAGATTTACCAAGTGACTGTTGGTGGCTGACTAGAAAAAAAATTCTGCTTCTTGCTGATGTTGCAATGTGAGCAAAATCAGTATCGTATAGTCATATAGGCAAAGTGACCATTGACTGGTAACAGGTTTAAGCTCCATTTGTTCAAGCTGCTGCCTCTCGTACCTGAAAAATGCCTCTCCAAAATGTGGCAGTATAACATGTTTTAATTAGTTAATTAGGCTACACCGTGGTGTGGGCTGCTTTTTTTTTCCCCCCCCTTTTATACCTTTTTTCCTTTATACCTTTTATATAGGTGTATATATAATAGAATTATCTCTTTCACTACTGTTACTATAGTACATATCAGGGAAAAAACAAATCTCCAAAATTAATTCAAGTATGTACACAAGCTTTCTGACAAGTGGCTTAGTTTTACTCCAGAAAAAGGGTCAGATCTTCATGAGAAGGGGCCTACAAGCCTTCTGGGGATGGAAGAGAGCACAGAGAGCAGAGCTGGAGGAATCTGCTCACAGATCTTCCCTTCTGAGTTCTCACCTGTCAGGAAAATGCAGTGCATGGTAGGGGAGATGGGTGCTCACTGTAACACACCTGCCATAAGAAAATGGCAGTCTAACAGATTAGAAGTAGCAAACCTAATAGATTTGTTTAATATGCATGTAATCTCTAGGAGGTATTTGTATTAGAAATTATGCGTGGTTTCGTGTGTTATTGATTAGTTGCGTGCATTGGTGTGAGTAGTCCATGATGATGGAGATGTCGCACTGATAAATGTAAGTAATCTAGTTATCCAGATGCGATTCTTTCAAGACAAAGCAAAACATCAAACTGCATGTAAAAAACCTAAACCTGATTGGAATTGAATTTTCCAAAAATTCCCCCTCCCTGCCTTCCATGTGTTCAAGCTTGCAGACAAAGTAGTGTGTGCATTCGTTTGCTGCATATAAGCAGCAGCATTTATTCTGGGAAATCTCTAGTGAGATATGGAGAACTAGAAGGAGCTATAAACCATTTCTGCATTCTTGAGTATTTTCTGTATTTAAGATTCAGTGTAATGTTCCGACTTGTGGACTTTTCCATATCTGAATTTATGCTTATAGAAAATCTGAAATTATTAGCATCAAAGATGTGTTCTGTTGTGATTTCATGCCAAACCATTATTTTTTCAAATTTCTTTACTTTCTTCCATTGTTGTTTCACTATATGAGGTTTTTTCCTGGTACATAGTTTCTTTATTGTTCATTTGCTTTTTGCTCTATATCTATGTGAGTTTTGTTTTTTGGTTGTGGTTTTTTTTTTCTTTTTCCCCTCCTATTCTACTGCTTCCTGGAGGTTTTTCTCAACAATCTCTGCATTTGAGTTGGTTATGAAGTCAGCGTTGTGGCCTCGGGCAGTTCCTCTTTTATTAACAGAGATACTTCTTCAACCCAAAGTCTTTTGAGAAGACCGTGTACTTTCTGGTATTGATCAGGTGATGTGTTGGATATTTCTTCTGTTAGAACTTGGGCCTTTTGGCAGAGCTGTATCTTCTTTATCTGCTGGCTCCTGTTTGAACTTGGGCCTTTTGGCAGAGCTGTATCTCCTTTATCTGCTTAGGTTGCTCTACAGAATGGTGGTGGTCAATTCAGTATTACTTGTACAACTGGTTGATTGTGACCGCATTATTATATCTTGGCAGCAGATTTTATGCTGACTGTTAAAGGTAAGTACAGCATGACTCAGAGTAAGTATACTTCGGGTATTAAATAGAGTTGATGCAACTGAACTAGTTGTGTCGAATGAGTAACTAGATGGTCTTCTGTGAATGTATGTACCAGTTTCCAGTTGAAACTATTTTAAGACCAGCATTTATCTTCAAAATCGGCTTGTGGCTTTAAAAAAAAAAAACAACTCAAATTATACAGTGATTTTCATACCATTTAACATTATATCAGTTTGTATTTCTGAATCATTGAAAAATCAAATTAAGGTTGTTCTTTGCTGGAAGGGCTTTCAAGAAAACTATTTTTGCAGAAATGAATGTTGAAAACTTCTGCTGCTGTTCACTATGTGAGATAACTCAATGTAAAACAGGCTGAAGTCAATATTTTAAATGGTGGGAAAGATTGGCTACCTGTGCTCATGTTTTCAAACATACAGGAATTTTTTGTTAAGTCCTGTCTCCTGACTTAACCCTTAAAGTCAGCGATGAAATTTCTGTTTCCTCCTAAAGCAAGACACTTAAATGTTGAGTTTTGGACATATCACAAGAATTTAAAACACTTTCTAGCAAGGGTATTATTAATTTGGATTAAATAGATTTTGGTGCTTTGACTCCTTAATCTAGGAATCTACTATAAGAAATCAAGATGTAATTATTGACAAAAAAAATCTAGTTGTCAAAAGACTTCAATATCATGGTCGTTGTTTTTGACAGGAAGAGGTTGAAGGTGATAAGGTATAATTATATGAGCAGATACCCACTCAATATCTTTGTTTAAAGTCAGCTGCTTCCTACCTAAGGCTTCATTATAGTTACTGTGGAGTGCTCAGGATAGTTTTGATTTTGAGCACAAGGAGGGATTCTGGAATAGCAATTTATAGAACCTTAATTCATTGTACTGAGTCCAATGTGTAGGTCAAAGTATGCCAGATAGCGATACAAGTCAACAGAGACATACTCACAAGAGCTCTTTACAAATCAAAGTTTATAGTGAGAATTTTGTTTCTGCCTGAAAATCAAGGATCTTACTTTACTATTCAGTGTCCAACACCAGAAAAGACTAATTGTTTGTGACCCTCAGAAATTTCTAAGCAGAAAATCAAAGGAAAAAAACAGTAGCTTTAGAGTAGACAAATGTGCTTAAAAGTACTGTGGTTTGTAGAACTTTGGAAGTGTTACACAGGCTGGGATCCAAGAGAATGTTAGGAAGTGAAAGTATAGTATTACCCTTTAGTCTGTTGGTAATCTAAGGATTTGAGCACCTTTCTCATCAGTATGAAGTGCACGAGCATTTACAGCGTGTGTCGGCAAGAGTAAAGACTAGATAATAGCCTAGCAATGAAGTATTAGGCTCAGTACAAAGTATCCTTACTGAGAATCTGAACACTCATTTATTCAATAATCCAATAACTCATGAAAGGGAGTTGACAAGCAAAGCTAATCATTAAGCGTGCCCGTGCCTTTTCAGAGGTGAACACCCAACTTTCCATTTACTGCTGAGTCAATATGTGCGAGTAAGGTGAGCTGGCAGGCAAAATTAATGAATACATCCATTCAGTTTATCAAAGGCTACAGTCTTATGGTATAGCTGAGCTGGGAGATGTTTTAACAGGAACCATAATGGCAAATTTTACACTGCACCAGTTGTGGTTTCTGTATAGCTGTTATTGTACAGAGGAGCTCAGTTCATGGAAAAAGAGTGCCCCATCAGCATGATCTTCTCTGCGGTGGATGTAATTAATACAGGAAAATTTGTTAGGGTTTGGGGTTTGTGTTTGGTTGTGGGTTTTTTTTTGTTTGTTGGTTTTTTTTCCTGAACACAAAAGACAAAATTGGATTCCCAAATATAGTCTCTTAAGCATATGGAGCTAACTGAGGATTTGCCACTATCAGCATTATGATAGCAGGGTCTTTAATGTTCTGTAGACTTCCTGGAACAAAAGATGATCTGGTAGTAAATGCTCTTCTTAATAGGCAATGATTAAGGGCTAGGTCCAAGGTGCCAGTAGCTCAAGGAGGTAGAGAGAATTTGCTTTTCTTAAAGGGTTTATCTGTCAAATAAAAGGATGAAATAGGCCTAGACCTTTACGTACACCTTTGTTTATCATCAAAAGATGTGATATCACTTGAAGTTATTATGTGAGAGGTCATTCACTGGGATCTACTTTTCAGCTGGGAATCTGTTGCAATTTACTGCTTAAGTCTACCATTGGTACTCATCCTTCTGGGCAGTGTGCTCCGAGCTTCACTCTAATCCTTTGGGGAGGAGGGAAAATACAGAAGTTTCATTCTACAGAAACACTTTAACCTTTCTATATATCTGAATAAGCAGCTGGTAAATGCCACCTTGACATCACCTGAAGTGCCAACAACTTTATTTCAGTTATTATAATAAAAGAATCATAAATGACCAAGTCACCTAAATAAAGCACTGAGAGTGCTAGGCTAGCAATGGTACTTTTGGAAAATAATTGAAATACCTAAGAATTTTAGGAGCTTGTGGGAACCAAAACTGAAAAGTAATTTTATTAAAGCATGTGTTTAACAAAAAAAAAAAAGGTAAGCAATAGAAAACAGAGCATGTTACCATTTCCAACTAACTAAACTCTGGTGGTGTTTTTGTTTTAAAGCTTGAACAAGGAGGAAGACAGAACCTGTGAAAAAAAGACTAGATTCTCAAACTATTTTCTTCAATATGAAACATGAACTGCAGCTCATCCAAAGGGTGTGTGATATTTAGGCGACTGTGGTAACAAAATTGGCCACATGTGAGGAGTAACAAGTTTGAAGGACATGTCTTTATATAGGTATACAAAGAAACAGATGGATTTAATTTTAAATTCTGTTGTGTTCAGTGCTAGTAATCGATTTGGTTTTAAACACTGGGGTGGTATGTCTTGCCTAAATGGAGACAGCTATGTACGTTTCAAATAGTAGAAATACTGGCCTGATTTCATAAGGTAGCACTTGCTCCTAATTTAAGTACTTGTTCTTCATAAGCTCTAGCTTCCTTACACAGAAAGCAAAATATTTTACTGTGGCTGTTGTATTTTTTGCTCTGACACAGCACAGGTTCCTTAAACAAGGTTCAGAATCAGCTTTTCTCTCATAGAAACACTGGAGCTGTTCCCGCAGTTCAAAAAAAGGCTGAAGGGAATTAGAACAAGAGTTAGAGATTTTATAACAGACAACAAAACAAAACCTGAAACAGCTGTAAGCTGTAAAAGCGTTAAACTAACATCTGGAAACCTCCTAGCAAGAACTGTGAGATGACTTGCAGGCAAAGATAATATTCAGTTAACTGTAAAGTGTTTGAACAAAAAAGTGGAGCTATGGTGAACTGAGTCACTGATGTTATCCCCAATCTTAGCAGCCAAGCCTTAGAAGAGACGACTAGGATGAAATGGGCAGTGTGTGTTGCAGCATAATCCTAGACATCCCTGGTCCTGATCGAGCTCTCAATGTGCTGCTACCATGTGTTAGAACCAGAGGTGATTCTAGTTCAGGTCATAAAAAATCGTAACACACTGTTGTTGGTGAGTAGTCAGACTCCAGCAGGGTGTGTGCCAGAGACAAGAGAAGACTTCCTGGGCAGCAGGTTGGAGACTGGTGTGAGGGTCACGTTACCCTTGGTCTGAGTTGCACTAGCATATCTCTTTCATATGTTACCATGTAAGAGCAGCGGGTAACATTTGCATAGCAATGTGAAATACAACATGCTTCGAATAGAAATAATCCAGTGTTTAATCTGTAATTTTTCCATTGCTGTAGAATCTGGGGGTTTAATATAGGTAAACCTGCATCAGACGTTAGACCAAAACATCAGTTTTCATGATAAGAAAAAGTTCTGAATGTGACTCATGAATTAGATCTCATCTGAGGGGACATTCAGGCTTTTGAACTGTGGCTTTTCATCTCTAAATCTCAAAGCTCTGGCTAGTGTAGAGCGTAGTTGCATTAATTCTGAAATACAGTGTTTTGAGAAAGATCAAGTAAAGGTAGTGTTTGAATACTTGATGAATGAGAGCCATCCTACATTATGGAATAACCTAATGCCAGCTGTCTGAGACTGCTTCATTTCCATGTGCACTTTTATTGACCCATAAAATGGAAGTTAGACTCATTTACAAAGCCCATAGCAGTCCACATGCAAGTGATCTGCTTTAAATTTCACAGCAAAACATATCTTTGAAATAATCTAAGTTCTCAAGCTGATACGAATACAACTTGAAGGCTGGGTATGTACAAGCATAGATCTAGGCATGGGTATTTCTTCTTGTCATTAACAGGAAAGATGTCTGCCATTTAGAGATCCGGTTGTCATCACATGAGATCGGTAGGGATGGGGCAGTTGTATTGCTAAAATCTGCAAAAAATTCCCCTTTAAGTTGTAGGCCTTTGGTAATGCTTCTTTTTAAAGTCACACCAGCTGTCTAGTACTAGTCTAATGCATTGTATCTGAAACGACTTCAAAGGAAAATGATCAAATTATATATCTGCGTGACTGTATGGCATTGCTTTCCAAGATGTTGTCATTTTTACTTTGTGGTTTTGTAGGGAATAAGAAAAGCACTGGAAAACTTTGACGTTTTCCAGCTTTCATAGATGCTAATTGTTACAATGGACAAACTCAGCACTGTGGTGATTAGGAATTACTCTCAAGAGACTTTCCTGGTAGCAGAATCTTGTTTCTTGACTATTTTGTTCAGACCATATTGGAAATTGTTTTTTTCATCTGTTTCAAAACTAAAAGCAGTTTTTCTTACTTCTTTATTCCGAATAACTGAGTAGTTGCTCCGTGTTCTGAATTGTGGATTTACGAAGGGAACTCTATGAAGTTTCAGGAGCTGTGTATTTAAATGTGCTGCTTTTCTAGCCACCAGCCCCATCTGTTTGGCCAAAATTGCACATGGTATGGTGCCCTCTGCTCCTATCCAGAGTCTCACGTGCACAAAGACAGGAGCAAGTCGTCGTGGTTTTTGCTGTAGATGTTCAGGTGGCTGAACTTCTAAGTGGTGAATTACAGATATGTGCACCTGAGAGGGCTGAGGTGACCGATCCCAGAATTTTGTGATGAAAAAGATGCCTGAAGAAAATGGTGCCTTTAACGTTTTAGAATTCTGGCATGAGGTTTCCTTGCCATGTATACTATCGATATTATTGTTTTATGTCAGAGTATACCTAGGACGACTTCAATGTAAATACACCTGAGGAGGCTGCAGTACTCTTCCGGAAGAAAACAAATATTGATTCTGTGTAGTCGTCTTCTCAGAATATTCACCTATTGCAGCCTCTTGCTTCTTGAAACTGGAGAGAGATTTTGCATGGTGTGTGATACAATGGACATTGCTCTTGAATCGAGTATTTCAGTGTTGAACAGTAGGATATTTTTAGTGCCACTCAAGATTGTCCACAGCTATTTTATTTGAGCATTTTGCTGTTTTGTTAGTCAGGCAGTGGCTAGTTATATTCCTCCAAAAGTATTTGATTTGGAGAGATCAGCATTTGCAGTAATTTATACACGGCCTAAACTGAGGTGTTGGGTTTTGTTGAACGGGCAGTACAAATGCCATATTTTCCTTTAAACTAATGAAGCAATTTATCTGTTAGGTATACGAAACATAAATGTTGGTTTCTTGCACACAAACGTCTTAATTGTTCAGTGATAAGAGAATAATCATAGGTTTACATTGTACTACAAAGTATGGAAGTATTTTTAAGAAACCTTCTTGGCAGGATTGGAAATGAGTAGAGAATATAACCCTTTGGTATTATTATTAACCCTTATGTCTTACTATTGTTAGAAGCTATAGTGCCTGCAGGAAAGTTGAAATCTTCTACATCTCATATTCCGCACTGTCATAGTTACCAGCAGCTTAACACAGGATATTACTGCCAGAATCAGGTGGAAGTATCATACCTGTTCTTGCCATAGATTTTGCTCTAAAAGTTTTAGTTCTGCACATAACTCTTTTTTTGTAACAGTATTCAGCTTTGTTTTGTGGTATATTCCCCAAATCCTAATTATAAGTAAGAGGCAAAGCAATATGGCAGCGATGTGGTGCAAGGGTGAATATAGTTAATAGATTCTAGTGCAATGCATGGATGCTTGTGTTTTCTGTGCTTCATAATAAAAAAAAGATTATTTCTTTAATTCATTTCCAAGAGCAACTTACACTTACTATTATTCTGGTAGAAAAGTCTTCTACTGTTAGCTCGAAATTGTGGAGAATTCGTGCTGAAAGCTTTTTATGTGAAAAAAACAACTGTTCTTTGTGTATTGGAATTCTTACTACAGTTGATAACAATGTTTTCTTTATTTCCTTGTTGTGCCTTTTGCTTTATAGCCCTTCATAAATTCTCATTTCAAAGTAAGTTATGATCTGCCTCTGATCTGATACTTCAGGTGTTCCAATGCTGATACTAAAATAGTAGAAAATTTCAGCTGTTGTCCTGAATCATAGGGAATGTAAATATTGAGAGACCAGTACTGAATATGCAGCACAACATTTACTGAGGGGATTCTTTTTGCAGGATTGTAATCTTCTTGGACAGTATAATTTTGGTTTCCTTTCACCACTTCTGTTGAAGTGTTTACATTGAAGGACAATCTTCAGAACAAGTAGTGAGAATCTAAGTCCAAGACCCCATGCAGTTTAGGTCCTGCACTTCATAGTGTGTAGGAAATTTAGGGCAGGATGAGGCACTTGCACTTCATCTAGCACAAGACCTATGACTCCGTCGCAGGCTACAAAACTCGTAAAAGAAGCGGAAGTACTTGGCCGGTTAACCTTTGAGTCTGTTGCTGTGCCATGCTGCTATAAATACCTGAGCTAGTTAGAGCAAGGCAGCTCAGGTGTGCTGTGCTGGATCACTCCTGTGATGGCAGTAAATATTGATGTGTTCTAAAGCATCTGACAAGTGAAAGAAAGGCAATACCCGAGCATCTTCACGAAGGAAACAGGAAATTGTCTGTTGCTACTATAGTCTTCATCCAAACTAGTGTTTTATTGATGCTTAAGTGTAACAGAAGAGTTTAGTTTTGGATGCTAAATAAATAGAATGAATGCAGAGTCCCCAAAAGGAAAGAGAAGTCCAGGTGAGCATAGAGAAGTCCTGCTCGAGACTCTGAGAGCAGCGGTGGGGAGAGGCTCTGGGACACACCAGGGAAGAGGACTGGGTGTCTGAGGGGCCAGCACTCCAGCACAATGCAGTTCTGTGGATGCTTGTCAAGGGAAACACACAGTAGCACTGGGCCTTGAAGAAGAGCTGTTTGCTTAGGGGCAATTAAACGTTGCAAAATAGTGAAGGACGTGGTTTTTCCTTACAGAGTTCTCTTGGTAGTTACATAGGGAAAAACAGCTATATACAAAGCTGGCGAGTATTTTGGAACTTAGCTTCTTCAGCTGACTGTTCACAGCATTCAGGGCATTTTCTGCAACAGCTACAGGGGAAAAGAAAATAACAATTTTGTTTCCCTGTCTGTAAACCTTACCAATAGAGAAGGAAAAAAATAGAAATTGCTTAAAGCAGAGACTGAGATTCTTAGTAATTTGATAAAGAGCGGGGGAGTGATGTTTATATTTATCTCCTTTTAGCAACAGCTGTTACTGTATGGTAACACTACGGTACTCTGTAAATACTATATCAATACATTTGATTCAATATATGCAAAGCTCTTCTGGACTTTTCTGTATATGGCTCTGCTAAGGAAGATTCAGCTCCTCTCTCTCCGTCCTCCTCTTCTCTGTTCTCGATTAGGATTTTTAGAGGTTTTGCAGGTCACAGAATGTTTGGGGTTGGAAGGACCTCTGGAGATCTTCCAGTCCAACCCCGCTGCCAGAGCAGGATCACCCAGAGCAGGTTGCACAGGACAGCCTCCAGGTGGATTTTCCATGTGTACACAGATAGATTCCACCACCTCTCTGGGCAGCCTGGTCCAGTGCTCTGCCACCCTCAAAGCAGAGAAGTTCCCCCTTCATGTTTAAATGGAACTTTTATGTTCAAGTCTGTGCCTGTTACCTCTTGTCCTGTCACTGGGCACCACTGAAAAAAGACTGACCCCATCCTTCTGGCATCAGTTTAAGTGTTGATTATCATTGATGAGATCTCCCTTAATCTTCTCTTCTCCAGACTAAAAAGATCCAAGTCGTTCAACCTTCCCCTTGAAGTAACTAACAAGCTATGTGGAGAAATAAGCTGAATGTCATCCTGACTATTTACCAGTTTTCTTCTAGACTAGAAAAAGCGGACAATAAGAGAAAAACCTGTGCCTCAGGACAAAACTTGCCTGTTGTCATGAGTTAACAGTTAACTGGTGAAAGAACATTGGAATACTTAGAAATCATGCTATATTTAGAATTTATTCTGTGCAGTGGCAAGGTCAGTGCCTCATTCCCAGTTGTGTGTGCAGAATGCAGAAGTACCAGGGCGTTCTCCCACAGGTCACAGCTGAGTGTACGCAGGAGGCCGGACAGCACAGGGCTCCTCGCTGCTGGGGAAGGGAGCCACGCCTGGTGCATTGAGCTGGTGTTCTCGATAGGAAAGAGATGCTGATGTGGTTATTTCCAAGGTCTCTAGGGAAAACATTTGAAGCATATTCTAACAGAGGCTTTGGAGATCCTGCTTTAAAAAAATAACCAAACAAAACCTGTCAAAAAACCAACCATGAAAGCCAAAAACAAAGAAGGTGCTGCTAGTGAATGCCTTAAGAAAGATGCTTGTGCCTGGAAGTGTTGACACCGATCACAGGCGTGCTTTGCTCCCGTTTCTAACTCCTCATGGTGCACTTGTATTTTACCTTAGAAGCTGGTTATTCCAGGGCACAAAGTAAGGTAATATGTTAGGGAATTATAAGTGTAACTGGCAGTTGTTGAAAAAGCATGCAAGTTTTGTAGGTACGTATATCTATTATGGACAGACTTTTCTTGAAAGCACCGCAACATATCATGTAACTATCTGGAAATTGCTCTTAAGAGTATGGGTTGTTGCCTACAACTTTGTTTCAAGCACGGTACTTTCATTCTGCTTTTCAGAATAGCAGCTTCACAATTTGAAGTGCAGTTAAAAATTCATGATAGACTGAAATGTGTTCACTCAAATTTGCATTTGGACTTTCTTTAGCATTTATCTTATTTATGTTAATAAATAATCAATGTGAAACAGAATGTTCTTACTCTGCACGACTTCAGAATCTTCTGTCACAGAATAAAATGCTGATCATCTGCACCACAGAGCGGTTACAGAGCAGGTTTTATGGTATAACCTATAGGTATTTGAAAGGATTGCTGTGCCAAGTAAGTTTTATGAATCCTTTTCATAGTTTCAAAGATTCATATTGAACTTATATGCATTTCGTAATGATAACAAGATGTGAATAACCCTAACACGTCTTTTGACACTTCACTCTGTTTCTTTAACATACTTGATTCACTGGTTCGTTTGGCAATATCAAGTGAAGCCAGAGGATTTTAAACTAATTTATCTTAATAGCATTTCTAAGAGTTAGAATGTTAAAAATGAAGTAGTGAATAAATTAATTTATTAAATAAAATGAGATCTTCATAACAGGTTGATGAACACAGACATAACAATATTAGTTAGGAACTCTTATTGATGCAGTGTTTCCTGAAGTGTATATTCTACTCATATGAATATTGTTATGTATATTGGACATAATGTTTGTGCATTTGTGATAAATAACTTTCTAGTTGATTAGATGAGAGAACTATTACGGCAACAAGTTAACAAAAAGGAAACAACCTACTTATTAGGTATCATCTCAAATCCCTTATTAGGCATCTTCCCTGAAAACCATCTGTTATTATATAATGATGAAGTTTGATGACAAAGAACATTTGCATAATTCATAGCATGCTTTGACTTCTGATTTGGTAAAATATACTAAAGTTCTTGCCACGGTGTTAAGTCAGTAGTCCAAGTACCTGTGTAGTTTTGAATATATCAATATCGTCTGACAGTTATTTGTAATGCTGAACTTATATGATTGGGCTTCCTCTTGCATTGCCCCAATAGGACAAGCTTTGCACTGAAATGTCTTTTCTCCTGGGATTTTATAAACTTTATATTCTGAAGGTTACACAGTTATTGGTGAAAGTAAATTCAAAAACTCCTTTATGGGCAGTAGACTTATAAATAAAACATAGTCAGAGAGCACAGTTCTGGCATGTACGTAATTTTTAGTGAGGGCTGGCTTGCTTATTTTGGTGAGCAATTGCTGCAGAATAACAGTTACTATAAATATCTGGTAGGAGAAGCATTTAAGGATTTAAATGATCTCACTTGATATGATAGTGGACTCGCACTCTTACAGATTACTGGTTGTGAATCTCTGGGAACAGCAAAACATGTAAATACAATTGCATCTTCTTCGGCACGATTTACGTGCTTTAGACCGTGGGTTGGGAGAGACAGAAATGTCCCGGTTGTAGGGAAGAGCTTGTAGAACTCCAGGCAAAGCCTTGAGGGCCGGGGGGATTCTGGTGAGAATTTCACCTCACCGCACCCATCTCAGCATTCGCTTCCCGTGCCACGGCTCTGCGGTCAGTTCAAATACTAACCAGGGTCTTTGTGCCGAAGGCAGCATGGCATTCATGGTGCACAACCATGGTGGGTTTTTTTTTCCAGACTATGAGGTTATTATGAATATTTCTCAGGTCTCTGAAATCCCATTAGGCACCACACAAGGCTCTATAGTGTCTTGGAAGTTCAGCATGTGCAAGATCGTAGCCCGTATGTGGTTTGCATTAGGCATGCCTTGTGAGACCTCCAGAATGTTTTGGAGCATTTACTTAATTTAAAGCACATACACTAAGTATGTTTAAATCTCAGCATATACTCAAATAGTTTAATTTGGAATTGGATTATCCATATATAGAACTAAACTTTGTGTTAAGTAAAAAGAAAGCTGCATGTTAACTGGCTCTGCTTGGGAAAAGAATTAAGTAGAGCCTGAGAAACGTTTCATCTGTCATTGTATTGTTGAAGCCTTGTCCTGTGATACTAGCAGGGACACGAAATCAAGACTCTATTCATCCTCTTTTGTTACATGGTGGCGTTGCTCAGTGTACGGGGAGTTTTTGCTATTATGCTGTGCCTTCAACAACTGAAGACTCTAAAGCCCTCCTGTCAAACTGTTTGGAGTGTATTTAACTTTAAAGCTTGGAATGGGAGTATTTAAGAAAAAAAATAAATCTGCATTTATTGTCTGATATCTGAAATGATGAAAATGAAGCTGCATATGCAAATGGCGGTGGAAGAGATTCATATTTGTGTGAGGTTCTAGTCAGCTTTTGTGACCATTCTTTCTGGATGTGATGCTCAAAAACATCATTAAGAAACATAAATTTTTTAATCCTTTAGAAAGTAGTTTATTCTTGGTAGTGTACAGTTTGTCAGAAATTTGACATTGCATTGAAAGTTACTGATGTAATTCTATAAGCTTGGCTTGATTTTCTGTTCTATATTTGCAGCTGGTGTTAAAGGTTACACCTTAGAAGACACTCTGGATTCCTGAAATCACATTAGTGACAAGTTATTTAATCGACAGCACTATTTAAAGATGTTTGAAAGTAATGTTGTGCCACTACGGTTGTGAGAGAGTTGGTATGAGGTGTTAAAGATACTGTGCAATAGAATAGGCTTGTAAAAAAGCTGTAAGTCTAAAAAGGGCAGTGAGATGCTAAAAATGTAGGATGAAGGGAATCGAAGGAAGCCACTAGGGGGTTGACTGCCTTTTTTTTGAGGCATCAAATCATCTTAATTGTGGCCATATAAAATGCTGTGTCAGACCTTCTGATATCCAGACTCGGACTCCTCCATGCAACCGTGCCCTGGATGTGCAGCTAACTGCTGCTTTGCTTACTGCCAGACATGTCCACTTGTTTCTACTTTGACATTTTAGACCTACCCAGGAAGAAATTCACTGCTGGAACATTTGTTCTAAACGCCAGATATGACTATGAGGACTCTTCAGCATGTTTGCGGGTTTTTTTGTCTGCTATTTTGAGCACATGGAACTTTTTGCACTGTACAAATCACTGTACAAATGCTGTGCACACAGAAACAGAGAACAGCCTAGTCAGCAAAAGAAAAATTGAGAAGTTTCGTGTTGGTAGCTCAGATCTCAGTTATCCTTCTAGTAGTCTACACCTGTGAGAGAATAGAAATGTCTTTATTTTTCACTGGCAGTGTTTTGTGCATGTAGAACAGAGGAACAGATGGGAAATTCTGATAGTGTTTAGCAAGCTGCCTGGCCAATTGGTAATCACTGAGAGGTGGTTGTAAAGAATCCTTAATGGCTTCTTTGCAAGTTTAGGTAAAGAGACGGCCTTCTGATCCACTATTCCTAGAGGTACATTCACGATTTCCAGAAGCACTCAAACCCTGGCCTAGACACTTTAAAGAGCATTTGAGAACTTATTATATATTCAACTTCCACGTGGTGCTTCATGTATTTGTTGTTTGTCTGTCTCGTGACCTTATTTGCAGGATAAAGGTGGCAGTGAACGTGGAAATTATCGTAAATACTGTGTATGTTTGAATGGGAAGAGCAAATGAATGGCACTAGATAGCAATGTTTATTGTGTCAAGTCTTTGGGATGTCATTTATATGTAACTACTTCTAATTAGTGCCATTCAAACCAACTAAAATGACTCCAAAGCAGATGCCAGTTGTTGCAAGGGATGTGCCTGGATACTTGTCATTTTGTACAGTCAACTGGCACTTACAGCACTGACAACAATTTAATATTAGAGATGGAGGAAAGGTTTCAGTACTAGTGCTCACAGTAATTTTTAATAGGGAATATTTCTCTTAGTAAACTGGAATTAGGAAACTGCTGCCTCTCAGAAGAGAGTTACCATTCCCTTGGTTACTCCTGATAAACAGTAATAGCCTACAGTTCCTCCTTCCATGTCCTCCCTAGGAAACGGGCACCATGCTTCCTCTTCATCGGGAGTGATGCTGGAGAATGAGCCAACGTTAGATGTTGGTCTAGGAAGGAAGGACTCATACTTGAAATTTGTGGATTTGCATTTTCTTTGAGAATATATGCTGGAAAAAATAACATAAATTAATAACTACCTCAGTCTAAATTCTGGTGATATCTGAGTTAAACAGAATCATTCATTTTGATTTTAATGCAGTTTATAAATGTAATCAAAGAGTAATATAGCTTTATGTAAACTGACATCCAAATAGCAATGCTTCGCTTGGTAATGATACTCCCCCCACCCTCTAAAATTGCCTTTTATTTAATTAAGACTCTCCAGGAGGCTGACACTTTTCTATGGCTGCAAGAGCAGCTGTACTGCAGCGATGAACCTCAGAAAAAGCTAAACATCTCTGTGACTGCTGCGAAGCTTGGCAGAACAATGGAAAAAGATCCTCTTGGTATTGCTAAGAAAACAGGCTTCTAGCTTTTATAGCAATTTTCTCCGTGATCGCCATAATACTCTGCAGTGGGGGTTTTGATTTTAAAACTAGTAATTTTGGATGTTTCCCTAATGTAATTTAACTTGCTCTTCTTCACAGAGGTATTTAAAGCCACACTGAGGCTACGTTTGCCAAGAAAGTGGTGAGAATAAGTCCGAACGAGATTTAAGCTTTATGTACATGCTGCTGTTAAGTGGACACTAGTGCATATGGGGACAGATGAAGTGTGGATGCCAGACTCTGATCCCAAAGGCTGGTGGGATTAACCTCCCTGCCTCATCGCTCCTTTCTCTTGCTTATCACATAGGTTGCAGTGGTGATAATTTGCATGTATCCTGGTGTCCCAGAGTCAGGCTGATTTCTGATTAATTTTTCTATGCTGCTGTCATCTTATGCTGAAGGAAGGACTGTTAAAAAACAAGTGGAGTTGGTAAAATTACCAGTACTGAGAAGTACAGATGTATTAAGAATGACTTCTGTAAGTAGAAGGGGTGGGGTAACCGAGATCCTAACACTTCAGAAAATGGTGAGAGTAGTATGAGGCCTTTGCTTTGTGTTGAGGGAGGTTCCTTGGTTTCAAGGAGCTATGCCAGTTCTTACAAATTCTGGTTTGAATAGTTGCAGCCTGATTCAAAGCCTGTTTCAGTTTGCCCTCAGGTGCTTTTCTGGTCTCTTTTGACCACGCTGAAAATGGATTTCTGTTTGTTTCTGTGAACCAGAGGTTTGTAGAAAATAGAAGACAATATATTTTAAAAAAGAACAAAGTTTTACCTTAGGTATGCAGTGTTGTGTAATGTGACAAATTCCTGAGTTCTAGACAGAAGGCTTAGAAAAGCTCGGAAAGAAAATTGAGTGGCAAAGTGGTCTTGAAGAGAGGTTAACGCTATTGAACACTAAGTCTACTGGTAGGCAGTTCCCCAGGATGCTGAAAATGCTGTCCTGATGTGCAAAATAGGAGTGCAGACCTGTGAGCACAGTGAAGGACTCTGGGGTAACTTCGGGTGGGTATTTAGACCCCAAGAAGGTTGGAGACATTGTCCCCTGAACTGGTGAGATTTGTAATGACACTTGGCTTTGTGCTGATTTGGATTCTTAGAACGTCTCTTTCTTAATAGCTGGTAGCGATTGCTGCTTTGAGTTTTTCTCCTCTGTACAAAATAATGTAAAATTCCTATAAAAAAGACTGCAAAATATGCCTTAGTAATTAATTTTTAAATGGGAAAAATAGCAGAATCCATACAGTAGATTAAAATTTCTCTGAGATGCTCCTTCCGCAATAACTGTTGGATTACATGTGAAAGAAGACGACATTTTGTGGTAGTCATGTTCGAGATGAGGATTCTTTCTCCTGCTTGTACACGCATTCGATCATTGTAGGGAGACTTCAGGTAGCTTCAGGAGCACGTTATGGACGTAGCTGAGCAGTACTTCTTGTGTCCTCTGCTGCAGTCAGTGCTCGCTTGAAAGGAGTCACATGTAACAGCCAACTACTGGGGGGTTAAACGAAATATTGTGTGCATCTTGAAGTATATGAGAGTACAGGAGTAGTCGTTTATAAAACTAGAATGCAATGTGATTTTTCCCAATAGGCAATAAATCCTCACACTTGAGATGATAGACCTGTTTCTTCTTAATGAGGAAAAATTCACTCCTGGCTTAACTCGACTGAAGTTAATTTCTCCGACAATAAATTTGGCCCAATATGTCAATACAAACTCAACTCACTTGTGTTCATAGAGATTAACTCAAGAGCATCTTATGTATGCCCAGAATAATTAGTTTACTGTCTCTTGAGGTTTATTTAATTAATTTAGAATGTTTTCCATTTAGAAGATACTTACTGCAGAAATAGGTCTGTTGCAGATAAGAGAAACTCTAACTACTCCTTCAATCTTGTGCTTGACTTGTTGGAAAGAAACTACTTGGAGCAGAGAAAGTGGTATAATTTTGTTAAAGCTGCTCTCTTTGAGCTTTTTTTTATAGAATTCCAGCAACTCGTTTGGTACCATAAAATAATATTCAAATACTCTTCTTTTTTTTTTTTTTACATTTTAATAGCATTGTGCTTCCTCTGGTCAGCTAAGAACCATTGCAATACTTTTTGAAATTTGTTACAGCTTCAGAGAAGATAACTTATTTATAGGAAAGTCTTTCAGATCTGCAGTCAGACGCTGAATTTTTAAAAGGAGGGTATGTGTCAGAAGCTAAATAATTAAAATCCATGCCTTCTCAGCGTTTTATTTCAAATATTAAATATTACATAAGAGATTTTTCCCTGTGGAAGTCAAGCCTTTAAAGTGGTGCAGGCTCGGCCAGAAAATCACTATATTGTACAGTTAAATTGATACGCCTTGAATTGTACAAATAGTTCAAAAAAAGTTCTTAAAATATTTCAGCATTCTGCATACTGGTCCAGATTGTCCCTGCATCGAGATGTTGCAGCGATATGTTGTGATTTTGATGTATTTCTGAAACCTCAAACAGTGACTGTTCTAAAGCTCCAGGTCAATTTTAAGCAAATGTTAGTGTTTGGACTAACACAGGTAGAACCAGGCTGGCGCTTGCTGTAGTTGCTCACACAAAACCTGGATAATGTGTATCTGTGCTCTGCCAAGGCGAGGAAACGTGTAACTTGCCAGATGAAACGCAGCCATTAAATTCCTTCTGTTGTAAACCACTGTCCTCCTCTGGAAGGAATTAAAACTGCATAGATTCTTTGCAAGACCTTTGCTGCAAACAACTGAGAGTCCTTTGCTTGGAGAACTTGCTGGCGGAGCAGTGTGCTCCATCCTTGCATCCTGCAGGAATTTCTTAGTGGTCATCATGTTTAAAAAGCATCTGAAGCTTTGAATACTTACAAATAGTTGCCTACAGTTTTGCTGGAGTTTAAATAGATGCATTAAACCTTTATGACAAGGTGCCTCAGGAAAAGAGCGTGCAAAAGTTTTTCTTCTCTAGCAACGCTTGTGCAGTTAAAGGAACCAACACAAATTTCCACACAGCTCAGGTTCCAGTCCTGTCTTTGTTTACGAGATTGGCGGCCCAGCTGTAACGTTATATGACGGCGGAGGTGTCGTGAGCTCATGAAGTGAATGCTGCTGTTATCTTCTGTCTCCCGTCATCAGAACGGCAGAATTTGTCACTTGCTTGCCGCTTTCCCTTCCGTAAAAGACTTGATAATCTCTGGTTTCCATGAGAAATCTTGAGTGTTTGGTAGGTTGGTATGGAGGCTGGAGCTGGTAACATTCTCCTCTGTTAGTGGCCTGCTTTATACTGCTGCAGGCTGTGCATGGACTCAGCTGCTGTCTCACAAGGGCGGAAAACCAGGGCATCAGGTTCAACCGATGAATTCCTTTCACCTAAAACTGTCCCTCTTTTTTTGAAGGGGATGTGGCGGGTGTCTGGCTCCCAGCTGGAGCCTCTTTGCTGCTTCCACCTCCCAGCTCAAACCCTGATTCTTCCCCCTTCTGCAGGTATCAAACTCCCCTCTGGTCCTCTTAGACTTCCCCACATTTTGGCATTCTTCACATTTCTATCAGTTAGATCTCTGACCTGGAAATTCTGTACCACATTGTTACGTTCAGTTAAGCAAAGGCTGACCTGCCACTGCTCTATGTGATGTACATACACCTGATGGTTTGGGGTTTTCTCCCTCAGTTATGTTTGTAGGAATGTAAACAGATGTGTGGAGGAAGATGACGTTCACATCTTTGAAAACTTCCTTTTGGTATTGGGAGGGTTCTGCTTTTGAAAGTATATATATGTGTTGTGCAATTATTTGTCACAACTTACTTCACATGGCAGTGTTAAGGGCAATGAAGTGTTGTTGACAAGCAGTTTCTCATTATTTGGAAGTTATTTGTCACTAATTATAACCAATGCAGATGAAATGATTGGTTTACGGTGTTTCAAGATTAATGCTGAGGAAATCCCAGAGAGCTTACTGCAATTATCTAGAGTATAGGCACACTGTTGTTCTTGATTCTGGCCAATCCTAGGCTATCACAGTCTTTTTAAACTGTACATCATTCACTTCTCTTGGGATCAATTTTCTATCCAGAGGAACTGCCTGATGTATGAAACAGATCTCTGTAATAGGAGGACTCTGTTTTTCACTGAGTTTTCAGTGCATTTAGGATTATGAAACATGAAAGGAGCTTGCACGAACCGAGACGGTATTTTAACGACAGCCTTTGCAGAGACTGGAGCAACTTTGGAGCGTATTTCTGTCGCCCTGGGAAGCAGGTGTGTTTGGATGGTGTAACTTACCTGCTTCTGTATTCAAGGATCATTTTCCATCCTTCCACCAGCTGTTGGGGTTGAATGAAGGGAATGAATATCCAGGAATATCCTTAATAATGATAAAAGCCTTTAAAGTGCAAGTACTGCTCCGTAAACGAGGAGCCAGCGTAGACACCTCAAGGGATGCTGGTTCAACACCAGCTCCCCTAGGGCCTTAATCCTGCACCGCGGTCACTGCCCTCCTGGCTGCTCCCCTCCCTGGAAAGCTGATAAGCGCAAAAAGCACCATCCAGCCCACGCGTGGCCCTGCAGATCCGCTGCCCAGCCTCTGACCTGTGGTGGGTCCCTTGCTGGCTCCACAAGGGTGTATGTACAGCTGCAGCTGCTGTGCTGCGGACCTGCCTCTCTGCCAAAACCGAGCTCCCTCTTTGCCGGCGCGGCCCTGGCATCCCCAGAGCGGTTTCTGTCTCCGTGTCCACTGAGCGCTGCTGCCTCTTCACACGCGTTTCCTCCCATGATCATAGTGTTCATCCTTAGGGTTGTAAATCGAGGTCTGTAAGTGAGCTTCTTATAACTTATATTTTAAATGGAACCCCGTTTATAAATAACATCAGTAAGGGCACGTAGGAAGTCAAGTCTATTACAGGATATTTTGTTTTCCCTACAAATAATGTCTTTTTAGTTCTTCATTACTATTTCCTTTATTTTTCCATGTGGCCTTCACCACACCCATGTGCTCTAAGGAACCCAAGTGATATGCAGGAATATTCGATTTTTGCAGTTTTGTTCCGTCTTGTATTTATAGGAGATTTTCTGGCGGGAACACCTGGTGTAACATATTTCTAGAATTTTGACCCAAACTTGAAGACTTTTCCAAGGCTTATCAGTGTTCAGGTGCTGCAGAATTTGGCTGTTCTTCCCTTAAGGTTTGATACCCACAGTTGGTGCTGTGCAGCCAAATAAAAGCCAACATCAATCTGAGTTTTCACAAAAATATTTCAAATACTTTTCATTGGCTGGAATTATAAATGAGCCAAGGAGAACTCTTAGGTGGTTCTTGTCATTCTGGGTTTGTTGCGTACTTACGGCAACTTGTCTACTGATTTAATGGAAAGGAGCAAGATGAGCTGGGTTGGAACTGTGTTATCTACTCAGAGACTGCAGTGGTTGTGTGAGGGTTGTTCACACACTATGGAGGTAGAGGTGCAGAACTCTGCGTCCTCATTTTTAGAATCTAGACGATTTTACTGTTATGTCCAACTTGTAACATGTTAGGAAATGAGATTTTTTTTTTCCTGAGCCTACAACTCTTAAAACCCTATGCAAGAGAAGCTGCAATGTCTTACAAAAGTCTTCC
The DNA here is from genome assembly GCA_020746105.1 of Trogon surrucura. Classification (NCBI taxonomy): domain Eukaryota; kingdom Metazoa; phylum Chordata; class Aves; order Trogoniformes; family Trogonidae; genus Trogon; species Trogon surrucura. The sequence continues at coordinate 15,021,548 of CM036626.1, forward strand.
CAGGCATCGGTACCAAACCTGCATGGTGAGAAACGTATGAAGTGAACTATACAAGTGTTTCTTAGGGTTTTTTGTTATTAACCGTTTGCTTAATTTAATTTCCAAGCCTATTTTTGTAAGCAGCACAATTAGACAGAATGGATGGATAATTTCATTGTCAGTTGCAGCTTTTTGCCTTGCATATGTATATATATTTATACAAAACTGTGTAGTTACCTTTATTGAAAAAGGACATGATGTTCCTGATTTAGAAATTAACTTAATCGTGCAAGACAGTTTAGTAACTTTTAAGTGCATCTTGTGGTTTTCCAAAGTTGCCTTTACTGGGGTCTGTAAAGGTAGCATATAACGTAGCAAGGATCTATAATTGAAGTAGCGTTGAAAAATCCTTGAGGCGTTGTACCTCAAGGCAGATCTGTTGCTCTATGATTTGTTCCTATTTATAATAACTGGACTCCCAACATAATTGTAATCATGTGTGTAGATGACTTGACTTGCTCATTTTTTTAAGAACTCAGAATATGGTCTAACAGCAGTTTGCACTATTAGCAATTACTTGTAATGGTTTGGGTATATATGAAGTCCACAGAGGCTCATATGACTTTGCTGTGTGGTTTGGCATCTGTGTGAAGCCTTTGGATCAGAGGATCTGGGCTGATGTGCTTGGTTTGTTTGAAGTCAACTCAGCCCTTCTTTTACGTCAGACAGACGTCTGAACGTGGGGCAACACCCCTACTACCATCTTTTAGGTGTCTGTGGTCCATTCTTTGGTCCTTGTCCATGCTGGAGGCAGAGCAAGGCGACAGCGTATTACTTTGGTTAAAATTTGTATTCAGACTCCTCCGACAAGTTATCTGGGAGGAGAGATGCTAGAGGCCAGATGATACTCTTAAGTTCTAGTTAAGCTGATTTGCTTAAAATTGAGCATAAACATATCAGCATATGAAAGTTAACTAAAAGGAAAGATAAATATCACAAGACATACAACAGTTGAAAATATGTAAAGGGGAGAAAAAAGAGAATAATTGGGGGAACACATTAATGAGACAAGCCTATTTGCTTTCTTATAGTTTAGATCAGGCTGTGACTTTTTTGTGTGAAAGCGTTTAACTAAATCTAAATATAATCATCCCTGTGTATGCCTTCTGGCTTTTTTTATATTGCAAACTGCTGATAATAAAAAAAATTTGGAAGACCAGGTCACTTGTGCTCCCCAGGGCTCAGTGTTGGGGCCACTTCTGTTTAGTATCTTTATTAATAATCTTGATGAGGAAATTGAGAGCACCCTCAGTAAATCTGCAGATGACACTAAGTTGGGCAGGAGTGTTGATCTGCTGGAGGCTCTGCAGAGGGATCTGCACAGGCTGATCCATGGGCTGAGGCCAATTACATGAGGTTCAACCAGGCCAAGTGCCGGGTCCTGCCCCTGGCTCACCACAACTCCTGGCAGCGCTGCAGGCTTGGGGAGCGGTGGCTGGAGAGCTGATGGGCAGAGAGGGACCTGGGGGTGCTGGTGGACATCGGGCTGAACATGAGCCAGCAGTGTGCCCAGGTGGCCAAGAAGGCCAACGGCATCCTGGCCTGGATCAAAATTAGCATGACCAGCGGGAGCAGGGCAGGGATTGTCCCCCTGTTCTTGGCACTGGCGAGGCTGCACCTTGGGCTCTGTGCTCAGCTCTGGGCACCACAGTACAAGAAAGACATCAAGGGGCTGGAGAAGGCCCAGAGAAGGGCAACAAAGCTGGTGAAGTGTTGGTCTCTTCTCGCAAGTTACAACTGGTAGGACAAGAGGAAATGGCGTCAAGTTATGCCAGGGGAGGTTTACGTTAGGCATTAGGAAAACTTCTGCACTGAAAGGGTTATCGAAAGCAGGAACAGGCTGCCCAGGGACATGTTGAATCACCATCCTTGGGTGTGTTTAAAAGCCGTCTGGATACTGTGCTCAGGGACGTGGTTTAGAAGTGGGCATGGTACAGTTAGATAACGATTGGACTTAATGATCTTAAAGGTCTTTTCCAACTGTAACAATTCTATGATTCTATAAAAAAAAGGAATACTGCCACCTGCTTATGAAACATTTTGCTTCATGGCTTAGTTTTTATCTGTTGCAAAAGTGAGTGTGGGCTGGGAACAGGAGCAATCAGTCTGCTAAATAGCAGAATGATTAGAAATCTGCATTAGAACTGAAATTACCCTGAGATATAAATTAATGTGAAAACCCTACAACTTTTAAAATACTTCCACAATTGCTTAAATGTCTGCCTACATGTATGGTACATTCTCAGGTTCGGATCCAAAAGTCAATGGTTCTTTGTTTTCTAACAATATTTAAAGATAACGCTTTTGTACTTATCATTCCTAGAGGTCTCATATTTTCTTCCAGCTCAGAAGATTTATGGCATGAAGAGTTCCAAAATAAAAGACCTTTAATGTGATTTTTCAACTGTATGTAATTTTAGAAATAACTGGAAGGTAGATTACGTTTAATTTTCTCAAAGTTTCAAAAGCAGTTATATCCTTTCTGTCCAACAAACCCTCAACAACAGAAGTGCCAAACTGAATCCAGCATGTCCACAAAAATTTTATCCTTGCTCATCCTTAATTTTGTATTGCACATTAGAAATGAGAGCTCTAAAATCATTCAGGCATGTCCTTCTCATACTTGTCCATTAATTCTAAATAGACCCCATTAGATTTCAGTGTTACATCGGTTTGCTGACAGTGAGCCGTAGGAGCTGTGCCTGGAAGAAACTGATTTCTACCAGAATAAGCCATTAGGGCAGCGCCATTCTCTGGAGATGTCTTTCCACTGGGGTCTGTTTCTTTATTGTAAAGATATCAGATCTGTTTGTGCAAGCGTAATTTAAAAAAAGAAAAGTTAAACACACTTGGACGAGTTTTATCATGTACACACACAACTTGTGCTTATAAACCAACTTTGTGTTTCTGGTCGGTGTTCGCATCTAGAGTTTGCATCATCACTGTGGCACCCCGACATGTTTTCCAGATTTGGGTGTGTTCTTTCTGTATACATAAAGGGATAATTATATGAAAGATATATGCGAGTTTAAGCCAGAATAAACACTTCTGATCTATGTTATGACATTTATTGCATCAACTTTATGTAATCCATGTAGATTAGTTTCTTCTTTTTTTCTACAGAAGTAAAAATTTCTGAGATTTGTGCAAATGCAAACATTTGAAATATATGGGCATGTAAGGATAAATAAGCATTCTGTTGTTAATAGCTTGAGTGTTATGTTATGCAAACATTAGAACTGTAAAAGCGAAAAGAGTGTGGCTGCATTTGCTGTAAGGATAAACAGTCCGTGCTATGAGGATAAACAGAACTTTTTGACCATCCCTGGGTTTTGTACAGACCGTTAACATGTAAACCTGTGGTTGCTGCTGTAGGGCTACAAATTAATACATTTAATTTCAATAACGTTAGCACTGATACTATGTGAGAACAATGCTCTGATATTCATAATCACTTGTATATAGCATGGCATGTGCCAAACGGAGGTACAGATAGCTTTATTTTTCGGTGTGTTTGTATTCTGCTGGCCTTCGATCATAATTCAAATCCCCACTGTGCCAGATAGTGGACTAATGTCTAATCATAATTTGTAAACACTGAGTGAACATAGACGAGGAAGAGAATATGAGAAGCTTGGATGATACCACACAGATCACAGATTATTAACATTATTGTGAAACAAACAACCTAATGACCACACTTGGTTTTCAGGTAAATAAATATGTTCCAGAAAGCATCCTGTGTTATCATTTCTGGAATTACAGCTTTTGGACATCATGCTTAGTCTGTCTGAAGGCAAATTCCAGACAGAATTTTGCTATTGAAACACATCCTCATGGGCTACTGTGGCACAGGGCTCTCTAATTTATACCACTAGGAAGATTTTTTACCCCAAAGTTTCCAGGAATACAATGCAATATTAAAGGAGTTTCTTTCTGAAGAACAAATATCCAGTCAGTTACATACCAGTGATGTGGTGTGTGAAGAGCAAAGTAGCCTGCAAACAGCTTAATTACCTGCCTGTTTGTTATTTTCTCTTAATACTCGTATGATTCAAATACTTTCTGCTGTGCACTTTTCCCCTTTAAGAGGTTACTTGTAAGGCAAAAGCTTGGCTGTACCTTTTCCTACACGTAAATGAAACTGCGGATTGAGAAAGTGCTTTTGAAGCCAGGAGAATTGAATTGTAGATACCACTTTTCTTTGGTTTTTAAACAGCAGGAACACTGATCTGATGGCTTGGTGTTCCTTCCTTGTGCCCCAGGAATCTCCCTGTTGTCCCTCTCACACGGAGACATCCCTCCATGAATAACCCTCTGTCACTCAGCTCAGTTTTCTGACAGCAAAATGAGTGCAGTAGCAGAGTGAGTCATGGCTGCAGAAAGCCATTTCAAGGACAAGCCAAGGGTATTGAAGGCAGCAGCTAAATAAAGCCAGGATTCTGGACCAGTTTAACTGTTTTCAGCCTCAAGAAATTTGACTTTAAGAAGCTGAGCCCTTGGTAGTGAAGCTACTCTCTTAAAATCAACAAAAGCGAAATCTTCAGATGCAGTTTGCTCCTGGAATTCTGTATTTAGGTCCGATGATGTTGCACAAAACAGCGTTACGTAAAGCACAGCAGATGCAGTCTGGATTCAGAGGCAGGGGGAAAGCACGTAACTAAAACAAATGTGGAATGCCATAGCAGAGGAAGACACCTTAAAAATATATTATAAGGAGAAAGAATTTCCAAGTGGGGAGCTGACGTGAAGGCTCAGCCTGGCACTGGCTTTTTTTACTTTTTAAGGCTTAAGGAGGTTTTAAATAAGATTTGCAGCTTGGCAATTGCATCTAATTTCTGTGTCGTATTGGTGCAAGCCAGTGCAGAGTGCTGCTCTGCTGGGGAGGAGGGTGGTGGCTGCAGGGACGGGGACACCTTAGCAGTGGGAGACGTGGCAGGAGTCAGCGCTGGGCAGTGCGCTTGGGCTCCAAACCGTCTGCTTACCCCTGCAGCAAAGCTGCTGCTTGCCCCAGAAGCAGGATCATACTGTAAATGAAGTGTTTGTAAAGTAAAGTAGTCCTGAAGAAATCTGCATCTTCACTGCAGCAGGAAATCCATGATGACAGCGTGTATCCAGCTCGGTATCTTTTGATGGTTAACCACTGAGCTGGGACGCTGCAGGTATCAGCGCTGGTTACCCACCTGCAGAGACATGTACAGTATCCTGCTGGGGCTTATGTAGCTCTTGCTGAAGCCAGAGGTCCTGTGGCTTTGCCATCTTCTTTTACGTGGTTAGTGTTAGAAGGGTTTGGTGCTGTTGAGGGGAGCTGTGTGTAAGGTGAAGTCAGAGGCGTTAGGTGCCTAATCCTGCAACTAGGCAGAGCAAAGCCCTTACTAGTGAGGGAACTGGTGAATCCAACAATGACTATGCTTTCAAGGCATCATTTTTTGAGAAAACTGGTCTGATTTGGTTCTGGTTAGATGTCAGTTGCATTAGTTGCTCTATCTGGTTAGCTATAGAACATCGTAATTAAATAATGTTGTATTTGTAAGATGCAAGCATATTAGGTGGACTGGGTTGATAGGTTCACATCAGTTAATGATGTCTTCTTCAACCAATGTAAGAGGAAACATTTCAGTATCTTAGAGATTGAGTGTTTTGGTACGGTGGTGCACACGTAAGCTCTGTGAAGCATCCCCCTGTATATGTTCCCATCAGTGCAGATGATGGTCTTCCTGTGTATCATCCTGACTTCATGTAAGCGAAAGGGCAGTAGATGCTTATCTGTAGGTGAAGGGGTGGTGTTTTATAGAAACGCCTTGGAACTGTAACGAATGAACAAACTGGATGAATTAAAGATAGTCTTCAAGATCCAGAACCTTTCATCTCAGGTCACTATGATCAAATTCAGCATGACTCGGGATTACTGTTTCATGGCAAATCAGTCCAGTCCAGAAGGAGGGGGAAAGGTGAGGGGATCAAACATAATTGGTACCCTTGTTGAATGAATTGCTCAGATATCAAGGTCTGAATGAAATTGTAATACCTTCTCACTTTTACCAGACAGGTCTAATAGGTCAGAGTTTGGTAGGTCAGTGTAAGAGGAGCTTGAATTACCCATCCCTGGGCTATATCAGTCCTCTGAGGGTTGGCAGGCAGTGAACTTCGTATGCACTAAGCTTAATTGCAAATAACGGCTGTGACACAAACAAAGCGCAGGAAGTTAAAAGATTAATGCAGTTAGAGTCCTTTTATGTTGTTCAAGTCTGTTCCCATAATAACAGGAGTTGTTCATTTTTCCAAGTTCTAGAATCTTGAGGACACATAAATGGAGAGCAGTATTCGTAGTCGATATTAATATTCTCATGTCATTCCTTTTGAAATTTTTCATTGGCTGCTCTTTTTCATAAGCATTGAACAACTAGAATATTTTTCTTAAGATTTTCAAAGTCTTGCAACATGAGCAATGTTTGATTTTCTTCAAAGGGCTATTCTTCAATGTCATTCATAAGCCTGCAGCATGCGTAGTATTTTATGGTGATCTTTGAAGTCATCAATTATGACAATATATGGATATTGCTACACGCCAATCTCCCAAAATTTCACTTGCTTTGTGCTCATGTTTCTCTCTTAAAAAAGCAAAAAGCCACACCAAATAATGCCCCATGAAACAGGTGTGTAATATTAAAGAACAATTTGTGGTCTTAGAGAATAGAAAATATCTTTAAATTTTATCAGAAGTTACAAGGAGAGAGTGAGGACTATGCTAAGCAGTAGAAACTGGGAGGGAAGAGCTGTCTGATATTCATCAGCCACATTGTTTTATTTGAGATAAAATGGAAGGGGAAAATAAGGCATGTGGAAAAGGATACAGAAGGAAGATCCATTAAGATGATCCTCAGAAAGAGCAGCAGTCGTAGGAGGCCCAAAGGGAGACGGGGAAAAATATAAATATGTTTAACAGAAGGGTAGCAGCATTAGGGCAGCACACACACAAAAAAGTCTTATCATCCTTGAGTTTTTCAGCATGGCCATTCAGTTCCTCTCTGCTTGTCATTTACAGAACCTGTAGAAAACAGATGTGTACTCAAGATGTCTGCCTGAAAGGAATGACTGCATCCTGAGCCTTGTTATTTCAAGGTGTTTGCCCTTTCTATATTCATCAAAGTTATTGCATAGCATAGTAGTATATTCTCAGTGCTATTTAAACTGATAACATTCTCTCAGTGATGCTGAAACATACATTGAGAGTGAGTCTGATCTTCTTGTCTTTGTTTCTTGTTTAGTGTCAATGTGTGTCGTGCTTAAGGGATGTATTAATGAACCTTTTTTTTTCATCCTGCAATGACAATCCTCTAGGCCCAGTGTCTTCATTAATGAATAATGATGGAACAGAGTAGGCAGTGGGGTCATTTTATCCTTTAAGTGTGATGAAGAGAATGCTGCATTGCAGCTATAAGCAAAATGGTTGTATGGATGACAAAACACTTTTGAATTATAGTCTGTGTTTCTGGAACATTCTGGGGTTTATGAAGATTGCCAGTTTCCCAAAACTTCTTTTCTTAGGGAAAGGAATCTCTTTTTTATTATTTAAGAAGGTCTTATTTCAATGCTTTCTATTCTACAAACTTGGAAACTTGAGCTTCAATAAAAATATAAAGTCGGTTGTCATGCTATGTTCAACAGCCATTGAAAAGGACTCGGGAAGACATCTGTTTCATAATACTTGTATAGCAATTGCAAAGTAGTAATTTGCATAAGATTTTGGACACCAACCTTACCATGAATGCAGACAGATTTTCCCCAAATCGTTCTGTGTGATGCGAAAACCACACACACACACAAAAAGCAAACCACTTAAAGAACTATGCAAAGAAAAGCCCATTCTCCTACTGCAAAAGAAGTGTATGAAAATCAAAATAAGATTTCTAATTAAAGTTACTAATGGGACAAACCAGCACCTCTAGGTTAAGTTAGGTAAATGTTTTAAATGCTCCTTTTCTTGGGGTGAGCATGGCTGGGATAACTTCATTTTTCCATCTCTTTCAATGTAAAGCATGTAATTAAATTCCTAATTGGAGATTATCTAAATCTATGCCTCTGTGTCACACGATAAATGCCTTTGAGTGCCTAGAATTCTGTCCCATTTTTATATAGAACATTGATTTTAGTTGCTTTTCTTTAGTCTCTTTTTGTTTCTTTTTACTTCCAAGGATTTGTTTCTGTTTTGTCAAAGTAAATTGTGTTTTCTTGGTGCATGGCGTGTGGCTTCAACTCCAAATATTTGTATTGCCATAGCTATGGGATGAGGAGGTACATGTCTTTAGCAGCAGCTTGGAGAAACTGAGGTGAAAATGGTCTAAATCAAACTCAGTCTCAGGGATTTACCTATTCTCAACCTGTGGATTTATTCTGGAATGTCTACTCCTGATTAGCCATTATGGATTACTTCTTTGTACGGATGTTCTTATTTTGAATGAATAGTGCTTCTTCTCAGCTGAGCTGGATTAAGCAAAGCAATGAATTAATGGGTTGGAAGTAAAATGGAATGGCGAGCACAATACAAACCCAGGTGACTGCTGTGCAAGGAGAATGGTTAAAGCCATTGATTCATTAGATGACTTCTAATTTGAGATCTCATCTGTAAAAGCTTACATTTCCACATGCATAATGAAGATTAATTAACAGCTGTAGGGGTTATTTTGGGGGCATTAAGAAAACGTAACTTTTGTTTACTCACTGAAGTTGCCCAAGGATGGTTGTTAACATGAGTTTGGTGCTTTGATGATGATACAATAGTTTGATTTCTGCTAATGTGTGTAACACAAATCCATAAGTATTTGTAATGTGAGCGCCCTTCTCCTAGAGTTTTGCAGAACCGCCTTGTTACATTTTCTTGAATGTGCACTTGCTAAAAGACACAAAGTTTTCAACTTCTTAAACCAAAGAACACATTTTTGACATAACGCATAGATATTATGACTAAATAAGAGATTTGAAAGCAAATCCTTTCCCTTCTGTCACCTTAAATAGAGCGTTATAATTGAGCAATTTTCAGTGTTTCTTTGCTGAAACTCCATCTTTTGTATCCCCAAAGATTTCCCTACTTCTGTCATCAGTGGGAACTGGGTTTTGGGTTTGAAGTCTTCTCCTTTCCAGAGTCTCTCGGGGTGTGCTCTTCTACATGCTTGTTGTTTCTGTCTGTTTGCTTCCGCTACCTGGCATTCCACAGGTCTGAGCTGACCGAGAACAGCAGCTCTAGCTATAGGCATGTACCTACCCCCCTTCCCATGTCACTCTGGCAATAAAATGCAAGATGAGATGCAGGTCAGTGTCCGTTTTCTGCAGAATATCCAGGAGAAGTTACGTGTTCAATAAAGAGTGACAAACTTACTAGTAAGATGCACTGTCCATTTGTGGGGAAAACTTATGAGCAAACCTTGGTGAAGTTTTACATGTTCTAGAATATTCCTATTAAGATTGGATTTTTGAAGTGGGACTGATTTATGCATTAAAATACATGATGTCCTTGACTGCTTCTGACTTACACACATACAGCTGGTGGCTAGGAACACCTTCCTTGAGGTACTTACTTATAATTTAATTTAGTGTTTGCTTTGCACTGGAAAGGAATCTGGAGAACTTAAGTAGTGATTATTGCATTCAGATTAGGTTAGTCATGTTGAGGGCTATTCAAGGTGATTGGCGATATAAACTTCATGTAAGAGAGACTCTGTTCTTTTGGGCTTGTTAGTGTGCTAAATTGAGAGGTGTCTGTGGGTGTTGTGCTCCTTGTGGGGTTCTGCTGCATGTGGGTAAAAGAAGGAAATAGTGCTGTATCCCACCGTACGTCTGGGATTGCTTTGGTCACAGTTTATATCTTCTAATAATTCAAAAGTAAAACAGGAGTCAAGAAGATGCTGTTGCTTTTTGCGGTATTACAAAAGGCATCTCTTGGTATTATCCTATTTTTGTTCTTTATATAAGGCTGAGAACTCTTTGGAGGAATAATATTACATCTGTTCAGTAGTGCCATCATCTGAGGTAAAACTGGTGGTGAGTCCCCTGCTCCACTCTGCGTCTCTTTTACACCTAGGCAGCTTTTGTGGACTGAATTAACTAATTACCAGAAGACTGGAAAGTCTTGAGGCTTTCTTTACCATCTTTTCACCGCTTATCTAGAAAATGGGGCAATAGGGAGCTTGTTTCACTTGCTAAATTATCTAAACTTTGACTGTGTAACTGTGTTATGACATGTTCACTGTCATAGTATTCACGTTGGCACCTTTGGATGAAATTTTACAGTTTCTTTCACTTTTTTTTGTTCAAGTCTGTCCGGTACTTAAGTCTGCAGGACAGGCAGGTGGTGATCTAAAGGACAGATCCCACTTGTTTATGAAGAGGATAGAGCAAACGAGTAATGACGAGTGCAACGGTGTTATGCAGGTAACAGTGAGCACATCACTGTGTACGCGCTGTGTTCGAGGTTTCAAAGGTCTAATTATTTTCATGTTCCTGAGCAGAGGGATATAATCCATTGGATGCTCAAAAAACATTTTATTATCTTACTGTCTTCTCACAGGTTGGGCACTGTGGTTTTGAGTGACATCGTCACTTGCAGGAGTGATAGTGGCATTTAATGTTGCTTGCAGATGGCATAATAGCACTTTTTCTTCAATGTTCTCACGTTTTTGTAATACCTCAAATACTCTTCTGAATCCACAGAATAGATGCACTATAGCAAATGCTCTGCCTCTCGCAGAGGCATGGCGTGAAGTGAGTGCAGTTGCTGTGTAGCTGACAAGCTGACGTTACTCAGGAAAAGCAGATGACACTGACAAAGATAGCAGTGAAATTGAGAGGAGTTGCCAAGTAGCAGCACTCAGAGGTAAAGCCTCAGAAAAATGCAGCTCGATTGCTATCTGTTTTGTTGGGTTTTTTTTCTTTAAGTGAGGGTGGGAAAGAATCGTGCAATGGAAGTAGACTCAACCAAGTGGTTTTTGGTATTTTCATTTGGACTCCCTTATAGACATCACAAAAGTGTGTCCCTTCAGAACATAAGATTTCTTCATCTGTTTTTTACTTCAATGTAAAAGATTAAAACATGTATGTGAGGAATTAGCTACCTTAACCTGAAAATTCCTGGCCTTGTTTAGAAAAAACCCTCTTTTTCCATGTCGTCGTTGTTACAAGAGCATATGTTGTTATACTGTGTTACTTTTAACCTTTCCCATAGGCTTCATCCAATAAATATGCGCTATAGAACCTTGCAACTGCTTATGCTAAAGAAACTGTAGTGACTGCAGTGACAAATATTAATAGTAAAGATCCTTTTATATAAGTAGATGCATGGGACTTTTAGGGTACTGCATAAGAGCCTCATGCTGTACTGACTTAGAAGTCAATGCATCTTCAGCTGTGTAATGTCTCCCTCTCCCAGGCCATGCTTGCCCAGCTGCACAGGCATTGTTCCGTGGGCATTTGCTTTCTCAGACTACGATGACAATCATCCCAAATGGACATGCTCTATGGAACTGAACAGAAAAGCCCGAGAAGTCTTTAGCGAGTCTAGACCACATCAGCCTGAAAGTACATTGCCGTGTGGAGAAGCCAGCTGAGACTCTCCTTAGCGTATATTTGGCTCTACTGAATTTCAGTCAGATGAGCTCCACTTCTGGGATGTTTCATGGACGGGTGTGTCCTTTGGGCGTGATGCTTTACTTGCAAAACTTCAAGTGACGTGAAGTTGCACTGTAATAAGAAACGGGAAAAATCAAAGTTGAAGGCTTTTTATCACCTATGAAAGGTAGACAGTCTAGCAGCTGTTCTTGTAATTGTGGATTTCTTTGTCATGGTGCCACTCAGCAGCAGGAGTCCCCGGGCTCAGTGTCACCAGTCACCCTTGCTGTTGACAGTAAGTAAAGGATAGGTCTGTCCCCGGGTGGGCATGTGGCACCATCCTTTTTTTTCTCTCTCTCCTGTTGGGAGAGGACCCCATGCATGGACCCTCTGTTGTTCCTTGCTCTACCGCTTGCCCATGGCTAACTCTGGTTCTGTGGGTGGATCGCTGGTGGGTACCTCTTTGGCTGCACTTACTCCAGCGCTTAGAGGAGCACCTGCTCACACACAGCTCCCAGCCGGCTCGTGCTTTCGTTCCGTACTTCAGCCAGACAACCAGAGCCTCCCCATGGACCATGACTTGCATTTCTCTTGGCTGTGCCGGATCCACGCGGACAGGCAGAAGCTGCCTCTGTAGCAACCAGAGCAGTTTGCTTGTCAGCGGTGCTACTCAGACTGTGGCTGGGGAATAGGGAATCGCAGATTGATTTCAGGGTCTTTCTTCCCTCCCATCCCCTGTGGTTGCCATTAGCAATACATATGAACCAGTGAGAGTGATGGTAAGTGGATATGAAGGTGTGTTAATTAAGGAAGGCTTTCCACTTTGGCTTTAGTATGTTCTCATTTATTCCTTGTTCTTTTTCTTAGCTAAGACCTTGGATTTCCTCTGTTAAATGTACACGCTTGCTCTCCTCTGCCATTACCTGATCCATACATTGGATCCTACAGAATAGCTGGCGAGTGTATCTTAAGCTGTAGTCAGGGATGCTTGATTTAAATATTAAGGGTAAGAAAAAGATTTCACATTATCTGGAACAATCATATTATAGCTCGGCATTGTAAAACCATGGTTTTGATATTATTTCCCCTCATACCCTCCACTAACTTCATCAAAATGGTCCCATCTTACATGTCTGTGTTTCAGTAGGAAATTGGAGCTTTGTGGGTAATGCATAAGACTGCACAGAGGGCTTCATTGCGGTCTCCTCTGAATCATGCTGCTGCCTTCTGTTGGAGTGAAATCCTGGCTTTGTCTAGATAACCACCCCCCGCCCCCCCCCCCCCAAAAAAAAAAAAAAAAAAGAAAAAAGACATTTGAAGAAACTGTCTCAAGGTTTTGACTACCTGACCAGGGATGGGGGAAAGAAACCATTACATTCCCCTGTTCCCTCTCTGCCTCTGCCATAAAGCCCCAACTGCAGTAAGCTGCTGAGGCTGTGTGATGCCGAACAAACCCGGAGTATCCTGAGGTATCCGACTGGCTTGGGCTTGGTTGGCTTAGCTGCAGTAAAGATGTTCTGTCACTTTCAGTGCTGCCTGAAGATCTGCACTTCTACCACACTGTTGTTTATGTGCAGAGTAACAAGGAATCTCTAATGTCTTCTTTGTTGTCTGGTTCATAATGGGTGGGAGCTGGATGGTGGATATATGTGCTGAATTATTAGTTTATATGAGTATTTCTGCCCCGAATCTGTAATGGCTTTTTTGTACTGGGTACTGCATCAAGATAGAACAAAAGAAGAACATCTCCAGGAGCCTGTGGTACACAAGACATATGTAAACGGTGTAAAGATTATTGAGTGGGGTAAGAGCTGAAGAAATTATTTCTGGGTGGATGATTATCTTCCCTCTCAACAGTTGTACTCCCACTGACAGGAGGGCATTCATAAAAAAGAAATCTTTGTTCTTCTTACTTCATACTGGACCTTCAGCTCTCATTGAATCTTTGTTACAAGCCTTTGCAGAAAGCATTTTGTTGTCTTGTTTAGACAAGAAAAATATTAGTCATTTATTACAATACCTATCTTGATTTTAATGTGATGTCTTGTCCGTTGCCTTGATATTGGCTCATGGCTACGCACTGCACTTAAGTCCAGCCATTAGATTATTATAAAATTGTAGCATGTCTTTCAGATGAGTGGCTTTTTCTGTGGGGGACCCGTTACAGTCGCTATCGGGAACGATTTCTGGTTCTGCTGTTATTAGTCATCTTCTGCAAATTATCTGTTCCTGGTTAATAGCTTCTTTTCAGAGTAATTCTACTTGAAAAAGAAATTAGAAGATAGAATAAATAAAATCAAAATGGTTAGATAAAAAGGAAATGAATGAAACATGTTGTGGAGCATTCTGTGCTTCTTGGCTTTGATAAATCCTGCTTGGTATCTTGCCAGCTGAGTGTAAATCAGGAACTCCAGGAGATGTGAATTTACTCCCCTGTACTGCCACCAAACTGTCTGGGGCAAGAACTTCAGCCTTTTGCTGCCTCATAAAATTGAGATAAGGTTGCTGATGAATTTCTATAGCTAGAAGAAGATGGAGAGGTAGCAGCTCATTGCAGAGAATTGCAAGCTGTTAGAGATCTGTTTCTAATGTTTACATTAGATGCACCAGTCTATAGGAAAGGATGTTAAGCTTTTCAGTTACTTCATTTTTAAAAATGTTACAGATTTAGGGATGTATTTATGCACCCTGTGTGACTGAAGATTGTTTTGCTTGCAGCCTAGAGCAGGGAAGCTTTACGTAAGGGTTTTTGCAGCCAGCTTGCTGCTTCTCAGATGCTGAAGGATGGTCCTTGCACTATGAGGTGGCTGCTGAAGCCCAGTGGAGCTCAGGAGGGCAGGACATGGTGACTTCACCTGTTGTTGCTTTTAGGTATGAAGAGGGAGGATGATTAATGAGGAGATGGAGGAGGAATTAATTCATTTCCAGATTCTGCCACTTCTGTGCCCCACTTTTAGCGTGTTGGCTGTTTAGGTCTGGCTGTAAAGCATTTGACCCAAGTTGGTTTTAAATCCCTCAAGTGTCTGTTGGCAGAACTGCCACGTGGATTCATGGAAGTAGTGGTACCAGCTTACAGGACATGTGCTAGATGATCTGTAATTCCAAAGGCTTTTAATTTTTGGACAAATTTCTTAACATTTGTGTAAACAAATGTAAGCGAGTGACATTAATGAAAACAGGTAATGAGATTCATTACAATTCGGAGACAGCTCTGGTGTTCTGAGATTAGAAGGAAATTATTATTTGTTGAGATTCATTCCCTAATGAAATTCAAGTTCAGCTTGCTGGAACTAGTAAATCCTCTGAGTAAATACTCTCCTACTGATAGACTGGGTTGTCTCAACTGGTTTTGTTTTAATATGACCTAAACAGAATCTCAGTGTACTGCATCCAAAAATTTCTCAAGCAACATACGTGGTAAAACTGGGGGGTCACAGAGGCACCCCTTCTAAGTGTCGGTATTTTCACTCTGTGTTTCACATCTGCAGTGTACATTTTAGCTTGAAAAGAAGGGTCTTGTCCGTGAAACAGGTAGTTTAATGCAATGTATATTTTTGTGGCATACCTAGCACCGAGGCAAGTGTTTGTTTTACTTAAATACCCTATGAAGAAGTGTCATGAAAACATAGTGATGACATCATTACACATAAGGAAGACATAGTGATGACATCATTACACAGAAGGAACAAAACAGACCTTCCTCAGCATTTGATCAAACCGTAACAGTAATCACAGTTTGCTGTGCATGTCTCCTTGCCTTCCCTGATTTCTTAGGCAGAGACAGTTTCCTAAGGCAGATCTCGGAAACTAAATCTGCTTGTTACTAGCTATGCATTTGAATTGAAAATTTGACTTTTTCAGCTCTTTCAGTCACTAGATAGATTATACTTCTTACATTGAAGTGTAAGAAGAAAAGGCCTGCTGTCACTTCTAGCTTTTTCGAGAGAGAAGAGCAAAATAGTGCACGGAAATTTGCTTCCGATGCCAGAGAGCAAAACCCTGCTAAAAATGTTGAATGACATTGTGGGTATGAATTTTCTACATTACAACAGCAGTAACTGGGCTGATATTTCTAATCCACATTACAAAGTTCTGAGAACCTCTTGCAAGAGCTGTAAGAGCTTGGTGGGCTGGGATACTAAAGCAGAAGTGTAGCAGAAGTACTGGCAGAGAGTTGGTAAAACAAAGCAAAGAAAATAAAATACTTGTTGAGGTGATACTTTGTGGTGTTTTACTTTTGATTTGCTGTGAAGACCTAGGTAGTGTGATGCTAGGAATGCTCACCATTTGAGAGGGGAATCTGAGACTAGGGCGTTAGGAGCTCATGAGATAAAATATAGATCTGTGTTCTCGTAGGAAGAATTTAGGCATGTCCTATCTAATTGTCATTAGAGTTCATTAATCAAAATAGTTGGCTTACCTCTATGCATAACTCCAGTAGCAGTTCCGCATCGCTGTGAAGCCTTTACTTCCCTAGCTGAACCTTTGTTTGTTTTTTGGGGTTTTTTTGCATCTGAAGTAACATACACTGTGATTTCGAAATTACACTTTTTACTACTTGAAACTTTCATCTAATTTTCTGGATGCATCAGAAAATGTACAGAAGAAAGTAATGAATGGTTTAGTTGCACGGTTAGTAGAGGTAGTAGTAGTGGTAGTTAGACAGATGTAGATGAGGAACAGAGAAAATGAATTCTCCGCTTTTTAAATCTTTTTCTCCCTCCAAAAACACAACCATACCAGATAAAATCAGAAATGCATTCAATATACTCCCCAACCTTGTAGAAAATGTTTTCTGTGCCATCACTTGTCATTCTCCCACAAATTGCAAGCAAATTCAGTGGAAGTTTTTTTGAAACTGAAACCTTAAGAAATTTTTCAATACTTAAAGCATCATTAATACATTTTTACAATATTTCCTAAGCCTATGTATACTATATGTATATAAATTTAATCCAAATCCACATAATCATTTTAAAACACTTGAGTCAAGTATTGCACAGCTTTGTCACAGAAAAGCACATGAAAAAAAGTAAACTAATCATACTTGTGTGGACAAATGAACAGAAAGCCAGCCAGTCTGTGCCTAATTGTCATAAGGAATGTAAGGTGCAAGGCTGTTTCTTTTGCCAGTAACACATGAAGTCTGAAGTCATATTGAACTAGTATTTCCATAAATCTTTTTTAAGCTCCGGTAGTTCTTTTTCACTTTTTAAAATGTTTTATATCGTCATACAGAAATGATATTTCAAATAACTTTCACTTCCAGTGCCCTTTCGTTATTGCCACAGGACTAATTGCTTTAGGGATAAACGAGAAATGAAAAAAAGAAACATTCAGGAAGAGTAATGGAGTCAGTATGTGCAATATGAAAAAAACCCACCCAACACACAAATGTCTAGCAGCAGGAAAGCCGTCTCCTGGTTAAATGTACTGGTGAGGCCAGATGTCCACTTCCAGATCTTGCTGTGCTAACTGACGTTTTTCCCACCTGTCCCGCCTGTCAGTGCCTGCGGGCTGGGAGGCAGCGTCCCGCAGGGCTGCCGGCGCCACCGAGAGCGGGAGTGACCTCCACGCCTCTTCAAGCTGCCAAGTTAGGCTCGTGGAAAACACCTTCAGGGTGATTTAAAATAATGTTTCTGAATAAAGCAAATTATTTGAGAAAAAAACATAAGGAGTGCCCCCTTATACCTTGTGCCAGCAATATTACAGGGAATTTATGGAAGCTTTTGCAAAACAAACAGGTTCTTGGGCACATTTCCCTTAGCTGTGTCTTTGTAGAACTTTGGCTTTTCTATGTGTTTTGTTGTCCCTTTCTGAGCTTATCTCTAACTTAGGACCATTATGATATGATTTCATTGATTGGTTTGTAGATTTCTTCATCCTCTCCTTTCTCTTTTTCTCTGAATATAGGAGTTTGTTAGATTCTGGTATTTGGTGGGAGAAAAAAAACCAACAAAACAAAATTTTGCTCAACAGGGTTTTTGAGTGATGGTCAGATCTCAGAAGGGGAAACCTTTTGGTTTGAACTGAACATTAAATTTCATCTTCCAGTATTTCTAAATGATTTACATGAAAATTAATTTAATGATTAAAGATGAATAGCCTCTTTTTCAGGTGAGACTGACTTGTGAGTAATTTTACCAAGTCTTCTTTACATAGACTTACAGAAAAGGGTAAAGTCACACACGATATATTCTTGCCTTTTTATGGGTCTCAAGATAATATGTATGACCCAAAAAACTCAGTACATAGATGTTTTAAATTGTCTATTTCTCAACCTTATGTAGTCTAAATTTCTATGGTGTCTAAATGAACAATTTTTGTCTTAGAGAAAAAGCAGCTTTTTGGGTTCCAGTATCTTCTGCTTTGGAGGCTTCTTTAGTATGTACATATACTTGTGTGTGCATATATATATATATGCGCATTATGATCAGTGACAAGATAGATATACTTTTTATGGCCTCCTGACAGTAAAGTACATAGCGTAATTTCAAAGTTGTGAGTTCATCCTGTCTAGATAAATATAATTAGGATTGTAGAAAAATACTGCAGCTCTTTCCTGTACGATTTCAGCCCTCCCTGTCACGCCGCTGAGTACCCAGTCATCTCCTTACCCGCTGGCGCTGGCCCACCGCTGTGCACATATGTTGTGTGTTGGGAGTCGGGCCTTTGTTCAGGCATCTCTTCCTTCAGCTTTCCAATGTGCTTTTGAGGTTTTTTCTTTTTCAGAGTTTTGTGTTGCTGTTTGTGAATACATTATATGGACATTTCTGCCCCAAATCCCTACCACTATCAATGCTCTCCATGTGTTTTCCCTTTTATGTAAGAAGTCACCGCTGTATTTGGAGTAGGCTGTGTTTTGGGGGCCTAGCCCAAATTATGCATGCGGTTATCAGTGAAAATCCTTTGTTGTATTTAAGGGCTTTGCAGCCCTCAGAGCTAACCCAACTGCGTTTGGTCTGTGCCAAAGGCTTGTTGTCCCTGTGTCAGATCCCGTCAGTGACTACCCTGCTCTCTCACGAGTGGTTTTTTAACTTTTGTGGTCTGCACCGGGTCACAAAAGAGCCACTACAGACTGGCTCATAGCCTGCGGTTCCTGTGTCACAGGACAAAGTGTTTACCCCACGTTGGAAGCTGACTGGGAGCTCATGGAGGAGCGGAGAGGTTTGATGTGTTACTGTTTGAATCACGGAGAGTAACGTAGACGCACTTCATAATAGCCGGAGCCTGTCACGGTGTCACTAAGCACTAGGCACTGAAAATTAAATGACGTGAGGTAATAACTACAGCATTCCTTTATCTGGGTGAGATAGATAGTATTTCTCTGAAGCTGAAGGTGGAATGAAAGTTTGATGAGTTAACCAAGATCCAGAAGCTACACAGCGGCTGTAATTATATACCTTAACTGAAAGAGGAGTCACCGGCTTTGCCTGTACTGTAGCAGGATTGATATGTTCAGAAAAGCATCGCTTTAATCTTGAGGCCTGGTGCTTTCGTCCAAGAGGTCACTGCTGGCTGCTGGGAGCAGTCGCACCAGTTCTGAACGAACGAGACAGAAAGCTGAGCACCGTTGGCAAAATGGGGTCCTGAATTGTTTTACCTCCTGTCTGGAAGGTGCCGTCAGTTGGCCTTTCCATTCCATTTCCATTTCCACCCCATGGGTGTCGGTGGCCTTCAGGGGAGGCAAGGGCTCGCCCTAAACTGCCTGGGGAGAGGAATGCATCCCGCCAGGGCACCGTCCTTTCCTCTTGCTCTCTTGCTTTGTATTCCTCTGAGGTCAACTCTCAGTTGAAGTATTATCACTGCATCATCTTAGGGTGAATAAGCAGAAATATCTTTCCTTTGCTGATTGCATTCAAAACCTATGGTGTTGTAAACGTTCCAACTGATAACAAATATTACTTGGCAGATATGTGTAACCACTTATTTTGTTGCAGTTCGTTATGCTGCTGGGAGCGGTATATGGGCACAGTTGTTCTACCCTAACACTTGCTAGTCCTTTCTTTCTTTTTATCCTCCTTTTTTTGTCTTTTTTTTTTCCTTTCCTCAAAAAGGCACTAGATGTGCATGTATCAGTATAATTTAAAAATGGGGAAAAAAGCAGCTAAATGGGTTGTTCAACACGGCCACACATTCTTATACTGTATGCTTGCATCAAAATGTTTTTGAGATATCAGGCAAAATACACACATTTTTATATCCATCTAAGGATCTCGTATGGTTCCCTTATTACTTTCTTTGCATATATAATCTGTCCTTTCATCTGTTTTCATTCACTTAACGATAATTTGCTGCAGTTCATTCCAGCGATTGTGTAGCAGCATGCGTGCGGTGAGAGGGGTTGCTCTGAAGTAGAACAAGACATACACTGTTGATTTATACTTTGAGGTCATCGATGTGAGGTCAGAACAAAGATCTGTGGGCTGCTTCTACTGACATTACCAAAAGCTGCCAACAGCTCTTCCAGCTTCATCCCAAATACAATCTATTTGTGCTTTATGATCTATTTCCAGAAGTCACTGCTTACGTGTATGCATGTATCTATATATGTAGTCATTATTAAAGTAAACCTACTAACTCAAGGATTTTGTGATTAAGACTGGTGGGAATTGGTACTAAATAGAGTCATTAAGCATTCTGTGCAGAAGGTAAGAACAAATCATCTTGCAAAGCAAAATTTCTGGAATATCTACCTATTTGTTATGTGCAAACAGTACAGTTAGTAGTTGGTCTTGGAGAAATAATTTATAGAAATGCAGGTATAAGTGGGAATTTTCTGTTTCTCTGCAATCTTAATTAATTTAATTTATTTTCTTCTGTTTACAGGATTAGCTGGCACTGCTGCAGACCTAGAAAAAAGAAAGCTTATTTTTGGAAAAAATTTTATACCTCCAAAGAAGCCAAAAACATTCTTACAGCTAGTCTGGGAAGCGTTGCAGGATGTGACTCTTATAATCTTGGAAATTGCAGCCATCATATCTTTGGGGCTTTCGTTTTATCAGCCACCTGGAGAAGGGAATGAAGGTAAAACCTCTTTGTACAAGTCATTTGTGTAAGTTTAAGTAAAACCAGTCCTATCTCTGAAATGAATTCCATGCTCACCCTCCAGCAGGTCACTGATAGGAAATTTCCATGTGATTTGTTATTACCATTACATCTGGTACTGACATATTTTTTGTATGCTTGACATTTCTTTGTGCAAATAGCTGGACATCATGACATGTGCTAAAGACAAATCATAATATTCTTATAAAACTGGAGTATTTTTGTTGCTGTTTTCACCTTTGAGCATGCATTTAGTGTTCAGCTTAGATGATTGGTTACTGCAGTTTGGAGGAGAAATGTCTAATCGCCTATATAACTGATGTATCCTATCTACGTGTGCATGGGCAAGCCTTCAGCTAGTTTATACCAGCTGAGGACCTGAATTTAGTAAAATTCACCCATTTTAGTATTTTTAGTGATACAACCAAGGCTAGTGAGCCTGGCTCAAAAGGGAACATTAGAGGCTAAGGCACATTACCTATAAACTGTATACTGCAGAATCCTCCTGTGAGGTCTGTAGAAAGTTTTTAACACCATGCCTGTCCCTCTCCTTTTTCCCTCCTTTGGAAAGTACTCTTGAATTCACAAGCTTAAAATATTTGTTCCTCTACATAAATGCAAGATTTCCATTTCTGGCAACTGATCCAGATTCCCCCCCCTCCCCCTGCTCTCTCACAGACTTACAAAGCTGGATAAAACATGCTGTGTGAAATGACGTGAATAGCTTGGCAAATGTATGAAGAATGTCTTCTCTAAATATAGCCCTGAAATGCTTTTTGCATTCACTTCAGCCTCCTTTGGCTACTTTCCTTGAAGACCCTTCCTTCTTCCTTTTTTTCCATTCACGAGCAGAATCAGCACGTAGCTATGCAGAGCTCTTGCATCGTATTTATGATTCTTTAATCCTTTATATATAATCAGCAACCTCTTGTTGTTTTCTCACTGAATTTTGAATATGTGACTATTGATTCAGCAGGTGGCTGATTTAGGCATGAAACAATAGAGGAGTCATTTGGTTTCGAATTGAAGAAAATGTTTTTTATTATTGCCTCATGTAACTGGACATAGGAAAATACCTTGGGGACATTGTAAACCATGTGTGATGCTTTAGAAGATTAGAATTTAGTTCTGAAAACTTTTTTCTTAGGCATAAATGTGCAGACTATCCTCTTTTTAATTTATTTGGGAAAGGAATTTTGAAAATAGGATTGTTAAGGTTTTAGGAAGAGGGAGGATGTATCATCAGACAAACTTGGTTTTGGTTTTTTTTTTAAAAATTATTATTATTCTTATTTTGGTACTGCATTTCAAATGTTTCTTTTCCCATGGGAAGGTATGACACATCTCAGCCTGAAAAGTTCAGCAGCGCAGCCTGGGAAAAAGAGTTTATGTTTTCCCACAGCACAGTATTTTATTCAGTGGTCACTGTTTTCCCTATGATTTTAGAATTGTTTTCCTGGAAAGTTTTCCCATGTTTTAATCGGGAGAATAAATCAACTTAGTGAATATCTTTTAATCCAACTTTTCAAACACATTGTAAAGGTCCTTTACATTTCTTGGAAGTCTGTCTTTGAGCAGTTGTATAAGATGAAAGGGAATCTCCCATATTTAAAATCAGTATATTATAAACTGCTGCCATGAACACTTAGAGTTTATTGGTAAATCTTCTTTTTAAAGTGTTCCATACATGGAAAAACAGACATATGAAGTTTGATGTTGCCATCGGTGAAGTGGGGTGTAGTCATACTTGAAACTGGTTTGATGGTTGTGCATAACCTTTGCAAACCAATTATGAAATACTGGTTTTTATATACATATATATAGACTAACGTTGAGTAAAATTCCAATGAACTTTTTATGAAGGAACAAAATATGCTGGTTTGTACTTAAGCCAATTTATTGAGCTTTTTCTTGAATTGAATGTGAACCTGGCTTCAGACCAAACGTGGCCCTGTCTGAGGAGGTGGTCGTTCTTTCAAGAGGCAGCATCTCGCAAGCTTTCTGTCTTGTGAAACGTCTGCTTACCTGTCCACATCTCCATTCCGTGTTGCTTCAGACTGGTCCATCTGTGCATCGCTGTTGTAACTGAGAATACAGAAAAATGATCATACAATATGTAACATCCTCACAGCAATCTTCATTTATGCCTGAACTTATTTTCTGGAGGTGAGAGGAAAATATTGCCTATGGGACGTAACAGTGACAAATGCCCCTTCGGGAACCGTGAAAACCTGTTATTGTTCTTTTCTGACTCTTCCCCAGATGAAATTTATGCATCGAAATGTACATTTATTTGCAAGATTTAATGTTTTTTCTTGAAAATAAAAGATTTTCTTCTGAAAATACAGCCCAGTGTTAGGAAGGGGACCCGGCGTTTCCTGCTGTCTACTCTTGAACTTGCCAACTCCTCCGCAGCCTTCCTTAAGTTTCTCGGGCAGTTGCTGGCTGACCAGAGCAGCTGTGCTGCCCCAGCCCCGGCTGCTGGTGTTGTGGGGAGCGGGTGAGAGGTGGTGCCAGTCTCTGGTGCTCAAGTCTCCTCCAGATCTCCGCACAGGAGCAGTGTGGAGGGGCTGTGGTGCCTCCTCACAGATACCGAGGCTTGGTCCATGGGCTGGCTCGCTGATGGTCAGCTGCGCTGCAAAGAATTTCTTTTTCTAGATGATGTGTTCTTAACTATTTTCTTTCTCTTTTGTTTTTTTTTTTGACTGTCACTAAAATTTGTTGGTATTTGATTAGGCTGATTGATGACAACATGAAATACAAAGCTTGTGACAGTCAAGTTTGTCTGCAGCTCAACAAAAAATTGGCCTATCTTCAGGAGCAACTTGAATGAGAAGGCCAGGGAGCTGTAGTTGACACCAGAAAAGATGGTATGTCTTAGGAAATATCAGAGAAGGGTTTGGACAGGCTGGAGTCCACAATGAGAGCTGGATATCTTTTATTTTGTCGCTGTTGAGTATACAGAGACCTGAGTAACAGATGACAGTGGTGTAGATCAAGTTCATTAGCAGTATGGAGGAGCATCTGAAGAAGCGAGTCTAAAGCAAGGCTGTGATTTGATTTAGCCTCTTCAGTCTTTCTTGGGAGTGGAGTCTTGTGGACATTACCCAGTGGTAAGGAGTGGATGTGCTGGGCTGTCGCACAGGCAGAGGGGCCGTGCGGCAGGGCTCTGCCAGGCTCCCTGGCAATGTCTCTGCCCTGAACCGCATCCCTGCAGCGCTGGGGGGCACTCTAAGAGTGGAGGGAGAAATTCAATTTCTCTCATGCTGGACATACTGATATTTCCAAACATCTGTAACACAGTTTGGTATTATCTTGAGTTAGGTAAATAGGTTATTATCTACTGAGTTGCATTTAGTTTACACTATTGGAAACAATTGACATTTCTGTGGTTTTGAACTATCAGTAGTGACATTTCTCAACCAATCTTAACTGTAAGAAGTAAGGATCTATTGTTGATAGTACATGAAGTTTTCGTTCTGCTACAATTCTTCATTTAATATTATAGTGACTCTTGGAAAACATGATTTAATTTTCTACTGCAATCACAAAATCTGATCTACAGGAGTTACCAGGTAATGGTGGTGTTTTCTTTTATTACTTCTCCAGAAGCTACTTCAGGTCCTGTGTTTTCATATTTTCACATTTCAAGAGGAAAGTTTCAAAAATGTTGTTCTCAGAAGCTATGCTAGAGGTTTTTTTATGATCTGCTTTGCATTCCTTTTTACCATCTGACAGGCCATTAGGAGCAATTGAGAACTTCTGCATAAATTATTGTCAGCCCTGTGGCAATTACTGCTCTCATTACTGATCCACACAGAACCATTTTTTCACTCTTTCAAAAAAAGTGCAAAACTGCTGCTGCATTTTAGCAAATGTGTTCTGAGAGCGAATTCCCGGTGCAGATGTAGTCTCTCCTATAGTCATGATGACACAGCGGTGAGACTTAGGCAACTTAAAAACACTTCTTTGCTCAGAACAAAATCCTTCTATGTCCTGGGTTTATAGGTTACAGACTCTGTTCCCTGAATAAACAGAATGGCGAGCCTGTGATACGTAGAGAGGATTTACAGGATCCTGGCTGCTTTTTTTTTTTTTCCCAGTGGTAGTCCAGGTTAAATTTGAAATATTTTTATGTCAGTGTTTGGTGAAATAATTTTCAAATACAGTTTGTGAAGAAATATCAAATGTCCTGTTTTTAAAAGCAGCATATGAATAGAAAGAGCTGCTTCATAAGATTGAGTACCTGGTCTCAAACCATTACATTACCTGAGAAAATGAAGCATTATTTGCTTAGACTCAGTAAGAAAGCTACCAAGGGAGTGAGACACAGCAGCGCTTCTCTCAGTTGCTCCCCAATCTCTGTCTCGTTTTGACTGTAGAATTTTTTTTTTTTTTTTTACTCCTTAGATCTGTGCTGAAACAGCCGGTTGTTCTTGCAGAAATGACTGAATTGCAATTTGGAGTTTTTCTGTTCCTCTCTGAAGCTGTTTTCATACAGCCTGCCCTGGAATTCAGAGCAGATCAGCAGCATTGCCCAGTTCTGTGTGTCCTCCATTGATACCCTCGTTGAACTGGTTAAAAAGTTTCTGCTAACAGCTTCATCAGCAATTTCTGAGCCTTCTTGAATCATCTCGCTCATTACTATCTTCAGACCTTATATCACACGTGGCTCTTACTGCCCAGGTGCAAAAAACACTGATGTCAACACCTGGGAATCATTTACTGTTTACATGAATGTAACAAACCTTTTAACTTTTCTTCCTTGAATTCCATTTTCTTACGTGGAGTAAAAAAGGGAGAAAAAAGTAGCCTGAGGTAAGATGTTTTAACGTCCCAGTGTTCAGTGCAAACCCGCAGGCATGATGTCTATTTGCAAGCAAACAGTTGTCTGCAGCTTGAGGGTGGGAAAAAGGGAAAAGTCTTTTTGGTTGAGGTAGCTCCTATTAAAATTCTCAAGGCAAAACTACATTGAAAACAAAGGTAAATGATTGGTTGCATTGCTCAGCGGAGGTTTGGCTGGGTTTGCCTTCCCCTTACTCATGCAACAAGTTAATGAGCAGGAAAAAATACAGAAACATGGCATGGTCCCCTGAAATTTCGTCCTCCCAAACCACTTGCATGAAGCTGCTGGTGGTGTTGCTGTGCTGCTGCTGCTAGGGGCTGGGGTGCCTGCTGACCTCTCATGGCTTAGTTTCCTCCTGTGAGGAGGGTTGCTCATCTTGTTTCTGTGCTAAGCCTCCCTGTTGAGGTGTAGTACTCACCTGTACTCGTGGTTCAACCGTTCTGTGCATATCTAGCAAACCTTATGCTCCTTATATATGAACCTGAACAAGTACAGATCAAATGGGCAGGCGGTCGCACTCAGGTATGGAAAGGCAAGAGCCAACGTGCTCATCAGTGCTGGGTTTGCCACGTAGCTGTCAAGGTCTTCACTAGGGAAGCAAAAGCCAGCCATGTGATGTTAGATAAAAAACTGTAAAAATCAGTCTGAGGCGAAGAAAACCCCAACAGAACATACAATTTACCCCGACCTTGTCCAGATCTGTCGCTTGGGGTCTGAAATGCTCTGCTGTTCTCATCTTCTCTCAGGTTACTGCCTATGAAGATACAACTCAAAATACATCTCCTGACTTTTCATCCCATTGAGCAATAGGAATAAGTCACACTGGGAAAGATTTGACCAGTCATTAGTATCTGTGGAAGAAAGGGGAAAAAAAGTAAAATTTTAATTTGTATATGTAAAGAAGATGCATTAAAAAGAATATATACATATGCATATATTTATGTATAAATAAAACAGCTGGCAACAAACTTCTCTTTCTTAGGAGTGCAAGTGCTGAACTTAATGTCAGCTAGTGTGAATTTCCATCCAGTTTGTAGTCTGTACTGATGTACATTTTTAGAAAATATTTCTGTCTGTTGGGTCAGCCCAGTCTTTCTCCTTGCAAATTCCTTCCCCTTCATGCAAATTCTGCTGGAGCAGAACAGCTGCAAGAGGCCATCTGCTGGATTTCAGCTAGACTCAAGTATAATGTCACATTATAAAGATAGATTGTCTGTCCCGATTCCCCAACCCTTATTAGAGGTTTTGTGGAATCTCTTGGATTAAAAATATGTTGTAATAACATGTAATTAAGACATTGCTCCTTCAAAACATTTCAAAATTTTGTTGTTATGGGCAGTGTCTTTTGTGGTTCCAGTTCTCAGATTTCCTTAGACGAGTTTGTGGTTTTATTGCTTTTCACGTGACATCTAGGCTACTAAAGGGAATTTTGCCCTAATAACATAGAGCGGGCAGTCAAGCATTCCCTGGCATACAGGGGAAAATAAGAAATACCACCTTTCTAATATAGCTCTAAGGTCATGTTAACAATTATGTTAATTGTTCTGTATTTGCATGTGTAAACAGCTGAAGTTTCTCATCCAGCTTTTAACCTTCTCCATAAATTATGCTTTTTTATTACTATATTTTAAATATCTTTTACCCAAGGAGTAATTCCTATCCCTCATTGCCTATATCTGCAAAGTGGCCAAAATCCTACACCTGTATATTGTTATCTTCAGATTCGTGTGCAGGGCTTGGCTTCTGTTCTTGTACCCATTTCTCTGCATGCAGAGAAATTTTCCATCCGTTGGAGAATGCAACTAGAGATCTCAACCTGTCGTGCTGAATCAGGAGATGCCAGCCAGCACCGCAGTCTAGCAAGAGGGACATTAAAAACAAGGGACAGTGGAGAGAGAGGTGAAAAACAACCACATGAAACCCAAAACCAGCCTTGCACCATCAGAAGAATAACGGCCCACAGCTCTATTGCTCTGTGGAAAACTCATAGAGATTAATTTCTTCAATTTATGAGTATGCAAGAGAAGTGTGTTTCCTTTGGGCAGGAAGGAGAACAGGCATCGCTTTCCAGGTTGCCCACGAGGGTGGATGCTGGCGCTTACAGGGAGAGCTGGGCAGTCTCGGCAGTCTCTCAACCCTTTCCTGTGTTGCCATGCGTGACGAGACAGCTTAACCTTAGATCTGATAAAATCTGTCTCTTTTTTTTCTTGTTTTGAATCTATGATTTTCCTCTATGATTTTCCTTCTTTCAGTTTCTTTACCAGTAGTTGTGGCACAACTACATTCATTTTAGTATTTTCATGTAGCTGATATTTGGAGTCTCTCCTTCCTTCAGTACCCAATTCTTAATGATTTTCTTCCCACTCTCACAGAAACTTTTTTTCTTTTTTAGCGTTACTGTCCAGATTGTGAACTTACCTAGAAGCGTAATGTCTTAGCAGATTGATCTGCTTTTCTCTGGGGATTCTAGGAATATTACATTTTTTTAATGAAATCAGCTTATTCTTAAATGGCATAAATATACAAAATACCTGCTGGGGAAGCCCTGAAATAGATTCTTGTGTACGCAAGTGCATATTGGCGCAGGAGAAACGCGCAGGTGTCCTTTGGGCAGGAAGCAAGCCTTGGCTATAAAGCGAATAGCAGGATTAGCTCCGCAGGAGCACTACCAGCTCATCTGGTGTTGGAAGTGGTACTCGGTGTTATTAAATTCTGCGGCAGAGTACAATCAGTTCCTGCCAAATGTAAACGTGTTGTTTTTATTGATATTGATCATTTGTATTCCCTTAACACTAGAAATAAGCGCTAGCAAATCTATGCATGGCTCAGGGTTTCATTTAAACAAGAAA
The DNA here is from genome assembly GCA_020746105.1 of Trogon surrucura. Classification (NCBI taxonomy): domain Eukaryota; kingdom Metazoa; phylum Chordata; class Aves; order Trogoniformes; family Trogonidae; genus Trogon; species Trogon surrucura. Next base: position 15,049,931 of record CM036626.1, read on the forward strand.
TACTTGTGTGCCCCCTTTGCTTAAATGACCCTGGGGGATAAGCAGTTGTTTAAAAAAAAGTTAAAGAACGCAAAAGCACTACTTATCAAGGAACTTTAACAAAATTTAATTAAGCTTAATTAAAAGTAACCTCAGATAAACAACCAAATAAAAATCTTGAACTGTCCTCTGAGGAATATACTTCCTTGTGAGATGCAATGAGTATAACGGAATATAAACTAAATGTTTTAATGCAGCGTTTATCATTTTTTACCCTGTCTTTACCCATACAGTCCACATCCAGGGCTTTATCATACATTTTTCATAGCATTTTAATTCAGTAGGGCTACTCAGATGGTTAATGAAGCACATTGGGTTTTTTAAAAGTCTTTTGCCAGACTTTTACATACTCGAAGTCTTGCAGGCAAATTCAAGATCCTAGGACACAGAGATTTCCACAGGGAAGTGTTGCATATGTTTTTCTGTCTCTAAGAACCCATCTTGCTGTGTTTCATTAATATGCACTTAATTTATTTGATTAATGAGTAAAAGAATCGGAAATGTCGGGAATGAGTCAGCTGAACAAAGTTAATTTTCTGTGTTTCATGGTAGTTTTAGTTCTTAATTTTTTTTTTTAAAAAAGCATTTTGCATGTGATAACATAGATTGCATTAAAAATACATAAATGGAGGCAACAAAATAATCTTTAAGGCCAACATTAATGCTACTTTACAAGTCTCCTAAAATCACAGAAGTGAAAAAAAAGGTCTTTTCCCAGCACTCCCAGTTATGAAGACAACATTAAGATGAAAAACTGATTGCACGACCTATGTGTGCACACGCATATTTAAAAACTGTCATCAAGTAATAATTTTGCTACAATGAAAATCCATTATGTCTGTAAGTCCTTTCCATAATATAAATCATATGGTAGAAAATATGAAGCCTTTTTAAAGTAAAATGGACTAAATTTCATTCATTTTAATACTTCACAGTGATTGGAATCTTAACGACCATCCTGTTTCATGAACTATGTCAGTAAAAAGCAAACGGAGCTGGCATCCCTGAACAAATATTTTAAATATCTTCAGAATTTTGTTGCAGATGCTGAAAACAACAATAATTAGCAAATATCTCCAAATCTCTTGTATATCTCAAAAAGTCAAGGGAACAGCTGAACTGTCTTGTAATCCTCACTGTCAGTGACTACTAATCGCCCCTTGGCACGGCAGGGAAATGTAGCGGTTTCTGAGTTCTTTATCTGGACTATTTGCAGACTGTAAACACTGGTTTTAATTCTGCAGAACTGTCAACCATTTATCTGGTACAACATAATCTTATACCAAACCAGGTACTTCTTCCAGAGGGTTTTACTTCTAACTTAATTTCCTTTTAGCCCTTAATTAGAAGAGATTTCAAATTCCTCCTCCTCCCCCGTTTGTCTCGGAGTGCTTCGAGATGACTTTGTTTTTACTAAAGTGTGTATATTATTCTGTAAGTCTATATAGAGTGTGTTACATAACGTTCTTCGGGCACTGAGGAATACTAAATCAATGGAAAAACAGGTTGTATATAAGAGGGTATAAGGGCCATGCAGCCTTAAAAGCTGGTATGTCCTAACAGGAATCCTTTATCGTCTTTGCTGCTAAACAGATACCACTGATCCAGCTGTCACTGCACTAAGGGTTTATATTGTGCTGTCCAAAGAGGAAATTTTGTCAGAGAAGCCGAGACAACAGTAGCGCAGCCATTAGAAAATAGCATTTTTTATAAAATACATTAATCTCAAAGTATAGATTAATTTCAGAGTTACCAAAACACAAACTTATGTTGTTGTGCACGCTCAAATACTTCTGTCATTCTTCATAAAAATTAAATCATGAGATTCTCAAAGGATTTTTTAAACCCATCTAAACCGTCTGTCAGTATAAGCGATGGAGCAGTTGGCATCCTGGAAAAGAGGAGAAACGGAAGTATTTGCCCTCTTAAAAATAGCTTGTTCTGCCAGAACCCCACCATTTAACCTCCTTCCTCCCAAAGCTAGGATGAGTTGAAGCAGCGTATGGCTTCTAGTGACATTAGCCCAATCTGTTTTGTTAAATAAATATAGTTCCTTTAAGAATTTGCTTAAGAAAGTATCTTACTTTTTAATTCCTGCCCTAAATCATACTTCAGTGTAAGGTCTGCATCTCCAGGAGCAGAGAATAGAGCAGACTGGAGTATGTGGCTATTACCTGTATCCAAACTCTCATGAGTGCCAATTACCTCACTGTCTGACCACGAGCCAGCAACGTGCCCTCATGGCCAAGAAGGCCGATGGCATCCTGGGGTGTATTAGAAGGGGAGTAGCAAGTAGGTCGAGAGAGGTCCTCCTGCCCCTCTGCTCTGCCCTGGTGAGGCCGCATCTGGAATATTGTGTCCAGTTCTGGACCCATCAGCTCAAGAAGGACAGGGAACTGCTGGGGAGAGTCCAGCGCAGAGCCACAAAGACGATTAAAGGAGTAGAACATCTCCCTTATGAGGAAAGGCTGAAGGAGCTGGATCTCTTTAGCTTGGAGAAGAGGAGGCTGAGGGGTGACCTCATTAATGTTTATAAATATGTCAAGGGGGAGTGTCAGGAGGACAAGCCAGGCTCTTTTCAGTGATGTCCATTGGCAGGGCAAGGGGCAGTGGGTTCAAGCTGGAACACAGGAGGCTCCACAAAAACATTAGGAAAACTTTTTTCACTGTGATGGTGACAGACCCCTGGCACAGGCTGCTCAGAGAGGTTGTGGAGTCTCCTTCTCTGGAGATGTTCAAATCCTGCCTGGACGCGTTCCTGTGCGATCTACTGTAGGTGTTCCTGCTCTGGCAGGGGGGCTGGACTAGATGATCTTTTTGAGGTCCCTTCCAACCCCTAACATCCTGTGATTCTGTGATTCTAGCACTTGCATAAGGCTGTTTTCATGAGGAGAAAATTGTGCATATTGGTTTTGTCATTACGTGGATACACCATTTAATTTCTGAAACATTTTTCCTTTTATGTTGTTCTCTAGATTCAAGAGATGGGACAAATTTAGGGTTAGGGCTCCAGCACTAGATGAATTGGTGAGAGTCCTCGGTGGGATGGGCTTATGGAGAGCGTGGTGACAGGACAGTTTGGTGCCTTGTTCACAGAGCCTCATGGAGCCTGGCTGTTGGTGACAAACCCACCAGGACATCAACCGGCCCTGCCTTCTGGGGTGTTGTACCCTTGGGCTCAGGATGACCTTACCTGAGAGACCATAGAAGGTCAGGCAGTGCCACAGCAGCCCCCTTTGGTGCCGCTCTGCTGGGAGAGCAACAAACCTGCCCAGGCTGGCATGGGTTTGCAGATTCGTGCTGGCTGGTTTTGTGGATCTGGGGAGTTTGCATCACTCGGGCTGGCTCTGCGGGTTTGTACAGAGGTGCTGGGCAGCCTGCAGGCACGGACCGCTCCCAGCATCATCCCCTGCACCCAGTGAGATCGAGAGGCCTGACTGTGAGAGAGCAAGCCTTGCTGGCATTGTTTTCATCCGCTGCAGAGCAGCAAAGCAGTATTTACTTTAAGCTCCCCAACACTCCCTGTATTAGGAGTGCAGTGCTGAGGGAAGGGGCTGGGTACATAAATCAGAGTGCTAAGTCTCTGTTCCTGCCTGGCCTGGCTAATCCCCAGCCTGATGACAGCATCCCAAGGCAAAGAACAGGCAGGGTATGAGAAAACCTACCTGGGGGGGTCCTGGAGGTCGTTTAGGCTGTCCCATCCTCAAAAGCACTATCAGCACTGTTCTTGACAGAAATTTATCATACTTATTTTGAAAAGGTTTCAGTGATGGAAATTCTGTCCTAGATAATCTGTCGAAGCGTCCATGCAGTGAGAGTTTTTCATGTGTATAACCTAAGCCTCTCTTCTAAGCACTTAAACACATCACCACATTGGTCTAGTTATGACGTGGATGCGAAAACCAATTTGTCATATTACATTTCCAGCCATATTTGGTCTATTTGGAAGACAACTTGATTCTAAAAAAAAAACAGTCTACAGCTATTTATGGGAACTTACCTAGCTTTTTCAATAGGAATTTGAAGTTTGAACAATATGTCAGCAATACAGAGGAATACAAATATTACACAGAATTTGATGGAGAAAAAATATTTAAAAATTTTTTATCTAGTGTTTTAATAAAAATAATCAAAATTCCCCCAAACCAATGAAAGCCCAAAAGCTATGAAAATATCCTTATTGTCAAAAGTTAACATTAATACCTTATAAACCAATATATGAAATACAGGAATACTGAGTGTCGTCTTAATACAATTGTGAATTAAAGAATCAGTTCTAGTGTAGCAGCTTTAAAATCTCAAATATTTTTCCTATTTGCAAAATGTGTTTATTTTGTGATATTTTTTAATTCAAAACAATTTTGGATCAAGTTACAGGTTTATAGTTTCACAGGAGGGTGCTGTTTGCCAACTAGTCTGCATGAGTTCAAACAAATTATATGAAACCCCGAAGTCAGCATGTGCTCATGGTTCACGTCTGTTGGTGGGTTTGATTTAGAATGCAAAAATATCTGGAAAAACATGCTTAACCACAAATGACTGAAACAAAACAGGTATACATTTTTGAATACAAAAACTGTGATAACAAGGGGCTGATGTATAGGATTTTTAGCACTTTCCTGCCTTTTTTTTTTTTTTGAGAAACTGGCAACAATAAAACAGGGCTTTGAGACAAAATACCTAAAACTCAGCACAAAGTGTGGGCACACACACGTGTAATCAGGTATTGAAAAAGAATCTTAAAATTTCTTAACTTGAAATCTGCATAGATGCACTTAAGGGCTTTTTAAGATTAATCAGACAGAGAATAGAACAAACCCCCACCCTGCTGAACTCCACCTTTGGGAATAAAACACAGACAAGTGAGTCTTTGGTATTACAGTCCACATCTATTACATCTAGTGCAGTAATGTTAATAGGAGGTGTAATGGCACTGAATTATACTGCTTTTTAAGTACATGCATCTGTGTGTGCATATACATATGTGTGTGTTAGTGTGTATATATATATTTTCATGGTTTTGTGTATATATATAAAAATACATATATATGTCTCCTATCAGAAAAGTAACTATTCCAACTGATTCCTATTTATTTCTGTTATCACATGAGGAGTTCTGCCTTTTCACTCTAGGATATGCTGCTCATTTTGTTTCAGTGAAGTATGCATAAACTTCTCGAATCTTAAAACCAAGATGAGTTGAAACCAAAACTAATATGGAGATTATATAGAAAGTAAGTTCTAAGCGAAGGTTATCCTTGCAGCTTTAGCTTGTTTTGGATGTATCTACATGAACATTTTAGTTTGGTTCCAGAGCATACTTGAGAAATTACATCTCCTGTTTTTCCCCAGTTGATAAGCTTTGGTTCACATCGCCAAACTGGATGTGTGTTCAGGTGGGATTTTAGCCCGTCCTTTGGGATGGAACTAAACTGTCCCAGAAACATGGCGCATACACTTGCACCGTAAAACTACTTTTATAGGGCCACACTATTTGCTAGTGTTGGTAGAACTTTTTAATGCCTTCTGCTGCAAGACATTATGATATAACATTTAATCTTTTACTGACATGATTTTCCCCCTCTTAAAGCTTTATAGCACAAAGTAATGAAGATGAGAAATTTAATTAAAGTAATAAACACTGCAGCTTGTGAGCTGGTTTTGTGGCCGAGGTCTGCAAATCTTCCATACCTTACTCAACCTGGTTTCCTTGCTCTCATGCATTTGACAGACGGATGAGGGAGTAACAGCATCAAAAGAGGCTGAGGTGTTTCAAGAACTGGACCGAGAGCACATCGCCATAGCTCAGACTTAAAAGAGCACTGATTTAATATTTCTGTGTTAGGTTGCTTAAGCTCCTCAGCTGCAAATTTTCTAGATCAAGCTGTGGTCTATGGACCTCTGAGAATTCATGAATTACTTGGAGGGGGCCTGTTAAAATCAGTAACCCCTCTGCAGGGCTTGTAGGTTTGAAGAAGTTGGCAATTAGTCTTTAAATGGTCTAGAGATATATGAAGTGTACCAGGCAGCAATCATAACTTCATCCTGTACTCCAATGAAATCTCTGTCGAGATTTCCAGACAAAGTCAGATTTTATCAATATTGCCTTGCAAAATTTTGGTAGCATGTCTGTTAAATACAGTATTTCTCTAAAATCATCTAGGTTAGAACATCTTGTTTGAAAGCACAAAAAAAAAAGTTTTTTTGGAAGCAAGTACATTTTGCTTATATTGGAGCACAAACAGCGATGGAACAGTACAAGCGTCCATTACTTAGGCAGATGCCACCCTAAAAACCTTCAGTGATTTGCTCTTCGATCATTCTGCTTTGTTCATGAGGAGTTAGTAGATGAAGCCCAAGACAGACAGCTCTCCATCTGTTTATGTATTTATGAAATATTTGTTGCTCTATGTTGTTGTTACGTCTATTTAAAGTCAAGTGCGTTGATGACAGCCAGTTTGATGTTAAGCGTTTATTTTCATGGGCTTCTGTGTTTCCTGATGCTTTCAGTGAGATCTGTATCGGGAGCGGTAGCTGAGGAATGGTTCAAACACTCCTCTCCATCCACCTACATTTAGGGAGTGCTGGCAATCGTCAGGGATTGCTACATGAGAACTGGGAGCGTGCTTCCTGGTTTTAGAACTGCAGTTTTAGCTTTCTGATGTGTCAGTAAAGAGTGACTGGTTAGTTGGAGCTCCAAATGCACCATGTTTTCCTGAGATGATACCTAATTTTTCTTCAGCAGTGTTTTCAGGACCTAAATGGGCCGCTTGTGTTTAATAAGGCTCTTCTAAGGCAACTTCACCTTAGTAGCTCCAGCGTTTCCTATGCAGGTTTTTTAAATAGCAAGGTTAGAATTCCAAATCAAATTTAATTAAACTTATCCAAGTGAAGAAGTGTCAACATATGGACAGCTGCTTCACTGCTTATATCAAGCTAACATAAATTCTCATTTCTTCCTATCACTTTTATTAGTAATGCTTTGTTTGCATTGGCACAGAAGCCCATTCCAATATTCTTATGATACGTGATCATGAAAAAAACATTCCTTTCCCTCCTTATTTTACTCTGAATCAGCCAACACCATTTATATTGGCATTCCAGCTAACTGATTCAGAAGTCATGCAGTTCTTTAGGATCATAGTCTTCTGCGTTGTTAATTCAATTTAGGACATATCTCTTTCAAACCAAGTTTGTCTTTTACATTCAGTTTTGACATAGTTTTGGCAATTAAATAATATAATCTGAAGAGAATCCCGTATTTGTACTATGTGTTCTTCATTGCTGTAAATTGGTTTGCTCTGTTGTTGATGCCAACTATACTTAAACATACAGTCGTATCAGCTGAGTTATCTTCAGAAACCCTAACTGGAAGTATCTGGCCTGGCCACTAAACAAAATTTGATAGCAGTATTGATGCATATTTTTATTCTTCATTGGAACTGAACTAAGGTCTTTCAGCTTTTTTTCCATGAAAAACACAGAGAGAAGAGCCCAAACTGAAAGACTGAGCAAGATTGTTTAAGGTTAAGACCAAGTACAGCTCATCTGCATTCTGGGAACAGTGACTTAAATTTGGATAATTTTATAACTTTGTTTTTATAGGGCCCGGATGAATACAAAGACATTCTCAATCTGAAGCAGAATTTTCATTGAGGACATTGATATATTAGTACTAAAGTGAAAAGTTACATCAGAAGCAATTGGTTTTGAAAAATGATGGCATTTTTTACCTTTAATTCTTTTCAGTATCTCTGTAGAGACAATTAATAATAAGTGTATGTTTCTTTATGGAATATTTACAGGCTATACCAACAGATAAACAAGCTGTTTATAAGCTCTGTCTTTACTAGAGAAGGTCATTGTTGCACATACCCCAGCACAGCTTTCCTAGCATAGGCAAAGCTCCTGCTCTGTGGAATCTAGTATCCCATACTGGGAACCTTAGCTTTTGGCTGGCGGTCTTTGCTTAACTCACCCAACCCCTAAATAATGAATTACTTAGAGAATTTAAGAGAAGACTGATCATTTTGTTATTTCGTCTTTTTCAATAAAGTTTTTACTATCTCATATATATAGTAATGCCTGTGACACTGCTTATGATTATTATTATGGGATATTTTTGATGACATGTGAAAACAGTTGTTTTGTGAATTTTTACTGGGTTGCACAGCAAACGTATTTACTGAAAAGATGCTTAATGGATGTAGTTGTTTTTATAAGTGTTTTGATGAAAATATATTGCATTGGTTGTTTTATAATGTGCTTTCCTGGTTTTTAACATAATCTAAAATGCTTACGGATGGCCTACTTGTAGAATATTCAAGGTTGCATTAAAATTTTACTTAGGAGTACATAATTGTCTTTTCTGAAGCTTCCCTCTTATAAATTTCTTCATTCTTAACTTCCTACTTCTGTGGCTGGGTATAGAGTCTATTTCTGACTCTCTCCTTTGAACCCATTGCCTTTTGAATGAGATAGAACAAGTGAGATTCTGCATACGCAATAGTGGTTTGAGAGGTTCGTGTCAATTGATACTTTTATTGCAGTGTGGAAATCTGGAAATACCATACATTTAGTGTCTCTGTAAAAAGCAGCAAGTAAGGAAACAGGTTTATACACAGATTCTCGCATTCAGCAAGGAAAGCCTGATTTAGGTATCGCGCTCTGCCCAAGAGCAGATGACTAAACGAAATATGGGGATGATATCCTAAGTGTCATGGACTCAGAAAAAAGCAGATATGTCACTTCTTAAATACAGATGGGATGAAGTGGAATTTTTTTTTCAGGAGCCAAGCATTTGTGCAAAGACTGGTTTCACTCCGGTGTTGCTCAACTGCATCAGAACTGTCAATTCTATACTGTTCACCAGCACAAAGTGTGCTTGGGGAGCAAGTTCATTGCTGGGTGTCAGTGACACAGATGAGTGATATAAGTTTAAGACTTGAGCTGGCTTCAGTAACAACACATTAAGAACTTGTAAAGTGCAAAATATGCACACTGTGTCATATGGGACCTGCAAATTCAATAATTGTTTCATAATGTAAAGCGACCTACATCTGGTTTCTACAAATCTGTGTTGGACTGCAAAAAAATTAAGTCCCATAGATACCCTCCCTTCATTAGAGATGTGTAGATCATCGACAAAACTGGGTTGCTTTTAGATATTGCTCATTAGATAGATTTCTAGGTTGCCAAGCACGACTTAACTCTCAACTGGGGACATGAGGTAATGAGATTTAGAACTTTGGGATGAAATATAAAATCTTCTCACATATTTTCCTGGAAGAGATTCTCCAGAAACATTAATTCTGTAAGTCCAACTCAGCTAGGACGTGACCTAGTAAGCATTGTTGAGTAACTGCATTTGAACTCTATTAATAAACACAGAGAACGACTTCCAAAGTCTGATTCTTCCATCTGAAACCTCGTGTTTTACCTTTTGAATATGTGGCTCTATTTGCCAGACATTTTTAGCTCTGAGCCATATACGGTAAAACTATAGCAACTGGACATCAAGGCTTTCCTTGTGATTAAACTTGTGATTAAAATTCCCATATTGGCCTTTCTCAACGTAAACCTCATCAAAATTGTTATATGGTCCCATTCCCTTCCACAGCTGCTGGTGGAGTTAGGACCCCATCCCTCAGAAGAATCTCGCTTGACATATTGCATCTCTTGAAGTTGACTAAGTATTTCAATTATAATTTTCACGTTTGTGATCAGGCTGAGGAATGTGTGAATATATATGCTTTTGGGGCTTACAGATTTGTTTCCTTGCATGAATATGTCAAAAATGTGTAAATATTTAATATTGGATTCTAAAGTTGACAGTTACATAACTAACCTACAGGGACAGTGTATTTTTTTTTTTCCTCTTCCCCTCCTCCTCCCCCCTGCTGGAGTCCTTATGTAACTAAGTGATGTATCACAAAGCAAGGAATTCTAATATTGTTTTTAAGTAAGTACCTCAAAATCACTTTTAGTGAATTTACAAGCACCCTAAACCCGAAATGTGTGTCGTATAAATATCTCGCACTGCTAAATCCCTCCATGGCTGGTCACAGAAACTAATGTCTTTGTGGAAAACCAGTAACTAGAAAATGTTTTTCACAGTTGAGTAAGTCCTTGGAGATTACGAGAGAAAGACAGAAAACCGTTTTTGAAGTTCTAGGCATTTCTGCCCCTTTGCCTTTAGCTCCGCAGTGGCACTTAGAGCTTTGCCAGCCTGTGGCCTCACTGCCTTGTTCGGTGCCCTTCCTGGAAGTGATTCAGCATCTGGTTGATGCGTCCTCTCACACAGAGCATTTTGGGAAGGAATACTGGTACTTCCGTAACTGGCAGTGGCTCTTTGGGCGAATTTTGCAGCAAATGATGTAACACAACAAGGAATTTGTGAAAATAAATATTGCGGTATCTGCTACAGCTTAAAAAAATTCTTGCTAAGGAGGGGAGTCTATGATATTTATTGCGTAAGTTTTGTTTATTGTTCTTTTTCCCACCCAACTGAACACATTTGATAAAACAAGTAATGTCACTGACGATGTTGGGAACCAGAGCCCGGCTCTACTAATGAAAAAGCTTCAACTTAGAGCTGCTTGGTCTGCTTTAATAACATGCTGGAGTTGCAGCTAAAGAAAACCGTCTTTACAAAAAGTGATTAGATAAAAAGTTTTTATCATGGGAACTGTTGTCTTTCTGATGACAAAACCGGTTTGACTGACTAAAAAAATTACCTCTGGGGGCGTTATGAGATTTTCCTAGGGAATTTAAATGCCACAAGGTATTCTCAGCTTAAAAATAGAAATGTGTAGGTTGAAATGAGTAGCTGAGAGGTATGTGCTGTAGGTTGGGACTTAGGCATACAGATGTTCACAGATTTTTAAAAATACACTTTTTCTGATTTAAAAATTACTATGCTGCAGCTTAAGACTGTATGGTTTGTAATTATAATTGTTACCCTATTCAAAGTAGCTTTAGGAATCTTCCAATAACTATTTGAAATTTTAAATGGATATTTTTTTTAGCTGCACAGTGCCTGTATGCCCATACTTAGCTGATATTATGAGAAACATGTATATTGAAATGGTGTCTGTGACCTAAAAGTGTTCCAGTTCCCAACGGGACATGAGCCTGGTAATCTGTCAGATAATGCTGTCTGGCTATTTGTGGCATTTTCCTTTTTTTATTCTTTTTTTCCTGTCCCCCTTTCTGACTTTTATCATCTGAGATGATTAATGACATCAACCAAATTATTTTCTCCTGCGCATTAACAGTGAAGTTTCTTGCCTGTAGTGCTTTAGCCTTCCTCTCCTCTCTCACCTTCTGCTTTTGGCACAAGCATATTTAAGTTTTTTCTATCATACAGTTCCCTTCTCTTTTAATATCATAGGCCTTGGTTTCATATTTTTTCTTTCCAAAACCTTATTTATAATTAAAACACTGCTAATGCAGAGTAGCCTTCTGAGGCTAGTTTGGAAATTACTGGCAATTAAGTGAGTGCATAAAAGGGTCCAGCACAGGCTGAGTGCCTGGGTATTTGCTCAGCTTTCCAGGTTCTTGGGCAGGTTTTGTTACTCATAGCTCTTGCACCCAGGTTGCTCACAATCTGATGAGGCAGAAATCCAGGTTGCTGCGACTTCACGTGGACTGACTATGTGTGTCAGTTTGAATTACTTCCCCATTTTTTTTTTCCTGAATCCTCTTTTCCTTTGGATTTTGTCTTCCCTTCATCTCCTTTCTATAGAAAACTTTTTCAACGGTCTTTGCTGACCTATTTCTGTTCAAATTTTAAGCTTTTAAAATTTTGTTCTCTTCCCACAAGTTTTTGGCAATGTACTTTTGAGATGTTTTATGGAGGACACAAGCATATTAGTCCTTTTTTGTATTTCTGAATGTTCTTCAAGGCCATACCATCAAGGTCCTCCCACTCCTCTGGAGGGGGGGTGGTTTTGGCTCACCTGTATGTTCCTGCACACTCCTTTTGAATAGCTAATCCATTTTGTGATTTCATCTGCTTTTTCTATGCCAAAGGAGTTACAGCTCTTTACATTCTCAACTTGAAGCCGAATCTTTATAATCTCAGTTTCAATCTGAGTATGCGTTTTGTGTCTCATCCTCATGAGACGTTGGGGAATGACACACACATAGCGTATGTTCATAGTTACGGTAGAAAATAGCTTCATATGCAAAACTTGTTTACTTTTTTGAAAATTATTTTTGTGACAGATAGGACCTGTGCTAAATGTTTAAATAAGTGTTTCACAATTCACTGTCTTTGAATAAAACCCTACCACAAATCACAGAAACTCTTTTGCGATGCTTTCAGTCTCTGCCTTCCAGTGAAATCTCAGGCAGATTTTTCAGTTACATTGGGAACCAAGTACCACCTTATGAAAGCAAAACAGCAATCTTAGACTTTAACACATTTTTTTCAAACTTATATGGGAGTTCTTAATAAACATGAGATGCTTTAAACTATATTTTGCTAGTTAGACTTATTATTATTTCCATCTTTTGTGTGCCTTATGTATATTTCTTATTTTCCTTTTATCTGTAAAGTCAGTACTCTGTCACTCTGTGTTCTGCAATAAGGAGGACAGATAATCCAAGTAGATCCTTAAGAAATATATGGGGTTTTCTCCTGTAAATTCAAATAAGTGTATCCTGTGTGATATAACGGCAGAAGAAAAAGAAAAAAACTGGTTTTCATTGTTTCTTATAAATTTATGCAAACATATCAATGGAGATGCAAATTTCCTTTTCCTTCTATTAAAAGGGACTACTTCTAAAATAGTTTTGAAGCAAGAATACAACACAATTAAAAATAATGTTTCCTGACAGATAGGTCATCTCTTGAAGACCAGGTTGCATTATTAAATCCTGCTTGTCTGAAAACCTCTGTTAATTTTTTTTCTTCTGAAATCCCACTATTATAAGGACCAGATAGTTATATACTCCCTTGCTGTTGCTAGGGTTTATTCCTGTAATGAGAATGATGTGTACATTTTGTATTAATTGATCTAGCACTTTATTCCATTTCATTTCTGTGTTAAAAAGCAACGACAAAATTCTGGGAAAGTCAGATCGTCGGCTTGGTTAGCCATTTAAAGAGCCTGGGTTTAGTTATATTAGGCTAGGTCCACAAAAAGTGCAATTTCATTTCTGAGTTGTTGTTACAAGTATCTCCCCGCAAATCTTAGATATTGGACAGCCTTGCTCAGTGCTGCTGGATGGAGATATCTAATCCTTTACATTTAAACTCCTCACGGGGCTGAAATTCTGCTTCCTCCTAACCTCAAACATACCGATAATGAAGCCCTGTTCCTTTCTGACAGCTTAGGACGGCCGTTCACCTGACGTGCAGGATTAAATGAGGGAATCAGTTCGGAGCAGGCAGGCACACACGTATTCGTGGTGCTTAGGATCTATCGGACAGTAAGATTCCCATTTTGTCGTCTTGGAAATTGTGTTCCTGAGTTCCGATCCTGTGGGACAGAGGGGGAAAAAATAAATTGTGCCTCCCATATCCCCACTGTTGGTTTTAATTTTGAGTCATACTGAGTAAAAGCGGTGGGAGCTGTCTGCTTCGTGCTACCTGTCCTTTTCTATGGACAAATTTCCCTCTTAGTGTGACAGGTAACCTGGACCAATGGATCACCATATGAAGAAACACTCCTAGTTTTACAGAAGCCAGGTTGAATGCCAACCAATAAAGATTCTGAAATCCATAAATCAACTCACCATTTCTTCCATCCGTCTGAAAGACTGACTTCTGGTTTTAACCATGTCTATCAATTAATTTCTCTGCTCCTGGATCTCCCTCCAAGAAGCCCTTCCTCCATCTGAATTCAGCATTGCCTGATTGAAAGAACAGAAAATAAATGCACTGCATTTGAACTTCTGTTATTTCCATTGGGTTATGGAGAATTTTCTCATGATTTTCAAAATTAAAATAATGAATTGTTATTCAGTGCAGAAGCTTGTTGAATTCAGGTGCCCTTTCCAAGAACTTGATCTAAGTCCAGACTCTTCAGGTTTTTATTTCATTCTTACAAACATTTTTTGCAGCTATAATATGAAGAGTGAATTATGTTCTTTGCTTGTGCATAATCAATGAGACAGGTAAACACAGTTCCTTTCATCTTAATGATAACATCGTGCATTATTTACGTGCTGCGTTAGACTTTTTTCTAATCAAATGAACATACTAGGAATGGCATTGCTTGTATTAACACAGAAATCGGTTCTGACAATGCATATACATAAAATTAATTCCATTACTCAAGCCATAGACATTTTTATTTTTTTACCTGTTTCTGCTTAATCAGGAAGTTTAGGATTTTTTTCCTGAAGGGATGCAGAAATATTACTTTCCCAGCCATTCAGGTGTGTTAGTACTGGGTTCAAGTGCACTGACTAGCTGTTGTTTCATTTCCCTGATACATCTCACAGGCACTGACCAGGCTTGTTGGTTCTTTGGAATAATAGCGAAGGCTTTCTTGAAACTGATAGCTTTGTGCTGTAGAGAGAGGATATTGTACTCATCTAATATTCCTCTAAAGTTTACATATGTCCATAATGAGATTTTTATAATGAAGGACAAAGTACAGCTTGTGTCTTTAAAGTGGCTGATTTCTGGGGATATGCTGAAATTATTATTAAAATTAATATTAAAAACATGTATGTAAGTATTACATAATGTTAATTCCTGGTTTTGTAGAAAATACCAGTATCAGCAATCCCTACACAGAAATCAAAGCTTTTTCAGTGATACCATGAGAAGGCATGCTACAGAATACACTAAATAAGTATGGTCCCTGTGGAAATGCCTAAACCAGCTGAGGCTAGTTAGAGCGAAGTTCATTAGTTCTTCCCAAAAGTTATGTTCTGCTGCAGAAAGCAATTGCAGATGTGGTTGGAAGGTTGCATTTGTGACTGGTTTTAAGTAACTTAAGGTAACAAATGCCCAAAAGTTTACTCAAATTCTTTCTTGGGTGCTGAAAAACTGACTTTATCGAAATTGTTGTACTGCAGGTGAAGGCTCACGTGGGTCCCCAGGCTAAGGGCATCCCTGCTGGGAAAGCACCTTCTCTTGAAAGTGTGCTTTGCCTTTCAGTTAGGTTAAGGCTAAATTTAAATGACAGACAACACTGGTAAAAACCTCTGTTTTTTCTTCTGTTCACTTAGTGGACATTTGAAAGGTCTCATCTTTCTTCCTTTGACTGTTGGTAATTTTGTTACTGTTCATATGCAAGAGTAGTTACTCAGCTGCTTAATGAATTACGATGCTTATGTTACAGGGAAAGCTTCATAACTTAAAAATAGAAATCAAATTGCTTGTTAATTCCCTCTGGTGACAGGTGACAGATATACCAAAGTTAAACTTCAGGCATAGGTGGAAGCAACACAGTTGCTGAACTCCATGCTGCTTGGGTAGGATGGGGAAGTGATGTCAAATGCTTACCTAGTTCAGTTCTTCATGAAGAATTAAAAGATTTCTTTTCTCCCTCAGTCACTTGGGAGAGGAGGCTCCGTTGTTCTGACAGAGTTCTTGTTGCTTCTTTCCTGTCATGTGGGATATCTCAGAGCTGTGTGATTCCAGCATGTGTACTTTGCTGTCCACTGTTATAAACTGTCTTTTAACTAGACCTTATTTCATTAAGGAGGACAGCTGTATTGGTTTTATTTTGTGAATACTACCTAGGAAACCTATTTAAAGTTTACTTGTGTATTGCTTTGAAATAAGTAATTAGCAGATATATATAAAGCAATTCAAAATTAACACTTCAGAATTAATACATAGAATGTATTTTTTAACACTGTTTTACTTGTGACAAAAATATATTTCCAATTCTATAAGTATGCCATCGTATTTCTCTGTGAGGAAGAGTGATGAATTAATATTAGGCTATTATTTTTCCTCAGTGTTCCCTAACACATTTCACTATCACATTTAAATACTAATTTACTTAATCGCAGTATTTTTTAAACAAGTGTTCCTTACTGAGTTTAGTTAAGAACATTTAGGAATTGTATTGAAAATTATTTCTTAAACCTGTTTTATCTGTTTTCTTTAATCTTAATTTAATGCCATTGCTTTGCGTTGTTTGATGTTACTCGTTTTAGTCCTTCTTACCACTTTTAGTAAGTCCTCATTTCTGGGAATGCTAAATGGCTCAGGTGAAACTACTTACTTTTCTATGAGACAACAGAATTGGTGCCTTTGTTTCCATTTGTTTACCAAGCTTAGCTTGTTCCGCAGAAAAAAAATCTAAAATCTCTATTGGTTTGTTTTCTTTCTCTTTTCCTCAGACATCTTTATTGCCTCTGTGCTGCCGTGTTTCACTCAGCAGACAGTACTTGGACAAACAGTTCTATTCCTTAACCTTGCTGTCATTTCACAGCAAGTTTTTCTTCTTGGGCTAAACATGATAAACCTGATCTTCACTCGAGTGATTCTTTATGTTGTCTTTTCAGGATGTGGTACTGCAACAGGAGGAGCTGAAGATGAAGGTGAGGCTGAAGCTGGCTGGATTGAAGGTGCTGCCATCCTACTCTCTGTTATCTGTGTTGTACTCGTCACTGCCTTCAATGACTGGAGCAAGGAGAAGCAGTTTCGTGGGCTTCAAAGTCGTATTGAGCAGGAACAGAAATTTACTGTTGTCCGAGGTGGACAGGTTATCCAAATCCCGGTGGCAGAGATAGTAGTTGGCGACATTGCACAGGTGAAATATGGTAAGTTCCGTCAACTAGACCTCTGCTTTTCTGACATTTATTTTTTCTCTTTTCCTTTTTGTCCTGGGTTTAGCTAAAAACCCAGTCCTGTTTAGTGATTTTTACTTTTCGGTTTAGTGTCTTCTAAAAGGCTGCACTCTCTGAAGTCAGCAGCATGTTTTTGCAGACAGTGTGTGCTGCTGGCAGTGATAACACCTGGTGTTTACAGTCACTGCCTGGGACTGGGATGCAGAAAGGCTCTTGCTTACACTTATTGCTACAGTGACCAAGGCCACTGCTGGCTCTGGTGTGCCACGCTGGGGGTGCTGGGTAGTAAGAGGGGGGCACAAGGAAGTAAAAGGTGGCACCTCCGGGGGGTAATAGACAGAATAGGTGACCAATGAGAGTATTCCATCCCATATACGTCATATCTGGTATAAATTGAGGGATTACGAGAGTTTCGGCCCTTTTCGGCCTTTTCGCCCTTCTTTTCTGCAATGGCCGGTGTCCAGAGAGGACTCCATCTGACCTCCTGATTTTGATCCGGATCCTGAGTTCCCGAATCCAGCTCCCTGTATCCAGCTCCCGCCACCGCTGAGCCTGGGGTTTCCCCAGTGCCTCCTGCTCTGCAGCACCAGTGGTGATTTCTATCGGGGGGGGAGTCGGGTTTGATATCGGGCTACTATCTATAGTTGGATATAGTTCTTTACTTTTATCTTTTTACCATTATTCCTATTATTTTCATTAAAGCTGTTCTAGGTTTTTTTCCTCCTCTAACACGTAAGTCTCTCTGCCTCATTCCCTTTTCTCTTCCCGTTTTGGGGGGGAAGAGGGGGTTAGAGAGCGTCTGTCCGCGTTAGTGGCCGGCCCAGCCTTAACCTGCGACACTTTTCTAGAATAGACTCACTTCACTGGAAGTGATTTCAAAGACAGAGAATTATGTGCTGTCATTACTGTCCATGGTGAGATAACAATTTGGCTTTTAGGGCAAAAGGAAAACGTAAGATGCTTGCTATTACATGGCACTAAGTAATTAATTTTATTTTTGTAATCTTCCCTTCCTCTCACTGACAAAGGCAAGAATTGTTCATACGAAGGTAACTGTCTTTTCTGGAGGAATACTCTATGTGAAATAATTGGTTCTGTCGAGTCAGGAATAAGAGGAGGTTACTCAAATGCTCTGTGAAAGGGATTTGTGCCTCTGTGCTCACCCCGCTTGGCAGGCTGCTCCAGAGCTGCGGATCCTGTGTTGCCCACTCTCAGGTGTCTCCTGCACTTAGCCAAGGGCTTCCTGAAGGGGGAAGGGAAGAGGACAGCCTGACTATTTATTAGTCACTGTTAATTCCTATGAAATCTAATAGAGAAACCTTCCTGTCATGTTAAGAAGAGTACTTGTCCTGCCAAATCTCAGCGATTACATGTTGAATGTGATGTGTTCTGATTGTGGGGTAGCGTTAGACAAAAAATATTTGCAATGCAATGGCCCTTTCCTATAAGATTGCAATAATATGCCTAATATGGACACACATGCTAGTAGCTCTTTCAATTTTTCTTTCATTTTAGGTTTTAATGCAATTGTTAATTATGACTTTGTAATAAAAATCGTTATGTAATTATATAAACAATCTTACTAAACCACTGTGGTTTCCCATTACCATGTTTTTACTGAAAGGTGATCTTCTACCTGCCGATGGGATATTTATTCAAGGAAATGATCTTAAAATTGATGAAAGCTCTTTAACTGGAGAGTCTGACCAAGTCCGCAAATCTGTTGACAAAGACCCAATGCTACTGTCAGGTAAATCTGCCTGAAGTCTTGCTGAGTTATCTTTTATGCGCTGCTTTGTTCGTGTTTTGTTTTGTTTTGTTTTTCCACACCATCAGGTTTTGGAACCTAACAACTCATCTTTTGAAAGCAGACATTGGCCTTGTCTGTTTGTCATTCAAAAGACAAGCTATTGTTTTTTTGGTTATGTGCAATAGTTTCTGATGGTCATACTTATTCCGTAATGTGAGAAAGCAATGAAACATTTTCAATGGAAAAGGAAACTATCCCTTAGGGGAATAGCAATTGCTTCAATTCATTGGCTGCTAGTTTTAATTTAACCATTAAATTTCAAAGCCTTTCAAAGTTTCTTTAAATATTTTTTGCTGTTTATATGAGATACAATGCAAAATAAAACAATGTGCTTTAGAAGGAAATGGATATACTAAAATACAGGCTTGAAAAATCTGTCTTTATGTTCTTATTGCAGAGTTAAATAAAGTTTATACTCTGTTTTTCTGTATTTCTATGTAATCTCTGTTGTGATTATAAAGAAGCTGAAGAACTAAGGTGTATTTTAACAAGCACTACACAACACCTTTGTTCCGTACTTGTAGTAATGAATTTTTACTCATGCTGTCTTAGAAAATTGGTGTACTATGTTTGCTCAGGAGCAGAGTTGATAATTGGAGCTTCTATCATGCAAACCCCACGTTTTTCCATAGATACAGTGCAAGGCTTAACAGCAGTGATGCCAGAGCTGATAAGCCAATGGAAACTGATAGTAGTTCAAAAACCTCAAAACCACCATGTCTTTCAGGGTAGATTTGACCTGTAGACCTGTAGTTTTATAAAACCTGTTTAAAGGAGAAAAAGAAAAACCACACCTGCAAAAACATCCAACAGACCTTAAATTTTCCTTTTATCTTTGCTCCTGAAGACATCAGTTAGTTATGTCCTGGTAGGCTTCTGGAATTTGTACGAATATTGTCAGGATGTTGCTTGTCACTGTTCTCCCTTAATCATCTGTTGGAAATGAAAACAATGCAGGTTTGACAGAGGCACAACTGAAAGAAAGGTGCCATTTGAATCACAGACAGTTTGTTTTCTGAGTCTAAATGCGGTGAGAGATAAACACCCTGAATCCGGAAGCATTATTTTCACCATTGGCACCTGAAAGAACGTTTTTAATATTCAATCAGTTTCAATGACATAATTAAACTAAATGAGTTTCTGTGCTTAATGTCCTGTTTATTCATTCAGATAATCATTTTACTGTACTTGAGAAGCAATTCTAAGAGTACAAGCACTGACTA
The DNA here is from genome assembly GCA_020746105.1 of Trogon surrucura. Lineage (NCBI taxonomy): Eukaryota > Metazoa > Chordata > Aves > Trogoniformes > Trogonidae > Trogon > Trogon surrucura. Next base: position 15,069,767 of record CM036626.1, read on the forward strand.
AACCAGACGGTTCATTTCCATCTGTCTATAGCGTGTTCGGCACCACTTAGGAAGGCAGAAATGGAAATGCAGACTCTGGTATACCTGAAACCAAACGAAGCAGCTTCTCTCCTATAGCTCCACTGTACTGTCTAAAACATCTTCCTTCTTTTAGCTGGTTAACAGAGATTTGCATGCGTGGTGTAGCATAAACCATTGCATAAAGTCATCAGCTCAAACGAGGCTGTGGTGACATTAAGTTTCTTTGCCATGAGTATGGGCATTTATCAGCCAGGAGATGAAGCCAGCTTGGGTAAGCTGACTGACTGCTGCTCTGCTGTCTTGACTGAAGCTGATGTGCCCTCTAAGTTTTGTCGAGTTCAAAGTTCACAGAAATCCATGATTCCTAAGAGAAGTTTTGAGTATGAGTGTGACCCTGGTATTGCACACAGTGAAGCATTTTGGAGTACCATGAATTGTAATAGTCAGCATTGTAAAAAAACCACTTGTTGAGGCTTACTGCTTAAAACCTTTTTCCCAGATATTTAGGTTAATCTGAACAAGGTATGAAAGTTAAATAGAGGAGCTCACCTGGTGTAGGTCTTACTGAACTGAGACTGACAGGGCATCACTTTATCCTAACCTAACTTTTACAAATGAGTATTTTTGTCAATGCACAACAAGGATTTGAAACAAAGAAAATGGAGCTTATTCAAAAACAAATAACCAAAATCAATCTCTTGGTCATGGTGTTCTGTTAGGTTATGGAAATAAAAAGTTTGATTAAGGAATCAGGTCAGTTATTGCCTGGAGAAAAATACTTCTAATTCTGTTTTAATTCCCTGCCAGAAAATATTCCAGGCTATGGTTCCAGCACAGCAGAAATTTTCAGAATGAAGCAGCTAACATCAAAGTTCCAAATTATTTGGATATGGTGAAATTACTTGATGAGTTCTTTTCTGGGAAACCTTTTTTTTTTTCCCCACAGAGGATATTGTGATGGTTGGTTCACTTTGTTATTAATTTTAGTTACCTCTTAGTAAGAGCAGTGACTACTACAGTTGTTTAAATACGCTGACAGGGGATTTTGTTCACCACGAGTTTGCTGGAAGCAGCAAAACAGTATAAAACCCCCAAACTGGCATGCTCTGCTTTGCTTTTCTTGATTTGCAGCCCTATTTCCAATCTATTTCACCAGTACTAGTATTAGATTTGGAGTTTCTGAGCAGTCTCATGTTTAGTTGTATTTATGTCCAAAAAGTATGTGCTACAATAAGTTTCTTATCTGTCTAATCTGTTTATCTCTTTTCTTACCAATCTAGACTGCTTCCTTTTCTATCCTGGAATATTCACCATTTATCAACTTCAAATTAAAAACTCAGCATCTGAAAAAATGTATTTTATTAATGTTGAAAACTTAGTCTTGAGAAGGAAAGAAGTTAGACTTGTAGAAAATGAAGTACAACTAGATGCTTAGTGTACAACAAATGAAAAAAATGCATTAATTCCAGAATTTCACGTATATAACAATAGCTGGTTAAAGTCATAGGGCCCATTTCTTTATTCAAGCTAATTTAATTATAATACTGTTTATATGGTGAAATTGCTGGAGTTAGGTGGAAAGAGATTCAGCTTTTTGGTTTAGCTTAGATGCTGACAACTTTTTCCAATAGTATTAGTGGAATTTAATCAGTGATAAATTAGTACCTACTCTAAACCACACTTTTATATTCACCTTAACAGTTTTGAATTGCATTTTATAAGACCAGTGTTAAGAAAACGGTCAGAAAGGCATTTAAAAATAGGGCATTTTTGTCCTTTCTGGGTGTGTAGAGCTAAGCCTGGAATCTTGTGGGGGTGCGTTCTCTTAATAAATCTGGGTTTGAAACAAAGGCGTGAATGCTGTTTTTTTTGGAGGATATTTCTACCCACCTTTGTAGTCCAATACAGAAAAAGATTCCTTCAAAATAAAACACAGAAGTACTAAAAGCAAATTCTTAGTTAAAATATATTTTAAGTGGTGTCACAAGTTAAAGGAGGTTCTAAATTTCTGAGCGAAGTTGCAGGCATCTTCTGTTTTGTCTGAACCAGTACAACTAAGCCTATTCTGGTTTTTAAAGATCTTTTCTGTTCCTTTGAGCTTGAATGTAACATTTTCTGTTGTTTGGGTGTTTGTGATGTTTTGCTTTATGATATGAAAGAAAGCAAATGACATTTTTTAAGGAGTCAAATTTTCTCTCAGCCATAGGAGCTGCTCTCAGTGCACTGAGGTCTGTTGATAACTTTTTTTTTCTTTTTAATAGATTACGTCTAACCATGAATGTATTTTTGGTTTTATTTGACTTATTTCTGCTGAAATTTTCCTAGTGTTCTGCTGTGATATTTATGATCTCAAATTAGGCTCAGTGTTGACAGATGTTCTCTCTGTTCTGTTTCTGTTTTCCTTTTAAGAACATGAGAGCTTTTGATTATTTAGAGAAAGACATTTTGATTATAAATAGATAGTTGCATTGCTTAGTGTGTTCCAGGACAGCAACTGGATGAGCAGTAATAAGAAAATGCAATTTTGAAAAAAAAAGGGTTGAAAGTGTGTGTGTCTACATATATAAAAAATACTAATCTATTTAAGGACATAGGTCCATGTATCTTCCCTTTTCATCTTTTTAAGATAAGTTGATGAAGTGAATATACGTGGATGAAGATGAACCCAATAAAATGTTTTTTAACATGGGAGGGGGGAGAAGAATCTCTCCACGACCATTCAGGGTTTAGTTGATTTGAATGCCCAAGAAGATTCGCCATGAGAAATTAATTATATTTGCCATTTGCTCAGTGCCTTAGGCTTGCAATTCATTTGGTTAAAAGCTATTTTGCAGGAGTTTGCAGAAAGCTTCTTTGCAAATTTCTTTTCTTTTTTAACTGTGGCTTCAGGTGAGCCCAGCCATGGTACGTTTCAGACTTACAGGCATAAGCGAACAACTTCACTTTAGTTTGTAAAATATGGGTGGCGGTTAATGATGGTAGTGGGTCAGCGCTAGGGGCAACATAGTTGAGACTAAGCAGCACCAGAATTTCTACCTGATTAGCCACAGACCTGTTTTAGGACAAGTCAGTTGATGACTCCACCTAGTTCATGCTCTTCCTGTTCTCACGCTTAATAGGACTTAATAGGAAAAAACCCTAATTTTCTACTTCTAAAAAATAAAATGTAAAGTCTATTTCAATGACCAACTTTATCTAGTAGTAGTTTCGGGTCATTATGTATTGGTTTTAATCTGTTTCATAGGAGGACTACTAATCTAATTTATCTTTTAAAATTCACCACCTGCGAAGGTTCTCTCTCTTCAGACTTCTCAAATACTACTTCAACACCGAACTTTTTAGATTAAGACTTTGTCACCATGTGAAATGCAAATTACAATTTGATGCCATCCTTGGCATGTTTGTTCCTATGTTTCAGTGACAGATTTTTTTAATAAGCGTTTAGTAACTGGCCTTAGATGCAGGTAATAACAATAGGTTGTTCTTGAATTTCAAACTTTCTTTAGAAATAGCCAGTGTGCAATTGCATAGACTGATCTTTTGCAAATCCTCCATTATAATTTTTTTCCATAATGTAAGTCAGAATACTTTTGACAATTTCTAGGTGTTTCCATTTGTTTCTGTTTCCACAAGTCATAAAAAAATGTTTCTAAGAGGCTGTGATCTTAGATGCACCTAACGTTTGGTTCAGTGTCAGGAGTTATTTCTGATATTTAAGTATACTGGCCTCAATGCAGATTTTGAATGTAACAAGTCTCTCTCTGTGCTGTAGTAAAAGTCTGACCTAAAATATTTAATGGTTGCTCTTTTTAATTCTTTAGCTATGTGTAACTTATGTTGCATATTTTCAGGTACTCATGTCATGGAAGGCTCTGGACGAATGCTTGTAACTGCTGTGGGTGTGAATTCTCAGACAGGCATCATCTTTACCCTGCTAGGTGCTGGAGGAGAAGAAGAAGAAAAGAAAGATAAGAAAGGTAAATTTCACAACACGTAAGGATGCTTCAAAGAAAGCTCTTGGCCTCACTTAGCCAGAGCACTCCTCTGTTCTTGGTAAAGAAGTATGATTGAAAAAACTTCTTTTTTGAATACATTTTTGTCATTACATGTCACACAGAAAAACAGCAAAAGCTGTTAACCAATAAATACATTGGATAACAAGATGTTTTTCCAGTGTGAAGTTGCAGACTCTTAGTATATAATTAAATACACGGGAATACACAGGCATACTTCCATTGCTGTGTCTTCTTTACATAAATCCATACTCGCCTAAAATTTGCTAAGGTTTTGCTCTTGTGCATTTACATCCACATAAAATTTCTTTTTCAGAAAAAAAAATCAAACTGGACCATGGAAATAGTGTCTTTCTTTGAGCTTCAAAAATAAAAGAGAAGTGGCTTTCTGCTAGCCTAGTTGTTTAATGTCAGTGACTGGCTTCAGAGATGTTTTAATTTCTTAAGGTGTAAAGGTCAAACTACAAATAGTAAAAGATGAGAAAGTAGCAGTAAATGTTAATGGAGAGTTTAACTTTGATGTCCTGTATCAGTTAATGAAATCAAAAAGTCTCTTTAGACTTTTCACCATATTATAGCGTGTTTTCATAAGCACAAGCAATTGATATTTTATGAGTTGCACACTAAAGCAGAAATATGATTTAATATGTGTCTGTTCTAGTTTTTGTTCATAGTCTTGTAAGTTGTTCAAGTCTCCTTTCAGAATTATGTTCTAAGTTTGTTCTAAGAGTATTTCTTTTTCAGACATAATTAAAGGCCAGTTAATGAGGGTTTTTTAGACATTCCCATTCTTTTTAGTAGTTTTCACTATTAAGAAAAAAGAGTAGCTGTAGCTTTACTAAACATTTTACTTAGTATCTGTCAGGCCCTGGGATTCCACTTTTTTTCATTTCCATCCTTTTAATTTGAAGCTGCAGATAGGAAGGCCAAATTCAAATGGTTTTCATGACCTACTATTTCCATTTCTGAGCATGTCCAACAAGTGGTTGCACTTGACTCCGTGTTTCTCTGAGGAAAACCCTTTTTACATGATTAAAGGCTTTATGAAATATTTTCAGTTTCATTTCTAGACAGAAATGCACAATACCTGCTAGGCATGGTAAGTTCTAGGAACATTAGAAGAAGAAACACCAAAACTTCCCAAATAAAACTCTTCCACATCAGACTAGTTTTGAACAGTATCTTAGAATCTCATCTTGCTATCGTTAAGAGAAACACTCCTAGAAACAGGCATTTGGGATCTGGCAGCCTCTGTTTTGGCAGTGTCTAAGGCTGTTGAAGGTGAGAAGGAGCAACTCGAGTCCCTGTTGGAAAGGGACAGCAGCCTGCCTGGAGCTCCTCGGTGTAACTGGGTTGGCCTTCTCGGTGTGCTGCTCAGGACCCCGGGCGTTCAGTCACATTTTCAGTGTGGGTAACCTCCGAAGAAGGGAAAGAGAAATCGGAGATCGAGTGATGCACAGCGCTGTGATCGTAACTCGCTGCCCAGAGACAGAGATCCTTACAGAGGTGTGCGAGAACTTGTTGTGCAGGCACCAAATCCAACTAGGTGTAGCTACGATACTGAGCAAAGTCCCTCCCGCTTTGCTAGCAGCTTTGTGCTAGTGCGGAGGGCTGCCTGCGCAGAGCTGGGAGCGGACTGAGGCCAAACTCAAATACTGCACTCGCGTACACAAACCTGCAATCCTCTGAAACCCTGCCAGTCGTAAATGTTTGCTTTCAGTCTGACGTGGGTGTGTGCTTTTATCGTTCATTAACGTTTTGTAAAAATCATCATACAGGTGTGAAACAGGAGGATGGACATCAGCTTCCAGGTAGAGTAAGAATTGTACCAGATCAAATGAAAGGATGAGGCGCTTGGCCAGCAAGCTTGGGTGCAAATCAGGGTTGAACTAGTGATTAAAATAATTGTCTTTGAGTCAGTCCCGTTGATTCAAAGAATCATTTCAAATCAACAGGATTGTTGGCAGCAAACATTTAAGTGTGCACGCATGGTTGGTGTTGCAAATCTTAATGTTAAACTTGAATAATCAGTTATTCTTCAGAAGTAAATTACAGTATATTAAATGTCAGAATGCGTGATTTGCTGTTAGCGGTTCATGCTGTGCTGGTTTGTATGAGTATCCAAATGGAATAAAAAATAAGCATGAGTAACCAAAACAGTTTAAGTTATTACCATTACAGTAATCAAATTTGTAATTGAAATTTTCATGAATGCAGTTACACAGAGTGTGTTTTTACATCCTGTATACTGTTTATTTTCTTCTCCCAATTTACCATTTGTAAATAAAACCTTTTCTCTTGAATAACAAACCAGTACAGTGTGAAACAGTCACTAAGTACTGAAGAAGTTCAACCATCTCGATCAGGATCCATTATAGGACTTCTCTGTTCTACTGTGAACAATTAACCAACAGAAACAAACCAAAACTTATTTTTTCTGTTATTTCTAGAGACTAATTTTCTGAACTGTAGCATAGAAAACATAATAAAGCCTCCTTCGAGTTTTTCAACCTCCTGTTAGGGGAGATTTCTTGACAGGTTTCTCTAATATGCAGATAATTTCTGAAAACAAAGGCTTTTCTTTTCCGATACTTTTTTTTTCATTTCACCAGAAAACAGGCAATTTTGTGATGTCTGTTTAGATTGAAAATAACTCATCATTCTCTTCAGGATGACTTTTGCCATTTCCACATACAATATTGAAAAGTTTCATGTTTCTACTTGGATCAGTGTGCATATTAACTAGGTTACAGCAGGATATAGGCTGAGCCCACGTGAGACTGGCGTGTAGCAGCAATAATATGTCATAACAGGCAACATTATATAAAATACAAGATATGTCATGTTGTGTGTATTATGCAGTATGCTGCAAATTTTAAACACACCCATGCATCGTGTAAATTCTGTAACTCAGGGGAAATATTTCAACCATGTTAATATTGCATAGTATTATATGAAAGTAAGAAAAATTACACATAGAAGGACCAAAGCGATATACGTAGTACTGTGTACAGTCAGTTCTCACCAACTCTGTTAACTTTGTTAAATGTCTTTTCATATTTTTTTTTATTATTCCACATACGAGTTTTTGCCTTAGTTTGTAATGCATTTGTAATGACATTTTGCTTTTGAAAGTTATGTTAATTAATTTAAACCAGACTGATTTTGGAGAAAACAAAGCCATAGTATTCCATAAATGTTTTTTGTTTTGTCATGTGCATTTGTTCATGTTGTTGTTGTTATTATTATTTATTGTTTTTTTTATCCATTATTGCTCAGTAGATTCTTCCCATCCCTCCTCCCACCCTCCTTCAGCTACAGATGGTGCAGCAGGTGCAAATGCCACTGATAATGCAAATGCCAGCTTAGTCAATGGTACGTCAAGAACACCTAGCTTGTTTTGTTTAATAGCTTTCTCTCCTGACTCTCTAAGATTCCCTCTTCCTTTTATAAAATGCACAGATGTCGTACGTGCATGTGATTACCCTCTGAGAGATCCTACTCTGTAAACTCTGTAGTAGCTTATAAGAGATGCCACAAAGGTGCTGCAACTTATTTACATCATTCACACAGTATGAAGCACGGGAGAGGAAGAAGTAGGCATTATGATCTATTTGCCATTAATTAAAACTGCAACTAAAAGGAATGGTTAAGTAATTTCCGAGTTGCCTTTATGTGAAGTTTCATTGTAAAGCCCTTGACACATTTGTCTGCACAGATCTGAAGAACATCGTGGCAAATGGATCATATTTTCTTTTCTTCTGATGTGGCACTCTCATAAGTGTTCATATAATCTTCATATAGTTTTGAGAAATAGTGCTGGGATCAGGAACCTGGCTCAATTTGACTTAACTGTGTTAGGGATAACTTTTGCTGCTTTGAGCATCTTTTTTGGAAGAGATTGACAAAAAAGTTACGTTTGTGGATGTTCATGTATGCCCTTAGATAATGAGCCTGCCTGTATTTACTAAAAAGAAAAGAAAAAAATATTGCAGTAGTCATTTTTGACTGTCTTTTAATACAGTTTCTTGATCCCACTTAGCATGCAGATATTTCAGTATCTCTTCTAATAGTCTAATTCCAATATTAAATAGAATGGGTCAATATTAGTCTGGGTATCAGATGTATTTTTCTGATAATCAGATACATTAGTCTTTATAGAATCCTTGCCCTCTTATACAACACCAACAATACTGATAAAAGTAATTGTACTTTTCATTGTGTTGGTGATAGAATTTTTTTCCCGTGTGGGTCAGTAGTCCATGCATGTGAAACTGGAGTTTCTGACATAACAATATCAAGTACTTAAGAAGTACTAAGATTTACTAGGGTAGTATCTTATTTAAATCAATGACATAGGAAATCTTTGAGCCTATTTTAAAATAATTTCATTCCAATTTAAAAGGCACATATAACCAGATTTAAAACTTTACTCCTGCACATTTGGAATTTGATGGAAAAATAGGAATTGCAGTCCCTGCGTCTCACTGCATGACGGGACCCTTTACCATCATTTCCCAATTTCGTATTCCTTAGAGACCAAGAACTGGGTGATGAATGATGAGTATTTCATTCTCCATTCTTTATGCCCTATAATTCTACTCTGTGGAGTGTAAACTGAACACAGGCACACAGCACAGCCTTACCCGATACCCTCCTTCAATCCCGCTGGAGACTGAGGTATTGCATTTATGCTCAGTCCCGTGAGTTGCAGAGAAGTAAGTTACGCATCTGCCGAAGTGCTTTGCTGGATGAGAACGACTGCTCAGCAAGGTGCAGAAATGAGTCTGACCTTCTTGTAATCTGGTTTCTCCATTAGCAAGTTTTAGTTGCCTGGTAAATACCTGTTGCGTTTGGTCTCAATGGCTAAACTTGAAACGGAAATTAAGTTCCATGGGGTATTAAATCAGTGTCTCAAGTATGTGCTTCTACAGAATCTTCTCCCCCTCCAGACCCAACAGTTACTGTCCCCGTTTATCTTGGGGTCAAGAGATATGTACACAATTCTTTTTAGTGCACAAAGCGTAGAAGTCAGGTTTTTGCTTTTAACTTCTTTTACTTCTGCAGATCTTTGATCAGAATGGACAGGAGATACTTTCCACAATTCAACTTTCCAGACCAGAGGAGACCAGAAACTTGGCAAATGGGATTAGATCAGTGGTTTGGAATTGTCTAGGAAAGTCTGATGTCTGTTTATACTGCAAATTTTTCTAATTAGTAGTGACAATGAGTTAGTGAATACTTGAGATGTAGATATGTTTTGGAGGGGATTTGGAAGGGAGAAAGGAAGGAAAAAAAAACCCCCACTTCTCAAGCAAAGAGACCAAGTTCACGTAGATATTTTTTTGGTCTAGATGAAATGAATTTTTTCAAGAATGTCTGAGAATTCTCCCCGAGCTATGACTGGAAACAAGACTTTATGCCTAAAAGCTAATACCTCTGTGTAGAAAATATCTTCAAATAAGAAAAAAAACAAACACATAATTGAATAAGTACTTAACTCAGGGAATGCTATTGCTTGTTACTTAAAAATCAGCACATTACCATTTCAAATAAAATATTACTGTCTTAGTTGTCAGTGTGCACTTGACACAAAGGAAGTATTTATTGTGTTTTCAGTCAGTGAACTTAGTGATGATAAATTCATATAGGTTTGTGGCACAACTTGTCTTCTGCTGTGTCAAAAGAACTGTTAAAAGTTCTATCAGGTTCTAGTAGTTGAGATTAAAAAGCATAGTTGTTTGGTCTCTCTTAAAACTATAGACAATGCATTCAGTTTTTAAAAGGTTACAAGCTAAGGTCATAAGCAGATGAGAAAACTTTACAGAAAGATAGTAATTCATGAAAAGTTGTCTAATTTCAAAGTACCGTATTTCCTTAGATAAAGGAGTGCTTGTTGTGGTCCAGTAGAGCACTGCCCAACTCCTAAATCAGGATTTGCGTGTTGGGTTTTTGGGCTTTTTTGACATTTGTTACTTAAATGATATTCTCATGCAGAAATACCACATCAGACTCAGAGAAATGCCTCACCTGAAATACTTTACATCTGCTGTCAGTTCTGGCCAGGTGTGCACTGCTGTTCAATTCCTGCAAAGCAATTTGCAGTTTTAATACATTTTCAAGTATTTTATGAATTGTTAGTGAGTGTGTGGAAGAAGCATCTAAAGCTTCCTGTTTGGTACAGTGGAATCAGATTTATTCTTTTGCAATTAACCTGTGCTTTATTAAAGCATTGGCTCTAATATCACACTGCATGAAAGAATTTCTAATGATTCACTTCAGATGTTTGACGTCACTTTCCCCCCTATATATAGATTTGCAACGTGCGTCTGTGCTGACTAGCTACAGAATGTAACTGCCTTGGCATGAAGAGGGCTGTAACTCATTTCTATTGCCAGATGAGACATTTTGGAAAATTAGCAGGGTTTTTTGTATTTTTTGCTCCACCACAGCACATGAGAACACAACTCGATTAGCTGCTTCAGTTGATTCCAAGCAGTTCCTCCAGTGTACAAATAATTTCTGATGCCAGCGATAGGTCTGTGTTATTCTGTCTCACTGACTCCTCATAAAGGGCTGGGGGAGGCAAAGGGGAGTCTTTTTGTGAGAAGTTTATTTGGAGAAGTGACACTCTTTTGTAGTTAGAACTTTGGCAGAAATGGTGCCATGGGTACGTTCCAGAAGAGGGAAATTTTAGAAAGGCAACATGCAGAACATTTTACATTTAAATTCAAAACCTTCAAAGCAACTGCAGAATACAAGCCATGTTAGGAGGCTCTATATTCTTTCCTAAATCTTCTGATTTTTCATCTTTGCTTTAAAGAGTGGTAAAAATAAACTCAGATGAATTCCTCCAGATTTCAGAGCCCAAACACCGTTCCTTTTACTTATTTCCAAAAAGAAAAGAGGAAAGCATTTGTAAAATAACATAAAAATATATTTTAAAATAATTAGATAAAAACATACTATAAAAATACGAATAAATTCCGAAGTCAGAAGGATGGAATGGTATTTCTGGTCCTAGCACTAACTGAAAGGAGAAAGGATCTCTCAGCAGTAGTGACACTGTCATCTTAATTTCTTTCTTAATTTCTTTCTTCGTTCATAATTTATAGCCAAGTGCAGGCTTAAAATTATTTGGAACAGGAGGAAAGAAATCCTTGCAGCATTCTCTTCTTTATCATAATTACCTAAATGAAATGTTCTTTGTTATTCTATTTAAATAATTGGAATATAACTAGCTATGATGACTTCCCCTGCATCCCTCAATAACCTAAATGCAGCAGCTGCTGAGGTTGACAATGTATTTCCTAAATACTGCTGTTCACGTTGCTGTTCAAGATTGCCCAATTTGTGGACTGGTGGTTTTAGGTGGCCAGGATAGATGAATTGTTAGTGTAATTTTTTATGACAATTATGCTACCCCTATTAAACAGCAGCTATGTATCATAAAGTCTCTGGTTTATATAGAAAAAGCAGAGTATTTTGTGTTTGGCAGCAATGAAAGTCATGGTTTGTTTTTTTTTAAAGTTGAAAAATCTTCAATTTTACTGCTTTCAGGTTTTGAATTGTGTTCTGGAAAAGGAACTATAGAACAAGACACAGAGCAGACTGCTCTGAATTAAAGTTTTCTAGTTCTTAAGGAAGGCTCTATCCTCTAGCCAGAAATTAGACCCTCTAGAGATGTTTTATGTCTTCCACTAACCTTATTAAAAACCATTCTAAGAAAAATAGCCATTGGGCAGATGTGAAGTTCAGCAATGCACTGTGCGCAAAAATTTTAAAAGAAATTTCACAATGAAAATGAACTTGCTTTTGTTCGGGTTCATAGAATTGTGCCTCCTGGCAAAATGTTGTCTCTGGAAGATAGATGCTGTCTTTTAAATAGTCACATTATAGCTAAGGTGGGAATAAAGTTAGAAATGGAATATAAATAAGCAGTTGATGTGGTTTATTTCAGCATGCTTTAGTCATCCGAGTACTGAGATGAGAGATTCAGTGAGACATCCTTTACTGCAGTTCTGTGCTTCTGAATTTCTTACTGCCGGTAGCCTGTTGTTATGGGGTGAAATAACACAGCGATAACTTTGATTTGTCCATTTTTGCTCTTTCTGAGAGGGAAGTTCTTAGTGATCTCCCAGTTAGCAAAAATGCAAACATGCAAGAGATGTATCTTAGCCTTTCAAGTTTGCTACTATTTATTCACAGCATAGAGTGAAAAAAAAATACACTAAACATGATTCCTGTTGCTTTATTATGTATGTGAGTACGAGCTGTATTATTGCAGGAAGTTAGAAGAGCAAGACATAAGTGCTGTAATTTTTTTTTTATAAACTCAAATAATAATTTCTTTTTAGAATGTGTCAAAATCCTGTAAAGGTGTTTTAACTACTGATTTTCCTTAGCATTGTCTTTTTATTGTGCATTATGCATAACCACAAATAGGGAATGTCCTCCATCGTAAGACTGAAGTGGTCTTTTCCGTAAGATAAATTCATATATTGCTGTGAAAATTTCATAAGGGATCTTGCCCTTGAACACATCTGAAATTGTTTATTGATTATTCGGAATATCAAAGTTTTGTATGCTCTAATTTGTATTTTGCCATTTTTATTTCATGCACACTTTCAAATGGTGTATTTTTAGTTTAAAAAAAACCCCAAACAAATAAGACTTTGGTATGGTAAGACTATATGTTGCTAAAATATTAAATTGGAAATTACAGATGCACTTGGCAAATCTTTCTTCAGGATAAGTCTGAATATAGGATGATTACCTGGCGCTTGTATTTGCAGGAATAACTTGCTAAATAATACAAACAAGTGAGGAAGATGTAATTTTAAAATAATATCTGATTTACATTTTTCTTTATTTGTATCTATTGACACTATTGTTTATACTTTGTCTTAATTTACTAACATAATGAAATTAATTCTGGAATACTTCAAGAAAGTCATACTCTATACTGGTGTGTGCAAAATTATACCCGTGGTTTTTTTAAGTCCCATGTCTCTGAAACGTCAGTTCAGGAATATTATTCATATTCTGCTTTCCACTGAAACTCTTTTTGTTAGCTTCAACGTCTGAATTAATGCAATTTGCTCAAACATACGTGGTGATATTTAGTATTTTACGTGTTACAACATTGAACTTGACTGCAGCTCCTTGAATGTGTCCAGCTAAGTTGTCCGTGCTTCTAAGTAAATGTATGATATCAATCGCTACTGATCATAAATAAGTATCTGTAACATGCTCATTACTTTTGTCTGCCCTTTTTATTTAAATTCCCATTTTCATGTTCTGTCTTGGGTGAAGATTGTTTACTGTCTGTTGTCTGTTGAAATTTTTCATCATATAGGCAAAATGCAGGATGGGAATATGGAGAACAGCCAGAACAAAGGTAATCTTCTTTCATATTAAGGAGGTTGTGAATTTTATTTTTAGCATGTAGTTAAATTCTGTTAACAAGTAAACAGTTGTGATTTGTGCCTATGTGTAAAAATGGCCCTCTTTGTTTAATCAGAATGTTAAAAAAAACCCCAAACAATCAAACCCAACAAAAAAACCTACCCAAAAGATTGTAACTTGCAGTATTTTGATATATCAGATATTTAGGGTAGAAGATCAATGTTTCTAATAAGCCATTTGTAGATGATACTTTCATGTCACAGAGCTCATTTGAATTCATTTTTATGTATGCTATGTATTGTTGGTGAATTTCCAACCCTATTTTTGATATGTCTCATCATCTTTGGTGTTTAATGGCATTGTAGGGACATATTTTCTTTTGCAAGCAGAAGGTGAAGCAGTAACAAAAACAAACAAAGTCGAGGTACTGTTTAGCAATGTGAAAGAATGTTATAAGGATAAATAACAGGAAGATTAAGAATCTTAGAAGTTTTTTATTTAGTGTACTATTTCAGGAAGAAATATTTTGCTTTCTACAATGCAAAGTCATGATTCCCTTTCTGTTATGTAAGACAGAGCTGACATGATTTCTTTGGGTTATGCTAAAGATTGCAAAGGTGATGGATGAGAAACTGAACAGATAAACTCAGTGGTTAGTGATACAAAAATATTAAAAGTAAAATTATTGATAAACTGTAAGGTCGGATAGAGAAATTAGATTTCCAGGTCAAATCAGCATGGTTTAGTTCAACCTGTTCACGAATGTCAAAGCAAAGCCGTTCCATCTCATTCTGTTTAATTTACTTATGTCTGTGTTAAAACCAGACACATACACATATATAAACTGGAATGTCATTGCTTTTAAAACCCATGTGTTTCTCTTTAATACTAAAAGAAAGTTTCCTTATATTAGCATTCTTTCAAGAAAGGATAGTTTAGCCTTTAAATTATGTGTACTTTTAATGGTAGAATGATGATGGTATCACCATCGGACTTGATGCTTAACTTACTTGAACGCTAAATGCTAAGGAAACTTTTCAAGTCAGGTATTATCTAGAATAGTGGTTTGCAAAGTGTGGTCCACTGGTTGCTGAGCTGCGGCCCCATTCCCTTTAAAAAGTAATCTGGCTGTAATCTGAGACACATCAACATTTAGAGCAATACAGACCATCTGTTTGCGTGAAGCCTTTGAGATCTGCTATTCTAGGAAATCCTGCGGTACTGCTGTACTCACCAAATAATTGCCGAGACATTGAGTGATATATATGTGTATAGCAGAGAGTGTCATTGGTACTTTAGTAAACGAACAAATACCAGCGGGTTTCCGCGCAGTCCATCTCCCCAGGCGTACCAAGCGCACACGGGCGTGTGTGTACCTTCGTGCCCCTGCAGAACCCCCTCGGGTCTCACCAGGGCGTCTCTCTGCCGTGGGAGCGAAGCATAATTCTGCGCAGAGTTAGAGTCATCTGGTGTTGCAACAATGGGGATTGCTGGTCGAATTCAGTACGTATCAACACTATGATGGAAAGGACAAGGAATGGTTTTGGAGTAACGTTTTTTTTTCTGTGTTATTAGCCAAGCAGCAGGATGGGGCTGCTGCCATGGAGATGCAGCCACTGAAGAGTGCAGAAGGGGGAGAGGGAGATGACAAAGACAAGAAGAAATCCAACATGCATAAGAAAGAAAAATCTGTTCTTCAGGGAAAGCTGACCAAGCTGGCAGTCCAGATAGGCAAAGCAGGTATGACTGGAAAACTGACCGAACAACTGTGTATTGTACTAGCAACAAAGGGCTTTAAAACAAATAATTCTTGAAAGGGATAGGCCTTTTTTTTGCTGCAGTATTTAGAAACAGGTTGTGGTAATCCTGTTCTAAGGATAAGTACATGGCATTGAAGATCTTTTATTCTTCTGAAACCTAGCTTTGACTATCAAAAACTGGAAGCTTTGGGCAACTTGGATTGTAATGAATATTTGAGTCAAAATGAAGTGTAGCTTTTCTCATCATCAGTATTCCCAAGTACAGTAATTACATATTTAATTTCCTTTCCCCTTAGAACTTATGAGTACACAGTTTCAGAATCGCTACTATCATCTCAAATTATCATTCACGCAGTATTTCCCTCTTACGGATTCTGAAATCATTCTGTTCCCTCTTAATATCCGTGTTCCTGCCTTCTACCCAAATATGACACATCTGTTGACTCTTGTATCCAGTACCATCTGGTCTCTACTACGTGTAGGTAGAATGTGAAAATCTTTCATAATGACATAGTGTTCATTTTTCTAGTGGTATTAAAGAGATCCCAGTCTCTGTCCAGATCCTTGGCTGAGGCCCTACAACAGATTCCTAACTTTACCTCTGTCCAGTCTCCTTTATCCTTCTTTACCTGTCTGATCTTTTGCCCATGCTATTCCTTCTCATTCCTGTTTAAGTTCATTACACTCACTTGATCACGTAACCCCACGATGCCACTTCTCTCTCTTTGCCTGATCAACGCATGACTTGGAACCTCGGGTTATCATCTCTTTAATATCTGATTTCATGCTTTTCCCAGTTTCATATTCCTCAGGCTTATCTGCTTTGTCGATAGTTGTACAACAGGATGGATTGGTACACAAACACTTCATTTCTCATGATCATTAATTTCTAAGATTAAGTTCCTTTCTACATTACCTTCTGCTTATTACTCTCTCTGGTATTTCAGCAGGCATGTGAATATCACTTTTAAAGTAATTGTATGGGGATTTCTAACCATGATGTGGCAAGTAATTTAAATTAATTAATCATTGCCTCATTAGTTTTTTCTTTGTCGCTGGGCAATCTATGGGAATGTCTTGCATTGTCACGAGTATTTTGCCTGTACAATATTTTAATAGATTTTCCTTTATCCTCTGGCATTTAGCGATCTCCCTGACTCATCTGTTTCCTGTCAACCTTAGCATCCTTCAGCTTACCCTTCCTCTTTAACTTCAGTCAAGACATGAATTTCACGGCATTCTCCTTCTACTGTGCAATCTCATTAGAGAGAAATTAATTTCTTCTGAAATGCAGGCTTAACTGCTTCGTAGAAACCTGCCAATGAGCAGTAGACATAGCAAGGCAAAACAGATGTTCTAATGGAGTTTTTATTTGTGTACTCAACTCCAGGATCAAGGCTGAGGAGGAGAGGAGGAGGAGTGCTGTTTTAGCAAAGTCTGTGTCAATGGGAGAGCATATTGAGTCTCTGGGATCTTTACTGAATTTTGTGAAATATTTATTAGTGTCTCTTGTGCTCTACTGTCACTATCGTGCCTCTTTTGAGGTACTCATAAAAATATGTGCTATTTGCCTATGTTCCTTTGAAAAGGGAAACCCTTGGAAACGCTAGTATTTATCACATTTTCAAGAAAAACAGTTAAACACTGCTCTCTGGATGATTCGGCAGTATTTCCTCACTCCATTCAGGCAGACACATCCAAAGGCCTTTTCTAAAATATTTTATACAGCACCATGAAGTACAGGAGACTCCTTTTCTCTAGCCTCTTTAAGATGAGCTTATTTAAAAGAAAAAAAGAGTGTTTGAATATGGATAGACTAGTAATTTGTGAAAGGTGGAGGTTAAAAGGATAGATAAATGTTGTACCAGGCAAAGCAGTGTGCTAAATTGAAAAAACTTAGCTTAAGCAACAGTTGAACTCCTGTTGAACTAGACAGATTGAAAAGTTTTAAAGGCAGCACTAAGATGGTGCTTAAAAATTGATGCAGTATGATTCAGCTGTTCTGCAGAATTCAGGGTTTTCTTATTCACTGGAACATATGGCTCTTGTATTATAGTAATGTTTTTTCTACATTGTAAAATTCATCATCATCATCGTTATTGGTACTGGTGAAAAAAGTCATGTAGAGTAAGAAAATAATTTCGTATTCAAATGTAGACTTCTAATTGCACATGTTTTTAATTCTCTTTTGTTTTATAGTAATCGATTATTTCTATTTTCAGGTCTGGTGATGTCTGCCATCACTGTAATAATTTTGGTACTATATTTTGCTATTGACACATTTGTGGTCAACAAGAAACAGTGGTTGCCTGAGTGCACTCCTGTCTATGTTCAGTATTTTGTTAAATTCTTCATTATTGGTGTTACTGTACTTGTGGTTGCTGTTCCTGAGGGACTTCCACTTGCTGTCACTATTTCTCTGGCTTATTCTGTAAAGGTAAGAAACATTAAAAATAACTATGGGAGAACAATGCTGTTTGGTTGAGTTTACTAGTGGGTTAGTCTTGAGTTTTTATCAGGTGTGATGCAAAGTGGCCTGTAAATGAATGTGCTCAAAACATTAATGGAAGTGAAATTTCTTTAAAGTGAAACTTTGCTTTATATTGAAAGTATTTTTGACAAAAAAATGCAAATACAAATGTATTCTTCTACATATCTTTAAAACGTCACAGTGTAGGAATACCAAATAGTAGAAATATCTACTTAGTTTGCAAAGTTTCCAAGAATTTACTGAGCAGAATTCACTATGAGAATAGTCCAGAGTTCTGATACCAAAAAAAACCCCCGTTGTCTTCAAATTTTCTTCCACAAGAGCACAAAGTTTTGACAAGGATTTGAAGTCTTCAGGAACACTTTTCAAAGAAATCAGAGTTTCGCTGGAGCTTTCATATACTTTTCTTAAATGCAGTTGCAGTTCTTTATAGCCAACATAAACGATTCTGTTAGGAAATTCAAGGGGATTCAAATGCTGGATTTGTGGATTACTCCATTATCTAGCTAGGAGTTTTCTCGGATTGTTGGAGCAATGGACACCTCGAGCATGGGATTTTGCTACTAAAGATTGTAGCTGCTTTTAAAATATTTTCTTGTTCTCCTTATGTCCTCTGTCCCACACGTGCATGTGTATCTCTCTCTGCACTACCGAAGTGCGGTACAGCTGGCGATGATGTGCCCTGGGAGATAAGATATTGTCTCATAGTGACTGGGCACAGAACTTTTTTAATATTGAGAACATATAAACAAGGATAACATGTATTTCCAGGATCACTCTCCATCTTGTGAAAAATATGCCCTGTGGGATGGAGTGCTCCGGTGGTTTTTTTGTAGGTGTGGGGCTTGTTTTTTTTGGTGGGAGGTTTTTTTGTTTGTTAGTTTTTGTCTTTCCTGGAATATGTAGTCCCTCTGTGTGCTACAAATCACATCCTGGCACTGGAAATATAATTTTAGAAAAGTCTAGTGTTTGCTATAGTGATACTGTTTAAAAATCTTCAGTTTCTTTAGCTAATCTTTGCTGGTTTAGCTATTCCTTAAAATGTATAGGTACTGCAAAAAATGATAGAACTATGTCAGTTTACTAAAGGCAAAATTATTTCAGGGATAGTCAGTGGTTAGCTGTCTGTAATTAGGGTCTGGGTTATTGGTCCCCCTCAAAGTTCTAGTTTAATGAGCATTATGTTCTCATGAACAAGACTAAAGACATGCTTTTATGCTTTTTATAAGTGATGTTAAAAATCTGTCTAAGCAAATCTTGAAGGTTTGTTGGTTTTGTTTTTTTTTTTTTACTTTGCTTTTCCGCAGAAAATGATGAAGGATAACAATCTGGTCCGCCACTTAGATGCTTGTGAAACTATGGGTAATGCTACAGCCATCTGCTCTGACAAAACCGGGACACTAACGACCAACCGGATGACGGTCGTCCAAGCCTACGTTGGTGACGTCCACTACAAAGAGATCCCTGACCCAGATTCTGTGCCCGCCAAAACCCTTGATTTGCTGGTTAATGCAATTGCTATCAACAGTGCTTATACTACAAAAATTCTGGTAAGTAGGCTTTTTCTGTCGATAAGATGAAATCCAGCAGAAGGAGCTGTGATTTTTAAGGCAATGTTAATTCCTTAACATCCTGTTGTTGATTATGAAGTGTTTAGCTCCTCAAAATGAGAACAGGTGATGTGAAAACTATGTATTTTGTGGTTTTCTCTTACGGCTAGGGATGTACTTAGAAGTACAACACCATGCTACATTTTTAAAAAACTCCTGCTGTTGTTAGATTGGGGTGGCCCGGTTGTGGTGCAGGGTAATTTTGCTAACACAACTCATTTTCACAGAGACTCGTCTGCGTAAAATTATTTTTGTGTGTCTAAGAACTTTCAATTAATTCTCAAATAGGACAAATTGGATTGGTTAAATCAGTGAGGTTAATGATATTTATTCATGCTGGTGTCAAGTGAATTACATCCAGAAGTATTTTATTCAGTCTGTAAGGGAGGCCAAAATGGAAATACCCTGTTTGCTTGTGGCAATAGATTCTTCTGTAGAGAGCCAATTAAGAGGCCAAAAACTTTTGCAATTCCAATAGATTTTTTTTCTTTAAAAGGTCAAGCTTAATATTAATGCTGCAGAACAAGTACTTCTTTTTAGTTTCTCAATTTATGCATTGTCCTTTTTATAGCTCTATGCTGAGCTGCACAACAGTGTCATATGCACTTCGTGTGCGTTTTAAAAGTAGTCTTGTAAAATACAATCACAGGAAACAATTGGCAAAATACTACTGTATTTCCTTTAATTCGTGCTATGTAGGTATCTGGATATTAGTAACAGTCAACACTTGGAAGAAGAATGTTTAGAAAGACCTGAGGCAGATACACAAAGTGTGTCTGTAGCAAAGGTGGTGTTCAAATGGGTGCTTCCGAGGATCATTTAGCTGGGGTTGGTTTCTTAAGTCACAGTTTAGGCACCCTTCAGGCACTCATCTGTGCTGGGGGAACTGTGCTTAGTGTAATGTTTGATTGTTGGGGAGGAGAGCATATATTTTTTAATTTTAATATTGTTACAGCCTAAATAAGGTTAGGTACTTCCTTCTGTAGAAAGAGAAATAGACTCAAACTCATCCACAACCCGCAGGCTGGGATTAAGACAAAGTAGTGGAGACATGAAGGGTCAGAGGTAGCTGTATGAATTCTTGTTTGTACAGCTGCTACAGAGGTACTGCTGGCCACCAGCGTCAGCCCCAGCTGTCACTGGCGAGTTTCACTTTGAGAGGGGTTTGAGAGAATGATACCGACGTCGGCAGAATTTTCCTTGTTCCCAAGAAACAGGAAGGCAGAGGGCAGGCAGGTGGGTTGGTAAAGTCAGGTGGCAGTGGCAGAGCAAGACTCAACATCACCTGTGCTTCCTTTGTTTTATATTTTGCTGTTTGGCTTGAATGCTTGAGATCCAACACAGTTACAAAGTCTTTCTGTTCGCATTCCATACCAGTTTGCCCTTTCTCAATCTCAGAATGGATGTAAGTTTCCGAGTAAGGGACAGGAAAGCATCCAGCTTCCGAGAGTGATGCACCTGTAATACTAAGTTTAATGTTCTATCTTTCTCTTGTGATAATATTTTCTGGTCAATAGTAGTACTAAAATTTCCCTTTGGTATCAATGTAATTTTGAATTTTGTTGTTTGTTTTACTCTGGCTCAACTTCATTGCTTCTTGTTGAAATTCATAACGTGTCCTTATTAAAAGAGCCAGTATTTCACCATTTCAGTTCTCTCTTAGCTGTGCGCAGAAACTGATTCTCTATAACATTGATAAATGGGTGAAATCCCCTAGAAATCACCTTTGTGCTGGATGCGTATCAGATGCCTGCTTGAACCTAGCTGTGTCGAATTTATAACTATTATAACAGTATTGTAAGGTCAAACCTTGCAGTATGGACCCCACAAGAATAACGGCTCCGCTATCCAAGGAGTTAATTTCATTTGTTGTTTGTAACAAGCTTAAGCTAGTTTCAGATATAAGATACTGTTCCATAGCGCTCATTCATTTTAAGTCATAAATAAATACAGTACAAAATACGTAAGGGAGTTTTTTTACAGGATGAAGTATACAGAATTGTTTTTCTAGCTGCTAATACTAAACGCATACTTGTGCACTAGTTCTTAGAGCATATTTAATCAAACTGTGGATATCAGCTCAGACC
Organism: Trogon surrucura; assembly: GCA_020746105.1. NCBI lineage: Eukaryota > Metazoa > Chordata > Aves > Trogoniformes > Trogonidae > Trogon > Trogon surrucura. The sequence goes on from CM036626.1 coordinate 15,091,157, forward strand.
CAAAGGGCATATAAGTGCTGTGTCGCCAAGATTGAATTTTACATATTCTATTTTTAGTTACCTAGTTACATGTATTCTGTAAATTACGTTTTGTATGAACTTCTGTTCAGAGTGATCACATATGGGACCATAAAATTAGTCAAGATGCTCTGCTGAATGAGAAATATTCCCTCTTGCATTGTCTTTTGATTAAGGGGCAATTGAACCATTGATAAAAATATGAAAAGAAAACAATATCACTGCTTGGGATAAAAGATGTGAATTTCCCTGAGAAATTAAACACAAATTATTCCAACTGAACAATGGCATCATTAAATATAGTTCTTTTTAATGCTTTTCAAGGATTAAGTTACTGGGTGAGCTGATTTTGCATTCCATTAGCTTCAGAGCAACTGTAATGTGGCTTTTATGCTGTTTATGTGAAGCTGTTCTCCAGAAAACCTTCTGTTTCCAGTATTTGTGTTTTAGATAGCTTTCCCACGTGGAAATAAAGATTAGACTGCGTACATTTTTGCATGTGAGCTGCGATGAGGACTGTAAAGCATCTCTTAGTCTGAAAGCAAAATTTGCGTTTTGGGAATACTTTGATTGCACTTGGAGCAGAAGTAACATTGATCTTGAATATCATGGAGCAATAATGAAATAGAGATTCTAAATACCGAGACTAGTGATTTGAACTCTTCTATTGAGCTTTTCCTTGCATAAATTGAGTTTTAATTAGAAAAGTATTTCTTTAAATTTCCTGACAACTGTCAGAGGGCATAGATGACAGACTTGCTGGATGGGTATAAAGTGTTCTTATTAAGAAGAGCTCACAATTAGTGTTCAATGGAGTGATTTTCAGCACCAGTGGAAAAGACCCAGCTGAACCCATTATTGCCAGGTTCTAACACAGGCGTTTCATTTAGTACCTGATAGGTGTCAGGGGAGCAAAAAAACTCCTTAAGGCTGTATTAGGTGAATATCTGAATCTGCATCAGAGGACTGTTCATGGTTCTGACGATCTGGAACATCACTTGCAGCATTTGCACAGGATGTGGCACGATGGCAGTGGCATTCTTTAACCAAAGATCTCAAAGGAAAAAAGACAGAGATGTCGCAGGAAGGTGCACAAGATTCCCGTCCTTGCACAGCCTCTGCCAGCTTAGGAAATTAAGTAAACATGTCAGTCTGTATGTTAGAAAATGTTGGTCAAGTAATGAATGTGGCCTTGTAAAACTTTTGGAACAAAAAGGTGTCTGTTAGATAAAATGAAAGGGGATGAATGAAGCAAAAGAAATAAAGAATGGGGATGATTTGATTGCAGACAGAACAGAGAAGCAGTGTCTCCTGTTTGTTGTAGGGCACCCTAACACCTCTCTAAGAAAACAACAAAGTTACCAAGTTTGCTGCCGGCACCCGAATTCCAACCAGTTCCTACATAGCCCGAGATGAGGGACTTTAACTTCTTTATGCAGAAAGCAGCTCAGGAGATTTTGGCACGGAATTCTATTTTTAAGACTAAATAGTTCTTTTGACTGGTTGGCTGATGCAGCATACTGGAATGAATGCAGTTCATACTTTCCTGGAGAAAAGAGGTGGAGGGAGGCTGGCAGAATAGGTAGGTAACCAACCCGTAATATGTGATAACCATAAGAAGAAATCACATTCTAAAAAATGAAGTACAAGTAATGGAAAATAAGATTTTAGCACAGCAGCTGCTTTGCAGGAATAGATGAAAATCTGCTGTGGATATTGAGAACATGGAGTAGGAGCCAGGTGAAGGGATCTTTTTATTTGTGAGGAATATATTTGCATCCAAAACGTGTGCGGCTATCTGGGTTGTTGGGAGACATAATGTTCCTGTCAGAAATGGTCTTTAAAAAAGGTATGCAAAGTACAAAATATCCTTCTTTCTAACAGATTTTTTTAAAAAAATCAAATTTAAAGACTTTATCAAATACTTGAATTAATCTTGTCTATTTTTTATTGAGACATGTTTTTTCATCCATTTAAAATAATAATAAATATATATGCACACACATATTTAGCCAACAGAAATTTAGAGTCATTTCCTTTTACCTTGCATAATTTCATCATTTTCAGTATTGTAGAGCCTTCTTGAAAACAGCTTTAAAATTGTTCTGGGGAATATAGATACTTGGAAGTTACCTACTGAATCGTTTGAAAACTTGAGTAGTAGGCTGATTTATGGATTTTTTTCCATACATTTTCCCACATCAATGCATAAATTTATCAGTGATGGAAATGAGGGTTGAAAGGTCATATCTTTTTAACAGCAGTTGCTTGCAGCTCTCCAGTTCTCATCTGACTGAGCACAGACCTTTTATTAAATGCATATACACAGACCTATTATTAAATACATATATTTATGCATCTGTGTATTTATATGAAGTCCTGTTTTCAAAATGGGATGAAAGAATGAGACCCTGACTGTTTAGGAAAAAACATTTATTTAATTTTTACGCAAAGCTCAAACCCCAATAGATCAGATTATGCCATACCCATCATGAGAAAATCATCAGCATTTATATTTCTTGAGGGAAGAGCAAAAAAGCCTGTGCTTTATTGTAGCTGTCTGCCAAGGGCAGTCATGCTAAATGAAACTGCTCTTGGATGTCACTAGAAATTTCTTCTTTATTCAAAGGAGAACCATGAGAAAATAGCTTTTATCCTCAAAACTGCCTTTTTTTTTTTTCTTTATTTTGATATTTGAAATTGGAAGGGTATTTTTACTCTCAGGTGTGGTTTTCTTAAAACCTGTTCTCAAGCTCTGTGTTTCTGGTGTTAAAATACAGATGAAATTGCCATTTGTTTTTACTGTACCTGAAGGTGCAGATCATCTCTTATTTTATCCAGATAAGCTCACCCGTTGCTGCTAACAATGTGCTAAGTTAAAATAGATACTTTAAAATAAAACAAAAAAAAAACGTCAAAAACACCAAAAAATGAGGACAGAAACGGGACAGAAAAAATTGATCCGGATAGATTGAGGAAAGCTTTCGTTTCTGATGACATTTAATGACAACCCAAGTAAATGACCTGGCCTAAATCATGCTTTATTCCTTCTGTACTTCTTTACCATTAGCATGAAGCTGCAAATGTAACTGGCAGCTCCAGTTGTTGACTCCAAGTCTGTGAAACAGATCCGTCATTTTTCAGATAGTCAAGCTGTCAGTCAAGGCTGACCTGCTGATGAGAAAGCAGGTCGGCTTTGGCGATGAAGAGGCACTGGAGGAAGGACTCCAGAAAACAGAACGGGTGCATTGAGGGGGGGAAAAAAAGTGAAACCGGAACGTGAGAAGGAAACATCATTCTAACCTGGCAGCCGCGCAGTTTCCACTTATTCTTCACAGCATGCTCCTCCTCTCTGGCAACTTTTCCTTATTTTACTGCATCACATTCTAAAACCCTAGAATCAGAGAATGGTTTTTGTTGGAAGAGACCTTAAAGATCATCTTGTGTCAACCCCCTGACCTGGCACGGATTTCTCCATGACGGTCACAGGTTTTGGCACGGGGAGCCTTGCACTAGTCACCGTGCTGCAGAAGGGTTTGAGTGAATTTTGGTGACAGTCTGAGAGACCATCCCTCGTTATGTTTTTCTTTTACCTTCACTTTCCCTAGGCAATGCTCAAAAATAAATTCTACCTAGAGTTAATGTGTCAAGATCGCAGTAATTGGTGTTTTAAGGTTGAAAAGGATGGGAAGGAGGAGGAGGAGGATTGCTATTTGACAGCCATTTGTGTAAGGCTAGATCTGTGGAAGGTTTTATCCTTACATAATAATAATAATACTGGAAATCAGTAAATACTGAGAAACCTATCTGGGATGAATTTTTTTGCACCTTAGCCCATGCAGTGACACTGGGCTGGCTTGTTTGTGTCATCTGGCTTTGGATGAGGAGACGAGAGGAAAGAGCGAAAGGCTTGAACCGTCTTCCTGCACTGTCACTGGGGAAGACGTTTGGAATGGCAAAACCTTCTCCTTCTAGTGTACTTAAAGGCATTCAGAAAATGTACTGAGCAGAGAATCCTCAGCTGGGAGACAGGTGAACTGGCATAGCAACTCAAAAAGATACTATTTTTTTCCACTGCCTGAAAAAGAACAAGTGGATTTGTATGAACTGGTGAAGCTGTGTTGCAGGTTTTGCAGTTTGTGTTCTGCACTCTTAGGGGTACAGTAACTTACTAAACGTAGGGTAAGAGGAGAAGCAGAGGGAAATCTGCTTTGCAGAAGATCAAGGCATGATATTTAGGGCAGCATCTTGCAACTCAGTAGGGTTGGATTTAGGTCAGTAAGGCTGTCCTATCAGGCAAGTAACTTGGGGATAGTCTTTTATTGGCTGCTTTCAGCATATTAGTTTGGTAATGGAACTTTGTGAAAATCACATGTGCTCTTGTTTTTGAAGTGCTTAGGTGATGGCATTAAAATATTGTCTGGAGCATTTCTGAATGTCCAGCTAAGTGGTGAATCTGAGCTATTTAAAATGGGAAAAAAAAAATGGTTTACTTCATTGAAATTTGATTGAACCGATTTCTAAAAATCTGTTTTGTAAGAGTTTTTACTTCATAGGCAGAATCATTGCCGTTATAGGTAAGTTTATGTCTTTATTTCACTTTCCATATTTTGCTCCCAGTGTTACACAACTATATAGTGTAGATATACTTTATAGATAGGACCAGACAATGCAAACCAAAGTATTTTTCTATGCATAAGCAAGACAATCATCACAAAAGAAAAACCCCTACAATATTTTCTTTAAAACTTTTTTTATAAAGTCCTTGTTAAGCATTTTCTCACAAAAAGCCAGGCAGGAAAAGAAACCACCTATAGTGTGCATATTATTTACTGTGTAAATAATAATTATTAGAGATAATAGATCATATAGTTAATTGTCTCTGCTACTAGGAGTGCTAATTAGCAGACAGTAATGATCTTCACACATCACTTCCCATGGAAGTTTTATATAATAAGAGGTACAAATATAGCTTTTCTCAGTAAATTAGCTACTTAGTAATTGAAATTACTGTGTTTAGAACAGTCTACTTGAAGGCATAAAGCATGGGACATGTTGTTATCCCCATCCTGTGCCTTCTGCCATTGGGGTACAGGGGCTTTGTCTTGCTTGCAAAAAGCTTTTTCTTAATAATGCCTCATTTTTGGACAGTCGTGAAGGGTGGAATGAACTGAGCTGCCCAGAAAGCTTCTCACCAGTGGGATGGATTTACCTAAGCAGAGAGGGATCAGGGAGCAGAGCTCAGAGCGAGGCCTCTCGCCCCGTAAATCTGCTGCTGATGTTGTTGAACTCTGGGGACGGGCGCGTGTTGGCACGAGTGGCCAGGTTGTGAGAGGCAAGGCAGCTTCCCTCACGTTATGGCAGAAATGCTACAGGTAGAGGAGGAGAGAGAGAGAGGTGCTCTGACAGAGACAGTTCTTCCGCTGAAGTTCTTATTACACAGTAAACTGTAATTGTAAACGAACTTGGAGGCTGGCGGCTCCTGACAGCTCTTTTCCTTAATTCCCCACCTCCTTTTCTGTCAAAGGCAGGGGCACCATCCTGCCTCAGCAACAAATGAACACAGGAAGAGAAGATAAATAAATAAAATACTCCTGCACTGTACAGTGTAGCGTGACAGATTATTCCTATACTAGCTACAAGTTTATGATCAAGTTAAATTATATTTCCTGATTTTCTTTCTTTGTGTGACGGAATACTAGGTAATAAAAGCCTTCTTCATACTGGCCATCTTTGCCTTCACACTTTGGTAATTACAGATGCCATTTATTCCTGTTGGAATAAATAATCTCTGCCAAATTATAAACAGGACTGATTGTCACTTGGAAGCTTTTTGTTATTATAATATCATTTACCACGTTAGCTATATTTTTTCCTGCTTGCTTGTATGAAGGTACTAAATTAGATTTCCAACTTGCTATGATGCAACAAATGTTTTTCCTATTACCTTGCATAGAATTTTCTTTTATGTTATTTATCTTACTTTTATGCTCGTATTTTCCACTCATCTTGTACTAAGATGATGCACTTATAGGGACAGCTGCCAGCCACTGCCACATACACCCGCTGATGAATGCAGGCTTTAAACGTCAACGTTTCCTGCAAGATATTCCAAAGTGGTTTCATCTCGATATATAAATTTGGCTTATTGTTTTCTGATCATTTTTAGTACCAGTTTAGATTTTTCTCTAAATAAAATATGTTGGCACAATGAATAATTTTAATACATCTTTTCATGCCTGCGATAGCCTGCTGAGATAAAGTCATCACACTCTCAAGCTGATTGAGACGCTGCTTGGATTTTAGTACCGTTCGTGTTTTGTAGGGGACGTTAACCAGGGAGCGTGTTTTCCTGATGGGAGCTTTTGTTTTCACGTGCGTGGGTGTAAACCACTTACTTCAGGCACATCTGTTTTAATGTAGGTTTTCTTTGTGTTCTCTATCATCAGGAATAGGTAGATAATAATTTGAAAAGCGATAATTTAACACCAATTTATAGAAAATGGTAGTGGTTTTACAAAGATACACAAACAGGCTTATTAGAAAACAATGCGGTGGATGAATCACCTCATAATGGATAAGACATAACTTTCCTCCAGATATGTGATACATAAATACATTCGGTGTGATACAGTTTTTAATAGTTTTCTTTTACTCTTAGAACTCCAATGTGGTTTATTCCTCTTGGGGGAAGAAAACCAAAAGCAACCAACCCAGAAAACTCGCAACTGGTACAATGCCTGATATACAAGGGATTAGCAATAAAATCTATGACAGAAAACTTCTTGCAAATTTCAGAGTAATAAATGTACAGGCTTCCAAAAGACTTTATATTGACTTGGCATTGCTATTCTTTTTTGATTGGAATTGCACTTAATATGATTACATTTCTCTTAAGATAAGCAAAATACTATTTTTTGCTTTTGAGTCACAACTGGTCATAGCTGATACTAAATATATCAAAGTTGATATTAAATATAGAGTAAGTAAAAAACTATGCTTCAAATTCTAGCTTCTGCTTGATTCCGCAGGTAGCCCCCACTACTAATTTTTCTTTCAAGCTTTCACTTTTACTATATGTCAAGCTCTTGGCTCTGGATTCCAATCAATCATATTTCTCCATCTTTTATAAGTGAGTGTGGGAAGATGTCAAAAAATGATGGCCTTTCTGCTTTTAGACATGGTGCCAGATAAGCCAAAAAAAATCTCTAGAATGAACAAGATTCCGGAGAACTAGCAGGAGTCTAGCAGAGGAAACAAAGGTCCCAGAGGAAAGGCTGCTGGAGTATTTTAATGTAGTCAAAACTATACTGTTCCGTAGCATCACTGCAGAAATGACAGAACTGTTTTGGCAGACACCTTGCATGAAAACATTAAGCTTCTAGAAGGAAGTTTTTTAAGATTTAGGACTACTTTACTAAGTACTACGACGTGTGTCTTGTGTATATGTGCAAACACACAACCAGCAAAAGAGGCTGCTGGCAAGTCCTTCCAGAGACACCGGACATCTCATCGGTCTGGAAGGAAGAAGCAGGGTTGGGCAGTCGATGCAACTCAGTGTCCGTAATACTGAATGGAAGCAGTGAGCATGTTAAAAAGTTCCACTACGTAGTTCTTACGCCATTGTTGTTTTTCTGTGGTTTCTACTTATGCAATTGAGCAGAGAATTAAGTTACCTTACTCCTCCCTTTGCTGCAGAGGAGAAGGGTTGACAGTGCTCGATGCTGGTTTGCTAGGGGCTGTGCATTTGGAAGAGGTGAGAGACAAGTTCTTCTGGGAGAATTTTCCTACAAAGCAGGACAGGATGTTCAGCCTCTCCATCATTCCTGTCCCGTTTCTTTCAGAATGAATAATCAGAAAAAAAACTGGCTGCAGTCTTACAGCCTGCAATTCTGCCCAGCAAAGGCATCGTTCTTCGTGTCCTGACAAGGAGAGGGACTGGCCAGAGGACTGAATTTATAATGCATCTCAAACATTACCCCACCAATCATGCAAAAAAAATCCCTCTGAGAAAATATTAGATAAGCATTGCTCTAACACATTATGTACACTTGAGTTCATGCATTTGCCTCCCAAAAAATGCAACGCCTAACTAACCAAAAAACAATTTAAAAATAATTTCAGCTGATATGTGCTAGTATCAATTTAAAGAGGAGTACATTTTGTATGATAAGTGAAATAGCTGCTCTTAGTGGTTTGGGATTCATTTAGAAATGGATGCTTGAAGAACCCTTTTCCTTACTCTGGAAATGAGTACTATTAACAGAGAAGATCTATAATTATGATGGGCTATAATCAGTAGCTTAAGTCATGTGAAAAAACTTCCTTTTACATTTCATGTGGCTAGATTTGCTTTGCACTTACTAAAATTAGCTCCTTAAACTATACAAATTGTAACTATGCTGCAACCAGAAAGGCAGTGGATATTAAGACTAATTTTTGCTTTGGTTCGGTCTGTCTAGAAATTTAGTTTTCCTAGCAGAGATGAATTTAGTAGGAAAGCAGAATATCCGAAGTATTGCCAAGTTTTGTGGAAATGAAGGCTCAATGCGCAGATCAGCTACCTGAAAATACTATTTCTGTTGAAATTCAGGCCTTTGGTGTGCATATGTAAAGGCCGTGCATATTCCTGTACAATACGATCATTATCACACGGCACCTATTTCAGGTAGTTGCACTGGGGGAGGGAGTTCGTGAAGTTTTTGTGTTTTGGTTGGGTTTTTTTCTGATTTGTTAGCCTAAAATGATGACTTAATGTCTACAGTGCACTACAAGATTTCGAGTTCTAATTAGTAAAAATCATCAAGCAGGTATTTCAAATTAAAATGAGAGTTAGTATGTTCACATAACATGGAATAGGTGGTGTGTGTTTCACAGCTGTGGGGCGACGTTCATGTACAAGGACTCGTGGGAAGCATGCATGAGATGCACTTCGGGCTGCTGCTGGAGGTATTTTGAAAATGTAATTAATTTTGATTGAGAGTTAACCACTTAATTAAAAGTAAGGAAGTTTATGTAACTGGAATTTTGGTGACATGTTCAGAAACATTAAGTAAAGTTTTCTTTGGCAACCTTTGTGAGAAAAAGTCTTGGGATGCCAGGGAGAAAACTGTTGATAGATTACTGAAGTGTGTGTTACAGTGGCTCAGAGGACGTTTCCCAGATGTACAATTGCTAGCTGGATCACTGCTATCGCTAAAGAAAATGTTGCTGTCTTTCCTGAAATCTAAAAGATGAGGTTTGAGCCCTAAAACAGATGCATTAATGCTTTAATTATTGGTAAAACCATGTAAATCCCTAGCATTGGTTCTGATTTGGAAATGCACTTTTTAAACTGCAGACATTGCCTTGAAATTGAATTTTCACTACCTGATCAGTTCAACATTATGCAGTTTGTCTCCTGTCTGTGTTCTCTGTCTGCAGCACTCGTGAAACCAGTCTAATATCTGTGTGCAGTAAAACCTCAGTTTAATAGATCTAAAACAAGGTAGCAGATGTTTGGGTTGTCATTATGGAGGCACCAATTACAATTCTGCAATTAAGTGCAATTTCTCTTTTGCAGTTGAAAAATGCTCAGGCTGTTTGCCATTCATGAAAATATAGCAAGTCTTTGCCAAATATAGGGAACAAATCATCAGAAAATCCTAAAATCTATTAGACTGTTCTTAACTTCATTCAATGTGGTTTAGAAATAGCACATTTGTCCCTCTCGCCTGTGCTGTAATAGGGGAGAAACGTGCTCTTCTTTCTTCATAGATAGCTTGAACTGAAACCTTGTTCTTAGGCTATATTTAAAGTGAATTGGTTGTTAATTAAAGTAAGTTAATAACAATTGCTGTGTCTAATTATTTTGATTATATAGGTTACTTGTCAACAGTTCTTGTTGCACTTAAACAAAGCTGGAATCACACTAGTATAAATCTTAAAATTGCCAGTTCCCTATGCACATGACTGTACAAAAAGAGAAGAGACTTTCAGTGTCCAAATTTGGAACTGGAATACCTATTTGTCAAAATCTGAGAACTAAATTACTAGTTCTAGCAAGTTCTTTCTGTCTAGGAATAATATTCTCATATGAAGAGTGTAAATTCATTTGTGTCAATATTTTGCGTGTCTGAAAACTTACAGACTATAAATATATTCTCGGTGTTTTTAACTGACATCCTCTGTTCTTGAGCATAAATTGAAAGACTGATGAAGTGTGGACTAGAAAAGGGACCAGTGAGATGGGCTGAAACCTGGCTGAACTGCTGGTCTAAAGGCTGTGATCACAAAATCCCACTGGCAGCTGATCTCTCCAGGTGTTTCTGGGAGATCCATGGCGGGAGGCAATACTGCTTTGTGTCATTAATGATCTGGATGATGGGGCTGAGTACCTGGCATGCAAGTTGGAGGCTGAGAAAACTGGGACTGCTCAGGCTGGACAAGAGAAGGCTCAGGGTGGACATACCAGTGGGTATAACTACCTGATGGGAGGGAGTAAAGAAGATGGAACCAGACTCTTCTCAGTGATGTGCCCAGTGAATAGCAAAAAGGCAATGAGAGCAAACTGAAACTCGGGAAATTCCAGTTAAACGTAAGAAAACATGTTGTACTGTGAAGCTGTGAGGGTGGTCAAACACAGGCACAGGTTGCCTAGAGTGGTCGTGGGGGTCTCCCTCCCTGGAGGTATTCGAAACCCAACTGGACCCAGCCCTGAGCGACCTGCTCTAGGTGAACCCATTTTGGCAGGAGCCCTGGGCTTAGGTGGTCTCCCAAAAGAGGGAGGCTGCTGCCTGCCAGCCTCAACTACTCTGTAAAAAAAAGTGTACAAGACTGAAGTATCCATCTTTTACCTCTAACTAGTGAGAAGAAACTATTTTCATGTTTGCATGTATTTTTTTTTGCCTTATCCTTTTTTATTCAAACTAATCAAATTTGTCCTTCAAACTAAAAGGCTACTTTAATTATTTGCTATTAAAATTAAGGGTAAAGTATCAGCTCTCTTTCAATGTAAAAATAGGTAGCAGTCAATGAGAGAGCAACACTGTCACACCAGCCTTTCAGTCTGTTCTTCATGCATGATTTCATCTTCTTTCATAATCACTCTTGGGGGAATTTATGGATAGTATCATTTTTTCCTTGTTCCTGTTATGTGAGCTGAAACAAGCATGAGTCCGTATTCACTGAGCCACATCACTGCTGCCCTCTTTGCCATGTTGATAGGAAATGTCACGCTGATACATTACATAATTACAGCTGGCCCCTTTTTGTATGATTATTGCCTCACTATTATTTGAGGCAACAAGAGATGTTTCAAATAGACCGTTTTTATATGATGTTATATCTGACTAAACTGGTATCCATCTCAAGCAGTAGCAATGAGAAGTACATGGCACCACAGCATTGCATTAATTAAATAGATTGTTGCATCATTTTCAGGTCTGTCTTCAGATAATGGGAACAAATATTAAATAATTCTCCTCCTAAAAATTAAATAATTATCTTGCATCAGAGCTAAACCGGTTGGGAAGCCTGGATTTGAATATCCTCCAACTGTTGTGGTAGTTCTAATTATGCCAGTTGTACCTAAATAATTCCATTGTTCTGGCTACTGTGTGAATATATTGTTTCTTATGCCCTATACAGTAGCAAGTCAACAATTTCTGTTACCAATTTCCTAGGAAGCCTGGGCATATCTGATAGTTAATTAGCTGTTAAATAACGAGACAGGGGCCTGTGCTGCCAAATGGCATCGCTGTCCCTCGTCTGAGGAGCCTGCCTCGTGTCAGCTGAGGGTATGGCACGTGTCTGAGGAGTGATGGGCAAGTCTTTCAAGTGGCTTCTCTGTTGCTCCTTGTGTCTTGCTGAGAGAGAGGAACGGAGCTCAGCAGGGCATCTTGGGCAACCTCTAGCCATGAGGGATATGAAAGTTATCCTTTGGCTTTAACAGTTTGAACTGCCAGCAAGCTGGGGTCTTGGCTTAGGCTTGGCATGCAATGTAAATGTACTTTGAGACTAAACTGTTATTGCAGGATAGAGGTCTGAATGATGTGAGACTTCTGCCGGCACTCAACGTGTAGTAATTATGGGGCTGCACGGTAGCTGGTGCAGCGAGAAGGCAGCCTCGGTAGCCAGAAGTACTCGGTAACAACTTTAATTAAACAAATAAATAAACAAACAAAACAAATTTAATTAAGCAGTGTTCTTGTTTACATTTCTGGTTTTAGCCTTCGGATTTTGTATCTCTTGCGAGTGCTGAAACAGGTTTCAAATGCTTTTGGTTTAGGTTGTCTAGACCTGGAATGCGTATCAGGCTGGCTAACTAATCTGTGCCCATGAGTCAGCCGGTGCCTTGACTTTGAATGGCTTCTGGTGGCAACTCCTGGTGTCTAGACTAAAGGCAAGAATTTCAGGGAACTTCTTTGGTGCACGTGTTCCCAAGAAATGGAGCTGCTGTGTATATTGGGATTTTGTGGATAATAGGAAGCAAAAGGAATTAGCTGCTGTAGCCCCTTTCCCAGTTTTTCAGAATAGATATATGGGACATACATCAACACAGGGCAGCACTGGGGATATTTCAAGTGTTAGTGTATGTGATTCATCTATTATTTGTCTCTGGATTCTCTTTTGGTTTAGTCCTGGCTTATGCTAGGGAATAGTGCTGATGTGCTCTGTTACCAGTACAAATCTGTGTAAAGCTATTTTTTTTTCCTCTTCATCCTATTTCTCCCACTGATTGTGAATTCAAACACAACACCATGTCCTCCTGTCTGTGATGGAGATGTTTAAGTGTCTAAGTCATGTTCCTACAAAAACATCAATCAAATTTCTATGTGTTTTTTTAGTGTGGACTGTATTAGCATTCCTCAAAGCATATTATGTACCACTCTGCAATATATTTCTGGCTTCTCTGCAGCACTGTATGATGCCATTATGTACAATGTAAAACACAAATCCTCTTGTATTTAGAAAAAAACAGGCAGTTACCAGAACATGTACAGTATCTACTAGAAGATTCACAAACATTTTTTGTTTTCAGATTTAGAGCCAGATTCCCAATGTATGTACCATAGGGCTTTGAAATGATGAATGTTTAATCATTGGACCCCAAAATATGATGCATTATGGAGCAAACTGATCAAAGTCAGGAATTCAGAAGCTCACCATCCCTTAGGGACGTGGACCTCTACTTTGTTGGAATTGAAATGCTTTGCTTGAGCTTGAAAACAAGGAAAGGAAGAGATCTGTAACCATTTAGCGCATAGAAATTTTTAATTTTTCTAAAAGGTGGAAAGGAGATTAATTTTATTTTCTGATGAATAGAAATAGCTTAAGTGAATGGGAACACCTGTGTTACACTACTCAGGGGTGTGCATAGGAATAAAGAAACTCACTGAACCTTTAAACTTTTAAATGTTGTATTTGAAACCCAGTAAGGTTGGGATGGTGTGTAAGGCTAACACAGGCTGTTTCTTCTGATGCCAAAATGATTATGCAACCAGCTCCAAGTTGTTAACTGTTCTTTTCCGATCCCTTATGCTGACCCCAATTCAAACTGACTGTTGACTGAATTTTAACAGCGTTGTACCTTGCAGTGATGATTCTGAGTCGTAAAATAGCATGTATATTATTGGAAAGCATGTTGCTTTCTGTGCTTTGTATGAAACAGAGGCAACGTAGGAATCGTTAACACAAAAAGCCTATTTAAAATTCCAAACAGCCTGAGGACAAACTGGGATCTTCCTCATCAGTCAAGTCAATAATATTATTTTAGATGTGTCTTTGAGGGTAGCAAAGATCAGAACCTGCACAAGATACAAAGACTGATTTTTATTCCCAAATAAAGACCTCATGAAAGTAAATTCTTAACATTCTAAGAGGGTCGATCCCATGCCATGTGTCTGTAGTGACATTTATCTGTAGGATGTTTTGTTTTTCTTTGTTTTAACCTACAAAAAGATTTTTCAAGAATTCTAATAAAATATTTGGAGTTTGGTTAATTAGTGTTATCCTAGTCACTGGCATAATGAATATGCCGGTCGTGCTCTGCCCGGAAAGCCCGCGGTATGCTGCGTGCTGAGAGTGTTTGAAGTATAACAGGGCAGAAGCTCAATAAAAGCAAAGAAGTTCCATAGTATTGTTTGGGAAAAATCAGAAAGGATTATTAAGTAAGCTTTCTAATCAACAGGTGAAAGTGTAAAAAAACAAAACAAAACAAAAGAAAATAAAATCCTCTAAGAGGATCTTTGCATATCAAACCCAGCCTATTTCCAGACGAGCGTTAACCAAGTTGCTGTTGCGGTTTTATGCAGGGATGTTCATTGCTGTGTAGTTACGCAGAGGTGATACAGCCAGAAACCTGTAAATACTCCAAGAACAAATAGTAAAGAACGAAAGAGAAGATAAAGCAAATTGGTTTCTGGTGTTTGGCATGTGTGGAAATGGTCATACTATGAAAGAGAGAAAAACCAGTGCTGCGGTTGAATTTCTGTAGCTGAAAGGATCCCTGAGAAGTATGACATGAAAACTAGAATGGCCAATGTCTGATATTACTGCTTTCTTATTGTCAACACGTTTTGAAACCGTAACTGAAAACTTCATTCAGTCAAGCAAAGTTTTAGATCTTTAATCCTTGGCCTCACTCCTTTCATTTTTAAGTTTTTCTCTACAACAAGCAGTCATTTCTAAATCTGTCCTGGTTTAGCCTGAAGTCAGTTGAGTAAACCTAGATCTACAAAATGCTGATACATTCGATTATATATTTATTATGTTTTATTCTTGCTTTAGATGTCTTCCACTAAACCATTGAATCAAATTATGTAACATCTTCGAATTTGACAGTACTATAGTTTTTTGGTAGTTCTCCTTTTTACAGTATTAGAAATAAAAAATACCACATGGTTCAAACAGCATTCATCCTTTTTGGTCATTTTAAATTTTACATATATAATGTTTAAATACACAGAAAATTCCTTCATATCGTGCTCCATTTTCTCTCATGAATAAATATGGAGTGTACATTTTTCACAATTTAATTTTTAAAATGTGTTTTCCTCTGCCTACTGTGAATGGAACTAAAATAGAATATTCAATACGGATATAATAGTCTAGCAAAGTTTATTTTCTGTCTTAATAAAATTGGTATATTTACAATTTTAATTATGCTAAAAGAGTAATTCAATCTGTAAAACACAGGAGAGTAACAAAACAAATGAAGACTTTGGATAATATACGAGATTCTAACATTTTGATTTGGAAAGATTACTTGGACTTCTTGCCAGGTCCTCTCTCTCTGCATCAAAAAGGGCAAAGGGAAAAATGAGGTTTAGTAAGTTCTATGGTGAAGATGGAAGCATTATAATTTCCTAATGTGATTTTAAAAGTTGCAGCACCTCTTTAAATTATGCCCACAGTTTTATCTTTCTTCCTTCTTAGCCCATTTTATTAGTCAAGTATTTTCCAGTGAAGTAATTCTGAAAATTCCTTTTACAATCCAACTTCAGTGTTAGGTCAATACTAGCTTTTGGGTTGGTATTTTTAAGCCTTAATAATACAGTTGTACTTTGACTTAGAAACCTATTTTGACTTGATAATTGTAAGAAGTATTTTCTTTAACATCTGTCTGCAGTTTGGTTTACATGCAAGTATTCACTTACAATTGAATTAGTAGTATCTAAAGGCTTGGAAGAAATGTTTGAGAACATTTTACAAGGCTCAGTGGCAAGTCGTTGCTGGAGGAAGATACGGGAGCAGTCCCTTCCTAGCAGAAGCGTGTGTAGTGTGTCGCTGTCTGGTGCCCAGCAAAAGATCTTTCACAGAGCTCTCGAGAGCCAGTGCATTCAAAAAGACTTAAGTTCCTCCTCAAATCAGAATTCAAAGCCTTTCTCTCATCCGTTGTCACAGACTTTTCATTCTCCGAGAAGTCAATGAAATTGTTTCTCGTTAATTATTCAAAAGTAACCCCTTTGGGCTGTCCTTTTAATTGTTATCCAGGTGCAATAAACTGCAGATTTCAGCAAGAAGTAAATTTAGATACCACACAGTAGGAAGTTTGAAAAGCCGGCAGCTTCTGCAGAGGATTGTCAAGAACAATCTGCAAGGAGACTAGTTTTGGCATATCGATTTTGAGCTGAAACAGTGCAGGAAAGGAAGTGCTACTTGCCAGCTCTCACCACCATATGCTTTGTTATAATGCGATGTACAAAGAATACGGAGACAGCAGCTGCTCTAGAGGGAGGTGGGCACTTGTTAGATTTTGAAACCTTTCCGAAATGTCTCTTCATTTTCCTATCACTGGTGGTTTTTTTCCCCTTGCTTACGTATTTGCATTCAAAAGACGTTCACTAAAAGAAACCTATTTTTAGACCGCAGTAAGAAGAGGAGAGCGTGATCTCCCTTTCTTGAAATAAAAAGAATGTTGGAAGAACTCAAATATTTAGTTTTATATGTTGTGAAATGTGGGCAGATTTTTACTTTCGCAATATCCTTTCACACCAGGGCATGGTGAAATCGTAACGTGTGTTCCGTTGAAAGAAATTCACGTCTTTCGTTGGTTTCTGGTGTGTGTTTGCCAGTGGCTGATCACACCCACCTTTAAGCCCATGTCAAGACTTCAGTGGCAGAGAGAACCAAAGCATAAATGAGGATTTAGATTTCAAACGGAAAGAGTTTGATAGGATATGCACAGAGAAATCAATCTTTCCTAGCACCACCACGCAGGCAGTGAAGTTGATTACTCTCTTGCTTTGAGAAATGTGAAGTTCTTAAGACAGAAACTGCGTGCCTACAATGTCACGAAAATGAATCTCCTTTATTTAAACAAAACTGTATTTTAAAGGGTATTTTTTGACTCCTGAGATTTTCATATCCACTGAATGTAATAATCCTTCCAGATACACATAGCTACAAGCACTTGGGTTTTAAATTAGGGACTCTTAAATGAATTTGAGAATCCAGAGGGAAGTTACATCACAGTATAATGAGATTATAGTGGGGTAAGTTGTTATAGCATATAATAAAATTAATATATCATATTAATATTTTTGCTGAGTTTCAGTGTTTTAGATTTACCCTGGAGTAACACCAAAATGTCATAGCAACACAAATATGACCCATATAAGTCAGTAAAAATGATGATCCGTACAGAAGAAAGATATTATAATTCTTTTCACCTATTCTAATTCTTTTGAGTATGAGAAAATGTAAATTATCAATAGTCTGTAGTTCAAACATGGGTCACTTAAAGTCAGTCTGGAGTCTTGACCACACATGAACATTTTGTTCAAGTTGTAGTACACCTCCAAGAAAGTTTTTAAATTAAATGTATGTTTGTCTGTTTGGTTATATTTTGAATGGGAGGGAAAGCTTCCCTGGAAGGACTGTGAATTGTTAAGAGTTGCAAAATGTTTATAGGCTACTGCATTTTTTCTAAAACACAAAACATTTACAGTCTGAAGCAGCAGGCTAAAGTATGGTAATTCTAGAAAGAGGTCCTTTTAGATGTAGAACTATCACAGGTTGCTGGAAGTATATTTTTATCTTTTATGATTAGATGCTGATTTATTTGTACATTACAAATGCCTAGAAAAAAAAAAGACAGATTTTTCTTTAACTCATGATTATAACCACTTAAGGTCAGCAAGCAATGAAATTCTAAGCAAGTGAGAAAAAGTCCTCTGTGACAGAAGAAAGTTAGTTTGTTTTTAATGAAGTGTTGCCTGATCGTCACCAGCTATTCAACTGCCAATGGCCAATTTAAAAGAAAAGAAATTCAAAAGCCAAGTTTTCCTCATTGTGTGAAAAGCTGCTCCATGGCATAGCTCTGTGGATTTTTGACTAGCTTTTAAAAATCGGAAGACAGAGGACTGCATAGTTAAGAATTTCAGGTCTTAAACTGTGCACCGTAACGTGGCTGTTAATTGTTGAGAAGGCATTGTGTACTGCTCACCGCTCGAGAAGTTAATGTCTGATTTGTTCTTCCCTTCAGCCACCAGAAAAAGAGGGTGGCCTGCCTCGCCAGGTAGGCAATAAGACGGAGTGTGGCCTCTTGGGATTTGTCCTGGATTTGAAGCAGGATTATGAGCCTGTTCGGAACCTCATCCCTGAGGAGAAACTCTACAAAGTTTACACGTTCAACTCTGTGAGGAAGTCGATGAGTACTGTCATTAAAATGCCAGATGGCAGTTTCCGAATGTACAGCAAAGGAGCTTCTGAAATTGTTCTGAAGAAGTAAGTTCAATGGCTTAGCTTTCTGTGTTTTTCCAAAAAAGCAAAACATTCCAACACCAGGAAGACATCCATGGGATGTCTAAGTGCAAGGTCCTTCACCTGGGTTGGGCCAATCCTAGGCACAAATGCAAACTGGGCACAGAGTGGGTTGAGATTAGCCCTGAAGAGAAGGATTTGGGGGTGTTGATAGACGAGAAGCTCAACATGTTGGCCATGTGCTCATGCAGCCCAGAAGGCCAACCACGTCCTGGGATGTATCAGGAGAAGCGTAGCCAGCAGGTCAAGAGAGGTGATTCTCCCCCTGTACTCTGCTCTTGTGAGACCCCACCTCGAATACTGCGCCCAGTTCTGGTGCCCCCACCACAAGAGGGACATAGAACTGTTGGAGCGTGTTCAGAGGAGGCCACAAAGATGATCCAGGGGCTGGAGCACCTCTGCTACGAGGACAGGCTGCGGGAGCTGGGATTGTTCAGTCTTGAAAAGAGAAGACTTCATGGGGACCTAAGAGCTGCCTTCCAATACCTGAAGGGATCCTACAAGAAGGCTGGGGAGGGACTTTTTACACGAGTGTCAACTGATAGGACAAGGGGAAATGGGTTTAAGTTGAAGGAGAATAGATTTAGATCAGATCTTAGGAAGAAATTCTTCAGTACGAGGGTGGCAAGACTTTGGAATAAATTGCCCAGAGATGTTGTGGCTGCCCCCTCCCTGGAGGTGTTCAAGGCCAAGTTGGACAGAACCCTGAGTAGCCTGATCTAGTTGAGAGGTGTCCCTGCCTGTGACAGGGAGGTTGGATTAGATGATCTCTAAGGTCCCTTCCAGCCTAGGCCATTCTATGATTCTATGAATTTCGGTATTTGGAATTTGCTATTTACAGTAGAAAGCATGGCACACTGTAGCAGTAAAAGCTCTTACTGTTCGTTACTGAACTTTTTTTTTCCAGGTGCTCACTCCTTCAAAACTCTTTGGCTTATTTTTTTTATCGTTGGGTCTGCATTCAGTAGTTTACTAATGGATTCTTTATGTACAACCAATTTGGAAAATAAGGTTTTCTCAGTTTCATTTGAAGTTGTCAGCTCATTAATTACATGGCTACCGAGGAAATAATGGATGAAGGGCCCTTGGTTTCTGTAATAAGTTACTAACAAATTCTCTCTGATATTTTAGTAGTGATTCTTCTTATTTAATCTAGAAATTTAAAGCTTGCCATCAAAAAAAAGTAGTTTTGAACGAAATGAACTGACACAAGGAAATACTTTTCAGCAGTCGTGCAAATACACAATCTTTTTTTTGTTTTCTTTTTTAAATAAAACAGATGTTCCAGGATCCTTAATGCAGCTGGCGAACCTCGTATCTTCAGACCACGTGACCGAGATGAAATGGTGAAGAAAGTGATTGAACCTATGGCCTGTGATGGACTGAGAACTATCTGTGTTGCGTTCCGAGACTTTAACAGCAGCCCAGAGCCTGACTGGGACAACGAAAATGACATCTTATCTGACCTGACCTGCATTTGTGTTGTTGGCATTGAAGATCCAGTAAGGCCAGAGGTACATCAAATTCTTATGTTCTAAAGCATTTCTCAGTAGAGTGAACAGAAACTGAACTACAGATTTCTTGCGGTTTTGGGGGTTTCTTATTAGCTCTGTCAGAGGAGAGGGAAGTGAGCTTTAGAAATAGACTTTGCTTGGTAAAAAGTCAATAATTAACCTGATTAAAAAAACTATTAGTCAACCAATATTTAAATAAAACAAAAGAGAGCTTTTTGAACTACAGCAGTGAGATGACTTAGTCTTCTTTCAGGGAGCAGTATACAGGTCAGCAGAAGTTTTATTAGGCTCCCAGATATTAAAGAATTTTCCGTTAAGTAACAGAGTGATGGGCAACTCTGAAAGTAGAGCAAAGACGTGCAGTGATTATATTTGCCACAATTATAACTGCAATGTGCTTTCCACACAAATTGCATGCAGTCTTTGACTTTTGTCTTTTACTGCAACAGTTGCCCCTTGACTAATTGTCTTAAGATTGTAACTAGTGACTACCCAGGAAAACTGTTTTAAATGTTTAATCTGGACAAGGAAAAGCTTTGCCATGGAAAGCCTGCAAATTTCATGGATATTCTACGTAAATGACTTGTAAAAACATGACCAACATGATATCATTACAACTACAGCTACCAACTGCATTCCTGTGCTTCGCATGTTAATGGACTTTCTTGGGAGTTTTTTCAGTATCAGGAAGGTTCTAATGGGAAGTAAATTTGGCGTGGTTGAAAACTGCGTGATAAACACCTTATCGCCCCAGTCATCAGATAAACAGCATTCACTCTATCTGTCGTCAGATGGTCTCGTGCTGCTAATCCATCTGCCCCTACACCTGACACTGCCAGTCTTTAAAAACATTTAAAAACATTGTCCTCTCCGCAATGATCCCTTAATGCTCGAGCTCACCTGCATAAAAACTCAGGAAGTTTTTAACTGTCAGTGACCACTGGAACTGTGAATGCGTCCTCTTTCCCTGCAAAACTGAACCATGATACTTGTTGATGAAAAATAGCTTTAAGTCAGGTTACACGCGGTATGAGAGGCTGAGGGAATGGGCAGCAGTGGGATTTGCAGTTATTATTGAAAAATAGCTGCAAACTATCCTTTCATGTGATTATTATGAGTGTGTTTAGTAAGAGAACTGCTCTCATCTCGTAGGGAATAATTTCTTAGGAGCTTGAGGTAACAATGAATAGCATTGCTAAAAATAAAGAGGTTTCTGTGTAAAGGATCAAAGAAGATGAAGCCAGGAAAGCATTTTATTTCTAGATAATATCCCCCTTTCTTCCTGGGGACAGCTCAGGTTTTTCCTTTTCCCTGAGATGACTGTTGGGGTTAACACGTGCCAAATGGCAGTGGCTTTGTTTCCCCAGAGCTCCCGTGCTCCTGCGCATCGCTGGGGTGTTTCGGTAGGGCAGTACCTGCAGTGCCAGCGGTGTCGTGCCCGCGTGGCTTCAGAGCTAAGAGTGCTGCATCTGCTCTGACCATATTGCTGGGAGCTTTCTTGCACTTCCATTTCCTCCCTTACATTAAAAGAAACTGTTTGGATGAATTATTGAACCCAGCAACTGACCAGCTTTATCTGGAGCGTAACCACTGGTCACCCATGACTTCTGCATAACGCTGAGGTTAAATCAGACACTAGCTGGTTCATTATCAGCAGCAGTTTTTATCAAGCACTGAACTATCTGCTTGATATTTATCTTTGTGTGTGTCATTTTTTTTTTTCTTTGATAAATATACAAGAAGAGAACCAATAGAATGATGTCTTGTTCCTGTAGGGATTTCTCTTTTCATTTTGACAGTCTTTCTGGATTGATTTTAATGAGTCTGGACTGGCTTCTACTGATTTGCCAACGTACGCCTACAATCTGTTATTTCTGGGAGATGACCATAAATCACTTCCAAATGTCATCTATTTATTTGTCACCTGAGCCCAATAGATATTCCTGCATTGGATAATTTATGTATGTGTGCATGCACTAGAAGGTTTTCTTTGCAGAGAGAAAATAAACTAGAAAATTTTAAAATGCATACTTAAACTCTGCAAAACCCATGGAAAATATCTGCTTCCACTGCCCACTCAATCTGCCAACACTCTTTCTTCCTTACAGCAATAAAAAAAATATGAACAATATTTTAACTGTAATTACTGTACACAGTATTAAATCAGATACCACCCACCAGCTGTCCAGAAAATGAGAGAAGAGGAAAACAGAATTATTTCTCTAGTTATATGTGAGTTTGAGATGTATTTGAAACTAGGTTGTCCTCCCATGACCTTGTTTAATTGGACTGGCACTTGATGTGAATAGACCTTTTTTTTTCTGTTTGCACTGTAATTTATTTTTCTCCTTCATGGTTCATACGCTGTGCCGATATTACAGATACTCATCTAAATCTGTCATATCTTACGCACGAGGGTCGCCACAGTTAAAGTGGATACTGAGGGCGTTCCAAATTGGCAAATGGGATATAGTCAGGATTATTAATGTGGAAACTGGGTAAATCAGGAGTCATTTGCTTAAGTAATAGATTTAATCTGATTGTGTGTCACCCATCGAAGTCTATTTCATAATGTTAAAAGGCTTCAGGTCCAAATAATATTTCCAGGATGCAACTTGTGGAAAGAGTATTCCCTATTAGTAGCAACGAGGAAATGGGGAGATAAACCTCTGTCCCTTAATTCTTCTCTTCGTTCTGTAATTGGCATTGACACAGCACTTTCTGTGGATGCAGTCTGAGGATGGAGTGATTTTCTTCGTAGTCACGGGAGAAGCATGCTGGTGTGACTCTCATCCAGCTGGTAGTTTAGTGAGCGTTTTGGAAAGCAGAAACTTGACAACTGCCTTTCATAAAGATGCAGAAACATGGTGTGAAATTGTATTCACTGATTAGAATAATCATCTCCAATGTGGTTTAAGGGTGTATAATTTCAGTCTGACGTGCAGTCCGAGCTATGTAGCCTTTCTGGCCCCGCAAAATCATTAGAAGCCCAGCGTTTGCCACACTGGATCAGAGCAACAGTTGTCAGGCCCTCGGCAGTGTCACATGCTTGCGGCTATAGAGGAAATTAAAATATCTAGAAATGCAGAAAATTAACAGTGTGATGTTGTAGATGGTGGCTCCTTTTCTTGCTGTTTTCTATGCTAATAGATGAGATTAATCTGCTCTAATTTGCATTGAGTTCTACAGTGGTAGAGGTTGTGATCAGCCAGCAGCAATGAACTGGCAGTAGAATGTAGCAAGCCTTTGCTATTGTAGCCAGTAATATCCACGTTAATACCCTTTCTTCACAGAATCACAGAATCACAGAATGTTAAAGGTTGGAAGGGACCTCAAAGATCATCTAGTCCAACCCCCCTGCCAGAGCAGGATCACCTACACTAGAGTGCACAGGAACGCGTCCAGGCGGGTTTTGAATGTCTCAAGAGATGGAGATTCCACAACCTCCCTAGGCAGCCTGTTCCAGTGCTCAGTCACCCTCACAGTGAAAAAGTTTTTCCTCATATTTTTCTGGAACCTCCTGTGTTCCAGCTTCCACCCATTGCCCCTTGTCCTGTCAGTGGACGCCGCTGAAAAGAGCCTGGCTCCATCCTCCTGACATTCCCCCTTGACATATTTATAAACATTGATGAGGTCACCCCTCAGCCTCCTCTTCTCCAAGCTAAAGAGATCCAGCTCCTTCAGCCTTTCCTCATAAGGGAGATGCTCCACTCCCTTCACCATCTTTGTGGCTCTACGCTGGACTCTCTCAAGCAGCTCCCTGTCCTTCTTGAACTGAGGGGCCCAGAACTGGACACAATATTCCAGATGCGGCCTCACCAGGGCAGAGTAGAGGGGCAGGAGGACCTCTCTTGACCTACTTGCTACTCCCCTTCTAATACACCCCAGGATGCCATTGGCCTTCTTGGCCACGAGGGCACACTGCTGGCTCATGGTCATCCTGCTGTCCACTAGAACCCCCAGGTCCCTTTCCCCTGCACTGCTCTCCAGCAGGGCAGTCCCCAACCTATATTGGCACATGGGGTTATTTTTTCCCAAGTGCAAAACTCTACACTTGCCCTTATTAAACTTAATCAGATTTCTCCCCGCCCAGCCCTCTAGCCTGTCCAGGTCTCTCTGAATGGCTGCACAGCCTTCTGGTGTGTCAACCACTCCCCCCAACTTCGTATCATCAGCAAACTTGCTGACAACATTCTCTAATCCCTCATCCAGATCATTGATGAATATATTAAACAGCACCGGCCCAAGCACTGACCCCTGAGGGACCCCACTAGACACAGGCATCCAGCCAGACTCGGCCCCATTGACCACAACCCTCTGGCTTCTTCCCTTCAACCAGTTCTCGACCCACCTCACTACTTGGTCATCCAGACCACACTTCCTCAGTTTACCTATGAGGATGCTGTGGGAGACGGTGTCAAAGGCCTTGCTGATGTCCAGGTAGACCACGTCCACTGCATGGCCACCATCCATCCACCTGGTTATGTCTTCGTAAAAGGCTATCAGGTTGGTCAAACATGACTTCCCCTTGGCAAAGCCATGCTGACTGCCCCTAATAACCTTCTTATCCTTGATATGCCTAGAGACAGTGTCAAGGATAAGATGTTCCATCACCTTTCCAGGGATGGAGGTGAGGCTGACCGGTCTGTAGTTACTCGGGTCATCCTTCCTGCCCTTCTTATAGACTGGAGTGACATTCGCTTTCCTCCAGTCTTCAGGCACCTCACCTGTTACCCACGACTTACCAAAGATGATGGAGAGTGGCCTAGCAATGACTCCCGCCAGCTCCCTCAGCACCCATGGGTGCATCCCATCAGGGCCCATGGATTTATGAATGTCCAAGTGTTCAAACTGATCCTTAACCCACTCCTCATCAATCAGGGCAGACTCCTCCTTTGTCATGACTTCCTCTGGGGCCTCAGGGGACTGAGGCTCCTGAGGACGGTCTCCAACAGTGTAGACAGAGGCAAAGAAGGCATTCAGCAACTCTGCCTTCTTTCTGTCCTCTGTCTCCAGGGCACCCACCTCATTCAACAGAGGGCCTACATTGCCTCTAGTGTTAGTTTTGTCAGCAATGTATTTGAAGAAGCCCTTTCTGTTGTCTTTGACCTCCCTTGCAAGTTTTAACTCCAAGGAGGCCTTAGCTTTTCTGATTGCCTCCCTGCACTCCCTGACAGCTGCCCTGTACTCCACCCAAGTGGTCAGCCCTTCCTTCCACAATTTAAACACCCTCCCCTTCCACCTGAGTCTGCCCAGCAGATCCCTGGTTAACCAAGCAGGTCTCCTGGATCTCTTTCTTGATTTCCTACCTGATGGGATGCACTGATCCTGAGCTTCAAAGAAGTGGTCTTTGAATGCCAACCAACTGTCTTGGGCCCCTTTACCTTTCAGCTCCCTGTCCCACGGGGTATCCCCCAGTAATTGCTTGAAGAGGCCAAAGTTGGCCCTTCTGAAGTCCAGAGTTGCGATCCTGCTTGCTATTCTGTTTTTACCGCACAGGATCCTGAACTCCACCATCTCATGGTCGCTGCAGCCAAGGTTGCCCTCAACCTTCACTGCTTCAACCAGTCCTTCCTTGTTGGTGAACACAAGGTCCAGCAGCGCTCCTCTCCTGGTAGGCTCATCTACCATTTGCATCAAAAAGTTATCATCGATGCACTGGAGGAACCTCCTGGACTGAGGATGGCTGGCTGTGTGGGACTTCCAGCAAACGTCTGGGTAGTTGAAATCCCCCATGAGAACCAGGGCCTGGGACTGAGAGGCTGCTGTCATCTGCCTGTAAAAGGCCTCATCAACTTCCACCTCCTGATCAGGTGGTCTATAGTAGACACCCACCACAGTGTCACCTAAGCTAGCCTGCCCCTTAATTCTCACCCATAAACTCTCTACTTGCTCCTCATCTGCTGCTCGATGGATCTGAATACACTCCAGTTGCTCTCTCACGTACAGAGCAACTCCCCCACCTCGCCTCATCAACCTGTCTTTCCTAAAGAGAACATAACCATCAAGGCCCACATTCTTAAGGCCCACATTCTTAAGCAGTATTTTTTAAAAAATAATTATTTGAAAATTAAAATCCTTTTTGTAATCATATGCTTTGCTTATTCGTTCCTGTAGGAATACAACAGCTCTATATACATGATTGCTGACCTAAGTCATCACGGTCAGACAATCCCATTACTTTACATAAGAATGCCATCTGAAGAAGCTCAGCTGATAATGTAGCAGCAGTTTGCAGTCAGTGGTTAAGTATACGCATTTAGGGAATTTATTCGCATGCGGCTTATGTATGCATTACATAGATTGTGTTAGGCAACATTTTTCCCCATCTGAAACTGAACTATAGACGTGTAGCCTTTCCATAGGCACCGACCTAATAGACCCAAGGAGCTGTATTAAAAGAGTTGTATTCAGTTATCAGGAATCAATTTCCTAGCTCTTGGACATTTTAATTACAAAAATCTTTTCTTTTTTAAAATAAGCTGTATATGATGCCAAGTCAGTATATAGTTTCTACATTAATCTCACAGACCCTGTTACACACTGACTTCTCTCTCACTGGTATGTATACTAGGCAGCAGGAAAAGTTAATACCATGCAGAAAGAGGCACAACCAAAATCATGCTCCGTTTTTACAATTTTGACATACGTAAATTTTTCATGAAGTTTTGAACTCCTATATTTAGGAATTCCACCTGTTGGTATGCATGAATTAGTGTAATGGTGCTAAATTACAATAATGTTTTTTGATAAATTTAGTGAAAGGAAAGTTTCAATCAGAGGTTAGATAATTTTCTGTGCAAAATACGTGTATTCTCAGATTCATGTGTGTGTTGAGTGTGTTGGGTTCAGCACACTGTACCTGATGCTAAAGGTACAAAAGCTGAGAGCACTCCTTTATATTAAAATCAGGAGAAGCTTTAGGCAACTGATGAAAGAAACGGTTTGTGTGCTTCTTGATACAAGATTTGTCTTGTCTGTGGTGTAAGCTCAATTCCACAATAATCAGGTAGTTATAACATAACGTGCAATTTCTCTTTTTGCTTCATTGGATTTCTTAGCCTCAAAATATTCTGTTTGGCAACACTTGATTTAAATTTTACCTAGGAATTTTCTTCCCTTTTCTATTGCGTTTGTAGGTCCCAGAAGCCATAAGAAAGTGCCAGCGAGCTGGAATTACAGTCCGCATGGTCACCGGAGACAACATCAACACAGCACGTGCCATTGCCATAAAGTGTGGAATCATTCATCCGGGAGAAGACTTCCTCTGCCTTGAAGGGAAAGAGTTCAACAGAAGGATCCGAAATGAGAAGGGAGAGGTAATTTGTATGTTAAATCCATACATATTATGAATATGCTATTTAAAAAGTAGCGAGAACACTGAAATGTTGCTTCCTCTGCACTGATGTGTACCTCTTAGCAGTAAAGGCTACCTGGAGAGCTTGCTACTTCATTCTGCCACTAGCCCTTGGCAATTCAAAGCAGCAGAGAAAATGCAGTCCGTCCTTGCCGTGATGCAGAGCCACTGTCAGTTCAGTGCTAGCCTTACTCAGCCATTGGTAGAACCGTAGCACTAGGCTACAAGAAATAAAAACTCGGCACATTAAAGGAGGTTTGTTAGCAAAGAGATCTCTCCCATGAAAATGCAATCTATATTGAGGACCAGCTCCTCTTGTTTATTTTATACCACTTTAGATAAGGTCCTGCTATAGTCCCTCACTCTAATGATTTGCCTAACTTAATCTAGTCTGTGGGAGATTTTTAACTCCTTATAAGAGATGAAGCTATTGAAGTCAGCTTTTAGAAAGTAAAGTCTGTGCTGTGTCTTTGAGCCCATCAGTAGTGAATGACACGCTCGTTTACTCCTTACATTGATTGATGGAATCCTGGGAGCGTTAGTACATGCAATGGATTTGTCCTTGTTTCTGTTGGTACACAGAGAAAATTCTGCCATTATTGGTGCCAGAATGAAGAACTCGGATTCAGTTGTAGAATAGTACAGCACACTTTTACTTGTAAACACATTTGATCTACCATCCTGTATTCAGAGTCAAGATTTTGAGTGGAATTGTCCTTAAAGATGCTAGGAAAGGCTGTGGCAAAATTTACCAACGTTAGCTAACAGCTGGGCTGTGGTAGTAGAAAACTGCAGTTTTGGACCTTGCCTTTACTAGCAGCCTTGATGGCTGTAATTTTTCTGTGCTTTTGAAGAAAAGGTGCAGATCTGAGTAGTGAAGTGAATCATCTGATGCATGGCCACAAATGCAACGGGCTAACAGTTTTACCATTTGGGTTTTTTTTGTGTTCCCCCCGCTCCAGATTGAGCAAGAACGGATTGACAAAATCTGGCCAAAGCTTCGCGTGCTCGCTCGCTCGTCTCCCACGGACAAACACACTTTGGTCAAAGGTGCGTAACAGACTGCCTTCACGCACGTGTGTACGTTAATGCCAGACTTACTGAATTGTGTTCAACGTATCATCTGCATTTTAGAAGTTGTACCATTATAGTCGTTACCCTTAATTGCACATCTATATATATAATGCAAGGAAGTTTTCTCAGTAATCAAGTCTCTTGTGTGTGCCTTCTACCTGAGCCTTCAAATGGAAAATAATAGGGAACGGATTGGCAGGAGTAACAGAAATGCCAATAAGATGTCTGACAAGTAGATGTAAACATTCTCGTTAACTTGCCTTGTGACCTTTAATCAGACTAGAATGAGGCTCTAGCTGGGAAGTGAAAAATATGTTTGATGGTTAGAAAGAAAATATTGTTGAGAAATAAGCTGTTCTTCATATAAACAAGAGGGGGCACAGGCTTTATAGTCTTTGCCTGTACCTCTTCACGAAGAAAACAAGAACAAGCTCAATTCGAGTAAATCCAGTCCCTCCAGTGCATCTGTTCTCCCACAATTATTTTTAAAGAGCGTTCCGAGATGAAAAACTTTTCATGTTACGATAGCAGCAGCTATTGAAGGTCACGTAACTAAGAGCGGCCTCCTTTAGCATTACATGAATGGAGAGGTATTTTAAGCCCAGTCTGGTTTCCTGCAGGCTCACCAGTTGTATGATTCACACTGGCTTCCTTTAGATTTCTGGATGTACTTTTCCTGTAAGAACTGCAGCATACAAATGACACTCTCTTGCTATAATGTCTGTACACAACATATGTATCATTTATAAATAATATACATGTTTTGGGAATGTGAGCTTCAGAAGATGTTACCGATAGGTGCTCATGATAGAAAAGGTTTGGAGACCATTGGTTTGGACAACAGAATTCAGCTCCATAGGTCAATATTAAAACAGGACAAAGTTAGCTCCTCACTTTCCTAGTGCATGTAAATAAAATACTGTCTTAGAGCACTTAGAGGACATGACTTGTACAACCTAATAGTTTGTTTCAGAAATACGAAGTAATTTGTGTTTCTTTAAGTGGATTGAGTCCCTTGGGAGTACTCATTTGAATCATTCAGGATTTTCTCTTAAGAGGAAAATGAAACCTTTGTCAGGGAAAATGAAATCAGTGAAGAGCTAAAGAAAAATAAGCAACGAATTATTGATGTTTTATAACATACGCCCTTTGACATTCAGAAGATATTTACTATTACTGAATGTCTTATGCAACTAGTACAATTAATATTTTAAAAATATGACAAGGTCAAATGATAGAGCAATTAAGTACCTAATGAAGTTCAAGAACAACTCTGTGGAAAATCATGATGGAATTTTTTGGCTGATAATACTCCAAGGGCCATTAAAAGTTACAAGAAACTATTTAAATGTTCACTAGTTTTGGGCCTCTTGTTAAAATGTTATGTTTTTCTCAGACACGAGGGATCGAGAGGATTTTCTCTTCTTTGATGTGTTCTATCTGCTCTAGGGTAAAAACACACATCACAAAATAAACTTTTTTTATATTTAATTTTTAATGACATACAGCTGCTGGAGGGAATATTTTTTCTCCTTAACATAGCACAATCCCACCCAGCAAAAGGATCATTTTTATTTTGCATTTTTGTTTTTACTACTGCTAAGGGACTAGAGAAAGGCACGGTTCAGCATTTCAGGCTGAACAGACAGTTTTTCTCAAATTTATGGCTTTGAAGTAGAGGTAAATTGAAAAAAAAATGTCAGAATGTTTTATCGTCATGAACTGTTTCAGTGAAACAAAAATGTTAGATATCTCAATCCAACAGAAATATAATTTCTGTTGGATTTTATGACAGCCATTGGCCGAGGCCAATTACATGAGGTTCAGCCAGGCCAAGTTGCCATCCCTGGAGGTGTTTAAGAGACGGGCTGAGGGACATGGGTTAGTGGTGTTGGTAGGGCTGGGACAGAGGCTGGACTCAGTGATCTTGAAGGTCTCCCAACAAAAACTGTTCTATGATTCTATGGCTCTATTGCATATTTTTTACCCGATTAAAATTATAACAAGTAAAAACGCGTATCATTTACACAGATGTGTCCTTGTTGTAGTACATTGCTGAAATAGTTCAATGTTGTGATGCTGTTTTTTCAAAATACTGTGGGAAGCAGCTGTTTAGTACTGATGGGAAACAGCATCTTCTCATCAGAAGGTATAGAGAAGATCAAATAAATACTCAGCTTACCAGCTAAAGAAGTTGTACTTTACAGTATGTTTTCAATTAGTCTGGAATGATTTTTTTGTGATCTGAAAAATAACGATTCTCTTTTCATGTGTGATGAATTTATTAACAAGCAGAAAGGGAACTCTAAAGAAGAGTTTTAATAATTACCCTTATTTAATAAGATATTTCAAATATTATTGGATGGGGTGGTCTTATATTCATGACATCATTAGTTTGAAGGCACCATGAGTCTAGGTAGAATAATAAAAGTATAAAAACTGTATTGATACTCTGAAATTAAATATCAGATTGTTAAAAATTGCAAGTGGTTTTGAGTGCCATTTGAGGGAAAACTTTAAATATTTATTTTTTATTCAAATTCATATGAAGAAATATTCAGAGTTAACTTGTTCTGCAGTGTAAAAAATCAGGTTCAACGAGCTCTTCCCCGAAGTGAAGAACATGAAAATAGTTTAAAGGAAGCAGGAGGTACAGTGCATTTCATCTAGAGTTTTATACTCTCTTAATGCCATTTAGGTCTCTGTAGGCTGTGTTACGCGTAACTCTGCGGGAGGCACAGATGCCTTCAAGGTTCCCCTTTAGCGTGTCAGTCTTCTAATATAAAGCACATCTGCCGTGCATGCTTAGCACAGAAATCTGGGCATCTTAGCCACCTTCTTTCCTGCCCTTCTAATATCATTAACTTTGCGGAGCACTATTTACTTAACAATTGCCAGTGTCGTCTGTAATGCTGTATATAACACATTTACGTTAACCTTTAAGCTCTATTCCTGCACGTACGTAAGCATGAATTTAAATTTTCTCTTTCAGACCTTCTAAATTCTTGTTAAATTAACAGGGAGCTTAAAGAGGTTGGGAAGTATTAAAAACTAATCTGAACAGAACATTCCTTGGAAAATATATTACTGCATCTGTCCTATGTTGAGCTTGTCAAAGAAATATAAATGTGTAAGCATGTTGGATGATCATTTCTACTGCATCAGTAACACGTGAATTGGTGTGCATTTTTGAAATGCTCACAAGTCTTTCTGGTCTGCCTGTTTTGAGTTAATTGGTTGAGACAGAAAGAAATATCTGAACAAGGATTTTTTTTTCTCCCAAAACGGTTTCTTACTGGTGCTTCTTACTGATGTAACTCCAAGGGTGACAATGCAAGTAAGAATTGTTTGAATAAAGTGGCATTTGTTCTGCAATAAAGGGAGAACCTGAGGCTATTCTTGATGGTTTTGATCTGAGCCATGAGTACAGATAGCTCCTTGTAAAAGAAATAGAAGACACTGTTGGTTAATATTCTTTATCTTATTATCCTGAGTGGATTTGATTAAATGCTTGCTTAATGTTAGATGGACGGACACAGGGAGAGAGAGGATATATTTCCCTTTCAGCTGCATATGCAGTGCTAGCCCCTTTTATAGCAGGCTTGTGCATACGCTGCTCCTCTTGATATCTATACATAGTTGTTTTAAATCTGATATTTTCCCTCATCAGAAACTAACTGCTTGCTCTGAAAAACTTACGCCTTATGCAAGCTACATGACTCCTCCCCAAATTCCTGCAGCGTCAGCAGAATCTCTGTGTGGAACACACTGTCATGTCATGTTCTAAGAGTGTTCCTTTGACTGTTGAATAAAATTCTTTTTGACAGAGGAAAGTCGTGGCCAAGCAGCTTAAGATGAGGAAACAGACGGATGAAACGGCAAAGGGGCTGTTGTGGGAGGAAGTTTTGCTGAGTTTTAGGAGTTCCCCTGCTGTACCTTGCAATCCTGTTTTTATTAAAACACTGTGTAAGCATCCAACTGGAGTAAACCAGTTTATTTTCAAGTAATTTCCTGGCTTTTAAGCGTGACTAATACTGAAGTTTCCTCTTAGCTGTTTTGAATGAGTGGAAAGGCCAGTGAATGTCAAAGAAATGTGCATTCTCTTTACTGGCAGTCTGTCAAGTCATACAGTTATTTACATTTTTCACTGACCACTGAGGCAGTTGTTCTCCACAGCCCAAGACTGCAGCTGGAGAACTCTCCCTAGGCATCCCTCTTCTGTTTGGTTTCCTTACACTGTTTGTAAAATCTATACAGACATATCACTGCTGAAGAAACTTTTGAGGCGAAACCTTATCACAGCTACAAACAGAATTGTATCAAAGAAATAAAAAAAATAGTAAATGTGATTCGGAAGGAGGCAAGTGGGAAAGAAAACAAGCATTCAGAAATGAGAGGAAAAGGGGGCAGGAACAGATTAAAAAGACCATGCAGAAGTCAGGGAGCATAAGTATAGCTATGATAAATCCTCTGAATCCCAAATAATCACTACTGCTCGGTTTTCAAAATTTTTTCTGATGTACAAATGGAAGTTCTGCAAAGATATGATTTCTTCCTACAAATAGCACTAAAGTCCTTCCACATACTGTTGTGCCACACGGGGACATATTTCTGATGACCCTAGCAGCAGTCACTGCGATGAAGGTGTGTGGCTGAGCTGCTAGTGATAAAACAGGACCATTTCTTGTCTATTTTTTCACAACTGCCAATCATGCACTTCTGTGCTCTGGAGGATGTTGGGCTTATTAGGTTGCTTTTAGGGATAAAAATGACTACTAAACCTTGTGAATGACTACTAAACCTTGTACATTACTTAGCTGCAGCCAGCAACTGGCTGATGCAGAGCAATTGGTAGTACAGTCATGGACATTCGAGCACTATTCATATCTATCAGCATGTCATTTGTTAAAGCCTCTTCAACTTGATTTGGGTTGTGTTCCTGTTTGGAATCCAGTTGTAAGAGGATGCTGTCTACCTGTTTGGAGTGGTTAATACCATAATGCATGAAAGATTTTAACAATTTTTTTTTTTCCAGAAGCTTAAACTATTAATTTCACTTCAAAGGATGTGTTCATAACAAGAAGGGAAGACCAAGATAACTGCTTTTAACAGTAATGGCAGTGATGTTCCTGTTTATTTAGAGAATCAAAGGCAAATCACCCTAACAAATTGAAAGCTCTAATTGTAAGATCTTATCAGAATAATGTGCCGTTTATCTGAGTTCATACTGCCACTGGAAAGCCAATAGTTTTTTTCCTGATTTTCATAAGACTGAAAAATACAGCCCTAACTGCTTCCACACCGCATTGCAATCTTCTGGGTGGCTGATAAGCCTGAACCTTGCCAAGAGGCAGCTATTGCTGTGTAATCTGCAATTTCCTATTTCTGGTTAGTTATCTGATATGCGAGTTTTTTTTTTCCAGGGTAGAATGAAAGCTCTTCAAACTGAATATATTTTGATAATTGTTTTTAGAGGTTATGACTTTGTGCAAAATGTGTTAGCAAAAGGAATTTTGTCATTTTCCCCACCTAAGTTATTAATATGGAGGGGGCTTCTTGTATCCTACACAACAATCCTCTATATTGGACTCGTATTTAAATGGACTCTGATGTGGAAATAAAAACATGAGTGATGAATGATCTCCATCCTATTAAAAAACAGGGCTTCTTCTCTAACTTTCTTTATTCTTTTCCTTCCTTGCCCTGTCTGCCCAAGTGGAAAATTCTTCTCTGCAGGCTAGTTGCATGAAATTTGATTCACCAAGTGAAAAGTGCTTCCTTTTCTCAAATGATCTCAAAATGAAAGTATAAATTATTTTGTTACAGCCATTTATTAAAATGTTGAGCTCCAGAATGTAAAGATTTATTTTATAGCTCTTTAATCATTATTTGGCAGAAGTGAAGATGTCTGTTAAAATAGTAATTTGGATCGGGCTAAACAAAATTCACCAGTGGCTTTTGTTATCTCTAGGTTTAACTGATAGCCAGAAGGCATCCCAGTAAAGCAGATATTGCAGCTCAGTCCCAGTTTAGGAGAGCTTTAAGCATGAACTTAAGTCTTCAGCAAATCTTTTCCACTGATGTTTAATCAGAGAGCTGGGCTGAAATGGGTTTACTGTGACATATCATTTTAAATAACAGAAATCTTCCAAAAGAACATAATGAGCTGATCTCGTTCCTTTTGAAGACTAGGCAGGGTTTGTTGATGGTTTAATAACACAGGATCAGAACTTCACATCTGAATTCTAGCAGTGATGTCTAGAGTCTATAGTAGTGATGACATGGTATTCATCACTGTTTTCCTTAAAACTCAACTCTGTTTCATCTCTGTAATAATTGCGTGGTGTTATGTAGTCTATATTCTGCAGACCCTGGTGCTTTTTAGGGAGAAGTTTTATCTTCCTAGTTGTTGTATAAAGATGTATGTATACACACATATATACATTTTTTGCAGGTATTATTGACAGCACACAGGTGGAACAGAGGCAGGTTGTAGCTGTGACTGGTGATGGAACCAACGACGGACCAGCACTTAAAAAAGCTGATGTTGGCTTTGCAATGGTACAATCTTGACCATATTTATTGATGCTTGTGTCATTACAAATTTGCTGTAAGAGGTTCATTAAGTGTTGAGGAAGTTGCTTAGTTATTACTTGTTAGTGAAGCAATATACTGGAGGGGGCAAGTTACGTTGCTTCAGAATCCAGTGTTAGATTCACTGGTGTTACTTGCTTTGATACTTTTTCAGTATTTTGTCAAAGGTAGTTACTGGCCATATGCAGAATCCTGTGCCACTACAGAAAAATTAACTCGGTATTCTTCACAACAGTGGAGTACTATTTTGCTTTGGTAAAATCCATCCCTAATTGTACAGATGTGTACTTGACTCGGAAGACATTAATATACTAGAATGTATATTAAGATACGTTCTAATTTCTATTAGCAATTCTGTTCATGTGTATTAATAAAATACCATAGGCTACATGAGCTAACTTCCTAGCCAAGATAAAATGCAGAATATACTTAGTCACTCTTCCTATGCTAGGATGTCTCTCTGTAACTGTGGACTTCGAATGAGTATGAAGACTTGTAGTGTGACCTTCTATGTACTTTCTAGTAGGTAATTTTATTCACAATTACCTTTTCCAGGGCATCGCTGGAACAGATGTTGCAAAGGAAGCCTCGGATATCATCCTAACAGATGACAACTTCAGCAGCATTGTGAAGGCTGTAATGTGGGGACGTAACGTCTACGACAGCATCTCCAAGTTCCTGCAGTTCCAGCTCACTGTTAACATTGTGGCTGTGATCGTGGCATTCACTGGAGCCTGCATCACCCAGGTAAGGTGAACTGCTTCATGTGCGGCGCCAAATCCAGCCAAGCTACGTTTGCTTTTAAGTAACGGTGGCTTACATTTGATTCTAACTTTGCACAGCGGAAAGTATGCTTTCTGAAATTTTCTTCTGAGCATTAAGAGTGTATTTAGGATCGAGCTGCTAAATGTTAAATAGCTGTTGACATAAGGAAGTGTACTAATCCATCTTCTTCTGAAGTAAATTGCTTTTAGGAGCTACTCATTTTTGTGCTGCCTCCATACAGCTCTCTGGTTTTGATTACTTATTGTTGTCATGACTAAGCTTGTGTTCCTGCTCTGGCAGGGGGATTGGACTAGGTGATCTTGAGGTCCCTTCCAATCCCTAGCATACTGTGATACTGTGTGATACTGTGATGATAGGACAGAAAATGTCAGAGATTGGGAGAAGGAAGAGGTTGTGTGACTTTGCCTGTTCCTCTCAGAATTTGTCACCATTAAATACATATTTCTTGATGGATTGTGCAATGGGATTATTTTTTTCAAGAGAGTAGTACTGACACACAGAAGTAATCCCAGCACACGAACTTTTCGACTTATAAAATTATTTTGCTGCTTCCAGGCAATTCCTTTTTAATTTCAGATGCAAATGACAAACCAATTAAATGACACATACACTTGGACTTTGATATCTTTTCCTCACCATACGTTAAACCCCCACTGAAATCTTGGTGTACATACAACATGCTGAGGTCTTTTACAAAAGCATATATGAAAGCAAACCACAATTTTTTTTCCTTCAAAATAGTACTTTTTGATTAATGAAATTAAGTTTTCGTTTTTGTACAGTATGAGGTTTTTGTCCTTCATTAGAAAATGGAAAAACATTCAGACTTTAGCACTGTCACTCCCTAAAATAATGTATATTTCAGATGCTGCAGATGGGTGCTGTTACAAAATGCCTCCTTTGATTGAGACACACTATGGGAAAGCTGATGCTTCCCTCCGTTGTGCCTCACACGGGTGCACATACCTGTTTCAGCAGGTGAATTTCACCTCATGCACACCTGAGCAGAACAATGAATAAGTCATTAGCTCTGCTCCAGGGTAAACTTACATTGTAATCATGGAATTGATCCTTGAAACCAGAAACCCAGGTACCTTTACAAAACCACGAGGTCAAGGTTCTCCTAAGCCTCGACTGACATTTAGAGGCCTTTCTTGGGCTGCATACATGGAGGCTGCAAGCTCTTGTCCTTTGTACAAAGGAAGCCCTGAAACCTCAATTCACTTGTTTTCCAAGAAGTAAAAATTGCAAGCTGCTCAGCACTAGATCCCTGCCACACTGCCTCCAGGTCTTGGTGACGCCTTGCTGTCGCAACGGAGCCTATGCTATCAGACAAAATTAGTGATATTGTGAGAAAAGTTGGATAACTTTTCTTCTTCCCTTGGGAAATATTTCCAGGCATACTGAGAAAATGTTTAGCTACAAAGTGATTGTTGCTGGTAGCAGAAGATACGTGAATAGGAACTCAAACTCTGGATTTTTTATCAGTGTTACAAAACCACATGGAAAAAAGTACTAACATCAACGTGGTAAAAATACTATAATCGGAATTCATACAAATAGATTATCTATTTGTTAACTAAGGAATTTCTATTTTATTCTTGAAGAGATTAAATGTTACTGAATCAGTGCCCAGGCTACTTTAAATCCAGTCTAAGTGCATGATCAGTGCAAGCATATTCCCATTTTCACTTCTGGAGCTTTCTTCATCTTTTGAATCATTCTATTGGCTTCTAGAAGGGTTTGGATCCAGCCCGGTGCATTTATGTTGCCTCAATGGTCTGTAAGACCATCACTGAGCCTGTCAGGTCGCTGTTTACAGGTTTTCATGTACACCTCCTTGAATTCCTGTATTTCTGTCCAAATAGGATTCTTAGGCAACTCCTGAATTTGGCAGTAAAAATGCAAATCGAAAGGACAGGTCTGAGAAGAGCTAAAATTGAAATTGGAGCAAAAAGGCGGCAGTTATTTCCATTGCAGTTCTGTTTACACTCAAAGGCCTGACTGTTGGTAATCTCAAGTATTTCAGTTCTGTCTCATTCAAGAAGGATCTTGCCTTACGAATGAACATTATTATGTTAGGCTTTGACTCAAAGCCTCTAGCCAGTGAAAGGGCATTATGTTTGTTTGGCTCACAAGCTTTACTAAAAATTACACTTGAGAACATACTGTACCCTCTGGTTGCTATGAAAATAGCTCTAGCACAAAATGTGTGAATATACTGAAGAACCTTGTGCAGAACAGGCTAGCTGCACACATAGAAATCCAACTCTGAAAAACTATACACAGGTCTCCAATTTCTGTTTTGACTGAAACATTTAAGTTCTTAACTAAGAAATGAAGCTAAAGTCTATAGTTTCCAAAAAGGAAGCACAGCTTA
Organism: Trogon surrucura; assembly: GCA_020746105.1. Taxonomy (NCBI): domain Eukaryota; kingdom Metazoa; phylum Chordata; class Aves; order Trogoniformes; family Trogonidae; genus Trogon; species Trogon surrucura. The sequence continues at coordinate 15,129,126 of CM036626.1, forward strand.
CTGTGACCTTCAAAATTAATATAAAGAAGGTCCACATTGCACTGAATTTCACTTTGCTTGTAGGTAGTTGGTTTGATTTTCTTTGACACGGAATATAATTTTAGTTCAAGACTAATACTCAGATTAATGACTATTGCACAGGCTAGCCTTTGGGTGATATTTCATCCAATCCAGAGAGAAAAATTCTATGCAGGTAGGAACATTTCCTTCATGCTTCTCAATGTCACCTCTCAAAAAAATGTGTTCTGCGATTCAGAACCAGCATACTGGGATGCTTTGAGGTTTTACGCTTACCTACACTTATTGGTGTTTCTACTGTCTATGCACAAAGGAAGTAGAGAGAGAAAAATCTTCCTTTCAACTCATTTTTGTAACACTTGGCTTGTGCTTTGCAACTAAATGGACTTCATTTTATTCAGCTTGATCCTGCAGTTGCATCTGCGTACATGCATATGTGTATGTGGTCACATCACTGCAGGACTCCTCGTGAAACCACAGCAACTCTGTATTAATGAAAGGGTCCAGCTGTGTGAGTGCTGTTCTGCGTGAAACCAGCCCTCCAAGGAGCCCCCAGAGAACACGTTGCTTTGTTTGGTCCACAGCACCTTAAGCGTGCCATGGAGAGGCATAAGAAATACATTAGGTAGAACTGTGACCGTTAGTGGTCATTTTAAGCATCTGCTGCTTTTTTTCTCAAAAATACAAATCGATGTTCTTGCCAGTTCCACTTCAGGGAACTAATACTTAGCTGAATTCTGTTAATTTTAAGCAAATATTATTTAATTATCTACCCAGTGCCTGCTTCAGCAAGATGCTGCTGTTAGAGAGAATATCTACCATGTCTGCTCTTTCTATTTTGTCCTGGTTTTTCATTTCAACAGATGGTTAACTACATGTACAATGTGTATGTGACCCTATGTGCTACTCCAGTATTATATAAGGATTACAAAGCAGCAGCAGTGGGCTAGTAAAGAAGTTATTATGCAGACTAAACGAGACCAGTGCAAATGGTCATCTGCCTCTGTCACGGGTCCCAGCACAAAGTCATACTAAGGTGACAGAAATCGTATTCTCAGCAGCACAGGAATTACAGATACAGCGTCACCTGTTGGCAAGCTTAGTGCAGCTGCTGCCCGCAGTAAGCTGCCCTTCACGGGGATTTAGCTCACATCGGGCCCTGCTTCACTTCACAGCAGCTCAATGTGTAAGTCGAGAGTTCTGAATTTTCAACTAATAATGAACTTTGGGGTTGTGATTCTATAATTATGTAACGCACTCTGAGATCGAGGTCACGCAAGGAAGAAGTCTCTGATGAAAAGCTGAACGAGGATCACGCTGTGGTGGCTGCAGAGGTGCTTCGTTTTGTGTAGTAACACCCACCAGTGAGATCACAACTGGTATTTCTGCTAGTCCCGTGTCAGTGCAGTTTGTCCGGCACAGTGGTGCTGTATTAATTCATCTTATCTTTCAGTTAATCTAATTTATTTACCTCTTGCTTCCTTCTCTCTGTATTCCCCAATGCATACTTTTAAAATGATCCCGGTGTGGTTATGTTGACCAGTTCGCATATAATTATCTTTTCTGTTTGGCAACCATTACCTCATGTTAAACCAGTAATTTCTTTTCCAGTAGATTTATGAGATATAAACTGTTATGTTCTCACTTCATTCTCTGAATGGCATTTTTGCAGAACCCTTGATGGACTCACGGAGGGTTCTTCTTTGGAGCTTGCCTACAATTATTGTGAATTTTGTACTTCAGATGAGTCACTGCTCTACCCATCTAGGTTTCCTATAGAAATCTGTATTTGCTTTACAAAGCTGGAAGGTTCATTCTGTTTCCTGTCCCAAACATACAGAAGTACCAAGAAAATATTAGGGCATTATGTTTGGAGCTGTTAAAAATAACGTGAATGTGTACAAAATAAAGATTTTTAAATGCAGTTCAGTCAAATGGAAACAGTTTTTTACAGGACCTATAAAGCTACCTGGTTTATCCGCGTGCCAAATTTTGCCCCTGTCTCCAACTGCTGAGGCAAAGGTTGTGTTAAAGAAAGAGAAGACAAAGACTGTGTTTTAACATTTTACATTCAAATTATTATTCTTGTACTTTGAGAAAGAATGTTTTAGCAGGCATTAGGATCTGAAAACAGTGAGTCTATAGAACATTATGTTTGGAAAATTAAATGTTAATTAAAAAGCAGTATAGCAATGACCTACTGCATGAATCACTTATTGTTCTTACAGATCTTGTTCAAAAAACGAGGATGATCTATACTTACATGGCTAAGGCAGTAATTTACATGGTGATAATGTTTTACTGCAGAACTGTATTTCGCAAATCCTAAAATAATAGCACTGACAAATTTGAAAAAGCTGTAATATAAAATCAAAGTATGTACTATTTAGCTTTGTTTTGGGAAGGCTTAGAAGCATGGAAATTGAGGATACCACTGCCATACCATTAGCAGACGGTGTGAATCTAGCAGCAGAAGCGAGGCCTGGCATTTTCTTTGCGTTAATATATATCAAGCTGACCTACCAGAAATGCTCATTTTTATGAATCCATGCATGTGTTCTCTGACAAGTGGGAGTAAAAAGAGGTAAGGGTGAAAATACCTTTTCATTCCCTTACAGCTTGTCATCTAAATCAAAAGTAACAAGCTCTAAAATTTGTGAGGCTCTGCATGTCACAAAAGATTTGTAGTTTATTTCCAGCCTTTGGCGATTTGTACTTTTAAGTGTTTCCAGGATGAAGTGTAACATCACTTGATTTAAGGGACATTTTCCTTTTACCTCTAGGCCAATGCTAACCTATTCCAAGGTCAAGTGGAAAGGAATTTGACAAATAAGTGGTGATTTTGGGTGGTTTGCAGTTTGAACAGCTTTCATCTCCGAAGTTTTCAGAGAGTGAATTAAGAATTCCTCGCTAGTCAGTTAGTGGCTAAAATGCACTGAAAAGAACATGGAATTTGCATCCCACTTGCACAAGGGACTAAAATGTGTAATGGAAGACCAAGCTCCTTAGCTGACACGCATTTTTCTCCATTTCCACCAACTATTCAGAAATCAGGTAGAGTTGCAGTGGAAATTTCATTCCACTGCCTGCCCAGACTAATGTGTATTTAATGTTTTGGCTTCAGCTTAGAATGAGCTTTCACACTTGGCTGAGCAGCGTAGCACTGCCAATAATAGATAATTATTAGGGGCACCATAGCCACCCAAGGTGATTGGCAGTGTGAAATGGTGAGAACATGTTGTTGCCAAAACTGATGACTGCCAGTTACAGTTGTGTGATTTAGCGACTGAAATAATCTGACTTTTTGTTGTGCTAGGGATATGTCAGGCTCTGAATATTTGACTATCTGTTAAGTATAACAGGCAAATTCAGTTTTGTTGACATAGAAGTCTACGCATGAAATGGAAATTCTGCTATTGAAAGTAGAGAATATTTCTCAAGGAAACTTGTTAACTAGACAGGTAAAAACACAACAAGACAGATTCTTCAGTAGAAAAGGTGTTTCCTTTTTTCTCTATATATTGTGTCCAACTCTAGGGCCTCTGAGCCTCAGCAACAAACTGCTTTATAGTGCAAGTATTCTTATTGTTTGATCCATTAGTACTCGTATAAATAAATGAGGTCTCAACTTGGAATGAAGTTTCTCCTGATTACTTTTAGTTTTTTAGCCAACTCTAAAGACAAAGACGTTTCCTGTTTCTGCAGGTGCATATCAAATGAGTGAGCTGAACTCTCCAGATAAGTTGAGTTAATGCTATTTATACCAAGAGGTCAGGAATCTGTTCTTGCTAATGTTCCTCCCTTGCCCGATGTAGCCAACCTATAAGGCTTAAAACCAGTAGATTGCTTTTCTGCAGCACTTTGAATAAGCCAAAAATGAGTATTTTTAATAAATAAAATGTATCAACATTTATATAAATGTAGGAGCCTTAAAAGATATGTTTTCAAGAGGAAGTAATATTTAATCTCAAGGGGGAGGTGGAATATAAGCCGGATCCACAAGAGACCAAACCGCTTACCCTTGTTCTCCATATGTCCTTGAGATACCAAATGGATATTGCCCTCATTGTTTGATATTATTTCATTAAAAATGAATATTTAGCCCTTTGAAGAAAAAGGCAGAGTTCATAAAGTGGTTTTATTGGCTTTGACTTGGCTTGTGTGCTGTTCCATAAATTCTTTTGCTCCACTACTAGCAGCAAAATGGTAATGTAATGCACAAAAATAGCGCTCTCATCTTCCAGCTTTCACACTGTAGATTGACTCCCATTATAGAATTTGTCATTCTCACACCTTACTACTTTTGAGATTGTATTATCCTAATAAAAATCATCTATTTGAAACAGGATGCAGATGCTACTAATGCTGCCCGTTTAACATTCAGTCTAAAGTTACAGGAGGTTGCTAGATTAAAAAAAAAACAACAAACTTCAATTTTCCTGGTATGGCTCCTTGAAACGATTTCCTCTATCTATCACTACAGCTGCTCCAATGAATTACAAATCAAAACTTTATAATAGTCATCTAGAGTTCTCCTGAGATCTCTGTTCATTTACTTTATTTATTTACTTAAGACCTCTATAATAGGACCATAGACTCTTTCTTGAATTAAGTGAGGAAAGAGCTCCTTCTAGCGGTTGACAATCTGCTTCAGAAAATAAATACTTCATCCTGACAAGTAGTAATGTGGGGGTTTTTTTCTCTCCAGCTCCATGGTTTCAAATATGCTATCTTGTTACCCAGTAAAATAACAAAGATTTTCTAACTTCTGCATATTTGATATAGTTTAATGAGTTTCAGAATATTTTTTAAATTCAAATATCGGGCATTTTTTTGGTCGCTCCTGTTTTTAAAAGGTCTTATTAAAGTAAAATGTATGACAATGTCTCAGTAAATGTTGCATAAATTTTTAATAATTTCAAACTGTTCCTGAAAAAAAAAGAGATAGGTAGGTTTTAGTAAAAGGAAACATTACTTTTTAAATTGTTTCAGTATAATTTTTCTTCCAGGAAAGAAATTCCCACTAGTATTATCAAGTACTTTAAAATGTTAATGTTATGCTTTATGAGAATTGTGTGATTGTAGATATTCCTGATTTAAATGACTGGAGATAAATAATTTGTCTTTGCTCAGATCGCTGTGCTTCCTGTGATTTTGGTCTTGCGTAAGAAATGTAAGAAAGGTCATAGCGTCTCAGACCCCAGGCCCACGTGTTTCAGTATCCTGTCTGCAGCACCGCTTGTGGTCACCCAGAAAGAAATGAACTCACAGTGAATGACCTGACAACCATTATTTTTCTAGGAAACACGTAACCTTCTGATTTGTCTCCACAGGACTCTCCTCTAAAAGCTGTCCAGATGTTGTGGGTCAATCTAATTATGGACACCTTTGCCTCACTTGCTTTGGCCACCGAACCTCCAACAGAGGCTCTATTGCTACGGAAGCCGTATGGCAGGAACAAACCTCTTATATCCCGTACCATGATGAAGAACATTCTGGGCCACGCTGTTTATCAGCTTACTCTCATATTTACACTGCTCTTTGTCGGTAAGAAAGTTTTTAGGCTTGTGCCTTAGCTTATACAAGTATCTAGGTCTTGTAGCCTGCCGCGTCAAAATGCTTCAAACGTAACTACGTGTTAAGTCCACCGTAGTTCAGCAGCTGGCAGGAGCGAGCTGTTTAACGGCATCAGAAACGGGGGAAAGCAGAACAGATGCAGTAGAGAGGTTTAGTCACCTTTCATATGCCATTTACATTGGGAAGGGCCTCACTGAGCTCTTTTTCCTCCTAACACAAGGTAGGCTTGGGCTTTGGTAAAAGTTAGTGGTAGAAGATATAACAGAAGGTTACATTTTAATTGGAGTATCTAGCCTGCTGCTTCTGTACTGAAATTTCATGTTGAGGCTTGTCATCTTCAGTAGGCATGTAACACCAAATTAAACAAAAATACACACAACAAAAATCAAAATCCATTTTACCAATGCCCAGAGAAGCTTTGATCAGGAGCAAAATGTTTGGCATAGTCAAGAAGTAATGCTGATCTTAAGTAGTATAGATAAGCAAGTAATCAGTATTAAGTGATACACACAACACTCTGTTTTGACATGTAAACCTAGAATGGATATTAAACAGGGAAGAAAAAAAGTAATTTATTAGATTACTGGACTCTTGTTCTGATTCTGCTAGCAGCGGCTGCTTTTTATAGGTTGTATTTTGGAGAGGGGAGGGAAGGAGGAAGAATGTTTCTTGCTGCAGGGAATAGGGGCTAATAATAGATTCTGTTGCTCCACAATAAGCGAAGTTGCTCAAAGGACTGATCATTGTGTTCTTGTCACTACATAATCCATGTTAAATTACATGTGTTGCCTGACAGATTTTTTCCTTTATATACAGACTTCCATATAAGCTGTAAATGTAAATTTATGATTCTTAGGAGTTTTTTTGAGCTCCATTGTAAAAGCCTTGCTTTGTTTTACCAACAACTGGCAGCTTACTTGGAATGCTCAAAGGAGAGGTGATGGGCTGTTTACAGTGGACAAATCTAAACCAAAATAGTTGCCAGGTTTTGAAGAAAGACAGTATTAGTATTAGGCTTACAGAATGTCTAGGAATTCTAAGGAAATTGTAATTTCAAAATCTTTAAAATAGGTGTAGAAACTATTGGTAGTTTGTGTGATATGGATCTTGGAAATAGAACTTCTGTGAAGTTCATAGGGAGTTTTAATGGCTTTTTGCTTAGTTTTATGGTTTAAAATACTTTATGCTGAGTCCCGATGTAAAGAAACTCAGGCTTTTTCACCCTGTTCTAACACAGACAGGTTCATACACACCCTGTTCTAATACGCCTGGTTTTTCCAGAGATACACGCTTCTCCTGTGCATACTTTGAAGGGTACAGCCCAACTAATTTTCTGATAGGACTGGACCTTTCCTTTCTAAACTCTACAACGCCCAGCTTTACAGTGAGATGGTGTTCTAAACTCAGTGTTTCAATAAATAAATTCCAAATTAATGAGAATTATTTCTATTTCAATCAACTGATACTTCATTTTTGGTAGTAGGTTTTTATAGAGAATAGTCCAACAGGTTTTTCTACCTTCACTGTGATGTGGCAATAAATAGTGTTTGAACATACAGGAATGCCTTCAAGGTGTCAAGCATATAAAAAAGCCAGAATTTACTGTCTAGTTCTGTCAACCTGGAGTATAAAAAAAATTGACCTTAGCAACTAGGCATAATAAAGTTGATAGATTGTAACACCTTTTGAAACATGTTTGGAAATAAAAACTAATTATGGGTTTAACCACTGCCATTCCACAGCAGCAGCATGGTCTTGCTTTGCCAATTAAGTTCTGCAATGCAATAACAGAGACTTAAGGATAGGTGCTCTCACTGAGGAAAGCAGTGTTCCTGTTATTAGTGGTAGTGTGTGTATTGAATGAAATCAAGTAGATGTCATGTGTATCTACGTGTGTGTGTATATCTGTAAAAAATAAAATTATGGTATCTATTTGCTTTCCTTAATTTTCTCCTTTACATGTAGCAAGGGAAATGTTTTGCAATACTTAGTTATCTCTCTGGAGACATATAATCTTCTTAAATATCTCTCCTCTCTCACAGTCTGTTATGCGGCTTCATATCGTGTTACTGATATATTAGTGATATTATAATCTACTTTCTGTCAAAAGACTGTAAGCCAAATTCTTTCTTTGGAAACATTCTCATTACCAGTGACTTGAACGTGAACGGCTCAAATATCCCAAGGCAAAAAAAAAGCTCACTGTTAACTCAGCTGATGCAATTAATGACCTCAGGAGAAAACCTGAGGAAACCTTTCTTCTTTCTTCAGAAATTCTGAATATAAAGCTAGTGGGATAGCAGAAAACTGTTCAAGTTTTCTTTTTGCTTTTATTAAAACTCTGGTTATGAATACAAGTAGTATTGTGGTAATCTTCTTTACTCCTGTTTCATTCATTATTTATGCTTTCATGTGAATGCCCCATCGTTACTCTTAAGACAGCACCTCTTGATAACAGTGTGTTACATTTAACTCTGCATATAACAAAGTGGGTAAAAATTGGACCTGAGCTGACAGTGTGCACTTGCAGCCCAGAAAGCCAACCATATGCTGGGCTGCTTAAAAAGAAGTGTCGCTAGTACTCGAGGGAAGTGATTCTCCCGCTCTGCTCCGCTCTGGTGAGACCCCAGCTGCAGCCCTGTGCCCAGCTCGGGTGTTTCCAGTACGAGACAGGGACCTGGCGGAGGGGGTCCAGAGGCTGATGGGCAGAGAAAGGCAGAGAACGATCAAAACCGGATCGATTTAAAGCTAAGAATGTCTGTGGGGTTTATCATTAATATCCTTGAATGCTTGCCAAGAGTTAGGCCGTTACTGGATTAGTAAATGGGTAAAAACTGCTGAAGAGCATTTGCTTCGAATTACTGTAGAAAATCACAAACGTATTGTCAGTGCTCTCAAGTGCTTGGTACATCAGAAAGAATCGACTGTTTAGAACAATTTCTGCTTGGTTAGAAGAAAAGTACTACTGAAAACTGTTTGCACAGGTATACTGAGTTACTAGATTAGGTATGTGAGAAGCTTCTGGCTCAGGAAGTTTAGATGTCTTTTGCTCACTGGTATTATAAATTCTGCCTATATTATAATAAGTGCAGAGAGAAAGCTCGTAACAAACAGAGCACAGGAGGCAACTAGCTAAAGCAAAGGGAACTATAAGTTTAATTAATTTATTCTAGTGGAAACTTTTATTTTTTTCTTACTCCTAGGTGAGAAAATGTTTAAGATTGACAGTGGGAGGAATGCACCACTTCACTCTCCTCCTTCAGAGCACTACACCATTATCTTCAACACCTTCGTCATGATGCAGCTTTTTAATGAAATCAACGCGCGAAAAATTCATGGCGAAAGAAATGTCTTTGATGGCATCTTCAGAAATCCTATTTTTTGCACTATTGTACTGGGTACATTCGCTATTCAGGTAATGATTTGAGCAAGAATTAGTAACTATTCATCAGAAATTTACTTTAAGGTTTTTTCTTTTGTTGTGTTTTTTTTTTTAGCTAAAAGCTGTAGGAAGCTTCAGTGAGAGCTACCACAGCTTGAGAAATAAAAGGGTAGATAACACTCCTGTCCTCAGACAAACAGTAGCTTTGGGGTTTTTTTAATTCCTTTCTTTGCTTTCAGAATAAATAAGTAATTTTCACAGTGAAGGAAGATGGATTAAAACATGCCACACCTTATCGTATTTTGAAATTTCTCAATGTGGAGTTGTACTTTCTTATGATTCCAGCATCATATTTACAACTTTTCTTTTGTTTTCTCCTTTTCCCTTACTCTCCCCAATCATTTCCCCACTTCTGATCCACTGCCTTCCATTCTCTGTCCCTTTTCCTTCTTCCTGTGTTCTTGCTTTTCGCTTGGGTTATAGTTTGTGCTTATGCACTCACACAGGAAAGCAACCGCTTGAAGTATTATTGTTATTTTCTATCTCAGACTGAACAAGTTACTTTGGACTTCTGTTGGCACAGCCTTTGACAGTTGAAATCTCTGGCTTATGATTTCAGGTCCCCACTTTTGCAGCAGCACTGCTAACAGAAACTAACAGTAACGTCCGATTTCCAGTTAGCAAATCCTTCCAGTCTAACCAGGTTTAGTAATTACATCAGGGTCAACATACCTCATTTGAGAATACTCAGAGGCTGGGAGAATACATGGGGACTGTCCTGTTCTTTCTTCCTGGGCATTCCTGTGTGACTGCTGTTAGGTCTGAGGCTCAGGAAGCCTTAGTCTGAACCGGTGTGGCTTTTTCTGACCTTCAGTTCAGGTTTGATTTTTAGTGACTGAGATTCTGGAGCTTTTGCTGGATGACATCCAAAAATGTACTTCTGGTAGTTTGACCGAAGAGCATTAAATGGTGTATTCATGATATATTATTTTGACTTTGGGTTCTCTTTAGGTTCAGTCCACTAAACAGTAGATTGTTAATCATACATTTGACTCTTCTACTGGTAAAATATGTTGGAATCCAACCAGCACAGCTGTAATATGTAGAACCACAAAAGTAAAATCTAAAGTAAAATATGACCGAAAGTTGTTTGTTGGTTTTTTTTGGGAGGGAGTGTTGTGTTGTTTTAGTTTTTTTCCCGGAAAATATCTCTACCCCCTTTCTTCTCTCTTTTATCTTTGTAGATAGTAATTGTCCAGTTTGGAGGAAAACCATTTAGCTGTTCTCCCCTGCAGCTTGACCAGTGGATGTGGTGTGTATTTATTGGATTGGGAGAACTTGTGTGGGGTCAGGTAAGCATTCGGGAATATGCAGAATTCTTTTTTGTTTTTATAAACCAATCCAAGATCTGATTTCATTCATAATCCTGCTATACTGTTGTTTCCTTGATCTCTCACAATGTCATATTTAGCACACACTGAAATGCAGGGTGCTCTCCAAGCACTTGAAGAATAGATACAGTAGTAAGGATAATTTATCCCACTGTTCCTTTTGATTTTTGTTAATTTTCATGTCTTTTCTTTCCCTAAGCAGGGCATGCTATCACCAAGGTCTCCCTCAGTTAGGCTTTTTTGTGAAAGATGTTTGCTTCGTAACCTAGTCCTCTAGTGACAAAAAACAGAATAGTAAGGGCAGACACGCTGTAACCTCCTCGCTATAAAGTACCCGGAGTAGCACATGTAAAGTGAAAAGAAGGTCCAGTTTTATGTTGACCCAGTCATTCTCTTGCTGAAACTGCTGTTCTGTCAATCCACAATAGCCTCGTTATTAGCATAGGACTAAGTCCAGTGCATTTAACACACACCCGCAGTGATTCTCCATCCACCTACTTGTGTACGCGAAGGGTGGAAGAGGGAAAGGATTTTTTTTCCCATAATAGTTGCAGAAAAGTACAGTTTAATTCATGTGTCATTTTCAAATGCTGCTATAGCCTGTGTCATTATTAACTAATTATAATAGTATACATAGAAGTAAAACCAAGTGTCAATGAAATAATTAAATAAGTTGTGTGATTACCTGTCTGGAAGTAAGAATACAGATACCATCAATATTGTTAAAATACTACATTATTCTCTTATGGACAAACATGTATTGCAAAGTTAATGATCGGGGTTTTTTTCATCCTTGAATGCGTGATTACTGTATTTATGTTGATGCCACCTGACAGTAAAAAATATATGAAAAATGTAAAGTAATATTTTGCCTCTCAGATGTAAAGATACGTATAGATCAACTACTTTCAAGAAAGAGCAAGAGACTTCCAACTGCAATTGAGTACTGAACTGGTTCTGATGGAGTTGCAATGAATAGATGCTAGCTTTCAAGACTGATTATTTGTTCTCTTACAGAAAAAATTAACTTTTTGAACAGTTTGGCCTCAGATTTTTTTTTAAGAAATGAACTCAGCTTTTAATGTGTGTATTGCTGAAAACCACCACTTTTAGATTGTTCTCCTGTAATTATTACCTGAAGATTTGATTTATGACCTTGCAAGGGAAGACCTAAAATCAGTCTGATAGCTTTTGGAAAGAAAAGATTTATTTTCAAGTGATTGGAAAATACCAGCTTTGGGAGGGGGGAAGAAAAGAAGGGAAAGGGAGAAAAATCCTAGCTGTTTTATTAAATCATTCAGCTATGAAGAATTTCCCACAGCCTTTGATCAATGTGTACTCTTTAGCTTCTAAATTTTGTTATACGTGTTTATTACCTAACCACCGGAAACTAGGAATAATATCAGCAACTGCTTTTAATTTAAAGCTGGGCATAGTTGCCCAAGCCTTATTGCGAGCGCCTAGCCATTACATTAAAACTGATATTGAAATACCTCAACAATTTTATCACTTCAAAGACTACAATTTTACATTGGGAAAAAATCTTTCTCTTGTGGTCAGTATTTATAGTGAACAGAAACAAAAAACACGAGCTAAAAAAAATGCATTATTTACATATTTACATGTTTTACAGTCTGTGGCAAGTCCTCTTTTCGTGGAGCTCTACAGTAAGAGAGACTTCCTTTAGAAAGAGGTGCTTCTCTTTCTTCTCAGGCTTTTCTCTCCTGCTATGACTAATTCTAGTTCAGCACAAAACCAATGTGTTATCTCTTTGTTTTGTCAGTCCCCTGAACCTGCTGTGAACCACTAAAAGCAATCAAGATTTTCCAGTTTAGATGTTAAAGTTAGCACGGTAATTTTGAGGAAGCCAATGTGAGATGCTTTGAGGGCAGTCTCCTAAAAGATAGCCCTCATCACTTCTCAAAGCCACGTGTTTCTAAAATACTTCATGTTACAGTCCCAGAATTATTCATCACTCTTAAAAACTGTGATAATTCTCCTGGGAATAATATTTAGTTCCTCAATCTACATCCAGTCTATCGAGTCTGCGATTACCTGAACGGGGCAGGTGTCTGCAGACATGGAAAGCAAATGAACAACCAAAAAGACCTGTAAACACACTAAGAAAAGAATTGTAGCAGAATCTATAAGCCTGGCTGAGAGAGTTCGTGAAGGAGAGGTACGTTCTATCGCACAGAATCACTACCAAATACAGCTGTTTCTATGTAAACTCTCTTGTAAGTACGTCATCGCCACTAGTTTTATCTGATACCAAACAGTCTCAAGTAGCTTCTTTCTGTGGAGGGCTGGCATTATAGTGTTTTGAAAGCTGGCAAGCTGACGGAGTTTCAGTAAGTATTTGAATGACTAGCACTTACCTTTTCTTTTTTCTCCTGTTCTGTCTTTGCTCGTGTCACACCAATTCATTAATCTTCCAAGCTGACATCTATTTCAAACCCCAAAATGTTTTAAAAGGTTCTGTAGTAGCGTAGAACTGGGTTTTGTCATTTATTTTTTTTTTAATTTCTTGATCTGTCTTTAAAAATAATATAAAAGTGGAGTTGTGGATCCCAAAATTCGAGGAGAACCTCAGCAAACTCAACTGTTTATTTTCATCCTGAAAATATTTGGTGCCTTTTCATGTGTCTTCACTATACCTATTCCAGTTTTCCAAAACTGTACGATACATCCTCACCAACTTTTCTGAAACTGTCTGAGTCTATCTTTGTCCCTCACACATTTGGGCTTCACAGCTGTTGCTCCCTGCTGAAACAAAGACAAAGAAGAAAATTGCAGCACTTTTTTTTTTTCACTAAATGGATCTAATAATTAACTTTTTAGGAGATTTTCTTTTTTTGCATTCAGTATATTCCAGGTAACGTCTTGTTTTAATAGCCAGCTGCTAATAATTTTATTCAAGATAACCAAAAAAAATCAGAACAAAGAGAAGACTCCTGCCCAAGAGGGTAACACTGAAATGTATTTAAAATAATTGTGTTAGAACATTGTCTAACTACATTATTTGCAAATTTTTATGATTATTACCCATGTCCTCTATTAATTATTTCCAAGGACTACTTTGGTGGACAAACAGAATAAGAAGAGGGGCTGACCTAATCAGGATTTACTAGTAACAAGAACACAGAGTAAGAGAGAGCATTGTAAGAAGTCCAAAAGGGAGACAGTCAAAGCCACACCTTTCAGAAACCTCATTTTGGATACAAGTTGAGAAAAGCATTTCAGCTTGCTGAAACAAAAGGGAAGCTGAATACATGAATCAGTGTAGCGTGAGAAGATTTACAAGCATGAGCTACAACTCATTTTCAGGTCACATGAACATAACATTAGATCATTTTCAGTCATTAGGAACACCCAAACTCTAGTTGCAGAGTCATCAATCTTGCTAAGTTTGCTTTAAACAATTACATTCAAATACTTCCATCTTCATTTAGTTTTTTTGAGAAACAGACAACTGTTAAACTTGCTCCGTAGCTGTGTGTTGCCAACGTGGTTTAAAGATGCAAGTAATGCTGATTGTTTACACAGTAAACTAGGTGGTTTTGGACTGGAATTGAGTGCTATAAGCGTAAAGGACTATTTTTAATATGCCTATCTTAGCTTTCCTGAAAGATTATAGATCTCCTTAAAGTATCAGTGTTCTTTTATAATTAGCAGATTCTTATACTGTTGATGTTGAATGAGGCTTATGTTTTCAGTACTTTTTTATAATTTTAGGTCATTGCAACCATCCCAACAAGTAGGCTAAAGTTTTTAAAGGAGGCAGGGAGGCTCACTGAGAAGGAGGAGGTCCCCGAAGAAGAACTTAATGAGGATGTTGAAGAAATTGATCATGCAGAGAGAGAACTTCGACGTGGACAAATTCTCTGGTTCAGAGGGCTCAACAGAATCCAAACCCAGGTATGCTAGAAGGAAATGCCCACATGGGCTAGAAAATAAATGCTTAATTTTTGGTCATGGCAAGATAATGTTACAAGGAAAGCCATAGGGTGTTTGTGTATGTAAACAATGGTACTTGTTAATTGCTTTACTATTTTTGGAAGAGGAACACATGAAAAAGTAAAATAAGTGTGTATAGCAGAAAAGAAAAAGTGAAAAGATGATAAAAGTATAATATGCAAAAATAGGAATACTTTTTTGAAAAAACTACTGTGAATGGACATTCTTTTTCTACTTCAGTGATGACGGCTCATAAAATAGCACTACTTCAAAATGCTCGCTGTGACAATGGCTAGTAAAATGCTGGGAAGGCTTTCAAAAACATCCTGGTTTATTTTGACAAAAATACATTGTTGCTGCCACTTCTGCAATAACAGAGTTATTTAAATTGTTGAGTCTAAGGTATAAGTACCATTTGATTACAAAACAGTAATTCTTTCTGTTCTGGCACTGCCATATGTATCTCACAACTAAAAGGAATTGATTTTCTTTCCTCTTAGGTAAGGAAATATGTGGTTGTGGTTTTATTTTTAGTAAAGGGCCTAAGCATCCATTAAATATTGAACTGTATGTGTTGATTTCTTAGAAAAATCTGTCTTCTTCTTTAAAAAAAATTCCAACTTTTGCTAAATACAAAAGTCCATACCATTTTTTTTAATATACTAAATACTTGCACTGTATCGTGGTGCTAAATATAGTACAGATTAGGATATCTAGTAAAATTGTCCTGTAGTGCTAAAAAATTATTTGAACTGTTTTACCTTTTTCATTGCAGTGAAGTAGCATGTTTTCTAGCACTCTAGGGCTCTCTCTCTACTTGATCTTTCTAAGATCAAGTATTTGTGCCAGCTTGCAGAAGAGAGCAGCTCTTTAAAACAGAGACGTACTCCCTTTATCAGATGTGAATGTTTTACATCATGCTTACAAGAAAAAGAGGTGAATAATTAAAAAAACCCATTTTGTTCTTTAAGGAAACCTTTAGAGAATACTTTTAGCTCAGAAGATTTTGATTTTTATCTACTTTCTCCCTTTTTCCATTTACAAATAGATACGGGTTTGTTTTTTTTTCTGGAGAAAGAGATGCAGCCATGGATTTTAGAAAAAAAAATGAGGAAAGCTGTTAACTAAAACTAGGACAGTTGGGTTTCTTTAGTGCATCCACAGAGCAAAACAATAAATGGGGGAAACTGCTGTTAGAGAGATTAAGGGTTTGAGTAAATTCCTGAGGTTCTGTGGTAAGTAATTAAATACGGATCTTCAGCTTTGAGGTTTTGTGTGTCTTGACTCTATTGAGTCAGGAGCACTCATCACTAGAGAAAATTCATACTGTCACAGTATAAAGGTGACAACCAGGTGCCCAGGTAATGGTGATCTTTCTGAACAGATGACCTCTAAATGTGCATTCTTTTCTTCCTGGTGGCTATAGGAGGAGTGTTGTCTGTTGGCATTTCTGTCAGGATGTCTTTCTGGTTGTGGTGAGTGTAAACATCTACAAGCACAAAAAAGCAAATTACATCCTTTCAGTTCTTCTAGCCTGAGAGGTAGCTTTTAGTTCTGCGTGTCTTTGTCCACTTAATTCACAGATCAATTATTATTCTTTCACACTATTTAAACCAAAATGAACATTAATTATATTTCTTTGCTAACATCCATCTTAGTTTCCTTTCTGCTCTTAGTTGTAGAAATACCTTCAGTAGGATGTATTGCTTCTCTCCTGCCAAGAGGCCTCTGTGATTTTTTTTTTCTCCTTTTGTTTATTCAGTGACTTTGACTTGTACATCCCTTTCACGGCTGTGGAATCATAATAATAAAAAAAAGGAAATGGGCCGACAGATTCAAAAATAGTTCCAAGGTGTCCATTGGAGAGCGATGAACTTATATGCAGGTCACGTTAGATCCATTGCTGGATGGACCTTGAGTTGAGCGCATTTTGATGCGTTATGTGTTTTGGCCCATCCAAATAAATTCATACACTTGTACTACATTTCTCAGGAAGCCAGCAAAAGAAGAGTTGATGGAAGAAGATGAGGATGTCTGTAGCATCCTTGGGGAGCTGGAGGATTTGCAAGAATCCTCTGATGTCTAATGCACTTCTGGAGATGCGGAAGAAGAAGGTAGAGCATCCCCTCACTTTATATATATAAG
Source organism: Trogon surrucura (assembly GCA_020746105.1). Lineage (NCBI taxonomy): Eukaryota > Metazoa > Chordata > Aves > Trogoniformes > Trogonidae > Trogon > Trogon surrucura. The sequence continues at coordinate 15,145,596 of CM036626.1, forward strand.
AGGATGACCTTAAGATTAGGAATAAACACTAGACTCTCTCACAACTAGATTGATCATTCAAATCCTAACAAGTCCAGTTCTCACCATCATACGCTTATTCTGTATATTTATCTTTATTTTTGCTTATTATCTATTCGGTGAATATTGAACAGATAGCCACAGCACTCAACAAAAGCCTTCGCTCCTGAAACAACTGTAAAGAATCTATGATAGGGTTTGGATTTTTTTCAGATAACTGACAGATCTCCCTTGTTACGCTTCAGAAAAGATTCATCCAAACTGACACACAACTTTGTAGTACTAAAGACATTTTTTTTTCTTTTCCTCTCCCTTTCTCAAATCACAGCGTTCAAAACTAGACACCAGAGAAAGGATTTCCAATGTAGATTCTTCATACTGATGTGTCAGACATATTTCTATGAAGACATGTATGAATTTACTTTTTAAAAAAAGGTGTATGAAAACTGCACATAACTAAGTCAAAGAGGCTATCTGTCTACTTCTGATTTTTTTTTTTTCTCTAGCTTTGTTCATTTAGATATTTTGTTGTCTTATTAATATACTCTAGGGTTTTTCTGGATGGATGCACGTTCTTCTCTGAATGGAAGAGTGTTTGCTTACTGCATAGCATTCTTAGAAGACTACTGACATAAGAAGTTTCACAAGTGACTCATCCTAGTTACACAAGTTTCAGAAAGACTTAAAAGTGGCCTCAAATTGCAAAAAAAGACAGGGCTCTTCAAACTCTGTTAGTTTTCAGCCATTTTTTCCAAGTCTTTGTAGTACTTCTCACAAATTCTTCATTCTGAAGGAAGAGACAAGACCGATCATACTATTTTGGCAGTCTGATAGCTTTGGGGAAGTTCAGCAAGTTCACCTTCAGGCAAAACTGCATAAGCTGAGTAAGAACTGAAAAAATCATTGCATCTTTTTTGATTGTGTACTGAAAAGATTCTGTCGTTACCTCACATCTGGATATGGGAAAATAGTGCAGTGTGGAGATTTGAAAACTTTTCAAGCGACATGCCAGATTCTTACAACACCAGACCTCGTTCTTTCCCCCTCTGTTTCATCCATCCTGTACTTTAGTTAGCTTTATCGGCTTCAGGTGGGAAATAACTGTCTAGAACAGTTTTGACAATAAAAGCAAAAACTGAAAAACCGACAGGTTCCATGCTAACTGCTACTGAAAAAAGATTATTCCTCTTTGGATACTATAAAATACATGGAGGTGCCATACTGCATTTTCTTTCCCTTCCTTTCTGCAGTAAACTGAACCAGTGAAAGCCCTATAGCAATGGAAGTCACTCCTGGCAAGTGGTTTTGCAGTTAGGTAAAAAGCTAGCACCTCGTTTTATGGCTTTCCATGTAGCTTTTAGTATAGAAGATGTTGCAGTAACCGAGTGGAATAGAATGGAAACTGTTTTATTTCATACAAAAAAAAAGTACTTAAAAAATAATAATATCCTAGTTGGAGATCAGGTGAATGAGACCTGGGTCCTGATAACATTAATGACAACAGAAATGGTCGCTGAAAATCTGTTCTGTGTTAATCATCAGAAAGATGTTTGCTCTACCAGGAGTATTCTGCTACTATAAAAGGTCCTTTTTTCTGCTAGATCTTTTTATTTTTTTAAACTGTTTATCACAGATATTTTTATTAGCTGTGTGTCCCTCAGAAATATAGATCTTCTAGAGTATAGAACATACAGAAAAATGAGAGGTGAATAATTCCAACCTTCCAAATTAGCTTCAGATGTAGGACAGGTGTTTTTTTCTGTACCTGAAGGCCTAGAATCAAAACACAATTACATCCTAAATTTTGTTGGAAATATTTCAAACTTTTCATCACGTATGACTTATCATTTACTTTCTCTTTTTTAGCAGCTTGAATTGTTCCAAATAAATGCATTCTTTTGTAATTAAAAAAACTACATCTTAATTTACAATGCATTATATACATATTTATTTATTTCTATGAACTCTTTCTTCTTTGTTGTTTTCTGGTTTTGGAAGATAAACTTTTGCACCAAGTTCTTCTCTTCTTTCTTGGCTTCAGGCAGAACGCGGCCCTGTGCATTCAGCTTTTAAGATTCTGAAAGGGTTAGCATCCTCCCCCTGTAGATTATATCCATGAAGATCTGTAGTTAACTTTCTTCAGGAGAACGAGTAAATTACATGCCTGTAATTCTTGTTCTCCGGAGAAACTATTAAATACAGACCTTCCCTTTTTGCTCTTGTACTAAGGCCTTTGCTTTCAGTTTATTATTAGGAAGACATTTGTACATCTAGAAATGCCCTTTGGATTAGGATTTATCATCGGTGTCTTCCGCAGTGATTGCACTTCATGCTCTTGTTAAAAGTCTTTAAAAACTTTTTTGAATGATCTCTTTTGAAGAGTGCTCTGTTACCTGTGTTAGATCATGAAAAACCAAGATCTGTATTTAATTCTACTTTTGTACAGAGAACAATTCAGGTGAGTATTTACTATGCCTTCATATATAGCCAATGGTTTGAGCCATATGTTTTTTCTATGCCAGTTGCAAACCTTAGCTGATTCATTTGCACCCCTATTCCATATGCTAACTCACCTCATACTGTATTTTTTTACTGTGATATTTGTATTGGACATGGAATTCAAAACAAGTCTGCTGCAGAAAACACTCAGAGCAAAGCTGTAAAATGCTGTGATGACTGCTTAATACCGTACCTCTCATAGCATGCACATTTAAATGGACGTTGTAAACAGGACTCTCAAACAGTGGATCAGTGAACAAATCAGCTGTGCCGTATTTGTGTAGTGAAAGTTCAATGTGACTTCTTACAGCGCTAACCTTGGATCCGTTTTACAGCTGGCACTGGTACAATTATTCCTATAAAGACATGCAGGAGAATGAACAATTATGTCCAAAGATAAGATTACGGGAAGGTACACATCCATACTATTGAAGATGAAGCCATGTGAATTTGTTTATTCCTAAAACTGACCAGAGCAGAAAATGTTAGCCAGTTCGTTAAAGTGCTTTCAACTTGGAAAATTTAGGAGGGTTTGCACCAAGATTTGTCCTGTTTTAATCAATAAATATACCACTTTACCTTCTCCCAACTACTTTTTAAGGCTGTGTATCTTCAGAAATCTGGGTAGCAAGATACATACCTGGTAACAGTGGGTTACTTCAAATAAGTAGTTGATTGAATTCCTCTAATTGAATCTACTCTTGCTGCTTTGTCATGTTGCGGTTGTACTGATGTAATACAAGAGGAGATTTTGGTGTGCAGGGATATGCAGCATGTATTTACTCCTTGATGGTACCTACTGCCAGTCCCTGGCTTTATAGTTGTACACAGAGCCTGCTTTTTATTGAGTTATACTGGTGACAAAGAATGCCTTGAAATACCCGGCTCTTTGTTTTGACTTGTGTGCTGATGAATAAAGCACTCCAGGAAGGTATTCAGGTTGGATATATCAGACATATGAAAATAGCAGAAAATTGTAATGTTATTTGCTGCAATAGTCAGTCCAGTTCCACCTCATTTTCTGCGTGATTTTAAGTGGTCTATATAAAGATAAAATCATCATCTCTTTAAAACCGTAGTTCTAAAAGACCAGTATTCATTATCACTATGCTTAATTCCTACGAACGTTCATAATAGGAAAAAGTCAGATAAAATATCGGAACATTATTTCATCAAGCTAGTATACTGATAACCCTGTTTTTGTAGACAAAATAGAGTTGTATTTTGAACATTTTAAAGATTTTTTGTTTGGTTGGTTGAATGTTGCCCCTGTCCCGTCCGTCCTGTCCCCCACTCCAAATAATATAATTAAGTGACTGAATTTTCTTCCCTCTGGAAGAGCACCTACAGAGCAATAACAAAGTAATTTTATTCTCCGTAGGGAAAAAATGGAGATTACTTATCTTGAGTATTCCAGTTTTATTTACTTTATTTACATATAAATAAAATGGTTTACATTTTAAAGATTGTTATTTCAAACCTTTTAGCTGTATAAACTGATGCAGCTCCACTGCCTCCTATGGAGCTGTTTCATTTTATCCAGGCAGAAAATCTGGATTATTCCATATCTAAAAGCATCAAAAGGCACACTTAAAAATATTTATTTCAATTGAAGTAAAACTATGTGCACAGTTGATTTATTGTTTTTCATTATTATTCCTGTCAGTTATGCAACTGTATCCATACTTTAAGCAACTTGTCTCATTCTTTCCTCCATTACAGATCGAAGTAGTCAATACTTTCAAGAGTGGCACTTCCTTTCAGGGGGCTCTAAGGAGACAGTCCTCCGTCACAAGCCAGACCCAGGATGTAACCAATATTTCTAGCCCTAGTCACGTATCGTTATCCAATGCTCTTTCCTCTCCTACCAGCACATCTGCTGCTGCGGCTGGGCGTGAGTGTGTATTCTTAATGCATCAGACCTACAGAGATGCCAACTTACGTAGCAGTCACTTGAGACTAAGCTACTTTGCCCTTTCCCATTTTGTCCTGTTATGTTTATTAGTTTACATACACCCAGAAACCCAAGACGTGATTACTTTGTGTACAGTAGATACTCCACGATTCACTGCAAGTTTTCTTAACTTTCTGTTAGGCCAGGATTTCACATCGGGTTTTTATGCAGTGCAGGGTTCAGTGTCATGTTTTCTCAGTCTCATCGGACAGATTTTCTACTGCTTATAAAATAACAACACGGAAAGAACCGTGCCTCGCCAATACCGCCTAAGGAGACTTTCCGCTGTGCCTTTTGCAACGGGACTTGTCTATCCCGCATCGGCCTTTTTAGCCATCAGCGCGCTTGTAGCAAGTGGGGGTAGAGCCCTTCCCATATCTTCATTCACAAAGCCTAGCCATGATGATAAAATATGTACGTTTCTACAAATATCTTTTATTAAGCGACACAGCTTGTCAGATAAAAGATCATTCCATCTGGAAGACTGTGTATAATACAGGTCACTCCTGGCCAAGAAGGACACACATTAATTAGCACAGAAACAGGAGGGAACAAGGAAATACAGAATCTAGTTTGTGTTGCAAAGCTAAGGGATTATGGTATACATGAATGGTCAAAGAATGGATTTGTTATCTCTAAATTCACTGGGAGGTAAGCATTAAGGATGGAGGGAGCTAGACAAGTTAAAGAACAGTGTTGAGACAAAAATAAATGTGGCCACATTTCTTCGCTAGAAGAAGCAGATTTCTGAACACTGAAGTCCTGACACAGCTTCCTTTTAGATGCAAACAAAGCATCTAGTGGAGTTAGTAAGAACTATGAAGCTGCGAATAAGAAAGGGCTGCTTCGCTAGCAGTAGAATTCTGGTTGCTTAGGAAAACTCTTACAGATCTAATTTTGGGTTTGTATTTGTGTTTCTATTTATTCAGGTCTGTAAGTAGCTTTAAAATGGTATTTTAATTTACAGAACCCGATTTACAAACTTGTCACTTACTTTAGAAAATAATGCAGTATCTTCCTTATGCAAGTTTTAGTGAAAAGTTGGCTAAACAGACAAGAAGCCAGTCTTGCCTGTCTGGCCAACAGAGAGAGGGAAGGCAGACAGAGACAAGACAGACAAGGTAAGCAAATAAAATTCCAGAATTCCTGAAGAAAAAAAGCAGCTTGACATTTCGATTCAGTTTGAGTGCAGGGCCCCTCAGTATTTGAATATCAGTCATTTAGACATGTTTTACACATTTTGTTGGAACTGGAAGTCAAAGGGGAAACCTTGCTTCTGACAGGAACCTGAAGAGCCATTAAGCTTTCAACTTTGGCAGTTGCTCCTTGGAGAAAATCTGCCTTGCCTTTCCTCCTCTCTTTCCCTGGGAAGCTTGGCCAGCTGACTTCTACCCCAACAGCAGCGACCGTTTGGGGCAGCAGCACAACCACGGGAAGCAAAGGGACTGAGCTGTGTGCCACTGCTCTGCTGCAGGCACCGACACCTGCTTCTGAGAACTCAGAGCCTACATCCGCTCATTTTTCGACACTGAGCAGGACACAAACCACCACACACAAACCAGCCTTTCATCCAGGGAACAATTTCCCATAAAAGCATTTCTATATCTGAGCAAAAAAGAGAGAGCAGCTCCTTCTGCTCTGGGAAATGTTTCAATAACATCCTGTAGCCAGCAGTCTGAAAGGACAGATCTAATAAAATTAAAATAGACAATTTATCTTCCCTCTCTTCTCTCCATTGCAGCGAAGCAACTAAGAATTGAATAATCTTGCGTCTTGACAGAGGCCTTACTAGGCTATGGGCTGAAGTTAATTAATAGGAGAAAGCATAATCTGCTACAGTCTCTGATGTCTCTTTTTATTTGGAAAAATAAAACAGGTCTACAGAGCTCATCAGTTACAGCCACATTTATTCAGTAAAATAAAAACCATACGATTGATTTGTTAAGCTACCTAGAGATACGTATCTCCATCACGGAGGGCAATTAGAGATTGGGCCTTTTAAAATGGTTATTCTGGACTGTTTGTGTTTTAGTACCACAACATAATGTCTGTTTCAAACCAGTGTGTGCTTCAAATTATAACCCTTAGAAAAAGTTTTGCTTTATTAATACAGCACCACAAATGTAATGAATGACAGTGAGAGCAAAGAAAAAAATAGTTTTTATTTTCTAAATTTAGAGTGGGTTGTTCATCTTCCAGAACCTGGACAAACTTTCCTAATCCAAATTTCATAGAAAGGGGGTATGTTTTGTGAATTGGCATTTCCTGAGACAATTTCAGTTGCAAAACGCATGCCTAGGTCTACTTTTCATCTCTCTGCCTAAAATATAGGTGGTGGGACAGGACTAACTTCGTTCCTCTTAGCTGTTCAGAATCAATTAAACCCTAAATCGTTACCTTCTTCCTGTGGAGTGGAAGGGAATAATGGGATAATTGTACCTCTGATTTTGAAGCCTCTCCCTCTCTTCAGGAATCTTAAAATTATTGCTTATGTAGATGTATTATAGAGGATATAAAGGGAAAACTTCAAGGTTGTGGCAAAACCAGAAGGGCACTTTAAAGTGCCCAATACAAGATACTGACACGAAGGTTTATTTTCAGAGAAATGGTGCTCAGCATGTTGTAACGATTCAGGTGTCATATTGGGTGCTGAAAATGCAGAGGTTCTAATATCAATACTTAATAAAACCCACAACAATCACGATTCAATAATTTAACAGCATTTATGGAGTTCTTTAGTAATTGTATAGCTTTTTGATGTATAGTTCATGGTGACATCTCACCTGTCTGTGAGATTTCTTCTGCAGATTTATAACATTTTGGAATTTTTTTTTAAATTTTTTTTAATAGTATTTTTTAGCAAATTAATGTTTGATTCACAGGTTAGTGCATATTTATAAAGAAATCTGCCTGTCAAATGCAGCCACATCTACAGTGATTTGTGAAACAGATTAGCAAGTTATTACCCGAAACATTCAGTTATTCATAAATATGGCCCATTCATCTCTTTCATAGGGTTGTGGAATACCCTAATTAAAAGCAATTTATACACAGAAATGTTTACTACAGTATTAAAGTTTCCCTAGTTATGCTGACACTTTTTAGCTGTCATGGGGTTCTTGCCAATAACAAATTACAAATTTCTGGGCGTCAGCATTAACTGGTAACAGTGAGATCCATATGATGTCTCTTATCTCGTCTGAAAAACATGAAATAAACATAGCGAAAATTTCTGCAAATTGAAACCTGGCATTTCATATACTTTGATAAAAGTAGAAAATTCATTTAAATGAAAACTAAATATGCACACACTTAATACGCACATATTTAAGCTATGGAACATGAAAACATGGGAAAAATAAGGCTTTCTGTGCAATGTGATCTCAGCCAAGTTGTCGGGTTCGTCACACCACGTGCATGTACACACAGAGGAACGCACAAGCTTCTGTCCTTCGAAAGCTGTTATGCTACAGAGTGAAAAGTGGTTTTAGATAGCAGGCTATCCCATGCCAGCTCACTTAACTAGGTAGAGTATGAGTAGATCTAACTGTACACAAAGTAAACAAGTTATTCTTTATCCTGATTTGCTCATATCTGGTTCTCAGATGTTTATGTTACCACTAGGTAACCCCTTCAAAAGAACATGGTTTCAAATTTTCCAAGAAAGATGCACATTTAATATTCCTTTGTACTTGTTCTTCCTCCTTCCTCTCATTCTCCTATCGAGTTAATACTGTTCCTAAGTGGAAACAGCTAGAAACTGCAGGTCCCTTACAAAAAAAAAATTCCTTTCTTTCATAAAAGGTTATAATTAAGAAATGTTAGGTGTAGGAAACATTAGGGGAGCAACAAACAAACAAAACCAAGCCCCACCAAAAGGCAACACATCATGAACCTGCTGTACTTCCTGTATTTACTAGTTCCTTTGTTGTGTTCTGCTGAGGTCCGTCATTTTTGAAGTGAATATTTCATGAAATCACAACTTTTTATTTTATGAACTATAGCAACAATGGCCTCAAACAAGCCACTTGTAAGGATGGCACAGGAAAAAAACACAATGATGACTCCAAATTTTTTAGCAGCCAATTAAAATCATATCAAACAATAACAAAATACTCTCAGAAGCATTTGTCCATCATACAGAACTCTGAAGTTTTGGAGGGGTTTAGTAGCTTGGTTGGGTTTTAAAAAATGTATTCAATCAAAAGAAGAGTATAACACACTTAAGGCTGTATTTTTGCTCTGGTTCACCTTTTAAAGAGGGGTACAGTCTTCAAAAGTGAGGCTAATTTGCATAGAAGGACAACTTTTTTCACTCTCCCTTTAATTAGAAATAGTTGAAATTTATCAAAATTGCCAAGAAAAAGTCATTTATATGTAGAAGCTTTATATGTGCCACATTTGCCTCGGAGAGGCGCAAGGGCATAAGCATATGCAAATTTTGTCAAAATCACATGAGGTATTCAGCCAGCTTAATTAGTACAGTCCATTTACTAATAGATATTTTTAAAGAGAGAGCTTACTTTAGCTATTTATAATATTGTGTATGAAGATCAGATTCTTTGTATCAAGAAAAATTAGTTGCTGCTCCAGCAGCTTTTGCTTTTCTGTATTTCTTACATATTTAGTTTCCTATAAATGTAATCATCATTCAGCTGGACAGACTTTAGAACTCAAATTTAAGATAAAAATCTCAAGCTTGGATCAAATCTTCTCATGAAGAAAAACAGGGGGGAAAAAAGATATTTTTTAAAAATCTTGTATTTTAATAGATGTTAAGGCAAGGAATACTGTCTACTATTGATCTATATTCAGATCACAGAACAAGTCAAGTGGGCAGACCAGCCTTAGTAAAAATGTCAGTTTGCTTTCTGTGGCAACGTGGTATAACTGTCACATGACGAAATGGAACAAGCAGAACTTAAAGAAGTCCACATTTAAAATTATGTTTTTAAAAGTTGCACCATTTGGGAACATCATTAAACTAGAGACAGAGATATTGTAGTAAAGCTCAGAAGTTCCCAGTGGTTATAACCGAGATTTCACAATCCTGCTGGGCTACATAAGATCAAACTCAACTTCTGTACCTCTTCCCTGTAGGGAAACTAACCAAGAACTCAACTGGAGATAGAGCATAGCAAGAAGGTTCACATTCCTAATGCAGAAAGACGTTCTTTCAAAGGGCTGTGTAACTTATTTAAACTTGGCCAGATGCGATATAAAAATGTCAGACTCCATAATGTTGCGACAAGCCTAAAAAAAGGCAGTAAGCTATGGAAAGTGGAAGCCCTGCATATGCTTCTGATCTCAAGCTCTGAAATTCAGTGTCGTAGCAGCCATGTGAACCTTTTGTGGAATAAGAATCAGGCCTGAGGATTTCAGAGTACGTAGGTATTCTATTTTCCTCTTGCTGCATGTGGTTTGACTTTTCAGCAGCACTTAGCAGATTTACTGCATATTTGTGTAGAAGGAGAACAGTGGAGATAATGTTATGCATCTGTTTCACTCGTTAAAGCAGAAACCTAGAAATTATAGTTTTTCTCAAATTTGTTTTTTCCTTCTCTCTTAATCCGCTTAACTTCTGCATCATACAATCCAGAACATACTAGCCACAACATTTACAGGTGACTCTGGTACATGCAGTATCTCCTCCTGTGGATACTTAATCTGATTTTAGTCACCTAAAACTGGGAGGACTCAAAAATAAACAAAACCAAATATACTGAAGATACACCTTCTATTTCAAAGCTTTACCTATGCAGTAGTACTTGACCAGACTCATTCACCTTTGTATAGCTATAGTCTTGATATAGAATAGTATCAGTTATACATAAGAGTTGGCATCTCTTTGCAAAATTGTCCTCTTGTTTACAATTTTATACTAATCACCTTACTGATCTTTCAGTATTGAATTTATTTGCTTTTGCAGTGCCCTACTCTCTACTGTCTGAATATTAAATGTGTTTGTTTTCCCAGAGGGCTAGAGAACATTGGACAAAAGGGTTCAGCAGGAGAGAGTGAAATAAAAAGAGGTTGTGAGTCTTTAACCTTGAGCCTGAAATGAATGTGAACCAAACACAAGATACTTGGCTTATCTGAAGCCAGGTAAACATTCGAGTATAAGCCCACACACTACCAACCATAATACAGCTGTTGATGCTTAACAGGCCTTGCGTGTTTTGCCTAGATTGTTGTATTTAGCAGTGAGATTCTGAACTTCATCTTTTTTTCTTCCGATGGGAAAAATCTCTAGCATCTAAAATTCTATCTCTTTTATTTTTCTTGCCTGATGCAGTATAATAAATCTAACTTTCAAGGTGGGATGAAACTGAAGAGTTTTTTTCTGTTACAGCTACAGAGAAGAAAGAAGTGGAAACTTATAGCAATGTCAAACATGTCCTGAAGTGTTGTCCCCACAGTCTTTTGTTTAAAAGCAGTTCATTTTTTTTTGTTGTCTCCATTACTGTGAGAAAAGGGAGCTGTATCACACTGTTTGTCTTCCCTTGGCATTGTCAGTATCATAAAGAAATACCATTACATGAACTCTACATAGTTCATAATAAACCAACACTTTCTAGGTTCTATCCATCATGGGTATGTCCCTGCTTTTACATGCTGTACAACCATAGCACATTATATGAAGTTCATCCGCTTTATTTTGTCTTCAAAAAAGTAATGTGGGCTTGCTTTGGCAGAGCCCCTCAACTTTTTTACGCCAGATATTACCTCAAATTATGAATTGAAGCATGTATTAAAAAACTTTGTTGCTGTTGGGCCATGTAACTCTGGGTAAAGAATTTTTTCAGTTCTTAGATTAATTATGGTAGTAGTATTATTATATAGAAATTAAAATGCCACCTTCGTGTCCAAACAAACTGTCTACCTTTGTTTCTGCTAACATAGCGAGAGAGGCAAGTTTTGTTCCTGTAAGCAATAATTTGATACATGGGTGGACAGACTATGAACAAGATTTTGAATTATATTGTAATGCAGAAATTCTGTCACTCAATGAGAGGTGACGCTAAAAAAAACCATGTTTTTTTCTAGATGCCAAGCTAAATATGCAAAATTGGAAGTTGGGGAGGGAGTTTCCCCTTTAACAAAAAAATTAAGTAAAAACTTATATGCATCTATGAAACTCTTGAGAACTTTTAAGAGAAGGAGCTAGTTTTCTACACATTCAGAAGATTAACTAGGTATCTGAACTAGTTTTAACCTCATATTTCCAGTAAAAATCACTATGAACAAGTAGTGGCTATTCTAGCAATATCTAAACGTTCCTATAGATCTCCAAGAGGCCATGGCAAAGCTTTGCCACAGATCTTCACACAAAGTGATACAACTGTTGGCTGATTGTACATTCTGCAGTTATATCTCCAGACTGTTGTGTAAGCAAAGATGACGGTGTGGTGTTTTCCTCCAGTGGGTATTAGTTCAAGCAGTCGCTGCAGAGTACCAAATTCAGGTCATGGCAGACAGGTTTTCATAACTGGCTTTCAGATATGTCCTAAATTTATAGTTTTCCCTGACCTGTGTAAGATGTTAGTCAGTTAGCTAGACTGACTAAAAGCTTGGTGTTAAATGCAAATTAGATGCTAAAAAATGGCATTAAATGCGATATAGACTCTTTCCCTACTATGGAACTTGGAGCCTCGTAGATTGAGATCAGTTCCTCCCCTGAAAACCTGTAGAGACTTAAATACAGTTTGTGCAACTTGAAGAAAACCTTTACTTTCATTGGGTTCTACTGGATCTGCTCAAGCATAATATCAAGTTGCAAACCTTTTTATTTAAGTAGAAATTTACCTTCATTAAAAAGAATCCAGCTGGCAAATAGAACCCAGAACTATGCAATTAAAGGTGGCTGTATTCAAGACAATGAAATTATTTTGTTAGTTGATAAGATACAGCAAACAGCTGCAACTGAATGAGATGACTATTATTTTTATTTCGATAGCAGAAATAATAGGTAGCTTTACAGAAAATGTCACCATGTCGGCCCATGCATTAAAGTAAGCATGTTACAAAAAGTTTCTTGATTTAAAATAGGACAGTATAGTAACATGTTTTTAAGATTTCCTTGACAAAATGTACTATTTTTTCATTCTTTAGATTACTTTGCACTTTAGGATACAAGATAGAAAGGCATAGATAATGAGGGAATTAGTACGTCACCTCTTCTCCATGAGTTCAAATCCTGTTTGTTCACTATACAGAACCATCACATAGCGCAGTGCACCTCAGATGCAACTCTCAAGAAACCCTGGTTTATAATTCCAGGTTGTCAGAGAGGTATTACGTACACTATAGGAATGTAGTGTGTAAAATTTATTCTTGTCTTCCTCTTGTCTTGCACGAATGCCAACCTCCTAAAATCTTCTAGTATACAAGGATCTGGACAAGCTGTTCTGTGCCAGTCCAATCCTCTTATTTTGAGCATAAACATAAGCAGTCACATGAACTACTGTTTGTACTGTGCCCTGCTGTTACCAAATGTATGTATAAAGAGAAGGGAGAGTATTTGGACTGGCTGGAGGACGTGTATCTGAAGACAGCATGACTCCTGCTATTAGAATTTTTGAGAGATGATGAATATCCTAATCTAGATAACACGAACAATGACAAAGGTCAAAGAGATCAAAATAGAAGTCAGCCTCCTTTCTCCACTGTGCTGGCATTCTGTACAACTTGGACAACTCCAGCCATGGGACCAGCTAGATCCCACAGCTGCAACACTGACCCCACGTCAGTACTAAAAAGCAGTCTGCCAATTAGAAGAGCAATTAATGCTTTACATATTAGTGGTGTATTAGGCCAAACAATAACGTGCAGCATATTCACATGTAAAAAGATACACATGCCAACCACCAAACCATTTCAAATGTGTGTGGAGAAGCTTTCACAAATGCCTGCTTGCACCTTTTCTGCCTTTGCCTGTGTTTTGGTCTCCCCTCTAAGAAACGCTAAAAATTCGCTCATGGACTACATGGAAGTGCAAGGATAGAACTCATACTTAGTCATAAAACATTTGCCAACAGATCACGTTTTGCCATTCTGTTTTTTCCTCTCTGCCCCCCACCCCCTTCCAAAAAAAACAGTTATGTTTTTTTCAGCAGTAAACCAGCACAAACCTTCACTTCTTTTCAAAACTGGTAGGTCACTGGGATATAGCCAGCGTCCCTCCCTTTGCCCTCCCACAGAGGACTTAGTGCTCCTACTCTGCAATGCTCTTCACTCTGCCCCTCTCATTTCCTACTGGGAAAGCAATTTGCAGTGTCCCTAATAGTCTCATGGGCTGATGAGCCATGTAGTTATTTTGGCCTGTGTTCTTACTGTCAGGTGGGTCCTGACATCAGATTGACCCCGACATAAGTCAGCAGAACTAGTTTAAAGACTGCATATATGGCATAAATTGTGTCACTTTCAGCATTTAACTTTACAATTTTACAACTGAGACACAGAAAATGAAAAAGTTTGCTGTTTAACAGTGTAATTCAATTCAACCCAACAATCGATACATTACTTTCTTACAAGTTTTATATATCTTAAAAAGTTAACTGGCTAGAACAGTGGGTCTATACTCGAGTGTTTACCTCACATATGCATGAAGGAAAAATAAAAGTTGGTTCAACGATACTATGTTCACATTATCCAGGCTTCCAAGTGTAGTTGTTGTGTGCAAGTTATCTCTGTTCATGTGGTAACTGTGAATTTTCTTTTCTTTTTCCCCGTGGTAGCATGATTCCGCTTAGTACTTTGTCTGCTTGGCTTTTTGTGCTCTTGGCTGCATTCATTTAGATTTTGCTTTAAAACATTGATATTACTTATAGTTTGCTCACTTGGCTCCTGTGTGTGTCTCATACGTACCCATCCGACTGTGTCTGTGTTCTGTGCTTTTCTGTTTGTGAAGTGTGATATGTTATGTGTACTGGATTTTAACAATACAAAAGAGACTTTTTTTAATTAAAAAAGCCTTCCTACTTACTCACTGCAAAACTATCAACATGCATGGGTTTACATTTGCATTACAATTAACATGGCTTGTCTTTTACTAGGGATGTACCACACGAGTGGACGTTCGCTTTAACCAGTACTTCCCATCAGTTCTTTGATGGCTTTAAACTTCATTTATTTTAATATTGCAGTTGATACAGATATTCAAAATGCACATAACTGAGCCACTCGTTTATGCATATAACATCCAGAGACTATGGACTTCAGCTGCCTGCACTGCCCTAACCATGTGCTACATTTTTCACAAAGTATTCTCTAACACGGTGTTGCTCTTTGCAGGTGCTGCCTCTGACGCCTCTTTCCTTTTCTCCCCCCAGATCCGCGTCGTGAAGGCATTCCGTAGCTCTCTCTATGAAGGTTTAGAAAAACCAGAATCTAGAACCTCTATTCACAACTTTATGACTCATCCTGAATTTAGGATAGAAGATTCCCAGCCCCACATCCCACTCATTGATGACACAGACCTAGAAGAAGACCCTGCTCTCAAGAAAAACTCGAGTCCACCGTCTTCGCTGAACAAGAACAACAGTGCTATCGACAGTGGAATAAATCTTACAACTGATACAAGTAAATCAGCTACCTCTTCTAGTCCAGGAAGCCCAATACATAGCCTGGAGACATCACTTTAGCTGAAAAGGTCACGGCAAAAAAAATATTAGAGTAAAATAAAATAAAACAAAACCCACAGCAACCGAAATATATAAATATATATTAAAAACATTGCTGGCTGAAAAGCTGTTTGAACTCTTATTCACTCTGAGACAAGTGAATGAATTGTTGATCACAATGGTTTTGGGGAAAGAATGAATGGCTGATTTACATACCCCCCTTGTTCCCTTTCAGAAAAAAAAACAAAAAAAAATCTTCCTGCATGAATGTACTGTACACTTTTGGCCCTTCTTTCTCTCTTTTTGTTTCTTTTTGTTTCCTTCATTTTTTTCCTCCTTAAGCAAGAACTGCAGAGGACTTCTTTCTGAGGCTATTTATCCAATTCACTGGTCTGTGAGTTTTTTGAAATGCTTGTGTGGCATGGACTCAATTGTATAGATTAATTTAAATAACTTTTTTGAAGTTGCAAAGCTTAACTTGCACAGTAGATTTGCACCAGTTGGACAGAGGAACTTAAACATTTATGAGACTATATATAGAGATATATACATATAAGTATATACATAATTAATTATATATATGTATATATCTATCTATATATATATAGTTATATATATATAAAGTTTCTTTGTTGGCATGTTGCCTTGTTTCTGCTCAAATTGCTCTGACTATTTTAACTTATTTATGTCCTAAAAAAGAATGTAATTTGTTTACAAACCTGTAGATAATATCCTTAACTATTTGTAGGTTTAAGAAAGCACTTCCTGCCGAAGTAGTATAAAAATGGCTCAGCTCAGCTCATTGAAAACGTCTGTAATATCGCACCCTGGATATTTTATTACAACTGTGTTCTGATTTCTGCCTGATTTTTTTTTTGTTAAATAATGTAGATACTGCAAGTAAATAACAAAAGAAGCCAAAATATAACACATTGGATGTAGCATTGTGATCCTATATACAGGGAGGTAAAACAGGCTTCCTTTGTTTCAAATAAAAGTCAAAACAATCGGGTTCTCTCCTTTTTTTTTTTTTCCTTCCCTCCAATAATCTGCTTGAATTTGTTTTGGTGCAACATACAGTAACGGAGGCTATTTCATTCTTTAAATATATGGCAATGGCTTCCAAAAAGATTTTTAGAGAGATACTATATAAAACTGAGTTGAGTTTATAAATGTAATTTAAAATAAGTTATATTTGGTTTGTCTATATGGAGATAAAACTAATGTTAAAATATTGTGATATATTGTGTTAATCCTTTTCAGTTACTAATTTAGGCAATTATTTCCTTATTACTTGCAAAGTACGGGCTGTTGGCATTTTGGATGAAAATCACTGTAGGTTGTTGCTTTGATTTTTTTTTTAAAGAAAAATATAATTTCTGCACTATTAGGTCTGAATGAAACTCTATTAATTGTATACTGAGATGTGCTTTGTGTGATTTATTTTTTTTTTAACCAAGCTTGTCTTCCTGCAGTCACAAGGTATACTGTAACACAGTAATACATTATTTTACCTTGAGCTTTCTACAAAGAAAGCTCTTTTGAAAACCTGCAGTATGGAGGGTGAAAAATATTTTTCAAGATGGTAACAGCCCTGATAACTTAAAATTTATGAGCTTATATAATTGCTATGTCAACCACTTGAACGCTAAGCACTTTGTGGATCACAGATTTTTCATAAATAATTTTTGTATTTAATATAAAGTTTGCTTGGAGACTTTTCAGCATATGATCTTTTCCATAACTGTACAGTGCAAAAGACATTTTGAAGTACACAGTTGTTTATGCCAGATGTGTTGAAAAACACTGGCAAACTAGCTTGACAAATTGATTTGTTAAGGTGTTACTGGTTGTCTTAAAGTTGGCTCATACAGTGGTGCATCTCTGCAGTCACGAGAACTAAACCAAGCCAGAACTCTCCAAAACAAGATTAGACTCATGGCCAAACTGCAGACTGAACTGACTAACATGTTTTCAGGGTGCATCAAGACTATTCAGCCAGGTAAAGCTCTAATCAGCTTCAATTGCCAGCTTCCGGACTTTCGTGTAGAAGCTTGAATGTTTTTGGCTCAGTCTCTTAGTTCACTATCTGATCCAAACTTTTCACTGAACAACAAGAACAGGTCTTTGAAGGCATATACAACTCTCTTTTCAACAGATAGTGTGACCCGTTTCTTAACAGTAAAAAGCTAGCATGAAAACATAATTATTTTAGCTAACTCCTAGCAACAGTGATTGAAACTCAGTCAGGATTGTTCTTCGCTTTGTAAATATGGTGATTAACCTTTGTATAACATGTATTGGGTTTCTATGGCCTATTTGGGATATCATATTCAGAAGAAAAAAAAAGTGTTATCTATTTACAGGGAAGCCTCTAGCTTTGGACTTGAACATCTACAGAAGCTATTAATACTGGAACAATTTATTTTCAGCATCCTAACACTGACTGTTTGCCTTTGTGTTTTGAAACACTCTTCATATTCTTTCTTGGTTTCATTTTTTTTTAAATTTTCCTGTAGGAGTACCCCTCCCTAAGGTACCATTTGCAGACTTGAAAACTGTTAAGAAAATGAACACTGCATTCTGTGTATATATAGTATAACATATATAAACTGAGATGCATAGAAAACCTGGGCTTTTGTGAGCAGAGACTGTGCTTTATGTATATGATAAATGATAGACTTTTTTTTTTTTAAAGCAGAATAGCTATGACCTTTCAACTACAAGTCGTGCATCACAATTCCTTTCTTTTGTTGCTTGACCTCTCTGTGATGGGAACAATGGATCAAAAACCAAAATGATCAGTTTGTTAAAATTCCCTGCAATATATAAATGCTCGCTCTCTACGTACTGTACTTAGCAGCATGAGATTTGTGGACAACAATACAGTGGTACATTGGCAATCCATCCCACTAGGGGTTATTAATATATGTTCATTCATCTGTTTTTATGAATTTTTTTATCTAGACAATAATTGTAAATAAAGAACTTACTCTGTCTGTTCATTTAATACTATGCAAAAGGTTATGCTTTCTATTGTTATTCTTATTCCTACAGTGTGATGCTGGAATGTTTGTGGTTTCAAAAAAAAAAAAACAAAAAAAAAGACAAAAGTAAGTAAAATATGTGATGTAAATTATTTTATAGTTTGAAACAAAATGATAAAGTTTTACTCTTGCTGCTTTCTGTCTAATAGATCTCTCTTGACAGGAGCACAAGTGGAAAATTTAAAGAAATAAATTCACAAAGCAGCATGAACAATAATGGTCTGACCGTAACAGCTTTCTTTATTTTTCACCTGAAGTCATTAGCTCTAGCTCTGGATTCCCACTGGGATACGTTAATGTAAAGGTGTACGTAAATCTTCTGGATTGGCAGTAGGAAGCCTGCTCACCAGCCCGCGCTTACACTGTTCTTACACCCAGGCAATGAGTCAGGCCAGCGCGCTTCTAATTCCTGCCTGCCGGTGGGTCAGTGTGACGCAGGAGAGGGAGCTCAGCCCGTGCTGTGGTGGGGCACGGTGCTGGCAGTGGCTGACGCAGATGCTGCGGTGAAGTCGTCTGATACTACTAAACACAGAATGAGCAGAATGGATGAAGCCCCTCTGAGTTTGCATTGGAAACAGTTAGTGTCGTCGTGGTCCTAAGACGGACAGACAGCGAAGTCTGTTTTCCTATCAGTTTGGCCGTACGGCGTAGCTCTCCATCTATATGCATTACTCCTCTGTTTCCCCCTCTGTCCCAAACGAAAATGATCTCTGAAACTTTTCAGATCTTGGGAGTTCAGGCAGGACTCATCTCCTGTCACTTGAGACCTCAAAAACTGTGCCTGTGCAGTGTGAGGGCAAAATGAGGGAATTCCCATTCTGGTGCTCAGACCCTCAGCACAGAAGTTCCTTCTCTTTTTTTTTCAGCTTAGAGTAATGCAGTTGTTCCATAAACTGCAATACAGCCTGTGATCATACAGTATTATTGCAGTAGCAACCACGAGGTTTAGAAGTTAACCAAACAGACATACCGGGTTGAACTTCTCACGCAAGGTGTGAGGTGAGTAACTGTCACATAATCTCATTTTTAGAGGTAAAATGCTTCAAAATAAAGTTTGTCCTGTCTTCTCACCTAGATTTCAGGCTTTTACCCACAAATTCTGTATTACAAGAAATACTTGAAAGCAGAAAAAACTACAGTGAAATAGTACTACACTGGGAGAAAAGTTGCCAAAAAATAAAAATGCATTCAACACAGTAAATTCAAAAAACCCTACAGAAAACAGGTGTTAGTTAGACAGCAGATTTCTTGATTTAATTGAGCTTTCAAACTACTTTGCAAGTAAATTGTTTTCTGCTTTGATTTTGTGAGCTCAGTCTAGGTACCAATCTGAAAATTACTTTCTTTTCCTTCACTGTCACTCATTTACCGCCTTCCTACACACATAACTTTCTTTACAGCCTTAGTCCAAGTGCTTTTGGCAGCACTCTTCATCTCTGCAAAAAAAGTATGCTGTGTTGAGGTGTTAGTAAGAAAGAAGACTGGGATTGTTCGGTATGATTTAAGCACTGTGTGTGTTAAGCTTCTGTCAGCTTCAGAGCTCTATTTCATGAGCTGCACTTCATTTCAAGAGCGTAAAATACTTTCACAGCACTGCATAGATGTGAGTTGTGCCTGTAAATTTTGAACAGTAACAGGGAGGAAATACACTAGCTTCCAATTCTTTACATCAAACTGAAGATTCAGAAAGGCGAATAACAGTATTTTAATTTATTAGTCCATGAGGGCGAACCGATAGCCTAATTCAAAGTAAGAATGGCAGGTTTAATTCTTGTTATTTGTCTTTTTATCTATAAGAAATACACTGCTAAGAAGACAACGGTAGTCATGCATGCCTAGAAGAATCAGATGCTGCTTATGTATCCTGATGCTATGCTAAATGCCCCTCTGTGTATTTCTCATGAGATGCTGTACTGATATGGAATGGGGGAAATGGTTCATAAATAGCGGATGAAGGAGAGACAAAAAGAGAAGATCAGGGAGAAAGGATGAAAATGCAGGGGCATATATATTTCAATATATACCAAAATCAAATAAAATCTTAATTGCTTCTTCTTGACTTGATCTTGGCACTGGATTCCAACATAAGAGAGACTCAAATAGTATTTTCTGTCTACCAGCCTTTTCCAACTAAAATTTAAATTCCTGAATATGCTGAGGTTCCCAGAGTAAGGCCTAGACCTCCGCCTGGAAATCACTGATTTACAAAACTATTGCTCAGCTGTTACCCTAAACCTGACGACTGTCTGATGAGAAGGTAGGCCAGAAGCACGTGATCTCCAGCATCCCCTTCCAAGTTAAATTTTTTTCCATTATTCTATGATACAAAAATAAATGACACAATTTGTGGTATTGGTTTACTTCAGTGTAGTAGCACACTACTCACAGGCTGTGAGAGGACCAGGGTTCAACACTTCAAACTTTCTATTGGTATTACAGTATCACTATTATAGTGGCTTTTGAGAAACCACAAAAAGGTAAGCAACAGATATTTCCTAAATATGTGTGTATTCCTGCAACAGTGTGAGACATTGACATAACAAAACATAATAATAAAAAGTACAGAATAAAATTCATTCATATCCCGGAGTAGAACTAGGGGTCACACATAATTTGCCCTGGATTATAAACTGCAAATCCCTATTTCTAATTTTATTAGGACGTGAAATCCATCCAGGTAATGCTCAGTTCTCTTCACCAACACATTATTACAAGAGGTACTGAGTAAGACAGAGAAGTGTCCGATTTTGGTTTTTCTTTTTACAAACGTATGAACAGGCATATTATGATCTAACCTGATGGAAACTGAAGTTACTAAACAACTTAAGGCAGACTGTTGAAAAACACAAATCAAAGGAACTATTTACAACACTTCCGTATGTTCAAATAAACTTTGATTGTCTGTGTATCTGGGAGGCCATGTTTGCGTGGTGCCAGCTCAAGTGTTAAATTCCAATCAAGGGAACGTGCTTCTCCACTTTGTCTGTCTGTGATGGGTGTGTTCACTTCTCAAGAAATAGAAACACCTCCCTCCACCCCTTGTGTGTGTGCATTTAAGAATCATTAGAGGTTGAGCTGTCATAAGCAGTGTTGGTGCATAGCCAATGCAATTAATTCTTACAAGATATTCTGTGGTTATGAAAACTAGAAAAAAAGACATCTAGCTTTTTGGGAAAAAACCTCCATAAAATGTTTATGTCATTTCTTTAAGGTGACCCTATTTATATCTGTAAAGCCTCTTAGTGCTTTCATCAGCGAGTTATTTAAAATTGTTTCACGTTCAAGTTTCACAAGAAGCATTTTAAATCATTTTCTAAAAAGATTAAATACGTATTATTTGATGACAAATCACATGAGTAACATAACAGGTTTTCATCAAAGCATGTCAACCAGAAAAGCTTTCTTATGCTTACTTTTCATAGGTATAATTAAATATAATTGTTAATTTGACCCATGTTTGGAATTCCTTTACGGAAGACAAAGATTACAGGAGTTACAGAGCATGTCTACCTGTCATTGTGCACATAAATAGTGTTTTATGTTTGGCAAGTAACTGAATCAAATAGAATGTTTTCTGTCACAAATGAATATGCCAAATGCCTAACATGATTACTTAGCTACCTGTGATAAACTTGCTATTCCACCAGAAAGCATCACACACTCTCTTATGTGCTAGTGTTTATGTAATTACATGGTCTGGAACAAACTGCTTATCTACTTCTTTTTTTATTGTTGCTGGATAATTTCAGTTGTTTTCTAGCCAGTTCCCTGACTGGTCTCACCACATCATGTGGTGGTGGGGGCTGGTGCTAGAGCAGAGAAGCAGCAGCAGCAACTGATCAGAGAATCAAGCCTCAGTTATTTCAGATTAAAATGACTCTTCTACCAAGCCTACAACAAAGGGAATTAAACAGATGCCTCTAGGCTCCCCCTCCCCCAAAGATAGAGCATTCGGTGCTTTTCACTGTTCCTCTTTCTTCCCACTAAGGTACCAAGCCTGTCATAAGAGAATTACGGTCTCGGAGGCAGAAATGCAGAGTCACTAGCATCTGCTCAGTGGCTGCTGTAAAGCAAGCTGATTTGCTGCCAGACAGATGCTTGCATGTGACAAAACACAGTCATGCTTCACGTTAGCTGACACTCTTGCTGGACGTAGGAGCAAGGCTGGGGAGACTGACCTCTTCCCAGAGCTGCAGGATGTGCACCATTGGCTGTGGCTAGCGAAGCTCTCTCTGATTAGATATGTACTTTTTTTTGGTGGAGTTTAATCGACCATCAAGAATCAAAATTACTTCTAGGTGGTTTTATTATCCAATTTTCTCTGCTTGTGAGGGATTTGGAAATTTTCAGTATTTTTCTATTACAATTTCTGTGCTATTACCTATGAGCTTAGAGTGACAAAAATGGTCTTAGTGATATATGCCTTTTTATGTATTTCCTTGTATTAATGTCAATAGCCTTCTACATCCCATGATTCCTGGATATAAATTGTATTTTCACTGCATGAGAAAACAGAAAAAATACACTGAGTATTCTGTAGGGATGATTCAATTGCTTTTCCTTCTATTTTCATGTTTAAGGACAGAAGCACTACCTAATAACGACAAAGCATCTTCTCCTCAGTGTTCCTGCTCATCCAATGCTGCCAGTACATTTTGCCCTTGAAAATGTGCAGGCTGATCTATGATATGCCCCTAGTAGAGCATCTTTATGCTAATAGTGAGCTAGTACAGCAGAGAGGAAATCTGCTATCCTTCCAAACACCAGACACTAAAAATAATAACTGATGCAACTATTCTGATACAATTTCAAATTACCTCACATCAGAGGAACACTTTGCTGCTCAGTTGCAGTCCATAAAATGTTTGCTTAAGATTTGCATTCCTTACCAATGGAGAACCCCAGAAGTGTTTGCTTAAGATTTGCATTCCTTACCAATGGAGAACCCCAGAAGTGTTGCCATACTTAAGCATTCATTTGTATTCTTTAATCTTAAAATGAGACAAACTGTAGTCACAATTTTAGATATCTTTGCTCAGTAGTTCAGGTAATGCTACATTGTACGTCTTTAAAAAAACATCTTTAAAAAAAAAAATTAGAAGAAACTTTCTCCAGGTTCCCCAGCTGGATCTCAGCAATCTGAGATTTGGGGGGGGGGGAAGTCAGGTGGTTAAGCCTCATACTGAATGATCTCTCCTTATAAATTAGTTCCACAGAATGTCATTCAAAAAATGTTATCAAAGCAGAAAAAAAATGAGCCTGGTTTTACAAAATAGCAACTAGTCATCAAATTACCCTGGACATGGCCAACGCTTACTTCTGATGTTAAGACTCGCAGGCACTATAAAGGAGAGAAGAAATCCTGGTTTTACCATAGTAGCAACTTCAACATAACACTGTGTTTGTTTCTGAGGCTGCAGTTAAATGGTGGCAGAATGGCAGAAAAGTCAGCACAGCTCTCTCATTACTATGGCCCTATGAAAATAAGCTTTGAAACTGTCACATGAAGTACACTTTGAGAAAATTTCTATTCAGATTATTTTAGCAAATAGTTACAAAATTCCTAAAATAACATGCAAAAAAAAAAATCAAAATTCAGTATGCTTTACTCAAAAATTAGTTTTCTTTAAAAGAGAGGTCTCTTTTAACATCTTCATAGAGTTTATAATTTCAAATATTACTTGCAAGCAGTCATGCTGAACTAAGAATGAAACTACTGTACTTGTCCTCCCTTACAAAACATACAGTTTTACTGTGGTTATTAAGCTTGCAAAATTGAAAAGCTATTTTTTCCTCTGGTTTAAACAACTGTCTTCCCAAAACTTCTTTGTTATTTCAAAGCCACTAAAGCTCAAACAGTGATCAAGGTAATTTCAACACAGAAAAAAAAGGTTCTTTTTTTTTTTTTTAAAGAGAAGTGTAGCTAACACCTACAGGAACTTTTTCAAGACTTCAGTGGCTGAAACTCAGTTACAGGCTAAGCCAAAAGGTACATGTGTTTGCAATCTTGTGATAAGAAGGACTGTTGGCATTTGCAAACTAACAAAAGCAGCAGGTGCAAAAAGGAAATTTTTTGAAGTCCTGTTCTGCAGAAGTGCTCGGTATCCAGAAAGTATAATATTCTTAATGCTTACATGTAATCTAAGCAATTATTAAATCAAACCTCTGAGTTGTATTATTTCTACTACTAGCTATCACAGATTTATCTAATTTGCAGATATAATGAGCATCAGAACCACCCAAAATTGAAGGGCAGCTTGAATAGATGCAGAAGTTGCAGTTGTGTGAGCTACTTAAGATGAAGCGCTGATATAGCTGCAAACAAGTACATTAACAGAGGAGAGTACTTCATGGGGGAAGTAGGGGAGGAAAAAAAAATAAATCCTGCTGTGTGATGGTGTTACGGGACAAACTGCAGCTTGAACAGGAGCTATGCACTGGTTTGCTGACAAGGTAAAATTAATGAGTTAAGACTGTGGTAAAAGAGAGTGTACAATGTTTTATTTCTTGGAAAGCTCAGTGTAGGAATTCACTTTTGTTCATGTAGTGTGTCCTTCAAGATTATTTTGACCTGCAGTGTTTTACTAAGCATGTTTGAACGAGAAAAATATTCCTGGCGCAGGTAGCAAGTGCTATGTACTGTGTCAACAGACACCACCCACCCCGGCTTTGATTTGCGGTCTATCTTATTCTTGCTCGTTTTGTTTGTCTCTTATTCTGCTGCTTGTCATTAGAGACTTTCAGAAACTTCCTTGATAAGATTTGGGGTTTAATGGGTCAGGATAATGCAGTGAAACTCCACTGAGGAAACACTGCTTTTATTCTCTCATCCCGAAATAATGATTAACTTTGATGACAATGAAAGACAGTTACAGCCTATTAGCATGGATCCACAAAAAAAAATATTTCACTTCTTTGGAATATGATTTAATTTGTTGTCATTGCTTCTCACTTCTGTTCTAATCTGTTACGGTTTGAAATTGCACTTGGAGACCTATAATTGAAGTAATTTTTATAAATAACAAAAAATCACAACATTCCACATTTTAACATATTGTTCCCTAAATTTTAATATCTAGCAGTTACTATTCATTTCACATTTCAGATGATAGACCACAGATATCTTTTACTTATTTCAGAAGCCATCTGTTGTCTGCTGTGACTTCAGCCAAGCATAAGCTTTCTCATTAGTTGTATCAGTTGCTATTGGGGCTTTTTGTGTGTTGCTTGATAGACAGAAGGTCAATTAAGGGTGCAGGAGAACTCTGGGCTTCTATTTTAATTTTGTAGTTGTTTGCTTTTTAGGATATCTTCACGGATGTAGAAGCCCAGAGTATCTCAGTGTGAGAAACCGTGTTCTCTGATTAAAAACAATCCTCGATTATAAGGCAGAGATTAACGTTGTGAGTTATTGTTGTCTAAACAGGAAGGCAGAATTAAGATAGGAGATGTCTACACTGGAAATCAATCAGATTTTAAAGATCCTTCTGATAGTTTTTTTAATTAATTTTAAGAAGTAAACTCCCATCAGACTCTTACTGCTTGTTCTTGTGCTTAATCTTCAATTTGCCTATCTCAGTAAATGACGATGCAACCAGTGCTGTGTTTAGTACTGATGCTAAATATTTTATAATATGTTCATGCAGAGAAAGAATGCTAATGTGTTGTTTTAGCTTTAAGGGAGAATTTTTTTATGTGGGTTTTTTTTTGTTTTGATTTCTTTTGGGGTTTTGGGGGTTTTTTTTTGTTTGTTTCTTTTTTTTTTTTCCCAGAACCTCCTTTTACATAGTGGATCTCCATTTTCCTTTGCAGTGACAATTTTCAAATCTGTCAAGTTGGATTCTATTTCTCGGAGTAACTTCTGTGTTAGGTTTTTCAACCTTATTTTTCAGTTACAATATCGCAATTAAAGAAGCATGCAACTAATTTTTAGGTGCTGCTTGTGGCATTAAAGGCTGAGGTAACACTATAGCAGTGCGGTGAATTACTGCCACAAGAGTAATATGTTTTGGTTTCAGATATAGGGAAATGCCACAAACAGGTTTTTTGAATGCAACATAGCTAATTTAGAGTCACAGTGCATACATGTGGTCTTTGATATGGAAAGCTGAAAAAATAGTAGCAGTGTTACATTTCCAAATGTACATTTCCAAAAACTATGATGCTCTGTTCTTGTCCCTACAATCTGACAAACCCTCAAAGGTTTATGATTGAAAAAACTGATACCGTACATGTACAGTGTCTCACAAAGGCTTGTAAAACTGACAGATTTGTATGATATTCATTAACCTCCATAGCACATCTATACAGAGAAACAGTTGCCACAGAGGAGCAATGAATTAGGAGAGGAGCCTTTGGAAACTTGTTCTCTCAAGATTTGGACTGCATTAATTTGTAATGTTATAGAAAGGCTGTGCTTCGTATTTGGGACTAACAGTGAAAAACATTATGCTACACTGGAAGAACAATTCCTGAGTGATGTCACTTTAAAAAGTGTAAACTGCTTTTAAGTATGGTACAGTGTATCACAGCCCAAATGCTCAAGGATCTAGAGACTATGGTAATGCACGTGACAAGAACTGTAATGATTCCCCACTGCCAGTTTTCATGACGCAGATGCAATCCTCCAGTCTGGCAGCAATGGGGGGAGAGGGCATTCTCCATGATACTAATGGTCCATGCTAGAAGAAATACTCTTTCAAATTGATTTGAAAATACGGCTGATGCAACCCAGATTTGAAGAACATGCTATGAATAACAATAGAGGGCAAGAGTGTAAAATCAATCGGGCTCGTATTCTCCACGTTGCGCAACACTACAGCATAGTGTGACCACAGTGCAAGGATTTCTGCTTCTTCCTTTGTGGGTTTAATGAATACTCTACACGTAACAGCTACTTCTACTACATCAGCACTTTTGCATAGAGAATGAGTAATTTGCAGATTGACCAAACTTCATCTTCAAAATGGATTTTTATTTCTATAGATTGAAATTGAAATGTCATTGAGAAGCGTACCATCAGTATAGGTGCCGAGTACAGGTATTGGCCGTAGGTGGTTGAGATGAAAATGTCTAGGAGAGGCTGTCAACCACACAAGAAGGACTTGAAACACCAATTAACAACTGAGCCATTTACTTCACTTGTGACTTGCAAATCATAATTAGCAGAGAGCTTCAAGGTGAGTCAGTAATGTTCTTAGAATTTGCCAAAAATTGTGTCAGAATTTGAATCTGTCCTTAAAATAGCAAAAATGTGTGCTTGAGGGGAGAAATGGAAACTGAACACTAAGCTCTGTAAAGTACATTCCTTGACCACAGAAATGGATTAAATGGTAATTCTAGCTGGCTAGCTGACTAGTAACCAGGATCGCCTCAATTTCTAGAACAATAAAGGGGAACATAATGGAGTGCTACTACTGAAAGGGAACTGAACAGAAAGAATCCATCCTGTTGCAAAACAGTACTTGGATGCTCTTTTGTGGTCTTAGTGAAAGCCCATCTGCCACAGAGTAAAAGGCTAAGCTTTAGGGGATAAACTGTGGAGGGCTACCTTTTCCTGAAGCCCTGGAGTAATGAAATACATACAAATGTTTGGGCCCAGCTAAGAAAACATGCGACCAGACCTACTTCAAAAAAGTTATGCGTTACTTTCACCTGTTCCCCTCCCCCAGCTCCCATTAGAAAGAGCTAGGTTGTCCTCAGTGTGACTGCTACGTGATGATGACTTAAAACTTCTAAGATGTACTTATGGGGAGGTCAGCGTTAAAATTTAAGTGAGTTACAGACAACCAAAATAGCCAAAAACCAAAATGGTTTTTACTATGTAATTATGCAAGGAAAGGTGTCTAGCAAAGTAACTGTAGACATTCCCTTTGGATAAACAAATTGTTTGTAAACAAAAATGTTTGTAAACGAACTGCTCTGCATAAAAAATTATCTAGGGATAGAAATTTAAATGGCAGTAGCAGTGGTAACAGCTAGCAAAGTAACTCAAATCTGGTTTTGAGAGTCAACGCATCAGGTGATCCTTAACCAGCAAAACTTTCGGGGCTCTGAAAGAGGGATGGATTTATTTATGTCGAGTGATTCTGCGTGAAGCTTACAGTTAAGAAGAATGTTCAGACACTCACCAATCCATATGACTTATTCATAAAACATGATATGCTCTAACCATGCCTGCTTAGCATTAGAATTAAGAGGTTAGATCCGTTTCATTCGGAGTTATTCCTAGACATAACTTGCAATTGATGTTTCAGTGCTCAAATTAGCCACATAGTGTCACCCTAGACCATCAAAAAGTCTAGTAGAAGGCATTCTGCCTAATCACTAGCCTTGAGAAGTTGTACTGGAAATAGTCTGGAGAAATGCTACCACTTCTCAATAAATTAACAGGCTTCTCAGGGGAATCTATTTCATCCTGTATGACACACCTGTAGCCAGAATTTAGCTCTTTCCAGGTGTTCCTGAAATACTGGACAACAGTCATCTGCAATGCTTTATGCTAATTGTCACAAGGCAAGTGCATTTTGGTAGTACCTCTCTGCTTGAGATCTTGGCCTCTATACTTTTCATTGTTAAAGAGAAACCGCTGCCTCTGCTGTTTCAGATTTCTAGTGATAACATGTCAAAAGCACTTTCTTCTCAAGTTTTTGAAATTTAGATTCTGAAGGCATTCATAAATTTCAGGAGAAGCATAAGTATTTAGATTTATTCTCCTAAGTTACTCCAGTGATGCTTCAAAAGAGGTCCCAAACCTATTTTACTTCCTCATCCGTAGTATCCGAAAATATTTAGAATAGAAATTGATTTATATTCCTGGGTTTGTAGTTGCCCCATATGGCTTTCATTTCAAAGAAAGCTTGTAATGTCCAGATTTAGACCTAGATAATACAGAATTACTGAGAGATCATTTTTTTAAAAAAGAAATTATATATATATTTAAAAAAACATAAAGCAAAGTTATAAAACATGTTTTGGGATCATAGATCATAGAATATTTTGGGTTGGAAAGGACCTTGAAGATCATCTAGTTCCAGCCCCAAGAAAAGATCTAAATCCAAAAATACCTTAAAAGCTTCCTTCAAAACTACAGTGGCAGTAAAATCTAGCTGCAGACAACAGGTTATGGACATCTGGATGTAGCATGAATTAAATTCAAAGCTTATTTTCACTCTCCACAGCAGGTCAGTTATTAAAAATACTAACAAGAGATACTACTTATAAAAAGCAAGAGATACAGCTAAGATACCTGGTACCTGCCAAAGGTAACACCTATGGCACTTGTGATAGCAATAGCTGATAACATACAATTAATCACCAGGTATATTAAACATGGTGATTTGGACCAGATTTCTTGTGTGACCTGTTGTGTCTGCTAAATTATTGAGAAGATTAAATCCGTCACCATTGTCTGACAAGGAGACAGACAGGAGCAACTTTCAATGCTTTAAGGCTCCAGCCAACCATAGTATGAAAATCAGAATCTTGTCAGGAATGGGGGAGTTCTAGAAATGAGGTTTACCTGGATGCTGTCTTCCCACTATGTATGATCACACCAAATAACATATTTCAAGCCTAATACAGTGACTGTACTGGATGAAAGAAGCTCCAACTGGAAACTTCTTCCTGAAGGATGTGAATCTCCTGAAGAACAATTCTTGGTATTAAACTGTTGGTATTTTACATTGCAGGACCCCATTAAAAGCTGTTGCTCATTACCCAGATACAAAGCGAAGTGACAATTTGCATTAATCATGTTTATAAAAAGAGTTCACCAAACTTCACCTTATATTTTAGTGAAGTTCTATCTTTTGATAGACAGTCCTATATTAGAATAAGTAAGTTAGGACTAAATCTGACCCGGGTTCCAAACTGTGGGTGATGACTGACATGCAGCTTGCTTTCTCAAAATATAGTGCACTTTTCCTTCAAGGTTAACCTTACAGGACAGTCAAGGCTACATTTAGATCTGAATATGTTTTGCTTACTCTATTTCTCCTGTAAGTTATGGTAGCGATTATACCTAATAGTGGTACTTGCAGACTGTGTCTCCTGGTAACATCCAAGTACTGCTTTCTATCTTTTGTGTCAGATGCTGCTGACTCTGAGAAGTATCTTTACCTCCAGCTGTCTGAAACAGCTGTCTGAACTACAGGCTATACTTGCTAAAGAAAAACATGGTTCACACTGAAGCTTCTTTAAGCCAAAACACTCACACTGAGAAGGAAGGTGTGTGAAAAGATATCCTAGTTTCTGTCTATCTCTGCACAGAAAAATTCCTAGTTGTTTGGTTACTTTCTACTTCTGTCTTGGTATTTGGTGATCTGAGTATTGGTTTCCAGGACATGAACATATTCTCTGTGAAAAAGAGTGCCTGGATATCTCAGAGCCCTCCTACAAATGCTTCTAACAGAAATTATAAATTATCTACATTGGTTTCTTTTCATATTTATAGAATTATCAGGGTTTATTTGCAGTTTCTATTTATTTCTGTGGATTTCTTCACCTAAATGAGAATTTAATTTGATACTCTGCGGAGAATTTAATAATGTCATTTGTTGTACTAGTGATGCTCTCACACATTAAAAAAACACACCACCTAAGAAGCACGCTGGAAACAAATGAAAAACCACAGTGCATAGCTTAAAATAACTCAAAAGGCAACTTACTGCAATTAATTAGTGCAACTCTACAATTTTAACACCATGAAAACTACCCTTGGAGTTAGACTCCAGGCCTGAAGACTTTGCAGCTGCTTAGTTAGTGGTTAGCTTACTAGCAAATGGGCAAAAAAGGTCCTTCAAGAATACCCTTATAATTGTATTGAAATATTTTCTGTAGCTGCTGTAAATTCATAAATCCTTTCTTGATTTTAGCAATCCACACTAACTGATAGATAAAAGCACCATTTCCTTTCTACCACGTTTGTTCCCATCTTTTCAACATTACCACACTGTACCTAGGGTAGCAATACTGAAGTGATCTAAACATGTTTGCTGGAAGCAGCTGCTGATGAAAGCAGAAGGATTTGAATAGCCGCACTCTGATATATTTTTTAAATGATAAACCAGTCATAATGCAAATTATCGCTTCAAAGAATGCAGAGAATCAAAAGTACCATCTAGGGACTGCAGTTGTGTAACATCTTTGCTCCCTTGTAAACTGGGGCAATTCCATCCCAAATGTAATTGAATTAATCTGACTATGCTATGTATTTATTGTAGTTGATTTCAGCACAGATTTGTAATCCTTCCTACTCATCATATGTTAAGAATTACATGTTCGCAAACATAAAGCAATAACAATCAAGTGCAGCAAATTATTTCAGACTTGTGTCTTAAATTCTCTGAGGACAAAAAAAATCCTGCAGCTCATGATAGGAGAGTATGTGCTCAGCATCACAGTTGTTACCTTAGAAACAAGGAATCACGTGATGCACAGTGCTAGTGGAGCATGCTCAATGCATAAATAAATCAGGCTAATTTTTCTTCTTTTGTTCTGAAATCTACTCCAGATTTCCTGCTGTCAGCTGTAGAGCTGAGTTGCTTAATTTGCCTCATGTAAAGGTACGACACAGGTGATTGGCAGGGCTGTGTACCGCTAGTGCTAAAATCTTAACGTGGTACAAAACAACATGCGCTTTTTCCTGTGGGAAAGTTCAGCCTCCCTGCATGTAGACTTTCAAAAGAATCACAGCAAAATGAATTTCACCCAGCTAGAAGGGGAAAATTAGCCAAATGACAGACCACAGCAACAAGCATAGCTTGCTAAATGAACTAGATTTTTTTTTCTACCATTTCTATTCCATTTGTGAACTGTTTCTTTTAATTTGTTTAAAACCCCTGTATTCTGATAGTTCTGAAAGTAGAAAAAAAATCCTCAACCATTAGAGGACGAAAAATTCACAAGATAAAGCGCTCAGTCTTTGCAGGATTTTTTTAGTATGTTTCTAGAAAAGAAATCACTGCTTTAAGATGGAAAAAGAATCTGATCACTGTACTGCAGCTCTGTTGGTTGGCATTTGTACCTAACAGTGTGTCTTGAATACATGATGAGCCATTCAGAGACTCTCACAGGCTGATGGAGTTTAAATCTGAATTTATTCAAGTCCATACCCAATCTGATTTCCCTAAAGAATAAGATCTCTGTTGGAGCTCACTTGATTTTTCGTTGCTAAACTGAGGTAGATGTTTCTGATGGTCCGTTAGTAAAAACTGAGAACCTGTATGTATATAAATATTACATATATATGGTTTTACAAATACATATATATTTTAAAAATAGTTTTAAAAACCCTGTAGGACTGAGGTTAGAATTCTTTTGCCCCTGGTTCATGACTGGTGGTGTTGCTGGGCTAGTCTCTTTCATAGCTCTTAACACTGCCATACCTTATGTTTGGATCATAACAAGGAAACTAAGAAGAAACTCCTGAAAAGGTTTTGTTTTACTTGAAAAAGACTTACCCCTTTTCTTGCACTTTTTGTTGTTTAGCTTTTCCTTAGAGCTTAACAGTATATGCTCTGCAAATCGCAAAGTGCATAGTTTTATAAAGTAATTGTCAGAGTAAAGTAATCGGGGGACACTCTTTGTGCCTTTCTTCCTGTCCCTAGTAACCTAACCACGAGGGCTTTCATATTGAAAGGCTATTGAGCGTGCTGAGAAAGAGGCAAAACTGGGAAGTTTAGTATTGCATAATCCCCAGAAAAGGAGGGAGTTACAAGAAGGTTACAAGGTTCAGTGTCGTGACAATTCATCAGATGGCTATGTACTTGCTTCCTGGGGGTCCCCATTGTGTAGTACGAGCTATAGCCATTGCTATTCTTTACAGCACAGTGAGTTTAGAATGTAAACTGGTGAGCGGCATGAACTGCTTACAGAAGCATTTTCTTTTTTTGTCTGCCATGGTGTTCCTAACTTCATGAGCCATATTGCTCCAACAGCCTTGCTCATTGCTGCACCAAAGAGAGATCAAAATGAAATGAACGGAACAAAATAGTTTTAGATTTGTCACACCTACCAACCCACACAAACTTCATCACAAACGCTGTCTTTTACTACCCCATGTAGTTCTTTCTATTCTCTAAGCAGACGTCACAGATATAAGAGCTGTGTCCTATTAAACTATGTCTCAATCAAAGTCCATGCTGCCATTTTTTGATTGAAAGTGCAGGAAACTAGACAGCTGCTACACTGCAGAGCCTGGCAACAGCTAAATACTGGAAAGACCAAGAGCCACCATAACTCTTTGCATGTCCCATACTGACCAGCATAATACAAAACACAGCCAAAAATATCTCAAAAGTAAAAATGGGGCTATAAGAAGCATTTAGAGGGCAGTGGTAACGTTTGTGCCAAAACCCCCCAGATATTCTAATACTGTTCCCATACTTAAATTTCCTAACAAATTTCAGCTAATAAAGCATGTTATACTCCCTCTACCATACACAAAGAAAACACACCAAAAAACCCACCCAAAAACAACATCCACCAAAAAAAGGAAAAAAGTATCCTAGAATTTGAGTAAGAGAGGAGAAGTATATTAATCACAAATGTGGATACTGAAATCCTCCTACAGCATCCTGTTGTAGGTACTATAATTCATACCTTTTCTAGTTATAAAACAGGCTATGGATATTGAGAGGAGAAACCTCAGAAGTTCCTTCTGATGGAGCAGCCTCACATTGTGTAAAATACTTAAGACTACCTTGGTCACAAGCAAACGCAGAAAGCCATTTCAGTCTTTCTGGTAGGTCTTTCAGCTGAGAGGTGAAATCTGTGTGTTTTCTGGCCCAAAATACAGTGTCTATGTTTGTATAAAGTACAGGAATGACAATAACTTCCGGCACCTCTTTTGACTGCCTAGCCCTTCAGAATTTACTCCAGACTACAAATTAGAGAATATGTACATGTAATATGTAGATATAAATTCTCTCAGGTAGAGGGATTTGCAGCTATTCTTGCCAAATTCTGCAAACACTGTGAAAGGAAACCACAATTCCATTAATTTCCTTATTTCCCATTCTCATGAAATATTTTATTGACATGAACTATGTAGACTAAAAATCAGATACTTTAAAATTTTTTTTCCGATGAGACAAATTTTTGTTTGTTTTCTGTCTATCCATTTCCATAAGTGAAAAAACCCCATAAAATTACTGCTCTAGCTATACAATGTCATAACTCTAAATACAAATGGTAATTGCTCTCAAAAAAATTTCTGTCCATGGTGACTTGAGACATTTCCTTGCCATGTTTATGGCTTTGCTAGATGCAATTTGGTCCTATAAAACTGACTGTCCAAAGGGCACAACTGAATGAGAATACACCCCTGTATCAATTAATCAAAAGGAAAAGGTACAGTCTTACTGTTGCTCCAAGTTTCTCAACCTCATTAAGCTCCATTGCTGTACTCAAGGGTCACAAAATACATAAGGACTGATAACAACAATGTTAATAATGAATTAACAATTTGTGTTGCTAGCAGCTCAGCTTCAAATGTGAAACCATTTGTGAGACTGCAAAGCTCAAAAGGCATGTCTGCTTTTGCAGCTGATTTTCAGTTTGATTTCTTATCTAGCTTTAATGATTTGCTCTGTAGATAATTACATTGTTCTGTTCTATCTGTACTGACACCCATAATTTTACAAAACTATTTTCAATTTAAACTTGTCATCAGCAACGAAAACTTAAATTGCACATATTGGAAGGTTGTGATCTTCAATAGATCAAAATGAAAGCAAAGGAAAATTAAGCAGATTGTCTAAAATAAACAACACAACAGTTTGGTTAATGGAACAGTCACAGCCTTCTGTCAATGAGTTTTAGTGAAATCTGCAGTTAATTTAAATCTTGCCTCAGCACAGGATAATTTATCCAATTGAAGAATCAAATGTTTTCAGTTTTCAAATAATAGCTTAGTCCCCAGGACTTTTTTAATCAAGAAGAATATTCAGCTGTTAAAGCTAAGTGACTTTTTTAACTTGTCCTTATCCAAAGTATCTAGTTTTGCACTAAATAACAATGGAATTAGTACCTGCATTAATAAAGGCAATAGAACATATTTTAAAATAAAGCATGATTTGTGCAAGTCAACTTGCATTTTTTGCGGGTGTTGGGTTTTTTTGGGTTTTTTTTGGTTGAAATGCTCCAACTTACTGATCCTGTGAAGACAGCCTTTACATTTCGGATATGGTTTTCTAGCTTGGACAATTTCTTTAGTATTAAGCAGGCAGTAATCATTGTTAATGAAGGTTTTAGGGGAGTTTCACGATTGTGGGTTTACTAATATATCTTCTTGAGGAAGTTTTTCATATATCTGAGCACAATACATGTTTAAGTTTTACTGCTTTTTCAGCGTGAACTAGAGCAGTATTTTTCCTTGTAAATCGCCTTGAAATATAGCGAGAAAAAGCATTCTGTAGAGGCATCAGAGTGGCGTGACTAAATGGTGGCAAATCAGAGTGCTTTTCCTTGGCAATAGGTTTCACTGTACTCAGTTTTGCCAGTGCCAGACGGATCTTCCACTGGTTAGTACTGGGCTGTAGCCAACATTACCTATGCCAAAATAATTTTCCAGGACTAGAACTTTTCTCAGGTTCAGACTCACCATTGTAGGAACAATTCTGCCAAACATCTAAAATGGTTATTTCTGATACTTATTACTGACAAACAATTAAAAAACCAAAAAGGGTGAGAACAATAGCTTACATGTGGTTTGACCAATTTCACAAAGTATGGACATGATTCAAATATTTCTAAATTTGAATGATTCAGAAAGAAATTTTATGCGAGCAGAAGAATTTCTGTCAGCAGCAAATATCAAGCCTTTCTAATCAAGAGAGTGAAAAAACAGACATGAAACACAGAATCAGTCACTGTGAAGATGGTCAAAGTTGTAGCTGGCAAATATAGATACATCCCCCAAATATTTGCATTACCAAGCTCAAAACCTAATGTGCAGAAGGAGATTTCTTTCATGATGAAATTTCTTCCATGATGAAATTATCTTTTCTGGAAGTATTATGCCCAAACAAAAAACACAGGTTCTTATATGGCCTAGTAACTCTTGGGACCCTCTCTTTAACATCTCTCCTTCTCCACTCCATAGAAAACAGACTGGATAATTATTGTTTTTTCAATTACTGTGCTGTTCATTCACCTCTAAATCCTGCAGAGCACCACTGCATGAAATGCAGGGATCAAACTTCCAACCACCTCTGGAAATGGTATGGATCTGCCTCTGTTTATGAATATATTCCCTGCTCCACTTGAGCTATACTTCTCTTTTGCTTATCTTCTCTTCAAACTTATGCTTCTTTTTATCATACAAAAAAATGCCTGATGAACAGGAAAGCTTTTTTGTATTTTCCTGAATGATTATTTTAGTCAATGCTGAAACTAAAGGTAAGAAATTGGGATCAGGACTAGCGGAAAATAACCTTGATGGATCATGTCATCCAAAACTCTGAAAAATATGGAAGCAGCTTTGTGTAGGTACTTTGAAAAAGATTACCCACACACAAAACATGTTTTTTAATATTTTTAAAAGTTATCTCCCATCTACTTCAGACAGAGACTTAATCTTTCCCTCCTCTTTGGTCTTTGAAGGGTGGTCAGTCTTTCTCTGCATTCAGAAATATTATACTGGAAGCTATTACTGCATAAAAAAAAATGTGTTAATAAAAAAAACTAAATTTGGGGTTGCAAAAAATCACACTCAAAGGAACAATTTGCCAGTGACATATCACCCAATCTGTGGAAAATTCATGAAGTTCTACCTCTCTTCGACTTGCATGTTTTAACTAGAACAGAATTTTTTTCCTAAAGCTGATTGATAACTCAACTATCCGTTATTCACTTTGATGCAGTAATTACATGGAAAAGAATATAGCTGTGCTACCCACTTAGGTTGTCAGAATAGATTATCATACTCTGTCCAAAAAAAAATTCTATTATTTTAACATTTCCCTGTATAAATACAGCATTCAAACAACAAACTTAGGGGAGGAATGTTTTCATTCTCGAAAAACTTCCAGATATATTTTTGGAAATAATTATAATTTTATCTTGCTGCATGCCTGGACCTGCTCCTAATATGACTGACTAAGGCACCGTGCAGATGGTGAAGGCTACAGTCATTCACCAGAGTAATGTGGTTTTTTGCCATGACCTTATTGTGCTCCAAGTTAACATGCAGTTATGTTCTTAATTATTATGAAATAATTTGTGAATCTGAGTTATTACCAGCACCCTAAAAATCGGTAACAATTTGATTTCTAGTGGTATTCTCATCTCTAGTTACTGTTCTTATTCCAATATAAACTGAAATAATTAAGATTCAAGCACATGATAAATTGTTACTGGCATTTGGCAGGTTCGTGCTACTAAGCAGGTGCTGCTGCATAATCGACAACTCTTTGACAAGACAGCCTCCAGTAACCCTCTTTTTACTAGCACGGTATGCCAATGGAAGCTTCTGTGTTAGGTATACCCGTAGAGTATTAAACATGAATGTTCATTGATAAATGTAACAGAACATTCTATGAGATTATCACATCTAAAAGTACAAGTGTGATTTAAAAATTCATTTTAACAGAGGGGGATCTCTGAAGACAATCCCAAACAGAAGAACCACTACTGCCACCACCGTTTATATTGCACCATTTCTGATGACAGTGCTATTCCCCCACTTATTGACACGTATAACTAATACAGGTAGTTTCAGACAAAATGTGTCTAAAGACTGGAAAATATTAATAAATTGCTTTGCTTTGAATTAGTGTCCACTTTAGGGGAAATAGAGGCTGAGTAATACATAGCTGGAAATTTGGGGATTAGAAGAGCAAAGACCCCAAGCACAACTCTGAACTCTCTTCAGACAGAGCTGGCAGCCCTCATAACTTTTACTGCAGGGCATCAGTGACGCTGTAATCATCCTGTTCCGATACAACACTGTTTCTGTTCCTACTCTTACCTTTTCTTTCACCTGGTTCTGTTTCAGGTGAGTGCTGTGTAGAGTAAGTACACACTGAAGCAGAAAAACTCAGCCTCCTAGACAGTACCATAACTGCAAACCCTCAGTGCCCGAGTTTCATGACAGAGGTGCTTCTCACCTTATCTCTACTAATCAATAATTATTATTGATTACTTTTTCATACAGTTGGAATTGTGATGATAAAATATAAAATTTCAGCTGCACAGTCTCTTTCCCTTCTAAATACTGAAGCATAAAAAATAAAATCACAATGGTCCTGAGAGTTCTCAAAGCAAATTGCAGCTCTTTATGCACGAGGTACTTTTGGTTTTGATTTGGCAGGCTACCTGCCTTCTGGGTGGTCTTAACATCTCCAAGTCCTCTGGCAGCTGAATAGACTTTTTTTCCACAGCAACTGGCCATATCCTCTTTTTTTTTTCTTAAGTTATTATTCAGCCACTTAGTCCTTTCAGTTTCATTCAGAACCTCTATTCTAGAGAGACTTTTGGTGCTTCTTAATTCAGCTAGACAGAAAGTTTCTAGTAACACTGCATAATGCAAAATCTTCAACAAATACAGAGGGGAAGAACAAGTTAAACATGTTGTTAAAGGAAGAAGGTTGTTTTTAAAATCTCTGGAATGAACTCAACAGAAATTTAAATTCTTCTAGACTCTGCCTTTTAACTGCACCTCTGAAAAATTTATTTTATGTTTTGCTTGTGTAGTTCCATGTCTTTAACAAGAGAGATGTTAAGGTCTTTTTATTTTTGGTGCTGCTGTTGTGAGACAAGAAACATCACGTAAGCATGATATTTTAGTAAGGAGTACTTCAGTACGGAAACATGGCCTGTGGTGAACCTCACAGGGGAATTTAGGAGAGGGATTAGGAGCACAGGGGAACCAAGTCTAGGCAGTTACATGAATACCAACAAAATTGTAGAACAGACTTCTCAATGTGCACATTTCAGTCTTCGTGAAAGTGGACAGAATGTGCAATGCAGACAGAGCAGTGAGGTGAGAGCTTGAAAGCATTGCACGCTACAGTCCCATTTCAGGAAAAAAAAAAAAGAGAAAACTCCTATTTGGCCATATGAGAAAAAAAACACCACAAAGTTTTCATCCCGTAAGAAGGAATCCATGAAAACAGTTCAGTGTTACAGGCCTCTTTCAGACCTTCTTTGTAAAATTCTAAATGCTGGCTTCTAAATAGGATAAAAATGGAAGTAATTCCTGCTGGAAACATGAAACACTGTGAGGCCAGATTAATATTAATTTTTCCCCTATTTCTACAGCTGATTTATATTTAGTAGCTTAGCCATATTCAGAGGAATGGGAAGGTATCATCTTAGCACAAATATCACAGTTGATTCTTTTAGAGAATTAGTATGAGATATTTGTTAAAATTATGATATAAATTCTAAAATCAGAGCAAGTGTTCCCCCTTTTCACTGTGACTCTAGACAGTGTCAGCACATTACTGGATCTAGAGATCCATGTTTAGCACGTCATAAAAAAAATTTGCCCATAATCACTGAAACCTTCAACAATATCACCGAAACAGTTCCTTTGCATCACATTCTGATTACAGCAGAAAAGCACAGTGGTGGTATTACTGCATCATATTTTTGCTCTGGTTTAATGCATAGTTTCTGTGTATGCTGTTTTCTGTCTACAAAAGGCTACACTCCTCAGAGAAACTCTAGTATTAATTTGTTATACTTAAGTGTGAACCACCAGAATTTCAATAACCTGAAAACTGTCACAACTTTCTTGTGGGAGGATATACTCATATTATTAACATGTCAAAGCTTTCTCGTGAGGCTGTACTTAAAATTCCTACACTATGATTTGCAACTTAAGTGAGTCTCAGTATCCGCATTGCACACCATTTTTAGGTTATTGAAAGCAATGACCTTCTAACAAACTATTTAGATGTAAATTAGCTCCATTCTTTGTTTTCTATTAAATCTAAATCTGTATTAAGACAATGGTTAAACACGGAAATCAAGAATACCACAGCAAGCAATCAATGGGAATGATTATTGAATATACATGTTCAGCTTGACTGCAGTCTACCTCCCTTATGGGTCAGTACATTCACTAATAACACTGCTTGGCAAAGATTTATAGTGTGATTAAAAACTGAAGAACTTTCAACAGAAAAAAACACTAGGTTTCCAAGTAGATTGATCATTTTCTCATTTATACTGAAATCCACTATCTGGCTGCAAACTGTTAGATCCTTCCAAATTCTGTTTTACATTTTTATACAGAATAACATAGCTATGTTGGATTTTACTGTAACGATAGTGTGTCATAAAACTCATCAGAAGTGTCATCAAAAGTTGAATTCTAGAGAATAGGATCACACTATTCTTCCCCCCAAGACATGTCTGATTTTGAAATTATTTCTATCAAATACAAATTTTATTAATAAAAGTTTATCTATGGCCAGGCCTACTAAATTTTCACGTTTTAACTTTTCCCTAAGAAAGGACCCACATGTTTAGATAAGGCTAAATAAACTGAAGTTTCAAACTTTGTGACTGAACAAGAGAGACACCAGTCCTTTGGATCTTATGATTCTAAGACAGAAATAGATATTCTGAAGAACTACTCCAGTTACCTAACAAATAATTTGAAATTCATAGAGGCTTAATCAAGTACTATGATGACTTGAATTATTAATATTACAAAAAAAAAGTCTGGCATATCAAAAGTATACTTGCCTTGTAAAGTATATGTATTCTATTTAATGCCTTCTAAAATGTACATAGATTTGATTTATTTTTAACCTCCGTTATCTGCAGTTCCACATTCTTAAAAATAAAGTCCTGTCCACAACATCTGCTATACTGGAATTGTACTGCCAGGCAAGTTTCAGTCCCAGTATTTCACTAGCATTTGGGTGATCACAGCTGTAGTATCTCTAGCTCCCAATTATGTCTGTTTTTCTTCAGTGTTCATGATTACTTCTAAGATAACATGAAATTAATAACATTGAATGACCCAGAACTCTTCAGTTTGAGTGCTTTAACTGTCCAAACCAGCTTCACCAGAGGCCTCTGTTCTGACCCCCTGGTCAAGAGCCCAGGAACTCCATTTAAGCTCAGGCCTGGTTCTGAGTCTCACCCTGAGCTGTGCTGTGGGAGCGTCTGTCTCCAGCTCTTCTTAATTCATACACCCTATCTCCCTTTGTAAATTTTGAGCTTTGTAATATTATAGGCTCTGCATCTTTTAATATTTTTTTCTTAACACAGATTTACATTCCCTTATTTGGCATGTTTGTAATTATCTAAATGTGTTTCCATTCCAATTTGCTGTTTGCTGTCTTTATACAGCTCCATTTGGATTCTTACCAATCTGCCATATCAGATTGTGAATAGCCTGGTTCTATTTATGCAGACAATGATTATGCTTTTTTTTTCTTTTCATATTTTAAAAAAACAATCTTGCAAACTTATTGTTGCAACTCGCATAAGTGTACGCTGAAGAGGAAGAAAAATACGTGTCTGAAAAAGAGTCTAAGAGCTAAATAAGAAAATAGTTACATCAGGAAAGGCTCCTGGTGTACATCTTATGTGAAATGCTGTGTGTTGACTAAACTGGAGAAAAGAAATAATCTAGCCAGAGCAGTATAATAATCTCCTTCTGTAAGTATGGAATTCCTAATCTTTCATCTGTGACTTACATGGTGTCAGAAAGGGTGCAGAACAAATTCTTACTGACATCAGACATCTGAATGGAAGTCATGGGAACTGATTATGAAACTGGCAGTGTTCCTCTTCCCTACAACTTCTTAAAGTTATCCCTAGCTATACAGGGAAAGTGAATTTTGACAATCTTTGACAACATGAAGAAATAGGGGTGCATTTTATTACATAGCATCTGCAGTGTAGACAGCTGGCATGGATTCATCTCTCTTTACTCGTGCACTGAGGCCAGCAATTCCTCCCACCTGTGACTTCGCAGCAAGGAGCTCTCCCTGCTACACCTTCATGAAGAACACTGACTTGCTGAAATCTATCCCACCATTAACAACTTGAGAGTAGATATCGTGTAGTCATCTCTCTGGACCTAAACAGAGAAAATACCCAAGCTGTCCTGTGTTCCAGAAGATCACCCACATACATAGTAGTAAAGGCACAAGCTATGCTTCAGGGAGTATTCAGGGTAAAAAGGAAAGACAACAGGGCCGTTGATGCAGATGTACTTGCTTGTCTACAAAGCATGATTGCATGCAAAATTTGTAGGGGCCAGATGGTCACCATACAGAGTAATGACAGCTTCACTCTTTGGATTAATCTGATCAACTTCATGCCAGAGTGGAATACGGGGCAATAAAAATTATGTGCCTTAATAATTGTAACAGCTTTCTATAAGTGCTTGCTCTACCTCAGAGTTAATGCGTAGTACTGACAATTACAGAGAGCTTTTCATTGCAATGGATTTGAATATATAAAAAGATATCTTCTTGAAATAAGCAGGAATTTTATTACACTAAAGATGCAGAAAAATATCCAAGGGGTGATTTTATTGTCAGAGTTTGAATCAAGATGATTTATATCTTAGTGAAGGAAAAGCACCTAGATCTTCAGCTTTATTTTTCTTGTTGATTTTTTTCCTGCCAAAGCTATAAATGGAGAAAAGCCTAGTAAAACTGAAGTGATATAAAACGAGAATTAAACAGGGCTGTCAAAAGGTAAGCCTTTTATTGAAGCCTTCGCTTCTATTTGGCTTTAGGAATTCAGCTTTGTTCAGCTGGGAGCTCAGTGTTTTATGGAAGACCTAGAACTCTGAAGCTGCACATCTAAACATAGACAGAAAAAATAAAAACATTAGAAGACTTATAAATAATGACCAAATCTTCTGAAAACAGCAAGACAAACTTACCATACAGTTTGGCATATCTTAAACTTGATTCACTAGGGCAATGCTTTAAAATCCCGTATGCCTGTGAAATTGGGCCTCCATTAGTATTTTTCATTTCTTTGTCTTAAAGAGAAGAACCACGAAATTTTGGCAGTTGCGGAAACTGGATGTTTAACTCAAAAGGTTAGAGATTTTTAATCCTTTTGTTTTAGTTCTAGTGCAGCTAATTTGCCTTTTTGCAAGTATCCTAGCAACCATTTTCCCACCTCCCCTTTCTTCAGTACCGTAAAGGTTAGGTAAGGATTCAAGAGAGATTGGCCTAAAATATAAAACAAACTGACGTTTCTTAAAGGCACAACTTGCTTTAACAATATTCTGGCAATTCCAGCACATTTTAAGGGAAAGGGGACAAGAGGCAGAGAAACAATTCTGAAATCACTTTAAACAGTTTGCAATCCTA
This sequence comes from Trogon surrucura, assembly GCA_020746105.1. Lineage (NCBI taxonomy): Eukaryota > Metazoa > Chordata > Aves > Trogoniformes > Trogonidae > Trogon > Trogon surrucura. The sequence goes on from CM036626.1 coordinate 15,189,040, forward strand.
TGAAATATTTGACAGAAGGGCTTAAGCTTCACAAAGAACTAGAACTAGAAAAAATTCTCTACAAAGACTCAGGGACAATTCCTTTAACACAGTATTTAGTGAGATGAAAACTTACAGCAAAAAAAAAAAAAAAAGTGGAAACATATGTCAAACCAGAGTTTATTCTGGTATAGCAAAATATTTGCAGCCAAAATTGGGAACTATCAAAGTCTTCATTATTTTTGAAGTTCCAATAAGATTTGTATCAGTAACACTATATTTAGATGATGTTAACAAATACCATTTCCTCATCAAGCCTCACTTCTGTCGGTGTAGGCACCAGAAGCTGTCAAACTAAGTTAAACTTCACCAGTGTTAGTGAAGTCTGAAGCAAAATGCACCAGATGTATTCAAGTCACCTATTTCAACTAAATACTTGCTGCTTACCTGCTAGAAGGTTCTAATACAAATAGCATTTCCTAACTAGGTGGCTATATTTAGCCACCTATGAAATTTTAACTACTTAAGTCGAAATCTGGTAAGTCTTGGATATGCCCACATGGGATAAAGGCTGCATAGCCTAGCACAGCTGCTGGAAGCTGTGTAATCATGGTAGTTATACAATGCCTGGGCTTTTGTATTCATTTTTTTTGGGAGGCCTGGGGCTTGTGGGTTTTTTGCTGCTTTTAAAAAAAATTATTTAGATTTCTTGTTGAGCTACGAAACATGTACCAACATGGACGCATGTCCAAGATCAGCTTTTGCAAGTATTTATGCTTTTTGGTTTTTTTAGAGGTCTTTTATCCTTATTTTCTAAGCTTCATATTATTCCTGTATCGCCATAAGTACACAGCCACTTTGAAGTAATTACAAGGATGGTAATTTTCCAAATACAGCAGCAATGGAATTAAAATTCAGAATATTTTTTTCACAGAATCATAGAATGTTAGGGGTCTGAAGGGATCTCAAAAGATCATCTAGTCCAACCCCCCTGCCAGAGCAGGATCACCTACACTAGGTCACACAGGAACGTGTCCAGGTGAGTTTTAAATGTCTTCAGAGAAGGAGACTCCACACCCTCTCTGGGCAGCCTGTGCCAGGGCACTGTCACCCTCACAGTGAAAAAGTTTTTCCTAATGTTTTTTGTGGAACCTCCTATGCTCCAGCCTGCACCCGTTGCTCCTTGTCCCCATTGAACATCACTGAGAAGAGCCTGGCTCCATCCTCCTGACACTCATGCTTTACATATTTATAAACATGAATAAGGTCACCCCTCAGTCTCCTCCAAGGTAAAGAGACACAGCTCATTTCATTATGAAAAAAAATTACATTATTTCACAGTTAATATGCTTACTTGAAAAGGGTTTACAGGCTGAAAGAGTTAGGCTTGTTCAGCCTGGAAAAGAGAAGGCTCTGGGAAGACCTTAGAGCAGCCTTCCAGTACCTGAAGGGGGCCTACAAGAAGGCTGGAGAGGGACTTTTTACAAGGGCCTGTAGTGACAGGATGAGGGGTAATGGGTGGAAGCTGGAAGAGCGTAGGTTTAGACTAGATCTAAGGAAGAAATTCTTTACCCTGAAGGTGGTGAGGCACTGCAACAGGTTGCCCAGGGAAGGTGGTGGAGGCTTCCTCCCTGGAGGTGTTCAAGGCCAGGCTGGATGGAGCATTGAGCAACCTGATCTCGTGCAACATGTCCCTGCTGTGGCAGGGGGGTTGGAACGAGATGATCTTTGAGGTCCCTTCCAAACCAAATCATTCTATGACTCTAAGGTTCTAATTTAAAACCTGAAATTTTATGTTTGCTTCCCCAGTTTGCACAGCAACAGCATAAATTATGGAAATTAGCCACCAGAGGGAGCCTCCATTGCTGAGCTAGTGCAAAAGTGTTCATTTCGGCACCAAAATTAAAAAAGTAATAATTACCAGCTTTGCTGTCAGCTTGACTAGTTTGTAGTAAAGATACTTTCCATGCTAACGGTACAGCTGTGTTACAAACTGACAACTTCAGCAGCAGCCATCTATACCTTTTCTACTTCAAATTTAGCCTTCCGCATTTCTTGGCTGGTAGACCAAACCCCATCATCAGGAATCAGCCGTACTCCACTGTTCCCTCACAGACCACCAGCCCACCTGCTCTTTCGAGGCATTATTTGGATAAAGGGAAAGGCTGTGCCACATGGATGCATTGATATGGCCAGGGTACAGGTTATACAGATTATATTCAGTAAAGACTACAGCAAAGGCGGTTGTGCTCAGAAGCTGTTTTAAAGGGTGTATTTCATCCACGCCCCACCATTTGTCTATCACACAGCAAGGTCACTCAAAACCGCTATGCTGCAAACTTTGTGAAATCCCAAGAATATAGAGGAAAAACTTTGATTATTAAAGACCACCAGAGTTTTTACATCATGGCTTTGGGAGAATTAAAACCAAAACAATCCTTCAACCTCTTCTCCCCTCCCACCCGCCATCCCTTGGGTTAATGGGTGTAATTGCAATCAAAGTCCTGATAAGGGAACACCAGAGGAGGGCATCAAGCAGGCACACGTGGCCAGTTCCTGATTAGCCTTAAGGCACAACACATGTCCTTACAAGCCATAGAGCAATGAGAAGATAAAACCTGAAGTTGTTGCCTACTGCCTCTCTTTTCCCAACCTCAGGCCACCGTGGGATGGAGACTCCCCTCAGGGGGCCAGAGGGGAGCAGTTGGCAGAAAGGGGGGGAAAAAAAAAAATCTCGAAGGAGCCACTGGAAGGTTTTACCACAAAGAAACACTTGTAGCTGTATATCGAGCACAAGGAAATGTTCAGTTTCCTAAGATTCCTCTCAGGAAATTACCTCTAGATTTACCTCTAGGGAAACGGCAGGACCAACAAGACACAGGAGTCATCTTGCCTTTCATGCCCCGAGGTGAGCGTTTTCCCCAGCACGATTTCAGTAAAACCGGTTTTTTCACCTGTTCTTTTACAAAACGCGTACCTGGGCAGTATTTTCTTCAGCGTTTCCGCGTTTCCCCGCTCTCCCGCCGCCGCTCCCACCAGCGCCGGGCGGAGGCCGCCCCTCGGCCGTTCCCGCTCCTTCGCACGCGCTCCGGGCCCCTCTGCGGCGCCGGCGGCGGGGCCGGCCCGGCCTGGGCAGCTCTGGCGGGAGCGGCGCCTCGAATCCCTCAGAACACAGCGAGCGTCACCTCTGGTGGGCTGTCGCTAGTTCAGCGCACCTCAGCCGCGCTGTTTGCCGGGACCAGCCTGCTGAGCCCTCCTTGCGGTCGGACTCAGAGGATATTTTACCTCAGAGTATTAGAAAACGTGCGGGGATGGAAGGGAGCGCTGGGGATGATCAGTCCCAGCAGGTTCACCTGGGGCGGGCTGCCCGGGGTGTGGGGGAAGGGCCTGTTTGGGCAGGGGGAAAAAAAAAAAGAAGTGGTAAACCCAAGACTTCCAAGACCCTGTTTGGTTTTACACTTGGCAAGCAGCTCCTTAGGCACCGTTATTTGAGCAGCAGATACAATTTTATGGGTTGTAAGCTTCTTAGCTCAGTCGGGTATAAAAAAGACAAGCGAACGCCTCGCGCCCATTTGGCTCTAGCACGTGTTCCTGCGTGAACGTACTCGCTGCTTTGTCTCCCATTTGCAGCACAGCTTTGGTGGCACTGGTGGGGTTTTATCGGTAAAACGATGCCAGTAGATGAGTCAAATTAGGTCAGCTTGGTTGAACGACGAGGACTGGATCCCATGGTTGTTACTTTGGGAATTCCAATTGATATTCTGTGTGCAGCTTTGCCAGATAAAGGGGAGAATGGGTGATTCTTAATTACCAGCACTTACTGCTACACAAAAGCTTTTGCCTGGGTTTTTCTTTTCTGTGAAGCATTGTCTACTTTTGATTATAGTTATTATGTGATTCATTAGAACCAAAGATCCTGCTATGACTAGATAAAAAAATGGATCATCGTTCTCAAGCACTGAAACTGAAAATTGCTGAATCTCCTTGGCTGGAACTCCACTGCAACTGTGAAAGAAAAGATGGTGGGGCAATTCTGGGTGTTTTATGCTCCTGAAGTTCAGGTAGAATCAGCCTCTTCTAAGAAGACCCACTGAGGTTTCACTCTATGTAAGTGAGGCTAATAAATCCTTCCGTTTTTATAGTAGTTATAAATAATACTTGAACTCCTTGCAAAATTCAGTGCACAGATTTCTAAGCATGATCACTGGAATTCTGCTGCTGCCATGAATTATGGCTAGGGCTGCCAAGAACTGACTTTTTGTGAGTGAGAGAAGTCTTTTGTTCTTCGTAATATTTTTAGAATTTGAGAGACTCTGATCATTTAATAATGCACAGTACCTCTGTGGTTTGGCATTCATTTCGTAGGTATAAAATGGGAAATGATCTTGTCCAGCAAGGCTACATAATAAATAGGTCTGTAACTGAAGTCTCAAAAAAACTGCATTGAAAGTTTGGCTTTCGTTAGCTATCTTAAGACTTCTAGGTTAAGATTACTGGACATGCTGACTTTTAAAATTCTTTTATCTCAGTGATCTAGCTACCAGTAGCATAATTTCATTCTGCCTTCCTTGATAAGAGTACAAACGAATACAAAGAAAACCGTTTCAACATTTTCTGCTCTCCAGTGTGTTTTCTGGCTGCCTGAAGTAATTTTATAGTTTGCACTAGAGCCCTCATGTTCAGTCTCAGTGCTGATATGCACCGTCACTAGTGGATCCCTGCCTGCAGGCTTCAGAAGTGCATTCAGTCTGAGTGTGACATATCATCTTGGCTCTGGGAAAGCAGAACAGACTTCGATGATATGTTCATCTTCTAAAAATAAATACACATCAGGTAGCTAGCAATTTTTTTCCCAAGACCTAACTCTAAAACATAGTAACATGATGCACTGGCTCCTTATAAAGCTACTCCTTTTCTTGTTTTCGTAGAAAAAGAGAGGTGTGGGGAAGAAAGACGTACGAAGACTTTTATAGCTCCTACTTCTTGACAAAGAATAACTTGGTTTAACTTCAGGCTGTTCCCTTCAGGGTATTTATGGCCTCTGTGACTCAATTAATTTTTAATTAGATGAGTGCAAGTAATATGGATTACTTCCTATATTGCATCTCTATAAAACAAACTGTTGACCAGCCTGGGAACAAGTCTAGACGTTATGAACAATGCTAATAAGCTTTATTTTGGAGCATTGAATGGATGCCTGTAATTGTGTCTAATCATTCCTATTTTTGTTTGTTTGTTTGTTCCAGAGAGTGTCTTTAGATATGTATATTAACTGTGATAAGACAAGTTTCCACATATATATTCTCCAAATATGGAGAAATAGCAAGGCTTAATGCTGCTTTTAAAACACTGGGATTGTATGTTTCTATAGCCTGGCCAAGCTTACCAAGGCTAAACAATAATTCCCTTGTCTTCCTGAGCGCACTCTGTCACAAACTTTTGTCTTTTCCTCTTTTGATGATTCCTGATTTTTACGTATTTTTTAATTATTATTATTTTTCTTAAAGGCTGTGACTTTTTACTTCTGTGCCTTCTACTTTCAAAGGTCAGATTTTGCAAGATACTTCTTTTGTGCTAGATATGTGTATTTCCCCCAGCTGTGTTTATTTCCATAATGTGGGTATCTTCCTTTATTAGTTGCAAATCTTCTCCTGTCCGTGGAGGTACTTAAAATAAATTGGTTTTCAAATGACTGCATGCTGCTTTGCTCTTCCAGAGAACATTTCTATGAAATGTAGCATTTCTTTTTCTGGTCTATATTTAAATGCATTCTTGACTTTTAGTTTCACAATGTTCTTTACCCTTCATGTTTAAAATCATAGAAAATTGTAGAATAGCGTAAGTTGGAAGGGACCTTAGAGATCATCTAATCCAACCTCCCTGCCATGGGCAGGGACACCTCTCAACTAGATCAGGCTACTCAAGGCCCCGTCCAACCTGGCCTTGAACATGTCCAGGAAGGGGACATCCACAACTTCTCTGGACAATTTATTCCCAAGTCTTGCCACCCTCGTACTGAAGAATTTCTTTTACTTCTGGAGAATCGCCATGTAGTTTGTGGTGCTAATGGTCAATAATGATGTTTTCTTTAATTGCTAGCTACTGCTGATCTTGCCTCTTTGCTGTATATGCAAACCTACTATAGCGAGAGCATGAATGTCCCTTTTCAAACTGCATTTCAGAACTCCTCCTGAGTCTCCAAAAGTGCTGGCTACTTGCTCCATGAGGTTTCTGTGAGCCTCACTTGGTTTTCGTCGGGCCTTATGACAGAACGCTGATCGTCTGGAAGACAATTCCTGTTTGTTGGTAGAAAAGGACACCAGGTTCCACCTGCTAGTTAACGTCCTTGTTCTGCTGCACACTCTCTGACGCTACTCTCACTGCTTGGTTTAGTCTTTCAGAAGGCCTTTCTGGCATTAATGTCTCGTGCCAATAGACTGGATTTCTCCTTGTCTGTGCCACAGACCCTAGCAGCATCATTTTGGGCTTTCTTTGATTGCCAAACCAAATGAAAATAAGATACTTCAACTGAAAGTAAAACAGGGAAAATTAGTAGAGGGTAAAAATCCCCATCCTTCCATCAGAAGATATTTATGAGCAATGCTTGAAATACATGTCATGTTTTGAGTGTCGGTCTTGTTTGACATTTTTGATCTAGCAATTTTCTGGTTGAGAGGTAAGTTTGTTCTGGCTATTTCCTTTTCTGATTGAAAAAATATATCTTACTGTGCTAGAGGTAAAATTGATATATTTTGTTTATCGGTAAATAAGAATATCATGAAGTCAGTTTAAATGTTTTTATAAAAATGTAATTTCTGAGAGTAGTGGAAACATTTGAGAAGAAACTCATTATTTCTTTGGAATGCAAATGAAGTTTATCAAGGCTATACAGCAATATAATACTTTGTGTTTAGTAAGAAACGGTTATCTCTAGGTAAATATGTTATGGCTGAGGAGATATTTCTGCAGAGAAGTATCACGTATGAATTAATGGATCTCTGAAAATATTTTTGTTTTCAGTAGGATGGTGAGTTTGTTAGGTGCTTGCATTTCCTTTGGTAACTCTAGTGGGAAGCTCTTACTGTTCTTAGCTTTGGAAATTGTACGTAGATATAAAGCATTCTTCTATTCATTTCTTTGTGTCAAAATGTTACAGAATTTCTTATTCACTATTGCTTATTTTACCGGATCCAGTGGGATGGAGTGAAATTTCTTCACAGCATCTTGTTTGGTGCTGTGTTTTACATTTGTGATCAAAAGGATATCGATAGCATATCAGTGTTTTTGTGACAGTAGCTATTACTTGTAGACTGGCTGGGTGTCAGGCTGGTAGTGCTGCGTAGTTGCTTTTGCATCACTTGTTTGTTTGGAATTATTTTCTTCGGTTTTTTGTTGGTTTTTTTTTGGTGTTTTTTTTTTTTTTTTTTTAACCTATGGTGGTTGTTTCTGTTTTCATTTGAGTATTAAACTGTCTTTATCTTGACCTATGAGGATTTTTTTGGTGGGTGGGTTTTTTTTCCCTTCCTTTTGCCCTTCCAGTTTCCTCCTCCATTCTGCTGGGGAGGAATGAGCAAGTGCCTGGGTAGGGGCTTACCTGCAGCTGGGGTCAACCCACCACACCTGTCTTAAATCTTTAAACTATTAATCCAAGAGGACTGCTTGATTACCTGCTGTGACCACCTTTCTTGTAGTGAAACCTGCCACTACTAGGGATACCACTAAGAGCTGCAGCTTTGACAGTACTTCCAAGTTATTGTCTAAGTTATTATTTAAAATTGTTTTTTTCATTTTTATTGAGACAGCCTGGGAGCAGAGTTACTATCTCTCAACTTTTTCTTACACATTGGCATGTTCTCATTATTTTGTTCCCTGTTATTGTATTGGTATTGTAACTGTTACCCAGCAGCTGATATTACGTGCTGCAGAACCTCCGTTTGCATTGGGACTGGAAGCATTTTAGGAGATTACAGCTTTACCCAGGTGAAGTCTTCTCAAAATTGTTTTGCAATGTGAAATTCAGATCTGAAGCCCTAACTTCTGGTCTGAGTTTATGTCTGTATAATTGCATTTGAAATTAATAGAAATATGGATTTTTTTTTTCCTTTTTTTCTCAATAGTATTGGCATAGCACAAATTTGTCCCAGGTAAATTGAAGACTTTAGGCTACAGTGGTCTGAAAAAACAGTGTGTATTACAACATTAATATTTGCAAACTAACTTCCACTAAAGGATCCCTTTGATTGTCATTTGGACTCGCACATATTCAAAAACTTGCTTTGTTTTTTGTTATGCCAGAAGAAGTTATTTTGAAGCCTTTGCGGTGTTGTGTAAATGTTTAATCCTTCATATCTTGTAGAGGATGAAGCAAATCATCTCTTCCTCAACTTAAAATGAGAACATAATGGTGCAGATTGGCTACCGGTAAAAACTAACTTTCTCTTTGTTTTTGCACAGTGATTCCAAAGGGTATAGTAGGAATAGTTGTCTGTGAGTGTTCAGAATAGCTCATGTCTGTGAGAAATCATTATGTAACAGGAAACTTAAAGTTTTTTAATTGTTAGTAGATGTTGTCATTTGGATTTCTTAAATGTTTGAAGCTAGGCATCTGTTCTAGCCTTGGAGGCCTGATGCTGCAGTTAGTGGTGTTTTGGGGAGCTACAACAGTGAAACGTGCAAGGGAAAAAGTGTGATTTATACAGAATAAGGCCACACAGTAATTTGGTTTCTGGGGTACTTGACAAATTCGGAATGGTCTTCCTGAAAAGTCCTTGGAAAATGATTCAAGAAAACGGAGTGAAAGCAATTTCTTACACATTCTTGTCTTCGTATATCAGTCATGTAATTGGGTCTGGAAATGCGTAGAAGTATGTTGTTATGAACATAAAGCACTGAGAAGTCTGATAGTATTGCATTCTGGTTAATGGAATCTACAGATACGTATTTGCTCAGTTTAGACTTACTAAAATTAACAGCAGCCACAAAACATGCAGTATTGGAGCACAGACAGATTCATTGCCGTTTTGCAGTAATTTTGTTCCTTGTAAAAGTGATGAACATAGAAGCAACTTGTCAGCCTGGGAATTCAGGAGGAGGTGGGGATGTTTGGGCAAAGGGACTGTCTGTACCGTAACTCAGCAGACAAAGTGTATTTCCGTAGCAGTGTACCTACCCGAAAAGTGTTTGAGAATGTTAATGACTTTTAGCTGGTTTCATTGCACGCGATGTGCTTTCTGGTCAGTGTGCAAGAGGAGGCTGGTTTCTACTTTTACATGCTTTTCAATTTCTAAACGGATGAAGCAGCATCCTAGGTGGTCCGGTGTTGTGTTGAGTTCACATTGATACTTTTATCTTCCTAGGAAGTAGAAAAGGTCAAACAGTTAATGAACTTATTTTAAGGAATATCAAGTCGTGTTCCAGTCAGATATTCAGCTCTGACAACACTGGCTTGCTGAGCCAAGGGCCCATTTTGTTGTCATACACCTCCTGCTGAGAAACCCATTTTCTAGATAATAGACTGACCCCTTGAGTGCAGAAGGGGGGTGGAGAAAGGTTACTGTTTAGAAAACGTCTATCACTGGAGCAGTGTTAAATAGCAGCGTGTAGCAAGTAACTTCTGCTACATTACCAGCATTCTATGATATCTGTAAGTGTTGCAAGAGCTTTCAAGGATACAGGAGTCATATCACCGGATTTTATAGCAGTTAAAGTTAACTGCTGGAAACCACAGACTTAAAAACAAGTGTACCTTTCCGTTCCGTTAACACATGATGTAACAAAGATTTGGCTATAGATCATGGATCTCAGTCCTTTGAGAGAAAAGTCAGAGGATAAATTTTCTAAACTGTTTCTGGAGTCAGTGGGAGGTTTGACCAGACTCTCTGGAAAAGGTAACAGGGGAGTAATGTTGAGGCACATCTGGTTCGCCCAGGCAAAGAATGCTTGCGCGTGGGGAAGCTTCCTTTCTTGACCATCTTTGCTGCTACCTCGCTCCCTAGTCTTCTGTTGCACATTGTTTGTCCTTGATGAAGAAAGAATTCTGTGTCTACATTTGTTTTCTATCTAGATGGGGTTCTAAAATTAGTTTAATTTTGCTATGTGGTAGCATCCGAACACCGTTGTGAAAATTCAGCTTCAGGCCGTGAGGTGTGCCTGGTTTTGACACCGAATTTACTGTCTGCACAGATTGCCTTGAAAGGTTTATTAGATCACAGCACATCTGGTCAGAGTCCATAGCTGGTAATGAAAACGGGCAAGTTTGGCTTGGTTTCTTTTTTGACTGCCAAGGTTTTGTTCAGCTCTGTGAATCACTCCTTACAGCAATTAGGCATAGTGCTCCCAAGTTAACAACATAAATAAACTAGCAAAATGTTGATGGGGAATGGATTTCCTGTTTACAGCAGGTTTATGTTCTTCAGAAAGTACCTGTGGAAACAGAATGGAAAGATTTAGAAAACTGTAGAAATACTCCATATACAAATAGTTACATATTACATTTAGAAAGTGGTGCAGATACACAGCCTGGTCTGGAATATGTTGTAGTAAGTCAGTATTAACAAAAAAAAAAAAAGATAGTGAAAATGGGAGGCCCATTTAAGGGCCTTTAAGCCATGACCTCCAGAATAGATCATGTCCAGATGTAGACCTTGTGTACTAGTATCCTTTCCTACGCCCACAAAATGTAGATTTTTAATTTTTTTTTTGTATTTGTGAATATATTTTGAGCTAATCTCAAGTGAAGGTACTAAATGCAAAATTTAAGTCCGAGCTTTCATTTTATTTCTCCAGGATTTGGCTTTGGCCAAACATATACAAACCACCCAACAGGAATGATATTCCCTTCATGCCCATATGCAAAGTAGTATCCAAAGTAACAGGTTTTTGTCCTTAATCTTGAAGTTAACTTGAACAATTTCATTAATATAATTGTAATGCTAGAGTAAAAATTGCAGAAAAATTTAACTTAAGGATTATATTTATAAGTAAAATTATCTTCATGTTAAACAATACATTAATATTAAATACATTAAATAATGCTAAATCCATTAAGTGTTAAATAAAAATAATGATGTAAGATAAAGTTAAATAATACAGAAATTGTGGCCCAAAGACATATTTAAATCAATTTATGGAAAATATGTAGCTGATTACATTCAGATAATTATGTCTTGCAAAGAAATATTAAAATTGTGCTCCAAGAGGCACCATCAAGCATAAACTGAAATTATGGTAAAATGCTGACAGGGCAATCCAGCCTGAGAAAGCTGACCTAGGGATTGTTACTTATCATTGCTGCTGAGTATGGTAGCATTTTTTATGACCACACCTACTTAAAAAACAATAAAACAAAGAAAGAAAATCAACCAAACAAAAAACCCAACACCCCAAACCCAAAGAAACCCAAAGACAAATAAGCAAAAAAAAAACCCCCAAACATTTACCTATTAGTATTATGCTGTGTAACATTATACTATATTAGCTACTTTTAAAGTAGTATTTTTAATCGTTGATTTGGTCTGATTGCACTCTAATATGTTTTCTGTGAAATTCATCAAAAATTTTGTTTGGTTGGTTGTTCTTTAACAAGGGAAAATGAGTGTGTCTGGTTTTTGAACGTGGAATGAATGAATGCTCTCTGCACTGGCCGTCGCATTTGGTTCATACCTGACTGGCCAAATCATGAGGCCAATGCATGAGCAGTGGTTTTGGGTCCTCATACAGTTCCCTCTGGAAAGGACCTTTTTTTCCCAGGCTTAGCACTGTTGCTATTATTTTAATTCATTTGTAGTTGTAAAAGCAGAGTGAGAATTAACTTTTAGTCAAGCATTAGAATAGGAGGATGGCTGCGTAGTGGAAACTGTAGATTTGGACAGATTTTCTGATTTTTTAACCTGTCTGACAAGAGCTGACAACATTTATTTAGACTAATGTCTTGTAAAACAATAGTCCTTGTTAAGAGTAAACTATCTATGGAAAAGTAATATGAACTACAGAATCTAAGTGTGTGTTAAGTTTATTGCATTAGGGTACTACCATTTCTTCAAATAATTTTTCTCAAATGTCTAATTTGTGTTAACATGAAGGTGTAAGTTATATCTGCTTTAGATAGGAATAGTGGTAAATTTTGAAGGTGGCAAAATGAGGTTCCTGAACGCTTCTGTTCTGCCACTGCACAGATTAGGTGCCTTTCACTATGGTATTTTGACCTTTAACATCAGATTTTGAATGCAGCTCAGGAACTTTTCTTTGGCCTCTTCATTTTAATGCAACCCAAACACTTCCTGAGCAAGCCATTAGGCAGCAGCCAAATTTTGTTTTAATCAAATGGACTCATAGATGGGTTGTTTTCTGTGTCTGGCCAGGATTCTGATTTGCAAACATAAAAGGGGACTTAGAACTTCAGGATGCTGTTAGCAAAGTAGCACTGAAACAAAAATTCAAGAAATCATGTGGAGCCACTGTGTTAAAAAATACATATACAGTGTAAACATGTAGCAGTCGACACAAAATTAAAACAGTGTCTTGCTGGAGGATGTCGCTGCACTTGCGCTGGTTAATATGCTGTGACACAATCGTAATTCTGGATTAAAGGTCTGTGCAAAAGACCCAGTGTGCTTTTCGGTATATGGTAATGACTGGTATGTAGTGATTTATCTTACAGTTCACAAAAGCTGTGTTTAATAGGTGTGGCTTGTGTTGCCGATTTATTTGCTGTAGAGCAAATGAACATACATCATTCCTCCTTTGAGCTGAATATGCAAGCAGGACAGTCAAAAGCAGCTGCTTTGGAAACTCTCTCTTTGCATAAAGACATGTATTGCACCTAGAAGTTTTCTCTTTACTGAGAGCAGGTGGAACCATTACATCTGTGTCTCAAAGGATTGAGTGGCTCAGCTGTAATAGAGGGATTCTACACTCTGTTCTGTGTTCAAGGCCCTTTTCAAACCCAGGACTGAACTGGTAAACTCTTAGTAATAAGAAAGTGTTACATTTCAGATGCTTGTGTTAAAAGGGTTTTTCAATTTTAAGTTTTTCTATTTTAAGCTTGTTTAAGCTTACTAACAAGGACCTAGAATTAGTTACCTTAATAGCTGACTGCTCAAAATCCTTACTCTTCTTTTAAAAAGCATTCTATTATGTATGTAGTGTTAGTAAAGAATTGATGACACTATCACATTTTCTGGAGAGATAAATGCACTGACAGATATAAAGCTGTATCTCCTTAGCCTTGGCTACTTTAATCATCCCAACAGTCCATGTTTAAGGTGCACAAAACTAATCAAGTGCCATATTCTGGTCCTCTACAGCAGAATAGAAAACACCACCTTGGAAATTTAGCTCCTGAAAACTTTATCTTTAACCCTCAAATCTGCAAAGTATCTGTTAAGAAATTAATTTCAGATGATAGATGTTGAATGTGCTGAAAGGTTTGCAAATGATTCACTGGTCAAAAATGTCATAAATTTGCCTGCAGCATATTCTTTAGCCTGCAAAGTTGAAAGGATTTGATTATGGATACCTCTGCAGATCAAATTGTTCTCCTCTTCAGTATGGAATTTTCTGCCTTTAAATTATATTTAAACTCGGTAACAGGTGGGGAAGCTGACTACAAAACCCAACAATACTTTCAGAAATTGCACACTTATGAATAGGAGGGGTAATGTTATTTGTGGATATGTCACTCTGTCACTCATGCTCTTATAATTTAGGACGTATTAGTCTATTTGCCTTGACTTGATCAGAAAAGGCTCCCATTTTCAGTGGGACAAGTAGAGAAGGGTGACATCTAGTAAGCAGACCTTTAGCTGCTGATTACAGCATTATTACTATTCTTCCTGTTTTAGTTAACTGGACACTTCTAGTCATCAGGAAATTATGACAAGAGCAATATTCAGAAAATGCTAAACTTCTAAAAAAATTAGTTTCAGATTGATGCCTAGCATTCCTCAACATAGGAATTTTTTCCTACGGAAAAAGAAAAATGACTTTTTATTCTTACAGATATTGGAATAAATTAATTCAGGGCATAGTTTTACTGAAACTAATAGAATGACATTATAGTCTAGGATGAATTACAAACGAGTCCTTTCTGTGTCCAATGAAATTTCAAACTTTTAACCTCTTATAAATCAAGTATTTAAAAGGTCCACCCATTCCCTGACATTCTCAAAGGTTTCCTGGAGTTAATAAATCAGGATAATGCTTTATTTCATTCTAACTTTTACATTGCTCCCTCACGCCAGAAATCCATGACCCCTTGTTCTCAGTTTCAACAGCACAAAACGTTTCCCGCTCTTTTGGGTGTGTTCGTCATGGTGTCACCTACCAGATGATGTCATGCTAACAACAGCTTCTCAAAAGACACAGAGTAAAAGCATATACGTACCTTAAGTGAGGGTTCAGCCCCTTTTGTTAAATCAGCTTCTCAGAGTGTAATAACTGCTGTGGAAGGTCATGAATAAAGGTCCATTTGGCTTCATATGTTCAGTGACAATCAGTTTAGAGAAGGAGTTTGAGAAATAGAAAAATTCCTTGGGGATTACATTCACCAGACATTGTGCCCAAACTAAAGCATAGTGGTGGGAGGACGGAAGAATAGCAGCTGGTCATTTCCTTCCATGGAGCAGTTCTGCTGTCACCTTTCTTGTTGCAGACTGCAAAGAGAAATGAGCTAGAACTACATGTCTCAATATGAAATGTCTCCTACAAACACTAGGATGTTGAGGAAGTCAAACATAAGCCTTTAGCAAGAGTTAGGTGTAAAACAACCTTCTGCAAAATGCCATCTTCTCACATGCATTTGGTTTTCTGTGGATTAAGCTAAGTGTTTCTGGTAGTGTGAGTCTACCCAGTGCCAGACATTTGGAAAAGAATGTGAGACAAGTGTATTTTAAACTTCTCTTTTCAATGTAGTCAACCACCCGGATCAGTTTCACCTTTCCTGACAATAGGAATAGAGGAGGAGATGGAATAGGAACTATCACAAAGATTCTGGATCATCTAAATATTCTTCACATCTCTGCTTTAAACATTATGTTAAAATAACACCCTCACAACTTCCTTAGAAGTCTCTGGAAAGCTTTTTCCCACTCGTAAGAATCTGCCCACTTAGTCTTCTGTGCCTGAATCGTAACACCCAAACAGATGCCATCCATTTCTGAAAGAGCGCAGCAGCAATCCGTACGCGTCTTCTCTTGCCCTCCCACCATACCCGTTATCGGGCCTCTGAAATCTGTGCCAGCCAAGTAGGAATCTACCTATTGTTCCTTGTTCTTCTAGGTGGATCTGTGCATGTAAATGTTATGTATGCCTTTCTGCTGCAAGGTTCTTCTGTTGTTGATTGTCTTTGCTCACTTTTAACAAGTCATTGGGGAAAGTAATTGTCCAGCAGATATGAAATGACACATAATCTGGTACTCCTCTATCGTCTGCATTTGCCTTTCCAGTGGATTAGAGTACAGCTGTGAAAGATGAGGAAGTTCATGTGTCAGGACTGGCACATAGCTATACTTTCGTAACATTTTAGGGTATTCTATATTTTGTCTCTTAAAACTTTGAGTTAATGCTGTTTCTGGGCATAATGAGCGGAGGTTTTACAGCAATGTGCTTTTTTTCTGGTCTGCCAGCTAAATTCTATTTTGACCCAATCACAGAATATAAATCTACAGGTGCTGGCTTGATGTCAATTAACAGCTGATTTTTCACTGCTATAAAGAAAGTATTTTAGTAAGAGGAGTTTCTTCAGTACACAAGTAATGTAGGATCTTTAAAAAAAAAAAAAGATGACAACAAAAGGAATGTATTTCCGTTTAAAAATACGATGATAAAAGGCAAAGCAGTAAAAACATCCTTAGGTACTTTTCAACAGTACACAAAAATGTGACTTGGCTGAAACATCTGCAGTATCACATCATCTGCTCTGTAGGAATCTTGTTGAAGGCAATTAATTCTTAATTAGCAATGTGCCAGCAGACAGCTCAAGAAAGGTTTGTTTGCTGAGTTAGTCTATGTTGTCATATGTAATTTATGTGATAGAGCAGTTGCAGTAGCATAGTGTCTGTATGAATTACTAGGTCTGCTTTAGAGAACACGTACTGCTTTCTCTTACACTCTGGAAGTTTCAGTGCTTAAATCCTTACAGTGCTAAAATGTAAATAATTATTGAATATGATAGGGTGTGCTTGATAAGAGCTGATCAGTAGTTTCCAGGCGATTGATCAGTTTTCCTAAAATGCAACTTCAGCCAAAAAGAATTCAGTAAAGGAAACATTCTGAAAACATGACCTCTCTTTTTAGTTTTAAAGCAGTATAGTGATGTTGCACTCCATTTTCAAAGATATAAAACACCAAAACTAAAACATGATTGAGTCGAACAGAATTTTGGAAGTAACTTGTCATATGCACGTCTTACTGTTTTGCATCATGGAGAAAAGTAAATGATCTTCCTTGTGGGTTGACCTGTCTTTTGGAGCTTTTCTCCTATTTCGCATCTGAAACTGAACCAAACCGCTCCCCCATTCACATCTCACGACTGCATTTCTTAGGATAACTTGCAGTTGGTCGTTCTGATGTATTTTAAAACTACATTTGGCAGGCTGTGCAGTGTTGCTGCCACCCTTCACTTAACATGAGTATTGCATATGTTACCATGTTTGTGAGGGACGGTCAGACCCTTCACTGTGGTCTTTGTCTTCTGTACAAGTGTTGAGGTTTAACCCCGGGAGCAGCTGAGCACTGCTCAGCCTCTCGCTCGCTCTCCCCCAAGGGGATGGGCTAGAGAACTGGAAGGATAAAAGTGAGAAAACTTGGGGGTCGAGATAGAGGCAGTTTAATAGGTAAAGCAAAGCCACATGTACAAGCAAAGCAAAATAAAGAATTCATTCGCGATTTCCCATCGGAAGGTAAACGTTTAGCATTTTCCAGGAAAATGGGCTTCATTGTGTATGACTGTCACTTGGGAAGACAAATTTATTGCTGAGCATGACATCATATGGAATGGAATATTCCTTTGGTCAGTTGTGTTCCCTCTTGACTTTCTGTGCAGTCCCAGCTTACTCACTGGTGGGCCAACATGAGAAATAGAGAAGGCTGTGATGCTGTGTAAGCACTGCTCTGTAATAGCTAAAATATCAGTGTGTTGTCAACTCCAAAACAGCTCCACACCAGCTACTATGAAGAAAATTAACTCTCAGCCAAAACCAACACAGTAGGGAAGTTGTAGAAAAGAGTGTAATAAGCTGTTGAATCATAACAGGAGAAATTAATTTTCATCAAGATATGTTTCTCTTCCTTGACACATATTTAAAAAAATACACATGAAGGCATATAATTGCAAGGTATTTAACTATTCATGATTAGCTTCATTTATAAACTCAAAAATATTTTTTCCGTTACTGTTCTATAGATTCAGTCTAAAACCTGAAAGCCACATTAAGTTGTGTGAAATTCATGGATTCACACAAAGCCTGGCTAGGTGGGCTGTTCATGCAAAAGAATTGCAATGGGACCACTGCTCAGGGGGTGGAGGAGATGCTTCTTCCTGTCAGGTCCACTCTTTCCCACCTGAGATGTAGAGTTGTTAAATTTGTTGAACTTTGTAAACTCTAACAGTCTCCCCAGATTGACCTGGAGCGTATAGTGCACAAAACAACTCCTTACCCTACCTTCTTCCACAGCAAGAAAGAATGTCTGGGAGAAGGTAAAAGACTTTGGGTGCCTGCAGAGAGCATCTGTAATCTGAATTCAATTCTACTCTGTTTTAATATTCACTGACTTCCTTTAATAATACAAATTCTGAACTCTTAATATAGTTTAAAATATGTCCAGAGGGCCTGAGCACCAACTTTCCTCAGAGTTCATTTGTTTTCCATGTTGTAGCACCTCTCAGTAAGTACGAGTTTGGCACAGTGGTGGTATGCATAGCTGCACGAGGACTTCAAACTCAGTTTCTGATCTGGAAGAATAATTGACTAGTAGCTTCTGTGGTGTTGTGTGTCTAATTCTTCTGAGGTCTCTATTTGTTATTTCTTTATTTTAGTCTCACTTGTAAGTCACATCAAACTATCATTCCATGGGTATCTCCTCTTTTAGTGCGGTCACTTACATGGGTAAGCATTTTTGTCTTGTCACATAAACCCAGTGCATTTTACTCTGTGTTGTGGGAATCATTTGGCTCCATACATTTGCTAAGCTACTGGAGGGTTGTTATTTTTGTCAATATGTAGAAATATACGTCACGTCGTCTTATTCAGAAGTACAGTGTCTCAGTGTTTACTGTTAGAGGCATAAGGACACTTTTTTTTCATAGAATGAAGTCATTGCTTACTGTTTGTTTTCTTGCTGCTCGAAGTGCTAGCAAAAGTAAAAATGTGCTTTTATTAGCTAAGTCAGCAGATAAGACTTTGACACAACACAGGAAGATTCTCTGTTCAATTTGGATAGATGACTGCTAACCCTTGGAAGTTGTATTCCAAGCTTGCTATTGGCGGTTCCCTCCCAGTGCTGTCTGTCTGTCTGTCCAACTCCTGTTGGTGCTGCTGAAGATGCTGTTAGCAATGTTAGCAGAAGGGCGTCTCCGTAAAGCATAATGGGAAGGGTGCTTATCTGGGTGTGACAACACAATACGTACCCACCTTTTTCATGAGACATTAGATCACCTCTGACATATATTAAAATAAAAGCAGTTATTGAATAACTGCAAGAAAAGTCTGCCTGACAAAAGGCACCGGGGAACCTTGTAGGGGATCTGAAGTTAACCCTTTCACAGCAAGATTCCTCAGAGGTGATCCAAAGATGAAGATATTTTAGTGCAAGTCCATAGCAGAAAACTTGTGTTGTGGAATATATCACCAGCTCCTGTTTAGAAGTTCAGATGGTCTTGAAGATAAAATGCATGTGACAGAAAGAAAATACATATTTTGGACTGTTGACAGCAAGGGACAAGAGAAGGCCCCCAAAGGGCAACATCAATAGATGAAAAAGTAGTTTTCACAGCTCTCTGGAACTCTAAATACAGCATCTCAACCATTGTGAGGCACAGGCAATAGATTTGAGAGAGAGAGATCTACAGTGATAGCTGCTAAGCCTTTCTAAATAGAAGCCCAGCAATCAATTGTTGCTTAACTTAAAGTTGTTATCTGCAACAGATAAATATCCTTTTGTCCCATTGCAGCAAACCGGTTAGACACAAATCATACAGCCTATAGCTTTTTGACTTAAGTCCAGTTTGTAATAGCATAGCTAAAGGTGTCTTGTTCAAAAATTGCTTTGTGATCTTAGGCTTTTGATCCAGAATATTGTGTCAGATCACTATCACTAATGAAGTTCTTATTGTGTTTCTTTGCTTTTGTGTAGCTATTTACCTGTAAAGAGTCTAACTATATGAAATCTTTCCATAAGGTTTGTGCAGATTTTGCTTAAATCTAAACTAAAGCTTTTATGTCTGGAGAGGATTGTTGTTCCCGCCTCCCTCCAGCTATATTGACACAGGGTTCTATATTGTTGAAACAACAAAGAAATCAGCTGTTATACTGGTGTGATATGGAGAAGAAATGGACCCAAGCCCAAGTCTTTTCATTTCGAAAGCTATATAACGTGACTTTTGCTCACATTAAACACTCTCATGAATGTGGCATCGGTCCCTCTATTAGGAAATCAGCTCTGTTCATGGTAGCTGTAATCCTAATGCGAATTCTACTTTAGGCAGCTCTTTGCCTCTTTTTTGCTTGTTTTATTCAGCAAAGATGAAAAAATCTAGAAGCACATATGTCGGCCGACAGAGTGTAGCAGAGACTTCACTCTTGTAAAATGTAGTGCTGTGGAAAATGAGGCATCCTAACAAGGATCTGAAGTGCAGGATAAGCAAAGGACCCTGATTTCCAAGAGAAATTGTATATCCAAAGTATGAGAAGCAGAATGTAAATTGTATCATGCAGTTTTCTTTATGTCCCTTCTGAATTGCATTGGGGTCAGACACTAAGGAGAAAAAAAAACCAAGAGAGTTAATCCTCCACATGTGTTGGTATAATACTCTGTGTATTTGTGTCTTGAAAGTATGGACCGGGTAGAGGTCCCAGAACATAGTAAATGGGAAAATAGACTGCATATGAGTTCTGGCAGTAACCAAAGCAGCTTGGGTATCGTGTGTATTCTGCCATGCCTTTCAGCCATGTATTTCAGCATTCTGACAGAATCCTGTGGGAAAGCGGCTTCTTTTATTTTGAGGTTCTTCAAGTTACTCTATATATCACTTCCTCATCTTTATTAATTTTAGGTTATAAATCCAAATAAATGTGGACTTAGAAAATTTGGTACTTCACAGCACCTTTCTTTGGCTAGCAGAAACATATGGTTTCCACTCCCACCCCTACTTTCTACACAGAGTTGTAATTGTTTCCTTGGGAGTGTGGAGATAAACTTGAATAAGGCAGAACTCTAGTTGTTTCATTAGGTCACATCATTTCAATGTGGAACTTGAGAGGAATGGCCAGGAAACCTGCTTCTGGTGAGTGGGTTGGAGGCAACAATCCTAAATGCTTCTGCAGAACTGATGTGGGAATGGAGTAGACAATGCAGAAGAAATCTACTTTGACATAACTAGATGACTTGATGCATGCTACTGCTAGCCCTTCCACAGAATGCGTACTAATTTAGATAATTGACTAGTTTTAGATAATTGACTGATGTTTTAGTTGTAAATATTGGTTTCACTAGTAGCAGCCTTCCGATAGTGGTAACTCCTAGTCTTTTGTCTCACAGTACAGCCGTGTTGCAAGGTTTGCTGTCATCCCAGTGAGGAAATTGAACTCTGATTGCGTGTCACATGCAGATCTCCCAACAGACTGATAGAAGCAGACATGAATTTATGATGAGGAGCATGAGCTACACTAGGTTAGTGCATGAACTCAGTTGTAGCCTGTAATCCTGAGTTGTTTTTTTCATTGCAATAGAGGAGGCTCCATCAGATTAAAAAATGGCAGAGTTATCACCCGTTTCAAAATTTGGGAAGTTTTTTGTTGCAAGGACTGTGCTGCATTTCAGTCAAATCTTCACAAAGATTAGCAGCTAGCAATTACTTCCATGAACTCTTCAGTTGGTAGGAGACTGAATGGGAATCAGTGCAAGAATACAGCAGTGGATAAAATACTTGTCACCAGGAATTAATCATTTCAAATACTGAAGAAATTGGCAATGATTAAACACGTTTTGCACCCGCTAGTCATCCCATAGACTGTTCTTTGAAGCAGGCCCCTTCAATTTGGTATCTTTAGTCTATTTGAAGAAGACTGGTCTCTCCCATGTACTGAATTATCAGTCAAATGTTTACTCTCTCTTAGCTTCCCTCCATTTTTAGAATTACTCTCAGGAATGAAATGAGAATCCAGTTTCAGCTTTGATGTTTAACTGTATCCTGTTGAGCCTGCTCAGCCTGGCTGAAATACAGAAGAAAAATGCCTGTTTTGATCTCTGTTGAAAACTAGATGAATAAGGGAGGGAAAAAATAAAACAAGAGATAACCCCTCAAAGTTGAGTTTGATTTGTACAAAGCCAGGTTGGGAAAAATGGATCTATTTCATCCTCAGTTAATGATATTACCAGCTGCATTAAAAGCCAAGCAAATCACAAGAAGACCACCTAAGCCCAGCTCTGGTTATGATATATGTGCAGGATATCTGTGTGGAGGATACTTTTTAAAAAAAATTATATAAGAATAAAATTCAGAATTCTGCAGTTTTATCACAGTTTTACCCCTGGCAGTTTTTCATTTCATAATATAGGTTTGACTAAAGCTATAAATGTTGGTATCAATACGAAAATAAAGGGCCTCATCCTGCACCTGTTAGGTGCCAAGTGTTTATGTGATACAGAGTCCACAGAAAATGCAGAGTGAGGCTCCAACAACCACTCTTGCGGTGTGCATAATTTAAAATCAAAATTCTAGAAACTTCAGTCACAGCAGGAACTTGTGTGTGTGATCAGATGGAGGCTATGTGTGTAATCAGGCTCTAGCTTCCAAAGTCAGCTAAAGTTAATACAAAATCTATCCACGGGCATTTTTCCATTGTCTTCAGTAAGTCCTGGATAACAGTTTTCCTGGCAGTGTAGAGTCCATGCAGCTGGAGGGCAAGAGGGAGAGAATTTCATAGAATCAGAATGGCCTAGGTTGGATCTTCCTAAGATCTAATCTAAATCTATTCTCCTTCAACTTAAACCCATTTCCCCTTGTCCTGTCAGTCGATGCTCTTGTAAAAAAGTCCCTCCCCAGCCTTCCTGTAGGATCCCTTCACGTATTGGAAGGCAGCTATTAGGTCCCCCCGAAGCCTTCTCTTTTCAAGACTGAACAATCCCAGCTCCCGCAGCCTGTCCTCGTAGCAGAGGTGCTCCAGCCCCTGGATCATCTTTGTGGCCTCCTCTGAATGCGCTCCAACAGTTCTATGTCCCTCTTATGGTGGGGGCACCAGAACTGGGCGCAGTATTCGAGGTGGGGTCTCACAATTTGAGTGGAAAGGCTTGCCGTCTTTGCGACGGCATCCTCCAGCACCCTTCAATGTAATCAGGATTTAGGAGACAGTGTTCCGAAGTGCATCTCCTGGAGCTGCCGAGCAAAACGTTGGTGATCATACCTGCAATCAAGAGTTTGGATTTGAGGGAAGATTCAAAGTTAAAACCTGAGTTGGCTCTTACAATTTGCCCAGGAGAAGCTGCAGAGATGAATAATGGGAGAGGTATGTAGTTTGGGTTGAGAATCTTGGGGTCGAAATAATTGACCTACCAAAAGAAAAAAAAAAAGAGGGGGAGCCAATTAAAGGAAAAAAAATGTTTGAAATATTTCATGCAGCTTGAAACAAAACACTTTGTACTTTTTTTTTTTTTTACTATTCTTGCTTCTATTTTGCACTTCTTCAGCTTGAATCTTCAGCAAAAGCCCGGGTGAAATCGAAATTCCCACGTGGCCATTGCTGCGTTTTCCCAGCATAAGTCGAAAGCGCCCACATTGCCCCCACGCTTGCCAAATGTTCCCCCCCACGGGTTTTTTTCATCTCGCTCCCTCCCTCCTTGGAAGTTCATGTCATCTGTTTGTTTGGGCTTTTTTGTCGGATTCCTCTTTTTTGATTTTCCCTTGCCAGGCCCGAAGTCGAACTGAACCCCCAACTCGCCCAAGGCCGTGAGCAGCAGAGGCGGCGGCAGCGGGTGCGGCGGGGCCGGGCCGGGCACTGCAGCAAGGTGCGCCGCTGCCATCGCCGCCCGCCCGTGGCCTCCCCCTGGCCCGCAGGGGAGTCCCGGAGGTGGAAGGAGAAGGGCCGGCTGCCGCCCGGGGCTTGGCCCTGGCCGCTTTGCGCCGGGCGGGGGAAGCGAGGGGCTGGGGATGCTCGGGTGGGGATGCTGCGCGGAGGAGGAGGAGGGGGAAGAGGAGGAGGGGGGGAGCTGGCGGGACAGGCTGAGGTGGGCGGGGGGGGGAAGGCGGGTGTTATACCGTCGCTGCGGGGAAGGGCTGGGCATTTGCGAACCGCGGCTCCAGAGCGCGGGGAGCCTCGGAGCCCCGCCGGGCAGCAGCCGCCCAGCAGGAGCGGGCTTCCCGGCTCCGCGGTATCGTAGCGCTGTCGGCGTTATCCCCGCCTCCCCCTGCCCGCCTCTGCCGCCGGCGGCCGCCCTGCCCCGTGCCTCCCGTGCGAGAGAGCGGAGAGCGGAGCCCGCCGAGGTCTGCGCGGAGCCGAGCGCTGAGCGAGAGACCTGCCCCGCTCCAGCCGCGCAGGCACGGGCAGAGCCCTGGGTGAGTAGTCTGGGAGCCGCCTCGCTCCTCCAGGCAGGCCAGAACCATTCAGGCCCCCGTCTCCACACCTCTGTTCTCGGTTGTGTGCCTGGAAGGCGCGGGGGATCTGTCCTCTGGTAGGTTAGTCAAGCTGGGATGCTTGCTTGGGGAGGGATTTTTGAAAGGCTTCACTATCTGCACCTTAAACCAGTGTCAGACTGCTAAATTGTCTGTCTCAACTCAGAAATCTCCTTCCGTTGTATATAAGCTTCTTTTTTTTTTGTTTTCCTTCCTTATTTTTCCTTTTTTTTGTTTCTTTACAACTTTTCCAGTCTTACAGATTTGCCTCCTTCACTTTCACTTGCAAATTTTTGTAGGTATAAAGAAGCCATTGATAGGCTGAGGGACTTCTTTAGTCCTTGAAGGTTATTACTAACAAGTGACTTAAAACACCTGTATGTTTTTCTTTTGTTCTCCCCTAGGCTGAACAGTCATGACAGCTGAGAAGACTATTCCTATAATTAATGGCAAACCAGAAGATGCTTTGGACCCAGAAGCCTCAAGTGCCAACCTCGTCCACAGAAACGATAAGAAAGTTCATGAAAGGGGTCACTGGAACAATAAGGTTGAATTTGTGCTTTCTGTGGCAGGGGAGATTATTGGGTTGGGAAATGTATGGAGATTCCCATATCTTTGCTACAAGAATGGAGGAGGTAAGACGACGGCATCGTATGTTGATTTACAGCTCACCATAAACATGTGAGAAATAAACAGTTAAGAATACTTCACAGTGGTTTCTTGTGCTAGTAAGAGATAGGTATTCAGGATTTCATTGTATGTGCAGATTCTCTTTTCCCCAAACGTTGCGTGGCTTACTTTTATGAGTTAATGTTAGGAAATTGTCATATCTTACTCTGTAAAATATTTAATGTGGCAGAAGCCAGTATTCTGTACACTGTTTGTTTTCTTTTGCATGTGAGTATAGACCTAAACATACTTAAGTGATTTTATCTGACATGGAAAATTAAGTAGGAGTTTATTTATCACAAAGTGTACTTTGGAGAGGATGAATATTTTTTTTGATAATGCTACAAAGATCACTTTTTTCCTTTGTCATATGGAAATTTCTTTAACCAACCATGTGATTTTAATCATCATTTCCCAAATCACTATGGTAAGGTAGGAGAAGACGTAAAAGCTGCCTGTTACTTAAAGAAGAGAGCAAACCCTATAAAATTTAGAGTAAGAATGCTATTTGAGAGAAAAAAGAACAGACTTAACTTCTACAAAAGTTAACATGTGGCACGTATTGGTTATAGCTAGGTATAAACTGTGTAAGATATGCGAGAGTCAAGACTAAGTACATCAGCTGTGACTTGCAAATCAATGAGCAGAGAAAAATATATTAAAAATTTAGTTTAGTATTCTGTGAACTGGTTCAGTGCTCTTCCCATGTAAGGCCTGAATCAGTGTTAGTGTAAGCGTGTAGACTGGGAGAAAAATTATCTGTTCAGTGGCTGATATGCAATGATCTGTTCTTTAATGGGTTGGTTTGCTGACAAGCCTGTGCCAAATTTCTTTCCCTTCTCCCTCCTAAACTAGGCAAGGTTGTCTGAACTCGGGGATGGTTTGGCCCATTTTGTCTGCTTTCTTTAGGGAAGATGTGTTTATGGTTTGTAGCCCCTTTTTGTACTTTGCTAATGCTAACGTAACAAGAATTCCCATTTTCAGATTGATCCTACCAAGTACTGCTGTTAGTATGTAAACATGCAGGATATGATATGCAGAACAGTTTCTTGTTGATTGTCAAAGTTTTCCAAGAGGAATTTTGGCAGAGCAAAAGATAAAAGTATTTTTTTGGTATATAATGAAGATTGTTCATATACTAAACTTTGTATGCTCATTTGTATGTGTATGGTAGCTTGTCAAAACATTATGCTATCATTTTTAAGGCTGTGACATTAGGTAGAAACCCATGGTTTTGGGTGATTACTTAAATATCATACTTAATCACCACTGGTGGGTCATTTAGTTGGTCATGTCCTAGCACCATGAGCAGTTTGCCATTGACTTCAGTTTTATTTAGTGAGGACCTGGTCTATAACCTGTGGTTTTGACTCGCTGGAATGTCCTGCTTGCATTAGATTAGAGTTGGACTTGTTTGGTGCATCAGATATTGAAAACTACTTAGTGTGTGGTAAGTGAAGACAGTGATAAGGTATATGAGCTCATTATGAAAAAACTTGCTAGATACAGAATGAATCTAGAAGCAGTAGTATGGAACTGAGGTCTGCCCTCTCTCTGGTACTTACTCTGACTCATAACAGGTAGTGTAAGTGTAAACTTTTGTAATTTAAAGTTGTTCTTATAGGTATTTAATGGGATTTTTAGGAAAATTATCTTCTTCGAGTTTAGAATCAGATATTTCTTGGAATATGATCTGTTTGCAAGCTGGGAAACCTGATGTCCTGTAGTTTTCATGAAGTTTACCTGTTGTAGAACAATGTTGGAACAATAGAGTCAAAGCTAATACGTGCAATTTCAACAAGTTGCTGGGGTAGACTCGCTATGATCACATGTGTGAGCAGGCCAAGCTGGATTTGATACTGGCCAGCAGTCCACCTGACCTGTAAGGGTTTTGTTCAAACCATTTGCACAGTAAATCATACAGAGAAAAACGTGGTTTAAATGCAAGGTTTCCTTTCTTTGTGAAATCCACATGTATTGTTTGAGATTCCTGGTTGAGGGAGGAGACTACTCCTGACGAGATCTCTCTGAATGTGCTGAGTCTGAAGAAAGAAACTGCAAGTCAGACCACCTTTGTTTAGTTGTCTCAACTTTCTAACCAAGGTGACTAAAGCATAACAGTTGCTGCCCGTTGTGGGTGTGTTGTGGTGTTTGAGTTTTGAATTGTTTCTTAAGATCATGAATGGGATACGTATTTGCCTTGTAGCTGTAGAAATTTTCCTGATGTATATTCAGTATCATTTTATTTGTAGTTAATATTATGATGGAGATTTAGTATTAGAGAGGGAGCTATTAAGGTGCTGTCAATTCATGATCAAATTGAGCTTCAGGACTCCCACTGGAGGAAAGAAGGAAGTGCTGCCATTGCTGGTGTAAAGAACTGAACAATGTATGCAGTGACAGACTGTACTGTAAAGCACATCTTCCTGGGAAGAACTGCACCCGCCAAAACTTTTGCTTGCTGTCTTGGGTTTAGCTAAAAACCCAGTCCTGTTTGGTGATTTTTACTTTTCACTTGCTTAGCATATCTTGTGTCAATTTGGAATGGAATGAATGGTGGGATGCTTACTTCACTTACTGGGAGCTTTAAATGAAGATAATTAGTGTTGTGGAATTAGTCATTTAGGAGCAAGTAAGTTCAGGCCTGGATAAAACACATTATGTATGTTGCACTAACCTTTATTTTCATAACTTAATTAGCATTTTGTAATTCTCCTACAACTTCGGATAAATTATTCCGTGCTGTACTTTGCTGCGCTAGTCTGCCTGGTTGAACCACTAAAACTTTCTTCGTGTAAGTAAATGTGGCAGAATCAGTTATTTTGTGCTTTCTTCTCATAAATTATTTCTTCTTTCCTTATTTCAGTTTAAACCGACATAGTTGCTTGTTTTGCACCTCACCCTTTGACTCATCACAAAGTCTAACTACTTAGGGAACGAGAAAAAATAGGCATAAAGAATTTTCTAAGGGTTTCTCCACATAGTCAAAAGGCAGTATTTTATTCCTGATTATTTAGGTTCAGTTCTAGATGGAATACCTACAATCTACATTAGTAGGAAGTGACATTATACCTAACGTATGTATCTTTGATTTTTTTTTTTTGTTTATTTGTTTTGGCATACTTCACAGCCGTGTTCTTTAGGTGCCATACTTAACAACATGATCAACCACTAAATAATACAATGCTTCCGCTATGTGTTAATTGGAAAGAGAAGGTATTTTTTCTGGTTGTATACAGCTCTTCAATATTGAATTGTACTATTCGATATCTGTGCTCGAGTTTACTGTCAGCATCTAACAAAAGTGTTGATGCTTTTATATTTTCCTGCAATTTCACATTTGTGCTTCTAGCTGAGAAGACCAAGGGCTACTTTCCTATTTTCATAAGGAGTTCTAAAGTTTATTTCATCATTCCTTTTTCATGGTCTTTATCATCAGGTTTATTCAAATAATATACAGTGGGGCATTTAATTTCCATAACGCTTCTTCATCCCTGCTTACCTGAGAAAAGCAAGCAAGAGGAGGTAGTGTAGACTGACTTGGTGATGATCAGAGCAGCACTGTGTGACTGAGCAAGACTGTGATCTTCTCTGTGTTTGAGAGACACGTGAGCAAATTTTAGTCTATAATGAGGAACTTTGGTCTGGTCTTTTAGTCCAGGACACTGGTTTACAGGTTAGCTTCTGATGTTTGGAGCCAGGAGTAAACACTTTCTGGGGTGCCTAGTAGATGGTCCTTTCTTGATAAAGAAAATTAATTTCTCACTATACTGTCAAGGAACTGTATTCATTATAAACCGTACCCTCTTTATGTTTGCTTGTAGGTGCCTTCCTCATCCCATATGTGGTTTTTTTTATTTGCTGTGGAATACCAGTATTTTTTCTGGAGACGGCCTTGGGGCAGTTTACTAGTGAAGGAGGCATTACATGCTGGAGGAAAGTTTGCCCTCTCTTTGAAGGTAGTAAACAGTTCTGTGTCTACTGCAAAAGCATACATGAAATTTGAAGTAAAATAAAATAAATAGAATCAAAGTTGAGGTTAGGGTATACTTAAAGTAGTAAGCATTTGTTGTTAAATTACCTGAAAAGTAAAATTTTTCTATTGTGTCTCACTTTTTCTCTAGGCATTGGCTATGCTACCCAAGTTATAGAAGCACATCTAAATGTATATTACATCATCATTTTAGCATGGGCTATCTTCTATTTGTTTAACTGCTTTACTACAGAGCTTCCTTGGGCTACTTGTGGACATGAATGGAATACAGGTATGACCTCAGTGGTCGTTATTGCTGTGCAAATACATGCAAGTAATTGATTAATACATTAAAATGTCAGGAAAAAAACTACTGTGGTAAAAAAGTCTATGGAAATGGGCCAATCACTTCATGCTACACAAAAGAAATGAAGACTTATTCATACCTGTTTGGTTAGGTCTTTGTGTAAGCATTTCTTCCTGCAGAATATAATGTCAGATGACAGAAGATGACTTTGGATTTTGTTAATTCTGTAAGATGTTCTGGCTAAATCCCAAGACTCTTATTTGCAATCATATCTATTCTCCCTGAATACAGTAAGTGAATTCTTCTGAAGAGCTGATGACAGGTTACAATCTTGCTCTTTCACTCTAACGAAATCAGGAGTTTAAATGGAGAAGAAAATATTAAATGTGGAACTTTGAATTTGCTCTTTTTAATGCCAGATGTTGAGAGATAATGTTCATCAAGCAACTTCTGAGAATTTAGTCACATAAATAATCCTTCCTGCATGCAAAGTAGCTTCTTACTTGAAAGATGAGGAGTGTATGCGTAAGGGTTTGTAGTACAGGGCTCTGCATCTGTCCGCTCAATTATATTTTCATCTGTAATGCTCTGCTTACTGCATTGGAAGATCAGAGACAGCTACGGGGAGGAATACATACCAGTGCCCTTACTTCCATGTTCCTGAACTTTTTGCATTTATTCCCTGTGTTACCATCCAGTCTCAAATCACATACCATTTGTTTTGTCTTTCATGGTTCTTTTTAATTGGTCATTACTGTGTTCTTTGAGCACACCTAGAGCTATCTGAAATCTTGCAGTTTATGTTAGAGGGAACTAGTCTTGGGCTTGATAGATGTGGAAGGCTTCGGTATCAACTTTGGCAACCCTGCAAAGGAGCTTTGCCAGCATTGATTGATGTTCAAATGCTAGGCGTTGGCTCAACAATGCTGACCTGCTTTGAGCTCCTTTCTCTGTGTTAGAGATGATAATAATAACAAGGCAGATTGACTTTTTACTTGCCGTATCAAGGTGAAGTGGAAGCTCGTTGCTGGCAGTGTTTCATAAGCCAGTTGTTACCATTGGTCATTGAAGCAGCAGTTGGAGTTACAAGTATGTGGTAATTCCCAATCAGTTGCCTCAGTTTCTCAAAGCATCTTTCTTTTGCCTTGGATGTTTTATTGTCCCTTACCAAGAAGGAGCAGATGTGGTGTGTTAGTGTACCTAGAAATCCTTTAACTGTGTAGAGAAAATGTGTAATAGAATGGTAGTTTTACAAGACGCATGAAATTAGAAGATGCACAAGAAGAAATGTACTTACATGTCAATATAGCAAACTCTTTTTTGTTCTTTTATAGAAAACTGCGTGGAATTTCAAAAACTTAATATGAGCAACTGCAGTCAAGTTTCTCTACAAAATGCCACTTCTCCAGTGATGGAATTCTGGGAGTAAGTGCACATAAACTTTACGTTTGATCAGACTATTCATTATCCTCCAATATTTTGATCATTTACACACGACTGGATACCTTGTAACCCTATAGCACTTTGTGATGTGAGTTCAGCTGGAAGTTTTCTCATACAGCCAAAGAGACTCAGGATGACAGTTTTAACTCTTTTTAGAGGATACAAGGAAAGGAATTCCATATCCTGAAAGAACACAGAACAAAGTGTGCCACTTGCTTAGGAGCTTGGCTCCTGCTGCTGGAGGAAAGAGCCTCAAACCCATACTAATGAGGAGGAAGAGGTGAAAGAAAAAGAATGATTTTAAATATTTCTTGTTTTTTTTCTAGGATATTTCTTCTCCTAGGAGTTTGAGTTGCATCTTCATCCTTGTTTGAGCTAACTAATACTTCTATATCTCATTATTTTTTAAAGGACTGTAATAACGGGAGGGTTTAACTCTCTTGTGTCTCCTTGATTCTGATTTCTAGATAGAGTAATAGAAGAGAATTACATCTTTACAAAACATGGTCTGGTTTTGTGATGACACGTATTTTTTCTTACTATAAATATTTAATTAGTGCATGCATAGTTGCCTATTTCTTCCTTGCAGGGCGCAGTGTGTGTTAAGACAGTCATAGAAATGGAATGCAACTTTTAATACTAAGTTATCTTGCAATTCAGTGTGCTACCAAATTCTTTGTTACTAAATTTTTTGAGGGCCCATTCTAATCTCATTAAGCTAGAGCCTTATTCTGAGGCTGTATGCTCAAAGGAAATGTTATGAAGGAACCATAAATTAAGACTTTCCTTGAAGAGAGAGCTCTACATTGACATAATTTTCTTGAATGCTGGTATATATTGTCTTTGCCTCTGAATCTTTGTCTTACTACATCAGTTACCTTTAGCCTTCATGAGTGGTAATTTTTGCTTCAGTAACCAATACTGATTTATTTAAAAAACTATAAATTAAATCTTGAACAGGGCATGAAAATGCATACACTTTCTGGTTAAAAGTGTCGTGTTATTTTGTGTTAAAGTTTTCAATAATCTGAACACTTAACATGTTAAATCTAAATATACTTCCTCTACCCACTTCCCAGCTAATGTTTCAGAATAGATAAGAGTTTCTTAGGTGTCATCTCTTATTACAATGATTTTGTCATTTTAACAAAAACATTTTATGATTGTTTGGGATAACTGGAACTAAGATTTCATATAGTTAAAGTGAATGAGCTAAGTAGTTTCTGCCATACTAGGTTTATTTACCCACTGTGTTAGTCTGTGTATTCAACAGCATTCAAAACTCAGCAACTGATGGTGACTCCAGTTCCCAGAGAAGTAGGTGATGTTCAGTTGAATTATACAGAGGGCACAGACCAAGTCCTATATCCTTTGTTATTTGTTTGAAATTCCTTTCTTTGGTGTGTTGTGGCCAAGCTTTTCAAAATACTAACAGTTTACTGACCAGATTAGGTTAAGATACTATACTTACCTACTTTCTCTGTCCAAGCAAAACTGAAGTTGCATAGCTTTTTAACCTTGGAAAACAAATGTACTCTCTCCTTGCTGAGGAAAGTATTTGCCTTGTTAACATTTAAGTAGATATGACGTTACATGGCCTGAAAAGTTAAAAAGGATACAACAAACTAGAAGTGCAAGAATGAGTTTTATTAAATATCAGGACTGATTTTGCATTAAAATAACCAATTGGCATGAACAGAATATTATAATTAAGTTATATGTCTTAAATATATCAGACTCAAATGCACAGTAGAGATCTTGTGTAGATGTGTGGTGCAGATGACAAAAGTTAATGTCAAGTAAATATATTACTGGAGTGGTTAATTTGTCTGGCAAGTCACCTCATACTCTGTAGATGTTACCAGAAGTGTTATTTCACTTAGCCAGAGGCCTTGTTCACATGATGTTGCTTTAATCCTTTATAAATTCTGGTGTCAGGAACCATACATTTATTGAAAGACTCTTTTTGAAACAAATAGTAAAAGGAAAGTGGATGGAGTAGACTGCACATAGCAGATGCTTGTTGCTATTTTTGCAGCTCATGTGGATAGTGTGTGAGAACCTTCATTGCTGCAATAACCAATCACAGGACTGAACTAATTTGCATAACGACCGAGTTTCTTACAATTAAGTTGATAATTGTGAAGGGAAGGGGGGGAGGCTTTAGGTTTCTTCTGAATAACCACACCATTCAAAACCTTTACACTTTGCTCTGCAGTGACAAGTCTGCAGTTGAAATTCCTGTAAGTCATGGCCACATAAAGCCAATTTTCTGTGTAAAGGGTCAGATGGGAGAAAAGAGGTTTGGGGTTTGTGGTTTTTTGGGTTTTTTGTCTGTTGCTGTCTACTCTTGAGATAATCTGTGAATTGGAGTGGTAATTATTGTGAATACTGATGCTATTCGCTTGTATGTGATCTCATTTACATGAATAATGTGTTTGTAAACTGTCAGGCTGATGTCACATTTTCCTTTGATAATATCACATTACCGTGGTCTTGCAGAGTATTCACCGTATCTTCGGATGTTTTTAATTTAAAAAAACAACAACACCAAAAGCAAAAAAAAAACCCCCAAAACCAAACCAAAACAAACAGAAATGCTTGAGAAAGCCCCAGTATTTACACAAATGCCAGTTTTAGTGCTGTGTATTTCTTTCGAGCCCAGTGCCATCGGTCTAAGAGTTACTACTGCTAAGGGATATACAGGTTGCTATGTATCGCACAGCAGGCTAGACTAGCATTATGTAAATGTCAGCTGAGGTTAGTAGCAGGGGCACAAGTTGAGTTTGGTTTTGTGTGTGTGCGTGTAAATGAATACACCAGGCCCAAAAGGATGTCCTTACTCCTGGCTGTTTCTCCCCCAATTTAAATTACACTGCTTGGTCCTTTACAGTGTTTAGGCTAGAAGACTCAGCCCTTATTTATTTGTGAATGGAAGCAAATCCAAATCCTTAGCTGGCTTGAGGATTGCAAATAAAAACTTCAGCATCTCTCCTGAAATATTTCTAGCTTTTATTGCTTCTGCGGCCTTGGCTACTCGTAAAGCTATTGCTGATGTCAAACAGAAACTCTCCCAAGTGCAGCGATGACTGAGAGTATACTTTACAGTACTTTGAAGCTTCTGTGGCATGCAGTTTAGAAGTTATGCTTCCTCAGGTCTGTACAGAGAATGTTGTTCTCTTGCAACCGTAGCAGGTATAGACTCACTTCCCCTCATAATTCTTTCTCAGCTTTGATGGCTGGATCACAGAGAGAGTGAAGGCCTATTTATTGTCTTTGAGGGATTGCTTGTTTTCAAAAAAGAAAAAAGCAAAGACTTTAGAGATAAGTGCTGCAGTAGGTGCCAGGTACTCTTTTTCTTTGGGTATACTCAGAAGAATCTTATTGTATATGCAAGGACCTCAACACTTAAAGTATTTCTGTGATCCTGCAATTCATAACTACTTTTCTGTATCTATATGATGAAAATGCTCTGATCATGTTAGAGAACTGGTAGGCAAAGTCTGGGAGTTTGGGCCCTTGTTCCTTTATTTCCTCCATAAGAATGTCTATCCCTGTTAATGTTTTAAGATTTCATTTGCGTTAGCAGACTTGCCACTGACTACAGGTATCAGTGTTGACAGCTCTGGGAAAAGTGCAAGATTAAAGGATTTCTTGCCTTACTTAAAAAGTCCTTGCACAAGCCATAGCCTTGAGAAGTTTCACATTCCATCTGCATATACAGTCTTCTAAGGTAAGCAGCTGAGTCAATAAAAATTCACTTTTTATTCTTTAGACTCTATGATGCTGTATTCCAAAGGAGGACAGGCAAAAGTCTTACTTTTCACTTCATGCTGGTACCCAGCATTCAGAGACTGACCAGTTAACTACTCTTTGTGGTGTTTCTCTCATCCTAATCGTATTGGTTGACTAAGGGTTTTCTAAGAAAAAATAATAATTGTAATTTCAAGTTACGGTGTGTGGAGTTTTTAATGTTCAAACTTTAAACAGTTAATAGTGGACTGACAGTTAGTGGAGGTGTTGATAATTTTGAATATGTTAAAGCAGTCCCACAAAGGGAGCTGTGGCTGTGGGCAACACTGTATTTGTAGCCTGGGAAACAAAACGGAGAGAAGATACTCTGCTCCCTTGTCCTGTACTGTCCTAAGCAATGGTCTGGCAGGTATAGGGGCAGCAGCCGTGCCTGTGTGTTCTTTTGGCTGCTGCTCCAGTCTGTCACCATGGGCAGGAATTTGAGGTTTCTGGTGCCTGGGAAGGGAGTTGGACAGACAGAGGACCCATGGTTTTGTGATTGATTCCACCTCAATAGTTTTTTATTGGCTGTATAACAACAACTTAGTCCTCTGTTAAAGAAGGTCTAGTTGTTGGCCTGTCATCCTCTGGAGGGGGTGACACATCCTTAGCATTTCCAAGTAAAGCCTAGTGAGAAAAAAAAACATTTTTTTTGTCTAGGGCAAAGAAAAGGGTCTGTTCTCAGCAAAAAGGAAAAGGCACAAACCCTTTCCTTGAAAAGTCAAAGAGTTTTTCCTGTTTCATTCAGGCTGCAAATGACTGCAGGAGTCACATTGTGGTTAATCCCCACTAGCCATGAAAAGTCATTAGCAAGTTGAGCCTGATCCTGCAGTGCTCAGCATCCAGAGACCTTCAGCACCTCTCAGAACTAGCCCCTTTGTGCATGTCTTGTAGAACATTGAGTTGTGCCAGAGTTGCTCGTTTCTGTTCAGTTCCTAAGAGGCCGTGTGAAAATGGCTTTTTGTTTAGGGTCACGCGAGCTCTTCATCTTGTTTTGCCTCAGGACCACTGACTTTGCCTGGCTTCACTCAAAAGAAGTGAGATAGGTGTCAAAATGCAAAGCCTGTTTCTTGATCCTGAGGGATAAATGCTACCCTAAACCAGGGAGATGAACTCTTCCATGTTTGATTTTTATCTTGAACATTGTACATCACCTTTTTACTACAGAGAAAAGAATTATCGTAAAGAGCTGCAAAGTCAAGTATTTTTGTTAGGGAAATACTAGAGGTAAGACTGTACAATTTTAAGTTCATGTCTTTTATGAACATGATCATCGTTAGTTGAAGAACTGCCTAATATTTTTTCAGTAGACCTGCTTTGTTCTTGCTAGAGGATGGGTCGGGAGCAAACGTTGTGCAGGTATTCAATATTTTGTTCTTCACTTTGCCTGTTTTCTTGGGGTCTATATTTTCATTATTAGGTTCCTGCTGCGCTGACAAAGTTACTAATTTAATCAAGGCTTCCTTTTAAATGTTACAAACCCCTCTTCAGTAGTTGTCAGTATCTACATTTCATTGATTGTGAAGGTACCATAAACAAATTTTGTCTTTATTTTCCCGGTTATTTAGATTGATACTGTTATATCTGATAGAGTTCATAAAACGTTTATTTCACTGTCTACTACAATTCAATTGTTTTTTGGGAATGTTTAGGATTCAGTTGGTTTCTACAATAAAATATGGGCAGGTTTTCACCTGCAGTGTGAAATAAAATAAAAAGTACACTTTGGTAGCAAAGATCATACATGAACTTTTAAAAATATCCCTTAATTACGCAATTGTAAAAGTTTTAGGAATTACATTTTTATCTGTTAATAGTTGGAAAACGTGCACGGGGATTTCAGTGATATGCTTAAAAAACTGTGACCTTTAGAAGCTGCTGGCTCAGATAGTCCAGGTTTGCTGAAGAATGCTAAACCTTTTTTTAAAGAATTGGTAACATTAAGGGCATTTTCGTTATTGTTAATGTGGGAGTGCATGTTTTAAGGCATGTGTGTTGAGAAATGCACTTTTTTGATACTGTAGGGAAAGAAATATTTAAGAGAATCACAGCTGACTTGCGGGGAAATTAAAAAAAAAGTAGCGCATGAGGTCTAAAATAGCACCATGACAAGCTTGGCCAAATCAGTCAATGCCAAAATAACCAGGCATGTTTCTTCTGGCTTTTCTAGGGTTTTAATTAGTTTCTCATAGACTTTGTTGTTGTTGTTATTTGCAGAAGAAGACCACTACTGAAAGGCCTCCTTTCAGTTATGTATGGAAGTGAGCTCATCATCTTCTTTAAGAGTTATTATGTGTAGTCTCCTGCACTTGTACCTAAGCAAACTTTTAAGTCTTCTAGAAAACTAGAAGCAAGATAGGGTTGGTGACAATTGCTGCCTGAAACCGATTAGTTTGCTTCAGTAGCTCTCCTGAAAGAAGAGAGGTGTCGCACAGGGCAAGCTGGAAAGTTACGTTTGCACCTTACAGTGCTCTGCCATGGGAATTGGATTTGCCAGACTAGCTGTGCAAACAGGTAGCGTGTAACTCTCCCAAGACACACTTTTCAATACCTCTGGAATCCTTTAAATGCGCGTGTGGCTTTGTAAGTCATAGACTGTCATCTTCAACCAAGTTTGTTGGCCTCGTTCACTCTCTTGAAATGGAGAATCTTAAGGACCTTGTTGCAAGGGATTTTAGAGATGCCCTTGGAACTCTGAAAACAGTGTTAAACAGTGGTCACATTCAGCTACTTCTTGGCTGCCTCAGCCTAGGTACTGCATGATGCAAATAGTTCAATCCAATTAAGTAAGCCGGTATCTGGTTTTGGGTCTTGAAGAAAGTATCGTCAGACAAAAAAGAAAAAACGTTTGGATTTTTTTAAGAGTATTTCCCAAGTATAGCTTTGCAGACTCAGGGCGTTAGCAGAAAGGGTGTTTGCTTGGGTTTGTTTAATCAAATTAAATATTCAAAGGAGAGATGTTCTTGCTCTGCAAAAAAAAAATATGGTGAACACACACTGGAAACCCCCCCCCTTTTTTTTTTTTTAGTAAATTTGTCACTGTTTCCTGCTATACTCTTACATGGCAGCAATGGCAGCAAGGAAATGGATTTGTGGTGTCAGGGAGCCTTCCTGAGGAAGACTAATTGAGTATTGCTACAGAATTCCTATCAAGATACAGAATATCAACCAGTGCAGGTCTTGAAACAATGATGTAGGCATAGTTGTCCTCTGTGGAAAGGGAAATGACTGATATCTTCCCAAAGTCCATTCAACAATTATTTTTACTGACTTTAACACTGCTGACCATCGGTTTTACTTTGCAAATGAAAAATTGAGCCAGTAGTTTATCTGAATTTAATTAAGAATCACACCATAAGTTTGAAGTTCTACATGAGAGTGGTATTTTATGACGAGCCAGTAGCTGTAATGTGGACAAAGGTCTTGGGACTTCCCAAAATAGCTTCATTGAAGCTACATGTGAAGTTTGCTTCCTTTTTTTTTTTTTTTTTGTCATTTGACCTATCAGATATTCTTTGCAGCCTTGTGCCCTACTCGTTTCCAGCTTTGCTCCTTAGTTTCTTTTTTTTCTTTGGCACTAGGATTTGGTACAGAAGGTGTTGACAGAGTACATTTTTTTATTTTTTTTTGGCTAGTAAGGTAATGGTTTTATATTGGCCTCTTCTGTGTGCGAAAGACAAGAGCTTACCATCACTCATTTGTTACATGAGTTTGTAGCCAAGAGCTCACTAGGAAGGATTATTTTACAAAATCATGGAACAATTTTTTGTGGTGTGTAGTTGCTCATTTTATGACAGCTTGAATTTTGAGAGCCATCAGGTTGACTTATGTTTCTTCTAGGTGCTCTCAGTTAACAGCTGGTGCTGTGTGCTGACCCAATTTATGTCACTCAGAAGGTGAATAAAAAGGGGATTTTTGTTGCTGCATGACTTAGAGAGGAGTAAGGGGAAGACTGCAGAAAGACTGAAGGAATGGGTTGTATTGAGAGCGTACCAAGAAACTATAGAGCAGAGGGGAGTGGAACAATGCAAAAAGGTTATTTGACAGAATTAAACTCTCAGATTTGATTAAGAAGAAGTTGTTGTGATTTCAGTGAAAGAGGTTGAAAGAAAATAGGTAAGGAAAGGCTAGAGGGGAAGTGGGGTGTTCTGTGTTTATCACCGTCTCTCGCTGTGGATATACACAAACACACATACATACAAAAATGAAAAAAAGCAATACATGCATATGGATAGCAGCTGCTAAGCAATGTCACGTTGCATTCAGATAACAAGTACCGACTTTAATGAGGCAGGTATTGACGCAATAAATATACATTGTTGCTTTCAAACAGTACTAGAAAACTTAAGAGTCTTCTGAGGAAAGCTTAATCTTTTAATTGGATAAGAGATATAAAAATGGATAATGAATGGACCAACATTCAACACGATCAGGACTTCAGGAAGGAAGAACTAGGCTGAACAGCAGCAAATGTGACTCAACTAGGAATAGTTTATTATGATACGTATAGGTCATGGAAAATATACTATAAGAGGTTAATAAGAGCTGTGCATAATGCTTTAGCCAGGGGAGTCTTGCTAACATGACCATTGAGTCTTTCTGGTACTTTAAAAAGTACCAAGTGTGGCATTAAGTAGATTTCCAGAAGATAAGTCTTAAAGTTTGAGAGAATTTCATTACTGGTTATTTAATCTATAATCCGTACATCATCTCCTAAAAACTGAGGTACCTCTTTCTAAGCATTAACCACTTATGGCTGGAGACTACAGATAGGCACCCAGCAATATCTGGAAAGGATTATTGTAGCACTTTTAGCAACCTCTGGATATGTTATATTTCCTATTTTAGAGTTTACCTGAAACCTTAAAAAGAGAGGTTGGTACAGTACACAGGTTCTATGTCCTTTGTTAGTTCTTGATATGTAACTTTCTGAGAAGTCAGAGTGTCACCTTGTTTTGACTTCCAGTGAGAGTTTGGCACCTGTACTCTCTCTGGTTATTTCAAAGAATATATACTTTTAATGACTAAATATTGTACAAATTCACAGGAAGATATATATGATATTAACATTACCAATCTGTCCTTCTTTCTGATGTCATGATCGTGTAACTTGACTTGACTTGATGTCACTAGGACACAGAATGCTGCTATACCTGTTGCCCAGGACAGTGTTGTACCATTCTGTTTGTGTTCTCGTGTCAAGAGATAATGAACCATGCCAGAAAAGAGAAACCTTGGAAAACAGTGTAATAAATAGAGTAATAAATTAACTAGGGAAATAACAAGATGACTCTTTTTAGGTTCATTTTGTTGAAGGATAGCTTTTCCTTTTATTTTGTCCTGTATGTAATATACATTTTTTTATTAAAAAGTCCTGAAAAGTTTACAAAGTAAACTGCTAGCCTTTTCTTTTCATGGAGCTCTATATCCTTCATCACTCAGCATACATTTCATAAGTTTATCATATGAATACCATTATTAAAATTTATCATATGAGTATATAAGCCAGTGGAGAATACTGTCTCAGATCTTTAGTATCTTCTGTCCTCTGTTTAATACTTGTTGGTTGGGTGGATTTTTTTACTGCGAGAAAAAATCACTCTATATTCAAAAAAAAGGTGAGGAGTGTGTAGTTCAGGTGAATTCACCTTCTCTAAGCTGTTATTCCTTACTTTATGAGAGTTTTTGTGTGTCTAGTCTGTAGATTGGAGGCTGCTGACTTGAGCGATAGAGCCTTCTCTGAAATATCACCACTTGTATGTTTATATACAATTATTGAAATAAGCATTCTCTCAAAAGTTTTTGTTCCTCCTAAGCTGTTCCTTTTTCCCTTTTGAGTTCTGCTGTCTGGATGCATGGATCAGCCTGTCTTCCAAATCAGACAACAATTAGCACAGATAAGATGGCCACAGGGAAATGTCACAACTCCCTGAACGGTATTTCAAGTACAGGAGAGCTTCTCTGCTGTTCAGCAGAGCTTAATGGTTTTAATGGAGCAAAAATAGCAAACTACCTACCTGAGAGATCCTTTAAAGCTTCTTGCAGTCATCAGAGTTGGGGAACCACAGATTTGAGCAGGAGCTCACAGCACTGCTGCTTAGGAAGGGTGCAGGGTCAAATGAGCCTCGCATTCAGTTTCTAAAATTCTCTGTCAGACAGTGGGAAAGTGGCAGTGGTTCAGATGAGACAACAAATGCTGCTCGTTGTGAAACAACTCAAGTTAACTGTTTCTAAGCTGTTCCTATAGTTGCATGGATCGACACACTCCTCATCAACAAATAATGTGGCAAAAACACATCAGAGAAGCAACTGCCTCTGATCCCTCTGATGAGAATGTCACTTTTTACTTTTTTGTGTGTCCCTCCCTGGCAAATATCTCAGTCTTCTAGTGTGTCTGGAAGCACTGCAGTCATTATAGCCTTACAAAGGAGGCTGATTTTATGATGGCTAACTAGTTGAATTAGCATCTGACAGGCATCTGAATAAATGCAACAGTCTGCAGTGTGATTATCTACGTGCAGATGTTTACCAGAACCTTGATATACTCGTAGCTCTCTGACCTAGTAGTTCAAGCACCTGCAATAGATTCTGGTACATGGAATCTGGTACTGTTTCAGAATTCAGTTAGTATCTCCTCAAGTTTCTGCATATCAGAACTGTATACTTGCACACAATACTTGAATGCATTTGAGTATGAAATAATCAATTTTCACAAGAATTAAAACATATTAAGTGCACAAAGTATGATGAGAGAAAGAAAGGCAAGAGTTTAGGAAATATGCCTTTGGATAGAAACTTAAAGTCATTCTAACACAGGAATAGAGGATATGTGAAAGATGTTGATACTTTTCTACTAAACTGATGAGAAGTTGTGCAGCACCAGCACTCAAATACGTTATGCTTTTTGTACAAGGAGCTCAGTAACAAAGTTCACAAAGCAAATACGAACTGGATATGAAAAATCCACAGGGAAAACATTACAAGCAAGGCCATGGTACAGTAGCTCTGCCGCTGCTTAGTGGCTTCATTTTGTTTTCCTGTTATTGCTCGCAGAATGCTCTGAGGACAGCATTTGGCCCGGAGTATAAAGGATTGTTGCCACCTATGTTTGTGGCTGAACAGATGCACATGAAGTGACCTCAAGAGGCTGCCTCCTCTGTTTGGGTGTTTTTGATTGGTTTTGGTGTTGTTTTTTTTAAAGAAGAATGTCTTGGAAACTGCTCCAAATCAGAGAGGGAACATGAAGGGACCTTCCTCAAATAGATTGAATCTGTTCTTCAGCTTTCCAAATCATGCAATAATGCAGTAAGTACCCTGGTACATTCCTTTCGACAATGTGTTGGCAGTAGTTAATCCTCTTTCTATTCAAGAGCCTGGTACAGCTCCACACATTGGAACACTTTATTAAAGACACTCTTTCCCAGGAAAATGCTATGTTCTCTTGGTAATGTAGTGTAGTCAGCTTTCAAAGTGTTAGATTTCAAATTTGGATAGAAAGGTTACTTTTCAGCTCTGAGTAGTCAGAAGTAACAGGCTCCTCTACAGCAATTTCAACAATGGAGGGGCCCTTCTTCGTGCCAGATGTCCTGAACTACTCAATGGAAGAGTGTTTTAGTACATTCTCAAACAAATTAAAAACATTTTCACCAAGAGCCTATATGTGCAATGATATTAATTGAAAGAACAGAGGTAACCATTAGCAACAGTGCGTTCATGGAATGTAGGTATCAAAAGGTGGCAGTATGCTGTTTAGTTGCTTGCCAAGTATATTATTTTCTGCGTACTTAAAGTATGCTGAGAGTTTTCTGTAGCTCCATTATCTCTCCCTGACTCTCTCTGCACTTATTTGTTTGTATCCACACTTACATTTTGACTCAAGTTAAACTGTAAGCTGGAAACATGCTTACGATATTTGGTACGATAAGCTGTAACGGGAATAAATCTATACTGTAGTAGTAATGTCATGACTTTGTTCAGTCTATAGTTGTAAATACCCTTGTGACCAAACATCAGTATTTCTGACAGCTAACAGGAAACAAAGAACGCCACCCATTATTCCACTTAAATTTATCTTTTATTCATTAGATTCTTGTAACTCTTATCACTTCAGTGTTATGTATAGGAAGAAAACTAAAAACCATCAGTAGCATTTAGTCAAGCTATATATGTGTGACTAGAGGTAGTGAAACCCTCAAACATAGCGTGTCTTTGGGTGTGAGGCACGTTACAAATCCAGTCTGGTGTAAACTCAGTTTTCTACTTGTAAGCAAAATATCCTATGTAGAATTGATAGTTTGCTGCAGTGGAACTAGAAACTTTACTCTGCCTTGAGTTAACCTTTGCATTCCAAATTAACCCTAACACCAGGGAAGCTTATTTCCTTCAGTATTCTGTTCAAGATGCTCAAATGCCACCAGTCTCTGGCTTATTTCCCAGGCATTTGGTCAGTTCAAGAAACTGAACTGCTGCGTATTTTTAAACAACAAAACAAACCCAAAACAGCTACAACAAAAAAAAACCCACAAACTCAATAACTACAATAAATCTTTTTCAAACTCTCATCAGTTTCTCTTTTTTTATGAGATCCAAAGCAGTTAATGATTTGTATCTTGACATCTCTGTGCAAGACAGATCTCTTTTACAGCAAACTTTCACATGGTCTTAAGTTGTTGGCAGAGCAACTCAAAGTTACTGTGCTGAAAAGTGATCCTGCATTCTGGTTACCTACAAGTACCTCCAGTTTGCACTGGCAGCTGCTGTGGTCCTCTAGATTTTGGGGGTTTTTTTCTATCAGGATCGTTGGTTTTTATTCCCTTAAATGCATGATGATTTCTGGAAACTTCTATTTATTTAGAGAACATTAGAAAGCTTTTCTGAATGCAGTATCTTTTCCTCTAAATCCCCTGCAAGGTAGGTAAGTTGGCAGCAGTTTTTTGGAGATGGGTACATTCGGGCCTTAGGCTGGTGGCAGGAATGAATTCTAGTGGTGAAGTTTCTAGGCCTTCCAATGAAGTGTTTGTAAAGATATTTCTCTTCATTTAATTTGAGGGGATTTTACTTGAAGATCCTCAGCTTTGATATATATAAAGAATTTATTCCCCCCCCACACAAGTATGAACCAAACAAGCTGAGCTCTAGAATTCATTATAGAGCTCCTTTCTTCCAAATGCTTATTATTTCAAAACGGAGAGTATCACTTACAGTGCTGATTTTACTGCTCTTGTCCTTTATCGTTTCCTGCATTAGGAGGTGAGAACAAGGTAGTGCATTTGCAGTGATAAAAGAAGGGAAAGACACAATAAAAACTACACTATCTTTTCTTTTTTTTAATCATCTATGTGATTTATACAAGACCATGGCAACTTTTAGATAGCAGCTGAGCTGGTGAGGGGCAAGAAACTGTGATCGGCTCTGTCATCTTCTGGCCTTTGGATGCATCAACCTTATTTTTTGGATGCAGGGAGGAATCACGTATTTCTAAAACACTCCCCCTTTTTGTTTTATTTAAGTTGAATAATAAAAGGCTAAGAGCAGATGGGAGCAGTCAGGCTGAACTGAGGCTTTGTGAGAAGAATTTTACGTTCTCAGTGCCTCCTCCTTTCAAAATCTGCATCTGCTGCTGCTGTTTCAGATGGTTTCGGCAGGAAAGCTAGGGCCCAGGCATTAGGGAGAACCGCTTTGTGCCTGCTGAGGAAATCACT
Organism: Trogon surrucura; assembly: GCA_020746105.1. Classification (NCBI taxonomy): domain Eukaryota; kingdom Metazoa; phylum Chordata; class Aves; order Trogoniformes; family Trogonidae; genus Trogon; species Trogon surrucura. The sequence continues at coordinate 15,232,728 of CM036626.1, forward strand.
GCTAGCCTCGGAGCAAGGCTTTCTCTTCCTTGGAATCTATTCTTTGCATACTTTGTGTGTTATAGTTTAATTATATGTTCTGGACTTGTCACTGCTCACTTTCTAGGGGAAAGACTCAACCATTCTGCTTGAACTAAGAAAATACAAAACAATCTACAACAGTATATTTAAATACTGATTGTGGTGCTAACAGTTCAAGTTGATTGGCAGCGCACGTCTCTTATAAATGGCCACAGCAGGGATAATTGTGTTGAGGCCATTAATGTGCCATTTATTTTCTATGGCGCTCTTTACAAAGGAATTGGGCCAGGATTTTTGGACTGGTAAGGTAGGTGTGTCTGCTGTTTGTGACTTCTCACAGAGCATTCAGAAAAGACTGAGCATTGACTTGCTGCAGACAGCTTCCAGGAACTGGTTGCTTTGAAAAATCCTCATCTTGAATCTTGACTGAGAATTGTGTTCTTAAGGCAAAGTTGTCTTTTCGTCCATGAAACATTGTAACCGAGAGAGAGAGTAATAACTTTAATTTATCAAAAATTGTTATGCAGTTGGGGAAGAACAACGTAGTTATTCAAGTGACTGGCTGCTGAAATGGATTACTTAGACAGCTGGACCTGGATTATGGTGAGAGTCTGAAGCAATTTGACAAGGTCTGTTTGAGCCCGGCGTATGCCAGTGTGGCCATTGTACACTTCCATCATGCTGTCTGTCTTGCAGCGTGGTGGCAGTGCCATGGAGTTATTATTGAAAGCTTTCCATGAGCTTTTCTTCCCCCTCAGCACACAGTTCTACAACATTTTCTTTTGGAAAAGAATTGTTACTTATGTTTAGGGGCATGTGTGTGTAAAAGTCATTCAGATATGCAGGAAAATATTGGTTTGATGGAAGCAGTTTTGTTTTTTTTTTTCCAGTGAAAATAAAGCTAAATAAAAAAAGATTCCATCTCACAATTACTGTGGCCAAACACAAACACTTCGTTGCATTTTTTTTTGATTGTGTGTTTTCTTGGTTTAGTTTTCTTTTTCCCCTTAAAAAACCCACCCCCAACCACTATTAATTTTTAAATGTAGTATGCCACTTGAAAATAAAAATTAGAACCTTTCTAAGAAAACCACAGTTAACATTCTTTAGGCTGCCCCTGCTTGTCCTAAGAGTTTCTCTCACTTAACCTGATGGTGAGGTTCAAACTGAACTTGAACTGATCTCTTTCCAACCTACAGCTTTAAGTCCGTATACCAATACTTTAAAAAAAAACCAACCAAAAAACAAACCCCAGAACTGCAAACAAAACAATCAATTGCAGCTAGAGGTTAGGAATTATAGATAATGCATACTTAGTGTAATTGCAGAAAAGTTGGATATGTGTTGTCTCCCAACAAAACTATGTGATTTTGTCAGCATTTAGTGGCCGGCCCAGCCCTAACCTAGAGTGTAAATGTGCTGACTATGTTGTTATGTGCCAACAGGCTGATAATACGCTGCTTTCTTTCCGTAGGATTGCAAAAGATCAGTGTTGACTCTACAGCAATGTTTTCTTGATATCAGCAGCTGCGTTTGTCAAAGCTGTTCCTCCTTAATCCTGGCAGAGCAGGAATCTTACTGGTGGGTTAAGATTGTTGGTCTGTTAGGGACTTCATGGAAGCACTCGTGCTCAAATGAGGGAAACTAAGATGTTTATTGGCTGGTTCTTTTCCATCACAGTTAATTACATTTTGAAGCTTTTAGTCCATTTCCCAAATCTTTTTTTTTTTTGGTTTAAAAGAAACCTTTTCAGTACCTGCAATCAAAATAGGTCTCTGCAAATACCTGTTCTTTGCTTTGTCATCAGGTTTCTGTGGTGGACTATTTACTCTTAATGTGTCTTTCAACATGGTTATCCATAGCCTGTTGTCAGTACTCATCTGCCTTTTGTTGCCTGGACCCTGTTTAATCATATTATACCACTTCTTGTCTTAGTTCGCTTGCAAGTAGCACCCTCACATTCAAGGTGAGCTTAAGAGTTCAGGGATTTCTTGTGCTCTTTGAATGAGAATTTGTAAAGAGGGTGGATGTCGTTGTAAGTTAAATCCCACATGATATCATCTGTCAGCTTGCTCAGAACTTGAATTGTAAGGATCTGTTTCATCAGCCTTTCTGTTTAATTACGGCTCAGTGATGTTATTTTCAGTTCTAGACTGTAGGTGTAAACTATGTCCTTCCCCTTCCTAATTAAAATGTATCCTTCCTTAAAAGCTACCTCTCTTCATTTTTGAACACATTGTCATGACGTTTCTTTAGGTTCTTTGCAGGTCTTAGCAGGCTGAGGGTGTTCCATGCTAAACCACTTCTCTCTCAAACTAGATGACGGCAGAAGCTTTGCAGAGCAAAACTAGTTACTGGACGTTGATTTCTCTGCTGTGCTAAATTTTGTCCTGCCTTAGCTAAGCAGTAACCTTTAGGCAAATATGTTGCAAATGGCTGCACCGCTGGGCTGCAGCAGGAATAGCAATCGCAGCTCTTGAAGCATGTGAAAGGCTGAATAGGTGCTGCAGCTTCTCTTTGGCCCTCTGAAACCCTTGGTGATAGATCTTTTCATTTTCCCACCATATCACCAGCTGGTGACGTCTTCATTCTCCTACTCCCATTATTAGAGACAGGTGAAGGAACTTCCCTTCATCTTCAACCTGCTGCTGGTGAAAGCAGAAAAAACAAGACCAGATTCCTCCCCAGCTACTCTCAACATTATTTTCTTTATGTGTAGCCTTGAGTTACATGATCTTATTATATATGTGCTAAATAAATCACCTCGGCCAAGGACTGAATCAAATGTGAAAGGAAGAATTATTTCGTACAGGTAATTGAAGGCTGGACTTCTTTTAACTTCATACTCAGATCTTAACCTAAATGTATTTTAATTTCATTATAGACATCTGTATAGCTATATGCATGTTAATTATATGTATAGTACAGCGATTATTATCATAGGGCTTTTAGCGATGTTAGAATTCCTGTGAAATTCAGTTAATTTGGTTTCATTCACAATATCTCTGGGAGTGAGGGTGGTGTAAGTCTAGGGTCTCTGAGGTTGTTAAAAATAATACGTATTACAGATTTCAGAGAAAACTTTATTGAGGATAACTGATGTAAGGTTGAATGTTTGAAATTTTTATGTGAATGTGTATGTGTGTGCATAGATGTGAGCAAATGCATTTATGGAAACATGCATGGAATGAGCCGTGACCACTCCCTATAGAGCCTGGATTCAGCTGATAAAAGGCATGAATGACGCCTTCTATGTGTATAATGAATAAATGACTAATTGCTTGCTTTAAGTCATTTAAAAAGGATGAGGTCTTTCCAGATCTTTAAATGTATAGAATTTAAATCCCTATCAATTTCTGACCTCGTGTACCAATTAAATCATAGTTTTATTGTTTTGGAAAATTGTGATTCCTGGAAAAAAAGTAGTCTTTTAATTATCTGTAAAGTTTCTTTCAGGCTTAAGAGAAATTGAAAAGTCTCAAGAGAGTTCATAAAATCATTGAGCGCTATAGGAGTAAATTTTTACTCTGGCTTTTAAACTCTTCATCCATACAACCAGGAGTGCCCATGTTTTATTTACGGGCTGGTAAATAATTTACATTTTGTTTAATCTGAGTGTTTATGTAAAGTAAAAATAAAAGGGCATAAGAGGACTGCGCATCTCCCGGATAAGAACATCATTTGTATATATAAAAAAACTTCTTGTGAATAAAATGCTAGCCCAGATTTCTGGAAACCAATACTGAAGCCTGGTTTGCCAGGTTTCCTGTCTGAATACTAGCAATTAATTTGATTTTTCTCTTTCCAAATGCTTTTAAAAAAAATCACAAACCATCAAAACTCTTCAGTATCCTGTTTACATAGTTAGTAAATACATTGGCCCGGGACTGTGAGTTTTTCCATCCAGAAAACGGTGTGGTGCTTCAGTTTTGAGAACAAATGTTTTAAAATAATAGCTTCAGTTACAGAAGAAAGTTTTTGAAAGTAAATGTTACAAGGTAAAAATACTGTTTCAAACTTTTTTCCCCCTGTAAAAAAAAAAAATTATTGAAAAAAACATTTTTATTGAAAAAAATATTTATTATTGGAATGTTGTATTTTGGGCCTCTGTATGTCAGTTATGAATTCAAAGAAGTTTGTGAGGGAGTTGATTTTTACTTTATACAAAAGCTATTTCTAAGTGTTTATTATTTTGTCACTGACCTGGAAAAATTCAAGTGCTGTTTTACTTCAATATCTTTTTTGTTGTTTTCTGGAAGGCGAAGGGTGCTAGCTATATCTGATGGAATTGAACATATTGGGAATCTTCGCTGGGAACTAGCACTGTGCCTCCTTGCTGCTTGGACTATCTGCTATTTTTGCATTTGGAAAGGAACAAAATCTACTGGAAAGGTGAGGTCTAAAATCCTCTGCAGCAGTTGTGTTGTGACTCTCATGTGCTCCAAACCTATGTTGTCATTTATATTTCTTTAAATCGCAGTGATGGAATTTTACGTGCATCTTACATTGCTGTAGGTAACTGTGCTCAGGGGGTACATAAATTGGTAGTACTAAGTAATTAAGAATGAGTCCTATTTTGCATTGGTTTGTTCCTCTTGGTTTTCATGGTTTGTTTTTTTCACCAATTCTGTTAGATGCGGCTGGTTGCCTTAGTTGTGCTTTGGGTTTGTTCCTTTAGCAGACTACACCACTGGCCAGTCCTTGAAGCCTGAAATCAGCACTGGGTTATGTTGATGCCTGTGCCTGAGGTCACCAAAATTTGAATCCTGTCCCAAACTCACAGGAGTCAAAACTCCCGGTGACATAGGTAAATCACACACATAAAGAGAAAGAATTTAGAAATACAAGGGACCTACAACAAATGCAAATGCAAAACCAAAAGCAGAAATAATAAAAAAAACCTCAAAGAGATAAAGATGGACATACTAGGGGGAAAAAAAGATAAATATTTAGTCCTCCTGTAACTTTTCGAGTCAATGTCATTCCTTACTGGGCACCCAGCAGAGAGACACAACTTCCCAGGCTCAGCAAGTCACGGCATGATGGAGAGGTTGCCCCTGGAGTAGGAGCAGATCTAGTTCTCATATTGGAACCAACAAGTACAAGGAAGAAAAATTGGTGGACTTGAACATGTTGTGCCTTTAATTTTCAATTGTTTATTACTTAGTTTAGTTGGATTTTTTTTGTTTGTTTCTGTTTTAGTAGCCTACAGTAAGTGAAGTGTTTGAAAGGTAGCATGTGGTTATTTGTTTTGAAAATGTCGGAGTGAAATTTTTCAACTTTTGCAACCACACACACCCTTGTTCCTGTAAAAATTTTGGCTGAAACTATTTGCTGAACTCTGTATTTGCCAACTGCGTCAGTCAATCTGGTACTGCATTTTTCATCTAAGTATTTGCACTTAGATTTATGCACACAGATTTATGCAGTCCTGCTTTTATCAAGTCACTGCAGGAAAAATGCTGAGAAAGACTGTCTAGGGATACAGATAAGCATGAATAGTTTAGAGGAAAGAGAGGGGGGAAAAAACCTGAAGAGATAAATACAGAGAAGCAAAGGCTATATAAGGGAATGACAAGATAAATGTCCATATGTCTTTGAAGCATGCACTCCAGGGAGGTACAGAAGTGGTTTGGAGTTGTCTGAGGAGCTACAGCTGGCAGTGAAGAAATGAAACTGAGCAAAACTAATTTTCTTTTTTTCCATCAGAAAAAATGTCTGAGGATGGAGATCTATTCTACCATAGCATAATCTGACCCAAGGGTGGAGGAAAAAAACGTGTCTTGTGAAGGCACGTGTGTGCATGCAAGATTGTGCAAAACTGCACTGTACTTAAGTAGCATTGGTAGAAATCATTTGCTGATAGGGAGAGGCTCTGGTGTTTTGGGAAAAGATATATCTTGTATTCCTGCATTACTGTGGTTTAGATTCAGATTTTTCTTGTTCTTTATATGCCTATCACACAAGATGCCTTCAGTTTATACCATTTCCCCAGCAACAGATCTTGGGGTTTTTGGGTTTTTTTTTGTTTCCTGATAGCTTAGCTAAAACCTCAACTTACAGGTGGAATGTTTTATTTGACTTGATTTCAGTGTGATTTTGATAACTACCTTTCTGATGAGGGAGAGGTGAAACAACCTGAGAAAGAGACGTCTTGCCCACTTGAAATGGGACGATAAGAACGAACCAGAAATAACTAGCAGCCTTGCAACAGAAGTGCGAAGAAAATGGAATTAATACACAGCATTCAGCTTTATAGGTCTGAAGGTTAAAAAAATTAGATCAGGGTCCTGTAAGAGGTAGACTCATCCTATATTTACACTATTTAGATCAGTTTACCATGTGCAGCTGTTCTGTTTCCAAACTCTGGAGGAAGCAGATTGGTAGATTCCTGTGTTCCTCAGGAGATACTGTGCTACTCAGCAGTCTGCCTGTGCAGAGGGTCCATTGCTTCTCAAGAAATATGCAGTTAAGGATCTTTCCTAGCCAATATTGATTGATTTTTTTTTTTTTCCCCTCCTAGTTCTGTTCCAGTAATTAGTGAGAAAAGCTTTTTACTAGATAAATGTGTGACTGTGCAATTGGTTTCCAGCGATATGTTTTTTTTTTTTCCAGACATAAATTCCCTTTTGAGATGTAGTTAATTATTTTAATGTTCTTACACTTGCCACTTATTACAGCCAAAGCCACTGGAAATGTGTGCCGTCTCGCTACCTTCCCAGACCAGCTAAACAAAGACACAGCGCTCAGGTGTTGTGGATGTGACAAAGGCATTAAATGCTCTGAAATACAGATGACAGAGAAGTCTTCAGGGCTGTGCTTTCCATTTCTAATGCATTGGCATTTCAAAAGTTCATGTTGCAGTTCATCCAGTCATAGTCCTTCACACTAGGTTGAATTTATGATGTGCTCATTTCCAGGAAACATTTAAAATTGGCTTCTAGATTTTTATCATAACAGTAAAAATGGTTTTAGCCTAGCCTTTTAAATTCGTTGTATAGTTTAATTGGTTTGAATAATTTCAATGAAAGAACACATTTATTCAAAGCAGAAAAGTTCTTAAAGTTTTATGACCTTTGGCAACATTTTCAGAGGAGGGTGCCTCTGGGACAGAATAGCTAGAGAGAAAGAGGACAGGGAGACAGGAAGACAAGATGGAGAAGGGGAGAGAGAGACTTACCATCTTCACACAGTTGTGCTCTGTGAAATATTCAGGAGGTTGGTTTACTCTTTTCCTCTTTTTACTCTGCATCCTAATGCACAGTGAAAAAAAAATCCAAGCCTTAAAAGCTGTTCAGGAAATAAAACCATCATTCTCCAACAAGCACTACCACAGAACTCATCTACCCAGATTATGAATATTTAATACTCTAAGATATTAAATATATTGAATGTAACATACAGTTTAACTCCAAATGAAGTGCTTGTGACACTGTTAACAGGATGTTTCAAACTTTTCCATTACTGTACTTGAAAGTCATCACTTTCTCACAAAACATTTTAGTTTTCTGTTCCAACAGATATGTGATATCAAAATAATTTCCAGTGGTTCTGGCCACTTTCAGGAGAAACGTATTTGTGCCTTCTCTGAGGTTCTTGCTGTTAATTATTGAATCTTAGATCTGGAGTTATTTCCATACTAGCTTTCACATTTAAAATGTTGCAGATGCACTGAATGCAGAGTCTTTGGGAAGCTCAAAATCTAAAGCAGAAGAATATGACAATGTAACTTTATAATGTATTGCAACTTGCTGAGCTTGGTGTAATACAGGATATTCATCTTATGCAAAAGTTTTTTCAGTAGCTAGATCAAATGTTTCCAGAGATGAGGTAAGAATTGTGTAAAAGACTGAAGAAAGTTTTCCAACCTGAGTTGTTCTATGGTTCTAGGATTCTATGATTCTAAGTTAATTTTCTGAACAATTAAATATCGTTCTAGACTTGATTATTGGGACTTGGTTTAGTATCTCATTTTTCCAAAGTATTTTTGATTGCTAATTATGACAATTCTGAGCCTTTCTATAATGTGTATACCCACATAGTTGCCGAGTCTTGCTAATTTTTGATCTTGATATAACATTGATGAAATCTTCGGGTATGGGGAACCAGTTCTTTTTTTTGGATCTTGACTATCCATTGATTCATTTGAATAAGTGTTCTTGTGCTTTAAACTTTGAGAAAAGGACACCAGAAGTTCCTTATCTGTTTTTCCTAAATTGCTAGTTGAAGGAAGTAACAGTAGTATTTTCTTTTTTTCAAATAACAATCACTTCTCTGAGCTAATAGTGACTCCTCACTTGTAGCAACTTCTGCACTGTGGCTTTTGACTTAAATAGAGGTGTTATGGTAATCTCTGTTTTATTCATCAGCCCAACGCTCTTCTGTTCAAAATCCTTGCTTACTTTCTGAATGCATCAACAAATCCTTGTCTGGTGCTGATATTGTCTAGTTTGGAACCCTGTCTGGTGTGTAGATTTATAGAATCACAAAAATGTACAGGTAGGAAGGGATCTTGGGAAACCTCTTGTCCATCCTCTTGGTCAAAAAAAGATCGACACTGAACTCAGAACAGTTTTCTTAGCACTTTGGCTGCATCTTAAAAAACTGAGGGCAGAGGTTTCACATGCCTTTGGGCAACCTATGCCAATACTTAATTGCCCTCATGATATGAGTCTTTTCTTAATTACTTCTTTCTTGCGTGTGGGTTTATTCCAGTATAGAATTTTGCTACTGAGTTACAATTTTTTTTTGCTTAGCTTGTTATATTTGTCATCCACTCTTGATTAAAACACATTTTTGTATTGTCTGTAGCAATGGCTTGAGTGCCTGAAATTATTTATGCATACAAAATGGCTTTTAAATACTTCTATACTAATAAGCTAAGCTAGTAGCTGGATTTTTTTTTAATTTTATTTTTTTATCTTGAGTGATTCTTTCATGGTCACCATCACTGGCCTGTTCAAGAAAGGGAGTGGCAGCTAAGCAGCCTGCAGTCTGTCATGCAGCCGTGGGACAATTGCATGATTATTAGGTTTTCCATTTGTTTTTTATTGCATTATTGTTATTGCATGATATGCTTCTGCTCTCTGTGCTGTGTAAAAGAGCACTGCTTATGCCCACTCTCTTGATGAGGAAGGATTGAATCAAAAGTGTTAAAAAGCAACCCACAGTCTTGCTGTCACTTTCAAGTGTGGATATTAGAACTTTACCACACCTCCAGCTTTGTGTTTTCAAGTGTGATATCTTATGTTTATAAGCAAGCCACAAAGAGAAAAGCAAAACTCCCAGTAAAAGGGAAACTGATATAATAATGACTAATAGATTCAGATCCAAAGGCTGGTTTATGCTGTATTTGGTGTGTAATAAGTGCCATAAACTGCTCGTCTCCATATGCAATATTTTTGACACATCTTGGAAAATCAAGCTAAGACCCTTTCAGTGTTACTGCGAAGAGTTGGACCTAATGAACAAATAATGCAAAGTCTGCTGAAGGTTTCAACAGGTCTGCCAAAAGATATTATAGATAAACATTGCCAAAGACAGCTTCTTACAGAATATTCATAACATATAATGTTGCCATATGAGTATATATCCCAAAACATTTTGCCATGTGTTCTGTGGCAATAGAATACGGTATTAAATAATGGTTTGCTTACGAAAAGCGGACAACAGAAAAAGCTTATATTTCTTACAAAATAGTTAGCTGCATTCAGATTTACAGTGCATTCCAATTTGTTCTCTGAAACCCTTCCATAAAGAAATTTATGTAACACCAGTAAGTGTAATTATTTTGGATATAATTTGCCTGCATAATGCTGATTTGAAAAAAAAATCTGCATAGCTGGAGGAAAACTGCTTTTGGTTTGGGAAACATTTAGTAAATAACAAAAAATGTAGCGTCAGCTGTAAAACTGGACATCAGGTTTTGTCATTTTATGACTCATCACAGTGGGTTTTGAGATAAGGTGTTAAAAGATTACTGTGTTATTTAGGTTTAGAATATCTCATTGCTTGTATGACCACTCAGATCAAGCCCCATGTATTTGGGGTCTTATAAAATAAGTATCATAAAGACTATACTTCTATTATTTTGCCAGAGCCAAACCCAGATAGTTCTCCCACACTGTTTTGTACTTCTCCACTAGTCACTGGCCAATATTCGATGAGAAATTCTTCTCGCGTTGTGTCAGGATCATCTGGAAGAGGGGCAAATCTCATGAGGGTCCATTCTTGTTAAGTTTTTTTGGACCTAATTTATATATCGTAGAAAGAGGCTTTGGAAATCACTATTATTCTGTCTGATTCTGACTTCGGATTCTTTTGATCCTTTCCCACTCTCTGTTGAGTTCCCTGAAGTTCATCATCATCCTGGTCTTAGAGACAACTTTACACTGTCTCTCCACTTGGTATACTTGAAAAAAACAATAGGAGAGGCTTCTGAAAACAGAGGGTGATGCTAGAAGGTAAGGTCGGGAATGTTGTGCTGACTTGACACAAGAAGGCATCAGCTCTTTCACAGGTATCAAGTGTCTTTATCCAAGAATCTAGAGGAGCAGACCAAGAGCTAAGAGGCTGTGTCCCCTGTAAAAAGCAGTGGATGTTGCTCTAAAAGTTGCTTGTTTTTTCAGATCCTAATCCGCTTTGACAATGTCTTGCACACTGAGTCATCAACTCTGACCTGAAAATATGCTAGAAAATATTAATATGGTTCTGTCTATCACTTGCTACTCCTTTTCAGTCTGTAGGCACTCCCTTAACCATAGCACAGAATGTGTTGCTTAGAGGTGGTGCTGTGCTCACCTCTGTTAGTGCAATGTGAGAAAAGGCAGCAATAAAGCTACTCTCTCTATGTAACATGAGCTATGTGAGATGTTTGATTAAATAGTCTGGCAAGTCAAAAGCTAAAATAATAGATTAGTGATTACACAATATTTCCTATCAAAGATTCATGACTTTTCTTCTAACTTATCATTGGATACCCTCATATTATCCTTTGCGTCTCTAAAAGCAATGCTGGTTGGCTAAGAAAATAATTTGCAGTAAACTGTCAGAAATGTACTTCCAAGCTTTCTTGGTGATGTAGTTATCATATATAAACATAAAAGTATGAGGCTCCAATTTTTTACTTGACACTTTGATTATTCATTCAAATATTTCACTTTCTACCATGGCATCACTGTAAACATCTTAGCAAAGCAGAGAGCTTTCTTTTCTTAAAGGAGCAGCAGTACTCCTTTACCTACCACAGGCAAGCAGAATATGGACTTGAATATGTGTAAGTGATGGCATAATTTCTTATTTTCCTCTATGCTATTGATGTTTTCCTTTTTCCTTTGGATGTGCATGGTGCCTTAACCTGTAATGTTCTCCATAGCTTTTTTCTGCTTAGTGGTTCTAGTGGGAGCCTGTCTCATTCTAAATGTTGTCTGGCAAACCTGGTAAGATTCCATATGGACTCACAGCTTTTTCCTAGTTTGAGTGTTTTATCTAAGCTTTACACTTAAAGCTTAGACAAGGATCTTGTAAAGGCTGCTAAGGGCATTTTATGGCTGTGATCAATATGAGGGTCTTAAGCTGGACTTTTTGATGTTAATTCTTCATCTGTATGGCTGTTGTCCTTCCCAATGCTGCACTGTTCCTTATTTCTTAATTAGCTTCATTGATCGGTTTGATTTGCTGAGCTGAATGCAACAAAGGGCCATTTAACTGTAAATTGACAAGTTTTATGGACGTGTATATTAATTTTATGTGTTAAAACACCAGAGATAAGAGAAAACAACATACGGTGCAGCCTGTTTGACCAGGGCATCTGGACCTATTAACAGTAATAGAAAAATGTCTTGGTAAGTAGTTTTGACATCGTTAATCTGTGAATGTGATGGGCAGGGAAAAATCACTGAAAACTCAAAGACCTTTTATAATGAACAAGATGACCAATGAAATGTACTAAAATTAGCATCCATATTTTAGCAAGGTTTAACTAAAGGTGTGGAGCCCTGTTTTTTTTGCTCCTTTGAGCTTCTCAAGACTTTCTGTCCCAAGTTGCAGTTCTGACAGGCCTGAATAGTTTGATACAAAGTAAACATAGGAGCTGCGAAGAGTTTTTTTCCAATAAATCAAGCTCCCTGCTGGGCATTGCTACGGGGGAAAAAAAAAGTAAATAAGGCTGCAACTATATTTAACTACTGGTTACATTTTATTTTTCATTTTTCTGTTGAGGAAAACCTGAGAATCAGTGTGAATACTTTAAAATACAAGATGTAGGCTGTCACGCTCTGGCTGGTTGAGTGTAATGTTACCTTTCACTATTGAACTCTACGTATTCCCTCCCTTACCTCTCTTTTTATTGTCATGCTCCCTTCTCCACCTGCATTTGCAGTGCTGGGGAGTGTAGGATGATTTATGGGTGTTTCAGCGTTTGTTCCCCAAGATAACTTCATTATCCAGGTGGGAGACAATAGGGGGTACAGTAACAGTAAATTTTCCCTCTCCCCCCCCAAGTTTCTATTTCTTTGTATTTTATGATTAGTTTATATAATTCTCGGATAGTTGAGATGTTTTCAATTTTATGCTCAGAACTTCAAGATTTGAATGCTTTTCCCCTTCATTCCAAGCCTTAGGTTTTGCAAATCATATGCCGATGCCGTCAGGTTAGAGTGCATCCCCATGGCAGAAGACTGACCCCACAAAGCTTCCCACCACAGGGAAGACCGGCAGCTTCCATGTCAGCCTGCATACACCTGCTCGAGCTGTCCTGTTTGAGTGCAGACCTCTTCTCTTAGGCTAGACAGGGCCACGGGTTGATTTTCTTTCCCTGTCTTCACACAGGTCTCTGCTTGGCCCTTCTCTGTAGCTTCCTTGCTTCTCTTGCATTGTGCACCTCTATAAAACCTCGTTTCTCAGCCCAGAGTGATAGTTTTTCAACTTGCACACATGGTTCTGGGGTGATCTGCAGTGCGCTCAATTTGGATCTAGCTTTATTTTCTATGAAATAGTTTATTGCACTGTTGGCAGACCTGAATAGCGCTGGTGTTTTTGACTGGATAATTTTGTATCCATTGAGAGAGGACCCAGATTTACATCTCTTTCACAGCAGCACATCTTTGTTGATGACAGAGTGCCTTCTAATTTACAATTGTGCAGAAAGGACTGGCATATGGACGTAAACCAAGGAAAATAATTGAAAAGAGTATACTGATCTTGTTGAAATGTGAGCAGAAGATAACTCAGTTTGTCAAGACTAATGCATGTGTTGAGGGTTAGCGCTGGGACACCTACTAAATGCTGAAAGAGGTGGAAAATCTGCTAAGGATATGGATGTTTGTTTTCTTTGAGCTGGTTACCAGCGAGACACTGCAAGGTATCCTGTTTGCTCGAAGACCCCAAATTCAGGGATGGACTTTTCATACCTTTTACCCATCATTTTCTCTGCCCTCCCATCAGGAGTTAAGCCTTGCTTGCCAGCGGTTAAGGCTCAGTCACTAGTCCCAAAGAAAATTTATTTCTCAATAGCAGGCTATATAAAGGACTTAATGGATTCAATGAGGCAGAAAGAAAGACTAAAAGGACAGAAGAGAAAAAATAAGAGAAAGATGTGTGGAAGAAAAAAAAAAAGAAAGAAGGAAAAAAAGAACTGGGGCCCATTGTAGGAGCCCAGGAAAAGGAACTAGGCAGCAATGATTGTATCTCCTGAAGTGTCTTTTGTTTTAGCCTAAAGTAATAGCAAAGAATAGCCCTTCATGGCGAGGCTTTAACACTCTGTCCAAGACTGATCTCTGTATTCAAAGGGGGAAAGTAGAACATTCATGAGATGCATGCAGAGTTTCTGCTATCCGCCTCCTCTGTGTGAGGTTTTAAAACAGCTACTGCAGTATTTTTTTTCACTCTCCTGTGCACTGAGCATTTAAGGACACCTCGGATTTGTTAAAGAATGAGATTCTGGTGCCTCTCACAGTGGTTTTCCCGAACTTGTTTGGCAGCTGGGGAAAGTAGCAGATAGTAAACTTAAATCAGAGTCATATCTTCATGACTTCGTTCCTTCCTGGCTGCATCTTAACAGCAGAGATCCATTTTTATATGAATACTTACTTAGACTGGATCTGAGCCCTGGTCCACAGTCCAGGCAAGTCAAAAGTGTGTTTCAGTGCACTGAAGGACGGCTCGGGGCACATGCAGATGTGAGAGGTTTTGGGCAGAGCAATCACCTGATCTGTCAACCTAATGTATGAAAAGAGGGAGGGTGAGGGGACAGGGAAGGCAGAGGGTGGAAGAACAGCTGTGATATCTGCAGTGGTAATGCAGGGAAAGTTGCTAGAAAATTAATGACAAAGCTCAAAAGGCATAGACTAACTGAAGAGTCCTTCTAGGAGAAATGCATTGATTGGCTGAAGGTAACATAGCCAGGTTTATTTTTTCCCATTGTGGCTTCCAGATACTTTTTAGCCCATTAACAAAGATACACTGACCCAGTAAAAAAATACTTTAGAAATGCAGTAGTTCAGTCATTTGTGCCTATATGACTCCTTCACATTTAATTTCTCTTTTCACAGAATCTGCTTGTCCTTAGCAGTTGTCTTACCCCTCACCTAAAAAATCAATTTGTGAAAAAAGCCATACAGATGAAGATCAAGTAGTAATCAAAATGTTGTTTAATGTGATCATTGTTGATGTATGTGTGTCAGTGTTAAACCGTTATTCCCTCAGGTGCATGACAGACTGCTTATATATGCAAAACATTACTTCATAAAAATCTCAACAGCTATAAATCACAAAACTGTTTGTGTGATTGCACAGGTCATAGTCTCTTTATGTATGTACAGAAATGTCTGTATTGCTTTTGTTGAATCTTTGTTTATATATTTGGAATATTGCTTGCACCTTTTCCTCGGCAAGAGCAGACAGGGTATCTTCTTGGTCCCTCGACTCGAATACAAAAACACGAGAGTTGATATCCATGTATTGCAATGACTCTCTTAGTATGCTTTAATTTCATATTTCTTCAGCCAAAGTAGATATAATCCTCTGTTCTCAAACAGATAGATAGTTTGTTCTCAGCTAGTGCTAATCTAAATAGCTTCAAGTTTGATTCACTCTTTGCAACTGACAAAGCAGTTTATAGGTATCCGTCCCCATGGTGCTGTATGCAAAGGTTAGTGGTATATCAAATTCCTGGCAGTGGGAAGGCAGTCTCTTTAGTTTTGCAGTCAGTACAGGACAGATTTTTGCTTCTATCTACAATGTAAAGATGTCTTTGTAGTAGAAGTTTTGTTTACAAGGCTGTTCTTGTGAGATTTACAAACTTTAATTCTGTAATACCACTCTGGTGTCAGCTCACGTGGATTGAATCCAAACTCGGTCTTCAGAATGGGAAAGCTTAATGAAATAAATTGCTACATGAACAAAGGCAGCTTCAGGCAGTTACTGGTGCTATGTTGGTAATTAAAACACATGCCCGAGAGGCGAGTTGGCTGCCTATTCACTTCTGCTCCTTGGGGAATGAAGAATCTGTGTTGAAAAAACATCCTGTGCTTGATCGCATCATATGTGGAAAGCGTAAGGCACTGCTCTAACGGTCTGGTGCAAAGAATTAACGGTAATAAAAACTTCTGTGGATATAAAATGTGCTTGTTGCTGAGATAACATTGTAGTTCAGGTCAGTAAGTATTTTTGGGGTTTAGTTTGTATGTCACTTGCTCCTGGAGTGCCTCTCTGAGGTTAGAATCTCAGTGTACCAAGTCTTGGATGAACACAGTGAGATACCGCTGTTCCCCCAAGAGCTTTCCTTTACATCCATGTTGCAGACAGTCAGAGGTCTCAGTTGAAGTGAAGGGATGAAGGGAGAGCGGAGAGATCAAAGCATTTGCCTGAGATAGAAAAATAAATGTGTGGCAGTAACATACTCTTGAGTCACACTGCCTTCTAACCCAGTGTCTTTATCGTGTGGTTCCTCTCATTTTTCCTTTGTGTTGTGTCACCTCTTCTTCTCAGACTGAAACTCAGCTCAGAAACATAACTGAAGTGCAACACGCTGCCAGATCCCTGTCCTACAAGTCAGCCTTGAGGTGATTTAGGGGCTAGATGTAGAGGCTGTTTAGTGGGGAAGTTACAGCGCAATAAGCCTTTAAGCAAAATAAACATGGCACTAACTGCATTATAATAGATGTAGTAGCCGTAGGGAATGGAAATGTGGAGAATTAGGGTGTGCATCATAAGAATACTTGTTAGTTTTGGTGGTAAGGCTATTTATTGTATTTCTCTTAATTATTATATTTAATAAGCAAGTAGTACTGCAAATGCTTTACGATGAGTACATCTCTTGGCTGTCACCATGGTGATGATAACTGCCTATATTCCTCGGTGGATGATAGAAATGTGTCTTTGCAGAACGACAGACAAACCTTTTTCAGTAATAAAAGATAAGCTCTTTGTTATTCTGTAAACACCCTGAACCTCCCAGTAGAATCATAGAATGATTTTGGTTGGAAGAGACCTTTAAATGTCAGCTAGCCCAATACATAAGACAGTTTCATGATTACAAAAATTATCAAAAGAAAGAAGAGGGATGAGTGTGTTACAGGGATGTCTTTTTTTTTGCCTGCTTGTTTACAAATCACTTTTTTTCCAGCATTTACCACACAAGGTTAAATAATGCTGTGGTACTTTCAGAAAACTGCAGAATTTAGAGATGGCCGCTGACATATCTACGTGAGTGCTTGAAAGATCAATAGACCACATATCAAAAAGAGGCTCGTGTATGATCTTTATTAATGCTATATTCACATCTTTTATGTTTGTAGCTACCTGAAGAAGAAGGATCTCAGAGCTGGAAAACCTCATCCTAGCTCCTATCCTTTTGGTGGATAGCTTTGTATCCACTTCCCAGGCTGCATTCAGTCATTTTTTTCCCTTAGTGATGGTGCTTGTTTGGGAGTAGGGAGTGTGTGTGCTGGTGTTTTGTTTGTTTGAGGTGTTTCTTTTAAGGACAAGTGACAAAAATCAAGCAGGACAAGCAAGCTTTCTAAGCTGGAGAAGATAAGGAATGTTCTGGTAAAGCTCAGTTTCACAGGGAATTGTTGATTCACTGGAATTAGTTGTTCTTCAGAGCAGCTAGTAATTCAATGAGAACAGTACTTATCTGAAAAAAAACAGTTTCATATTCTCCAGCAAGCAGTCAGAGGGCAAGCAAACCTTTCCTGTCATCTGGATCAGAGAAATGGGTTTACCAAAAATGTTGAGTTCTTCCCAGTATAGCTTTAAGATCTTAGAAAGTTGTGTGGTAGGAAAATAATCTCCTATTCTGTTCTGACCCTTGTATTAACAGGTTAAACATTTTTAAAATATGTCAGAACCTAATGACTGGTGCCTTCAGTGAGAGCTAGAAGGCATGTCTAGAGTAGCTAAGAAATCAAATTCATTCAGCACCTTATCAGTTCCCCTGGAAATTCAGAGGAAAAAAAACCTGGAAATTCAGATGCTAGTATGGGGAAGTTCTGACCTGCTGTAAATTATTTTCATAGAAATGGGATTTTCCTATATTAGGAATAGTTGTCCCATATTAAACATTTTTTTAAAGCAAAATTCAGGTTTCTGTGCATGCATGTAATTAATATCAGTATCTGACTTGTATATAAAGGTAAACTAGATGGCATTCAGATGTCTGAAAACCTGCAAGGTTCAGAGAAGGAACAGCTTTGGTTTATAAAAGCTTGAACTTTTTAAAGACCTTCTCAAAATGAAAAAAACAACCTCAGTTGATTAATTAGTCCTAATTTATATTTAAAATTCTTCCTGATTGAATTTAAAGTTGACTTTTACTTGATTAAATAGTCTTTGATTTTGAGATATTTGTGGCTCTGCAAATTCCCTGCTTGATGGGAGCTCTACATAAACACTTTTGCTTGCAGTAATGAGTTTAGTCAAGATGCTGAAGTTTACTTCCTCCCTCTCAGTCGTTGTCTCCCTGCCCACAACCGCAGGGCAGGTCCTCCTCTTTGTGCACTTGGATGTTAACCTAAACAACAAATTGACATTATTCTTGTAGATATTTGTAGTTATTGGATATCATTATTTCTTTTGCCATTCTACTTTGAGGCCAGCCCACTTATGATGGAGATAAGACCATGAATTTAGATCCATAGGCTCTTCAGGGTAAGAAAAAACACACCCACACACCCCACCCAACAAAACAAAAAATCCTCAGCATACTTGGTAGATACTAGGGACAATAACATGATAACGGGATTGCTTCTTTTGTATTTACGCTGGTAGAGCTGTATCTGCTTGCCAAATTGTAGTGCTCATTCAGCTAAAGATTTTCTGAGACTTTCTGCATTTGAAAATTACACTACAGACCTCCCTGTGCTTCACAGAATTTTTGGGGGCATACTGCTGGAATTTTTGCATTGACAGCCTATTAACAATGTATTACTGTGTGACAGGTATGCTTTCTAACAAACAGGTAGCACACTCTCAGGCCTGTTAATGTTTAGAATTGTTGCATCCTTTTTTTAATAGCCTAACTCCTCTGAGGACACTCTGGCTGTTGGTAATTGTAGGCTGAACTCTTCCTGCTTCCCTCCTGTGG
Organism: Trogon surrucura; assembly: GCA_020746105.1. Taxonomy (NCBI): domain Eukaryota; kingdom Metazoa; phylum Chordata; class Aves; order Trogoniformes; family Trogonidae; genus Trogon; species Trogon surrucura. Next base: position 15,251,332 of record CM036626.1, read on the forward strand.
CACTTAATAACAGCAAAAAAATGTAGTAGCATTGAGGAAACGGTATGAGTATGAATTTTACTGAGCCCTGTTCAGACTGGAATGAATTCTTGAACTGTGGTTTAAAGATCTTCTCTTAGGATCCAGCCCATCGGTCATGATGAGTCCCAGTTTTTTTAGAAGCTGTAGGCACGTTCTTTTTAAGTGATTAGGTCACTATTAAGCTGAACGCGTGTATGGTCAGATCAAGAAAAAATCTAGTTATCTGCATTTACCATTTATTTAGTGCTTAAATGCAGGTGCTCACATAATTTATTTAAATAATTTAATAAAATTAACTGCTTCTGCATGTTATATAGGCCCTTTTGTGCATCCCGTGCCCATGGCCAGGCTTTACTGGTTAGGTCTGCAAGGAGGGGAAATCCTGTCCCAAGCATTCTTAGTCTGTGTTTTCAAGTTGCATGGATTGGGCAGTCCCTGCAGAATCACTGCAACTGCCTGCTACTCGCCTAGCACACTTTCTGAAGGAGATGTGGAGAGTTCTGCACCCTCTTGTTATGTTCAAACCCTGAGCTGAGAAGCAGGGATAGCCAAGGAAAGCCAAGGAACAGGGTGTTTCTGGGGTGCAGCAGTTTGGCGGTATAGGTGCAGCTGTGTTCCGGGTTATTTGCCTTAAAGTCTCTCAGGCCATATTTATGACCATTTCTATTTGGTTTCTCTTGGTAGTCTAACAAGGGAGTGTTTTGGGGCAGCAGAGTCTATTAAATAAGAGAATTCAGCATTTGATCTAGCAATAAGTTTTTTTTGATTAAGTATGAGGCCTGTCAACCCCACTGAAATAGATGACAATCCAGAAGAGCAATTTTTGCAGAAATAAGACAGATCTCGACTTCAGTGGTTCTGGGCAATCTGGAAATAAAACCAGCTGTGATAATTAGCTTGGAAATAACTTCAAGTAACACATCTGTAGAAAACTTGATGCTTCTTAAGGAATATTTATGGGGAGAAATAGCTCATCATCTAAGTCAAATCTTCAGTCACTTCAGCCAGGACGGGGAGCTGCTGCAGTGTGATGATGCTTGGCTGCCTTTGGGACTTCTTCATTGCGTTCCAGTTGTAACTGTATTCCTGGCCTGGCCTGGTAGAGGTTATCAGTGCTGTGTTAAAACTTCCACCATATTCTTCCTTCCCTACTTCTGGAACTTTTGATTCCAAGTAGGCAGTTTTTTGAACACAGAGTGCATTGTTGAAGTGGAATTTGGAAAGTGTTGCAAAGTTCCTGAAGTCAGACGCAATATCCAGAATAGATGTTGCTGAAAAAAATAGGAAACCCCCCACATTTATCCACCATTTTTTACTATTGGAATCACAGAATTGTTCAGGTCGGAAAAGACCCTTGGGATCATTGAGTCCAACCATTAACCCTACTCTACAAAGCTCACTTCTAAACCAATTTTCCAATACCAGATCTAAACAAATGAAGCTTGTAAATAATGATGATGATGCTTGTTAAGGCATTTTTCACTTAAGAAAGATCTCCAATCCACCCATTCAGTAAAAAGAATGCCAAACAAAACTGGAATAGAATGTTGGGGGGTGTTTTTGCATTGACTAAAAACGAATTTCAAATTGTATTTTCACTTCATTGTAATGAAATATTGTGGCATCACTCAGGCTTTTATTATGTATTTTTGCCTTCACCACCACGTGGGTAAAAACCAAGACTTCTACAGCTCTGCTAGATAGAGATCTTTTTGTGTCCCAGCCAATGACTGCAGTGTGAGATGGTATTAGAAGTGTTTCTGCTTTTACTGTGTCATCTTCTGCTTCCTGTGATCACTGTGCGTTTAACAAGGTTTTTAAAGTGCCCTCTCCTGACCCCTATTTTCTTGCATTCCCAGTGAATTTTTCTTCTTTGATATTTATTTCTCAACTCTCAAATCTCATGAAATTTTCCTACCTGTTGTTTTTTAAACATCTTCCTACACCAGGTGAAACTGTCTGCACTTGCACATGGTTCTTCAGTTCTGCTATTTTTATGTAATCTCGTTAAAGACAGTTCACAAAATTATTCTAGAGCAGATTTTCCTCCATGAATAAACAAGATGAACAGAAGATGATGATGAATATAAATGTATAACAGACACAGACAATAGAAAAATCCATTTTGCTGGTGGGTTTTCCAGCCCCTCTTAGTCATATACAGATCCTCTCATCTGGAATTCTGTTGGGCTTTTGGTTTAGTTTCTTCTTCTACATATGAGTTTTTGGCTTTAAAACGTATGCAGATTTGGAATATTTTCCCCTCTTTTGTGACATACTTTTAAAAAAAAAAACTTGCAAAGCGGCTGTCATTCCTTCATACTATTCTACATCATTTTTCTTGTAAAATCATTTAATATTGAAAACATCTCTTTTTGGTTCTCATTTGAATGTCTGTAGATACTGTAGTGTCATATCAGCAAAACACTTTTTCAAACAACACAGTATGGAAGATTTCACAGTGTACCATGGTAGTTGAAAAAGAAAATATTCTATACAGTTATAATCTGCTGTTAACATCTAGGAAGTTGTGAAATTGGAAGAATATGAGCGGAGGCAAGTTCTCTGGATTAAATGTGGCATGTAGAACTCCTTTTAAATTTTGGTGGAAGTCATGGCCAGTTTGGTAATACCTGGGTGTGTCTACAAAGATACCAGATCTGCCAGACAGTGGTAGGATAATATTTCTATAGTTGTACTAATACGCCCTTCTGCATCATTGTAAAGCAGGATAAAAATTACTTTCTTCCTCCCTGTCACATCACTCAGGCAATGAAATTTTGGTTCCCAAGCTGTTTTCACCACACAGAAGTGTGCTCCCGTGTGGGCATAATTTTATTTGTGCTGTGTAGACAAACCTTGTGTGTCACAGAGGTCTGAAGATTACTCAGCAGTGCTCTCAGCAAAGGACATTGGTGGTGTCAGGTTAGTTCTGTGTGGTCACAGCATCAGCTAAATAAACAGGCTAAGTGTCTGGCCAATAGGCTGAAAAACACAAAGTGAAAGACAAGGATGAGCAGGACATGGAGTCAGGTCTTATTCTCCATGAACCCGAGTTTGGGCAAATTGCTGGCAATTCTTGCACTGATACTGCTTATGTGTGTAGCCTAATGGAGCAACAGAGGGCTTTAGGGGAGGGGGATTAGCAAGCCAGTAATTTTCTGAAGCATCAAGTGACATTAAACCCTTTAATTCCATTTATAAAATGCAATTGGTTCATTAGAGTGCAAAGAAACTCAGACATTGCAACTTGCATTAGGGAATTCCCTTGACTTCCTAGGTTCAAAAAGTTATGTTTTGTTCGTTGAATTCTAGTTCAGTTGTGTTCTCAGCAAGAGTCGAGCAAAGAGTTAAAGTTCGCTGCTTCCTATTCATGACCTGCCCTGCTAAGAAGGTGCTGTTGAGGCAGTGTGTGATCAGGCTGGTGTGTTCTGTAGTAGCTGTAGCCAGAGAAATCTATTTTTAGGCTTTTGAATTTCTGTGGGTGTGTGGCTCTATTCATTTCATTCAGGGCTTCTTCCTTATTTATTCTCAAGAGATTTATCAGGTGTTACTTCTACATTTTCTCACAAGGCAAGTGACCTTCACGTGGACCTCTGCAGCGTGATCTGGCCAGAACGTTCAGAAAAGCACCTTTTCATTTAGGACAAGTTCAACAATCTCAGTAGCCAAATGTGAACCTATGTACCATATTTGCACTGTAAAGATACATAGGTATGAAAAGATGCAAACCAGCAGCTAGTTCAGTTCTCAAGATCTTTATGGTGCCATACTCATGAAATCATTGCATAGATACTTAGATATCTGTATAACTAACCTTGAGTTACATAGACATCTAAGTCTCATGCTAATTAAAATTCCAATACTTGGTATTTAGTACCAATACTATGGTACTTAAAGCTCATGGCAGCCAATGAAATACCCGTTCTCGGGATCTTTAGTCCTGATGTGCTTTCAGTTAAGCACTTAAGTAAGCTTAAGAGCTGTTAGATTTCCGGGGCAGGTGCCTTTTCACATATTTGTTGATCTAAATATCTTTGTACGTTTGTTTTTGTTATATTATAATAGGAGAACTTGGTGCAAAAACTAGCATGCCAGAAATTTTTAGTTTGTTTCCAACTGCTTAAACACTGGCATTGCTCTGACAAGAGTTTAAAAAAAGCATTTTGAGCATTGGAATGCAAATTAACATACCAAGCAATTAAAGTCAATTAAAAACAGGATGCAGTGTAATTAGAAGCAGTTGTGTTCACATTTATATTCAGAGAGGTTTGATGTGTTGAAAGAAAAGAAAACAATTCAGGAAACTTTTCATGCCTACAGATGCGATGATGATACTAATAACGGCATTTGAGTTCTGAAATTCCCCATCCTCCCTCACCTCAGGAGCTCCTGAGAAGCATCATAGGACGGGCAACTGATGGATGCACTGGATGCGGTAGAACTCAGTAGCTCCACATACAGGGAGACTCAAACACCACCTGCAAGTGGTGGCCACCTCTCCCCTCTCTGAACACAACACACACAGACCTCTTGCAGCACAAGAGGAGTTTGCAGGTTTAGCAGCTGTGTGAGCACTAACACCAGGAGATTGTCAGCACCACCGGTTGGCTCGGGAAGGGTGTAGCTTTCCCACACACGCTTCCTTGGTATCACTCCCGCTGTGGTTCTGGATATCTGCGTTAGTATTTATTGCCAGAAATACTGAGCACTTTATAGTTGTCTTTTTCATGGTAGCCAGAAAGGAAGGAGAGTCTGCGTTACTCAGCTACCTTCACAATTAAAAAAAACATGCTCGAGGTTGTGATTCTAGCACTTGCAGTAGTGTCAGGAGGTGTGCATGGGCTGTTTAAGGCATTTGGAAAAGGAAGCTGTGAAGTGTAACTCTGCAAGCCTGGATGGCTGCTGCAGGACAGCAGGCTGCAGTACAGGGAACTGACCTCTCCTGGGCATGGAGATGGGTGGTCTCAGCTCTTCCTTGATGGCACTGAGTGAGGAAATACACCCAAAGGCCCTTGGGAAGAAATGTATCCCCACAAAACTGCTGTCTGTTTACTGCTGTAAAATGTTTCAAGGCAGTGGTGGGATTGGCAAAATAGCAGGCTGCAAACCAGTGTACTTAATGAAGCATGATGCAGTGAAATATTGTTCTTTAACGTTTTAACAGCTATTTATGTGCAATACCTTCCGTGTCATCAAAAGTATATATCCACTGATTCTTTATTAAAAGCGACTGTTGATTTAAAAGTAGAAGAGGAAAATAACTGACAAGGAATTAAAGATAGAAAGCAGCTGCTGGCTACTCTATCCATTCCACCTAGTATAAGTCTTAAAGCACGACCATGTCCATTCCCTGTGTTTCTACTTCTCATTAAATGATGATCCACCTAAATATGGAGAGGAGTCTCTTTGAGACTTGGTCTGTTTGAACTTAGCCAGTTGTATCAGTTTGCATTTCCCCTAATAGTCAGTTACAATAAATGTAAGCACTGGGAGAGAGCCTTTCTATTTTGCATTTTATTGACCTATGAATTCATCAGTTCAGGCTTCTGAGACCTGTAAGAATACAATGGTTGTCTTCATTTCCTGGGCAAGTCATGGTTTCTATTTTCAAAAGGGGTAAGATCTGAAAGATACATAGATGCTTGCCTCCTGTTATGGTCAGTAAGAGTGAAGTGTCCAAAGTGTCTTAGGCAGCTGGACATGTTTAAAAATCTGCCATGCAATAGTAAGTTTTTCCATTTCTGAGCGTACCAGAGGCATACACGAGATGATTTCATGTTGGGGTTAAATACTTGGCGTGGTCTGAAAATCAAATTTCAGTTCATTAGTCATGAAAATGTGTTTTGAGAATGGTTTCATGGGTTCATTCTCTGATATATCTCTCTTATTTACACAAACATGGGGTGGTTAATGAACTTCTGAATTTAAAATGTATATTTTTGAGGACTATACAGGTTGTATTTTTCAATAGATGATCTTCTCTATTCCTGCAGCTTGTTAAGTAATTTTGATTTGTGCAAAGCAGGTGTATAAGAGTATCATCTCATATTAGGATATTTTATACCTACTCAGCACAGGCAGAAATGGCTAGAGGGAATTATGAGAGTTAAATTTAAGATATGTTATTATTTAAAGGCAATATTTATAGTGACACAAAATTTATCATTTAATCCATCTCCAAGTTTGAAAAGCTATATACTGCTCTCAGGTTTGTGACTGTAAAATTGGATCGGTTCTGCTCATTTTTTCCTTTGGAAAACGTGACTTCTTGTAGGCTTCTGGAAAACCTTAGTTACTCCCCGTGCACACAGTGAACTGATTTCTGAAGTATGGCTTTACACGTGAAAACAAATTCCTGGGCTTCAGTGCTTCGGAAATTTTGCCTAAAGATGCTTTCCATGATAAGGGCACTTAGGAAATCATGAGGACATGTACAGAGCATCCAACCTTTAGGCTTAATGAAATGTGTATTTGCAAACACAGACATGCAGGCAAAGCAGTTGTATGCGATGACAGCGTAGTAATTACTAGGTAACTGAGAATTCATTGCGTGTGTTGCTATATAATATATATGCAATATAATGCAATTGATTACTTTCTATTATGAGCCAATTTCTCTGGGCTTGTGTTTGGAATTGTACCTGGGGCAGTACAGCACCTGGTCACCTGTCATGAAGAAAGAGTAAATAACATACTGAGAAAGTGGTGACCTTTCCTACAAGACTTTACTAGTTTAGAAGGGAATACGGTTGGAGGACAAAATTAACACTCACGAAGGCATCAAAAGCGCTTTTTCCCCGGGAAAGGGTTTGTTTATTATCTGATGGCAAGGCGGATATGGAAATTTGGTGGGTTTGTTATAGTTGGAAGAATATATTTTTCTAACATCTGTTGGTTTTTCCTAGGTCGTGTACGTAACAGCCACGTTCCCCTATATCATGTTGATGATTCTTCTGATTCGTGGAGTAACACTACCAGGAGCTTCTGAGGGGATAAAATTCTACTTGTACCCCGACCTTTCTCGACTGTCTGACCCACAGGTAGGGTCATGGTTCACGTATTTTTTTTTCCTTTCTGACTGGGAAAAACGGCAAGTTTCGTGGTTGTTAAAGTTTGCCTACAGGTGATTGCTGGGCAGTTGTTTATTGTTAGAGATTTGGAATTATGGGCAGCATTTTAAAGCCGTCTCTGCTTGCATGTGCTGAAATATATTATTCTTTTAGTAGAAAAGTACCTTGGTTGGTAAATTGGAATTTCCACTGAGAGGCAAGAGCATTGCCACTGGTTCAATGGGAACGAATTTGAGACTTACTCATTTTATGGTTCTTTGTTCGTTCCAAATTTAAATCTCACTCCAGACTAGTAAAGAAATTAATCATTCAGATGATTGTTGTCTTTGAAGCAGAAGCCTATATGCAATCAAGAAGGAATTAAGTACTCAAACCAGGAAAACTTTTTGTTGCTTCCAGAGTAGAGTTGAACATGGAAATACTGGATCGAGTTGATTTATTTTTATTTTTTCAGTGAAAGATGAGTACAATGAAACAGTTATTATATACCATTTGTCTGATATCAAAGAGGGAAAATGATGACACAAGCTCTACAAAACCTGACAGGCTGCAGACAGCATTGTACTTGTCTGGTTGGGCAATGTGTGAGACATTATACAGTGATACTCCTAAGGCTACTACAATATTAAATGGATCTTGAGATGGAGATAGAAAGGAAGTTTGGGAATATTTGTCAAAATTATTAGGTTTTTTAATCTGCTTACTGAAAATGTGTGTTTTGTTGCAAAAGACAATAGAAGGCACCTTTCAGGTTGTTTCCTTCAATTGTCTCAACTGACTGACTCCTGTGAAGCTCACTTGAAACAAGTAATATTTCTACAGAAAAAAAACCCAAACAGCTAGGAAGAAAAAGCTCCATTCCAAATATTGAAAATTTTAGATGGGAATTCGATCATGTTACCGCTTTGGGACTTGACAGTGTTTCCATCGTTCTATGTCAGCATTGATGGTAAGCGCAGGAAGAGTTGTAGAAGTGATGTTAGGATGTCAGTTATTTGCAATGGATGTCCAACAGCTGGCTTGCTTAGGAGTGGCCTCAGTTCACCTGAGAAATTAGCATAGTAGCAGAAAAAACCCCAACAGGATTCTCACAGCTATTTGTGCAACATATAATAGACTCAGGCTGTAGTAAATAGAGCAAGGCAGTCCAGCTTCAAGTGAGACCCATGTGTCAATGCATTTTAGCACAGAGACAAGAAGTTTGTCTGTCGTGTGCTTATGTGAGGGCATGGATGGCATCTGTTTCTTCTGTCCAGTTTTAACTAGTGTTTCACCCTGCTGTGTGGTTCTGACAGCTAGAGTTACCCACTGCCTTAACACAAAGTGTTTACCGAGGACTCTTTTCTTGTACTACACCATGATGATTCCTCCACCTGCAAGGTCTATTGACCGTGCACGAATAGAAGGTAGGTCCTGCTGCTTAAATGTCAATTCCTTCACTTGTGCAGCGGAGTGTGAGGGCCCAGTTAACAGGATTTTGCCCTGTGTGTGGATTTTTCACATAACACCGACACCCTGGCTTCTGTTTGTCATTGAGGAAGGGCATGCAAGCTTAAGCAACACTATTGTCAGGCTACAAGGGGGTTTTATATGCCTATTTACTGTACCGGTTGCATTTGTAAAGAAATGCATTGTTGCCATGACAATTTCCAAAGCACAAAGTATTAGTCTGGGCAGTCTGTGAAGTACAAAGCACTTAAGGCACGTGCGGGTGTATCTGTTTGTCCCTCGCACATAGCTCAGCTGATACTAGAATGTCTTCTGGGAAGGCTTAAGGGATTGCTCTAACAAGCCAAGTTTCTTCTCCGTTTCAATGAGACTTTAACTGGCATGTTGCCCTAGTTGAGCCTTGGTATTTGAAACACCTATTTGTAGGAAAGAAGCTGAAGTACAGATTGTTGTAAACACTGTAGTATGCATGGTGAAGTGGTGCTTTAGAGAATTATTTGTATCTTGAAAAATGCTCTTTCAGTGAACTGGAAATATTTTGTTGAGATGAATCAACTGAGTTGTTGAAGAAAGAGCTCCAGGTTATGGGCAGGATCAGTTTTTGAGAAATGAAGGAAGTTGAGCTTCTCGATCTTAAAAACAATTCGGCACGACTCATTTTAGTTAAGTTAAATGGAATTGGTTCATCTTTTTTGCAACTTTAAATGGTAACAATGTAGATATATAGACATTTTTCTTTTTTTTTTTAGAAAAGTAGAACTTAATCATGTTCAAACCCCCAAATTTCTGCATCAAACCCCCTCACTCCATAAGCCTCCTCTCAATTCGTTCTAGACATGTTTGCCAAGGAGCAACTATGGGGAATATAGGACAACTGAAGTAATTTTGACATTTGTGCCTCCAGTGTTCGTCTTTACTCCTGTTTATTTGGATTTACTCCACAATATCAAAGCAGAGGGCATGTGTACTAGCAGGAGTTGTTCTCCTCTTCAGTTGGAGGTCTGTTTAAATAACGTTCCCGGGAGACTACTGTGTCTGTATTAGGAGAGCAGTATTTGAACCACGGTGCCAGCTATGTTTACTGTGGATTAAATAAATTAAGTTTCTCTTCAAGGCTCACTTTAGTTTGAAGTTCTTGAATCTTTTGTCTTTGTGTAATTTGCATTCCACGGTTTGTTATAGCTTTCTAAGCAGCTATTCATCTGTCTTTTCAGTCCCTCTTAGCTTTCAAGTGCTGTGTTCTCTATTTCATTTTTATATTCTATCTTTTCAGCAGACTGAATCCTCTTGGTCTGCAAATGCCAGCTTTTGTCCTGTGTATCTGTAGAGCTCATACCAATCACTTTTCATTATAATAGTGGAGTACTATATTTAAGCTTCAGAAATGCTTTCTTTCATCAACAGGAAGGTCTCTATAGCCTTCATGCACAAATTGGCTTGGAATATATCCTTTTACCCCAATCTGGAAATACAGGTGCTGTTTATGGCTTAAATATGGGTTATAACTCACACAGAAGAAGTATTTTACAAAGTTAATAGGACTGTTGGGCTTTTCGTGTGCAAGTCGTACTCAGAATATGGTTCTGGTTGTTCCTCAACACATTTAAGTGACTCGATATGCGCTTGTGTGTGGTGCTTGCGGCTACTTTACTGGGGAAAACACTTGGTTCTTCGTAATGGGATTTGACAAACACTTGTGTGTGGAAGAGGTGAAATCAGTTAGGGACCAGCAGATGTACCAGTTTGGTGGATCAAGGACTTCTATTAAGGCCAGTGATTTTGAAAACACACGCAGGTAAATTTAAACCCTGCTGTAGCAGTGGATTCTTAAAATGAGGAGGAAAATGTGTGCTTGTGTGCTAATAACTTGCTGAGTTACTGTTTTTGTTTTTTAAAAAGAGTATCGTTTCCATGAAGATATTCATTAAAGCATGTGTAGGGGTGAATATGTTGACATAGTCAGAATTGTACTCTCCTCTGAACAGTTGATGCTTACCAAAATTTTGAGCAGATTTAATTGACTCATTCTCTGGAGACTTTCAAAAGCCACCTGGACGCGTTCCTGTGTGGCTGCCCAAGGCGTCCTGCTCTGGCAGGGTGGTCGGACTGGAGGATCTCTAGAGGTTTTGACCCCGAACATTCTAGGAGTCTATGAATTGATTTCGGTTCTGTGACTAAACAGCATATGAGTACATTTCTATGTGGCGAGAATATAGGTTGTTCTTTCTCTCTGATATGCTCTGGTGTGAATGTTAAGCAGGATAAATGAACGGCAGGGCAAGTTGCACGCCAGGTACAGGAAAATCTGAGCTGTCACAGGATCGATTTGAAATTTCTCTGTTCTTTTCTCTGCAGTGGGAAAGTGTTAAAAGTGCAGTTAAATTTCTGGTGGCAGGAACACTACTTCTACAACTCACCTCTGGTGACTCAGCCGTGAGAGTTCAGCTATCAGGTAGCCCTGACTGTGTGGCTGGCTGCACTGCTCCACCCAGCTTGAAAATGGCTTCTAGAAGGACTTTTTCCATAAATTTCCCTGCCACTGAAATATGTTCAACTGGATTATAGCTCACAGGATCTTCCTTCTTGCAAATAAGCACCGAAACATAAATGCCCAGCAATCGACTTAACCTGAAAAAAACCCTTACACTTCCTAAGTCCTAGAGAAGAAGGATTGCTCTTTTCCTTAGGTTGCCCTCTGTCTCAAGAATTTCTTTCTTCCTGCATTTTCCTGTGTGGTACTTAGCCTAAGTTTTCATGGCCTGTCTGTTTATAAAGAAAAAGAATATTTTGGTATATCAGATACCTGTTTTAGGGAAAACAGGATTTTTGGTAGAAAATCACTCAGAATAAATGCCCATTAATTTTTTTTCCCCCTGAACATTGTAGTTTTCGTTCTGTGCTCCTTAATTTTCTGGTTAGCATGAGTTTATTTGGCTAGTTATTACTACCTTAACATTGTTTTAATATGTTTGATCATATGCATGAAGTTACACTTTTAAAAAAGATGCTTCTTGCCCAAATGGTAAACAATTGCTATCCGACTGGGCCAATTATAATCTGCATCTGTGTAAAAGGCATTTGGGAGTCTGGATGTAGAGATAAGATTCTTCTTAAATCCTGTTCCCAAAATACAAACTGGAAAAGTATTTGAGAATTTATCTTCCCTTAACTTTTTCTTTCCAATGTTTAATCACACAGAGATGTTTTAGCGATGAGAGCAGCAGCAGTAATGTCACGCTGATTCTTTACTGAGTAGAATAACCCAGATTTTAGTACAGCCAGCCTTGGAAGCAAGCGACTCTCACAGTTGTGTCGCCACCTTGAGGCAGAATGAAAGCTGTATTGTCAAAGGCAGAAGAAAATAGAATTTTTCTCCTAGCTTTGAAAGTGGAGGAAGCTGTCGCATTTGAAGTGTTGTGTTATGGGGCTCTGTTTTACTGAGGGAAAAAAAAAGAAGAAATTGTGCTCAGAAAATCAAGGGAACGGTATGGATTCCTGATTTTAGATCTGTATCCTATTGTAAACATAGAGTGATCTTTAAAATGGAAAATGAAGAATTTTCATATGTTGGCAAAGAAATGATATCTAATTGCTGGAGAATATTTTGATGCTTTTGCTTGTTTGCAATGCGACAAGTGAGAAATGTGCAGTCTAATGAGAAACTTAATGGTTCAATTCTGCAGGGTAGGCAGAGTTTTTATGCCTTGTACTTGGAGAAAGGGTTCAGAGGCAGGTCCTAAATCTTACCAGACATTTAATACCAGTAAGTCTAGTAAAACCTTCAGCAATTTACTGCATTTTTGACCATTATAAGAGTTCATGCAGTTTTTTAAAAAACTAATCAACTGGGAAAAAATAGTAGTAACAAGAGGAAAGTGATGTCCAGTTGCCATCACGCTCATGCAGTTCTGCTAACAGCAGAACTTTTCTGCTTCTTCTTCCTACCAATTTTTTCCTATTCTCTGTATTGTTTGCTTCATCCAGTATTCACTTCCTGAACCAGGAGTTGCAATTTAAATACTTGTGAGTTGCAGTAAATTTTAAAAAGGGTGGCCAGAAATACTTCCAAGGGCCTTAGGTGTGAAAATTGTTGGCTGAATTTATTCTCTATATAGCTACATACATATATACCTACATCTATATAACTTCATGTGTGTATCCTTGAGCAGTCGTCGTTCATTTGATATGGAAAATAGATTTCAGACAACTCTTTCTACGAAAGGGAAAAAATATTGCTGCTCACTGTGAGGCTTTCATGCCACTGTTAAGTTGTAACCCCCAATCCAAATGTTTAAAATTTAAACTTGAAAAACAATCGACTGTTCTCAAAGTCTGCTGTTCATACCACCATTACAAATTACTGAGACTTTAAATTGTAAGGTAAGTACAAGATATAGACTGGTACAGTGTCTAGAAACATTTTTGCCTACAATGCAGTTCATCATCTCCACAATGAGGAATTATTTCATTTCACTATGTATGGTGGCTTTTACGTTACAAATTGTTATGAGTTTTTAAAGAATTGGAAGACCAACAAATTGCTGCCTTGCAGTGCTTTTGTGGAAAGGGCAGAGGTGTTTAACAAAGCCACAAATCGCTCCTGGAACACGTGTGATTCCAATCTTCCCCAAAGAAAGATGGAAGGGCAAGCCTGGGAACACATTTCATTTCCCCTGCGCTCTTGCAGTGGATCTGCACCGCGGTGGTTGGGCACATAGGTCTCAAAAGGCAGAGGCCAAAGACATTCAGGGTCATTTCATCTGACAAAAAATTACTCTCAGTGATGCATGGAACAGCTTAGCGTTTGTTCTCCGCACAAGTCGTGCAAAGATTTTACGTATATTAAAGTATGGTGTGGGAAAGACACAATCTACATGGAACACATCATTGCTAAACTGCTGGTGTTTATGAGTGAACATGATGCACCTTTTTATACCTCAATATAGAACTCTCTTTTTTTTTTTTTTTCCAACAGCGTAATATTATGACTATTAATTTTCATGTAGCAAATATAATTTCAGAAGTCCAATTTTTATTTTGGAGAGTTATTTCTACCCTTGAACAAATAGCTTGCCTCTTGCTCCACATGTTTTTTTCCCTTATGTTTCTTGGTATTGCTGCACAAGCAACAGCAAGATGAGCAGGCAACAGCAGATTATTGGCAGTTAGAAGAGACTTGCTGAAAGAATGGGGTCATTTTGTAATTTCCCTGAGGCTTCTGGGCCACATGAAATCTCTTCCAGCTATCCCTGCAACCCCTTAGCAACCTTGGCAATGTAGAGACATCATCTGAATCTCAGGGAAACCCCAACTGTACTTTTAATATTAAATTTTGTGGCTAGTGCCACGTGCCACTGGAGGGAGACAGGATCCACACATTTGCTCAGTTTATCGGCATAACAGGGAGAGATTTTTCACTGTTTACAATGATGGCACCTGAAAAGAAGTACTACATAAACTTGAAGAGCCATTTTGTGCATAAATTAATTAACATTCTTGGGAGCATTTAAGAAATTGCAAATACTGTCAATGACTCCAGCCTGTCAACTGCTCTAGCAGTCAAGTCTCCCAGCAAGAGAGAGAAACTGTTGTTAAAAATTCATTTGTTCAAGATAAAATTAAAAATTGGTACAAAAAATACTGAGTGATACATGGCAATTAATGAGGGAATAATAATAAGGTACCTTGCGCACAATGAGGATAGTCAGTAAGTGAAGCAAATCAATACTCCATGCTCTGTCTGGGACAGTTGCAAGTGGGTATATGATGTCATCTAAATAGAGGCACTGGAAATGTGTAGTTATTTTAAGAATTGCTAACAGGATTCCTGTTAATCCTGTTATTCCAGAGGAATGAGAGAAAAAAGTAAAAGATTACTATGCTAGTGGAATGATGTGCAGCTTGCAGAAAATCTGTTACTTAGTGTTTCAAAAATTGAGTATTCCTAAAGATTATTCTTTGAAGACCTGTACAAAAAAATGCTTTCTAATCCCCCAGACATTTCTGAGACTCATTTTATTTGCATCCTAGAATTGGAATAGCGGATGAATTCTCAAAACAATTCAACAAAAAGAAGGTTGGGCAACCACCTACAGAAAGCAGCAATGGCTACGGTGCTTTGCGTACAGCCCACGAGCTGCTGCTGGAGAGATGCCGAGCGTAGGGGGGACTGGGAGCCTGGAGAGGTCTCTGCCGAAAGCTTTTACAGTAAATGGAGTTGGGTTTGCACACGTTTTTGCCTCAGAAGTAACCTAGAGGTACTGAAGTCCTCCCCTGAAGGTATTCTCTGAAGTAATGGAATTACAAAATGAGGAGGAGGCAGAAAGGAATAGGAAAGGTGCCTTCCTCCAGGGCGGCGCAAGACAGCTGGGCACTGGGTTGAGCTATGGGCTGTGCAGGCGTAGTACAACGGCGTGTGCCTTACAGATGCTCGTCCCTCTGCCAGCCGTGCTTTTGGTATCCGCTAGCATACAGTTTGTGTGCCACTGGTGCATACAAATGTGGTGTATTCGCAAGAGCACTGTGGGAAGGGGAGGGAAAAAAAATGATAGCAAGGAGAGGGAAGCTGGGAGGAGAAGGTGGGAGGTGCCTGGTGACAGTTGCTGGCACACTGCCCTAATGTATGTGGGAAAACAAGCTGCCTCTCTCATCATGAACTGTCTCCAGCTGCCAGGCGGCTCACAGCAAGGATCCAGATCCAGGAGAGCAAATTGGAAAGATGAGATGTGCATGTTGGCAGCTCTGGCTTTCTGATGCTCTCTGCTCTGAGTGTCTGTGCTCAATGGTTGACTATTCCTTTGGTATGGATGAACTCCATCCTATTAGTATAGGTTTTGATTGAGCCATTGTAGCTGGATTGGTTGTCAACTACTTTACCTAGAGTTGCATAATTGGTTTTTTGTTATGCTTTTTAGAATGTTTATATGCACATGTATGTATATACACGCTAAAGTTGCATCACCAGAATTGCCCTTGAAGACAAATGACGGGATGGGATGGATAGTCAACATGTTTGCTTAACTTCAGGTTCTGCTGCGGTGCATTACAGGATTTGGGGATACAGTTCGTGTTATTTTCACTGAAATAAGACTCTTCTAAGAACTAAAGATACTCCTGTGTTAATGTAAAATTCCAGAAATTCTTTTAATACGGGAATTCCTGCAAAGGTCATTAATATTTTTAAAGATACTTTCCTTAACTGTGCTCAGTCTTAGATTTCCATATGTTAACACGTTTTCCCATATGGATGTTTGTAGGCAGCTGCTTTAAACACTGAGACTCAAATAAACTGAGCATTCTGTGAGCATTTGCATCAGAATCCTGTCTGCAAGAATATCTTTTTATGCCATTGGAGAACAGAGTCAATAACATGTGTTTTCTCACACCAGTGCCAGCCAAACGCTACTCCTTCAGTTTAGGACTCTAAATAAGGATAAGGAAGGAAAGCATCTGACTCTCACAGAGAGACAATAAAATACAAGGAGTAAATTTGTTCCTGCTGATTTTGCACCTAAGTTCTCTGCTCATGTATTGATGTCTGAGCTGAACAAACGCAAAACGTTTCACACAAACCAGAGCTTTAAAAACTGGGTTTTATTTTAAAGTGTTTCCCTTTATTCTTTTTACTATTAGTATTACATTTTGAAACAAAATCTTGTTTATGGATTAAAAAATGAAATGCTTCACTTAAAAGTAGGAAAATAACATTTGACTACTAAAAATAACCTTTCGGGTTTTGACCAAATGCTTTTACTGTTTGACATAAATTTACAAATAATGAAAATTAAGCTGAATCTTCATTTTTCTGCAAAATTAAACATTTGATCAATGTCAATATTGTGGGTAGCCCCCTCAGGGCCAAGAAGTGCACGTCCTGAATACAGTTCTTAGACGGCATTTTTTTTTTATTCCAGTGCTTTTGTTGTCTTGAACTTGCTTTTATTTTAAGTTTCTATCAGCTCTGTGGCATAAATGAAAGGTTTTCCATTGCCCAACTTCCTTTAAAAAGGGCTAGGCTCACAGCAGAATTTTAGTGAACATTGAGTGGCTTGTTTACCAAAATTTGCCAGTTGGCTATACACCTCCTGTCACTCTGAAAACAACTCATGCTTTTAAAATACTCTAAATCCTTCTGTGTAAAATAATAAAACAACATGGTGACTCTGAGGGATGTTCACAAAACGTTATAGTGAAAGCTGGTACTTTCCCAGCCTGGAGGTCTAAATGAACTTGTTCATCCATCCATGAAGGTGAGCAGAACATAGGTAGAAAATGATTGCAGCAGTTAAAGTCCTGAAAAAGGTATAGCTGGGGCGCTAGCTTTCAGCGAGTTACCATCTTATGCAGGAACACAGAAAATGTGGCATATGATTACAGATCACAAGCTGAAACGATCTCTTCTGTATCTTGATCCTCGCAGTAAAGGTGGGTAAGGTGGTCCAGAGTTGTCATATTTAACATGTGTTAATGCATGTGGTGTGTAAGCAAGGTTCTGACTTTGTAGACAGCGGCCTCTTTTCATCAGTGGAGAGGGAGAGGTGTCTTGGAAGCATAGCTCGGTCACCCACCACCACATACATCAGTCTTACACATTCTTTTTTTCACTGATTCTGGAGAGCGCTTGGAATGACCACGGTCCTACAGCCAGAGCAGAGACAAGTAAATAATATAGGGGCTTGTTCACTCTTCCAGGTTATTTCTGAGACTGACCAGGTAATGATTTTCAGTACTGGCCATATCGCTGATAACTGTATTTTTGTATTGATGTTACCTGCAGAATTTGAAGTACTTTAGGTCACAGGAAGGTAGTATGTATAGTCACTGAATAAGTCAGTTGTTAAAGAACCCAGTCTGTCAAACACAGCTCCGAATCAAATAGTGAAATATTAATACTGCCTTCTCTTTATGTCTCTTTAGGGTTTTTTTTTATACACTGGCTTAAATTTTTACTTTAGTTACACGATCATACAGATGCAAGTTAGCAGTAAGAACACGGTGTGTGTGACCAAAATACAGAGTTGAAGAATGCAAGACTAAATTGCATTCTTGGAAGCAAGTGGGAAAGGGGAAGAAATAAACAGAAAACTGGTACTTTTTTGTCTTCTTTCCATCCTATTGTACCAAGTACTGCAGATTGGAAGTATCAGACAGAAACAAATTGCCCTTCAGCAGGAGAGGGAACATGCAAGAAGTGATTCTGAGGGACAGACACAGCATCAAAGATGTTTATGGGTTTGAAGGGCCTCTACATCACTCCATGCTCCTGGCTGGCTATGAGGAGAAATACCTACCAGCACATTGGTTCTTTGAACATTTCAGATAAGCATTTAAAATAAGCCTAGGATATCAGCAGTATAATGTTTGGTTTTTTTTCCCAAATTAACTTTTCAAGACAAATCTATCACAGGGAAGAGATGATGAGCTTATGCCTGCAGGTCTAAAACAAATTTGCTCTTTTTCTTTGCCTTTCTCCATCTCCTCTTGTATTTGTTTTTGAAAATTATCTAGGGGACCCATGTTGCCTTTTATATCTCCTCATGGAGTTGGATGTTGTTAGTAGCTCCTTCCCTAGTGATGTGGGCTTCTTCAAACTGTCAGGTGGAGTCTCAGTGACTTGCAACTGAGAATAACCAGAAAACCCAAAATGCTCCTTAAAAATATATTTTAAAAATCTTAAAATCTGAGATTTCTTGGATAAGTTTTTACTCTAAGCTTGCTAGAGGAATCTTAGAGAATCTTGGCACATAACTCTGGGTGGGTGCCAGGCTCTTGGTCTGGTTCCAAGCAAATTCCAGCTACCATTCACCAGTAATTAACTCCGAGACGCATAGTCAGATGGTGCCTACCAAGTCACCATCTTTACATCAGTGCAAAGGTGCCCTGCCAGTTGCAGAGCTATGACCATGCTCGTTCATCCACAGGATCAGATTTGTCCGAGCCCATAGCACAAGCCAAGGGCTGGCCCACCTGCCGTTACCAGTCAGAGCAAACTCCCTCCTGGGAGTCTCCGTCGCACACCCTCGAGAGCTGTGCTCACTGCCTGTCATGGGTGCTGCAAGGCTTCCCACCCCCAGCTGCCGGTGACCTTTGGGACTGGAGGCTTCTGACTTGCGTGCGAGTTAGGAGTGTGGGGAGAGATGAATCTGAAGCTTGTTAGTTTCTGAGTCTGTAGACTGCCTAAGTTAATAACTTCGGTTTCATTTATTAAATTCAAGAGGCAGTCTACAGGACAAAGAGTTTCTGTTTGTGAGTGGAGTCTGGAGACTGCAGTGAATAAATATCCATGGTTTCATGGCATACACTCACTGAGGAGTTAACTGTAATGCTCAGTATTTTGAAACAATCTACTATTGGGCGGTGCTGCCACAGAATTGATATTCTGAAGGTTTAGCTGTTGAGGTGACCTTAAAGGATGGGCTGTCATGCAGACAGTTCTGTGTATCCTTGACTCATTCCCATTACTTGTCTTCTGCATTCAAAGGACTGGTTAAAAATTGTTTGTAATTTGAACGTGATTGTAGAAAATGGCAGAAAGCAGGGCACCTAACCCCAAAGCTGTACCGAAAGCAAGGACCAAGATGCTCTGGCCCCAGGAGCTTCTCTGAGAACTCTTGGGGCAGCGCGACCCAGTGAAAGCCTCTTGGTTACCTGTGATGGGCAGCCAGGAGATCCGGGGCAGGGGCAGGAGGGGTGGTCCTGGGACTCCCAACCTTCCTCTGCAGAGAATGGGGAGAGAAATCCATGTCTGGAGAGCATTTCCTTTGCATTGTGCTCAAGCCCTCGGAACACATGATGTTATGTCACGTTTTGCTACAGCTTAACCAAGTAGAATAAAACTGGAGTTTATTAGTTTGGTAACAATTTTGCCA
The DNA here is from genome assembly GCA_020746105.1 of Trogon surrucura. Taxonomy (NCBI): domain Eukaryota; kingdom Metazoa; phylum Chordata; class Aves; order Trogoniformes; family Trogonidae; genus Trogon; species Trogon surrucura. The sequence goes on from CM036626.1 coordinate 15,270,743, forward strand.
ACAATTAAAAGAGGACAGTGGGCTGACTACCTTTTCAGGGATTGAATGTAGCCATGCTTTTGTTACACCCAAAGACGTATCCTTTGTACATAAGTAGTTAAAGTGGAAAAATATATTTGTGTTTGGCTGTCTCTTGCATCCTTTCCATTCTATTGTCTTTAGTCTTGTTGAACAGAAAATGACAGTTCTCAAATGAAAAGAGGATTTAAGGTGCTTTAGTGAAGTGGTTAATGTGCTAGATTAACTCTATGTCTTTTCTTAGTTTTCTGGGGCAACTTTTGCTGAGTTAGGATGGGATTATCCATTCAACCTTTGCTGAAGGCTAAATGACTAAAATGTGATAGAAATATAATAACATTATATACTTTCTTGTCTGTCATTTTGCATTCTTGACCTATATTGTCAGTATGAATATATGAAAGAGTATGCTGCTTGAGATTTCAGTTCTCTGTTTTGAGTTCACTATTTTAAAAAGATAATTAACTTCTAATTTTGTCTTTATTATTTATTCTGAGTATTCAGGTTTTATTATTCTTGTGAAGGGCAATACTTAGATTATTATGTGAGCAGCATGAAACCAATTCTGTATTCAATTAAGTGTTTATTTGGGTAATGGAATGATGGGTAATAAGTTGTCCCTTGGCACCTTTAGTTGGTTTATTAAATACTAATTTTAGCTGAGGGATTTTCTAGAGACATTACTGTTAAATTCTAAAAGCATTTTTCACTTTTCATTTTAATCTTCAGGCAATAGATACTTTTTAAAATAAATGAACTATAGTAGATTTCTCTGAATGTTAGCTGGAAGCTGGACCACAGTTTTGGTGGTATTGTAGACAATTAAGTAGTCAGAGTAACTTTTCAGAGAACTGTATCATATTTGTGATGCTCCTTATAAGACTGATCCGCTAATTAAATAGCAATGGTAGCTCTATAGGGCGGTATATAGCCAACAGTCACTTGTGGGGTTTTTGTGAAAAAGCAAAAAAAAAACCCCACAAAAAAAACCAGAAAGCTTTTACACACTCTCAGACCTGAAACTGGAGCGCAGCCCTCCTGGTCCTCCAGCCAAGGCACCATTCCCTGTTTGTGTGGCAGTCGACCAGTAACTCAGGAGGTCCTACTGGAACCCTGCCTCGGGTTTGGCAAAAGTCTATAAAAATGGAGATGTAGTGGGTTTAGAAAAATACAGAAGAGTGTGCTATTCCGCACAATGAATAACTAAATGGTGGAACACACTGCTAGAGGATGTGGGAGGCCAAAAGTATCAATTCATTCAATTAATCACGGATAGGTCAATTGCGAACTACTAAACACAAGAGTCCACATACAACCCGTGGTTCCAGCTTGTTTCTGCTGGAGAATTTCTGTCCAGCTTCTACTGGCAAGTTCCCTGCCCTGGGGTGTCCACCCTGCAGGTGCAGTCTCCCGTGTTCCTACTATAAAATAAGATGAAGTGTATGCCAGCTTGTCAGAACATGCTTAGTGGGATAGAAAATAACACGTTAGTGGCGACTGCTGCTGATTCATAATCTCACTGATACCTTTAATCCTTTGATGAAAATTCTTCATTATTTTCATTATCCTGTGGATGGATTGATGTGGGGAGTTGTGCCATTTGTGCCAGAACTTGCTTAGGTGTCATAGCATGATAGTCCTTGTTTGGGTACTGGTGTTATCAGGTGAGAGATTAAGAAAATTATAGAGGTGAGTGTGAGAAGACAACTAGATAATGTTAGTGAAATGGACTGTCAGCTCAGCATGATAATTTCTTCTGCAGAACAGGGAGCATTATAGTAAGCACCAAACTATGTTATTTGCTTGAAAGTATCTAAGATGATGCTTTACATAAAACTTAAATAGAACAAAGATCATGTAGTGCAGTATGCTGTCTCCAGCAGTGGACCTAAGAGAATTCCTAGGGGAATATGTGATATTTGTCCCTTGAACTCTTTGGAAAGGCAGGTGTTTTGAGCTCAGGTGGTTTCCTGGGCTCTGTGTGGCTTTTTATGTTCGGTAATCCTCAATGGTTTCCCCTTCCATGTAGTTTTCTGATCTCCCCTAGAGCCCACAAAGACTTTTGGTATCCCCAGCATCTCTTGGCGACATGTTCCACAGGTCTGCTAATTGTATCAGGAAGAGCTACCTCCTTTCATTCCTTTTGGACTGGATTCCTAGAAGCTTCATCTGATGAATCAAAAATTCTTGCACTGCAAGTAATAGTGAGCAAAGTTCCTTCTCTTTCATGACTTGTTAAACTCCACTGAAATCCCACCTGAACTGACGAAGTCCTAGCCCACTTGATCTGTTCACATACAGAAATCACAGAACAGCTGAGGCTGGCAGGCACCTTTGGAGATCTTCTAGTCCGACTTCCCTTCCCAAAGCAGGCTTGACCATAACAGGTTTCTCAGGACCACAGAATCATAGTCGTTTAGGTTGTAAAAGACATTTAAGATCATTGAGTCCAACTGTAAACATGACTCTGCCAAGTCCACTAAAGACCACGTCCAGTGGGATTCTGTCTCCGAGGATGGTAACTTCTCAAGCTCTCTGTGGGCAACCTGTTCCAGTTTTTGACCACTCTCACCATAATTTTTTTTTCTTATGTTTAAATGGAACTTCCTGTCTTTCAGTTGGTGCCCATTGCCTCTTGTCCTGCCATCGGGCAAACAGCAGATTTAGTCAGTGGTATAATGCTGTTCTCTTCCATGGTATTCCTTGTATTTATTCCTCAGCAATGTCTAGCACTTAATTTGCTTTCTTGACCACTGCTAAACACTACTGGAACAATCTAACATAACTACAAGATGCTGCTCCCAAATCAAAATCATTAGCCAAAAGCCCATCATTTCATAAGATAAATCAGAGTTTCTTTTTCTTATATATGTTACTTGAAATGTAATTGAATTTTATCTGCCATTTTATAAAGAACGTTATTTTCCAGTCACGCCTGCTCAGGAGATCCATCGTCACAATTAGCAGTCATTTTTGCTAGTCTGGACAACTTAGTGTCACTTCTTTTTCAACTACCATCTTTGCTAGTTTGGCTCACTTACTGTCACCCCTTTTTTCTCAGTCACTTGTGAAAAAAATAGCAGAGGCACAGGTCATTGTAGTACGACACTGGTGGCCTCACTCCACTGTTAAAATTATTCCTTGATGCTTATCTGGTGTTCCTGCTGGTTTTCCAGCAATAACCTTCTTTTTTAAACCACAGATACTTAGTTTTCTAAAGAGCTTTTGGTGAAAGATTTTTTTCCAAAAAGCTTTTGAAAATTGAAGTAGATTTACACCACCTTCAACCACACATTTGCTGACCACTTCCAAAAGATTTAAGAGCAATAATCTCCCTTGGTTGAGGTTTATCTTTTCTGCAGTTTCTAAGCTTTACCAGCAGCTTCTGTCATGTTTCCAATGCCAAGTATAGAAAGAACAGAAGGAGCGGAGAGAACGGGCTCTGGAAATAGAGATGAATTCTGCGCTGGCAATGCTATAGAAACTTGATTGGTTTCTTAATTTTTGAAATGCAGCTGCCAGTGGCACAGTTCCAGCAGCTGGGCCAGAATCCAGTGCTGAGGTGCCCACCCGTGGCACTATGCCAGTGTAGTTGTAAGGGAAATATGTTCTTCACCTCTGGGCAAGTCAACATGGCAGAATTTTGCTTAATTTGCCTTTGAGATTTTATGCTTTTGGCAGTAGCTGGAGAAAGGCAGTGCTGTGGGTTAGGAAGCTGTGCTCTTATGACTGGTAGTCTCTGTTTTCCATGAAGAGTCAATAGAGACAGATCGTTTCTTTACCATCACTTGCTGACTGTGGTTACTGGAAAGAAAAAAAAAAAAAAAAGAGGTTATATGAGTAGAAACCACAGCCATCAAAAAAAAATACTGAGGCTCAATGCCATCTTCTCCAACACAGTTGGAGGACAGCAGTGATATAATCTGATCTAAACTGAAAAAGTGTGACTCAAATATTTAGTACATTGATTGCCCCAGCCAGCCTTTAATGCTGGTGCTGCTACTGTAGAAGATGCAAGAACAAACAAACATGAAAAAAATATGGAAAAATGAAGCTGGGAAAAAACCCAAGGCTATAGTATAGCCTACATAGAGAGAGACAGATCACTTTCGTATATCCCTTGACACAAGCTGTCCAGTCAAAGACAGTTCTTCTTAGCAGGAGTTAATGGGATCTTTGTGTGCATATGCCAAGACAGTGAAGACCAACTTTGCATTACCTGCTAAGTCTCGATCTCTCAGATCTGCAAAGCAACGGTATCTTCAGACTGACTTGACCAGATCATGCAGTGACCTAAAAAGAGAGCTCCTCTCTCTTTACAGCAGTGTATGCAAGAGTAGAATCCCTTATATGCTTATTTTACCATAATGAACACACAAGAACTTTTGTGAGATAAACTTTTATTTACTGCTAAGAAAATTTTTTTATGTTCCTGAGGGGTGTTTTTTATTTAGATGAGAATTTATATCATAAATTCAATGTAAGGGATGAGTATATTTTTTATTTTATTCTGCATGTGGTGTACTCAAACCCATCATTTGCCAAACGTGATACATATATCAAACTTCAATAAAATATAAAAAAAAATATATAAAATAAAAAATGCTTTTGTGAGAAAAAAAAGCCAGTAAGTGTTTTAGTTGCATTTCTTGTTTCCACAAATTCCAGTTCTATAGAAACTAGTGAGGTAAAATTCTGAGCCCTGGAAATCGATGGGAAAATGTCTGTTACGTTTTGTGCCCTTCCTTTGCCAGAAGCTTTACCTGCTTAAAATTAACTGTAAATAAGTATTCACTGGTGAGGTAGCACATTCTTCTTCTTCTAGGTTTCTTTTCCTTCTTTCTTTTGTTTTAATACTGGATAGTGCTAAGTGTAAGTTTTCCTTAGACAGAGAAGTTTTCACATTGCAAATTAGACATTAAGAGATGTTAGAGGTGGAATACGCATCTTGAGTGGAACCTTGAGGACTCGAAGTGGTGCGAGGTGTTCAGTTCCCACAGGTCCCACTGGAAAACACTGGGGCCTCCTGAAAACCAGAGTTTGTGCTGTTGCTATAAGGTGCGCTGCTGAAGAACCTTCATGCAGTGCTTTAACTCCCCCTATAAGTGACAGAGAGAAAATAACCTCCTCTAGAGGGTAATTTATCCCACTTAACAGTTGAGTAACTTTCAAGGAGGGGCCAATTTCTCTCTTTTGGCTACAGAAGAACTCAAGAGAGTACATTCTTCATTTAAGCACCCTCATTAGCTCTAATCTAGGTGGCAGACAGACCTTGGCATCATAGCTATATTGTAATCACTTGTTATGAGGAGTAAGAACTGAAAACCTAAAACCTGAACCAACCTCAGAGCCCTACATTCTGGCAAATGTTATGCAAATGGAATATTTGAAGAAAATCATAGGGTCATAGAATGGCCTAGATTGGAAGGGACCTTAGAGATCATCTCATCCAACCACCCTGCCACGGGCCGGGACGCCTCTCCACTAGCCCAGGTTACTCAAGGCCCCGTCTAACCTGGCCCTGAACACCTGAAGGGAGGGGGCATCCACAACTGGACAATTTATTCCAGAGTCTTGCCACCCTCATACTGAAGAATTTTTTCCTACGATCCAATCTAAATCTATTCTCCTTCAACTTAAATCCATTTCCCCTTGTCCTATTGGTGGACACTCTTGTAAAAAGTCCCTCCTTCTGGATCACAATACTCCAAAAGTGAATCAGGATGACTTCTCTTATCAATATCTCAGTGTAATTGAGTACAATATTTTGAAACTCATCTGTCTGTGGGCATTATAGTGTATGTGGGAGTAGCCCAATATCTCATTCTGAGAGCACTTAGTGAAGGGGAGCACTAATCAACACCCTCCTGAAGACAAATTTCATTTCTTATCACTCAGATGCAGAAGTACTGTTCCAGCTGCTCAGTGACTTCTTCTTCCCAGAAATTGTGTTCATCATAGGGACATAAATGTTTTTATGCTAGTAACATTTCTTGAATATACTTTGTATCTTGCACTGTCAGGCATCTCCTTACCTTATGCTCCAATATGAAAGTAATGGAAACTGGTATCTATTTCAAGGGAAAAATGCTATATTATGAGATAACATGCTCCTTACAAGTACTGGAGGCAACTGTTTTAACTATTGGCTGTAAAGGAAAATGTGCAAGTTTTATCACAAAGGTAGTGTAGAGGAATTCTGGGACTCAGACTTAGATGCATTAAACGCATCTGAGCCTTGTACCTCTCCAAGTGTGGGTGAAGTAGAGGCAGAGGTTGCTCTTTTACTAAATGAGTTCACTGTAGTGCGATATAATGAAATAACAAATAGACGGCTGGGAGTTGTTACCTTCTCGTGTTTCTATAATGCTGTGAAATTAGGAAGCGAAGTTGTGGGGATGCGTGTGGCAGCTAGCTGTCCTCAGCAGTTAGCCAAGTTAAGGAGACAATTGGTAAGAAACTAGGAAAATAACGATGCTCAGCACCTTAGTTCTTGCCAGGATTTTGCTTAGTTGGGGTTCTAGTTTGTGTATTTGAATCCTGCCGTCAGAACACGCTGACCAGACAGTGAATCCAAAGCCTCTGGTCTCTCCCTGGTCGCACCATGCTGAACGGAGTATCTTTGAGGAAGTCAGCCAACAGGTCCGTAATCAAAGTGAACTGCAGGCTCAGAAGACTGAAATCAGAGTTTGCAAATCAAAGGCACTTTTTAAAAACCCACAAAGCCTTGCAGTTGGTTCTCTGCCCTTCCCACGACCACGCATGCACACCTGCTGTCTGAAACGAGCTCTCAAGCCCCTAGTTATCTCTGCTAGCACTCTGCAGAGCAGACTGATTTGGGGGTATTGTTATTTCTTTTTTAATGCAAGTACACCCTAACCTATGAGTGCACTCATGCTCACACAAAGAGGGAAGCAGAACACTGCTTTGTGGCTGCTAGTTTTGGATTCGTGCCGAGGCAATCAAGACATCTCCTAAGTTTTGGGTTAAGGAGTTCGGGAAAGTAAACCAGCCTCATAACAAACAGTATTTCAGCCATGAAAAGCAGTCAGAGTGAGTGAAAGAATTTTTCCTCCGAGTCCCAGAAGGACCCTCAGTGTGCTTTGCTCCAGCACCTGACTTTCAACATTGGCTGGCAACACAGAAACATACTACTGGTGTGGCTCCTGTATTGAGGAAGGTCCTGTTCCATTTTAGCAGGGTGGTACTTGGCTAATAATTATGCCTCAGAAAATTAGCATTTAAATACGTGTAAAGTAATCTGAGCTATAGTGTTGGTCTCCAAAGGCAGCAATGAATAAACAAAACTTCAAGTATTTAGGTCCTTCTCCCCCCCAGCTCACCATTCTCGTAATGAATATACTGTATTCATCCCGTCTGTAAGTAACATTAGCAGAAGGTAGGAGAGAGACTGCCTAGCAACCCACAGAAATCCCAAAGAGAGGTGGAAAGGAAGTGATTTTCATGTAATTATTCACTTCTCTAAAAGCTGTTGTCAGGTAGACACTAGAAACATAGCTGTTTTATTATTCGCCTAACCTACTTTTAATCTTTTGAGAATCACTACCATTAAAGAGAGGGGAAAAAAGAGCTTAATTCAGCCATTTTCTGCCTGGCCGTTTAAGCTGTGTTTTCCTACCCTAATGAAGGCTGGGCTTTCAGAAACTCTGTTGTTTAAAAACTCCTGGGTAGTAAACTTCAGAAACAAACTAAGCCCTGTATCCAAAACTCAACATTTATTTTTTTTTCTCCCTGCATCTCCACAATACACAGTTCATATTTTGTTTTGGTTTAGTTTTTCGTTTAATGACATTTCCCATTGAGTTGAGAGAGTAACAAGATAATTTTATTTTTTTATTTTTCTTCCTTTTTTCCCCAAGAAGGCATTTGGGGACAGGGGGCAAGGGCTAAAGAGCTTATTTACTTTAGATAATGCCGCTGGTGCCAGTGTGCTTGGATCCAGCAGGTTTTTTTTTACTTTTCTGTAGAGGGGGACCCCAGCTTTGCCCTCAGCCATGAGTCCCTGGGGGCTGCATGGAGATGACTGGGGGTACTTGGGTACTGCTCTTGCCAGCTGGGTGAGCCTGGAGGACTTGTAACACGCTGGGTCTCTTTTGCATCGATGACTGAACGGTTACCACTTCCAAGAAGCCCGGCGACAGGCACGTTTTCAGTGAATAGCCTGTGATTTATACCCTTATTTTTCTACATCTGCCTTAGGTTCAATAAATGTAGATTTGATAGATTTTAGCTACCAGAAGCTTTCTTTTGAAGGAGTACATTTAATTGAATATAAGCATCTTGAAAGTACATTGAATTACTATTACAGGTGTATTTGTTGAGGTGGTGACTTTCAGAATGGTTTATTGTGAAGGTTGTCATATAAGTTCTCAGAAGCCTTGACCTGTGCCTTTAGTTCAAATAATATTCTACTCAGAAAAGTTATTTTAAAATTGCATTGTAGCAGTTGGGTTTGCTCCCTGGTTGTTCCAAAATTTCTGTTTCAAGTGAGAAGCTGTATTTTCCTTGTCAGCAAAAAGTGGTTTTGTTGTGACCCCTGGGATTAACTAGTTTAATTTTGTTAAGTATCTTTTTGTCTGATTTCTAAATAAATGTGTCTGTCTTAATTAACTCTGTTGAAAAGATTTGTAGATTTAAAAAAAACCCCAACAAGCAACTAACATATACCAAGATTAGAAAATCAGTCATTTTTCCTATTTACAGTCAAACATGAGGAACTATGCGACTACAATAACTGTGCTCATTATGTGGGAAAATTAAAATGGAGTTTATTCTTTCCTGTTTGTTTTCCTCTGCAAAACTTGTATGAGTAAGATACTTTATGAGTGTACTGCCAGTCAGAAAAAGAGCGGGATATGTGCAAGGAATGGATTTATTCGCTTTGCATGTCTGCATTTTAAAGTGAGAATAGCAGAGTACCTGGAACTCAAATACGTATTTTGCGCGGTTGCATAGCATGGGCTTTCATCTGATTTCTGTGTTAGCTGCTATTGAAGAAAGAAATTCAGTTGATTACAAAAGAGTGACTAGAGAATAAATGAAAACTGGTTCGTGCCTTGGAGCAGGGATTTCAGCTGACGGCAGTAGATTGTCCAGGGTGTAACCTCTTGCACTTTATGCAACAGGATCTAAACCCACTGCAGGTTCCTGCTCGGTGCCACCTCCAGGGCAGCTGTAGGTGCTTTGGCCTCTTCTCCGTCTGTTTGACAAAGCGTTCTGTGTTGAAACTGAAAATAGCTAAAATGAACCTCTGCCTGTCTTTTCTGGTGGGGTGTCATGTGAAAGTGTAACGTTCTTCCTCTTGGTTAGCGTAGGAGAAACACAGAAAGTGCCAAAACACCTGACCCCACAACCCACACGCATACCTGTTGATTTCCCTTAAGTTTGTATGTGTGTACATATATATACCTCTCCAACCTTTGTACAATGGCCTGCTTACCATCCTGGTGCTCTCTCCGGCTATTGTCTGCTGTGCCACACCACGCCAAACCAAGTAGTTTGTGATGTAGTTGAATGCTCTCCATAATGAGAAAGCCAGAAGAAAATTACTTTAATTGGAATAAGATCAGAGGTAAGATGCTCAGTCCCCCACTGCTGCCTATTTTATCATTCTTCTTAGAAAATATATATACATAGAAATATAGCTTGTAGCAGAGGAATGTAATATGCAGCAATTTAAGAAAGATTCCGGGAATTATTTTTATCATTGCACATTACCCTACCCTGTGTTGACACACTTCTATGAGTAGAATAATTCTTTCTTTGTGACTTCAGAAGCTGATCTTTGTGCTTTACTTTGTCATTTACTTAGAAGACAGGGGATCTAAGATGTAGAAAAAAATAGTCTTGTAAATAAAAAATGGTAAAGCTCACTGCCTAGAAAGCTTCAGGCTATGTGGCACTTTCCTGTGGCCGTAGAGGGTATGTGCTATTTTCTTAATATCAAAGCACTATTTTGAGTAGCAGAGTCCTTCTGTTTGTTGCACCAAGGCAGTTACGGCCAGGAGCCTCCTCGTGTGCAGGATTTGTGCGTTAGCAAGTATCTCTGCTGGGAAAATTTACCGCTGTCTATGAACATGGTTTGTCTTGTCAATGTATAGGGAGGGTCTGTTAATCATCAGAGGAAAGAAAGGTTCCAGTCTGACCTTGAAAGATGGTCAGAATATCTTAGTTGCCGCTGCCCATCTGCCCGATTGTCCTGAGTTTTGTGTGTGGGCTCAGAGCAGGAGAACTGGTGGTTTTCTGTGGGGTTACAGCAGAAAGGTCAGCTTGGCTTTCACTTTCAGCTCCTGTTCGGTCAGATACATGAGCTAGTAATGGAAAGCAGTCTTTAATGATGAACCCATAGGAAAGAAAGACCCAGGCTATCTGACATGAAAAAGGGCAGGGTGAAGTATGGACTTCAGCTTTTTCCCAAAGTCATTAGAAAATGCATCTTTTTCCATCATATTTTGCTCAGCATATATTTGAAGTTTTCCTACAGTTTTATGTCAGTAGTTATTAGACCTGTTCCGACCTGTTGTAGCAGTGCTTGGATCTGTAGCTGTCATCACTAGAGGCAGTCCCTTAAGCATTCTTACCGAATTCAGGTGGCAGGAGGAGAGGAAGGAAGCTTAGCGTGACAGCTGGCAGATTCTTTTGAAATGGTTTGATTCCCCAAAAGCTTCTTTTGGTGATGATAATTAAGCAGGATGTTAATTCCCTCATGTCTGATGGGGGTACTCTTTAAGAGCGGGTGCCATTTCAGGACTAAGGCCTGACACCTTTATAGGTACTTACAGTCCTGTCATGTCTAAATCTCTGAGATAATGCAAGAATGTACAGTATTTCTTCCTGAAAGACAAAGCTAAGATCCGTATCCTGTGCACCCTGCGTGTGTTCTATAATTGGTTTTCAGTCTCGGTTTGCTGCCCATCTTCTCCTCTTTTTTTCTACATTGCATATGCATTTTGTTTTTATTTCTTTCTGGTCTTGGTTTAGTCCTCTTGTTGTGGTCTACTCTTTCACTGAATTTGTATAACTTTTACAGTATATACCCAGATTGCTTCACTGACTCCGGGGTGGCTTGCGTGTAAACCACGCTTTGCAAGTCTGTGGTCACAAAGCATGGGCTTTGGAAGGTAGCTTGAAAGTGCTAAACCTCGCAGTACACTACAGGTAGAGGTGTTGTGTAGCTTGCATGAATTTTTGATGTTTTCCTCATGTATCGTGAGAGACACTGACACGTGAATGTTAAACCTGTCATGACTTGTAGGACTTAAACTCTAATAATGCTCCTATTTAAGTCTATTTGGCAACAGGTTGTTTTATTCAGGCATTCTTACTGTTACAAAAACCTGCAACTATTCTATGCCTTTACCTTGAAACTTCATTTATTGTATCCTGACAGCAAAGACTTTCTTTAAAAAACTTTTATTTGAAACTAAAAGGCAATCTTTTTTAAGATACAAACCCTGCTGAGATTCATCAAAAAATAATGAATAATTTAAAGCAAAAGAAAACTCTAAAGTGATTGCTCATTCTCTGATAACAAAATGGGAAATAAATTACTGTCAACATTTTAAAGAGTGAGTGCAGCCTTTAAACTGGCCTGTGAGATTGTCAGACAGAGTGTTTCATTACGGAATTGTCATTAACCACTCTGTGGGTAAGGATACTTTGAGCTTTGCAGCTGAAGTGGGCGTTCAGTCTCACTGTTAAGAATGAAAAAGAAGAAAGTTCATATTTATGAAACTCCACCACTGGGATTCACATTTCTGACAGTACTCGGACACAAGTGTGAAATTAATTCCATTGATTTCAATAGAAGTACTCAAGGAAGCAAACCTAAGTGTGTGGGCACAAATATTAGCAGCCTTTGTAATTTCTCACAGATCTGTTAACTGTAGACCATGGGAAGGGTCATGGAAAGACAGATAAGCAATACATACTTTTTTTTTTAATGGAATAAACCTCATAGTGCTCGATTGTTCTTCTAGATACCCAGGGAGAACCGTGGGTATTGCAGTTCTTTTAGATCAGCCGTTACACTGAAAACTCTCTGTCTCCTGCACCAAAGCATCACAGTAGTTTGGTACTGTTAAGAACTCTGTGAAACAGACTTTAGAAGACTGCCAAAAGCAAAAGGATGACATGTGTTTCTTTACATGCACGAGTCTCTCTGAAGCCACAACACACGGGCACCTAAGGCGCCCGGGCTAGCGTGAGGAACCCACAGCTGCTTCCTCAACAGCCTTGTTGGTTGTGCGAGTTCAGAGAGCAGAGCCACGGCGAGGGAACGATGCCGTCTCTCCTGCCACAAGTCAGATACAGCTCTTGGGGGAGAGCCCGCTCTCAGGACAGTGACAATCCCGTGTTCCTGCTGGGTGTAAAGCCGGGAGCCTCACTCTACAGCAGCTTTACTCATTCCCTCTATTTTTCTTTGCATGTAATTAGGTGTGTACTTCATTGTCTAGACACTGCCTGCTCTTTGGAGCTTTTCTGTGTGGTTTTTTGGTGTAAATTCCATCGTATCTTTCAGGCCTTTCTTTTAGTCTTTCCTACTTAATGCTGGAGTGACGATAGCACTAGTGTTACAGTTATTCTATGTTGACTTGAAGGAGAGGGAAAAAAATCACTTTGTGATCACATCTGGTCTGCGACTCAACAGCTGGAAGGGCGCTGTGAGGACGTGCAGGTACACATGCAGCTGAACGTGGAGGCAGGTGTTTCAACGAGGAGTAAGTATAGGAAGTGGTTGAGGTGATTTACTGCTGCACTGGGCCATTTCTAAAAAATCATATTCTGTTTGCTTTTCCCATTATTTGAGCAACAGACTGATAAACAGCTGTTTATCCCAAGAGCTTGTCTACCCAGCCCCCAGATTTGATGCTCGCAGGCAGAGGCAGTGTAGGCTGACCGGGTCCTGCCGTCCTGTGGAGCCCAGGCACGGAGGCGGGAGGTGCCTGGCTGCGGATTTGAACACAGAACCTGCCACAAACAGAATTTCCAAGTGTCACATTTTTAACAAACCCCTCCCACTTCTGCTCAAAATGTTCTCAACATGCATTTTAGGCATCTTGTATTTCTCCTTTAGACTAATACGCAGAGACATGCACAACAACACGGGATAGTGAAATTTCATTAATAGCTTCTTAGCCGAGGTGTAAAATGAAGCTTTTCAGGTGACAACATAATGTCATTTTTAAAATCAACAAATCTGTTAGGAGGCTCAGACTGAAAATAACTACTTAATTTTCCTGTGTTCCCCAGGCATGAAATGATTCGTCACGTTTTGAGTTACATTCAGCGACATTCAGCTGATTATCATGACTCTAAAAGCTTGTAGAAGCGCCAGTTAAAGTCAGTTTATCCCAGGAGGTATTTCCTGTAGTCAGGGGAGGATTCCGTAACAGCTGCATGGTAGCGTTTCCTTTGCTTTAAGAGCAGTAAAGGACTTCTGGAACAAGCTATGGCTGTAAGTGGTGAATAATATTCCCCCAATTACTTGATAAGTGGAAATGATATGGACTGAAGGTGGCAAAGGCTTCCTCCTGAGAGAAGCTGCTGCAGGAATCCCTGTCAATCTTGATCTCTGTGGTTTCCCTATCCCAGCATAGGCAATATGCCAGTATTCCTCTGCAGATGTCTTTGGGAAGACACAAGCTGTGCTCTGAAGCAGTTCAGAGCTTGTTGTGCTGGCACCGTGAGTATCCTGAGTGGAAACCCCAGGTAGCACATAACCGCATGCGTTACACGAGGTTGTTGCAGCGTGTGCTGCACAGTTCACGTGAAGCAGCAGCAAGTACTGAAACTTGGCAGCGGGGATTCTGTATATGGAGGTATCGACTGCCCAGCTCTCTAAACTATGTACTTATATCTTCTGTAATTCTGCACGGTATCTATACAGAGAGTAGAGCAGGTAATAGGAAGGTGCAAAGTTAGAGAAAAAACCTGGAACCTACAGATAGTCCTTCAGATGAGCAATGTTGGTTTTTATTCCACGCAGCATGGAAATAATAAACATTTAGCAGGTTTTCTCCAAGTTCTCTATTCAGGTATAGCATCAACGAAGCTCATTTCAGGGCAGTTACACAATATTTTGTTTTATCCTTTTCACTCATTGCTTGACCCTGTAGCTATACTGCGTATTGTTCAGACCTTGATCATCACAAAACGTGGCTCAGCCTTTCAAAGTGACTTATTTCTGCACTGTCCCTGTGCTTCGTAAACCTCAGTTACTTTGCTTTCAGTGCACGGCATGACCCCATCTTACTGCTGTAAAGAGGTAGACAATGAGACTAAAATGAGAGGCTGTCAGTCATTTTGCCATTTTCAATTTGAAGTTGGTAGACCTGGCTTTTTATATTGCGGGGTTTTTCACTCGTTCCCTGCATGGCTTTCATTCACCTTGGTTGCAACAGTGAACACTCAGTAATTTTGTACTTCACTTCGGACACCCATTAAAGGAGGACTGCCCAGTTAATGAACATTTGAAAAAGGGTTGATTTATGGGCATAACGTCACAGAAACTTTAGAGCTGCGACATGAAAAGAATCTAATTCTCCACTGTCTTCACTACAGCACGTCCCCCTTCTTCCTTCTTTATCCTTCTTCATTCATTACATGTGGTACAATCACAGCAACAAAAGAGACAAGGGATCCTCCAGACAGCAGGATCCTCTTTGACTAGCTTGATTCATGTCCCTGGGCAGAAAGATGAATGGTCATGAAAACGAAGATTGTGTCCTAGGCCTACACACAAGGTGGCCAAACTAAGATTATCCAGGCAGACCGGGTACTGCTAGCTTTGGAGAGCTGGACTTTTGTGTAACAGCGCTTTCCGTTTTTAGTAAAAAAATGTTCTTGGCTTTTCTGTTTTGTGGAATTGTGTTTGTACCAATGCAAGTCAGCTCTCTGCAGGGCACAGCAGAGAGCACTGCTTGTGAGGGAACAGTGCGAATCAGGAGAGGTGTGATGTGCAGGAAAGCCTCAAAGTGGAGATCAGGGCAGAGACAGCCCTGCTGCTCCTGCTCCCCTTCTCCCTTGGAAGACAGGAAGCAGAAAGACTCACACCCTCTCGCTGTCGTGCCTCATTTCTACACGCAGCAAGCAGGCTGTGCCGCAGGGCTGAGGCTTGCTTACTTTGCCTTCTCCCTTTGGGGCCAGCACTTCATCACATGGGCTCACTCAACAGCCCCTTCGTCCAAGCCAGCAAGAATTTTTTCTGTACAGGAGGCAGAGCAGAGGTGGTGCTGCTGTATTCGGAGCTGGTGTTTGCATTCTTCTAGCTTGGCCGTTTGCTAATGCAGCGCAGGGCCCGGCACGCCTAGGAACTGGCTGTAACAGGGTGCAAAAATGTAAGCACAGTAGGTATAAAGGTCCGGTCCTTTACCATTTGGATTTTTTAAATATTAGGGTGTAATAAGCTAAGATTTTGTGCTTTAATTTTAATCTTGTTTTGGCATGGAAACATTTTAAATATGAGATGAAAAAAAAGTAAGAAATATTTAGTTTCATATTTTAAAGTAGAGGCTAACAGAAGACTATCAAACATTTTTGAGTCCCCAAATCTACAAATGCATACTGCTGAATCGACTTAACTATCACTAACAAAGGATTTTCAATGTACCAAGTTTATAAAGTGTGAACAGGATGTTCTCCAGTACAGGTCCTTCCCTGTGGAATTTACTCATGCCAGAAACACATCAAGCCCTGTCTCATTTCAGAAAAAAACAAACGTACTCCTTTTGTCCCAGCCTTTCACCAGCTGCTGGCTCCAGAACCCTTGGTTTGCAGCTTATTGGCAGTGTTTTCTCTTGTCCTTCAGAATTTCATTGTTCTGCTGAATTGGGCTACATTCATCACACGTACTTGGAAAAATGTTACAACTTCTAGTCTCAGCCACTCGTTGCAAATTCAGCACTCTCAGAAACAATTTATAATGCTTTTGTTGCCGTAAGCCAGATGGATGACACCTGGATTTGTGAGTGGTGTCTACAGGAGCCCATCTGTACCCACGAGAAATTTAATGAGAACAACTTCCCTCGAGGTACAGTTCATGTGACTAAGGCTTTGTGTGACTAGATTAATGAAAAATTTGTGTACCTCAACAAATTCTCCAGTCATGAATGAGTACTGCAGTCTGATGCTAAATGTCAAATTGTCACCAACTGTTGGGGCAAGAATATGAAAACCTGATCTGTAATATCAACTGCATGGCTTTAAAATGATGACATGTCTTGGCTTGTGACAAAAATACAACAGAGTTAGTCCATCTCTCATGTTTTTCCAGCTACCAAAAGTCTGCCCATGGTTTCCAGATAAATTCCCCTATTTGCCACCTCCTTTATCAGTTGTAGATTTTCTGCCATTTCAGAAACCTGAAACTGAAATATTAATGGTCATCACTGGTTCTCTGAGTATACAACTCAAAAGAAATTACGCTGATACTATTATTCCATTCAGTAAATAAAATTACTTCCTCCTTTCTTTTTTAAACATTAGCCATAAGTTCTGATGGAATTTCTAAATGTCATATAGTGCAACAAAAACAAAGGGCTCTTTGATCTGATTCAACTTGTATAGAACATGGGAACATGTTTCTCATAAAGTATTTGCCACTTTTTATGCTGAAGCACCACCAGATGTCACAGTCTTTGGAAGAGATTTGTTTTCTTTGAAGGTAATAACACCACTTATGGCCAGAATTCTATCTGGTTTTCTAACATATTGCGATACAACACAATGTTACATTCTGCAAAAACAGAAATGGAAGGGAACGGCTGACTCTACATGTGCTGATCCAGTTTCCTAGCTTTTGTTTATGCTTAGGACCGTGCATTTTCAGTTGACCTATGCTACTTACAGATTTTTGGGAGCTTCTGATCTTGTTAAAGAGCCTGTCTGTCAAAAGGCTTTCTCTGTGCAGTTTTTTTCCTTACCAAGTGGTGAAACTTGGAGATGTAATCAGCTGTATCTTATTCAGTATGACAGCAGTGAAACCATTTAAGCCACTGATGCAAATCAAATGTGATCTTAATGTTATTCCTAAACAGAAATACTCACAACAACTCCAGAGACCAAGGTCTCACTTGATCACATGTAAAACAAATACATCCCCGTCATAGATTTATGAGTATTTGACTACTCTGATTAGTATTACTGCTATTAGTCATGAAATCATTACCTGCATCACCTCTTTCCCGACTCAAAGTTAGAGTAGCTAATGGCTACACAGCCTTTGCCTCTGGTTATCAGTCAGTGTTTTCTTGCTTCTTTGAAAAGCACTTTGGTTGCTCTGCTTTAAAAAAAAATTATAGAGGTACAGAGCTCATTTATCCCAGGAAAGCAGGGGTCAGAATTTATTGGATTGGAAATAATAGTGCAGTCGTGGAGATGTGGGCTCTTCACGTCACTCTGATGGCAAAATCAGGAGTTACAAGAGTATATTCACCTCCAGTAATAACGCGCCCAGACTCTAGTCAAATGAAATAAAATGTTTTGTTGGAGTATTTTTAAAGTTAAAAAAAATACTGCATATTATATTTGTGTTCTGAGAGGAGCCGTGAGGAGAACAATCTCCTGCACTGTGTCAGCTCATGCTTCTTTCTTTTTTTTCGCTGATGTAGAATTTAGTATTTGCATTGCATTAGGACATAAATGTTACCATAATTATATTATAAAGCTGCTTACTTGCTAAGCTCTACGGAATTTCTATTTGATAGTTGTACAGTGACCAGAACAACCATGTGCTGGTGCCTAATTTGGGCTGAAAAAAATCTCCTTCCCTGCGGAAGTTGTCTTTTCTCTTTCCACAGCTTAATTTGTATATTACCTATGAATGACATGTTTTGGCTTTAGGGTGTTTTTTCACACTACACTTTTAAATTTCAATAAATAATTATCAAGTGAAAATGAGATAAACGTGGGTGATTCTATTTAGGTTGCAATTACTAACACCTTGCAGTGTTAATAAAACCATGAAAGAATTTATATTGGGTGAGGTTCTTCTCCAGAAATTCTGTTTCTCTTACTACCTAATTAGGTTGAATTTGTAAAGACCAGTTGAGTTACAACTTGTTTATACCACTGGGAAGGAGAAGGGAATGTAACTCATGGTATTTTATTTTTTTTTTTAAGGTTGTGACTTATAAAAGGTTTGCCAGACACTATTACCCTGTGCAGACGCCTCTGCAGATCTGCAGTTAATAAATGCATAAGGGTGACTCCATCTTGACCTTTTTTGACCACTCCATTTTTATTTTTTTGTGTCTTCAGGTCTGGGTGGATGCCGGTACGCAGATATTTTTCTCTTATGCGATCTGCTTGGGATGTTTGACAGCCCTGGGAAGTTACAACAACTACAATAATAACTGCTACAGGTAATATTTTCCACACTTTGTTTTTACATTCGGTTTCAGCGATGGAAACATCCCTCAGAAATATTTCCCTTTTCCTTTAGCTATTTGTATGTGTAATCATAAGCACATGCACGTGTTTTTATAAAACAGAGATCTATGATGTTTCTTATAATTGTTTCAGAGGAACTCTTTTCCCAAATTTGGTGGTTTCAGCCCTTTTGTTCATATCTGACTCTTGCACAGCCACAAGCCACTCAGTACACACAGATATACACAACCACGTGTATAATACACAGAATTTCATACACATATAATTGCATATGTGTGCAATATTAAATTGTACAATTTATATCTGCTTTAAAAAAAAACATCCTACCAAAAAATTGTTACTAAAACTCACCTGAGTTTGGTCTGTGCTCTGAATGTCACTTGTCCCCATAGTTTCCTGGCTCTTAGATAGAGCACAGAAATGGACAGCAATTCAGCGCTTATCTATACAAATCAGTAAAGAAATTGCTAATGACTTCAGCGGGTTATAATCTTTCCTGAATCAATGTCAAAAGGATGAGAGTCACACAAAATCCTCCTTCCATTTTACTGTCATGGGCAGGAATGTGAATGCTTTTTTCTTCTGGCATCAGTAGTTATTCAATTAGTTTTCCTACTATTCAACAGCCTTTAGTACAAGACAGTAAATGACAGTTTCATCATACCAACTTCATTATATTCTCCAGAAAGAGAATTAATTTTTCTATACAGGAAATAACACAGTCCAAAAGCAAAACCAGTCTGAACCCTGTTTACATTTCTGATTACAGCTTTATCTGGAGAGTTCAGGAGACTGTTTCAGGAAATGCCACCTTTTTCCAAAGCCTTAGCAACAATTTACTCTTCTGTCAGAGAAACACCAAAGAGTAGGACCCTTCTCTAGGCAGAGAGGGAACTGGGATACTGGAAACCACAGACAGGACTGTGTCCACCACCTGCATGTCTGCCCAAGGTGTCCTGCAGCAGTTAAGGGGACTTTGCCATCTCAATGTGCAAAGAACTTTGCAGGAACACAGGCTACTCCTTGCTTGGCTATGACAGCCCAAATTCCAGATGTTTTGCTGCATAAATTAGTGTAAATCCCCTACAATCTTCAGTGCTGTTTGACAGTTTCAGAATAACAATACAGGTGCCCCAACAGTGGGTAAGGAACGTTTTCGCTAATGAGCACACATGATGCTTTGACAAATGCGTTGCTCCTTTCTCTTGTATTTTTTTTCTCTGTTTCCAGTTGCATCCCAGCTAGAAACTGTTCTGTCACTGCCTCAAAGACTGCAGTAGCTTTTTTTACTATGGTTTTGTAACTCGGTGCAAACAGCAAGAGTTTTGATGCGTGATGAGAGAGCTTACGTAATTTTCCTTCTTTTCCTCTGACCCTGGCAGCACAGCTTCAGCATCAGCAGCTCTCTTTTAAAGCTCCTGAGCAAGGTGCTGCAGCAGAACACTTTTTACTGAATCCAAGCTTCGCAATTCTTCTAGAAAAAATGTTTTTGCAATTTTCCTGAATAGCACAAATTTTATTTTGTCCCAAACTATGATTCTTAAGAAATCTGAGGAAAGGAGTAGGACAGCAGTTAACTGCACAAAGCATCTAAGTTAAACAAGGCTGTTAACAGAGTATGACATATAAAGCAGCTCTGCAGTGGAAAGCAGAAGCACATTTGTATTCTATTTAACACTTAAAAAAAATCAAATCAAGCTACGGATTTGCCTCTTGCCATACGCCCAGTGTGGTGTCTGATTGTAACATCTATTTCCACTCTTTTTGCACTGTTTTACTAAACTTCTTTTTCTAAGTGAACGTTGCAGTGGAAAATAATGACATATTTTAGTGGGAAATGGGAAAATCTAAGCTTTCTGATTAGCAACTTGATCTAGTTCATTAGCATTGTAAATTAATTTCAGACAAGTCATTTCACATCTTTGAATAGGAAATGAATTTTTATCGTCCTTACTTACCTTTTGTTGTAACATTAATACAGATCCCCCCTAGACTTAGAACAGTTTATATCAGAAGTGACTTGTAAGAAAAGATGAAAGTAATGGCAGTATCATCAGCAGGCAATGTTTTTCCCATATAAATAAAAGAAAGTCGTACTGACGTCCTCTAGTTTTTTAGCAAGCTAAGGACTCCTAATCCATTGAGACCTTCTTAAGGGATGGATTAACTTCAGACAACACCAGCAGGCAGAAGAGGAAACTGTTCTTGTTCCTGTGCTCTGTATTTGCAGAACAGATCCAGCTCCCCGCTGGACACAGTGCGGTTCCCAGCGCCGCTCCTTTGCACCGGAGGCTCCACCTCAGCGGCACAATTTTCATGCATGAGCCCCACATACAAGGCAGGGGTTGGTTGCCACTGTGGTGCGGAAGATAAACAAGTGATTTCACAGACTATCAACAACTGGACAAAACTTTTAAGAAATGAACATGGGTCCTTTGTCGAGCTTCTAGTCGGAGTGGAAAAGGGGAGCGGGAATTGGTCTTGCGGGGATCCATAAAGGCAAGAGAGTAGCTGGATGGAGGCGAAAGGCTCTTTGGGCTCTTCTCTCTAATCAGAGTAGCTCCTTTAGGAAGGCTGCACCAATTTTCAGCAGTATCCTTCCTGTCAGACAGGGAGAAGATAAGTGATGTATGTCTTGAATTATTCAGGTGATTGGCAAGACATTAATTTGGAAGAATATCAAGTTTTTGTAAAAAAAAACTTGAAGTTTTCATTTAATTTGAAATCAGTTTGGGCTTCAGTCAGGCTTTGATGCTTTCCTACCAGGGTTGCTTATAAAACATTGATGGAAAAATTAGATAAACTTTATGTTCTTCTTCCAATGGTTCTTAGGCATTTGTGTTTTAAAATTCATTAGTTTCACTATCAGTGGATCCAGATCCCCTCTCAGTTTTCCTTCCTGTAGCAGAAAAAGAGACTGAACCACAGGTTACACACTTGTATCTGAGGGGGGAAAAAACCAGGAGGAGTTGAGGGGTTAATAGAATTCCTGCAAATTTAGAGGAAGGATGGAAATTAGAAGCAGAAGTTCTATTTTTATTAGGACAGGAAAGACAGAGAAGCGAATGTTCAGTCTGTGACTGTCTAACTGAGGCAGAAAATGATGGAGCTGTGACTGTGTTATGTCAAATGAGTAGGTACCTCGCTAACTGGAGATGATGAAAATCCCCTTAGGTTCGCTTTTCCCCTTTTCCTTGCAAAATGTTTGCCTACCCTGTGACTAATTTGTGGTGTGGCGCTGAGGTTCATGGGTCTTTCCTGTGAGCGGGGAGCTGGCTGTGCTCCTCTTCGTATCGCACAGATGATGGGGTTATGGAGGATTGTCCAGCTTAAGCCACCTGGGCCTTGCCCGAGGACCTTCCTTCAAGAGGAAGCAGCAAGAACTGCCCGGGGCTCCAAACGTGCACGGGGAGCAACGTGTCTCCACTTCAATCCTTTTTTGCATAGTTAGGAACCCTCATCTCCCAAATATCCTGTGCCACACCATTTGCCAGAGAAAAACCACGTTGTTTAAACTGCACTTGAAGCCTGTAAATTATCTAAAATAAATCTTATCTGCAGAAAACAGGCTGTTGCAAATGGAAGCATCGTGCGACTGGTGGGCAACCAGGTTCATCCCACTGAAGCAGTCTCTTTTCTTTTTCGCTGCAAAGGATTAAAATAATGTATCTTCCTGACATCTCTTATCAACAAAGTTTCATGGCACAGAGTTTTAATTTCTCAGCATCGAACTCACTAGTTTCTTAGGTGAGATAGGCTGGGTGAGAATCTCTGCAGGGCTACTTCAGTGCTGGAATACACTGGAAAAAATGCTTAGGAAGATTATCTTTTTTCTTTGTTTTATTTCTCTGCAAAGCACAAAGACCTCTGTGCTCCTGGTTGCTTTCTTTTAGACTGCTATTTTGCTTTAAAACTTCCAATTCGTAAAACTAGCCTAGCTGTGCACAGCTACAGGCAGCAATTTCCTACAAAAAGTAATACCAGTTTAGAATTCTATTTATTTATTTTAAAGGCCCTCTTTACCCCTGCTAACGAACAGGAGGTGTTAGAGTTCATGCGTGAAAGAAGCATAAGCATCACTGGAATTTTCCATATCCGAGTCTTGATCTGTAAATGAGAGTTCTCCTGCTTTTCCTTTTCTGGACAAATTTTGGCAATTTATAGGTGATACACCATATAGATACTTTTTAGTATGAAATGATTGTGAAAACATAAAAACATTAGCAGGAGAGAAGGGGATGAGAGTGAGTCAAAGGCTCCCTTGGCCTGATGGCCATGGTTCAGCTGATCACTGGCTTTGCAGCACTGAAACTCATGCCTCCCTCCTGCTGCGTGTGCCTCGCGCTGAGCTGCGTCCAAGCCAGTAACAGAATCATAGAACGAAAGGGGTTGGAAGGGACCTCGAAAGATCATCTAGTCCAACCAGGAGCGGTGAAGAGCTGCGTGCGACAGCGCAGGGCTCATGAGGGACGGGATTAAGATGTTGGAACTGGTCACCTCACTTTCAACTTAACAAACCAGTGAGATAAAGTTACAGGAGAAAAATACCAAATGAAACAAGCAACAGGACAGAGAGATCACCAAATTAGTTTTTCCAGAATATACGCCAGGACATCAAAATTACGAATTGTCTCTGATTCTCAAAAAGTCGCTACAAATCTGTGATAAAGGTGGGAATCATTATTAAAGATGTGGATTCAGAGCCTGTTAGATTCTGTAGGGTCATCTGTTTTCACAGATAACTTGCACAAAAATTTGCTTGAGATCTGTGGTAGGATGGGAATAAATCAGGCTAAGTTATAGGCTTGACAGAACCACAGGCTTGCCTTGTGTTTCAGTGTTTAAGAGTCCTAATTTACTTTCAGGCATCCAGGTTAGATTACGGCTTTCTCAAGTACACAGCTGTCTCTCATGGCAAACAGTCTTAAAAGACTGACTGTCATGATAATTCATTCCTACCTCATCATCTGTCAAGCCTGAAGTGCTGTCCGAAAGCAGGATGAACAACGATGTTTCACTGAGCTGTGGGGAAAGATTGCACCTTTCTGCAAGAGTGTTTTCCCTTTTTTAAAAGTGATTTACTGTTGTGACATTTCCAATCTGGGAAGCAAAATATTTCTTCACCTTGGCCTCGTGATTGTCATTGTTTGATTCAGGGGACACATCAGTTTGAGAGATCAGTGTTCCCGCAGTGTCTTTGCCTACTTGTTAGGCACATTTTTAAGCAGGTACACACTTCTTAGCTGATGTATAACACTTTTCATTACCACAGCTTCTTGTAAAAGTTTATCAACCAAACCTGAGTTTTATTTCATATGGATGTGTGTGGCCAATATGCTGCAACTGGAATGGAATTAGCAAAGATCTAACTAGATTTTTTTTTTTCCAGGGAACTAATTACAACTATTTTTATATAATTAATAAATGAGTTCATATCTTTTGGAATACATTATTACAACTACTGTAGAAAAATTGTTCTTTTACCTGTTTTTTTTAAAAAAGATTCTATCAGAAAACCGTAAGCGAGTAGCAAAAGGTATGCAATTCAATCAGTTACAACATAAGCAAGGGTATTATGATGGTATCTTTATCGTTATTCCTCACTGATTTCTCTCGGGCGTTGTATCAATTGGGAGCTTACTCTTAATGGGCAACTTAATGTCCCTTTCTGCAGCCTGGGATTCTGTTAGCCCTATGGCTCAGTGTTTGAAAGAAACCCGGGCTCTGTGGAGATCAACTGCAGTGTTTTTTATTTATATTTTCAGAGACTGCATCATGCTCTGCTGCTTGAACAGTGGCACAAGCTTTGTTGCTGGTTTTGCTATCTTTTCAGTTCTTGGCTTTATGGCTTATGAACAAGGTGTGCCCATTGCAGAAGTTGCAGAATCGGGTAAGTTCCAAAAGCAGTTTTCTGAATTAACAAGAAACACCTGGAAGTTGCTGTCAGAATTCTTAGTCTGTGCCGTGTCTTCTAAGTTGACTGCTTTGCAGATAGTTTTACGAAACTCCTCTTAAAAACGTGTTACCTGACTCATTAGGATAACTACTATAAGGAGAGTTCTTAAGTATCTTTATGGTCATACATTTGTGTGCAAAAAATCTGAAGGTTACTATGCATAGCACCAAAGTCATAAAGCCCAGGAGCTGTTGGAACACAAACTTACACCAACTGAGCATCCAGAAGATGCCCCTTGAGGAGCATTCAGTTTTCTTTGACTGAGATAGACCAAAATCCACACAAATATTTGTTTCTTCCAATTGGAAAAAAATAATTGATATATAGCTCTTAAAGTAATGAGAAACCAGCTGTTTATGAGAAGTCTTTGGAAGTAGTCTGAAATCCTGCCTAGTGTATACTATCCAAATGCAGATTTCTAAGAGTCAGACAGCTCATGCCGTCTCCTAATGTCAGTAAGTTTTTCTCCCAGGCCCCTATGCTGAGACACTCTGGCTGATTAAGTAGAAGAGTTCTTGCTTTGAGTTCAGAAAGACACAAAGGCCCAGCCCTGTGAGCAATTAACCATCTAACCTTCATTTCCATCACTTAAAGTTAGGCATCCGATGAAAGTTAATTGCTCTTTAAGCCCTTCGTGGATGTAACGTCTTTAAGCATCTCTTAAAACTCAACAAAACAAAAAGAACAGGAGCCCTGCCCAGAAAGAAAAGCAGGATAATGTTGAACCGTTGCAAAAGAGAAATGGCTCTCATGAAGTTAAGTCAAGGTTAGCAGGAAAACTGCAAAGCAAGTAGAGTTTCACTGGTCCTGTCACGGAAAATAATTCTCTTTTCCTAAAACCCCCAAGACAGCTGGCTTATACTATTACAGAAACAATACAGAAAAAGGTTAAAAGACTACAGCAACTCTGGAAATTATAGTAGCTTGTAACTACTGCATTAAATGAAAAAGCAATAACTTCACTGAATTTATTGCAGCAGGGGCACAGAGGTACTCCTTTATCTGCCCTGGGGTATCACAGAATCACAGAATCACAGAATGTTAGAGGTTGGAAGGGACCTTAAAGATCATCTAGTCCAACCCCCCTGCCAGAGCAGGACCACCTACACTAGAGCACACAGGAACGCGTCCAGGCGGGTTTTGAATGTCTCAAGAGAAGGAGATTCCACAACCTCCCTGGGCAGCCTGTTCCAGTGCTCGGTCACCCTTACAGTAAAAAAGTTTTTCCTCATATTTTTCTGGAACCTCCTGTGTTCCAGCTTCCACCCATTGCCCCTTGTCCTGTCAGTGGAGGCCGCTGAAAAGAGCCTGGCTCCATCCTCCTGACATTCCCCCTTGACATATTTATAAACATTAATGAGGTCACCCCTCAGCCTCCTCTTCTCCAAGCTAAAGAGATCCAGCTCCTTCAGCCTTTCCTCATAAGGGAGATGCTCCACTCCCTTCACCATCTTTGTGGCTCTACGCTGGACTCTCTCAAGCAGCTCCCTGTCCTTCTTGAACTGAGGGGCCCAGAACTGGACACAATATTCCAGATGTGGCCTCACCAGGGCAGAGTAGAGGGGCAGTACTACTAGGGGAGGTACTACTGCCTTTGCCTTCCTGCTTTAAAAGCTGGCTAATTTCAACAAAAGCTGTTACAGCGTGAGAGTTTGCAGCAGCTGAAAAGGGGGCACAGGAAAACATGAGCTAGGTGAGGTGGTATTTTAGCAGATCTGTGAAGTCACCAATGCTGTTGTAAAAATGTTCTATTTTAAAGACTTTGGTAAATGTGCAGCAATGAATTGTTACGTACCGGCAGCAGCAGTGCTCAAAAATGTAGAGCAGATTTTGAACAAACCTCCTTATCCACCATAAAAGATGTGTAAACTGTTTCTTTTTTTTCCTCCTTTGCAGGACCAGGACTTGCATTCATTGCTTACCCTAAAGCTGTTACGATGATGCCTCTTTCTCCTCTGTGGGCAGCTCTGTTCTTCATGATGCTCATATTCCTTGGATTAGATAGTCAGGTATGAAGCAAACACTATTTCAATATTTTGTTGGATTCCCTAGCATGTGTATTTCAGCATCCTCGATGTAAACAGCATCTACCCTGATGAAAGAATGAACCCTGACTTAATTGCTTCCTTAAAATCATTGATTCAAGTTCCTTAATTCAAATCTTCGTTATGTGATGCTGTAGATTCCTTTATGATTTACTGTGAATGTTGATACAGCCTGACTACAGCTTTCATTAACAGAGAAATCAGTTTGAACTTAAATATGGGTGATTAAAATTCACAATACCAGTGTGTCTTCTTTCCCTGTTTTTAAAGCACTTTGCAGTGAATTTTGAAAATTAATACCAGATAGTGATAATGTAAGTTCCTATGGCGTATTTCTACTTCAAGACACATAGCAAAAACTGTGTGGTCATATTCTGCATCAAAGTGACAGCACAGAAGTTGTCCTTCCTATATGACCACAAAAATTGTGAAAGCTTTTTGATGAAAAATGTAAAGTAGCTGGCGTTTTTAGCATGCAGGTCAGCTCTTAGCTGATTTCATTCAGAAAGTTTATGATTGTATACCATAGAATAAAGTTCTCCAGTGCTCACTTAATAATAACTGTTCTTTTTTTACTGATAAAACATTTTTAAAAGTCTTTTTTAAAATAAGCAATTTCCCATTTCTACTCTTGACTGTTCCAGTGAAGGAGGTTTTATATCGTCTACTCTTGGACATTAAACTTGGTGCCTATTTTAGAAACTTGGCTTCAGAGCCCTGAGTCAGAAGCTCCGGCCTCTTGCTTTCTGCTTATTTTTAAAGTTACTGAGAATGTTCCTTTCTTTGTTCATTAGATGTACTTAGCCTGGGCACTTAATAGCTTTGTAGAACTTTTCTCTTCTGTAAAATTGAGAGAATTTCTCCAAAAGCTTTCAGTGTGTTTAGCAGTGCTAGAAGGTGCACAGCATTCCTTTGAGTGATAGAAGTGCCGGATGCGTAGCGTGAAATCCTGCTGAACAATTTGTACATTATTTAAGTCCCATTCAAGCCACATTTAAAAGGTCTAATTTTAATGTAATCCATCCGCTGCACGACGAATGCACTGTGATGTAATATTAGTGGATTCAACTGTATGAGTTTGGTAGAGGAGTGGAAATGCATAGCTTTGGACTTTTTAATTCTGAGATGTCGTTCCTCTCAGTTTGAGCTTCTGCTTATGGAGTGTCCTCAGGGATTGTTCAGTCTCCGTGGTGAGAACACAGAAGGACATTTGAAGTGTTTGGTAGCAAATCCAAACCCCAGCAGCAGATGAGGCACCGTATTTCATTTGTACTTCCCTGTCATTTTTTCCAGTTCGTGTGTGTTGAAAGCATTGTGACAGCTGTTGTAGATATGTACCCAAAGATCTTCCGAAGGGGCTACAGAAGAGAACTGTTGATTCTCGGCCTTTCCGTTGTGTCATACTTCATTGGCCTAATAATGTTAACTGAGGTAAGATGCGCTTCGCTGTACTAGTGCAGAAAAAAGGGTTTCTGTTTATAATCGTAACAGATACAAGGCAAGACAAACTTCACTCAGGAACATGACTACAAAATACTTGAAACATTGTTCTCGATTGCCTAAGTGTGAAATGTATCCTCAGTTTTTCAGTTGAGCTTAGGGAACATTTTAACTGAACTTACATAGCCAGAGAAATTCCATCTGCTTTGCACCAGGTAACCAGATATACAGATCGTGGGATGTGCTTGCTTTCTCTGGGCAGACCAGTCTGAAAGCAACTACGCTGTAAATGACAGATCATTAAAGAAGATGAAGTTAAGAGAAAGTAGAAAACTAAAATGTCTTTGCCTTTTATATCACCAGGCCAGGTCAAAGAATACAACCAATCTCTGAGCAGAAATTGCTTTGGTAAGAGTGGAAGAAAAAAAAAAAATCAAACAAACCCAGGTGTTTGCTTTGGGATATTGTAAAACAAAAATACTGAGGCTGTCAGTCCATCCCATCGGTTCATGTTTGCCACTCTTGTGTTTGGTAGCTGGGTTGGGGAGGGACTCTGGTATCCTTTGTGCTTGGGAGGAGTTTGCTCTTGCTGCTCGGTGCTTTACAGAATGAGTTCTACCAACCGTCTTCCTCTCCTCTGCGTTACCTGCTCAAAACAGGAGGAATGGGCAGAACCCATGCTCTCCTCTGCCCATATTCTTCTGCTTGCTGGGCTGCTAGAGGCCCTCTGTATCGAGGACTGAAGCAAAGAAAAAAGTTTCATGTCTGAGGAGCTGTAGAATTTAAAAGTCTGAGGATGCCTGGCTGTGCTAACCATGCAGGGCCACAATGTGTCTCTCTTGTGCAGCAATCTCGGGCAGGTTTCCAGTGAAGCAGCCTCCCAGGGCTTCATGAACTCAAGTGGAGTCACTTCAGTTCCCTCTACAGAGATCCAGAGTCCCTCGACTGTGTGCTTGTCACATTGCTTTGTTACTGAAAATGAGCAAATTTCACCCCCCAAAAAGGTGTTAGGCAACTGCAGGCGTGTTAGTCTGTTGTCCTCAGCTTTCAGTTTTGCAGCAAATTGAATAAATCAACTAATCAAAATTTATGAGCTTTAGATAAACTTTCAAGGAGTGAATAACTAAAGATGAGCAGGAAAGGGGAGAATACGACACAATGAAACTTCCATTATTTTCTCTTTTAGTGACTGTGCCAGACTAATCAGATATCTCTCTCTGGTAAGAGATGGGACACTGTGCAGTTGAGCAAAAGTTTCATATAGGTCAGTGAAGGAACTGAAAATTCACAAGAAAAATTATTAATGGTATTCAAAAGAAAAGGACTGGTGCAAGTAACTGGACAAAAGGGAGATGATGACTGTTGGTGTTAAAAGAGATTCTTAGTGAATTTACACAGACAAGTATCCGCAGCTGACTTGCTACAGAAACAAGTCACATAGTCGTTGGCTACAGGTGATGCAGTCCTCCTTCATTTTAAATTTTTAGCCTACTGGCAGATTTCAGTCAATTGAACAGAAGTTTTGAAGATAAATGCCTTTTCATGAAAGGTAAACATTCAGGGAAGTTGGCAGCCAGATAGAGAAGTCCTAGAAGCATCCTTATTGCTCAAAAGAACAAAGTATGAGCCTAGTCTTTATTAAAAACAGAGAATTTGCAAAAAAAAAGCTGTAGTCTAAATGAGTGCATGAAGGATAAAGGCTCACAGTCATCGATAAGATTTAAGTCCAAATCAGAATGCATTAACTCTGTTCCTGGGTCACAGAAGAAGGCGTAACGATCGGGAAGGACTGGCTGACCAGAATAGAAAAGATGGGGTAGGCTATAGTAGCCATGAAGTACAAGGTCATGCACAGAGTATTAAACATTTCTAGTAGGCATTAAAAACAATTTGGAAAGAGAAAATTCTGGATGTGAAATTAAGCACTGCAAATATGCTTTCTTTAAGTACATCATAGATATAAACATAATTGGGCTGAAAATAAAGAAACTATTTCTACCCATCAGAACAGTGAGGTTCTAGTAGTTTTTCCAAAAACATAGTTTGGCTTTAAACTGGAATTCAGATTGTCAGTTTATGAAAGGTATTCATGTGACATAGATCCCTGCGAGAATGGGAATTGACACTGCTTGATTAAGAATTCCTTCTACATGTGTGTCCCCTGTAAGTTAAGCACTGGAGCAGAGCAGCCCAATAGGGACCAATTTGCCTGTAATCATTCTGGCCCTCAGTAAAATAAGTTGTCTTTGGTTAAAATGGGGAAAATTAGGAATAATAAATTATCAAGCATTGTTTTCCTTGCATTGTACTGTCTTAGTTGGTTTAGCTCTAAGTTTACAATTTGCTCAGATACTTGTTGAACCTCACCGTGAGTTCTTTGCAGTAAAGATGTTCAGTTGCGATATTTTGGGAAGCAGTCAGCTGGCAGGGCTGACTAAAAGCAGTGTAGCTCATAATCAAAAAAGAATCTGCAGTAGGAGAAAAAAACAAAACCAAACAACTTATTCAATAATTAAAGAAAAAAACAACTTCAATGTTTGCATTCTGGTCTGGGAGGGCTGATGTTCCACAGGCCTTCCACTATAAATTTTGCTCCTTGAAGGTCAGACAGACACTTTTTTTTTCTCAGTGTGGCTAGCAAGATATCAATTATTACTGAGAGGCATGGCTTATTTACATCATCAGTTTTTTACATCTGAGTTGCTGTGCTCCAGAGCAGAAATGACACACCGGTGGAGAACGCTCCATCCCATGGTACTTCAGTAAGGCATCAAAGTGTTATGCATGAGTGAGACTTTCAGGGGTGAATTCATACCCCAGCTCTGTCCTTATCCTCTTCTCCATTTCCAAACACACATTCCTGGACTTTATTTGGGCTTCAGATTATTCATAAAAGATATTTTACCTTACAGGAAAGCTTTCTTGTTTCAATACATGGCAATTTTCTAACTGTACAGCACTACTTTTGCCAAATGCCCGCTTGGACATCTGTGCAGCTTTTTATACAATAATTTTATAACATTCTTATGTTCCATAAGATTTAGACTGGATTTCAAGTTTACAGAGTCCATCTTAACTTACCTTCAGTTAGCTAATACAGAGGAAAAGCAGGAGGAAATCCCAGGTATTTTTTATTTAGTCTTCTTTTATGTTTTTTAGGGTTCTCTTCCATTTGCCGAAAATTGTCTGAGATATAATGGTTCATATGTACTGCCCAAATAGCATTACATTTCAACTGAAGAGATAATCTCAAGTCCCTACATCCTTCACACAGCTTTCTGCAAGGAGGGAAGTCTTACAATTCCTTTCTACTCAAATGATCTTTCATGAATCTCCTACTCATTATTTCAAAATTGAGCGCATATGTGATAGAAGATTAAGTATCTTGCATAGAAAGGAGTGTAACAGTATTCATATAATTTTAATAGTTAGGTTATCTATAATGGTATTAACTGGACTTCATAGGTTCTCTACTCATCTTGCCTCCAAGGCAAAGGCACTAGAAGGCCAGCCAGTTCTCGGAACAGTTCTGACTATTGCAAGCAAGAGAAAAGATACAGGAAAAGAAGAAAATAATTGTCTTCGATAGATGTGACAGCTGATACAGTTGAGTCATAGTCAAGCAGTAGGCAAGTGAGGATGTCTTAAGCACATTTCCCTTTGTCAGGACTGGCTGTGGCACCACAGAATGCGGACAAATAGAGAGGACGGGCAGCACAGCACTGAGCGCTGAGTGTCAGCGCCCCGCTCGCCTAGGATGCTGCTTGGCTGCTCTCCTTTTGGGAGGTTGCTCCTTTAAAGCCGTTTGGAGAACAATTTTTAACTTGTTAGGGAAACATTTTTAAGAAGCTTTCTTCAAGTCAGGCTGATTCTTACTTCTTTTTTTTGGTGTCTTCTTTAAGCAATGTGGCTTAAAGGTTGCGAGCCACGTTCAAACTCTGTAGATCAGTTTGCCCATTTTACAGTCCTTGTGCCACTGGAGGGCGATTCTAGTAGCTGCTGATTTTGCCTTCTTTACCCACGTTTTAACTAATTCTTTTACATATTAGTAGCACAGACACAAAAACTAGACCCTGCATCTAGAGATCATAAGCACCTGTAGTTATCTACAGCTTGATGTGACAGCAAATGAAGTTGGAAAAAAACATCAAGGGTGGAGAGCAGTTTTTGGAAATGAATCAAATGTAGTTCTCTCGACTCCAGGATTTACTCTCTTAAAGCAAATGCACGGTGTTCAGCCAGCATAGGGAATAATCTTAAGAGCTATGGGAGAAAAAAGTCACAATAATACATCACTGAAAAATGAATATTCTTTGTTCAAAAAGGGACCAACTTTTGTTGGAAGATTCAAGAGATTGACTGTGTAATTAAAGCCATTATTTGCTATGAAATATTTCTATTGGTGCAAACACCAAAAATATTTTTCCTTACTTTTTTTCTTGTCTTTCAGGGTGGGATGTACGTCTTTCAGTTATTTGACTCCTATGCAGCTAGTGGCATGTGCCTTCTTTTTGTTGCCATATTTGAATGTGTTTGCATAGGCTGGGTTTATGGTGAGTTGCTGAAAATTGCTGCTGGTTTTAGTTTTTATGAAAGTACTTTATTTGCTTAAAAGCAATGTGAAAGCCTTGTACCCTTACGGAATCAGGGCCTCCACATTCCCATGCCCTACCAAAACTCAGGAATGCTTTTTTTTTGCCCCCGCTCCAAATAACAAAGATAGTGAAATAGACTTATTTTTTATTTCCCCCTTGGCGCTTGTCAGGACTGACCTCCACCTGCCTTCACCAAGAATCACAGAATGGCTTGAGTTGGAAAGGACCTTCAAGATCATTTATTTCCAACCCCCTGCCAGGAGCAGGGACACCTCCCACCAGACCAGGTTGCTCAAAGTCTCCTCCAGCCTGGCCATGGCTCCCTCACAGAGCTGGGCTGGCTGTAACTCTGTCTTCTCTCGCAAAACGTCTGTGCAGGGTCCATTCCTTCCCACCACTGATGCTCACAGATAAATCTCAGGAAGCTGGAGTTGAGGCTTCACTAAGAGGGAAGGAGCACAGCAGTGTCCTGGTCTCTGCTCCTTCTGTCTGTCTGCAAAGTCACGAGAAAACCACCACGGCGCTGGGTCTGTTCGTACTTACGGCCCCCAATGTTTTTTGCACACAAAGAACTGCCAGTTTCACTTCATGAAACAACATATGAACTTCAGAGCAGGCGTATCGCCGGCTCTCTAGGGATTCACACACAAACGTAGCAGGGAAAGAGGGAGCAGCTTCAGTCTTTGCAGCTCTGTCAGAATCCACGTTTTTCTCTTTACCGTTTTAAATACTGACCTACGCAACCTCTTACGTGTACGTTCTACACCTGCTTTTTATTTTGGTTTTTTTGGGCAGGCAGCAATCGCTTTTATGATAACATTGAAGATATGATTGGGTACAAACCACTGCCATTGATTAAATGGTGCTGGATGATCCTAACTCCAGGTATTTGCGCAGTAAGTACAGAATATCCAAATAACTTGTTTTAGACATAAAGAAGGTTTTCTGTGCGTGTTTTTAGAATTTTGCTGCTGCTAATATAGCTCAACGACAGTTGAGAAGAATGCCTGTTGATTTGTAGCATATGTTCTAATTAAAAAACACTCTGTAGGATCTGTAAAAATTGTTAAATATTCTGTGAATTGTGAGAAATCTTCGCGTGTGCAATAATAGGAAAAAAATTAACTCAGGTCCCTAAATGAACATTTGCCAAAACAACAGAGAATTTTTTTCACTGCATTGCTACTATTGTTCTAGCCAGTATAACTCGAGCTCCTCTAGACCTGTGGTGGTTTCCTTGCGGCTCCACTCTCTTCATTTCCTTCTTTCTCTTTGCGTGAAGAGACATTTTTTGAAGAAGACGGGATGCTTTTTGCTTCTAGCACATCTCATACGCACGGAGAAGGAGTTTGCCTCACCAGAAGCCAGCAGCACTGGTACCAGCTCCACCAATCTGCTGTGGCTGCCTAATAGGGACAAAATGACAAAAGGATCGTAACCACATTGCCCATAAATTTCACCCACAGGGGCTTGAGGATTAGACAGTAAAACATTTCAGTTGTCCAATACGTGAGTGAGAGCAACTGCAAAACCGCAGATGCTGGGGCAACTGGAAACCCAGGTTCCACTGAGCCTCTGCTGTTCACTTGCAAACTTGGGAAAATTTCTGACTTGTTTTCATCAACCGTGAAGTGAACTTAATATCAGCTGCACTCATACACTCTTCACCACTGTAGAGAAAAGTATATAGTAACTTTCCTATATTTCATAAAGGTAAACGGTCTAAACTGCTTGCTTAGACACCTATCGAATTCAGACAGACAAATTTGAGCTTTTGTGAGGATGAAAGAACTGACTTGCGTAACTCAAGATACAGATAGTGGCTTAAGGCAACTTTGAAAATTTTGGCTCTCCTTTTTCATCATGACAAGTTGGAGAGAATGCAGCTTGTGTTACTTAAACCACAGCTGGTTCACAGTAGCAAAACTTAATCTTTCCTGCCCAGGTACTGTTTGCCATCAAAGTGCAGGTTTTATTGTCATCAAGAGGTAAATAGGATTTAAACTTGACAGGTTGTTCATTTCTGTGGAAGCTGCTGAGACATGTTAAGCTGTACATAAAAGAAGTGATTGCTTTTTTTTTTTTCCCTGACTCAGAAGCTTACCTTGTGCTGACTGGCCTTGCCTAAACAGTCAATCATTTTCTTGTTATATAGGCAGCGTTTCTTCAACTACTGCTAATGTGTTTCTCTGCTTATTTTAGGGAATCTTCATCTTTTTCCTGGTAAAATACAAGCCTTTGAAATACAACAATGTATATATATACCCTGACTGGGGCTATGGCATAGGGTGGATGATGGCGCTCTCTTCCATGATCTGTATCCCTCTGTGGATCTGCATTAAGCTGTGGAAGGCAGAAGGCACTTTCATAGAGGTAAGATATATTTTCAGATTAATGATATTGGGGAAAAAAAAGTGGGAAGGGAGTGTGAATCCTCGCCCGCATGACACTAAGCACAGTTTAATCAAAAAGCGATACCAGGTACCTGTTCCAGTGGCAGCCTGGGTTAGGCCTCTCAGTCACTGGCGAAAAGATGCATCTGAATTTTCTCTATTTTCTTCTGATTTACTTTTTTTTCTGTGCTAAACTAAGCAATACTACAGCTTTAAGGCACTCTGTGCCTGCTCAATTTGTAGCTTAAAATGTATGAAACATCAGATAAATCCCTCAACAAGGCTTGCTCCACACATTCAGCTGCCTCCTTTCTGTAGTTTTGGTAACTGGTGTTTGTGCTGCCAGGATTTTCCTCCAGGAGCTGGGCAGCCAACAGTCACATACGTCTTCTGGACAGTTTTCCCGATTACATTTCTGTAAGTGAAAAATAAAGGCAAAAAGTATTCGGTGTAGTTTACCAACATTTGGTATCAAGTTATATCTCAGGTCTAGGCTGAGGTTAAGATTAGTGAATGTAAGACCTTTTCTCCAAAGAAAGCCATTGAAGAAAGCTGTAATGGAAGAAACAAGAATATCTGTCGTCTTCATCTCTTCGGGATTTCTCATATTACAGGAGAGCCTGGTTCTTTCACCTGGAATTCCTTAGATACTAGGCAATAAAACTAGGTATCCCAGTGTTGCCACCTCCTGTCTCAGTACACGTATGGAAGGGACTTTATTTAGTCCCTTTCATGCTTTCTCAGTCTTTCTGATGTCCACTGGGATAATGCCAACGCGAAGAACAAGGCAAAGTAGGAATTTCTGTCTCTAGGCTGCCTGGGGCTCATTAATTTCTCTAGCACGTTTGAAGTGACTGTCTCACAGTGTGTGCCCACGCTTTCCAAATTATCCTCCACTCAGAACCAAAGGATATGACTTCAGAATATTATCTGAGTGTCTCGACGTAATAGTTACTGCCTTCCTCGATGGAGAAGCTAACGTGCAGTTTACTGCACAGGCAGCCTGTAGCAAAAGGATTCCATTAACCTGATTAAATACAGCCTGGGGACTGCCTAGGAAGTCTTTACTGTATAACCAAAGAGTGAATTGTCCATAACACAGTTCCCCTAGCAAGTTAAGATTTGTGCAAAATTTCTTTTTTTTTTTAACATTAAATATTTCCTTAATGCCTCACCCTTACGCAGCCTCTGCAAGTAAATAGACTTTGTTTATAGAATCTTGTTTTGCATTGCCTTGTAGTCTGAAGCACTGCAGACGGGTCATTCATTATCTTTTTGATAGATGAACGATTAAAGGGATTTTTTAATTACAGTTGGGAGCTTCTCAGGAAGCCAACCTCCTGCAACTTCTCTACTCCCCAAGCTGGAAACAGTAATGTTGCTGCTGATGTCATTGCTATGAAAGAGAAAATTCTTTGATGAACATTTATATTTTTCTTTTGCTCTTTATTGTAGCTTAATACACTTTGGCATTCTCTTTATTTATTTTTTTCAGTGTATATCCCTTGACTATACCATGAGAAACACCCTAAGTAACAGGCCTTACCCAGAGCATTGTGCTGAGTTTTTTCACGGAAGGGAAGGTTACTCTATATCAGCATGAAAATTCACTTTGACTATGTCAAAGTCTTTGGTCTGGTAGGATCTGTAAACTGCAAGGCAGGCAGGGCCATGGATGTACCTGTAACAGGGAAATGAGAAGCACACACGTGAGGGAAAAGGGTTTTATAGTCCATCTGTTGAAGGAACGTGTGCCTGTGACCAAGGAAAACATAATGATTTCCGTTTTTCTCACATTTTCTAGAAATTCAGGAAGTTGATTACACCTAGCTCAGATCTGAAAATGAGGGGGAAGCTTGGAGGAGGAGCCTACATGGCAGCAATAAATGACTGCGATGCCAAACTGAAAGGAGACGGCACCATTTCAACCATTACAGAAAAGGAGACGCATTTCTGAAAGAACTATCTTTTTTGTTTTATTTTTTTGTATAAATAAATAAATACATAAATTCACTTAATTATAGAGGCTGGCTTGTTTTGCACAAAATTTTATTAACGAGTTAATTTTAAAGTGAGAATTGTATACTTGTTTAAAAGTGATTTTTTTAAATTACTATATAAGTAATGATTATGTAAAAGAAAAAGAAATAGTATTATATGTTAGCGATGACTTCTTGTAATATGGTGATTTCAGTAAATGGTTTTTTTTAGACGTTAGAGGGACCTGTATAATGTGCTGTAAAACTTTTCTACTTTGATTTCTGTCAGCTGTAATGTTGTCTAGATATACGCCTTCTAATCTGTAAGCATTTCAGACCATTTCAGCTTTCCATGTATGTATATAAAGGGGACCGGAACATCCTTTTTGTTTGTCTTGGGAGAAGTCGTGAGGGGGCGGGGGGGATGAGTTGTAACTGCTGTTGCATGTTGCTGTCTGAACGTGGGCCGTACCCAAAGTCCTCCGAAATCCGAGGGAGCCTTTCCAGCTGAGGCCAGGGGCTTTGGCACCAGGCCGCGCCGTTCAGCCTCTCCCTAGGCCAGGGCAGCCACGAGACTCAGTTTTGCAGAGGACAAAGCTCTCCTTCCAGGGTGAGTTTTGTGAAGCCGGCAGGAAGCAGCACCTCTGGCTGCACTTATTATTGCCTTCCCTCCACCCTCCGTTTGCTTCAACGAGTCTAAAAATGTGGTGGAATGGGCCCGCTTCTGAGTCACTGCTTTTCGGGAGATCGGGTAGAGAATATTTTTTAAGAGCTATGAATTTTACTGGTCTCCAAGATGATGTGTGCTGCTTCGGGAGACCTCTCAAACGCCTTCATCTTCTTCAGTGCCTGGGTGGCCAGTCCCTCCTTTGGGCCTGTGCCCTGAAGCGAAACGTTTGTCTGTGTTGGCTTGTACCACAGGAGATCAGGGTTACTTTATGTATGTGGAGACGTTCTGAGGAAAAATAGAGCAGGTTTAGAGCTCTGCATACCTTGGGCTCTCTGTCTCTCTTGCCCATCTGTCTGTCTGTACATCTATTCGTTCCCCTCAGGAGAAAGCCGGGATCCTGTCACGACAAGGTGTAGCACTACGTAGCTTTCCTCATCTTCGTGGTACTTTCTAGATACTCTCAGATTAGGCCCTGGTTCTTCTACCCTGAATAGTATCGAGGCTGAAGTCAGAATAGGAGCTTACTTGGTGGAAGGCTGGAGTAACTGGTCCTTAATCTCTACAGGTGGTAGTTTATGTATGGTGCAGATGAAGGAATTAAGACAGGGTGGTTGCGATACCTCTGTTTCGCAAAGGGAGCGGCATTGGGTTTCTGAGATCAGGCCTCTTTATTTTATCAATTGTATGAGCAGACTCGCTCTGATTTAAAACAGATCTTGTATGTGAATCCAATTGATGGATGGTTGTCACCATGAGGTATGCAAATGCTACTCCTGGTATCAAAATCTCTTGGGTGGTTTTTTTTTTTTCTGCTAATATTCCAAACACTGCTGTTTGTTCTGGACAACTATTTCTTTTTTCTTGTCCTGTTTTTGTTTGTTGGGTTTTTTTTATTTAATGGTTCCATGAGAAACCTGTGGAGGAATACTGTACCACGCTGCACAGTATTTGATGGGGAGAGACACACGACAGCCTAAAACAGCTCAGAAGAAATGTCATAAAATCTTCTCTGCAATTCAGAATCACCAAAGCTCAGATACCAGCATCGGGAGTTATTAGAAACAGAAGTGGCTGCTGACCTTCTACAGAGGAAAACGTTTCACTAGGAGTCACTAATATGTCTTAATATTACATAGAACTGTACATGTAGTCAGCATTTCTTTGAGATTTTATGGTTACCTCCTAAACCAGCATTTTCACAGAATCACTTTGTCTCAAGTCATGTAATTAAATCCAATACATCCAATCTATTTAATTTTACTTTCTTCTTCGTATTTTTTTGTGTGGTAAGGCAGGAGTCTAAGAGAGGACTTCTCTACCACAACTCTCCTTCAAGTATTTAAAATCCTGCTCGCCTTTGCATGTTCCCATCATTAGGCGCTCGGGAAAGGACCCTTTGCGGGAGCCTTCCTTCATGAAGGTACAGAACCGTCATCCTGTGCGTGCTGGCCTCCCTGAGAGGGAGTCCTCAGCCTGGCATCCAGAACTGGAGGCTACCAGTGAAAATCACAGTCCCATTGGAAAATGATGCTTCTGGAAGAGAAAGGCTCCCAGAATTGAAACCACAGATTGGGTTATATACAACAAAGCAACTGAAAGCTACACTCCAAACCTAGAAATTAACATTTTTTGAAGTCCTAATGAGTCCTAAACACTTCTAATCCAGTGTCCCTTTCTGGTCTTTCCCTCCACCCACCAGAGTTGCAGAACTAAGGCCCCGACGCCACACATGAACCTTGGGATGGACTATGTGCCCTCCCAGAGTAAATGTCAATGCGTTTCCTTACCTGTGAGGGATGTGCAAACGCGGGTGCACTGTTAGCTTACGCTTGGCTTTGATTTCGGTCAACTTACCTTCAGCAATCGGGACGAACGTTTACGGTAGAGC
Organism: Trogon surrucura; assembly: GCA_020746105.1. Taxonomy (NCBI): domain Eukaryota; kingdom Metazoa; phylum Chordata; class Aves; order Trogoniformes; family Trogonidae; genus Trogon; species Trogon surrucura. Next base: position 15,310,138 of record CM036626.1, read on the forward strand.
GTGCCAAGATGTGGAACCCAGCACTCAGCCGGCCGCCCGTTAGACACAAAATGAAAATCCCAGCCAAGTCAAGATTGCCCTTTTCCTTGTTACACACGTGGCTGTTGCAGAAAAAAACCCCTGACTTGTGCATTTTAGCTTGTCAGTGCGCTTTGAACCGCCGTCCTCATCCAAATATCTCCACGGGAACTACGTACTTGGTATGGAACACGCTTCCTCTTCTGCTGCTATGAACCATTTCTCCTGTAGATTTATACACATACATCTGGTTTGGCATGGTCTAAAGTATTATACAGTATTGCTAATGTGCTGTGCTTGTAAATGTGTGCGCTTAATATCTGACTTGTTTAACACTTTACTGATTTTTAAAAAAATATATTTCTTTTGCGGGGAGGGATGTGGGAGGGTAAATTTCCTAATAGTATTTGTGTTTTGTTTGGAATTTTTGGAAACAATATGAAGGGGAAAATGCAAAAACCAACTACATCATGGTCATTTTTTTTATGCAGTAGAAACAGTATTGCCCTTTTCTGAAGTATCTGTGGTATTATTAAAAACAATACAATAAAAATGAACAACCACTAAGGCTTATGTAACATTTTACACAAAGAAAGATTCTGTTTGGTTTTGAAGGGCACAAGATTTTGTCTACTTACTCGTTTTCAAAAATTAAAGGAAATGGGCAAACCCCATTGTGTGTATTTTAGTTTATATCCATGTATTTTATATGACCCTCACCTGACAAACCAAATAATCACAACCACCCTGTTAGGGGCAGACATGTGTCCCCTGATTTGAAGTGGGAGACTTAGAAGTGAGACAAGGTGTGACAACTTGTTTGAGCTCACCTGTGGCTGAAACAAACTGAAGTATCTGCATCTCACAGCTTAATGTCACTGTTACTTAATATAAATCCATGGTGCCACGGGAAAGTGCAGGTCTGCCACCACTTTCCTCCCCCTACCCCCATCCCTCCCAGCTTCTGACTGTGTTTTGCTGTGACCTGCTTTGTGTCGCTGGTGGCGTTGGAAGAGCCACGTGGAGAACCACCTGGGGAATGGGCCTGGCTGAAGCTTCGCCCCACACAAGCCCATGGTTAGATCTCGGTAACCCCAGCTTATTGCCTGGCCACACAAATGCTGGTGCTGATGGGAGGCACTCGGAGAGGTGAAATACATCTTCCAGCTGCTACCATACATTGTGCCGGATTAAAATAACCTTCTAACCACGGCCTCAGTCGCAGGCCAATGTTCTGTCCCCTTGATGATGTTTTTTTGCTAGTCATAAACCATTACAACATAATACAGCAAAAGAGACCAAGATTTGGGTGCTGATTTGAAGTAAGAATTTGAGGGAAGAGCTGCACACCCATTTTCTTACGTATTTTAATTTTAAAAGGATCAGCTCCTTCACCTTTTTTAACCTTTTTTCTCTGAGAGCTGCAACTAACCTCAGCCACATTCTTCACTCCTTCAAGTCATCCTGAATTGCAGTCACATCCACCTCCTTGTTGGCTGGGCCAGGTTCACGTTGATTGCAGAAGGCGGCTCTTGGGTCTTTAAGCTAATTTTCTGCATCTGGCCTCTCCAGTTGCCTTGATCACCACTTGTGCCTGCAAACAGAACAGCCCTGAGCTAAATTACTGGTCATGCCAAAGCAGAAGCCCAAGTATCACACGTTGTCATAAATAAAAGGAACAAAAATCTTTGCATGTTCTGAGAAATCCTTTGCTGGCACCTGTTTCTAGCATTACTATAACAAACATGAGAAGCCTCAACCAGGCCCCAGTTTCTCACAAGACACTATTGGTGGCTGATGAACAGGGTCCTTCTGCATCACGAGATAAAGTCCATGGCTCTTAAAATGAAAGAGGCTTTGCTATTGTAGTATTCCCGTTAAACAAGAAGCATCAAGATAGCCAAGAGTTCCTCGCTATAAATGGTTAGTGACAAAGTATCAGGGTATGCAGCCAACTCCATGACCTGTTCCTGGCACTTACTACAGCACCACATAAGAGGCACAGCAGCTCTTCTTAAATGTTATTGTATAACATGTTATCAGAAACTCTGAGAGCTCTGGCTGATCTCTTTTTATTTAAACGAAAACACCCACTTATTTATCGCCCTATACACATATGAATCATTCCTCTCCTCTTCCCAAAGGGCTGCAATCTGTCTGCAATTAAGGCATGCCATGCTCAAAAGAGCACGCTACAGCTATTATTCAGGCAGACACCTCCAGGGCCAATTCTAAGTTTGGCTGCAGCCAGTGACGTGGAATTGAGCTGTGCTCTGCTCGGTGCTGGTGTCAGGACGCCCTGGTACCCACACGCACAAGCGAGAGGTCAAAGAGAGAACACAAGAGAACACAATGCACGGCAAAGGGGCACGGGCAAGCCGTTGCGCCACTCTACCCTTGCAAGGCTTACACGTTTGGAGAGGGTATTATGTGGTTTAGCCCCATGCGACAGGAGATGTCGGGGTAGTTTTGTGTTTACCTCCTTCTACCTGTGAATCGGCACAACGGGGGTCGTCAGCAGGAGCAAGCTCAGCTGGGTGAGCCATGAGTCAGCAGCTGCTGCCCAGCACCAGCAGGCTTTGAGCTCTGCTTAAGCAGGCATGCCCAAACACCGTGGCTCTTTCTAATTGAGCCCTTCTCTTAGCTTGCTCCCAAATGGATTTGGAAAAACAGGTGTATAAACTCCAAAAGAAACACATCCAGGAATTATTCTGGGCTTTATCAGGTTACTTGGTTTGGTGTTTTGTGGTGCGGGTTTTGGTTGTCTTTTTTTCTTTCCTAGTGAAATTAGTTTTGTTGTCTGTGTTGAGATGCAGGCCAGATAATGCAGCATCAGGTCAGCAAGCAGAAATCAAGAGAAGAAAAGGCTATTAAGATAAGCAAAGGACAACTGATTTCTTTGTGTTGTCTGCAGGGACAAAAGCATGGTGTATTACACATGATATTTAAATAATACTGCTTAATTAAAAAAAAAAACTAGCCTAGGTTGTGTTTAAGTCTCTTTATTTGCTAAATGTTTGCCTCAGACTTCATGGAAGAGTTGCTCAGTTCATGTAACACACACTTCTCCCCAAGCCTGAGGGCCTACCACTTCGGCAGGCACTACTTTTCTCCTTCCATACATCTGTGTGTCCTCCTCAACACACCTCAAAATCAGGCTGTGCTTCTGCAGTAGGAGGAGGATGAAGTGGTGGTAGTGGAGGCTATTAGCTGATTGGATTAATTAAAAGTAATTGCCAGCACATGGTGACCATGACTGGTGGAGGAAAGGGAAGTGATATAAGAACAGAGCTGGGAGGGTGGGTTGTTGGTGCTGCTGTAGGTGGCTGCTCCAGGTTTTATCTCTGCTCAAGCGGCTGTTGCGGACGTGGTGGCTGTGGCCACTTTTGCTTTCCTCGAGCACACAACAGGTATGGACTGGGAAGTGTGGGGTGTGTGGCCAAGTTTTGTTTCAACTAGATTTCTAGCATGGTAACTCATGCGGTTAACAAAGTTTTTCATGGTATTTCTGGATTGTAGCAGAGGCCTTTGTGTGCCATGATCTGAACTGGCAAAATTGTTGTGGGGTTTGGCCTAAAAGAAGGCGCACGCTGCTCCTCAGTTATTCCCGCTCTTGCTAAGCTCAACCTCCACGAGCTCCTGTATTATCTATCCCACCCATATGCTGTTTAAATTGTAAGCTTGTTCTGTGTGTTGCAGTGCTGTTGCTAATTAAGAAAACCTAATTATTTAGCTCACTCAAGTAAGAAGGCTTAAAACTCTTTGGCATTAAAGGTTTTGTTTCAGCAAATGTTCTCAAAACCTCGTATGTTCTCGCTGGGAATTGTAAGGCCTGGTAGTCCCACTGTGCATGGCTAGCCTGTAGGGGCTCTGGTGACCTCTGAGTTGGTGTATCAAAGCAGGGTAAACACAGGCTTTTATCTGTTCCGCTGAAGCAGTTTTAATTTACCTGTGGTTTTGTATAAAATTATTAAGTATTGTAGTAGGTCTGTATTGGAAGCTGTAGTGTTCTGTTTTGGGAAACAATGTGCAGGTAGGGTAGAATGAAGACGCTGCATTGAGGATGGTAGATTTGGTGCTTTATCTCTGGATTGGCACTGAGGAAAAGCTGCTCTGGTATCTTCACGGACTAACAGAACTCTGAGGAATGCTTAAACTCGGTGCTCTTTGCACACTGGAATGTTTTGCACAGTCTTCGTTTACAAGCAATTAGCTGAAACAGACTATTTTTTCCTATTAAGAGGGAAATAATGAATGAAATCTCTGACTTAGAAATGGGATTTTTCCTAGCTGGAAATTGTGTTTTGGCACCAAAATCAGAGTAAATAGCTCATGCTGTTTGCAGACTCTCCACTGTGCTATGTGATGACGTAGAGGCGGCCCCTGGGAAAAGTTTCCTTTCTCGGTGGGGGTGGAGAGCTGAGGTAGCAGCAGCTCCCTTGGCTATTTGGTGCTCCATGTATTTCTGTGGCTCAGTGGGGGCACCTTTTGGTTAGACAAATCTATGGGTTTGTATCTAAAACCTATCTGCATGCCTGCTGTTTGCATCAGGTAGTAGAGGCCAATTCTATCAGTTTCTTGTAGTTCTTGGAAGTTCTTGACACACATCATGCCAGGTAACTGAAGTTCTTTTTGCAGCTGCACCTTTTCTCTTTTTGTTTTTTGATTTTTTTTTAATGCAGTTTTGATTCTTTTCATCAAAGGACTTGGTTTCTGTATCATTAGGTGGCAGCACATGCCAATGTATTTTCCTGTATAAGGAAAAATGATAACCCACAATACATCCTGTGGAAAGAAGGTACATCTTCACAGTATTTTTTTTTTTCCTTGGTGATTGAGAGGCATTACTACCATATCTAAATTATTACCTTAAACAGTTGTTTAAGGGAATAATTTTGGGGGGGGGGGGGGAATCATGCCGTTTTCTTTGCAGCAGAATTAAATTGTAATTTCCATGTGAAATAGAGAAGACAAAGAAAATAAGGGTATCAAATTTTGCAAGGAATCAACTTGCCAAAAAATAGGCACTGCAAGGCAGTGACATGGCTTTTTGAAAACATGTGAGGGAATACAACCAGTGTGATCACTCTCAAGTGTTTGTGCTCTCATCTGTCTGAGAGATGGTCTAGACTTGAACACATCTAACCCTCATCTGAGTTTTGGCAAGTGATTCTCATAACTGACTTCATCCTCTCCAGGCTACAATAGGAGGTATTTGTAAATATCTGTGGTTCGACACAGGTTGCACTAAGCTGTGGAAGTAGGTTCTGCAGTTAGACTGTGAGAACAGTGAGCTATTCAGTATTTCCTTACTATCCTCACATTTTTCTTGCTCTGTCTGAGTCCTGTCAAGTATTTCTGAAGGACATCTTGGAACATACAGTCTACACAATTAAAATGTCCCCTCTGTCAGCCAGTCCTCAACCATGGCTATGGTTCCTAGATGCATCACTGAGTGTCTGGGAATTGGAGAATTAATAGTTGAAGTAAACCTCCTTAAAATTAGAAGCAGGTAAAATTAGTAGCTGTAAGGTGATGAGATGGACTTGATCAGCAGCAGGCAAAGGAAAACAGGGAACAAGGTGCAGATATGTATTTCCTTGCGTGTGCACGTAAAGCAAACCCTTCAGTATCTCTCTGTATTCTCAGTGAACAGACCTGAAAAGTAGCTGAGAAGAAAAAAAACCCAAACCCTAAGACTGGGCAGGCCATTGCTAAAAAAAAAAAATCAAGCAAGGTATATTGAGGCTTCAACTGAGTTAGTGGGAGGTTTCTCATTGAAGGAGCTGTGCAGATGGACCTTTGGTGGTCTGTCAAGGTCCTTCAGCTCTAATTTATGAGAGTTCTTTGAAACAGCTGATTAAAAACTGAGCCTGGACCCTCAGGGCTTGCCCTAGGGATTCTGAGATTCTTCAAAGTAGCTGTGTTGTTTGAGTTTCTGCCAATATCAGTTAAAACCATTTTGCTTGCTCAATTCCCTCCTTCCTCCAAACTTTATTAATGCTTCCATGTTTAATCTTGGATTGGAGCCCTGAGCATCTTCAGATAATTTGAATTGTTTTGTCACCTCTGACTATGATTTGTCTTTTTCAGACATAAATAAACATGTATTCCTTACAAATTTCACATGAAAAGGTAATTACAGTGCAGTTCTGAATAAAGAGCCTGATTTGCAATCATAAGGAGGCCTTCCTTCCACTACTGCTAATAAACAACAGTAAAAGATGATGACTATTTAAAGCTCAAAATTTACCCTGCCTTTCTCCTGACAAGCTTGCACATTGATTCTGACACACAGACTGACAGCTTCATGGCATTTTGGAATGTTCCAACTGTAGTGAGTATGTGGTACTATTTATTTTAGTACCCCCCATTCCCACAGCAGCCACTGACTCACAAGAAAAAGCTAAGAGCAATATTTGGCATTTGTTTCCTGTGCAGTACAATTTGCCTGGTTCATTAACCTTCTTTATGTAGATGTAAATTCTGAGTCTGACATGGTTATTTTTGGGGCGCATGTCAAGACTAGGTTTGTCTGTCTGAGCAGCGTTTGCTTCTGAAATTGCTTCAGCAATTTTGTCTCTTAGAGCAAATTTTGTGTCGTATGTTAAGAGATGCTTATGTCTCGCGTTCAAATCTCTAACACCAGAAACAAGCAGAAGGAAAACGGGAGACAGAGGAGATGATATACAGCACCAGCTGTGTGACATTGTCCTGTACCTGTTTCACCAGAAATAGTTTCTTTCTGCTTACACAACACAACAGATTGATGGAGGCTGAACGTAAATTCTGCTGTCACTTGTAAATGGACTGGGTTGGCTGTTGATGTGCCAGCATGTAGAAGAAAGGGGAGAGGTTTATGTTCCTGTAATCCTATGAGAAAAGGCTCTAGTGTGTCTACACTTCTGAGTATGTAATGAGAAATACAGCTACAACTAAATGAAATCCCTGCTTCTCCTTCAGATTGCTTGTGTGATGCTGATGTATGCAGCTGGGCTTTTCCTGCTCAGCAAGAACGTTTGGCAAACAAATTCTTGACTATTGTAGAAGTGCCACATGCTATGCAGTACTGTACCTAGGATATACAAAGGCCTCTTTTAATTAGCATAAAGTTTGTGGATTTGGTTTTTTAAGTGGGGCCTTTTTTTTAGGCCTATATACTGAAAGCATGATGCAGCTCATGAAACACTCTGGTTTTCAGCAGCTTCTCAGTGGTAGCACAGGGGTCTGCCTATGAGCATAATAGCGTAAAAGCTTGGTTTGCACTGGATTTACAATTTTTAATTTTTTTTGTAAGAATGAAGATACTGGTCTTCAGCTAGGATATTTGCAACTGTTATGTTGTGTTTCAAATGTTATAAATAAACTGCATGCCAAAAAGAAGGGTATGTGGACACTTCTAAGTTGGGAATAGTAAATTAACCAAGCAACTAACAGCAATGAGCTTATTCACTGAAAACTTGCTTGTAGCAGGTGAATAAGCACAGCCTTTCTGTTTTTTAAAGCACTCTATCCAGTTCCTCTCCTCTGTTAACATGTTTACCGGGAGGAAGGAAACACTGCACTCCAGGACTTAACTTTGCTAAAACCGTCAGCATGGAGACATTTTTTCTTGCTGGGTAAAATCCCAACAAGTGGTATTGAATGGACTTAAAACCAGCTGGCAGCTGTTTCAGGTGGTGTTCCCCAGGGCTCAGTATTGGGGCCAAAGGATGTAGTGGTGTGGGTATTGTTCTCTTCCCAGGTAACAAGTGATAGGATGAGAGGAAGCAGCCTCAAGTTGCACCAGTGGAGGTTTAGATTGGATATTTGGAAAAAATTCTTCCCTGAAAGGGTTATCAAGCACTGGAACAGACTGCCCAGGGAAGTGGTGGAGTCACCATCTCTGGAGGCAGATATGGTGCTCAGGGACCTGGTGGTGGACCTGGCAGTGCAAACTTAACAGTTGGACTAAATCTTAAAGGTCTTTTCCAATCTAAATGATTCTGTAATAATTCTGTCAGCCCCCAATACCTTTTTCTATGTGTTCCCCAACCATTGTGCCAAAAACAGTGGGGAGAAGGAGGGAGAAAGAAAGGGAAATGCATTGTCCTGTTTTGCTGTTGCTTTTCAAGATTTTGTCTCTCTGGTTGTTCTGATATAAACTGTCTCTCCACTCCAGTGGCTTTTTTTTATTGGTGAAGTTGATACTCAAAATGTGCAACTTGCCTCCTGCCTGACGTACGCTTGTTTGGCCTAGGGCTCACCTCATATGCGCACTTTTCCCCTCCTCTCCGCAAAAGAAATTGCATTAAGAATTAGATCCTCAGTGCCCTCACTCTCGGTAGCACCATACACTTCAGTAGACGTATCAGTCCTCTGCTATGGTAGACTGAGTCTCCAGCTGCTGCCAAGGTGCAATTGGATTTGTTTCATCTCATTTTCTATGATGACCTTAAAACTGGCCCCTTGCTCCAAGTATAGGAGTCATTTTGGTTTCTTTGGCTGCCTGGCAAAAATGTTTACAGAGCATTTGGGGACCAAGCTAGGAGGAAAAATGTTCCCCATAAGCCTAGGAAGGATGTAGTTTCCTCTGATTTAATACCTTCTCAAAAGGAGAAGTTAGTTACAAGGATCAGACAAGTTGGCAATACAGGAAATATTAACATGGAATCATCTCTGCCAATCTTGTGTACCGAGCCAGATACTCCCTTTCTGCCCTTTCTAGATTGTTCTTTGGACCACCAGTTTACGCTGAGGGGCTGGACTCAGATGGAAATATATTCTCTGTACCAATGCAAAATTTGCTTCAAATAAAAAATATTTGCAGGACATGTTTCTACCATCCTGCTGTACTAAAGATGTTTAAACTATGATGTGATGTTGAAATTGGTTGAGAGATCGGGCATGCCTGTCTGTATATGCTAAATAAATCAATTAATCTGAATCATAAGCATGAAGAAGTAGGCAGTAGTACAGGCTCTAACTCTTATCGGGATGGCAAAACATGTCCAAGCTGCTTCTATGCCTCCTTTCTGGCATGTGACTTCTACCTTTTATATTTTTAGTGTGGACTGTGTGGAGAAGGGTAAAGATGATTTTTGAACTGGTTTTGTGTCTCCCTGTTGTTTTTCTCGACCAGTGAAGAATTAATTTAGGTGGGCCTTCTCTACTGCACAAAACACAGTGACCGTCTCCTGCTGGTAACACTGGCTTGGCTGGCAGTCACCAGCGCTTTTTCCTGTGACACTGAACCCTCCTTGAAGCCTACCCCCTGACTTGCACTTTTTGCAGGACTTGGCGGGGGAGGGAGGGGGAAGCTGTGTACAGGGATCTGGTGTTGAGGTTGTGATGCCTTTCATGTCAGAACAGCTGGATTTAAATATCTGTGCTAGAAGAGATAACATCTCATAATTCTGCAATTCCTGGCAGAGTATCTAGCTCTTTCATAAACGTCTTAAAGTGGTCTTTGAAAGTGGAATTTTCAGAAGTGGGTACTAGCTCTTCAGAAGTTTCACATGTCCACGATTTCCATAAGATTGGAGTATTCTGCTTTTCTCAGGTCTCTTATATAGGTATGTGAAAAATTCATGAATTCATGTACATATCTGACTTCAGGCAACCCCGTCTGAAGACTTCATCTGAAGCATTTCCTTCTAATGTCTCAGTTAAATGATCATGAAATGGTTTTTAGAGCTTCTAGCACAGAAATAGATATTTATCTGTAATATGCTGCCACAAGCAAGAAAACTTTATATGCCACTGGATGTCACCCTAACAAAGCTCAAAGTACTTGTGCAGTACAAATCTTTACACTTCCATTATGAAACCGTGTACAGCATGTTAAACTCTGATTTCCTCAGCAAAAGGAGGGTAAGATAACATGGAAGTTGCCAACTAGCTGTCCCATGAAGAAGCCTTTGAGATCTCAAGTGTTACATCAGGCAAAAGACAGCTAAGCTTCATAATTGTTTGTTTCAGTAAACCATTAGGGATGACAAATCAACACTGAATCTATCACAGTGAATTTTTCAGAATTTATTTTCTAGCACCTTTGTTGCATGGGTTGGTTTTGGCTTAAAAGCAAGGCAAATATCAACCCTTCCTGTGCGATGTCCATACACGTTTGAGAATTTCAGTGGGCACATGGAAGCTGAGTGTTTGAGTCCCGTTAAAAGTCAATGGAATCTACCCCTCTGCTCAACTTTCTTTCACAGAGTTATAAGTCAGTAATCTGCCAAAGGATAATTTAGCTCAGGGGCCAAGAATGCTGTCAGTGTGAGCTTCATACATAAAATGTCCCAGGAGGGAAGGAACTCAGATGAGGATATAACAGTAAGTAATGGGATTAATCTGCTACACACAGACCTTGAGTACCGAATCAACAAAAGCTATAAACTGAGGGTGGGTGCTTCTAGTAGAGATAGATAAGGATCTGCTCAGGATGCTAGGGAGGGCAGAGAAGCACTAAAGTACACTAGCAGAGAATCTCCATTGCCAAAAGACTGTGAGACTAACTTATACAATATTTTAAATTATCCAGGTAAAGCTCATCCTTCCTTGAGGCACAGTGACATCTTGATCTCTCCTGGACATCTGTTTGGATTCTACCACCCTTTACACTTGGGCTAACCTGCATAAAACACTGACCATGCTTGTCTTCACACAGATTGGACCAACTCTCCCTACCTCTTTCACCTTAGCAGGGACTGAGAAGCTATCTACCACCATCTTTTTACTGTGGTATGAAAACCAGTCCCAAAATGTTTGCACAGAGGCTGCAGGGCACTGCTTAAAATTTTAATAGACTTATTAATTTGTACTAAAATATATCTAATATTGAATACAGATAGTTAGATAAATCCAGCAAGTACTACTAAAATATGTACTTGCTACAGCAAGATGGATAATTTTCATGTGTGTCATACAATAGAACAGAATGTCAGGGTACTGTAAAAAATTATTACACAATTAGTTCACTGAGTCATGCAACTTCCTCCTCCTTTAACTTTATAGATGGTTGTGGCACGTAGAAAACTATCTCCTGGTATAGCTTTATCTGTGATGTTGTTCCTCGTGAATTTTGATACCAGCAGAAATCCCAGAGGGACCATCTCAGAAATTGTAGCTTCGAGCTCTTTTAGAAGAGATGATACACAATGAGGTCACGGTGAGATTTGAATTAGTGATGTAAGCTAGCTTCACATTTAGTGCCAAAGTGCAACAGGACAATTCTTTCTTTCTGTCATTAATGACCTGCGGTTGACCCTGGCTACAGCTGAAAAGCTCTGGATTCCATTACCCAGCTCATCTCTGAAATCAATTAATGTTTCCCTGAAGATACATAAATAGCTCAACTCTTTTAATAAGTGTCAGGAAGGGGCCTTTATTTCCCCCCTGTGCCTCTTTATCATTCATTTAAAAAGAGTCCTCCTGACATTCCAGGTTTCCCAGATCTCAGTAATACAAAATGCAAGACACAGACCTCTCCCCACAGGCAAACCCCAGTTGCGTCAAAAGGGGCAACAGTTTATCAGAAAATAAACCCCTCACGTTCCAGCTTGCCCTCAGAAATTGGAGGGGCTGGGGGTGGCTAGGCTTAGGTTCTACTAACCTAACTACTAACCGGACTACTAACGCACCGCACCAATGTGCCTTCAATCTGGCAGCGCGCCTGGACTCGCACAGCCAGCCCGCGCAAGGGTGCCGGTGTTCCCTCACCAACTTGCACGGCCAGACTCAGTGTGCCAGTGCCAGCACAGCCGGACCAGAATTAAATATAATTTATTGAAGCAACAGATAGACAATTTCATTTTGAATGCCGGTGATAGTGTCTGTCTGCAAAGCATGGGCAAAGTGTGGATAGTACAACCTGATTACAAATATGTTAGATCATGAGCAGCTCTCTAGAGATTTTCTAAGTGTCCTGGGCAGCACTTGGTGAGAATAAGTGTTTTGAGCCTTACCCAAAGGTGTCCTATGGGGGGAAAGAGAGGCTCAGATCCCAGAAGAGAGAGGTGGTCTGTTGTGGTGTCTCCTATGACAGTGGTAGTATCTTCCCTAACATTCCCTCCCTCTCTTGGGCCTTTTTATATTATTTGTTACCCTTCAGGTGGAGCTTGAGTGATTCTAGTCATGCCTATCTTTATTGGGATTGGTGTAATTTTTCCTCACTTTGCTTTTAAAGGTATAGACTTTTATTTTTACTTTTTCTTAAATAAAAAGCTTAATACTTGTTGCTTAGGGGTTTGGTATTGATTATTCCCATTTGGATGAGATCTGCTCTATATCCAGAGTGACTCCTGAGCACACTCTGGAGTATCCCAGGGTCAGTGAGCCCAGAAGTCATAATCATTTTAAGAATTCACTGGAACTTTTCTGAATTGGTTCAAAACTGTCAATAGGACAGCCCTGCTGTGTTTGCATGTCCTATTTCCAGCTAAAAGCAAGCATTTAGCCTGACTTTTTTTCCTTTATTACAAGTTCCTAGCCATTTGTGGGTTTAGATAAAGATTTCATGCAGCTCTTACCAGTGAGAGGCTGGCAACCATAGACAGCACATTGTGCTCTTCCTGAGCACAAATACTGGTTTTGGTAAAACATTTTGTATTGTTTGTATTGTACTGTAACACTTCAAATTAGAGCTGCTTCTCTTGATACAAGAAAAATGGATTGTAGCCACTTTTATCCTTTCCTGAAGCTTCTTTAGTGAAAACTTAGAAAAGGAACTTTATTCTGCATTGTGGTAAAACTTATACCTTTAGTTTACCTCTGCTTGCTGTCTGGAGGCCATACCAACCTGTAACTTTAAATTTTACTGCTGAAGACAATAGTTTCTTTAGGCTATTCACACTGCCTGAGAATCAAGACTTTAAGCTCATCATGTCAACCTGTTTAGATGTCTTCATGTCTTAGCACACCAAAGTGCTGAAGTGATAACAAAAGATGCTTAGCCAGTCTCCTGGCTGGTGGCCTCACCAGGGCAGAGTAGAGGGGAAAGAGAACCTCTCTTGACCCGCTAGCCAGCCCCCTTCCAATCCACCCCAGGATGATGTTGGTCTTGGCCACGAGGGCACACTGCTGGTCCAACAGGTCAGAAACCTCAGGTCTCTCAATCTGGGATAGTGCGAGTTCTGCTTTGCCGTGTGAACAATTTCGTGCAGTCTTCACTGACAATACTTGAGGGGCTTCTTCCCTTCTCGTAGTAAACCTTCCAGTAGCTTCCCATAAAAAGTTGCACAACCCAAATATTTCATACAATTGTTGCAGTAAGTCTAATAATTTGTTATTCATGCTGTAGAAAGATGGTGTGGCTGATTTAAAGACCCTGACGATAATGTGTTTATCACTTCTCTTGCTAAGCTATTCTAACAGTTGATTACACTCTTATCCTAGAGTGTAACATAACATGGTTGTGGCTACATCTCACAATCTAATTATAGGAAGGAACATTTATAGCTCTTCAAAGGCCTTTTAAAATAAGATTTCTTTGCTATTTGAAGTATTGATTTTTATTTTTTTTAAATCACTGAGATGTTAAATTGCAATTGACTTCAGATTAAATGACCTGCTTTGTGGCAGGGTTTACATAAAATTAACACTGATCATTTTCCAGCAGTAAATACTTTCATTTCATCAATACATCCTAGCTCTGTTACAGGCACTTTCTAGCAGTAAATACTCTTGTTTCATCAATACATCTCAGCTCTGTTGCAGGACCCATTCTGTACATATGTCACCACTGCAGTACTCAGGCTACCTACCAGTACACAAAATGTGTGTCAGCATGGAGGAGAGATGCAAAAATCCTAACAGTTGAAAAGAAGCCAATCATTTAATTACTACAGAAACCACAATTAGAAATCATTAACTGTTAATAATGTGTTTAGAAGACTCAAAGCATTACTGATGGTGAACTATCATCCACCATATTCATTTACATGCTAGAAAAGCTTTAAGGATTTATGCAAGAAGATTCAAGGTGACAGCGGAAAAACTAAGAGAAAATAGTTCTCTAATCCTGCTTTTTCTTTCATTTTACTACAGTCATTACCACCAGCTTTTTAGTTGGAAAGACGCCTTTTCCAAAATTCAAGTGATTAATTTCTGAAGGCTGAAGTAACAAAGCAAGCCTTTATTAAAGAGTATTTCCTGCCTCTTTATTAATACTTGCACTTTTTCTGCACAGTGTCTAGTTTTACTGATGCACCTCCACTGTGACCTACAGATTTTTAAATCTTGAGCTACCACAAGAGAAAGAGCTACCTGTATCACCGGGGCATTTAGGAGTGTGTTGGATCCTCTATGAGTTTTTAACAACATATTTAGGTAAACCACACTCCCTTAAATACAGAAGTCTTTGCTGGAGAGATAGGAGATGTAGCCATTATCCTGTCTATGGAGTTAGATAACTGAGCCCAGGTAGCAAAAGCAGAACATAAAAGCATCCCCCTGCAATGGGACAGGTGAATTTCTAAACCTAAAATTAGTGGAGACCACGGACACCTCTTGTTCCCTCACACTCAATGCCTGTAAAGTAAAAATTTCAAACTCGTGGATGACAACAGGATTGCAAATGTAGTGTTATGTCTGTAATAGGAAGTTTCAGAAGTACTCGAAGCACCTGGGCCCGAATCTGTTTGGAGGAAATGCAACCCAGTGCCATAGTTCTCAGCTGCAGCTGGGAAACACAGTTGAAGGCAGGTGTGAATACCAGACACAGTGACCATGAATGCTGGCAAGATAATGGGAGGTGTGTAGCAGCAGTCTTCGGGTGCCAGTGACACCTACACACATTACTTAAACAGGAAATAATTTTGCATTCTTACTCACTTCAAGCCAAAAGAGCACTGGATTTAGTAGCCTACTTATCTAACTGAAGCTTTAGTCCAAATAGCTTCATAGCAATTAAGTGAGAATAATAATAAAATGACTTAGTCACCGGGGGTGGCTGCACGTTTCTCTGGTTCTTCCCTTTGCAACGTGATAACCTATGCAGTAATTGTTTCTTCTGATTCAATGCACTGTTGTAATGCGCCCATATCTCAAGGTTGTACGTATATATTTTCAAAGTAGACTTGTCTGCTTTTATTAGCCTTCCATGGAATTAAGATGTGTTGCTAAATCTACTGTTAACACTCATGAAGTAGTTGAGCAGATGCTGTGGGTTTTTTCCTACTCCTTGCCGCCACTGCTTATTTCATTATACTTTTTTTTCTTCCAGAGAAAGTGAATATAAATATCTTTCCATGCAAGTAGGAGGAAGAGAGAGTATTTAAATCTGGTTGTCCTACTTGGAAAAGAAAGGTTGTGAATTGTCCTGCCTATCAAGTCAACAACAAAATGTCTGAATGTGCCAAACTGTTAGTCACATAGGCAGCAGCTGTTAGTGTGAGGAATCATAGAACTCCCAGGAAACATGTTGCTTATTGATGACAAAGCAATTTGTTTAAAAAAAAAAAAAGGCTGTTATTTTAAAAAGCTCCATCTGGTAATATTCAACGGGTTTAAACCTCTCCGTGTGTAAATGTTCTGCATATGTGTATCTTTTTGAAAGCTTCAAAAATGCCATTTAAAAATGTCAAGCAAAATAAGTATCTATTTTGCTTTCAGAACAGTAACTGTCATGAAAGTTAGAATAAAAGCATGAGAAAAAGAGTTATATCTGATATGATCAAAAAGCCCACCTGAATGACTTAACATCTACACTGCCTCTTCCCTTGAAGAAAACTCATCAAAATTGCAGAAAGCAAAGTAAATATGGCATGCCCTTTTTGCAAGAGAACAAAATCAGGTAACGAAAGTCATGACTTTGTTGGTAGGATCTTCACTTGTAACTCTAAATCATTGCCAGAGACAGTAAGTGGAGGACTGAGAAAGATACAACTCAAAATATGTAAGACTGAGGATAAATGAAACTAGGAACAAACCACCAAAGTTAGTATTAGAAATTATAAGCTGTTGTATCTGGATAAAGTTAAAACCAGCAGAATCTAACATTGAGATCCTATATAATGTTTGTGTTATTGACAACTTATGGCTTTTGAGATTATTGGCAGTTTCTCAAACAGGACAAAAACCCCACACAGACACGTGGGCTACAGAAGCAAGCGGGCCTGCTCTTGACCAAGGGACGAGTTCACTTGTACTTAAACGTCTTACCCAAGCTGTGTCTCTGACCTAAAAACAGCTTTTGACTGATCAGTTGTTGCATTAAGCATCCAGTGGTTGTGGAGAAAATTATATACTAAACATTCCCTAGCTATAGTTTGGAGAAGTGTTGAGGTAAAGTTTTATTTCTGGAAATGTATAATCTTCTTACATTAGCCGTCTGCCTTTGTGTAAAGGATTACTTGCACAGAGTAGCTGGGTCTGTGACAGGTTTGCAAGAGGAGAGTGGCAAGGGTGGTGTGGGCTCCAAAATTGCCTCCCCAGTTGCTAAGTAACGGATGTTCAGTTCTCAAGTGACTGGAAGCAGCTTGATTGTCTGGCTGAAGGGAACTGCTGACTTCTGTGCAGCGTCCTTGGACAGCCTTTCTAAAGGCTTTAATAGTGAGGAAAGCCAAAACCTACTGCTCTGAAACAAAAATGTTTATACATGCATCAATATGATGGGTTTTGAGTGCAGTGTTTAAGAGTATATATATATATAAACGTGTTGTTCAGGCTGAAATAGAGCAACCACACCAGAAAACATGGTGCTTCCTTGCATGGCAGAAAAGAAATTCTCCTGCGGGGAAGGTCAGTGGTTGTGCACGATGCTCTCCATAGGCACGTCTCAGACGCCAGCCACGGCTGGCAGTACTGTGTTTGTGAAGGCTGGGAACGTGAATCCTTTGCTTACTAGCACTTCAGCTCTGGAACTCGGGCCTTGAGTCATGCAAAGTATTCAGGGTCCTTACTTGCCATGTTGATGGGTAGTTAAGCTGTCTAAATTCAGTCAGAAAAATGCCGATTGGGCCATAGTTAACAATGGTTGCTTCTTTGTAAAACTTCTGTGATGAGTAAATCAGAAATCCCATTCTTTGGATGTCATTGATGCTGCATTCTCTTGATTAGCTTAGATTAAGTACCATTTGTAACACCTTCTGGCTGTGTGAAAAACCCCACATTTCTCTTGCCATCCTCCCCAGCACAGGATAGCATTGCATCTTCCTGCATCAATGTCATTGAGCTGGTATCTCTCCATCTTTGTGGCACACCTCTGTAATTGGGAGTGTTATCAAATACCCACTGAAGGCCACAAGTATTGTTCAGTGACTTTAGTGGGCATCAGGTCAGCTCTTCCCAAACATCCCCATTTACAAAATGTAATGACAATGTGTGGGTTTTAGCAGAAAACTACTCAACTGAGAAAATTTCTTGGGATTGTGGCATATGAATGAAGAACTGTTACTTCTGAAGCTTTTTTTGGTAGGTAGCCACCTTACTAAAAGCCCATATAATTTAGATCCTAAGTAGGACAAGAGCTCACTATCCAAGGTGATAAAAGCTTCTACTGTTGTGCTGACTTTGAGGCAAAAGTGAATTAAAGACCACAGGATTTTGTGAAAAGGAGTGAGATTCAGCTAATCCCTTTATCTCAGATTGAATCTCATCCTGCAACACCATTCTGATGATTGAATCAGACACAGCTGAAAAAGGAGGGATGTAAGGAGATTTAAGTCTGGGTAAAACAAAAAGTCTAAGAGGTTTTCAAATACATGCCATGAGTCTACCCCTAAATGTATGCACACCAAATAAACAATCGACCACCCACAACTCCAGAAGAAAAACAGAACTGAGCTTTGCAGACCTGTTGTCCTATTTCAAATCTCATGAAAACAAATACTCAGTACATATACCATTTACACAGACCAGTACAGATGACTTCTGTAGTACAGTTTTTTCCAGTTTAGTGAAACGCTTCAGTGAGCATCTCAACAGGTTCAATACGCACGTGAGATAAAGGGGTTTGAGCTAGACTAAAAGCAAAGCTAACCTATCTACTAGTGTAGTAAATTGATCTATGTTTATAAATACATACGTGGTGGCCAAAGATGCTATAGAAATCCTTCTGCCTCACCGGTAAATCACACTGGTGAACACACTTTGATTCTCAAGGCCTAACGTCAAGTATATTGAAATCGTGTAAGGGAAGTATTTTCTCTCGGCTGTAGTCATGCGACTGTTTAGTTGCAACTTTTATTTAATGGCTAAGCGGGAGTAGCTGGCCCTGTCGCACTGTTCAGAACCCTGATATGTCCATTCACACAAGGCGTAGAAGTGTACAGAACCCATGAGCCACAACTGATGCATCTTTTGTTCCAAGGATGTCGTAGTTTTCCTTGGTGAACAATTACCTTTTTCTTTTTCTCTCAAGGCATCTGCTGAATAATTGCTTCCAGATCTTGGGTATGGAAATGAAAGGAAGGGAATCCAAACACAATGAATAAATGAGTCTTTTGTGAGAACACTGGTCAATAAATTATTTGACAGTAACAAGTTCTGATCTAACATGCACTTCTTGTGGCCGTATTTGTATTGGGAAAATAAGGACTAACATTATTTCACAGGCAAAGTATCTCCAGCTGAGCAAAACACTTGAGTATGTTCTTAATTTTAAGCACATGAACAGATCCATAGCCCTTCAATTACTGTTCTTTATTATTATGTAAAATCCTGAGCTCCTTTCTCAGAGCTCTTACTTCTTATTTCTTCTAATCAGGCAAAACTCCCAATAATTCCATAACACACTTTGGGCACTAGGCAAGCTATTTATAGATGCTTTCAACAGAAATAACTTGGACAAATCCGTAATGCAGAGACTTCCAAGCAGTAGCAGTAGGGTGCAAAGTTCTCTCTGCATCTTCTCTGTGAATCCACACTAGAAACTGAAAGGGCAAGTTGGGCAACTTAAAACCTCTTAAGGATCTTGTGTGCAGTTGCCAGCAGCATGCTGATTAATAGTCAGGTTTGCTGGTCTCTGCCTCAACTGCAAATTCTATTTGCAAAATACAGCCTGGTTTGCACTGAAAAGAGGAGGTTCACCCACATATAGTATCTTCAGAAGACAATGGATGTATTTAGCTAGAACAACCTACTGTAAAAATAGATTTTGGGTTCTTTTACTCTGGCATAGAAACAATGAGATGTGGGATGAGGAGAAGGAGTCTGAGAAATTCTGCATCAACTGCTCCTGGCTGAGTCCAGAGGCAAACCTGCAAAGTTGCATAATCTCCAACCAGGGGTTTATCTAAAAGAAGTTTAAGAATTTTATTTATCTTCATATTAGGTTCCTAAAGAAATGTATCTTCGGAGGTTCTGACACTCATTTTCTTATCATGCACTTAGTACTTGGTAAAGTTCAAGCAGATAGTCATGCTAGAGAAACAAAGAGCTTAAGGCATTAAATTCCTGTAAGGTTCCTGAAAATAAGTAGTCAAGGAGGGAAGAGCCACCCTATTAAAGATGTTGTATTTATAGAACTTGTTCATCTGCCTCACTCCAGAGAAGACTACCACTTAAGACATTGCATTCTGCACAGATGTATGAAACATTTCTCATGCCATTCAGCTACTGGTTGTGCATTTGAACTAGCTGTATGCGTCACTGAGGGCTGTCCATACTGGAGCAGAACAGTAATTTATCTAACGTAGTATCTTTCTGCTCGGGGCAAAGCAAAGTATAAGAAACTCCACAATAGACACCTACTGATGAAGGTAGTAGGAAGCATTAATTATTATTATTATTATTATTATTATTATTATTATTATTATTATTATTATATTATTATTATTTCATTTATGAAAAGGATAATAACTGATTTTCTCTCATCATTAGCCTTTGCTTGTATGGATTGGGAATAATTACACAAAAGGA
This sequence comes from Trogon surrucura, assembly GCA_020746105.1. Lineage (NCBI taxonomy): Eukaryota > Metazoa > Chordata > Aves > Trogoniformes > Trogonidae > Trogon > Trogon surrucura. The sequence continues at coordinate 15,329,995 of CM036626.1, forward strand.
TGGGAACAAGAACACAGATGGCCATTGTACTGACACTGAGACTTCAACAACTACAACTTCTGCACTATAAAATAGCTAACTAGTCATTGCCTGTGCCTACATATGTGCCACTAGAAAGGGATCCCCAAGGAAATTTTTCCTTTGGATTTTCCCTCCTTACATATGACCAGATCAGCAGTCTGAGCTGAGCTTCAGGAAGATGGGCAAGCTCTGATCCCTAGAACTGGCTGTCAGTATTATGTGCTGGCTAGTTGCCTCCCAGGATTCCTTCTATGATGACCTCTGTGCTGCCATTCAGAAGAAGACCATGGCAAGGTTCTTTCCAGAAACTACTCCACTAGTCTGGACACAGCCCATACCCTGCTTTGAGTGCTTCATCCCAGTCCGACACCCAAAAACTCTTTAGGCTGATGCACAGCACCCATGTCACACAGGATGCCTGCAGCACTGCTGTGGCAAACAGCGTTTCACCAGGCAGCAGCACGGCAGTCATGACTATCTCAGTCTCTGTGAACTGAGAAGGAAATTAAATACTAATTATTTCTTATAATAGCCATTTTAGTTACTTTACTCAAATACATTCTGAGATAATGCGACCCGACTAAGTGTGAGAAGGGAAGCCTGGTATGTGGTAAGGACCTTTCTTGTTGTCTCAAGAACAAATGAAATGTGAACTACTATTCCCACAGCTGTATAGCACAATTGACAGGACTAGGGCCCAGACCATCTGCTCTTGGATTCAAGGATCTATACAGTGGAGTCCTAGTAATCACGCTTCTAAAGATCATAATGCGTTGGAGTAGATGCAGACATTATGGTAGGATACCTGGGGAGGTCTGTCATATCACTATAAATCAGGATTACCACAGCAGCCAGGCTCACATATTTGTTGTCTGATACGTAAGCAAGGCTGATGTGTCCTGACTGTGCCAGGCTTTGGCCTAAATGAGGTGTACCTGTGCCTGCATTCTAGCTCTACTTGACTTGTGTACGTGTGCCTCAGTGGTATGCCCTACTTGCAACACGTTGTGCCCGCTACTCCATCTGTGAGAGTCTTGCTGGGCTTGCTGCTTGTGTGTTGCACACTTGGCATGCATGTATGCAGTGGTTGTGCTTTACGGACTCGGGCAGCCTGCTCACAGGATTTTCACTGATGATGCTTCTAAGAAAAAAAATCACTTTTAGGGGAGAGGTGACGAAGTGCTTTTAAATATAATCCAATACCTGGAAAATCCACACCTGTGTGTTCATTTTGTGCAGGAGACACTCTGAACTGAAGTAGGGAGTTGGTCTAGTGTTTTGGTGTAGAGGACTGTCATGTAAGGGGTCCAAGCTGCCTTCTTTTCACCCAGCTCCCACTCAGGCAAACTATTGGTTTCTCTATTAGTTTCATTTTTAGTTCCTTACTTTTGTAAGTGATACATCAAACTGGAAATCCTATTTTTTTTTTTTTTTTAAAAAGGCATCTGAAATCAGTCCACTTAACTAGCAAACATTTGGTCCCATTGCAAGCCAGAGTTTTGTGCTTCAGTGTGCTCCTTCAGACCTGAGCTTGTGCTCCATGCCTCCAGCGTGGTGGAGACTGAATATCAGCTGTCACATACTCTGACCTGCCCACAGCTGACCCTGCAGTGAGGATCACAAGCCCCTGCAAACCCTGAGCAGAAAGCAACAGACTGCGGCACTGATCATAGAATCATAGAATGTTAGGGATTGGAAGGGACCTCGAAAGATCATCAAGTCCAATCCCCCTGCCAGAGCAGGAATGCCTAGACTATGCCACACAGGAACGTGTCCAGGCAGGTCTTGAATGCCTCCAGAGAAGGAGACTCCACAGCCTCTCTGGGCAGCCTGTGCCAGGGCTCCGTCACCCTCACTGAGAAGAAGTTTCTTCTCGAGTTTAAGCGGAACCTCTTATGTTCCAGTTTCAGCCCATTACCCCTTGTCCTATCAGTGGTTGTCACCGAGAAGAGCCTGGCTCCATCCTCGTGACACTCACCCTTGATATATTTGTAAACATTAATGAGGTCACCCCTCAGTCTCCTCTTCTCCAAGCTAAAGAGCCCCAGCTCCTTCAGTCTTTTCTCATGAGGGAGATGCTCCACTCCCTTAATCATCCTAGTTGCCCTGTGCTGGACTCTCTCCAGCAGTTCCCTGTCTTTCTTGAGCTGAGGGGCCCAGAACTGGACACAGTATTCCAGATGGGGTCTCACCAGGGCAGAGTAGAGGGGAAGGAGAACCTCTCTCGACCTACTAACCACCCCCCTTCTAATACACCCCAGGATGCCATTGGCCTTCCTGGCCACAAGGGCACAGTGCTGGCTCATGGTCATCCTGCTGTCCACCAAGACTCCCAGGTCCCTTTCCCCTACACTATTCTCTAATAAGTCATTCCCCAACTTATACTGGAACCTGGGGTTGTTCCTACCCAGATGCAAGACCCTACATTTACCCTTGTTGTATTTCATTAAATTTTTCCCCGCCCAACGCTCCAGCCTGTCCAGGTCTCGCTGGATGGCAGCACAGCCTTCTGGTGTGTCAGCCACTCCTCCCAGCTTGGTGTCATCAGCAAACTTGCTGATAGTACTCTCTAGTCCCTCATCCAAGTCATCGATGAATATATTGAATAATACTGGTCCCAGTACCGACCCTTGAGGCACTCCACTGGATACAGGTCTCCAACCAGACTTCGCCCCATTGACCACAATGATCTTGCAGTCCTGGTCACTTCACCAGGAAGGCAGGGTCAGTCCCTGTGTTTTGCATTGCTGTGCATCTTGAAAGCATTTAAAGAGGTGATGAAATCTCAAAGCAGCTTCTCTTGCTCATCTCCATAGGCAGACTCTCTCTTCTGTGTGCTCTCTACAAATTATATGTATTTAAATATGACATGTACTTGGTGCGTTAAAAGAAAATTCTTTAAAAGCCATGAAACAATTCATATACGCATGCATGTGTAGAAGCACAAGCCCAATCACGTGCATACACTAAGAGCCGATTTTACTTTCCAAATAGTTTTTTCTGACACAAAATCAACCATACATTTTAGTCTCCACTGTAATTATAATCAACTCTTCTTCTAGGAAGATAAAAAGAGAAAAGTGGGAATCAGGAAAAGGGAAATGTTACAAGCCTTTTCATTAGGGTTTTATATATTTAAAGAATTTACACTTTTAACCAGTGGCAAATTTATTTCATACTACATAAGCTCTGAGGATCCTTTGGGATAAACAGCGTGAAAGCTGTCATTTTAGAACAATCATCTATTTTCTGTTTATTGAAAGTTTGCTTTTTTTGCCACTGTGTTTTGTGCGTGGCTGGAAATATTTGTTCAAAATTGTAATTGTCAAACAGCTTGTTCTGTTTGGAATTGATTTGTTAAAGAAAGCGGTTTCTGTTCTGAAAATAGAGGGAATACTGCCAGTTGATTTCTTTGGGCTGCAGGTTGCAACCTGGGAGATCGCCTGCCTTCTCTAGAGCCGGCTGTAAGGGTCCACAGCAGTGTGCCTGCCACCCACCTGCAATGGCAGAAAGGGAAACCTGCTGCAATTTTCAGAATTTCAGGAGAGGAAGCCTGAAATCTGTGTATGGCAAGCTAAGGGGATCACAACTTCAGTGTCTGTAACTCAGGTTTAAGGTTATGGATAGCCAGTTGTTTTTCATGGGAACTGATTCCCACGTGGAATTAGTAGAAGACCTCATTCTACTTTGCATCACACAATATTTACATCATTGCTGCTGCAAAGCCAATGTGGACTGGACCTTTGGGGCTTTTTGGTTGGGAATACTCTTTAAATTATGCAATCTGACATCAGTTTGTAGAGGGGTATGTTAGTAATTTTTTATCCCTAGTCTTAGTCTGGGGTCAGGAGCATGGCAACCACCCAAGAACTCCATTGGGCAGAGCAGCACAAAATAACACCGAGTTTTTACCTTTGGGTCGTTATGCTGAAGCGCTAGCAAGAGTCATCTCATCACGGTGACTCTTCTCAGATACTGTATCTAGTGCTCAGGCCCTGTTCGGGCATGTATTCAAGTACCTGCTGTCAGTTACAGGGGCTTAACAATCCTAGTTGATTAAACAGATGCACATCAGCAGACTCTAACCTTACGGGGGGGAAAAAAAAAAAAGGCGGCAGCCTCCTGAGCTGAGACTGTCTCCTGAGCTGAGACTGCCTCTTCATGTGAACTGTCACTAGAAGATGCAGAAGTATGGATGTCCTAAAAATTTTCTCAAGCGCAGATTAAGACACAGTGCTAGGATTTACTTTGCATATTGCTGCCCGTTCGCAGATCTGTAACTTACTTGTCTCTGTCTGAGTTCCGTTGAGTCTTACTGTGTTGGCCATGGGAGCTGAGAGCACCAGGATTTTTTTCCATGTTTTGTATTTTAATATTAACGGCAGAAAAACATTTGTCTCAACAACTATGACTTTTCTACTCAGTCCAGCAAAAACAAAGAAGAGTAAGGTCCTCTCCTTAACTCAGTGATGGCTTTTCAACAGGACATTAGTATTTTTGAGAAGGCACTGCATTAGGACTGGGGCAGAATGGACCGTGAATTTGTCAGTTCTTAACCCAAGAATAATATTCTTCTTTCTTAAAGACACAAATTCTTTCTGTCCTTGCATTCAGTCTAGATTTACGGTAAATCTATTTGTATGTCAATACACGATTCCTGGAATACTGTGAGTTGCGGTAATACTTTAACAATTTTCTGTTTAACTAGCAAATACAGAACACAACTACTACACATAGCTGTTGTTGATACTGGCTTTCCAAAAGTCACCAGTAGAGATTGCATGTAATTGTTTTTGTTCTGTGAACTCAGAAGTCACACCCAGAAGTAGTTTCATTGCAAATAGTGATTTATTTTTGTGTGTGTGTAGATTAAAGAGGGTCAATAAGATCTCTGGATGCTGTTTGTCTGAAACCTGGGGTTCTTTTGATGGACCCATTGCTATGTGTTGTTCCCAAATGCCCCAAGAGAGCTGACAAAATAGTTAGACACTTTGGAAAGCAGTGGCTTCCACAACAGCAAAAGCATTAATTAAACTCTGAGGTAAGAAAACACGGCTAATAGCATCTTTTGTTATTACAAAGCAAAAATATCAATGCAAAAATCAGTAGCATGATGATCCCAGCAGGCTTAGTGCTGTTGCTAGGCAACTCTTCACATTAGCTTTAAGGCCCTTGTACTGTGATATGATTGGGATAGAAATCAGCGTTGCTGCTTTCTTTAGAAAAAAATAACAAATGTGTTTTGTTGGTGTTTTGTGGGAGAGGAGTAAGGAGACTGATGTAATATGTACTATGCAGCTAAATGCAAGGCTTGAGAAGAAACACAGCAATCTTTGTGTTCAGACAATATAATTTTACAGAAGTGTTGGTGTGTGGCCCTTGACACGTCCTCATCTGAATAGCCTCCAAAACAAGACCACTTTGCTGCTTTCAATTTTAATGTTTCTGAAGTTATTTTCATAGAGGAAAATTATTAGTCACCACACTCCTCTTCCCAACAGACTTGCATACAAATAAAAACTGTACATGCTATATACTTGTAGCTAGGTAGGTTCTTCTTGGAGCAGAATATTCCAAACAGTCATTGCTAGGTGACAGCAAAAGTGTGATTTAGCTCTGGACGTGGCAGCTTGCACCAGTCTCATCAAGTGTATCCTGTAGGCAATGTAATGACTGCAGCCTGTGCAAGAGTAACATACTGCTCTCAACATTTAATGGAACTATGCAAGGGTGAAGTTGCAGCTAAGTTAATTAACAGCCCTTTTTCCTCCACATTTTTAATATCTCATATTTTCTTTTGTCACATTTCATTTATGGTGCCTTCTTAACTGAGTTCTAGAGGTGGAGGTGTGTTTTATTGCAAGTTAATCCTGTAAAAATGTCATCCTTAGCTAGTTAGAAAAGCTCTATGAACTGTTGTCTTGGAGCAGTAATAAAATAGGCTTCTTGCTGCAATATACAGAAAAGATTGTAGGTCAGCCTTTGGGTACACGTGATGAAACCTTGGATCCTCGGACAAGCCAGAAGATCCGAGTCATAGGTGACAAGTAACAGCAGGTAGGAATAATTAAGATATTCTCTTCATCCTTTTAACCCCAAGTCTTTAAACTCAACACTATTTGGTACATGGATGCCCTTTTATTAGAAAAGATGAAGGATTTTGCAAATGAGGTTGAAAATAATTGATTCAGTAAATAAGCCTGAGCTACCTGTGCCCCCTCTGTGGAGTCCACACCTTACACACTGGCTGCCACTTTGTCAGAACACTGAACATTTCTCTACCTAGCAATTCATTAATCAAAAATGATCACAGGGGGAGGCAGCTATACTGTCAGGTGTTCTCCCTTAAATGAAACAGGACGACACACATCAACACCCTAAGACTAACTGGGAGCTATTTCCGACTTAATTTTTTTACTTTTTAAGGAAAGGACTATCAAAGGAGTGTTTATATTTTTATTTTTTTTTTGCGTTATGAATGATGCTTTAGGATTAGGGCTGGTGAGTCTTTGGAATAGCTTTGCCAAAAGGCTGCGACATGAGTGCGTAGCCGGCTTGCTTCTAGGGGTCTTTAAAGAGGTTGCCACCGTGCCGTTTGCAGCTGCGATCTTTACATATGAACAGGGATTGCTCCTAACTGAAGCAGACCTGCCCGTTGAATGCTGTGAGATCTTTTGCTTCAACTAGAAACATGCCAGAATTGAAGTTCTAAGTTAGTTACGAAAACCTACAGATATCCTGTCTTCTGTAACCTTAAGGAAGTCTTCACTGCATTTCCTTTAAAAAAGAATAAATTCAAATCCTTCCAAGGGCCATCAAATTGTGGTTCAAATGATAGAAAACCACAAGTGTCAGACTGCTAATGGAGCAGACCTAGCTCTACGTCCATGTCACGGATCTGATGTTTCTCTTACGCAGCTAAATTCCTGTGACTTCTGCTTTTGCTTTGTCACTTATAAAGAAAGAATCCATTTGTCAGCAGATTACTGTTGCTCTCCCCAACACATTACATTTCAAAATAGAGCATAGCTGTAAGGCTTCATAAGGACAGCCATGAAATATTTCTGTGCAGGGCAGGAACGTCGTTAGGTAGCAAGATTTAATGTTCATTTCCTGACCTTCATCGCTTTTCTCCCTGGCTTTAATTGCACCAGACGAAAAGCCCCTAATAGCACATGGAGGCCCAGCTATGCCCTTGGCATTTCTCATACACAGCTCTGCAACTAACAGCAGAGTGACACTGCTTTTGACAGCTTTGCCCTGCAGGATTTTTCTTCTGTGGACTACATTTGTAAACTCTCATCTGTAAGGCACAAGGAGTATTTACAACACTACATTCTCCTTGACTTTCTCATGTAACAGAAAAATTACCAGATGTCTCAGCTCAGTAATTTGAAATAAAGACTGAGTGTCCCACACTGTGCTCACCCAAACAACAAACTGTTTGTCTGGCTCAGGCATGCATGCTGCATTGTATTTTGTATTTTTATACACAGCACAGCATACCGTCAGGAGATGAGTGGTGCTGGCTCAAGCAATCCTCCAGGCCAGTGTGACGTCCTGTAAAATGCCATGGCAAATGCTAGTGATGCTTGTCAAAGGAAAAGGTTCAGTGATGCTATGCTTTTAACTCTGGCTATCAGATTTTGAATGAGGTGGGATATGGGGAGGTCTAAGTGTGAAACGAAAACAAAGATTCCTGCGTATCCTCACGTAACTGAAGTTACTAGTGTAGAAGAAACTGCTAGAAGATACCAATATAGAAGTAACTGAAGATATCACTATAGAAAACAACAGGCCTGTACTAAAAGCCTTGCTAGATTTTCATATGAGCAAACCCGCTGGGCAGAGCAGCTCTTAGCTTTTAAGTTGGAAGTAGCTTTTAGAGGGATGTGACTGGGAATAGGTGAGCACCCCCGTATTGCTAGCATTACGATAACATGTGATAGCTGGAGGTGCTGAAATCAACACTGCTGGGATACCCAGAGACCCTCTGTTTCTTTGGCATAGTCAAGTACAGTATAACGGCAAATCCAGAGATGTGTGGTTTTATGGAGGCTGGCTATAACCAGATTGTGATGTAGAGATCACGTGGCCAGGACCCGAACTCATGAGCCATGCAGTTACAACACATAATTCTTTCCTGGTGCTTGAAACTACTCTGGAGCAGAAGCAAGATAACTGATACTGCCTCTCACTCACTGATTTCAGTCAAGGCTTTATCACGATATGAAGAGAGTGAAAATCAAATAGGGGCAGATGAATTTTATGGGATAGAGTTTATTTTAAGCTACCTTCATACACTACATGGACAATTTTCTCTTCTCACTCCTGCATAGTATTTCTAATTCATTCCTACCAAACTGTGAAATCTCTTGTTCTGAACCTCCACCCATATCCTGTGCTGAAGTGCAGGCAGATCTACTGTCTCCTTCATCTGGGCTATAAACTTGCAAATAGACCCCCTTTCTCTCTTCTGTGAGCAGCTGAAGCAGTATCCCCCATCTTTCAAAAGAAGCCATACACACCAGTGTGCTTTATTACTTCAGAGTTTCCAACACAGAAATACCTAAGATTAGGTGAAAATACAGATATGGAAGGTAAATGCATGGTGAATTGGTATAGAGTGATTTGCCAGGCATATAGAACACAGAACAGGTTGCTCAGAGAAGGTGTGGATGGGGCTTTGAGTAACCTGGTCTAGTGTGAGGGCCGGACTTCTGCATTAATAACTGAGCATAATATATGCAGCACCTAGCAGAAGAGAACTCTATCCACTTATCAGGTAGTAAATGAAAATGTTTCTGTATCTCCATTTCCCTCAGATATTAAAAAGAAAACTGAATCAATGAATAACAAAGCTTTTCCCTGCTTTACTTCCGTTACTGTCCAGAGGTAGCTTCTATCAGTTCAGCTCTGCCCTATTTTATCCTCCAAAAGGTGCAAAAGAGTGGTAACATTGCCATCAACATTTGCCAGCCTCTATGCTTCATTGACCAGCGATTAAAAGATCAAGCCAAGCTTCTTCACACTGCAGCAAAATCCACAGTGCCTTAGCATTCCGACTGCAAAATTTAAGAGAAAAGGTTAATATAAAACTCACAGTTGAGATAGCAAAGAATATTGGAGGTGACATGTTGGCCATGAGCTCTGCTTTGGGCTCTGGGGAAAAAAAATAGAACAAGGTTAGTTCTAACCTTGAAATTAACCTTTTTCTATTTTTTTCTTCAGCCAGAAGAAGACCTAGAGGCCAAGATGTCGCCTCTAATTTTTTTGTGTGTATTTCAAACATACTTTGACCCCATTTTTATGGTTTAGTCTTTGGAGTTATTCAACATAAAGTGGCCGCTGTGCTGATTAGTCTGTTTTACTGGGACTAGAGGAAAGATTAAATATCATTTGTGAGCTGCTTTAGAATCCTTGCTCTGTTTCAGTTGAACCTAATTCAGTTGTCTAGTATTCACCATGCTGTTTTTTCCTATGGCCCTACTATTTTTTTTCCTGGCTATTTGTTCCTTGTCATTTGCAGTAATCTGATTTCATTTGTTCAGCTCTTGGCATAGTATCCTAATATAGTCAGCTGCTGCAATGAATATGTGGAATTTCTGCAATCTGACTAAATATCAATAGACTATTGAACTTTTATATTATGCATACTTGTAATCAAGTCAACTGCTTGAGAATTTGCACATTATGCATTTAGATGTGGAAAAAATAGTTTGTGTTCATGTATTTAAAGTCTATATCATAACACTTAGGCACAAAATGGCCAAATTAAGGTTCTGCAGGAAAGTTTAATTCCAGCACTTCCTCTTTGTTTAGTGCTTGACTTTGGAACCTGAAAACCACTCGTAATGTCACTTTCTAAATTCACTATATGTGCAGAAAATTGAGGCAGGTTAAGACAGATATGACTGAGCTGTGGAACCTTCTGGAAATAATGAAATGAGTCTATTACCAAGTAACACAGTCAGAGGCACAACATACGAAGTTTTGAGATCGGGGGTATTTTGTGATATCAGAAGGCTGCAGGCTAGCTTCAAATTGTAGAATTTAATCAGCTTGGTATCAATTAGATGCTATGACAAGAATGAAACTGTCAGATGGAAATTAAATTGACTCCTTTGAGTTAAAATTGAATAACTGGAGTGAAAGGAAGTAGCTGGAGAAATCATAAGCAATGTGGAAGAGAAGATCGATATCAATCAAAGAAAAGATGATGTCTTTGTAAAAAACTAACTTGGTCAATTTGGGGTCGGAGAGGCTGAAAGTGGATAAAAGAGGCACTTCGATGAGAAAGTGTTTGCCACTACTGTAATATGAATGATCAGAATTTTAGCTCAAGAAGGATAATTGTGCTGGAATTGGGCCATTTCAAAAAGAAACAAAGTTGTAAAAATTGTAAGAGAAATAATAAAAGATAAATTGTGGAAGGGACTTAACTTCACATATATCGTTTGTTGCTAGTGCTGGTCTGGGAGATACCTGAGTGGTTTTTCACTGGCAGGTTTGTGGTATTTGCTGAACGTTTCTGCATCAGGCGCTCACAGTAGTAAAAAGCAAGCCATGAGCTGTTTGTATTTTTATCTTTCCTTCTAGCGATGGAAGATCAGACAAAGAGCACTTGTTGACCAAAACACAGACACTAGAGCACTATTTGTGTCTCTTATTCCTCTTGGACGTGAAGCAAGAGCTTGTGATGTTGGTAGTTTACAGTACTTCAGGACATACTGTGGTGGTGTCCTGGGTATATTTTCCTTGTTTGATTGGATGGGTGTTTTTGATGTGCAGTTCATCTGGAATGACCACAGTGTGGTGGCATGCTCCACAAGAAAAGCTTCCTGTTTTGCACACTTCTTACAGTTACTTATTCCATGGTTAATTTAAAGCGAATGACATGTCTACCTCTGTCTGCTACTTCCTCTTATCCTTTTCTCTTTCTGCACAGATGCAATGCTTCATTTTTCCAGTATGTCATCTGAGGTACCTGAACGTGTCATAAGCTTCCAGCCTAAAGAACAAACTTCCTAAACTCCTCCTGTTACTCTTTACCTCAATCGCTCTTGTTAATTCTGTCAATCTAGTAAATTTCACCAAAAGAGGTCATCTGAGTCATTTTTGCCTTCATCTATCCATGCCATTTCTGAGTGTTCTCTACCTAAACAGCCAGTTTCCTCTTTTCCAGTGCTTAGAAAGTCGTCCAGCATTGTAGCTTTATGCCTCCCTGCTTGCTATGATCTCAGAGGGCTGGTTTAGCTCAGTGGGTTGAGCGTGGTGCTTGAAACACCAAAAGTCGCGGGTTCGATTCCCGTTCGGTTCTCACGTGTTGCCTGACCTAGTCGAGAGGTGGTGTCCCTGCCCACGACAGGGAGGTTGGATTAAAATGATCTCTAAGGTCCCTTCCAGCCTAGGCCATTCTATGATGATTCTATGATCTACTCTTACTTCATTAATAAACCTCTGCCAATGTTGGGAAAGAAGACAGGAGAGTACTAAGTGTCCAGTAAAATTACAATCCACAATGCCTGACTAAACCACAATGACGTTTGTTTTTTTATGTTTGCTCACAGAATCTCTGTCCTCATGTTCTCTTTTGATTTCAGTCAAAATGTCCATCCAGGCTGGGATCTCCTGGTTTTGTGCCACTCCTGCTTCACGGCCACCTGTGGTACCTATGGTACTGCAGCTCCGCAGGAGTTTGACAGGCTGGTTTTTGTGGGTTTTTTGGTGGGGGGTTCAAACCCAGGGTAATTTTATCAGAAATAAATCCTTCTTACCAGCTACAGGATCATTTCACTTGATTAGCATCTATTAGTGGTTACTTGCATCATTTCTTCAAACATTTCCTGCCTTTCAGTGTGATAGCCTCTATTTAAAATACTTGCGTCCAGGAAGGTGTGATCAGCTTCTCTCTAATATGTGACACACTCGCTCTCTTCCCCTTATTTCATGCTCTAGTTTGTTTTCTAATTCAGTTCTGTCATGAGGAGCCACTTCCTCCTTGTGATAGAGAAGCTGTAATGATAATTGTCTTTTGCAAAGCAATTCAAGGTAACTAATCAGAATAATGATAGCAGCAGCTGCAACTTCTAATGAAGTTAGAAGCTGTCAACCTCACAGTAATCGTTGTCTTAAAGAAAAGAATTCAGTCCAATAAATGATTGTATTCAGTGCACAATGGGCTCTACATTCTTCACCACTTTGAGGGACATGCATAGGAGTTCACTCTTTTGCTTATTCTCATATCAAAGGGTTAATATTTAATATTTGCAGAATTACACCTGCTGTCTGAAGCCTTTGCACCAAAATATCATCCTTAAAGCAGTGGATCATTTGCTCTGCCAAATGTACTGTGCTAGATAGTTTCAGCAGCTCTCGCCCTCAGAGGCTCACAGGAAAGCATGCAATACTTTCAGCCTAATTACCTCAAACACCATGAGGACCAAACTCATTTAGGGCATGCATGAAAAGTTGACAAAAGGATCAATTTCTTAACCAGAATAACTAGTAGGTAGGTAGGAATGGAAACGGACAGACTAAAAAAACCCACCAAATTTCGATACTTTTATGTCCTTGCATTCTGTATTACCAACCAGCTTTCCTTTACCTCGTGAAAACCACACAGGGCATTTGAAATGTGAATGGTGATTTTTCCCAAACATGGGAGCAGGCTATGGGACCACAGCAAAAATCCCAGACGTTGCAGACCCAAAACACAGCAGTTCACTGGCAAAACTGCCCTGAAAGCTTTTCTGTGACAAGCAGACCTGCAGAACTGCTGCTCTTGTGGATGGCTTTTGATTCTTCCCTTGCTACTTTTTCTTCTGCTCTTTGTTGCATGGGGCTTGTTTCCATGGGCATCAAGAACATGGAAATTCTGTATCTTCTATGTGTGTGTATCGCAAGACATCTCATTTATCATCCAGATTGCCATAGTAAGTGCTTCATCCCTAGGTCATGCATTGAGCGCTGCCCTCCTGAATGATGCAGCATAGGATGCTCTTCTAAATGCACACAGATAGAGACATTTGCTGGCTTATTGGAGGCTCAAGTGAATGTTTCTTCTGCACTGCCTTCTGATGATGAATTTTGTTTGAAATCCTAAATGAGGCTGTTTCCAGTGTAAACAATCTGTCTTTAGCTGGAGGTACACACAAAAACGCTTTGAGGAAGTTCCTACCGCTATTGCAGTATCACGCTGAGAATATTTTGTGCTGTTCCCAGCAGATCTTACTATTATTTCTGTAAATATTTGCTCTAAGGAATAGCAAACAAAATTTTGGAATACTATAAAAGCATTATTCAAAATCATGGTTCGTATTCAAAGAATGTCCTCCTGAGTCACTACCCGCTCTCCCCTGGCTTCTTTTTTTTTTCTTCCTGATAGAATTCTATGTGAATCTGAATTCACCTTTTGTATCCAAAAATAGAACAGGTGTACAAATGCCCGTAGAAGCATTGCTCTAAGATTTGTGTGGCAGCTGTTTCCAAGGACCAAATGTTCTATTAGCTGCCATACACAAATAGAAGAAAGACTTTTCCCTGAGATAATATAATGATTAAACAGTAAGCAAGAGACAAAGGGATAGCCATTTGCAACCAGAAGAATGAGAAGTAGGTTGCACCAGTAATCTGGTGGACCTGTAAGGTGGAATTCAGTGTTCAGTTAAGTCCTCTAATGGCCATAAATGTTTGTGTTAGGACACTCCCTTCTGTAGCAGGTATATTGTCTAAGTGAAAAAAATTAATGAGTTCTACTCAGGCAGCGTAGCATATTGTGTAAGAGACCATGAGTCAAGAGAGGTTCTCCTTCCCCTCTACTCTGCCCTGGTGAGACCCCATCTGGAATACTGTGTCCAGTTCTGGGCCCCTCAGTTCAAGAAAGACAGGGAACTGCTGGAGAGAGTCCAGCACAGGGCAACTAGGATGATTAAGGGAGCGGAGCATCTCCCTTATGAGAAAAGACTGAAGGAGCTGGGGCTCTTTAGTTTGGAGAAGAGGAGGCTGAGGGGTGACCTCATTAATGTTTACAAATATATCAAGGGGGAGTGTCACGAGGATGGAGCCAGGCTCTTCTCGGTGACAACCACTGATAGGACAAGGGGTAATGGGCTGAAACTGGAATATAAGAGGTTCCGCTTAAACTCGAGAAGAAACTTCTTCTCAGTGAGGGTGATGGAGCCCTGGCACAGGCTGCCCAGAGAGGCTGTGGAGTCTCCTTCTCTGGAGACATTCAAGACCTGCCTGGACACGTTCCTGTGTGGCATAGTCTAGGCATTCCTGCTCTGGCAGGGGGATTGGACTTGATGATCTTTCGAGGTCCCTTCCAATCCCTAACATTCTATGATTCTATGATTCTATGATACACTATATGCTCATAAAAGAGTCTTTGATTTATATTTAGCTTTAGCTTATTTTTTTAAGTATCATGAATAGATTTATAAGCATGAAACTGTTTTTGAAGTGAAAATAAATTCAAGAATTGCTATTCTATAGTCTAAATTTATACGTAGGAAAGAAAAAGTCATCTCAAGTGGGGCAATCTAGCCAAAGAGCATCAGTGTTTGAATTTCAAAATCATGAACTAGCCACTCCCCAACTAGGCTCTAATAATTTTTAAAATATTATTGGCCTTGTTGGGGGTGCAACTTGTAAAGATCATGCTTTCAAACTTCTTAAATTGCAATTATCATGGTTAGAAATTCATTTAAAGTCTTTAATGAAAGCTGCGATTCCCATGTAATCACTTAGCTCCAGGAGATGGGCTTTAAGAATTGCACCATAAACGCAAAATGCGTGATCTACCATGAAGTCTGGTAAGCCTTGGGAATTAATCAAAGAGATCACTGATAAACTGATTGCTATTGCTTAATGTTATAATCGTTTATCTCTTTGCTGGGAAAAACTCACCCCAATGGGAGGGCAGAAGAAACTTCATTGTTATCTGAGGAACTATTTCTGTGTACAGAAAAGCTAATGCAGTGCTCTGTCTCCCACTTACTCTTTAAAACAGGTTAAGCTCCATCTAAGTGCTCTGAAATATTTCCTCTTCAAAGTTCCCTCTCCCAATTCTTCCTGTCCATTCTGCAACTGCTGCCACCCAGGCAGCTGTGAAGTCCCGTTGGGGAATCGTGGGGAACAGGATTTGGTTGCTTAAACGGCCCTTTTTGTCCCCGGCATCTGTGATTCTCATTTTGTTGTCTTTTCTCTCCAATTCTTATAGCAGCTCCCTAATTACAGCACGGCTGTTCGGATGAAAGTTTTAAGTGTTCTGACATCTTCCCAAGTTTGGTGAATAGGTTTAATAATTAGACAATGGGATTTTTCTGTTCCTGCCCACCCGCGCCCCCTTCGCTGACTGTTGCTTGTGATTCTATTATTATCTGACATATTCCAACAATGTTCTTACTTTCAAAGGATTTTGAAGAGTGCAGCAAAATATCAGAGAAATAATTCAAATCTATGAGCTAAAGTCAGAAAGAAAGGACAATGGACCTTATGTTCATTTTGCCATATAAACAATCTCGAAGTGCTTTGTGCCTTAACATACCATTCCCTAGTAACATAATAATTTCACATGCCCATATTCAGAGCTGAAATGAAGTCTCTTCTTTGCTGTTATTCCTACACAGAGATTAAAATGGAATAATTTCTGTGCATAAATAAGCACTGTGTTAGTGATTTCAAGTGTGTGTTTTCTCAGTAGATGCTGTGTGGATTCCACTGACTTGACTTCTCATTCTCTTACAGCATTTACCTGACTATCTCCTAACTTAGAATCACAGCCTAAGTTTTCCAGACTAGTAAAAAGAACATACTGCTACATAAATACTAAACATCAATATCTGTGATGCACGTTTTGAGAAGGTAATAGTTTGTAAGACCTTCCAGAATACCATAGAGGAAATGAAGCACATAAACAACATCAAGAAATAGTTTCAGTTGTTTAAAACTTGTTTTACTGTATAAAATAGTTCATGCAGTGAAGAAGAGATACAGAAGTGTGTAGGTCTACTCCCGTCCTCAACAGTGTCACCTCATCATCATCATCACCTATGTTGTCTCTGGACACGCTGAATCAATACAGGGAAGTTGCACTCTCTGTCACATATCAAGCTTGTAATTCCTCCACATGTCAGTGTAGGAGGGAAATCAAATAAACTCTAAAAGTAGGAGTATTTCTTGCTTAAAGTGCTGTCATAGCTAAAAATATCACAGAATATAACCTGTAAATAGGAAAAAATACTGGCATATAGTGCATGAAACGCAACTGCATCCTCTCTCCCTACATTATACATAGAGTTTAAGCTGGCTAAAATATTAAATGCAAGGAAGAGAATAGGTTTCCTGAATCTAGGCATATCCTTATTTCAAGCTGCTCTAATTCCACAGACACAAGACCAGGTTTTTAGGATGCAAATTGCAGGCAAGATCAGAGGTCAAAAGAAAAATTTACTGTTCTCCAGAACAAAAATCTGACTCACAGGTTTCTTATTTTGCATAATTTTCAGCTAGCTGACTAGAAATTATTGCTTATATTAATATATGCAAAAATCTTTATATTCCATACAGAGATGAAAAAGAGACTCTTTTGAACTAAAATGAAAGAGAACTTCCCCCACAACAAAAGTGCTGCTAAGTGATGCAATGAATTTCTAACAATAGTTTCTAGAGCCTGGATTGTCTCTGACTTGGGTCTATTTAGAGGACAGAGGATTGTGTTGTGTTTCTTGTTGGGTTTTCTTTTTTGTGTGTGTTTTGTTGGTATGCACATGTACTTCTCCTCTTTCGAGTCTATAATGAGAAGGACTTTTCTCTATCTTGACAAAACTTTATGTATGAAAAAGTTCCCTGAACTTGTGACCAGTTACCAGATGTGAGCAAATACAGTTGCTCTAATCCTTCTGACATTGAGCTCAGCAGAAGTTGAACAATTCCTTGAGTTTGAATAGTTGTAGTCTAGGTATCATCAAAAGAGATTCTTCTTTGATAGGGCAAATGCCAGCAGATACCATATGAGCTCAGTTCCTTTTGTTTATATCGATAACCAGAAAAGGGACATATAAGGAATTATTAATCATTAGAGATGAAGGCAGTGATTACACTCATTGAATTCACTGATGTGAGATTTTTTTGAAAAGCTGAGATTGGCACAGAGAAAATTCTTCATGCAATTTTTGTAGCTCACTTGATCATGCCCACTGGTATGTTCGATATGTTAATTAATCATCATTTCAAAAGTTTTTTTTAAACGTGACAAATGAAGGATATCGCTTTGTGTTCCAAATGGGATACATCATCTCCCATAAGATGGGTAGAATTCACAAAATTGATTGTAGGGTGTTCAGGAGTTAATATACAGCAGGTTTAAATGTATGTTCTGTTAAATTATGCTCAAAAAAGCTGGGGGGGGGGGGGGGGGGGGGGGGGGAAGTAGGCCCTTTCTTAGCCTGGAGGTTAACTATCTACATGATGTTAGTAAGACCAGATACAGTAACACTGGCAATCCAACATCTGAAGCTGACATTAATGGATTTGCAAGGAGCTGTGGGTATGTTCAGACTTATTAAAAGGGGAATAAATTGCAATATTTTGGAGTCGAGGAGCTATACAGAGAAGTGTGGAGCAGATAGTTAGTAATTGAAGGAAAAATAGTTCTTGATTTGCTGCCCTGAACCCAAGAGAAGCACCAGAAGCACAATCACCGAGTACCTCTTGAAATGGTTTAGTTTATTTTTTCAAGACTATAATTTTGTGAAACATTAATATAAGTTCTTATATCTATGCAGAAATGGAGCCTATGCTCTTGAAGGAGAAACTAGGACAAATTTTCTGCAGCCAAAGGCATTTTGAGGCAAATTTCCTGTTAGTCAGAAAGGGTGTGGACATTGGGCTTCACAGTATCAGATCCATCGGATTCAGATCCAGCATCACCTATTTTACATTACTTTGCTTTCATATGGTATCTTCTGAAGATAATTTAGCATTCTGTTGCTTATTATCGTGACAGTAAGCAGTGTATTCAGTGTCTTTTCATTCTGCAGAGACTTTAAAAGGCTGTAGTTGTTCAGTGGCTGGGTAGTCACTTAAAATGCTGTTTCTCCTGCCTGTCTTGTGACCCATATGCTTTCAGGGCTTTACGCTTTGTAACTTTAACTTACACTGAAGGAGAAGAGTGGATCATTTTTGCTTTGATCACTTTGTGTAGGGTATGTACGTCCTACCCCTTCTTTTCAGAGAACTCAGCAACATTTGCTTTCCATTCTTCTCTTTCATGCTTTGCCTTCCTAATTAAAATCTTTTACAAGGCCATTTTCTTTCTAGAGTTGTTTAATTCTGAAACAACCATATAAAAAGAAATTACTAATGCACTTGGATTCTTATCTAATAATGAAATTAAACCCTTTCTGCTGTGGTGGCCTTCAGGTCTCATTTTCAGTCTTTATTAGGAGAAGAGCTAAGCTACACATAGGAGGTATTGTCTCTCCTTAGATAACAACCCAGCATGACCTCTCTCTTGGAGGTTTTCTGTAAAATGCCTTAATCTTAAATTCTAAAAATAACCCCAAGAAATTACTAAGTTATCATCCTTTGGCCACCTTTATGGACTGTTTCTTTAACGGTCTGGATTTGAGGAAGTCAAAGTTGTTTTTTTTTCTAAGCATTATCAAGCTGGTCCAGATAACCCGTTTGCAGTTTTGCAAGGTTTTAAAGTGAAAAAGTGCATATATCCTGTCCTCCTCCTGCCCTCCCTTGAGTGTATATAAACAACCACAAAATGTACACTTTCCAATGTAATGGTAACACTCCAAGGGAATAAAATAGACAGTCTCAGGAGTTTTGGACCGTTTGCTCAGGCTCTACTTCCAAATTGATATCTGTATTGCATTCTTTTTTTTTTTCTTTCTTTCTTTGCTCCATCACCGAGATTGATCTGAATCAGGATTCGTTCTTCTTCAAGAAACAACAATATGATTAAGAAGAAAACAAACCCAAAACCTCAGAGCTCTCAATCTCTCTGCAGTGTCTCAATAATCCTGATATAGTTATGGTTACACAGGAACTGCATATAAGAAATAAATTGCTGGAGCAGTAAAATGAAGTCATTTATGTAAACATGCTAGTAGATGCTTTTTAAGTAACATGTTTTTCTACCTTAGTGCACTCTCTTAGGTACGGACAAATAGGAAAGGTGTACCTCAGTTCAGACAAACTTCTCATCTAGTATTTAATTAAATTTTGTGCCTTTCGTAGATGTATTTTTTTAGTTGTGGTGTCTGATTTGAGTTGTCGGACTTCAGCCCTTAAATTACTTGTCAGTTTACTGTAAAATGCGATACCAAAATATCATGTGCTATACCCTTGCTTTGATGCTATGCTGGTGTAAATCCAAGGTATTCTTCCAAAGTGAATAGAAAAATCGTTACACTGCCACCATGAGATCAGAGCCTTTCCCAGCTTAGCGGATTTAAGAGATGGATTTTATGAAGGAAAAGCAAGACAACACTTGGAAGTGTGGTCTTCGGAGATATGCAGAGCAAAGTCCTTCAGTTAAGCCTGGCAGACATTTGATGAGCACTGAAATACCCCCTGGTTCATTCCAGCAGGATCTTTTTGTTGCCCACACCTTCCTAGTCCTTAAATCCCTTGACAACTTGGTTCAGTTCTAACCGCACGTGATCTGGTGATAGGTGAAGCTACTTTAGAATTTGGCCCGGAAATACATTTTGTCTTTGATACTAGGTCAAAAAAGATTGCATTACTGCATGAACACCTTGGCTGATCCAAATTCCTAAAAGATCTTGTAACATTCCACGCAGCAGGTTAGTTTTCTTCTGCCAGACAGTGGATTTAGCATGTGTTTTTCCTGATGACAGTCTACTGGAGATAATGGAGCAAAATCTCCTGAGCTGACTAGTTCTGGAAGACATAAGTTCAGCACAGAAAGGCAAAGAGGAAGCTTCCTTTTGGTTATCACTATGCCTTGGCAATTATCCTGCCAGAATTTATACACGTATTTTTTTTCTGCCTTTGGTTCATCTACCTGCACTGCCCTACAGATTGGTGCTTTGAGGGAAAGCTTTGCTCATAAGTGTGATCAGTATGTTTTTCACTCCAGTAACTGCTTGAGCAATTCTGCACTGTCTTTATTTTGTGGCTCTCACCATAAAAAAAAAAAATAAACATCAACACATGTTCCTTTGGCTCACAGCTTCAAATAAATAGTTTTTGCTGTACTAATTACTTACACATTGCTATAAACTTGACTTCCAATCTCAGCTGCTGACACAACTAAGGATGGCTTTGGCTCTACATGAGATGGACTTTTTTCATATTCACATAACCTTATTATTAATAGGTAACTCCATGGTACATGGTTAATACATGGCCTGCCAAAACTTTTATAAGCTTATACAGTCCTTGACAAAAAAAAGATAATTACAAAAATGCTGTTCATTCCTTTGTAGTTTAGAGTGGATAAACATGTGCTGTCTTTCAAGACAGAGCATTCCCAGGATCAAAAGCAGGATACAGAATGACTTGACTGAATCACCAGAAAGTGTACTGAAAAAAAGGTCAGACATACCTGCAATGCAATTTTGAAGCAATAAGCTATTATCTGTGTAAGGTTTCTGGTCACTTAGACTGAGAACTATGTATAAAGTGTTTTTCCACTTACATGAATGCAAAAGGAAAACTCAATCTTAGCAACTGGAAAAAACTTCCAATTTCATTTTGCTTGTAAGGCCCTTGTGTGATTTTTTTTTTTTGTTTTTCCTAGAAGTGCAATTACCTCAGGACTGAGGCCTGCTGAGAATAAAACTGTTTGCTTTTGTGTTAATTCTCAATGGCCTGTTTGTGCTGAAATTTTAAAATAACATACACAAAAATAAAAGCCTCTGGATATCTCACAGAATCAACAAGATGCATAATGGGATGTGACACTGTTAAATGACTTTGTGGTGTTTTGTGAGGAAAGTCGAGCAGGTCTAGGGAGGTTCTCCTCCCCCTCTCCTCTGCCCTGGTGAGACCACACCTGGAATACTGTGTCCAGTTTGGGGCTCCCCAGTTCAAGAGAGACAGGGACCTACTGGAGAGAGTCCAACAGAGAGCTAGCCAAACACTAATGTGGAAGATTAATGATGAGGAATATTGTCTATCACCCTTTCCCATTAGCAGCCACTATCATGTTTCAGGACGTCTTTGGAGAGACTGTTTGTTTGCAACTTGTGTGAGCCTTGTGTAATAACCCAACACGAGCTGTATGTACCTTACTGGGCTTGTTTTTTTATTGTGCTATGCCTCTTGCAGACCCTGGCGCTGATGCAAGTCCACAGAACATGCCAAGAAATACAAAATCAAGTCATTTAGTCCCCAGTTCTCACAACCACGCTGGGCTCGCAGATGCAGCAATACAAAACCTCAGTGAGGGAACACAGAGCTCTGTGGTGGTTCTGTGGACGCTCTCACTTGGGGGGAGAAGCAGTGTGAATTTGCTTTAACTTATTTTAGACACGAATGTAAGCTCAGTGAAATATGTACCTTTTGAGTGAATGTTCTTCTATGCAGAGTAGGTTTCAGCTGTCTTTTGGAGCTAGGAAGGGACCTTTCATTGCTTATCTGGCTTTCCTTCCTGTCAATTCTTGGAAACGCATCTGCATCTTACTGCCCCTCTGTAGTGACTCCCAAGATGAAATTAAGAGAATTAGAGAATTTCATAGCTCTAAATTGAGAAAGATAGAAATGCCTTTTGAACATAGAAATAATCCATAAAGACCTGGCTCAGAGTTCAGCAAGACTTGACTAGGAAAATGTCCTTTTTTTTTTTTTTTTTTTAGTACTTTCAAAGGGATTCTATGGATGTGAAAACCTTGAACATCGCTTCCTGTTGGACTATATTGGATGCTAAAGTGGATATAAATGAGAGACAAGCTGGCGTGAAGGAGATCTGGCTACTACACTTGGTTTCAATCCATTTATTTCTGAAGAATAATTAAAAGTGTAGCTCTTTCTTTTTTTTATTTTCCTTAAGTCAGTTTACCTCACAGTCAGGCTATAACCCACTGGGCCAACCACTGACTGCCTCTGTGATCCTAACAGTTTCTTCTGGGAGGACACATCCATTCAGCTGTCTGAGGCAGTGCCCACACCCAGCTTCAGGAAAAGAAATCTGTTCTCATTATTTCCAAACTAATAGACCAACCCGATGCTCCTAATCTAGTTGATTGGTTGCCCCCTTACCTGGTGTGATAGTTTTCTCCTTCCTCTGACTGGCATTTGATTATTGTGTTTGTGTGATGACAACCTTGCTGCTCCCCTGGATGTTGTGAAGTGCTTTAACATAATTGGCTGAGGTGAGCAGGAAGAGACAGGAGGAGCGGACCGAGTGCTCACTGCAAACTTGCACAAGCTCCGGCCCTGAAGGTACTTAGGAACCCAAAGCAATTACAGGAGCAGGTCTTCCCCGAGCTACCTAAGGCAGAGCTTGACAACACACACGTTTAAACAGCCTCTGAGGCAGATGCAAACATTCTCTGGTACAATTGGAATCTGAGTGGCTGCTGTTAGCGTGGCATGGATCCAAGCTTACTAGACTCGCCAAGCATGGGGCTTCTTAGGAGCTCCAGCCCTGTATCGTACTGCTGTAGCACAACTTGCAGACTCAAGCTGCTTCTCGCATCCTGTGGCTCTCTCCTCATGAAAGCCAGTGTAGATGCACCAGCAGGAGAGTTTCTGAGTGGGTCAGGAAAAGCAGTTTGGGAAAGCAGAGCTCCACGTTGGGCAGCCTCATGCAGAATCACAACATGTTCTGGAGGCCTCAGCAACTGCTGGGGCATGTTTTGGCACCAAAGACCATGGTGGGACACAGAGGCAAAGCTGGTTTATCTGTTTACTGTTGGAAATGAATGTGCCAACCTCATTTAGATCTACCTCTTGCCTTGATCTTGTTGGGTTTTTTCTCCCCCCTACTATTGATCTTTGACCATGCTTATGGCAGGTTACGGATGCTTTGTTTTAATTGTGAATTGAAGCATATTATACAGATATTAAAATTCAGTTTTGTCTTCAACACTAGGAAAGTATCAAATTGTCCTCATCCTTGGTGGAGTTTAATTTTTTTTTAGTCTATCAGTGCTTCTCAGGCAAGCCAAGTGTCACATTGAGGCATGATTTACATATTCATGAAATGATTTGTATTCAGAAGCATTGTTTAATGTTTTCTGGGCAGTTTTTCATACTAATAAGTGTTTAACTTCAGGGACGATGCAGGTAACCTGAAAAACAAAAATCTACTATAATTTTTAGAAAATACTAGTTGTAAGTCCTAAATAAATAAATAAACACACTCAATTACTGCATTTCTTTGTTTTATCAAGCAAGTTACTTGCACAGTAATGAAATATACTTTTTGCAAGAAAATAATTATGTCCTTATTTCCCAGAGGTACACATCTTCCTTCTGCTTCTTGACCGTAGATCAAATAGATACTGGATGGTTATTTTCAAGTAATAGCAGGCTTCAGTTTAAAGTTTGATTAATATTAGTATTTCTCATGCATGGAAAATGTGCACTTGTACTCCTCTGGCTAAATTAAATTTAGATTTTTCAATTTATCTATCTGCCAATCAATAAATATGTTTGATGGTAGTGAACAGACTCTCCTTTTTATGTAGTAAAGAGACGCCCTCTCATTTTTGTATGTTAAATACTGAGTGGAGTGCTTAGCCGGTAATGCAAGACCCTGAAGTCCTAGCTCTTCTCCATGGAGTCTGTGTGAATTTTAAGGGTTTTTTTCTGTTTCGAGGACCATGAGTCTTGCTTACTTGGTTACTAGTGAGTAATTTCTACTACAGCTACTAAGTGTAAAAGTAGCCATTACAGAAAAGCTAAAGCAACCTTGTTGTTCAGTATGGAAACACTTCCTGATGTTCCCGGACTTAAGCCTTTCCTTACAAGGCTCATAGCAAAATTCCTTGCTTAAGGAATTAACTCACTCTGAAGGGTTCATAAAACATTCATTAGTAAAATATGTTCAACTGGAATACACAGGGTAGCTTTACAGATGGCATAATGCTGCTGAGTAACTGTCAGAAGACTGGGAAGTGGCAAATGGGACAAAAAAAGTGGGTGCCCTGCTCAGAGAATCCAGAGAACCATCTCCTTTAAGGCAGAGCTCTGTAGTATGGCATTTGCTGCGATGGGAGGCTGAGCAGGTCAGGTAGGGCTCCTTAGAGATCCACAAACGGACTAGCCAAATTCCTAGAGAAAAGCTGCTGAAGGTTTGTACAAATTTCAGTTTAGGATAAAACAAACTGATTTTAGGTATCTTTCTTAAATATTCACTGGATCAGACAGATCTTTGGTCTGATTCCGGGTAGCAAAGATATTTTAGGGCATGTATCGGTGTGTACGTGTATATAGTTCTGCCATGGGTTGCTGTTTGTAGAGTGATGGCATAACTGGGACAAAGGGTCTCGTGATATATGCAAAAGGTCAGACTAGGCAAAATTTTTTTTTGCAAAAATCACACATATTTATGTGTCTACGTACGATTAAATTCAGCTACCTTCAGCAGCAATGATTCAATTTGCATTTGCAATTACATTGATTTTGCATGTAAATTAGATACCTGCTTTGCACATATGCTCACAGACCTAATTTTTTTGCTTGCGATTGACAGAAAGTGGGATCCTTCTTTCAGAAGCAGGTTACTGTTAGAGGAGGAAAATGCCATAAGTAAAACCTCTCAAAAGCCTTTAATTTGGTTGCCTTCCAAGCCACAACAGCTGCAGAGGGTGATTAGCTTCATGTGGTGTCAGTTGCATTTTTATCCAGCTTAATTCTGTGTTTGTTTTCTCTTTCAGACATTTGTCCTTGCTAAGACTACAGCTGTGTGCGCCCCATGTGGACCCACCGCTACAGACATTTCCCCTGGAGGGAAAGAAGTCAGCCACCCAGGAAGGGTAACCTCTCTGCCCTTCCATGCCTCCTGGTGTCTGTTACCTTCTCCACTGTGAGCTCGCTGAGCTTTGCTCTGCAGAAAGTGTGATTAAACGCGGACATCTCCACATCACTCTCTTCAGGTGAGATCTCTCTGGAAACGTATTTGGTGGCCCATGGAAACAGACGGCAAGGCAAGCACTGTGTCTCTTGGGGTAGGAGGGAGGAGGAGTACTGTGCTACTGGTGACTTCACTGCACTCCCAGGATTCAAGGGCCCAGTTGCCATGTGGCCCAGACCCTAAGCTGCATCCTAGCAAGCTGTACCACATGATAAAAGGTGATACTATCACCTTGAAGAAGAGATTAGAGAAGCTCCCTTTTTAGTACAAGTACCAGCTCATTTTCTAGATGTGTTTCTTACTCCACATCTCTTCCTTTCTTCAGACCTATATCCTTTTCTGTAGTTCTTGCAGAACTGTGATGTTTCATGGCTACAGTCCTAATGTGTCCCCCCACTCAAAAAAAAAAAAAAAGCTTTAAAAAGCTCCAGAGGCTGTATGGGACTGAGCATCCAAAGACATGGTCCAGTTCTGGGCTGGGAAGAGCATTTAACTCGTTAACAGGATTCTACTTCTTAAAAGGAAACCAAACGCAGATCTTTGCACAGGCTGTTTTGAGCCTGTGGAAGTTGTGAGACTATCGGTGCTGCGCTGCCAGGCTGAAGCAGATAAAGTGACACTGGTCCCAGGGTGCCATCAGGTCCCAGATACAACAGCAGTAGTAGCATCACCAAAGTCCCTTTTATGTGCCTAACAGCTCTCAAAGATAAAACCATGCCCTGCTTTTTGTATCCAGTCGGTGTTCCCTTGCAACTTCCAGTATGACTGGGTAGGGATATGGAAGTGGCAGGCGAACTCTGTCAAAATGACCGTGTGTACACACAGTTGTACACTGTGCTGGTGGAGGGATGGAGCTTGCAAAGTCTGATATCCAAAAAGTACAGCAGTTGTACAAAAGCGTGTCAATCAAGTCCTGTGTTTTTTAACTAAGGTAACCCTTTGACTCTTTGAAATTGCTGTGCTTTTCAGTTACAGCTACATTAAATGAAGTGACAGGCTTTTGCTTTAAAAAGTAGTATAACATTCTAATTTATTCTCCTGCCTTAGACAGTCTTTCATAGCCACCCCATGACTTGTTCACCCTGTTATTTTTCTGTGACTATGAAATCCTGTCACTGCAGAAGAGAGAGCAGGACTCTCCACAGCAAGCGTAGATTTGAAAACATGGCTGTTTAATGACACCATCACTGAAAAAAATTTTTATTTCAACTTTTGGTTCAGTTCAGAGCGCTCCACATTTTTACAGTTCCTTTGTCAACTGAACTCCTCAGCAAAACCCCCGCTGCACTTATACTTGCACTCACCCACTGCTCTATTAACATCTCATTAAACTGCACCCCAACAGTGGCTTTCTCCTTATTGCCTTAAGGACAAACGTTTAGAGAATAATGACTTACATTTGCACAGCTCCACTCATACAGACATCTTGGATAAGAACTGTTGAGAATGAACAGTAACATCTACCCAATCCAGCTGAGGTGGCATGGGAAAATTAGGTGGGCGTGACTCAAGACACAGGGATGGTCAGAGACTAACTCAGAGCCTGTTGCTAATAATTACTATTAAAAAAAATGCTATAAAGTTTTTTTTAGAGAATCTTGAAACCCTTATATTAACTCCTTTCCTTCTACATTTCAACTTCGCTTATCCTTACTTATCTCTAAAATGTTTACTTCATTTCATTTAAGTGCCCTCATGTTTCAGATAACAAGCAGTGAGTGTTTGCCCTAGCACTGCCAACTTCTCTCGTGCTTCTATGGCTCCACATAAGTCAGGGGCAAGGTATCAGTCATGAAGTGCGGCAGTACCAGCCTATGGCCAAGAAAGCAAGACCTACTAGAGCCCTGTAGGGACAAATATGCTCTACAGTCCTGACTTCCTATGGACAGACAAGACAAAAAAAAAAAAATCTGCTCTCACGCACACCTGCCTTTCCCATTTTTGTCTGCTCATGAGCAAAACTGTCATAGCTGGGAGCGTGAATTTGGAGTTCACAGTAGACACTATGCAGGAGCAACAGAAATTCTGGTGCCCAGTAGGTTTAACTGGAGGTTTGGGGAGTATTTTTCTCTTATGTGAGGACCTTTAGGAGCTTTACTCAGCTTTCTCTAGCTCCTTCACCTTGTAACAGTAGACCACACTGTTATAGCAGAGTACCTGCAAAACCAAGGAGAACTGTAAACTGGTTAAGGTCATGACTGGTGGCAATGTCATGCCAGGCAGTGCTGGTATCGCTGACGATACCAACCTGTGTTTAACTTGGCTTTGTTCTGGTGTGAGTCGAGCCCAGTGTTTTGTGAGTGTGTGCAACAAACTAGTCAAATGCTTTTGGTGGCATTTTGGTGCTTTCAGTTGTGTGTGTGCTGCAAGACTGTCCTACTGGGACAGACTGTGGAACCCATTTGTTTAAGGAGACTGGTGCTGTCTGGCTGATTGTAAACAAATGGTTACTCAGGAATTAAATTCCTCTCTGTCTTCTGAGTTTTAATTTTATTTTTGAGCTTCTGATTCTGAAGTCACTGACTGCCTATTAGACACTACACTTTGAAAGATATGCATGGTGTGAAGGCCACATCAGGTGATCCCTGGAACACTACCTCAGTCTACACACGAGAAGATTTGTGTAGAACTCAACCCCTAGGAAGCATTTCCTTTGCCAGGACCCATGTAAAGGGCGACTACTTCTACTGTAAAAGTTAACATGATTTACATTCAAAGATTTCTCTTCTGCTGGCTGCCTTCTAAGCTGTTCTGGCTTTGCTTCCAGCTCTCTCCACCTTGCATCTGTAATGCTTAAGCTTTCCTAATTCTTTCCTCTGTTATTCTGGCCTTCCCTGCAGCACTCTCATTTGCATGGGAGTGGAACTGCCTCAGGAATCATAAAGAGCAGGCAATCCCTTAAAAGAGCATGGTTTACTAAGAAGCCAATTTCATTGCTATCAGACATGAACCACAGGTCATCTTCTCACTTGTTACCTCTGAAATCACTGCAAACAAATGTGATCAAATAGCTAAGAGAACAGAGGGGGTAAATAAAGAAAGAACCAAAATATTTTAGAGGGTTGGTTTAGCTCACTCGGTTGAGCGTGGTGCTGAAACACCAAAGGTCACGGGTTCGATTCCAGTTCGGTCCTCATGTGTTGCCTGACCTAGCTGAGAGGCGTCCCTGCCTATGACAGAGAGGTTGGATTAAATGATCTCTAAGGTCCTTTCTAGCCTAGGCCGTTCTATGATTCTATGATTTTGACTGTATCTGTTAGTGGTCAGGCTAAGTGGGATTACTGCAACACAGTGCCTCCAGAAGACAAGATTTTCTGCCATGGAGGGTGGGTCAATATTTGTTTTATTCTTCAGCTTGATGTTTTCTAATACTGATTAGGTCTTTGCCACTCGCTCCTTTTCCTCAGTCACTTTTAACTGCTGAAAGTATTAGAGAGGGGGAAAAAGCTACAAAAAAATGGGATTTCCCATTCCATCTCAGATGATTTTTCCAAATGCTTCAACTTTTATTCTTGCCACAGAAACAGTTTATAATTACGGAGTTATTTCGGCCAAATACGTTAGCGTGCATTAAATCCTCCAATCCCTTATAGCCCCTTAGGGGATGCCACAGACAATGTGTTTCATGGATGGGTAAACTGAAGCTGTGGAGAAGGAAGGCAAGCTGTACAGTTAAGATTACAATGCCAACAACTTAGGTCCCTGCTCCTTTCTGGGACTTTAATTCCTTTTCAGAGCATGAAGTAAACTGGGGGAAAAAGCCCTGCATTTCCCACTTTTAGAGGTAGTTTGCAGTTGTAATACTTAAGACCTCAAATAACAGGGTAATGCAGGGCAAAATGCAGTGAGAAGCAAAAGTACAGGACATTGACTTAAAAAACTATGTTGGCACCAGAAAGCAGAAGAATATTTCCCTGCTGCTTCATTTTGACTTGATTTGACAATCTCATTTCATCCTAATGTCACACAAAATCACAGTCCAATTTTTCCATGGCATTGTGTTAGATATAAAGAGCCCTATATATGTTCTGCGTGTTTTGCTTCAGAATAGAACAGAGTTAACATTTATAGGCTTTGCCTACCAGGGGCTGCCTAGAGCACCAAGACTGCCTGTTAAGTCCCCTCCCAATTAAAACAAAAACGGATAGGTTTTACTGTTCCTGTGTTCTTTTTGCCTTTTCACTTGACTGAGCATTACTGGATGCTGTCTCTCTGTCAGTCACATTTCATCTTATCCTTTTGCCTCCAGCTCTTTTGGTCTAGGATTGATTTTCTCACCACTTGAAGCAGAAACTGTGAGATCCATATATCAGTGCATTTCTTAGAGCTTTGTGCAGTAGTGGCAGTGGGCTGCATCCTACATGCAGCTGCTGAGTATCTTTATTCCCCTCTTGAAGGCAACGGAAGTTACAGACACTCAATAATTTTAGCGGATGCTCGGAATTTTGCATAATCAAATCCACTTTTGATGCTTCTAGCAAATGTTCCCACGAATGTGTACACTTATGTATGTATAAATACATAGAAATGCATGCAGACGCGTGTGCATCTCTATGTATATATTCACATGTTTTCTGACTGTAAAATTTTGCTTTATAAATAAGTTTGTGTCTCAGCCGTGGGAAAAATACTACAAGCTCTCAATCCCTTAAACAAAACTTACCAAAACTGCATTCCAATCACATTCTGTCAGTTTATTTTCTAAATAACAAAAATAACTTCTGATTTAATTTGTGATGTGAATAGAATAACTAATTTCTACACCATCCTTCATGCGAGTAGCTCAAAGCCCTGTATTGCAGTTGCTAGCTTGCCCAGGTAAGCTGCTGTGCCTTGAAAAAGGGACACTTAAGGATGCTTCAGTGCCCACTGAAGTCCATTCCTGTCTCCAAGACAACCAGGAATGACAGTGTTGTTACGGCTTCCCTTTGAGGTGTTTAAGAAGCTGTGGGATTTTTAGGTGGTTCCAACGCCAAAAAGGGAAGTAGAAGACAGAGGCTGAAGGGAAGAGATGGACTAACACTTCTCCTTGGATTGAGTTAAACAGCCCAGGATGCTACAAGACGCTACACTCTTACAGTTAGAGCAGGGTTGCATGTAGATACAGGGATCTACTCACAGAACAGCCTTCAAAGAAGAGCTTTTGTCCTAGCAAATAAAGAGAAAACATAGAAAACCAAGGAAGGAACATATCTTTCCATTATTACATGGTGCAAACTGGTGTGTGAGTACTGAGAAAATAAAAGGCAAGAGGAATCTTTTTTTTTCTCCCATAATTTACAGTGATTTTTGCTCTATCTGACACACAGTGTATCAAACAAGAGTGGTGGTTGTGCCTTGAGCTTTCAAGATCTGTCTCATTCTTGCTGCCAGAAGCAGTAATGGCCCATTCCGGCTCAATGCTAATTTGGACCTCCCAGCTACAGCAACAGCGGCAGAAAGAACAGCTCCTGGCTAGACCTGTGCGTGTATATATGACACAGCATCTGGGCATGTGTATAAAACAAAGATTATGTGTGCGTGCACATAAATGTGTGTATGGTTTTAAAAATTCCACATTTTGTGGAACTTGCAGATATGAGGAAGAGAGCAGGCAGAAATATTTGCTGCTACAGTGTGAAAAGAAAAACGCGAGTATCTCGCAGAAGCCATTTCCGTTGCTTGAAAGGGTCTGTGCTTGCTTACCAACAAGCAATGTTTGCTGTGTTTGGCAGCCGATTTTTCTATGTCCTACTGTTTAACAGCACTCACTCAAGTTGGAATACTTTCCCATAGTTGCTCTAAATTCATTGTTTCACCACGCATCCTTTATGGTACGTGGAGTCTTCTTTTGAGGACAAGTGAAGATTTCTGAGGGCAGCTGGAGAGTCTGTGGGGGAGGATCATTTTTGTTTATTGACTTCTCAGTGTGCTGAGGCCTTGCAATGCCAAAGGAAAAATATTACCAAGTGTAGGGAAGGTTTGTTGAACAAAATGTATTTCTTCCAACTTCTTGTCCCTTCAGTATGGCACGTAACTGTCTTCATTTATTTTTTTTTAATGCCACAGGGAACAGGGCCTTAGATTGCTGCTACTGTGTAAACTTGATCACTCTAATGATATCTTCGTGCTATACATTAATTTCCAGCATCTCTTTGGATAGTGGAGCAGAGCAAACTGTCCTCTCCTACTTGAGTAGCAAGAGGCTTTTTCTAGAATCAAATATGTTCACGCAGTGAATATTATCTCCTAACTGTGATTTTTAGTTACAATTACTCTGCTTACAGAAATCTTACACAAATGATCTGAAGATAGGAGGGAAATATTTGAGAATAAAATCTCTGACAACCAGCAAAATTTAAAGCTTGCAGTTGAGAATGTTTATATGTTTCTACCAAGTGTTCCTGTGCATTAATCTCATTCAAAACACATTTTCTAAAGAAAACTAGGACGTTGATGCGTGTATTTTCCCTGTATCTACAGACATGCACAGCCAAACAAACTGTTAGAGTAGAAAGTACAACATGAAAGGCCCAAGGAGATCATCACTAGTGCTGAAGAATTTTTAAAACATTCTTCTCCACTTCTTACTATGTAAGGGTAAAGTCAGAATGTGTTTTGATTTCTGAGGAATGTGTTCTCTTGCACAGTGTAAATATTTTAAAATATTTATTAAATAGATTTGTTAATATTGTAATAGACCAGGAGCTTTTGTTGCATAGCACATTAAGGAAAACTAAAATTTCTTATATCTTAGCACCACAGAAAAATCTTCAGAGCTTAGGCGCAGCATGTCTTCCAGTTGCTTATGACCAGAGCCATGGCTTTTACCATTTCATGAAAGAGCTTCCACAAGACAAATGCTCCCTTACCTGCTTGGGTTTTTCCACCTGAAAATTCATCTCATGCAATTGCAGAGACTTCACTTTTTAGCAGCAAAAGATTTATCTCTTGTAGTACTGGTCTAACTATTGCTTCAGCAGCCCATACTGTTATCTACTATCAGCACAGTTTGACTTGGCACCAATTGTGCCATTGGGTCAAGTCACAATTGACCTTTTTCACTTACTGAAAGAAATTAATTAATTAATTCTCTCAGCCAGGCTAAGTAAGATTTGTCTCAATTCTACGATATAAATGTGTCTATATTGGATAATAAACAAGGCTTTCTTTGCAAAGAATAAATGGACATTTTCAGGACAGGTTTTCACTGGACCCATTTTAAACATAGTGTAGGAACCAATTCATATCCTGATTTCTCTTAGGCAAGTTTCCACTGACTATATAAGTATCCTGGGTGATTCTTTGCATGGAGGTTCCTACATTTAGTCAGATCAATGCCCTCACTTGTCACAGAAGTAGCATCTCGCATTCTCTTTGTTGAATATATGAATGAGAAATGCCTTTGGTCAGGAGGAAGTAAAAACTGAGTTTCCATGACAGATACACTGTTTCTCCTGGGGTTGGTTGTTTCATACGTGGTTCTTATGATCCCCACATGGTATGAAACTAATGAACAGGAAAAAAAAAAAAAAACAACACAAAAACCCACTAAAGCACAACTGAGTCACAGAGGCAGGAGAGTAATAACACCTTTTAGTATTTTTACTGCTGACACCTGTCTGTGCAATTGCCATGGCTGCTGCCTGTTAAGGTACAGCCTGCTCTCACAGAACATGGGTGACTTAATTCAAAATCCTGCCCTCTGTAACTCTATTTCATGGGTTTGTTCAAAGTCTGAATTTGTTCATGGAAGCCTTTTATGGAAGAGGAGAAAACTGTACTCAAAAATAGAAACCATAAGAATGACTGTTTCATGCCATGAGAAACAGCCTTACCCCAGGCAGCATCCATTCTATCATCTCTGACCCCATACAAAGTTCAGCATCTATGACAATATCTCTAAAACTTAAAATACTCCAGACTTGCTAGCAGTTCAATTAAAGTTCATCTTGTGACAATTTGAACTATACAACAACAAAAAAATAGCTCCCATCCTTTCACAGTTTACAATCCCTAAGGGACACTAGGATTTAGCACCAGTTTCAGAAACAAATCTTTAAAATATCTTTCTTTTCCTTAGCTGATTTCCTGGTGGAACTTTCATTAGAACTGCTTCCTGTATCCTCCTCCTGTATCTCCCAAAGAAAACACCATTTCTCACTGCCTGTCTCTAAGTAATTGTCAAGCCACCAAACACAGTCTTCCCAAATTAGAAAGATGGTGGGTTTTTTTAGAATTTTATTGTACGTTAATGTAAAGCAGCATTTAAATTTTCATCTGAGTTAAGTAATACATTTACTGCATTTTTTTCTGAAGCCACACAGAGAAAGAGACATGATTCCCCCCTGCTGAGACACTTTGGGCATTATTGGCCCTGTCCAGCTTCACCTGGAGCCTGCACCTTTTTTGTCTGCCCGTGAGCCCAGGAGCCCTGTGACACGGCACATAAGGACATGGTTTAGTGATGGACTTAGCAGTCTAGGTTAACAGTTGGACTTGATGATCTTAAGGGTTTTTTCCAACCTAAATGACTTTATGATTGTATTTAAGTTAGTCTTAAGAATAAGAGCTGTAGCCTGTAAGGGTATGAATTCCCAGCTGAGTCGCAGCTGCTGCCTGGGCCAGGCAATGGACTTGTTGATCTTTACTTGTTGAGCTTGCGTCCTAGCTTGATCTCAGACCTGTCTCATCACCATGAACTTACCTGCTTATCTGGTCTCCTGGCTGCCTGACTGCTGTGCCCAGGTCTGCCCTGCTTATCTCGCTCGGGTGCTGTGGGGCTGGGCCCTGGCTTGTGAGGCCCCTGGCCTTCCAGCTCTGTCCCCCTGTGGGCTCCCAGCTTTTTGGGAGTGGCTGGACCTTGCTGCGCACTGATGCTCTGAACGTTGAGTGTTGTCTCTCTGTAACATCAGAAAGAGAGAGATAAGAGCTAAAAAACTTCTAGCAGAAGCTCTACAAAGGCAGACAAATAAGATCTTTTGGGTAAAATTATGTGAAGGCTAGGTAGTTTCAGCTTAATGCATATGTGATTGGAAGCAACATGTATAAATGGTTATTTTCCAGTTCCATCACTTAGGAGATATTGGTGTGCCTCCACAAGAGGATAAGCTAGAAACTCCAGCAACTACTCTGAATAATGCTGCCGTTGCAAATACTTCTGGTGTACCAGGCCAACTCAAAACCAGTGATAGAAGCCTCTGGTGACAACGCTCTGTGTGTCTTTGCTGTACACCAGGTCTAAACAAGGAGCCTCCGTATTTTAATTGGTTTCATCAAATAGAAACATATTGGCTTATTGAAAGAAAAAGTTTCAGTGATAACAGAGTGTCGCGGATGCATTCACCTTCCTGCAGCTAGAGCTTACTGTCCCTCTGTGTTTGAGTGCGAGATCCCTGTGCCTGAAGGAAGGCAGCAGCTCTGCTTGGGGGGAAGCAGCTCTCTAGCCTTTCTGCAGCACAGGGATGTGCAGGATATTTGCTGATGTCCCCGGTATCTCAAAAGCATTCCGTTTAAGTGTACGGAGTGCATGTATACTGGTTGGCACTGCCTCAGTTTGTCTTGTCTGGAAGACGATCATTGGTTACTGTGAAGGAGGTTACTGGCAGGTAGAAAGAAATGAGAGTTTGAAGGAGAAAGAGAGGAAAGAAGCCTGTTGGGGAGCATGAAGTTCAGTTTCAACTGGAAGTCTACTACTGACTCACCAGATTCCTCTGTCCAGCTTGAAAACCTCACATCTTTCAGCTTATTGCAATTTTAATAGACTTCTCCAAAAGCTTGATCTCCTATGACGGTTTTCTATCTTCCCTGCCTCTAATGTACAAGGCTCACACTAACCTTTGCGGGATTTTTGCACTGTACCACACCTAACAGTTTTTTGGTATCTGATTTCTCAGACTATAGAAAAAAAAGAACAAAACCAGATTTATTTGAGGGTGGGGGTTGGTTGGTTTGTTTGTTTCCAATGGAAAAGAAATTATATGGGAGAAAGGGAAAGAATTCATAAAGGAGAGGCAGCCAGAAGGGGAAAATATAGGAAAAAAAGCCACTGAAAGAGTACTATACTGAATTTAACACTGCACTGTTAAGCCTTGCAGAGTAATTTCAGGAGTTTTCTACCAAAAAATCCAGTTTGAGCAAGAATTATTTTGTTGTATTTGATCGATATGAGTGTGTATCAGTAAATCATAGGTTATCTACCTGTCCCTGGGATATACAGTTCAAAGCTACAGTGACACAGTGCAGAGAGCTCCCCAGATCCTGTACTGGGAGCAGGCAGCCTTCCAATGCAAACAAGGAGCTTTAAGTAGTGGTGATTAATTCATCAACCCAACAAACTGGAAAGCCGGAGCTCACTGAATGGCTCATTAACCTAAACCATATTAAGCTGCTAACACTACTTAAAGTCACATATAATAGTGACTGACACTAAAGGGAACACCAACTGGCACATTCACCCCTTATTCACTCCTTAAATACTTGTGCCTGATCAATGTGATGAAGCACAGAGGGCCATGTAGGCTAGCTTGGAGAGGTCCCCTCAGGAAAGCACAGAAACTCAAGTTCAGGCTTTCATCTCTGCAAAGCAGAGCAACTCAGATATGCTCTGAGTAGTGGTATCAGATGCACATGCAATTCCTGGGAGATTAAAAATAAAACGCCACATGCCAATCAAGCACGTCTCTACCCCTGACACACAACTGTGTCTGAATTAGGGCTTCAATAAGAAACCCGTGAGACTTCCTCGCGGCATTTCTGTGCTTCTCCTAACTGTGGCCAGAACAGCAAGGAAGAGCTGGTTAGCTGCATTAAATAGTGATTATTTCAGTTGCTATCCATGTCTGTGTTCTAGCAGTTATAAGCCATTGCTCAGGGCAGAAGGCCGGTTCTGCTACAATTATTTCTTACCACTCCTGTTTGCAGCTGAGTTGATACACAAGTTGACAAGTGGTACGTACTTTTGGTACATAATTGAACTGAAATGCAGTTTAAAATAAGTTCTTCTAGAAGACCTCTTGGAACAGCTTTTTGAGTTGTTTTGTATACTAGATTTTTCTATAGATCACACTGCTTAGAACAATTAATTTTCGTTGTTTAAACCTAGGGTCCTGTACCTTTGTCTTCTGTCCCTTTAGATAAATATTGTGTCTGTGTCATGAGGGAAGTTTAAAAACATTCTATTTGCCTTTTGGGGTGTTTTTTTGGTTCCACTTTTTTCTTTTATTCCCACAGGGAAAACCTAATTACAAATACTATTTCTCTCTTCAACTCTACTGGTTCAGCGTATGCAGAATTAGACATGAGTGTCCCATTAATGCTAATGGAAAACTTACACCTTAGTGTCCTTTCCCATCAAGCTGCAATTTGTTCTGTTCTTTTAAATCTTCCTGTTCATAAACTCTTTGCTTTACTACTTAGTATTCCAAATTCCAGCTACCTGAAGCTTAGTAGCTTATTCGCCATAGCTAAATTGAATTTGCAACTACATGTGGTTGTAGTTCGCTGAACTGCAGCCTTACACACAGAATTCTGCTATCTTCTTTTAACATAATATGCTGCTTACATTAGCAAAATCCCTGCTGTCATACCACCAGTCATTCTTTCTAATACAGCTTATTGACCCCCCCACCTTTTTTTTATCTTGTGCTCTTCCTTCTGAATAAAGCAATGTTTGCCCACCAGCAGACTTCGTTTCAATGGGTAGGATATCAGGTTTGTTCACATTTTCAGCTACTGTTTAAAATAAATACAAATAGCTAAGTTATTACCTAACTGTAAATGATTGCCATTAGTTCTGCACTGTTCCGGTTATCAGGGCTTTTGCTCGCTGCCTTTTAATGGAGTGCAGCAGCCTCTCCACAACTACATTCTTTGGAATAACCGCTTGTGAGCAGTATTTGCCGAAAACCAACTTAATTTCTCTAATTTAGCAGCCAGTGTTGGAAGTGCTTGAAGATACCCTTCTATTTTACAGATGAGGCACTGATTTAGCACCTGCTGGCTTACACCGACTGTGCAGCTTTCCTTTCTTGCCAGCAATTTCATGGCAGTACAAATTTCCAGTAATATGATTCTCAAGATAAATCCCTTGAGGTTATCAGTGCTGCTCTCTAACTAGAATTCTTTGGCCTTTGAGCAGGTGAAGGTGGGTAAAGGAGCTTTCCATACATTACACCTCATGTTAGGGGGTGCGAGGAAAAAAATTACAGGTTAGCTTTGGTTAACAACTAGTAAAGATGAACTTCCTTTTGATAGTCATCAGAATATATTGAGCAAGACTAAAAGGCAAATGGATAAACAAAAACAACATCTGTATCTAATTATTCTATGAAAGCAAGATGAGTTAAAAAAAAAAAAAAACCAAACTGCACAGGAACAGCAGATCTATTGGCAGGAAGATGCTTTTCTGTCCCCATTTGCCCTGCAAAGAGAGAGTTTTCTGGCAATTTAAG
The DNA here is from genome assembly GCA_020746105.1 of Trogon surrucura. NCBI lineage: Eukaryota > Metazoa > Chordata > Aves > Trogoniformes > Trogonidae > Trogon > Trogon surrucura. The sequence goes on from CM036626.1 coordinate 15,367,510, forward strand.
TCACTGTGGGATACTGCTTGTCAACGTGGAATGGAAAGGGAAACATTATTTTCAGTGAAATTGTATTTTTTGTTTGGTTGTATGGCTGACTTACTGCAGTTTCCATGTAACAATGCCCCCTTCATCAAGAAAGATTTAGGGATATTTTTGGCAGGTCGTCCTACAACAGTGGTTCGCACTCTGCTAACTCCAGATGTGTCTCTGTAAACTTGGTATGCAGTGTGGAGAAGGCAAGTGTGTGATTTGGAGGGATTTATTTTTCCCTCTTATTCTCCATCTGCTGTCTTCCTTTGAGTACAGAAGATAACTCAAGATTCTATTTTGCACCACAGAACTCCCACATCCTGAAAGTATTCCCTGGGGAATACAAATTACCAATAATATTCTGTGCAAACATACTCTGAGGGGTCAGCATGACAGCCCTGGTAAAGCAACCTGAGGTCCTAACTGTGCGGTCGTGGGAGTACAAGCTGCAAATTACCTGTACCTTGTAGCAAGGTGTGTTCAGGCTCAAGGAGAAGGATGGATGATCACTGTGTAAGGATTTTGGAAGGAAATGTCATCAAGTAACATTCACAGGCAAAATACGAAGTAAAAAAAAAAAAAAAGTACTATTGAGCACTGCTGATGGCAGATGCTGGTTGAGCAGGATGCAAATTGCAATCAACCCTTTACAAAAATAACTGGAACAGACTTTGTCTTCTATTTGGAGAGTTATCCTTTTGCATTCACTGCTATCTTTTTTTTTCCTCTCCTTCTTAGGATTGAAAAAAAATAAATAATTTTCTTATCAGCACTTCAGGATGATCCATGCTTTCACAAGTCAATCAATAGGCAAACGTAGGCAAAAATCCTCTACAAATTTCCAAGGAGAAATGCAGGCAGAGTGACTTTGTTTGTTCACTATATATTCACTATAGAACGAAAGAACCAAACCCACTTTCTTTCAGCACCAAATATCACTGACCCAGTAAATAAGTTTAGAAGCACTGAACAAGAATCAACAAATACTCAAAAGGAAGACATGAAAAGTGTTAATGCTTCCAGCAGAAAAGGCAGCATTTGAAGCTAGTGTCTCATTAATTTAAAAAAAAATTAATTACTTTTGATGTTTTAAACTCGCGTTCTTCTATGTAGAAATGTCTGCAGTTTGCTGACTTGCTAATTGCAACGTTGTTCTTTTGCCCAAAGTATTATTTCAGAGGATTAACAGGCTAGTTAGACTACTGATTTCAACTCTTTAGATGATGATCTAGTGCCAAAGCATCTCCTGACGTCACGTTGCCAGTAAACTGGGCCTTTCAGCCACCAGCCATGGCAGAACGCATCCGGTCCTAGCCAGCCGCCAACCAAGTAGCATCACTTAATTTGTAATCACAAATGTTCTAGGCAAGGAGGAGAACTTGGTTTACGGACTAAAGTACAAAGTAAGTTTGGGGTGGTATCACGTGGCAGTTGAGCAAGGGGCCAGGTTCAGGTCAGCACTTGGAGATAGCTGCTAGCAGGACAGTGGAGGGAATTCAACTGCTGAGCTGCCCACTGAAGTAGCTGTTACCCATCTAGCTTTTAGGCGGATGGTGGTGTCTGGAATAGATCTACTTGCCTCTGCCTGGGTTCCTCATCATCCCTAGGAGCAGTTTGGCTCTAGCTGTGACCTTACTGCATCTGGCAGAGTGCAAGAACTATCGAGAGGAAAGACATCGCTCATTCGAAAGCTACTTGCATGAAATCTGGCAAGTAGATTATTTTTCCTTCCGCAGGTTAGAGGAATTGAATTCTGGCAAAATTATAATGTTTGGTTTTGACCTTCTCTTTTCAGAAGGTTTCTATTAGAAGTTTTAGATTTGTAAAGGGTATTTTAAAAGAAAAAAAATAGTAAAAAAATGCACGCCCAGATTTAAAAAACTAGTTTGACCCCAAACAGACTTTCTTTGCTGAGTAGGGCAGGTATGTGAGTCAGAAATGACTTGCAGACTCTGTAAGCAGATAAGACCTCTTCAAATTCATAATGCTTTATATAGCACCTGCTTTATACGGCATCTTTATATAGCACAATTTTGGAAGACACTAAATCCCTTTTACAAAAGCATCGGTGATGAAAATGAATAGCAACCAATAGCAAATCATGCTGAATGAAAGCAACTGTCTACTGGGGAGGTAGAGGGGGACAACAAAGCAGAGGGAAACTGAAAATCAAATTCCCTCCCCACCTCTTCTCGCTGTCTTCCTGCCAGCTCCCGGACTGTCCATACTACTATAAACTGTACTTTTTTTTGGTAATCTATTTCTTCTTTCTCTCTTGCATTGCATTGCTTCAGATGGTGGTTCCTTACTGAGTAGATGTTTTTGTAAGTATACATGATGTTAAGAGCTTCTGCATTCACTTTGAATAGGAACTGTTTGTCCCTGAACTCCTTGGGCTCTCTAGGAAAACTTCCTATAACATAGCTTTTGCATTGGCCCAGGAATGTGTTTTGTATTATCTCCTAATGAAATGTGCAGTTAGCTCTGAACTTGAACATGGCAGCTGGTTATGAATGTGCTACACGTAATGACAGGTTTACACTTGTATAAAGCTTTCTATCTGATCTTGGTGTCTCTGCAGTATCTCAGTCTCTCAGGGTGTTTGCTAGGTACCTATGTACAGATTACCTTTCATGTTCTGTGCAGCCAAACTAGCAAAAAGCTAAGAGATTTGACTAGTAATTTGTGACAACTGGAAATAGGGTAAGGGACTCGAAAGATTAAATCCCGCAAACTTTATGTGAGTAACTCTAAGTGGTCTGGATCCTAATTTCATGCCTTGCTGCCTTAATCACAAAATGAGCCTTTCTCTGGACAACAATGCAGCTCCACAGAGAAAAGACAAACATAAAGCCTGTCTCACAGAAGTCATAACTTGCATACCGACAGCCCTCCAAGGGAGAGGGCTTTTAGCCTGGCTCTCCTAAGCAGCCATTTTGGGACCATAGCTGGGATTCACTCCGACAGCTCCTTCAGTCTTCCAGCAGCCAACGCTTTATCTTTTGGCTGTTGGTTTTGCTGTGATTGTGCAGTTTGTTTTCAAATGAAGTTCACAACATGGCATTAAAATACAGTGTGTTCAGAATGTAGGACAGAATGGTAATTTAAAGGCAAGAAAAGGTCTGGAAAGCCTGTGAGGGATATCAGAGAGGAGAAGTGGTTTCCATGACAACAAATCCACCAAAAATCTTTGCATTCATATTGATTCTAGTGATGGATGAGCCAATTTGGGGGCAGGGAAGAAAAAAAAGAGAAAAATATTTAACCCTGATGAAGAATGCATTCTCCTCGTGAGACAAAAAGAAAAATAATTAGTGAAGTCCTTAACTCAGATCCAAGCTACAAGAGACTTAGTGCAAAGCCCTGTTAGCCTGGCTTATTTCCCTGTAGTCTGGTTCGGTTTTAAGGTGTTTTGTTAATTGTGCCCCTCAGCTGAGCTAGGCAGAGGAGAATGATGCTGCACAAAAAGGGACTGAAACTGCCTGCATAAAGTCATAGGGGATGGAGTGGGTAAGTGTCTTCCGAGTGAGACAGAACTCAACACTGTGTGGCTCCTCTGAGCAGCGAGTAACTGGTGCAGGTAAGGAGCAGGGCAGGAATGAGCCGTTTGTGCTGCGGTGGAGCAGCCTTAGGACAGCTCTCTGCTGTGCTCTATTGTTCAGAGAAGATTTTCTTCCCTTCTCATCTGTGCCGTAGCTGGTTTTGCAGCTCACACCAGGTAGCGAGTAAAACGCTTCCCTCTACACCAATGTGAGCATTTCTGCAGCTTTCACGGTGCTCTGTCAGACAGGTGCTCTTGTCACACAAGTGCTTGAGGAGCAGAGGCTTAACTGCTTTAACAGCTTTTCATTTATGAGTCACTGGTGTCGCTGGAAATTAGCCCCTTGCAGGCTACTACGTGTTTCAGTCCTTTTAAAAATCTTTTTGAACAAGTGTGCTGCTGGAGGTCTTAGTTGTGTATATGAGGAGAATGAAACAAAGGAAAACGGCCCAATGGGTCTCACGCCTTCCCTAAGAAACGTATCAAGTGACAGAAAGAGAGGCTTGTGTTCTGTGATCTCCTGTGGCTACCATATGAACTTAAGTAACACGTTTCTTGCAGTCACCGACACACAACAACCTGAGGTTAATTAACCGGTGTAACTGTAGTTATTCACTAAATCTAATCAACTTCAAACAGAATCCTTTAATTATTATCATTTACTCTTCAACATTTTACATTCTGTGCACACTCCAAACATCACTGCTCTTTTAAAGAAATGCACACATCATCTTTTTATGTATTAAATGCCATTACAACGGGACTGAAACCTTCTTGCAGTCAGTGGAGCTTTAGGGAAGACTGCCTGGCTTATCATTTCCACTCCAAGGCAGGAAGAGGTTTATTCTTCCGTAGTACTGAAAGTAAAAGCAGGAAAGCAGAAAACAGTGCTACTATTGCTCAAGGCACCCAGCAAAAGCCCAGTGCAGATCGTACAGCAGTTTGTTGCTGAGATCTCTAATATCTCCTAGAGTAACACTTTCCAAATATCAATGCCTGGGTTCTGATCTCACTCTGCATGTTAACATCCATTTCTAATAATTGCCCTGTGACAATGATGTAAATACAGACTAAGGGAACTAACTTATGGCTACGGGCTGCTGCGTCAGCAAGAAAAGGCAAAGGTATAAACAAAAATGCATATGCACAAAGCTATTACTCAGTGAAGCACTGAGGAAGCAGGCTTTCTGGAAGGATTTTAGGATCTAAAACACTCACCAGACTTCTTGAGGGTGAGAGGGAGAGACATGAGAGCTTCTGCCAAGAAGTGATTTGCTGAAGACTGAATTACGAGGAGCTAGCAGTCGTAGGGACAGCGGAGAGGCTTTGTTTTCAGAGGCATAGGTCTGAAAGATCTGGTTACCCAGGCCCATTTTGCTTGCAAGGTGGTTGATTCAGAAATCTTACTGTTTCGAGGTTTTTCATTTCCAGGCTGAATTAATTTCAGTCCCTTAAACAGATAATGAGCTGAGACGCCAATGTGGCTTATTTTGAAGTTATTGCTTCTAGATGCTATTGGAAAAATACGGGGACACGAAAGGTCTTTAATATAAGGTTTGTCATTTTTGTCACCATAACACATGTTGCCATGTTTGTTATCAAGACTGAAACTGTAGAAAGAACCTCTCCGTTCCAATAATCACCGCAGAATGGCCTGTGGAGGTACATGGTGGGACTGCCCCCAGCTTTTTTCTAGTAGCAGCAGCATGAATATGCCAACGATGCATCACAGGAGACTGCTTTCTCATGCAACGTTCTGGCTCACTCAAACTCAGGTGAGATGAATCTTGGCTGGCATCTAATGGAAATGTGAGAGACACTGTTAGCAAGCAGGAATTCAAGTTCTTACACTCTTCCCTTCACTGCTCAAGGTCTGCTTAGGTTTTGCAGCTTAATCTGATTCTTACCATATGCACATCTCTAGCTTGAGCTAAGAAATGAAGCTAGTTTGCACATGGAAGTCATGATGAAACTTTGCTATTAACGTAACAAACAACAACTAACAAGAAGGATGACAGTGGTGAAAAATATGTTTTGGCTTCCATGCAAGAACAAGTCTTGGACTTGGAAAGACTTGGAAAAAAGACAAAAGAGAAGTATAATCCATCAGTAAAATCACAGGTTCCCATAAATGCTCCCATAGTGTAAGTAAAGGGCAACCAAGGAAAACAGCAGAAAGCAGATTTAAAAGCTACCAGAAATAGTATCTTTTTATTACAGTCCATAATTAGACTTTGAAATGCCTTGCTAGTGTAAGTTCAAAAAATATAGTTTTAAAAACAGGACACCTACTTTGTTCCCTGTTCCTAGAGAGTGCTCATAGGTGGGGCAGGAAAGCAAGGCCTGAAGAGACCATGTCTCAGAGGAGGCACTGCTTCCCCTGGCTGGTCAGGCAGCTTTTGCCTCTAGGCTGGTGGTCTGGTTCCAGCTGGGTAGCAGCATCTTGGTCAAGTTAACCACCCAACCTGCCCTGTTCCTTTTGTCTTCTGCCCTATTTCAGGCACAGCTGTTTAGAGGTAGAAAGGCACCAGAGCCTCTTGAGAATCAATGGATAGAAAGACTGCTATGCTGTGAAAGAGTTAACGTCTCATTTTTATATATATATTTTGGAGGTCACATTGGTTTGCAGTCTTACGACTTATACTGTAAATGAGGCTTCAGTAGCATTTATAAAGAAACCAATCACCAAGTCTCTGATTTTAAATTCATATAAGCTTTATTCCTATGGTGGACTTGGATAAATTTGTGATTTAAATGAAAAACATGGCTTACTTAATTTTTAGGTCTTTCTGAAACCCACTGTAAGAGCAGAATATAGCATTATGTAAACAGCTAGCATTACATCTACTCTTCATAGTACAGCAACAGTTAACCAACATTATTTAGATTTAAGTACAGAATATGTTTCAAGTAGCTGTTTGCAATCTTCTTCCAAATCTCTGGACAGTCTCTGAATTAGCTAACAGAGTTTCACATTATCTCCTGTTACAATCATATAAAAGAAACAAGGCAGGTAGTAGACTTGTTGAATATCCCAGGGACAGGTCAATGTCAGTGTCCTGCTTTTGCACCATTTGGTTCATTTTTAGGTGGAAAAGCCTTCCCCTTTGAACAGGGGCAAGCAATTCAGGTCCGAGGTACAAGAGAATTCAATGCCTGGACATCCAGTGTCTAAATGAAGTTGTGAACAGGCTTTTCACTATCTCTCTGTGCATAGAGATGTTCGCCTTTAACAATTTCTCAGGAAGTTTCTGATTAAACAGAGCGAAGAGCTCATCTGTTGTAACTTGACACAGTTTCCTTGAAGTCAGTGGTTTTAACTTGGGGAGAATCTAAATCACAGTAGTTAGTGCTGCTTTGATATTCACAAATTATGCTCTTGAAATGGATATAAAAATCACAGTTATCCCTCCTGAGAATAAACAAGGGCTCTCAAAACTCAGCAGGCATTATGCAGTGTGTTTAGAGTGGTTTCAAGCACACTGTTGAACCTAGCAACGAACTGACTCTGAACCACTCTACACAGGAGATCTAGAAAGAAATTACGGCAGAGGTTTGTCTTGGAGAAAACTGGGGCAGGTTGTTTTGCACCAGCATAGTAACCTGGTACTGCTAGTGGAGCTGCCTCTAGGAAGTGATCATTGTATTAATTCCCATGTACAAGAATTAATACTTGGTAGCACACCTTACATCCTAAAGCACTCTGAAGAACTGAAGAATCCTCTAACTTCCCTGTGAGGCAAGTGAGCAAGTATTAAATCTCCAGCACACAGCTCTGCAAACTGGGTCACAACCACAAGGACTGGTTTGCCAAAGCCTCTCAGTTGGCTGATGACAGAACCCCTGCAGAACTGAGAGCAGTTTCTGATACAACACGGGGCCACGGTTCCTCACACCGCAGGAACTGTACTCCTCGCTTGCTGGAGCTCTGTAGTGGGAATGAGTCTTCCATTAGTAACCAAGCACACTGTCTCTATCTTCCCAATGTTATTTGTTCTTTAGGAAAATATTCTTCTGCAGGCAGAAAGTGTATCTATTCTTAATTTATTTATCTACAAATTAGATGTATTATGTATTACAGAAAGCTATCATAGGACTCTAGGATCCCATGAAGCCTAAAGATAAGACTTTGCCTTAATAGTCAACGTGGGAAAGATCTGGCCCTAGGGAATTCCCTGTGCTCACAAAGACAATACAGCTGTGTCCTTTACCAGCTGCTACGTGGGAAACAGCATCCGACGGAAAGTTGGGGGTGGTGGAGGTAAAATAAGAAAAAATTATAAACAGAATAATTTAAGACAGCCCTAAACTAGTGAAAAGTCAGAATCAGGAGCTGGAAGGCTGACACTCTTCATGTGTCCTGGAATTAAGCAAGGGATGCATGTAAATGGTTGTCTCTTTTTAGGGACACCCATGTATGAGACAGGAGGTCTGGTCTCAGTCTCTCAGATGTGTGCTCTTCTCTTTCCTTGGCAAAGTCGACTCTAATGAAAATATTCTCAATGGTAACTGTTGCAGGAACACTAAGGAAAGCCTGGTAGTCAGACACACCTTCAAAAATTTCCAACTGTGATGAAAACATGTATGCAAAATACCTAAATGAAGGTACAGCTATGCAAAAACCATGCTGTTTAACGAGTATAACTTTTAGATCTGTATATAATGCAGGTTGATTGTGCGATATTAATGGTAAAATCTTTTAAATTAAGCCAATTACTACCTTACATTTCAAAAGCTAAAAGAATTGACCTTGAAGGACTTTGTGGGTTTATAATATAATGCAGAAACAATGTTATTAACAGACATATTTGAGCTGATATTTAACTACTTTTACTCTTCTGTGCAAAACCGGACAATATAAAAACCCCTTGGACACTGCAAATACTTCCCACAATAAATCTGAAACATAAACACAAAGGCAAGTCCAACCTAATTAAAACAAATCAGGTATTAAACCACTTTTTTTCTGGTTTTAGCTAAGCGCTAGTGGATTTGGGATTTTTGCTAGGGAATAATACTACATGAATTTTAGTCCACTATGCTTACTGTTGTTATTTCAACACGGAAACATCTGGCTAAGCCAGGCATTAGTGAGATGTGCTCTGTGCATAAGAGTGTGGCTGTTGTACGTGTGCATGCTAAATACAGTGTACAGGGATTTTTTTTCCAAACAATCCTGATGCCAGCAGACAGGTTAGGGAATGCTACCAGTGTTAGGAAAAAAAAATAGGAGGAAGAAGCCTGAACATACTGCACTACTGAAGGAAAAGTACTGCACCTAAGAAATAAAACTTGATACATAAAAGTGTTTAAAAAATTTAAATCTACTGAAACTAAGCCCTGGATATTGGTAGTGATAATGACAGGTTGTCAGATAATGATACTTTCAATCACTGTACTTGTAAATACTGTGCATTTTCATTAAAAATTGGGAAATTATTTTTTTTCCGTTACCATCGGTATGTTCCAGAATCACTCAGTGGTCGGTGCGTTGACTATTTATGATTTCCATGAAGCTACTTGGAGCACAGTGCATATGTCAATATACATGTTGATTGGATTAGCCTAGAGGTTAATGGTTTTCTGAGAAAAGTAATCAGGATTTGTTTCTTTAAAATATGTCTAAATTGCTTACAGTAAAGGAAAAGGGAATAGTTAAGTCATGACATTTCTGGGTGCACTGAAATTGGGCTACGATACGAATATCGGGGCTGACAGCTTTCAGGAAATGGCTGTGAAGCAGGGTGCTTTGCAGCTTTCTGCAACGAGCAAGTCTAAAACCCCCAAGCAATGAGCACCCTGTGAGGGGATGTAATTGCTGCCTTCTGTGGTCCCTGAGGTTTGGATATCACTTAGGCAGTCATGTGTGCACCTCAGCCTATTGCCAGGGACTCAGAATTACACTACACGCTCAGAAATGTACAGCACTTCGAGTAAATCCACACCCAAACCCTGGAAGACTATCTGAGTGTAAAGGCATTCCAGATGGGAATTTAAACGCTAAATTTCATGTTGTATTATTTAGCAGGTTAGTTTATCCCTCATTTGCTTGCCATCTGTCATTATTCCAGGAAAAAAAAAGCGTTTGTTACTCATCATCCTACAAATGCAAAAAAGACTGCTACCTTAAACCAAAGATGATCACTACAAGATAGAATTTCAGAACAATTACAAATTATAATGACACAATTAGGAAAAATTTTTGCTTTGTAGTTGTTATTTTAGTTAGTAAAGTCAGGACCATTACTCCAGCCTTGATTTTTTTTTTATGTTGCTTTTTTTTGTTAGGGGTTTTTGTTTGTTTCTGCACACACAACTGATTATATGCAAGAGAGGGTACATGTGTCTGGCAAATCTGCGTCATGAACAGATCATAACCAATCGGCACAAAAATGGACTGAGACGAAAACATATTCACTCTGTTGGCAAAGAGTGTTTTCTGCTGCATTTATGGTTTCATTTCTGTCACTACCAATTCAGGAGTGAAATTCTGGACATAAAACCTTAGCATATTTGAAAAGAGGGCAGCTATTTATCTGCCAAGGAGTAATGAACTGCTCTTTGCTCACCTGAATTTCATCAGGGAGGGAAAATACAATGACTTTTCCAAATAGAAAAAGAAGAGCAAAAGTCCAAAAACCAATATAAAAGAAATTCAGTGAAACACAATATAGTTTTTATTTATAGGTATTCCTCTACTAACAAAACCAAAATATGGTACACCTCAAAAGTTATTACCTATTTCAAAAAATTAGTTAAATAAAATAAACACTCTTTTACTCTCCCTGTCTTCCTATGGAATATGGATGGAAGAGGCTTTCTTAGATGTAGAAGTCAGTATGTCATTTTACATCTTTCATTCTACCAATCAAACATGAGAATCCTGCTGCATTGAATTATGTTCTTGTCTTTGGTCAGAAAATTCTATTAAATTTACAGGACCAGAGGGACTTATTATGATAATCTCACATGCAATTTCACATTTTGTTAGTTGGTTCTTATTATTTCTTCACTGAAAGGATGGTTAAGCATTGCAACAGGCTGCCCAGGGAAGTGGTTGAGTCACCATCTTTGGAGGTATTTAAAAGACATGCAGAGATGGCACTTAGGGACACGGTTTAGTGGTGGACTTGGCAGTGGGAGGGTTGGACTCCATGGTCTTGAAGGTCTTTTCCAACCTACATAATTCCATGATTCTAATTGGAAGAACATATTGCATGTGGCAAAAATTAATCCAGAACTATTCACAAAATCCAGCTGTAGGGGAAAAAAAGAAGCAGAAAAAGAAAGAAACAGTGAGATTTCCTTAGTTGTATTCGTGAAAGAACATATATCGTGGTTTATCCCTTGAAGAGACCTATATCTTTAGTGCTACTAGCTGGATGTAAGAGCTATGTTCTGAGTGCATTACTTCGAAGTATATCTGATCTTTGCTCTCATGTGCCCTAGCTTACTCTGGCCAACTCTGTTTCCAGTTCCAATCCAGGAGAGTTATATTGTCTAACCTCTGCATTTCTGATCTGTATTTAGAATAGATGTAATTTATACCTTAGGGGGAAAAACCTGTGAGTATTCACCAGTCCCACAAAGCTCCTGCTGTTAAAATTGAGAGAAGTCAAAATGCTGGATTTACTATTAAAATCCAACTCTACTGCAGTCTGCGAGGGGTGAAGATGTCATGCATCAGCCTATGCCAATGTCAAGGGTACGGAGACTTGTTGCTTCCAGAGGAACTAATGAGTAGGACTAACTCAGTCCCTTCATAGTAGTGGCCAAATCCTTCTCTTTATCACACCATTTTAGGAAAGAGGAGAACATAACCCCAAGAATCAGAATTTCATTTAACAGAGCTGCTTTGTTCACTTTCCTCTTCTTTGAATGATTTTGACACTCTGAGAGTTCAAAGAGAAATTAAGGGAGACTTCTGTTTCACGCATGAAAAGCAATCTTCTCCTGGACCTTTGCATCTCACATCAACAGATACGCACGGGGCTGTGTGTTGGAACAGAGCACACGTACACCCAGGAGATCTGGCCTTCCTGGGCAGTGAACGCTTCTAGTGAACACACAGTAATCCCTGAGCTCTACCCATATCCCACTAGCCACCAGCTGTTGTCATTTCCCTCAGTTTGGCAGCCAGCACAGGCTAATGTAAAGCTGACCCTGCATAGAATACACTACACAGGAGGGCCTTATGCTTGGTGACAGACAGAGAGTTTCTTTTCCTGCCTTCCCAGCTGTGCCCAGAACACTGCTTCTCCTCCCTCAAGATGCTTAAAGTTCTGTAAGTTCAGCTCCTCCTCAGCAAACTTCTTTCCAGGTTCCTGGTCTTTAGGTTTGTAATGACTTGATTAGTTTAGCCCATGCAAATTCATAGTTTGACTCCTTAAGTCTAAGTTTTGTGCTACTTAAAAATCCTAAGACATACACCTAAAAGGAAGAGGTTATTTTAAAACAGTAAGTAAAATTTCTTTATGTTTTATGTAATTTAAAAATAATAAAAAACATTATAAGAAAGGGTTGATATTACATATGCTGATTCTGTCCTTCCTATCAAAGCAGAACTCAAATGTGAACTGATGTCTCTAGGAAAGGAGAAATGGCTGTAAGGCTAAGAATCCGAACAACAACTAAGAGGCAGGAACTCTGCTGTAGATTTTGCCCCGTCTTTTTAATTTCTCAGTGCCTCAGTTTTCCAATCTGTACAACACACAGCTGCAAAATTTAGCTGGCTCAAGCCTAAGGAATAGGATGTGACTGTACCGAAGGAGGAAAAATAGAAATCTCTTCTCTGGGATTTTTATCTATCCAGTCTTACGTATTACAGTAATTTCTAGATTAAGTTCATGAAGAGATAGAAACTAGTTGATAACAGCAAGGCATTGTCAATCCATTATGCAAATGGAAAAATAGGTGAAAGGACCAGAGGACTGGGTAGAACATAAAGTCATTATGGTTTCATGAGACAAAGCTATTTCACAGAGGGATGGAGAATTAGGGTGTTCTGTTATTGTGCAAATAAAAAGGCAAAGAGGGGGTCTAAGCTGTAATGGAAACAGTGCTTCAGGGCCAACGACTGCTGTGACTCCAGATGTCAGAAGTTTGTTAAACATAATACAAAACAACATAAAATGTAAAAAATGCAACTGGAACAAAAGGTTAGGCTGTCTCTCTCCATGCCTCAGTGAAAAGAATGACAAGAAAAACAAAGTCACTTGGCAGCTGGGGTTTCTCAGATCTTGCTGGTGCTTCTCAAATCTTGCCGGCGCTCTGCGATCTCCTCCGTTGCCAAAGCAGCTGTATCACTAGACAAGCAGCACCCTACCATTAAGCAAATAGGGTCTCTCTTATTCCACCACTACATAAACAGTCCCCTGCCATGGCAAAAGCATCCTTTCATTACCATGCAGCATCTTGCTATTTCAAACACAGCATCCCACTACCGCATTACAACGCTATTACACAACAATATGTCAGCAAGCTCTCTCATTAAGCGGCAAGTTTTAAGAAAGCATTACCAAACTAAACAAACAGCCCTGCTAGGTGTTCCTTTTTTTAAAGCTTCTCCAACTTTCTTTTATCTTCATACTCTCCACCAAAGGGTCAGACTGACTTTGCGTAACACCACTGACAGGGGAACAACACTAGGGATGAACTTGGGTCGCTATATTCAAAGGTCTTACCTGGTGCCTTGGGAGACTGCCCGGCCTACCGGTCCACTTGGCTTTTCCCAGTGCTCATCTGGGGTCCCTCTGATCACCCCAAGTAAGAACATTCCTTCCAGGAGAATGAGGGTCATCCCATCTCTGTGCTGTTGAACTCAGTTCTTTTAACAGAGCTAACAGTGCTAACTACAGCCTGGACTGTTGGTGTGGACCTTGAGTCTAGTTAAGATACACCAAAGACACTTTTAGAGATTCTTCTACTAAGAAATGAGATAATGAGATGAAAGAAGCATGACTTAGATTCTCTTCTCTGAATAATGTGATTTTAAAACTTCAGCTATAGGTATAAATGGAAGAAAATCCTCAAATTCTGAAATTTTCATATTCTGAATTTGGCTTTTTAAAATGCATATGCCCTTCTAACTTCAACTAAAAAACAGTAAAAATTCTAAGCAGCAAGTCATTGCAAACTGTGAAATAAAAATCTAGGCAACCTTTAGAGGAAATGGCAATAAATTTTATTATACCAGCTGCTACGATTGGTAAACAAGTCAGGTTTGGGGGCATGCAGCTCCTGCTTCAGGTCTGAACAGAAACAGTCTTTGACTCCTTTCCAAATGCATCATCTGGCCTAATAAAGATACTAAGTCTCTCAGCATGCTTTGCCTTATTCATCTGTTTAGGCCTCTTCTGCTACAATAAATAGTAATAATAGGATATTTCTGTAAGAAAATTATATTTGTGCAGAGTTAGTACTTCTTTCATCAAAACATCATTCCACAAAAGGAGACTGGTGTTGTCAAACTTTTTCAGTAGGCACAGACTTTCATATTCTGTAAAACAATTCAATTTAGCAAAAATTATCAGTGTTCCAAAATAATACAGAAACATTGGTAAACTGTGATGATAGCTCTCATTTGGGAAAAGTTTACACAGGCTGGAAATGGATCATAAAGAAGAAAAAAATCAGATATAGCAGAGGCATTACATAGAGCCTAAGATCCTATGGCAGTCACACAGGACTTGGCTGAGACAAATGGAATCTTAAAAGTCAACTGCCAATTTTTAATTTCTCAACAGTGGAACTATCTGTAGCTAAATTAAGAGTCACGTATATTGGAGCACAATCCAGTCACCAGGTATGAGCAGAGAATGATTGTGTTGCAGTGTATCACCAGGAAATCTTTTCAGTTTTCCTTTGAAGTATCCAGCATGAGTGACCGAGTACTTCTAGCACAAGGCTCTTTTACTGGGATATGTTGCTAAGTACTACATGCAAATAGACATTGGCTTTCCTTCCCTGTCATTTGCATGCTCCTAAAGTTGAAGAGCCTCCTTTTTGGATAGCTCTTCTAGTATTTTAAGATTTTGTGACTAGACCATTTTTTTAAAAAATACTTAGGTCACTTCCCAGTTTTCGTTGGGGCCCTCTATACTTTAAAAAGATCTACGGTCATTTCCCTGGCCACCTACACAGACACAGCAGGGGATCTCTGTTAAGATCTGTTTGTTATTCCTGACTTTATGTTTTGTTCCTACACTAGCAGCAGTCACCTCTCAGACATCAAATCCTTCTACACTGCTGCTCTCCACCTGAGACAGACATGGTGAAATTGAGTCTCCTGCATAAAACATTGCAGGACTGGATCAAAACTAAGTACTCTGTTAATTTTGACACCGCCTGTAACCAAAATTCCAATGAGCTGCTCTACTTAATCATCTTGGTAGCTAGAGCCTGTTGTGAGAGGCAGACCTCCCCAGACGCAGTAGAAGACTCCCAGCTGAGAGTAGATAACTGTTGCACAGAATAAATCATTATACCCCCTCCTATATTTCCTTTTCTCTCCAAACTAGCTGGTGTGGTTGAGCAGGGAGAGCTATAATCAAACTGCCTTCTTGCTATTATCCCACTCAGCTCTCCATAATAACATGAGGTGAAAGGAGAGGTAGAGCTGATAGCAGCCCTGTTACTGACCCAAAGAGCCAGCCAGAGATTGTGTGGAACTATCACATGAAAAGCAGCCTTGACTGCTCAAAGAAGGGACCTCATAGCCAAGCCTAGGCTCTTGCTGAAGTTTTTAGTCATAAGCTGTGGTCTTATTTCCCTCTATGTTAGGGCGCCTTAGATGTTCCAAAGGAGTCATCAAGAGTCAAAACCAACAATTCAGTAACTCCAGTTCTGTTCCTGCTCATTCCATACAGTATCAAATAATTCTAATATTAACCTCATATAGGCAGCAAGTTATTAATTATCTGTGAATGCTGTCAGTCTAAGGATATTGCAAGATAATCAGTTGGTTTTTATATGAGTGTGCATTTTCCTGAAGGATCACAGGACAATGCTGACAACAGAAGGCTGGATTTGGAAAAGAAAATGAGCTCTGAAGGGAATTATTGGTTCTGTTGAAAAAGCATTACCTATCTACTACTACTAACAGTTTTCTCTCGTATAAAGACGAGCAGAAAATTAAGACTACGTATTTTTCACCTGACAGATATTAAATCCATGTCTATGTCCCAAAACTGTAAACCACAGTAAAACTGTGTCTTCTATGAGTATGCTTGGCTGCTTTCATGGTGGAAAACGTGGCAGGGGGGAGGGAGAAGGGGGAAAGGTAAGGAAATCTTGTCTATCTGATTGAAGAAAATGCCGTTATTTAGGTTAGAAGGACACAGACTCAGAACCAACCTTCCTGCGGAAAAAATTAGTTTCATCTCTAAGCAAAATTCTGCCAAATCTCTACATTCATTTCCACTGGCAGAGGACCTTGGTTTTCCTGTTGCAGACTGTAACCAATCATATGAAGTGATTCACAAGACTAAAGTAGCTTTTTCTCCTCTCTCTGGCGAACATCCATCACCCCGTGTTTGATATGCTGTCAGGAATTCCACCTGCTTTTGCTTTCACAGTGCAGAGCTTAAATTGTTTTAGCTCCCAAATTTGTCCCTGATTTTTATCAGTTGCCAGTGAGCTTGGAGATGGGTTTATTGCTGAAGTGTTCTTTGTATCAGCTGTCTGTTTAACAGTACCACGGAATTTCTGTTTAATGTTTAACCACAGGACTTCTAATAGGATTTCTAATATCTCATTCCCTAGAGCTTAGAACTGCATTTCCATTCCTAGTAATGTATAGACAACCAATCCTCTTATTGTAAGTCTAAAGGGCTTCTAGACAGTACCTAGAGTGAAAGGTATCCTTTTGTCAGTAATAACCTTGAGATAAATTACTCTCTAAACCTTTCTTTCTTCTAAATATCAAAAATTATAGTGATGAACATCCAATTGGAGCAGGTGGGATTTTGACTAGTTCTGCATTGTACTGCTTGCTGTTGTTCATTCTATTTCTTATACAGCTTGGCCTAAGCCCTGTCTAGATTCACACTCGGTACTCTCAATGCCCACCTTGCTGGACACCTTGCTGGTGTGTACAAAATGCACATTCTGCTTGCTTGGATCTCTTGAGACTGGAGAGAAACAAAGTCATTTAGACTGAGAGCTCAAAACCAGTGTGCTTAGGGAACACATCCTTTTGAAAGCAAAATATTCCCAAATTTGCCTTGCTTGAAATAGAGCATAGATATTCTCCATTTTTCAAAGGGATTCAGCTCACATTACTGAGGAGTAGCTTACTATTTAGATTTAAAATAGAATTTTGTAATGGATTTGAAATGACAGGCTGACTGTTAGACGCTTGGCTGTGCATTCAAAGAGATGGGTGAAGCACTGCTAACTTTCTTATCCGTATGATCTACTCTACTCAGAACTTCCAGGAGAGAAAGCTACATAATCTGCTTTAAATAATTGCACTAATTTGAACAGTAGATGGCTATCTGGCCTTTTAAGACAACTTTGAAAAATTCCAATTTTGATTTCCACATTTAGAATTTATTTTAGTGGAAAATTATTCCATGCGTCTCGTCAAACCTAAGTCAGAATGTCTTCACCAGTTCTGCAGGATGCCACCCTTAGAAATTTTATTTCTCTAGCCTGTTTGTGTTACCTAATTGCATTGCTCTACATTTTCGCAGGAGGTGCTAACTAGGGAATGATCTCTCCAGTGAAGCCACGCAGAGCTGAAGCATCTGAACAAGAAGCATCATTTCCAAAACCCAGTACAATCACAAGGACATCATCCTCCTGAATAGGTAAGTGCTTGCGTGCTCTTGGGCACTTCTCCTTTGCTTCAGGAATATTGTCAAAGTGCCACGGTCAGGACAGCTGCCAAGGCATCTTTACAACTGTGATACACAATGCACCACAAATACCAACATGACCTTTACATTATTAAAACATCTTCAGCTGTAAAGCTTATGATTGCTATTGTCTGAAATGATAGTGCTTGTCAGGGCTGTATAATTGCTCTTTTTTATTATGCCTTGTGATTTTTGTGTCTCCTCCTCCACATGATATTTTCTTACTACAGTAATGCTAAGTATTTTAATGTTTCTGTGCTTTTGCTTACAGCCCTCACATAAGCACTTCTTGTTTTTTGATGGTACTGTTCTTACAGTCTGCTGTTCCAGCCATTTATTTAATTTAAAACATTTATTACCTATGAGATTATTTATATCATGCCTTCAAGTGCCAAGACACCTGGAGAGGAATTCACAAACTTTCAAAAACCAGTAAAAACACTACCAACCTTGACAATGTTTTTTCAAAAATACCACCTTCTCACATTTGTTTTTCCATTGCACATGCATGTATGAGTGTGTTTGTATGTGCAGCCGCTGAGGTCAGGGAAGGGGAAATAGAAATTTTTTTAAGAACTAAATAGATCCAGTTCCAAATTCCTTAACTGAAGACAGGCAATCTATATGATGGCAAAATAAAGGAAGATACAGCAGAGTATCAACATTGCACCTGCGCTGCTTAGAGGTAATGGAAGCAGCAGGACAATGTGAATTCACCAAGTGACTTAGTGGGGACTGATGTTCAGTATCACAAACAGAGGGTTTGGCTGGATCCAGCCTCAGGACAGTTTTCCCCAGGGAGGGGCAACCAGCAGCCTTAGCTAAAAGCAGGTGATTTCTTTCATCAAACAATTTCTTTAATGAAACTTAGGGTTTCAGTCATCCAAAATGACCCCTTAATCTGGGGTGAGCTCAGGATATTTTCTACAAAAGCAAATATGAAAATAAGTGAAAATAATACTTTGATTTTCCTATAATGAATCTTATTTGACACGTGAAATACTCTGGTACACAAGAAAAAATCTAAACCTTGTGTAGAAATATTGTCTGCCTACCAGTAACTGCTGATACTTGCAAAAGTTTCCAGGGCACCTACATCTCTCAGGTCCAGAGCTCACAGTTAGTAATATAAAAAACCCTAAGAATTTAAGAGCTCCCCTCACTGACACTTCTTACAAATGAGATGATGACTTGCTACTACATCTGTTTAAGAAACTGTCATCACCTATGTCTTGGCAGACATTTTTCACAGAATAATGCTGGCAGGTAGGCAAGTGTGCCCTTCTGTACAAAAGCGGCTATGTTATCTTAAACGACGTCTCAGTAAGTCTAAGCCTCGAAAGCAAAATTAAGACAGCAGACAGCCTCTGTTCATAAGAGTGGCAAACCCACCTCAGGACGGAGAATTGTGTCCCTCTGCTGAATATGCAGCAGAGCTGCAGGGCACGGACTCAACTGCCACTAATGCACCTCGAGGGGTACTCTTTGTCTAATGCTGCCACCTCTGAAGTCACTGAACACTGAAGTCTTACTAACACTAAAGTGGAAATTTAATTGGTACTTGTCCAAGCGTAGAGGAGAAGTACAGTACTTCTTCAGTCTCCTTTGATCCTACTTTGTACCAAAAGTAAAGTTAGGTTCCCAGCCTGGTCTCAGGAAAAGGGGAGGCTGGTTCATTTATTTGATCTTAGAGGAGAGTGAATATTATTTGTCACCATTATATTATGGGACTAGACTTCTTGACAGCTGGTGTTAGACATCATCCATCAGAAACACACTGAACAGTCTTTTTAGAAAATGCTAATAAACTCTTGCAGATAATAACCAAGAGGAGCAGGTGCTTAACATTATTTAATCTTACCAGAGAGTGCGTGCATTTGCCAATTCTTTCTTTTATGAACAATGAAGATGGAAACAGCAGAATAATGGAGGAAAGTCACCAGAAAATTAAGATAAATTAAGAGCCAAGATTATTCTGAACTCCGAATGTCACTGGACAGTAGAAGCCAGACACGTTACGTGTAATGTAATGTCTGCTCACTTTGAATCTGTTCAATGCTGCCAAAGGAATAGTCTAGGCATTCCTGCTCTGGCAGGGGGATTGGACTTGATGATCTTTCGAGGTCCCTTCCAATCCCTAACATTCTATGATTCAAGAAGACATTAGTAGAAACAGCTGTGCTGCCTTCATTCCCTTCACTCATCCTTCCAAGGAAATAATTGCAAGTACAAGATCTTTTGGAATTACAGGTTTGGGTTTACAAGATTTTTGTGTGTTCCTGCCCACTGATAAGGGTACGAACAACTACAGTATAAGATATACCATGTTTATATATCTGAGGTATAGGATCAATCCCAAAATATTTGGCTTTCAAAACCAGAACTACATTGTTTTTATCTTAGTTTTCAGTCTTCAAACAAAATGACCTCACAAGAATTTTAAGCCATCTCATCAACACTTGAAAACAGTTTTGAATCCCAAACATATTTTTATGTTCAAATTATGTGTTCTTTTTCTTTTCATGAATAGCTAATTAATGTTATCAGCTTAGGTTTCAACTTATCTCTTACCTACAGGACATTCATTTTAAATGTTCCTATCAGAGCAAACCAGAAATGATCTTTACATTGGCAATCTTTTCAGCATGGTGAAAATACTGGTATTTTCCTACTATAAATAACTTTTAATAAGTTGCTCTCTGACTTCCTCAAATAATTCCTAACAACTACCTTGAATCTGAACTTTTCAAAGTCATCAAACAAACATCCTTCAGGAAAGACATGAATCTGAACTTTTCAAAGTCATCAAACAAACATCCTTCAGGAAAGACATGAACGGATACTCTACAGCCATGTGTCACACAAACCACAAGCCTTTTTTGCTCTTTCTAAAACGGCATGGGAAACCTTTTCAAAGGAACGTAGTAATTTTGGGAGCTCTACTTGACAAACTAAATAGTTTTCCAAAGCACTGCTGCTCAGCATTTCCTAGATAGTAAGCTTTTTCTGATTTGTGGAGGACAGACTCTGGAAACCACAAAACCTTTTTAGCAATTTTACCTTGTTTTACATCTCACTAATAAATCAAATCTGTATTACAACTACTGTCTCATTGATGCTTCTCTGGCAAGAATCAGAATAAATGTCCGTGACCAAAATTGACTGGTGGTTTATAAAGAGGATTAAGTACAGAGTTTTAAGGTGAAATTCCACTCAGTGCAATGTCATCAAGTGGCCAAGCTGCTAAGCAAGACTGAGCAGCCCCAGTGTGTCCCATGCCACAGGGGCTTCCCATGATCAGCAGCAGGCCTGATTTAGTTGTTGGAGAAGTCAGCTAACAAGATATTAACTGGATTGCCTCAGACACAGCCAGAGTCACTTGGCAATGGATAGCTGAGATTATCGGAAAGCAATGCCACCTCTCTGCTGTGACAACCTTCTGGAATCTCATTCCATGGGCACAGCTCTTAAGATATCTGGTACACAATCTGTGGTTCCTGCCCATGTAGAGACTCACAGGATCAGGAAAGCTGGCCAACCTGCAGCACGGTAATTAATAAATATTTAGTGTTTGTGCAGAGAGAAGGATGAAATGGGTCTGGGAAGAGCTGGCTCCTCTTACGTTGTTTATGGTGATAGCCATGGTTCAGTGTTACATCCTAGCTATTTTCACAGCTTGTTTATTCCTTAAGACAGCTCTTTTCCCTGGGCATTCAACTCTGCTGTGATATCTGTGTGAAAACTGTAATATTAGTAACATAGGGTTTGAGCTCTCTAATGCAGGTCAGAGGACACACTCAAAATGCTTATGGATGAGTTTGGAAGCATTTTAAGAGTGCTTAAACAAGGCCGCTTTTACACCTTTATTTCTTTCTGGAAGCCTACCACATTAAGAGGATGAAGCTCCTCTGTGGCTGCTAAGCAGCAATGACTACCCTGGCAAGGGCAAGAAAACTAAAGACTTGGTACACTTGCCTTCATGAAAGAGGGATTAAGAGAAGTGACTGTGAGGAAGCACATTAAAGGCCCTTCTCCAGGTCATGAGACTGCACCTCTATCACTAGGCAGTCTGGAGAAGGAGCACAAAGACTGGCGAGTGCTAAAGAGATCCTTTACTCATTGAAGGGAGGCCAAGAGGAAACACGTTCCAAGAGGAAACATCATTTTCCTCATAGAATGGCAAAGCTTACCAACTTCAGCAATAATCATTCTACCAAAACAGCCTAATAAAGACTGGAGCCTCCTGGTTTTTTTGGTTCTGCTCAAACAAGCTGCAAAACAACTGGAGCTTTCCAGAAGCATTAGACAGAAGTACTGTGCATTGTGTAAGCTGGCTGCATAGCTGTCAGACAGCCAGTCCATGTTCCACAAGATCTGCACAGGCACAGACCCGCACATTCCTGTCCCTCATTCAAAAGTACTCTTGCCCTAGAAGAAGATACCCATGCCACTTTGAAAGAGTCTCACGCATCCGTACTGGACACTTGCTATTTTTATACCACTAGCTTGTCCTTGAGTTAGGATGAAAAAGTGGCAAGGGCAAGAGAGATCCTTTTCCAAATTGCTGCTTTTCCCACCATTGCTACAGGACCGGAGTGGGTGCGACCAGGAAATTATAGGGGACAGGCTGAAGAGACTTTTAAAATTTTATGTACTTAGCACACATAGAAAAACAGTGCTGGCTTCCAATGTGCTTTTGATGTTAACTTTTACTGGGGTATGTGTGGCTGAGTGTGTGCACACATGGCGTTTGTTTTGTTTAGGGGTTTTTTCAACATATGAAATTATTTTTTAATAATTTTATGTAGACATTATTGACTAGCAAAATGTGAGACACTGGGCTAATAGGGCCATATACTCACCGTCATCAGTAGAACCCAAGGAAAATAGGAATACATAATACCTGCTTATGCTCCCAGTTAAAATCAATTCTCTTGTAGCTGCTTAATCACTTTTCCCCTCCCCCTCCTGTTCCGCCAATTAAAATGTGTTTTAGAACTGCTTTTGCAAGTGGTCTCCCATTTATCAGGTACCCATGGCCAATTGAAAAGAACATCAGTAGAATCATCAGGCTGTTCATAAAAGGTTTTCTCAGTGGGCTACAAATATCACATCTGGGGTTAGAGTTAGGTCCCAAAATAAACTGAAAATTCATTATGGAGGACTTCAATGTCTTTGCACGGATACAGATTTGTAAACTTCACAAGAGGACAAAAAATACTTTAGCACATTTTTGCAAAATGATAGTGTCTTACCCTCTCCCCAGGAAATTAATCAGAGTGTAATCAAAATATATTTCCAGCTGCTGAAGTTCACTTCCTCCTTTCTAGATTTTTCTCACATAAATTGAACCTCAAATTCCAAGGCATGTTAACTGGACAGCCATTCTCATAAGCTGCATGAAGTGGTGGTATGTGCTCTTATCTCTGTTGTGCTTGCTGTAGTCCTCCTTGATGGGACTTCCTCATACAAAGACCACACATACGGGAGACTTAAAAAAACCAAACAGCAAAAATGCCCCTGTAGCTAATATTTATTACAAATCAAGCAGAAATTTCATAAGTGACAGTTGATTATATACAGTCCACAATTACTCAGAACTGGGAGTTTTGCTGTAGTATTCCCATCCTACAAACTGGGATCAATGAAAATTCATGGGTTGAGGTAAAAATTTCATAGGTAAAGCAACAGCTGTGTGTGTGAGCAAAGCAGAACAAGGAACTCATTCCTTCTGTCCCATTAGTAGGCAGATGTTCAGCCATTTCCAGGAAAGCAGGGCTTCATCATGCATAATAGCAACTTGGGAAGACAAAGCCTGTAACTCTGCGCATCTTGCACCCCCCTCCTCCTCTCCTCCAGCTTTTATTGCTGCGCATGCTGTCATATGGTCTGACATATCCCTTTGGTCAGCTATTGTGGCTGTGTCCCCTCCCAACTTCTGCACCCTCTGCCTATTGGTAGCAGGATAAGAAACAGAAAAGTGTGATAAACAGAAAAGGCCTTGACGTTGTACCAATGGTGTTCAGCAATAACTAGAACACCCCTGTGTAATTAAAACTGTTCTGGTCAGAAATCCAAAACCCAGCATCATACCAGATACTATGGAGAAAATTAACTCTATCCCAGCCAAAACCAGCACAGTAGGAAATGAAGAACAATTACAGCTGCAAGGAAAATATAGGGCAGGAAGAATGCAAGTACCCAGGTTGGAATATGGCCAGCACACTGGGGCTTAATGTTCTTACTCTTGTGAAAGGAACAACAAAAAATACTTGCGCTGCAGCAGCCAGGCTCTCTAGTTTTGCTTTCTCTAAACCACAGTCCCTCCAATGGCACTGTTCCCAGCACTGTGGTAGCCATAGGCTGGTACTGCTCCCAAGGAACTGGTCCCCATTGCAATTTTTATTCCCTCAGATAGGAAGACTGAGGAAAAAGCCCTATCGAGTCAGAGACAAAACCATCTAAGTAATTTAATGGGCCATGCTGTCGAACTGCAAAGCACAGCACCATTGAAACAGGCGGCTGCTGGGAATCCAAGTTCTTCAGGTGACTTTAAAAGTTATTTGAACATCCTTCTGGAGGAAAAAAGCACACCAGAGAAAGAGTAATAAAAGGAAGCATCAAAATATTGAGAATACTGCACTGTTGAGCTAGAACTAATTAATTTGCCTAACTATCCTGAACAGGCATTACAAATACACCACTGGATATAGCCACAGTGCCAGGAGAAAATGCAAAATGCCAGTAGGCTCCCAAAATGGCACTAAGTCCATTAAATGGCTCCACATACTAAAATCACACTTAAGATTTTAATATTTGTATTTTTTGAACTGTTGTTAATACCTGACACATGGATGAGGTTATCCCAACTCCAGAAATCGTATACCAAATAACTAGAAGAAAGTGGCAGAACTGTGGAAGATTTTGTCCTGATAATTCAAATTTAAAGCGTGAATTAAATCACTGCCAGTTTTTAGTGTCTTTCAAAACAGATATATTTGTATATGAATATTTTGATCATTCATGTGAATGTCTAGTATTGCTTTGAATGTTACTCATTTCTTCACCTCAGCAAGTTCACACAGCACAGCTGTCTCTTTTGGGAAAAAACAGACTGCCCTTCCACAGATTTGAGGACTCCCTTTTCAAAGTTCCTTTTAAAACTTTCTGATATGAGTGATTATGTTAAGGTGGTACCTTGTCAGGAGATAACTGGAGGATGACATTACCCTGAAGCAGCCCTTCTCTGTAGAATAAGATTGAAGCTTTGTTTTGCTGAATATCACTGAACTCAACAGAGACTCCACTTCTTGCTCTGCTTTCAGTTATCGTTCACTTTCTAGAATGCCCCCTCTGAGTTGGTAACAGAAATGTTCTTTCTCATGTCTCTTATTCACACAGTTCCACCAAACCGCAGAGCTATGTGAAGTAGTCCCAAACAGCCCTTTGAACGTAGTCTCTAGAAAATACACTTGGCTCAGAAAACCAGGTTTTACAAGTAGGCTTGTACTTGGTTATGCTTCGCTTCTTTCAGCAAACTAGTCTGAAACAGAAATTCACGTTTAGCCTCAAAGATTATAAGCTTTTGCATCACCTGCTTTACTGTATCTTAAAAAAAAAAAAAAAAAGAAAAAGGAAAAAAAGATTTCATTGAGAGAAGAACTTGACTTTTCTGTAGTGATGTCTGACTTTTTGAGGTGTGAAATCTGGAGGTAGATTTGTCAGATAATAGTCATGCTTTGGACAAGTACTACCTTCATCTTCAAGATACACTAGAAACCGAGGGCTTGAATATATACAAATGTTACAAGAATGAGAGGGGATTTACCTTCCTCTTTCAGGAAAGAACATACTTCTTGAGAGAGGGAAGTGTAATGTTTCTGCTTGCACCCTTTAAAGCTGTTTAAGAGTGTGTGAAGGATGGATCTTGTGCTTACACAGTCATCATTCCAGGATTTTACTCCCCTTCCATATGAGTAAGAAACCAACCCTCATTCACACCAAGCAATATATATACACAAAGCTTAAGATTCTGCTCAGCAAGTCACACTGCCTCAACGCAGCAAGATATGCGTTGCACAAACAGGAAAAACATGCTGATGAGATTCAATTAAGCCGTATAAAAGAACTCACTCAGTTGACTTAGTGCATTTCTAAGCACATTTCACACAGACATGATCCAGTAACCGCAAAGACTGCAATCATCAATGAATTAAGTACAAAGTCCTTCGGATTTCTCAAGTTCTCAAAATCTGAAAAGATTCTGAAAGATTCTTTTGAAAAAGTGAAAAAAAATTAGTTGCTATAGACGAGAATGGTACGCGCATAGCCAATTCCTGGTGCAAGTGCACCACAATCACAGAACTCTCTGTTTCAAGAAACTTGGGTTTTGTGCCTCTCCAGAGAAGAAGGGTAGAAGGTCTCATTTATTGCTTTGTGCTGCTCATTTGTAACTTAAGAAATAGTTTAAGGGTGGAAAAAAACGTGTGAGAAACTGCTCTCTTCTTCCCATGATACACAGCCTGTAAACTAGCCAGGATCTGTGCTGCTGTAGCACATAGCCATGTGAAATATCGCCACGTAGCGAGGCTCTGTGAGATAACGTGTTGCGGCTCAAGAAGTTGTCTTCCTAGACAGCAAGGTGCTGTTCCTTCCAGAAGAGCACCCAGCACACTGGCAGGAGGTAAAAAACGCGGCTAGTCCCACATTACTCTGACATGGTTTGCAGTATGAAAATAATGCTAACTGCATTTTGAAAATAATCTCTTTAGCTAATAACAATAAACTGTAAAGATCAGTCTTAATGCTAGGATCCTTGATGGTCTGAAGCACAGTGCAGTGATGAAGGAAATTTTGAAAACTTTTTTTGGATAACAGAAATGTTGGCATTGCCACCATCTTCACAGCTATTGTCCCTGATGAAACTGGCTTTTGCTACTTCCTCAGCTATACAAGGGTCTCTATAGTTTCTTTTCTCCTTTAGCTGAATGCTGTGATGAGAGGTTCAGCTCTTTTGTCCCTGCTATACTTAGTATCTGTCCTTGTATGCAATAGTTTTCTTTCCCTTCCAGATGTTAGTAAAGTCCAATAACTGCTCTTGAGAGCCAAGACAGATGTAAGCTATTTTTTAAAACACAATTCAAGCCAACTTTCTTTCTTTGAAATGTAAAAATATAACAAAACATTATGAATGCTTTTTAATGCTATAGAAATGCAAAAATAAATGCTATAATAATCATTAGGTTATTTA
This sequence comes from Trogon surrucura, assembly GCA_020746105.1. Classification (NCBI taxonomy): domain Eukaryota; kingdom Metazoa; phylum Chordata; class Aves; order Trogoniformes; family Trogonidae; genus Trogon; species Trogon surrucura. Next base: position 15,394,184 of record CM036626.1, read on the forward strand.
TCATCATCTGTCAAGGCCAAATCCTAGCTCTAATAGCAATCACCATGGCTAGGTTCCAACCCAATTATTATCAGGGACCTGCTCCAAAGACCATTATCAAAGTCAACGAGAAACTTTTTCCCACTGAGTTCAGGGTACTTTGGATCAGGCACCGCTGTCTAAGCTTGCAGAAGCTGTCTTTGGTCCTCCCAAAGCCATCAGTCACAACACAGAGGTTGCTGTTGGTGGAGATACTTCAAGACAGCAATCTCCATGGCACTGCCTACAGAAGTTTGGCCAGCCAGCTTTAGCTAAGTCCTGTCCTTTGTTACCTTTGGTTGCCGTTTCCCTTACTGTCACTGTACCAGCTGAGGTTATGCTGATGAGTCTCAGTATTGTCATTGGTGGTTAAGGATCCTTCAAATGGACACTGACTAATTGTCCTATATTTACTTGGCAGGCCAGAAATGCCTTGCAGCTGGGACAGCAACTTACTGAAAAAAGGCAGCAAGACCTTTTTTTTGTTTCTCAGCTTCTTCACTTCATGCTTGAGTAAGATAAGGCATAAGGAGCACAACGTATATTGTAAACAGATAAACACTTGCAAATCAAAACCAAGTTTGCCAGAGCAATATAGAGTTTTCTTTTCTGTTTGACTGTGTGAAAAGGAAGATATGGGTAGCTTTAGTAGTGACACACATTCCTGCTGGTTTTAATCAACAGATAATTAACAGCAAATTATAATCATAATAGCATATTTCATCCCAAAGGCTCCAAGAGCTTTTGATAAAAAGTTGGCCAAATGCTGTCCTTAATTATACTCATGCAATTAAGTTCAAATGAGGTTGGATGTTCTTTAACCTCTGCCATGCAGCCACTTCCAAGAAGGAACATAGCACGTGCTCATCAGAATGCACTGCTCCACGCAATGGAGCAAGAAGTAGAGACTCTCTAAAAAAGTCAGCTGAAACACTGGGGAATACTTGGCAATTATTACTCATATAGGAACTGGGTGATGGAAATGTTAGTCTTATGTTAGCTAGAATAGACAGAATGCTGTGGGATCTTGCATCAGAAATGCTAGCCAGAACCTTAAGATTTGTCTGATCTGTTTCCAATGCTCCGTACAAGCACTTTTCTGCTCAGTAAGTAATGTCACACTGTGCAGCACCTGTGTGATTGCATTTCTTATCCAAGACCTGGCTAGCCATAAGCTTGCTGAGCTTTTCCGATCTGATGGCTTATAACCAAAAAGGGTAAATGACCACAAGCCTCGACAATTCAGCAAATCACTGGCAACAAAGGCTAACTGCTACTGCAGAATATGGTGCACGAACACGGTACATTACTCAGCGCATGATCTTTATTTGCTGCGAGTTAGTTCTTAGCTGATATCTAACCATCGGAAGTCACAATATCAGGAGAACAAAAAGCAAAAAACAAAAAACAATCAACACTGATCATAGGGATGTATTTTCCTTCTGGCAAAAAATAACAGTTGTCTTTTGGAAAGATTACACTCTTTAAGCAGTCAACAAATAGAATGATCAGAGCAACAGTCTGTTTATCGTGTCATCTAGAATACCATTAAAAATACAGCACTGTAGCTTGTAAGATTTAGCAGTATTAAAACTGGTGCAAATACAACAACAGCACTAGTTCTTAAACCTGCCAAAACAAGTACTGAGTTGCTTTGTACTTATCAGTGCAACTGTCTTCTTCTTTCAGGGCAGCAGATAACTGCTTCCAGTTTACAGTCATTTTCAGTTTCCTCAACTGAAAGATCACGTGTAGGATTTCAGCCCTCAAACCCCTAATATTGCCCTTTTTAGGTTGTGAAGACAGTGCCCCAGTAATGTTTCTTGCCAAACATACACTGTGAGACTCTCCAGATTAGCCAGGCTACACTAAGTTGCTGGATGTGACAGTCAGTCTCATTGGCAAGCTTGTCCCACACAGAAATCTTAGATCTCTTCTCAGAACTGACTAGAGAGTGGGATGCTCCAGACTTACACCCTTCTTTGTCCCAGAGACGCCAGCGTTAGCACACGCAGCCAAGCCCATATCCACCCAATTCGTCCTAGGGAGATGGGTTTCTGCACACAGGAACCGTACATTCAACACAATCCCCTAGATACGCACTTCTGAGTCATCAGCTTTCCAACACAGCAGGCAAAGCCTAGCACATTTATAAATAATCTGTGGGAAACTCGGGGGAAACCGTAGTTTTCCTCCCTCACAGGAGCTTCTTTAAACAGGAGCTCCCTTCTCTTAGATGTTTGTGAGGAGTTCTGAAGTATACAACAGCATTATGAATCAGATAGTAAGTCAAACGGACAGAGATAGTTCCAGGTAGTTACCAAGAGCAGTACAAGTGTCAACAGCACCACAAGCGTGTGCAGCACGTGCTGAAATCCACACTGTATTCCCATGGCTTTTAGTTTAAAGTTAGCTTGGACACATCTGCATGCCTTGTAAGTCAGTATAACTGCAGCCCCTCCTCAAATGTCCAAGCTGTGATGGAACAGGAACAGATCTTTTCCAAGTCAATGAACTGTAGCATGACATCAAATTTTAACAGAATAATTTAAGCAGAACTTTCCACTGGACCCTGTCATAGCTCCCTAGCAGTTAAAGCTTAAGTCGTTGGAGATCATGACACTGCCTCCAAAACAAATCACAGATTTCTTTTGAAGGGATGCAGTCAGGAAAACGCTATAGGTAGGCAGGCTGGAAGGCAGGCAGGAGGGAAGGCTTTAGCGTTTTGCCTCTGTGATACTACGGTGCCAATTTCCAAGCATATTGAATCAGTAGGGTCATTTCAACTTTCCAAATCTCTCATGGACTATAATCAGATCAAACTGAATTGATCTTGAAATCTACTTAACTACAGATGCTGAAATGTAGATCACACGCAGTGACCAGCAGCTCATGAGCAACAATTTGGGAACGACTGTGCTAGGGTTTGCTCTGCACAATGTTGGCTATTAATGGGATTTGGCACAGAATTTATTTTCTTAATGTCAAGTTACTCTGCAATTGGAGCTTGCAAGTAAGAAGAAACACATCTAGGCTAAAGCACTTAATTCAAAAAAACATGAGGAAAAGTGGTACAAGATCTTCTACCCGCAGCTGCAGATGGCTAGTTTATGTAGGTACTTTTCAGATGGTAGTTTTGATCTTACCAACACAAATTGTCACACAGGTAAAGGACAGCCAACCCCAGTACACTTAGAAGAAACTTGGTCACACCACAACAGGGCAGGTAACCCACAGATGTCTTGCCAGACAATGCCAATGGTGTGGGGAGGGCTGTAGCCTCTTCTGTGCCCACGGCATGTCCATACCCAGAGAAAGGTAGCTCTCGTGTTTAAGACCCAGCCTCAGGTGAACCGAATTGTCAGTTAACACTGCTCTGGGAGCAGCTCTCAATACCTGAATGTGTCCTTTATTTTAAAAAAGCCAAGTCAATCAGAACCAATGCTTAGTCCCATTGTCCTCATGTTTAGGCTATGATGAACACAAGGGCTAATCAAGTGCTCATCAGTAGCAAAATTGATAACCCTGAACTAATAGTAAAGATGCCAGAGCAGCAGTTACTCACTGACGTTACATAAATTAGACAACTAGAATATCATTAACTGTTACCTTTTCAAACCACACAGGCAAAGAAAATTCCTGGTTATTATGGTGGATTACAGATCAATCCAATTGTTAGTCTCAGCAAAAATACTCCTTGTAATTAGTGGGCAACAGTGTTAAACATTCCTAACGTGTCTTCCACATTAAAACTGGAAATGGATGATCCTTAAGGTTCCTTCCAACCCAAACCATTCTATGGTTCTAAAATTAGTTCACATATCACCCTTAAATTCACATAGACAAAAATTTTGAGGTGAGTTCATGATGCACTGATAGGGTAAATGATAACCAAAGATCCCCTCCAGACCTGCTTGGGAGGAAAAAGATGAGGCTAGGTCTTCTTGACCTTACATGTGTAATGCACATTGCTGGTTTTGTTGCCAATTTTGTAAGACAGATGTTGTAAGACAACAGACATTCGTGGACGCTGTGAGTGTTACTTGGTCTTCTGAACAACAGACACTGTCCTTTAATTCAGCACAATACAGGAAAAGACATGGGATTGACTCTTCCACTATGCTGATGGCTAATCCTGCCGCAAAAGAAATCAGCTTACCTTGAAAAACTCTCTGGGTGTTCTTTGGGTTCAGCTGGGGAACATCACCTCGGGGCTGGCGTCTCCTGACTGGCAATCTTACACTGAGAAAACGTCAACCTGAAAAGGATCCTGGGAAGGGGCAATTCTGACCATTTCTTTTACTACACCGGCATTTTTGAGGAAGTCTGGAAATGTATCTACACCTCAGCACTTTCTAAGTGTAGTTCTAAGCTTTCCTGTTTGCTGTTAACTTTCTACTTGGCACCACACACCACTCGAACTCAGTCAGAAAACTGCCAAGTGTTCCTAGGGGCTCCCCACACTTGCCTTTCTTGAGATCCTCGTTCAACTTTTAGTTAACTCAAGCCGAGGGAAAAGCGGCGATCGCCCGACTGCTCGAGGGACCCGATCTCCGCCACGGGTCTGCCCGACAGGGTCCTGGAGCCTTCCCGTCGGCCGGCGAAGGGGAAAGGGGAGGTCGGTGAAGCGGTGTCGCCTCACGCAGAGCCGCGGGAGCCGGGCCGCGCCTCAGGGGATCGTCCTCGCCCCTGAGAGCGGCCGGGCCGGGCCGGGCCGGGCCCGGGGGCGGGAAGCACGAGCCCTCCGCCGAGGGGCAGGCTGGGGGCGGGGCGGGGCGGGGCGGCGGGCGCCCGGCCCCGCTGCTGCGCGGCCGCTGCTGCGAGGGGAGGGCGCGGCGGAGCGGCGGGCGCCGAGCTTTAAATGAACATTACTATCGCTCGGGGAGGGCAGCGCCGGTGGCTCGGGCCGGTCGGCGGCAGCGGCGGCGGCGGCGGCAACAGCAGCTCTTCTTCTTCCTTCTGCTCCGCCGCGGCGGCAGGTAGGGTGTGCGCGTTGGAACGCGGACTCCGATCGTGCCCCAGCCCGCGGCGCGCTGAGGGGAGGCGAGGCGAGGCGGGAAGCCGGCGTCCTCCTGCCCCGCGGCGGGACACCGCGGAGCACTGAGCCCTTCCGCGGGACGCGGCGGGGGGACGATGGCCGCCCTCGGGGGAAGGAGGCTGAGGCGGCGGAGCCCTGTGGGGACAAGGGGAGGCGGCCCCGCGGAGGAGCCGGGGGCGGCGGCGGCGGCGGCAGCCGCTGAGGTAAATCGCCCGGGAAACGGCCGCGCGCGGCCGCCTGTTGCCGTCAGCGCTGGCGGCGGCGCCTCCGCGGTTCGCGGTGTCACCTCGCGTCTGCCGGGGCTGGGGTCTGTGGGGCCGGGCTCGCTTGGGCTCTGTGGAGCCGTCACCTCTCTCCGTGCGCGGCCGCGGAGGCGCAGCCGCCCCCTCTGTGAGCGAAGGGGCATCAGGGCTCCGCGGGACCCGCCGGGCATCGTCTCTCGGGGATCGCGGAGCTCTGGTTTCGGTGGAGACGTGGAACTGCCTCATCCTAATAAAAGTTATTTCCAGAGGGTGGAGTGTTTTATTTTCTTTCGTTTAACGTGAAATGTGTTCCGGTGCTCCGTTTCTAGTTTGTTGGTAATGGATTTGAAGATTTAGTTATAATTTCAGCTCACGCATTATCTTTGCCCCGTTGCTTTAGAACTCGTTTAAACTGTATTTTCAAGAGAGATGGGTGAACTTGAAAGAAAATCAGGTCAGGCATAGATTCCGGGCATCAAACCCTTTTCAGGTCCCAGAAATAGCCACAGAAGTAGCGTGACCAATTCTTTTCTCATGCACAAAGCTCTTCTTTTCTTATTTCTGTGTTTGTTGGAATTTCTGCCATATACTGGAGCTCGTCAACTGGATATTTTCGGCTTAGTTTGTTGAAATAAACAGGCTTTCTAAACTTGCATTCTTAGGCAATTACATTAGTCTCCCTTGGCTATAGGAGGTTTGGGAATCTGACAGGGATTGTAGTTCTTAAAATAATGAAGTCTGTTTATCACAGGCTTTTTGTTTCTGCGTTTTTAGGGTCTGGATCTTCGAGAAGGTGAAAAGGAAGGTGACTGTGGGGGAAGGTGCACATTAGCTGTTAGGGGGTAAAAAAACGTACTTGGATATTAATAAAAAAGGTTCAGAGAGAATGTTTTACTTCTGATATTCTGTATTTGAGACAGTGGTGTTCTTTATTTATTGTAGGTCTTTATAAAGTCTAGAAACAAGAATTGACGAATATTTGTCTTGCAGTAAATGGGTCAGATGATAACATCTTCCACTGGATCTCCTCCTTCTGTATTGGACAGCTTTGGTTGCTAAGTAGCTATGAATTTCTAATCCCAAAGTGAATGATGTCATAATGACATCATCACGTCCTTTCACTTGGTTGATTCTCATAAGCGAACAGTAATGAGATTTGATATACATGTCCCATCTCTTTAATATTCTTCCTCTGCTTCAGGGGATTTCCTGACCTGCCTGGCAAATTCCAGTGAATCATTGAGCTCTAGTAAAAAGACGTTCCTTTTGGAGACGAGGTGGAACATTAAAGGGACAGTGGCTGATCCCGGTCTCTTCAAAATCTGAGCAACTTGGCAGCTTGTGTTTTAAATGTGGAGATCTAGACACGAAGGGCAGTGGTTTAAAACTTGGAGTTACTAAATTCGCGTGCAGGTGCAGAAGTGACTTGAATTTCAAAGACACTCAACTTGAGCTGTTCAAACTGACTTTAATTGGATATGTGGAACTTCAGCACTGTTGAGGATCAAGTCACTTCATAGATGTGAATGTAAAGTACTTTAGGTGGGACAGGGAGAACAGTGAAAATATAAGCTGATAGCTTCCTTCAGTTGCCAAAATAAATTTTGGTCCTAATGGTAAATGGATGAAATCTGTCAGAAATTGCCATGTTAATACCGTGTTAAGAATTAAGAGCTGTATTTTTTTTTTCTTTCCTGATTAGATAGCATAATTTAACCGTTGATAAGTTTCAAGCATTTGAATATCAACACTGGCATCGTAGAGAACTTTTTGTAAGAGAGTTCTAAATCTTTAGAGTTTATAGAATGTGTAAGAAATCAAAGGATTTTGTCTCTTCTGAGGTTAAATGTACAAATAGTGTTATTTTGGTGATGATCAGCATAAACTGCTAGTTTTTTATATTTTCACGTGTGTTTATATGAGCATGGGTCTGCAGAAATTTCAGGCAGCTGTTTTCATAGATAAACAGTTGTTTTGTGATCATGAATCTCTTCATACACGGTGAGTTTGAAATATTCTAGGCAGGGCTCTGTGTATTTTATGTGTGTAAATTTTCCTATTTTGTCTGCATGTGGAAAAGGCAGAAATGAAGCGATTTTCATGTCTGTTCTATTGAACATGTAGTTTAATTTGGTGAAGTTAAAAGCTGAGTCTGTCTCCTAACGTTCAGAGGCTGCTTACACCAATCTCACTTGATTCATGGGTGTCGTGTGTTGTTAAAATGCGTTTCAAAAGGAAACAAGGATTTGTTAGCATGGATGAGTTGGTGGTTAATGTATTTGCTGAAGATGCTGACTGCTGATCTGATGCTTCTATTATTGCTAAAGTACTGCAGCGTTGATGGCACTATTAAGTATAACAGAGTAGTAATTGAACGTGAGGACTGGGAACAAGTAGGAGGGCGGTGGGGGAAGATGTTTTTGACTGTATATTTGAATCTATTCACCATGTAAAGTGCAGTCCAAGCTACAGATGCACAAGGGAGATTTCTAAATAATCTGTAAGAATTCTGCACTCATCATCCTATATGCAGTGACAAATTTCCACAAGCTTTAGATTCTTTCTGGGATGACTCAACTACGAACAAGTGATTTGGAAAAAAAATACTGTCTCTGAAGAGAATCCTTGGTGACAATTTCTTTTCAAGTTATCTTAGGATTTTTCTACTTGCCATGATTTCTTCTAACTCGTGCTTGCCTTGAATGTTGGAAACGAAAAATGAATTTGGACTTGGGGATATATCTGTGCCTTTCAACTGCATGTTAGATGGTCATCTGTGACATTTGCATGGTTGTGCTTTTAATATGGTGACACATTTGGTTACATAAAATGCAGAAAATGCTGCACCTCAAAGCCTTTCTGAATGCTTGTAATGGACGGTTGATGCTGCAGTCCTGACCTCTTTGAACAGGCGATGACAGCGCAGACGTGGCCAAACAGAAAAAGACAGTGAACACTTTCACAGTCATGACAGATCTTGCTTAAAAGACAAAATCAGTTGTTGCAGTGCTTCACTAAAACAACGGACAAGGCAATGAAGTCTTTTGTTGTTTGAATAGCAATAAGAAACGCAATCTTTAGATTTGAATTTTTTTGTTGTCGTTATCTACCGCAAGACTAAGCTGCGTTCAGATGATGGGTGAATTATCTTGTGTCTGGCTTAAAAAACCCCACAGCTGATATGCTTCAGAACTTCTAGCAACCGAGATATTTTGTTCCGCTGCTTCCAGAAGCATGTCCTTTGACTGTCAGTGTGAGGACAGCCAGCGTTTCAGCCCCAATTGCTGCTTTTGTTATAAGCCCTGTGTGAGAATAGAATGAAATATCAACTGGATTATTGGATTTACTTTTCTATTGATTTAGATTAAGGGGAAAATAATATCTATAAAATCTGAGACTTGCTGAGGCCACTTGCTTGAGCCTTTTATAAGGGCAACACTGGCGGCTGGGTATTTGAAATGTGTTTTGTTCAGTCACATTGGAAGGTAACCTAATAAGTAACACACCTGGATCTTCTTTACTGATGAAAAGAAAATCTGCCAGCTGCATAAAGGGTGCTATCTGGAGAACGCAGTCAGAGTTTGGTCCCTCATATACTAGGAAGGAAAATAGTTAAACCCCAGGTCTTTGTATGTGTGCTCTACTGTCCTTTACATTATGAAGGAATTTGAAGGAAAACTGCACGGTATAACGTGAACAACAAATTGTTACTCTCCAAGAAACCCTTTGTCTTTTGTTTATTTTTTTTATTTTATTTTTGCACAAATGCGTCTTGCAACAATTATTCAAGATCTGGCCAACGTGCAAGCCTGTGAACGCCGAAGACACTGACCCCATCCACAACAGAGCTGGTGTAATCTGCAGACCAAGGGCAAAAAGCTGCTCGCAGTTGCGCCAGGGTAGTTGGACCAGCAGTAGCTTAGGAGGTCGTGCCTTGGCTTTTCCCCAAGGAAACGGACCCAAACCATTTACATTAACATGCTGGTATTTCTGTGTTGCTACTCTGATCAGACTTAAATGTGCAGCAAATGCCACTCTTAGTTAACAGTAATCCTACTTTGTATTGTATAATGCCAGCTCTGTTAGAAAAGAACCCTGTGGGTTACTGGGAAGCCACAAGGTGTAACAGGTACAAGTCCTTTTGCTTCAGCTGTGATTGATGCAGAGCTTTGAGTTATCACTTCTGTGTCTCAGAGGTCCTGTTCGTCTTACTCTGTAGGAATTCTGCTGTGCCACTGTTGTCTGCTTAAAAAAAAACACACCACAGACAAAACGCCAAAACTTCCCAACAACCATCAGAAAACCCTAAAAGAAAAAAAATCAAATCCAAATGTGGACCTGACATGCTGGTAGCTAACACTGTCTATTAGTTATGAAAAGGCTTTCTATTTAAGAGTTAAATGAAACATATTTAAGTGAGATCACTTTTCCACTTAAAATTCTGTCTGAAAGAATTCATCACCCAAAAGTAGAAATTATTTAGGAGTAATTACTAGAATGATTTCTCAAACTGGAAAATTTTGATTTTATTCCAGTTTAGATCTTTATATCTTAAAAGAAGTGATATGTTGTTAGCAAACTTAATGCTGATTTTAGTCTGAAGCACTTAGAATAATCTTTGTGTAAACTGAGTCTCTTCTGTGTCAGATAGTTATTTTTCATGCTTAATTAGAATGATGTTAAAATGAAAATCTTACGGTGAAAAATTGGGACTTTTGATAGCGATTGTATTCGTATGCTTACCAAGCAATGCCTGCACAGCCGAAGTTCATCTTGTAACTTTACTAAGTTGTGTTAATAAGACTAAAATCTAGGGCAGAAGGAAGAAAAAGTCATGTCAGTGGTGAATTAAATACAGCACAAAATTTTCTTGTGAAAAAAATATGTGCTTTCACTTACCACTCAATGTATTACAAACTAAAAATTCATAATTGTCCCAGTCCGTTCTTAAATTCTGCTTGTGCAAGAAATTCTGATTGGGTTTGGGTTTTTTTTTTCCCTCCTTCAGATGTAAAATGGCTAAAACTAAGCTCGAGATGCACATGGCTTTATCAGAGAAGTGTGTTCTGTGTTTTCATCACTTCTGAGTAGTGGGTATTGGAGGGGAGGAGGAGAGTTTGCACAGTTTCTGCAGTCAACTTTCTTCTGAAATGTGACTTAAAATATGTCCTTGAAGGTAAAGAGCCTGTACCACCAACTCTTCACCAGGCTGAACCCTAGAACTACTCAGTTTGGGTGTTCTGTGATATAGCTCAGGGGAATCAGTTTGCTTGTTGGTTGGTTTTTGTTTGTGTCTATTTTTATCCTGGCTGAAATGTGCTGGCGACTCAGTCTGACAACCAATACAGAGGTCAAAGGGAAAATATGGTTCTCCATCAAGGTGGTATTGCTGTTTAACATATCCCTTAATTTCAGGCTAGACACCTGTTTCCCCACTATTTGAGCGTTTCCTCAGTGAAGCTGAGATGAAATGAGGCAGCTGTTTTAAAAACAAGTATCACAGGAATAAAACACGGCCTCCAGTTGTGGATACAACAAGGGGGCACTGTTTAGTATTCTTCTCTTCCTCAGTTGTTTTTAAAGGCTAATGAAAGCCTAAGGAGACACTCAGACAGTCACACTAGCACAAATCCCTATTATTGCTCTGATGATGAGCCTTGATGCTGGAAATTTTGCATGCTGCATCTTTGTTGCCTTCTGTAAATGCTACAAATAGCAGGAAGGGATAGATAAAATGACACAGATGCTTTAATTATGATTTGATTACAGAGCAACCAGAGGAGTCTATTCTGAGGAATATGCAATTAGAGAAAATTCTGAGCACTATCTAACCTTCCGAAATTAAAATTAACTGGGATTATTTGAGCAGGGTTTTAACATTTCTGAAAGAATATCATTCCTCAAGGATCTTGCTGCTCTTGTGTGATAGATCCTCTCTCACTTAGCAGATGGGCTTCAGGGTAACACAATGTCATCTTCCTCAGCTGCATCTCCTGGTTTGCTTCACCGAGCAGTCCCATCTTAGTATCCCTTGCTGGTCACGTACAGGAGGGTGACGCAGAACCTGCATCTGATCTGGAAGTAAGCAGCTGTCCCTGGGTTGAGGCACAAAAAGGGGAAAAGCAATTGAAGCAGTTCTGGATCACCTTTCCATATCTTCTCTGTGAAAACAGAGGGTTTCAATCTCATGAGCAAGAAAACAAGAGTTGTGCAAACTTGTAATGCATGTTTCAAAGGGAAGACGTAGATGGAAAATTCCATGCCTTTTTCCTCTTGCAAACTATTTAATAGCAGAAAGCTATATGATTAAATATGTTAAGCTTCTTTCTGGGCTTAAGTGGCACAAAAGACTTGATTTGAATTCTATTGATTTCAGTAGCTGTCAAACATGAGCAGAATTCGGAATCTGTCCTGGAGTTGAATAGCAACGTGCCTTCAGCCTCAATGTAAAGACATTTAAACCTTACGGAAGCTACATTCTCAGATAGTAATTGTGTTTCCTTCGCTTTCTGGAATGACTTCACCTATTTGCACAGCCAGCATCAGCCTGGAGACTGCAATCAGGCACAGAGCTGATAAAAAAAAAATGATTTGGACCTACTAGTTGCAGGAGCAGCGAGGTGAGGGCACTGGCAGTTCAGGAGGCTTTCATGTTGGAAACGGTGCCACGCACCCATAATGATGATAGTTGCTGTGAACAAATAATTTTTATTTACTTTTCCTCCAGGCTTAGCATGTTCATCTGCCAGTAGAGGACGCTTATATCTTATTTTCTGTAGAACTTAATATTTAATGCTTGACAATCATTCTTCAAGTGTAATGTCAGTTATTGTCCTTGAACTCTCCAGCTCGAAAGAACAGGACCTGCCAGAGGCTCTCCTGGGCTCTAGTTGGGGACATGGTGTTTGCTTTGGAGCTGGAGTGTGTCGGCAACAGAATGGAGAAAGACTTCTACTTCAGTGAGCTTGGCGAGACCTGTGATTCCAGCCATTCGACGGAGACCACGTGAAACTGGGCTGCGTTGATCTGGATGCCTGGATGTGCTGGGAATGGGTAGAGGGTTGTGAGAGTGGCGCCAGCTGGTTTTATTCATCTCCCTGAGGGGTCTGTTCTGAAGGCTGACCTTGCTTTTGACCTTGCTTACCTTCAACAGCAAAGGATGTGCCTGACTTGCTACCGGATGTGGCCAGTGCAGCTGTAGACAGACGGTGTTCAAGACACTTAAAGAATTACTCTTCTTTCTGAAGAGGTGCTGAGCACAATTAAGCTGAAGTGTAGCTAAAGATCAGCTGGGTTCAGCTGCCTGTCAGTCTTCTTTGTCAGTTGTCAGAGCATTTTCTACTGTAGTGCCTTCTCTATTTATTTTAACATTTCCTTTTAGGAGCCTTCAAACCCTCCAACTTCAAAGCATTTCTCTTCCTACTGGCCCATGTGTATTTCACAGGGATAAAACCTCTAGCTAGCAACTTAGGGATGATTTGTCAAGGGTCGCTTTAATAAATTAGGTTATTTATTTTCTGCCTGAAATTCCCTGGTTGGTGACTAAGAGAAACTTTGTATTAAGCTGTGTGAAGCATAATGAGGTTGCTGTAATGCTTTGATGTGGAAATGCTTAAATGTTTCCCCCTACACACAAGAAAAAAAAAAAAGGTAGAAAAAACCCAAGTGCTGTTATTGATGGAAAAAGCTTACTTAAAATATCTGGGGACAATTTATATAAATCAAGTATAGATTATACTATGAAGTTATAGATTTTGATAATAGCCCTTTAAAACTTTAATAATGGACTTCATAAAAAGGTCGAAATCAAATTATTTTCTCAAACTGTTCTGCAGATAGTTACAAACTCAATCATTTTAAAAATAAAGATGTGGTTTATATCAATGATAGAGTAATCAGCATTGCAATAGATGCACAGTAAGATTTTTGTTTCCTCACACTTATTACAAAGCTGTTCTTCATCAACAAACTTATCAAGCTGACTGTTAATTTTTCTGGAATTAAAAGGCTGTAGTGAATTTGCACTGTGTTCGTCTCGCTTAATGAAGACAGTTACATAAGTCGCTTCCCCTTAGCTGATTGAATTGTATTTCCCGTGCCACTTCTTGCTTTCCATGTTGCTTATAGATTAGCAAAACAGTTTGCTGCATTTTCTTCTTTTCTTCTTCTGTATATTCTTGAGGCTTATTAGCACAAAGTAGCTCTGAGCCATGGCTTGGACACCAGAGATTCCGAAAGCCTCAAATAGCCGTAATAATGGAGTTGGATGAAGGATGCTGGTTGCCATGGGAACAGTGCATGTGCCACACAAGATAATGTAACTGCTGTAGTGCAGAGATCTGTGCTGCATATTGATTGCAAGATTTCTTGAATTCCTCATAAATTTTGTGCTTTGTGCTGTGTCTTCCACCTAGCAAGTGAGAGAAGCTAATCAGCTGGACTAAATCCAGAGAGATTTTGCTAATTCAGAAAAAGTTGACTTTTGCACATGAGGGGTGAAGAAGGGGTCAGAACTACTTGAGAGTATTATTAGGCTCACAGCCTTTCCTTGTTGAGTTGACTGTGTCCTAACTTGTGTTAAATCAGAGTTAATGAAGTATTGGAACTGAGGCACTGTGGGTGAGTGCCCCATGTTAAAAGTGACAATGGAAGGCCTTAGGAAACTGTATTTTCACCTGTATAATGCTTCATGTCGTGTCTTGTCACCTGGGCACATGCGCAGCATCACAGTTCCTCTGTGCCCTCTTCGTTGCTTGTGTCGGCATGCTGCCGAAAAGTTCGGTTTTGTTCCAGCTTGTTGAGGACGAATCTAATTAGTAGCACAGCGGTGCAAAATACTGTGATTAAGAAATATCACACTCATCGACAGCCAAGAGGATGAGTGCAGTATTGATCATTTCCTTGAGCTGGGGGAAGGAAAAAGGTGCAGGTTTCAATCTGGAGGAATTCTGTGTGAGCAGGACCACACTTGGTTCTGGTCTTTTTTTGTGTATTTGGGCTCTCTTTTTCCTTTAAATGTATGAAAATCATGCCTTGCAGAGTGGCAGCATCTACCAGGTCAGCATAGTACTATTGGGCTGCTAAAATTGTCTGCAATTTTGCATAAAACTGAATGAAGCAGGACTGGTTTGCTATAATTCTGCAGCCTGAGTTTTCTGGATCCTGGAATAACAACATAGAAACTCCAGTTACTGTCCCAATAGCTCAGATTCTCACCAGTGTAAACCAGGAAAAGTCTCTTGGTGGTCTACTTGGTGAAGCCTTGCTTCACTGCAGGCAAGCCCTGGCGTATGATCTCATATTCTCCTTCAGGATTCTGCTTCCTTGACTCAGATGAGATCCCCAGGTCACTTTCCTTCCTTGATGGGAGGCAGTTGAGTCCACTATTGCTCTGGATAATTGCACAGATGTGATAATCCAAATTAAAACTGGCCTTCTAAATGTTTCCCCCCAGGAAAGGTGATGCCAGAAACTTTTGCTTGCCTTCCGCGGCACTGCTGGCAATTGGTCACTTCTCCTCTCACTAATGGTGAAAGTTGTACTGTCCCAGTGCTAATGTTACAGAATTAAACCTACCACTCCCCTCCTGTCAAGTCTGATGTGAAGATACATACCCTTTAAATTTTTTCTTCGATCTGCTTTCCCAGATTTGTCACTATGAAGAGTTTATGTCAGAACAGAAATTTCTGGCAACTACCAAAAAAATCCTCAACAACAAAAACCCATGCTGTTGACACTGCAGAATTATTGGAAGGTCTCTGCTTGTTTGGGGTTTGGTTTTGGTTGGGTTGTTGTGGATTTTTTTTTTGTTGTTAAATCCCTGGAAAGCCTCCTGTTAGAGAAGGCACTGTGTAATTATTGCTGTCACAAGTTTTTGGAGATTATGTACATTGTTTTCTGTCTACCTCGTGCTGTTTGAATCTCTGGGTGTTGTCTGAATCTACCTTTAAAGTATCAGAACATTAGCAACTTGTTAGTTAGTGAGGTCTTCTGTCTCTAATAAGGGACTTTTCTTGAGGGAGAGATGGATAATATAAAATATATTGGAGCTACTTATTTGTCAGAAATGTCTGAGAGGACATATTTAGAAATGCTAGGGTATTGTGCCCTCTGGGTGTTATTTGCAGAGTTGTGTGACTTTGTTCATCAGTTTGGGTCATCTCAAATATGTTGCTGAGATATCCATTCAGTTTGTTCTTGACTACTATTCCTCGTTTTAGATCCTACCACCACATCCCAGCAGAGTACTCAGTTTTACTGCAGATTCTTAAAAAAAACACCAAAAAAACCCAACAAAAAAAAAACAACCAACAAAAAGAACCACCCCAGACTGATTGTACAGGACCAGCTTCTCTAGAGTTCTGTTGTTTCAGGTTTTTGTTTTGTAAACCCAAGAGAAACTGAGATCTCAGCTAAGATGCCTGTTTATAACCAAGGCCCCCAGCACTGCACTCTGATTTGTTTAATTAAAGACATTACTTTGCCACTTCTTTTGTAACGCTTTTACATAATCCGAGACAATGTTAATAATTTGTAGGTGAAATTGTTAGCTGTTTTTGAAACAAAATATATGTTGAATATAGTGAGTGGACTAACTGGACCTTAGATGGCCCCCTAGGTGTTAGACTTTCACCTCGGTTTACCTGACTCTAGTGGTGTTGGTTGCTCCCCCCCATGCCCAGTTTGGCTGAGCCCTTCCTCCTGCACCTCAGGCAAGCAGTGCCTCTCCTGCCCTGCACTCCCTTCCTGTGCAGCTCTTACATAAATGAGGGCTGAGACCTTCTGCCAGGGCTCCAGCAGCTGGCCTGAGGTTTGCACGTGCGTATGCACACGTCCGAATGCACACACATTGCACTGTGTGTGTGTGTACGTAACTCTGCACCCCGCTGCAAGTGGCTTGGCACCTTAACAAGGTGATCATGTGGTTCTGAATGAACATGTAGCAGTAACACAGTAATTGACTGCTACTTGTTTGTCCTTGGGCTGTCTGGTACTGTCCTGGTACTACCATGATTTTAAAGAAATGTTCAACTTTTAAGTGTGGGCACACGTACGAAGGTCTATAAATGCATACAGCAACCTGGCTTGAAGTGTCCGTGAAAAATGCCAGTGACCATGCTTACTCCTTGTGGTATTTAATGCTATTGATGTCTGCAAGTCTGTTGAATTCCCCCAGGAATTTCCAATGTCAAAATGGTCCTGTATTTGATAAAGGCAGGCGCCAAGTTTATAGTATGCTGTCTTTTTAACTTTTTACCCAAGAGTTTGTGGAGCTAGACAACAACCACATGTGAAAGACGTGGAGTCTGCTGCTGTCGTTCTGTAGAAAACCATCCAGGTTACCAAATGCATGAACTTTCATGTTACTCCTTAGGTGACTTTTCAGGATTGAACTCCACTGAATCTGAAAGCTGCTGCTGATTGCTGAGGTTTTGTGTGGCATCTGGTATACAATGTTCTGTAAATCTAATTTGTTTACTGTGCTAAAGCTGTATGTATTGAGTGATTATAAAATAAAGGTTAACACCCCGTAGCCAAATGGGTTTTAGGAGTGCAGGTCTGGTAAGAAATGCAGCTGCTGTCCCCACTCCTGCCAAAAAGCCCCAAAACTCTGGCACGTAAGATGGTTGCTGGGTTGAATACAATAATGTTCCAATAACTAGCATGTGTAGCTGAGAAGGGAGTAAGGATGAACATTTCTGAAGAAAACAGCAGGAAAATGAAGCAAAAGCTTGCCTTGGAAAGGTCAGTGCCCTGAATGGATCAGCAGTAATTTTTACTAGTTGTGGACCTGGCCCTGACATCTAGGCCCCTTAAGGAGTACAGGAAGGTTTTGCCATTTTTTTTGGAATACAAGCAAATGGAGGCTTTTTAGGGCTTATCATTCAGAACTCCCTTTTCAAGTGCTCAGAGAAACCTTTAAACCTTCAAGAGGGAAGCAGCAATACCTGACAATGCAGAGATACATGTGCTAGAATTTCATCTTCATGGCTGGCTGAAAAAGGAGATTGATGGTTCTGCTTCACAGCGACACTCGGAGGACCGCGAGGAAGATTGTTTTCTCACATTTGCATTCAGCTACTCCAAGTATATCAATTTCCACTGAGCATAAGGATGACTTTGATTTTACACAACAAGAGTTTCCAAGGAGGCACTAGATTTACAAACGCAGTTGCCAAGGGTCTCCAAGGGGCTTGACAGATTTACAGACTGATGACATACTATTTGTGTAGTCTCAGTGGAAATTGAGTTTGATATAAATAATAAAGAATGGGAGGTGCTCAAGGACAATGTTCAGAAGCAATTTGGAGAGGCCGTGGAAGATTTTGATTTGTCTCAGTATAATTCCTTCCACAAAAGGGAGTCGAACTGTGACTGGTGAAATTTATTTCTTATAGTTTCATGCTTCTTTTATATTGAAAATGGAGCTTCAGCATTATGTCTGTCTGTATGCAGATTACATAAAAATAATTATGAAGGTCAAATCTGCAGAGTGGGGAAGATTTAAATGAAAATTATCAAAGAATTGTGTGTTTTGTTGGTTTGTTTTTTTTTTTTAATTTTAAAAGAGTATGTATATTTTGGCCAAAACAGTTTAGTAACAGACAAACGTGAGCTTGGGAAATGCTTAGATGGACCGCAGATTTCCTACATAATGTGTTTTAAGTCTGTTTAAAAATACCCCAAACCAGCACACACTGTTATTTGCAGATCAAGCCTGTGCCAGCACTGACAGTATTAGAAAGGCAACCCTAGTTTATTCTTTTGTTCTTTTATATAAGAACTTGCTGCCTTGTCTTCTGATTTACACAAGTGCTATTTCATTCCTGAGGAACAAATGCTTTCTGAGTGAATCCTGTAAGATACTGATTTTATTTCATGAGGTCACTATATTTTCTGCTGTTCTCAAAGTTGTAGAAAATTGTGACACAATTACGCTGCAAGGGCAGATCTGCTTACGTTGTGATTTGCTTCAAGTGGTTAAAAAAAAAAAAAGAATTGCTGAGAGGTACCTAAGATATGACAGCTAAATATTTGAATGTCCCTGTACTTGCTAGTTCAAAGCTGTGTGTATTGTGGTGACAGATGAATTCTTTTCATTTATAGATGTGCTGATGTTAGAGGTGAGATGGGAGGGGCACAGGAATGATCTTTCTTCTTCAGAGGTTATATAGATGTTGTCTTGAAATGCATTGTATTCAGGCTCCCTCAAAAACTATTGCAGCTTACTTTTTGCAACAACATATTGTGGGGATTAGTCACATTTGTCTACTTACAGTCAAGATTAGCTGCTTCCTCGCTCCATGTGGACAATTTAAAAATCACACTGATGATGGGTTACACCGACAGACCTATAGTAAAGCAAATAAAAGAAGCATGCAGATTTATGGGCAGTTTTCTTCCTGGGGGTGACAAAGGTGTGCAAATTGAGGACAGCTGAGCTCCAGTCATTGAAGCACAGAATGAGGAAAAATAGCTGTAATTGCAAGAGATACGTCATTTGTACTTCCCTTTTGGATAGAAAGACATGTAAATAATTAACACTACAAAGGAATGACCGCGATGAAAAATGTGTAGCATTATCCTCAGGTGTCCCCTTTGGGAAGCGGATGAAAACTGTGAAGGCCCAACTCCCTGCCAGGCTTGCTGCACATAGGAGACTCTGAGCAAAAACAGTGCAGAAGTGCGGGCTGCTTGGTGCTGCAAGAGTGGTTGCTCCTGCTTGCACCTTTAGGGATTAAAGAATGGCCAGAAAACGTAACTGGGGGCACTTTTTTTTTTCCTTCAGGCACCGTTTTATTACAATTGGCCATGAACATTTTTGGCTGGATGGTAACAAGCAGGTCTGCTCTGAGTAATCCAGCTTTCCATAGCAGATGTGGGATTTGGCACTGGGCCCTTTGGAGAAGCGATGTCTGAGAGAAGAGCTTGCAGCTGAAGAGCTCTGTATAGCAGCAGGTAACAACCTCAACTTGCAGTACCTCAGGCTTGTCAGTGTTCCTTGCTTGCTTCTGGATTAGGAGCCTAAGGAAGCAAAAAATCTGAGGAATACTGTAGCCATTGAAAAACAAGCAAACAAACCCAGGCAAAAAAGCAAACTGCAAACCACAAAAACTTTAAGAATTGTTGTTTAAGAACTAACATTGAGCCAGAACGGGGAACACAAGTGATTATTACGCTTAACATCTGATGTGTGTCAGTGTCTTGGGTCTGAAAGCAAAACACATGGCTGTCTCTGAATAGTTTTATTCATCAAAGCTGTATTCATGCACCTCAGCAGAGAATGGCTGGTGTAAGAAGATTTACAGGGGCACTGTAAGTTCTGCTACATATGATTATGCTGAGATGGTTTTTATTTGAAATACATTGTGAGCCTATCCATAGATTCACTACATTCACTTGTCTTTTCTACTGGGCTGGGCTAGTTAAGATCACATTGCTTTGATTATTCCTTTTTTTTTTTTTTTTAAGGCATTTTCTGTGCAAAGTAATTGTGTAGTTGTTTCTGTTCTGTGAGTGCTTGTAAAAATATTTGTTGTGTAATTCTAGCTATGAATGTTAATTTTACAGCAGTTTCTCTCCATGGTGTTCCTACCCTCAAGATGAAGAATTTACACACAACCAGAAATAAGTGTTGCTTTTCCAGCAGGAAGCTCTTGTACTGGAAATCAGGGAGCTGGAAGGGAAGTCGTAAGTGTAAATGAGAAAGCCCAGGGATCTTTGCAGAATGCTGTAGCTCCTCTGACCTTGATAAACTTACATCAGTGGACAGTGCAGTTCTGTGTGTTTAGACATAGTTATGGGGAACATAAGAAGTTGACTGTGCGACAGCTGGGCTGCTGAGATATTTTGTGGGGGAGAGGCTTTGTTTTTCATCAGGAAAGCTGAATCAGTTATCTCTGGAGGATGGCTATGACAAAAGAATGCTGCTGCTTTTTTTTTTTTTTTTTTTTAACGGGATTAATTCAGTCCCAGCTACCTAATGGCACTGTTACCATCACAAAATATTTCCGCTTCTAGAAGAGCAAACTGAAATAATCTTGTTCTAAATTGAATGCAGCCTCTGTATTTTGTTTGAGTAATCACAATGGCTTCCTTAAAGTAAGAGGTGAAATTCCATCACTGGTTGGATGTGCAGAGGAATCTGGAATGCATAATATACCATGGAATGGGTTGTGTTGGAGGATATCTAAACTGTCTTGCAAAGAAGAGTCTCCAACATCGTGGCTTGTTTCTAGGGAACTTTATTTCACAGGAGCATGAATTATCTCTGCCATGTAGCAGTCAAGATTTAGAGTTTTTGTGAAAGATCTACTACTGCAGGAATAAAGACTTCCTTTGTTTACAGGAGAGGGAGGGAAAAGCACCCTTCAGGCTGTTGTTTATAGCTGCTGACATGTGATAGAACACGAACATGCCTTTGCTTGTGGAATCTCAGATTGGCATCTTTGCAGGGAGGGGGGATCTTCAAGGGTAGCTTAAAGCTGACACTTTGTCATCTTGCAGTGATAAGCCCTAAAAAGAGCTGTTGTATGCACTGGAGTATGTTATGCATAATAAAAATTGAATATTGGAATAGTTAGAAATTGTAGTTTGTATTCACTAGCTGAATTATGCAAGGTATGGAGTTCTGTCTTGTGTGAACCATTCTCAGTTAATGGGAATTTCTTTGCTAATAAAAGGCTTCAAGATTTGGTCCAATGGATCTTAAAAATGGGAGTGCTATTTGTGGATATGACTGGCAGATGTAATCCCTTTCCTGCTCTCATCTACATCTTTCCTTTCCTAGTCTGTGCCAGCTGTTAGACCGAAACATAATTAAATCTAGTATTTCAGAACCAAAGTAGACATTAATCATGTAGGGTACTTTTTCCTACTTTTTCTTAGAAGTGTAAGAAAGATAGACACCTTAATCCCACTGAAATGCACACTTAAGTATTTTTGGCTCCTTTGAAAAATTCAGTCACATTATTTAATATAATCTGGTGGTGATCTTTTATCAACGCTTTCTTAAAGACATAAATCTTTGACATCCCCATTGCAAATATTGTGAATTAATTGGCAATGCCATGCATTGTTTAAAAAAATAATGCTATTATAATTGTTTTTATTATCTGTTAGTTGTAAGAAATAGATAAGTTTAAAGCTTTTCTGTCTTTTTATTCTGTCTTCCTTGATGGAAAGCTTTCTCCACAAGAAGTGTCTTAATATAAGCAATTAAGCAAGAGAAGCTGCAGTCCATAGACCTGACATTTCTTCCTTCTCCCAGGATCTCTGAGCAGCGTGCCACTTTTATAGATATGTGATGGGCATCATGGAAACTCATGGTGTATAGTCATAGAAAAGTTAGATTGGGAGGAACCCCTGGAGGTCATCCCGTGCATGTGGACTGTATGAGCAGATTTTGTTATTTGTCTACATTTGAATGGCTTATAGAAAAAATTTAACAAATCAAGAATTTATATGCATGTCACTCAAGTTTTTCAGTTTCTCAGCTCTTCCAAGTTGATTGCTGAAAGCAAATTTTTATAGCTATAGGGAGATGAATATTTCTGTCCTTACTGCAATAGCTTTGTAGCATGGTGTGCTGTTTGTTTGTTTAGGCTTGTTAAAAATGGCTCCATTTAGCCAAAAGCCCGTTTCCTTCAAAGTAAAATGAGCTCCCAGTGGAAGCTGAGGATATGCACCGCTTTACGGAACCAAGCCCTGGGTTTGCACAATCCCTGCAGTCTGGCAGAGAATTTGGAGTCAGTCCATTACAGCTGCTTTAGATTGGCTTAGAGCTAAGTCAGAGGAGAGAACGCTTTGCCCTGTCTGTGCTATGCAGATAAGAACTGAGATTTGTCTGTGAAGAAATCTGCCCTGTTTGCTGCTTATTTCGTTGTGCTCAAAGGGGCATGCAACTAACTTCTGGTTAATACCTGGATGATAGGACTTCGGAAGAGCCAGGATATGTTGCTCGTATTTGGTATTGTGCAATGCAGAAAACTTCTCATGGAGAGAAGTTGCAAGGAATCGCTTATTGTCTAATAGGCAGAAGCAAATTTTATTTTGTTTTCTCCTTTAGGAAAACGAATGCATTTTAGAAGGGAAGTGATTAGTAAAGAATTAAGAATTGTGTAGGAATATAAATTACAGCTTTATTATTTCAATCCAGGTTTTATGGTGTTGGGTTCTGGGAGAAATAAAAGAACTTAGTCTGTGTGTTGGTATGAACAGGTGCAGCAATTGCTTTTGAAATGAGTCCAAGCAAGTAACATTAAGTCCTCATTTTACACCTCGCTGATTGCTGTGCAAAGAGCAGAACTTCCCAGCAGCATAAGCAGATATAATTCCATTGATAGCTTTGGCGCAGAGCCTATTCACTTAAATCAGTGAAGTAGTATCTGCTCATGCCTCAGTAAACAAAACCTATTATATTATGTAGGTCAGCATTTGTTTTGG
This sequence comes from Trogon surrucura, assembly GCA_020746105.1. Taxonomy (NCBI): domain Eukaryota; kingdom Metazoa; phylum Chordata; class Aves; order Trogoniformes; family Trogonidae; genus Trogon; species Trogon surrucura. The sequence goes on from CM036626.1 coordinate 15,416,927, forward strand.
GACAGGTCTCAGTCTTTCAAATGCTTTCCCTTCCAAGGTTAACGGTGTATTCCCAAAAAGAGCTTGTATTTCTTCAGTGTCCTGTTTTTGAGGCTGGAAGAATTGTGGGACCAATATCGTCTTCCTTCAGCTGAGGCTTCGGAGGCCTGTGTAATGGGAGCAGTGTTTTACTTCGAAGCTTTTGGAGCTTCGCTCAAGCTCTTGGTGTGAGGGGAAGTGCTCCCGAGATGGGTGGATGGATGCACTTGCAGGAGCGAAGCCTGAGGGACAGTTTTAGCTCCTTTGTGCTCCTGCAGAGTCAGTATTTCTAGTCTTCGCAGCTTGAAATCTAGAAACAAAGGGGTGAGCCGAATGCTACTATGGTGAAATGTAGACAGCTTTGCTTCTGCCTCAGTAGATGAACCAGAGTCACTAGAAAATGTTGATTACTGCAGTCAGACAGCTAATAACAAAAAGGAAATAACTGAGGGGCATTTGGACATCTCTAACCTGTCTTAAGAGCCACATAGTGGAGATGACCATCCAGCCCACGTGTCCTGACACTCAGTCTTACTGGCCAGAGCAACTTTGTCTTGTATGTGGCCCTGATTCAGCAATGGTAAACCTCTTGGGTGTTTAATTGCAAGCATGTTCTTAAGTCTCATTAGTTTAAAGCAAATCTTATCCATTTTAGTTGGGGGGCGAGGGGCAGTGCAGAACTAGATTTAACAAGGGAAAACATGTAATTCTCATCAAATATTGATTTAAGTTATGAAAGGGTGCCATGTTTTGCTTGTGCGAACGCTGCTGTATATATTTAATAAAAAGAGCAGTAATGCTCTACCAGAGAAAGCTGTGGTCTCAGAGTGTGAGAAGGCAGAGTCATTTCCTTCACATTTGGAAGGTGACATTCCTAGCTAGATGGCCTAGAAAATTGTTTTCAAAAAGTAAGAAAAATTAGTTCAGGAGGCTATTGAACATCCAGAACTCTCCTTGGCAACAAATTGCCAAGTACCTGACAAGTGTTCAGCATGGGGGACTGTGACAAGTGATGAGCTATTCACAACTCCCCTTTCAGGCATCTGGTGAGCTTGCAGAGCTGCCGCTGCCCAATTCATATGTTTGGGGCTTTTCTGGAACTTGATAAACCAAGCAGGCATGTTGCATCGGCATACAATTAACATGGTACCTCATAACACTGCTTTCTTTGCTTTTCTGTTTTTAAAGTGCTCTTCATAGTGTGTTTAAACTCATTTCCAAATTGGTGTAAGTTAATGGAGCCCAAGACATAACCCAAGGATAGAACGATGCTTTGGCAGGCGTTTTTTTTTTTTGCAGAAGCAGCTTTCATGTGTGCAGTTTTTTGTTTGTTTTTTTTTTCTCTAGAGAAATTTGTTTTGTAATTGGCTTTTGCAGATTTTTGTGGTTTGTTTTACTGTTGCTCATAAATATAACAATGCACTGTATAGAAACAGTGCAAAGGGCAACGATGCCAAATTTGTTAATCCAAAATACATAGGACTTTTGCTTCCCTTTAGATTTGTTTGTCAGAAGCTAGTTTTTGGCACTGTTACCCATGTGGCTGTGGGACTTTCTTTTCAGTAAAGGACTGGAAAGCTCTAAATGGGAGGTAACTAAACGCTACCAAGTTGCTGCTGTAGGCTAAGGGACATGAGCTTTAAAGTGGTATTCTCGCTGGTTTTCTGACCAGCATTTCAAAGAGAAAGTGTCCTCAGAGATATGCTCCTGTGATTTCTATTAGTCCAGCTATTGTTGTGTTTGGATTCTGGGGAGCTGAAAAAGAGCATGAAAATACCTGTAAAGCAGACACACAAGAAATAATAATGAGCAATATAATTATAAGCTTTAAGTTTGTTCTTTGATTTAACAGCTTCCTGAAACCTGGGATATGCTACCAGTCACATCTGGGTTAGAATTCATCTGCTGTTTGTTGGGACAGAAGAGCTACAGATAGACAGAATGCAATTACCAAAACTGAAATTTTGCCAAGACTCTGGATTTACTTTTCACAAAGTGCCAAGACATCTTTTGCAGTCACAAATTATGACACTTACCTTTTGGATGAGACACAAGGATAGGCTTATTGTGAAGAATATGGTTGCAGAAATAATTTGCCTAGCATATAAATGTGGTAGTATTCCTCAAGAGGACACAGAGAAACAGTTGAGCTGCCAAGCAGTACAGATAAATTGTATCTGAAAAGAAAAAGTATTGGTTACAGGAGGATAGAGGGAATTGGTACCATATGTTGTTCCAAGCTTTATTCTTCAACTGAGCAGTCATGTATTACAGTGCAAATAACTGAAGCTGCTTCAGACTCATCTCTAAGTTATTTTGCATGCTCAATGATAGCCTTGAGTTCTTTGAAGGCCTCTATCCAAAATCTTGGCTGTTCACTTTCTCAGGTAGAACCAGTGGCATTGACTAAATGAGAGAAATGATAGACAACGAAACTCCCCTTGTGAGGCTGTTGAGCATCACGAAGCAAGCAGTACTTTGAAAACTGATATCAAATATCTGTGTAATATTTAGTAGGTGCTAACTGTAAGGCAGATTGTGATGGAAAAAGGAATTTCCTTCAGTTCTGCAGGAGTGTATGCTACGTTAATATCTCTGCAAAGAAAAGTGTGACATGGGATGAGAGGCAGAAATGAGGAATGCTAGAAGCAGCACAAGAGTGTGTAGTGCGTAAGGGATAGACTGTTGAGCTATGCTGCAAAGAACACATTTTCCAGAAAGTTTAGTCAAGAATAAAGTGGGTTTTTTACTAGTAGGTACAGAATGCTCAGTATGAATGTATATTCAAATTTTTATATGTAAATTTGACCTCTGGCTTTCTGAAGACCAGTGGAATGAGACTTTGGAAACCCCAGCAGGCACATTAGCAGTGAACAGTATCCAAATGACATTTCAAAGGCTAAATACAGTAACTCTCCTCATGTGTCCTATCTGCCATTGTTCCATCTGTCTAGCTAACTTACTAGAGTATTGTCATATGACAATGTATTCATCCTCATCACAGACTTATTTTACTTATCTAAGATTTCCAATTTGGATGAGTGAAAGAATATTGCTGCAGTGTAATTCTCCACTGTCTAAAAGATAAGCTTCCAATATCTCTGTGTGCTCCCCTAAAGCAGTTTGGGTATTATCCAGGACCTCTCTTATAAATCAGTTCTTGACCCTGTGCCTTATCATTAAAAGCCAAAAATGGTCTGTCTTTAGGACTTGAAACCTGGTAGTCTGTCCTATAGTAGAAGATCCATCTTGCCAATGCTGACATCTGTGTACCTCTAATCCTGTTAAAATACCATTCTTCGATGGTCATTGCACATGAAATACTGAATTGCTTTTGTTCCCGTTCCATATTTCTTTGAGGTCGTTGTCTCATCGCTTCTTGTAATTTTTTTCCCACTTGGCATGTTCTCAGGCTTCCCGAGGAGCTCGCATGATCCTTCCAGCCTGGGCAGAGCAGGGCCAACGTGTGAGCTGCCCAACAAATAGTTGTTTCTGTTGCGTTACCTGCTACCACACCCGGAGGCTGCTCCTCTTTGTCTGAAGATCTTCCCAAATACATCAAGAAAGAAGGACAAGATAGCACCCTTGGAACAGAACCAAGAGGGGAATAAGTATATGCAGCCACTGGAAATTCAGAACCTAAGGGATTTCCTATAGCATGAAACACTGGCATATAGTCACCTCTGGCTGCTGCTGTGGTTGTCCTCTCCGGGCACGGGGAGGATGTCTGTATGGGTGTGTGCTCTGCCGCTTGGTATTGCTCTTGCTCACTTTTGCCCAGCCCCTCAGGAGGAAGACTTGCAATACCACCTGTCCCAAGGAGTTAATCTTCTCCTACTGTGAGGCGTTCTGCAAGTGTGAAGTGGAAGAAGGGAAGAATAGGAGCTGAGCTGAGTTTCAGAAATGCTTGTTCTTTAGGCAATGTAGGCTTTTTCTGTTCTGTGGCTTGTTGTGGTGGTTTTTTGGGAGGAGGGGGGGTTTGCCCCCTTTTCCTCCCTCAGTACTGCAGGGTGTTGAAACACAATTGCCCGTGGGACCCTTTTCATGCTCAGTATTGATGCTGCTCTCTCTGAACTGCTTTATGTTGTTATAATTGCCATGATTTCTGTTGGGGTCTGTAATTTTTCAGATAAGTGAAGCTTGTAAATGGAAACTTTGCTTAGGAGTGTTCAAAGTGTGTCTGGCAGTAGCATTTTCATCGTAAATAAAGAACATTTACTATGATGAAGATGGAAGAAAGTGGCGGGGGGGATGTTTTTAGATTGCAGGGAGGAAGAGGGATGTGTGCTTTTGTTTCTTCTTTTGCTGCTGCTTCAGAGAACTGCGCTCCCTAGCTGGAAGATATAATGGCTGTATGAATTGCTATTTAATCAGGGATGCAAATTAAGTCTTAGCGTTTTAATGCTTTCATGGGAGAGCTGCATATGATTTGCAGTGGCTGGAATTGCAGTTGCAGGCAATTAAGCTGCTTCTGGCTTGGTAGGACCTGAAAGTACAGTTTTATGAGGGATATTTCGGATTCTCAGAGATCCTGCCACCTTCAATATTTTCCTTGGTCTGAAGACGATTGTTGTTGCTTTTAAAGGAAATTATCTATAACAGTAAGGCAGTGAGGAAATGCATTCATTTCAGATTAAGTAGCCTTTTTGGTGTGTATAATTACAGTAGTACATCTACTTTTATGGCACAGTTAATATAATTGTTGATTAAATGTAAGGCCCAGTTGTAACAGAAATCACACAGCTTTTCAGCATTTCGTGTTTAGTTTTTTTAGTGCAATTGAGAAACTAAGATTCTTAGCTGTGACTATCTACTATGCCAATAGCAGATAGTCAGCAAAGGGTTCTTACTTATGGGTTTTGGCAGCACTTTTCCACCCAGTGGGGCAGACTTAATACAGTGGATGGTCTTAAATGAGAAACTTTGCAATGACTGGCCTAAAGCACTGTGAGATCTATGAGCTAAAGTGGGAGGAAAAATGTGTATGCAGGTCTGCTTGATGATTAAGAATAGGCTGGGATTTGTAGGGTTGGGGTGTTTTAATCCCCCAAACATTGATATCAGTGATACTTTGTGGTGAGCACTGTAGTCTGTGGCCCTCTGAGAGCTGGTTTGGTAGTCATGTCATAGGCTTGAATCCAGTATGCTGTTTCTACATGTCATAAGGGACAAAAAGGGAGAAGAAAAATATTTTCTGTATTTCTTTTGCTTTATCTGAATACTGCTTGGAAAGGCAGACTGTTCTTAGGAAAAGAAGTAATTCAGAGAAACTTCAAATACTTGAAGCAGGAGAAAGAGAGCACAAGATGGACTTAAGAGGTTTTAGATAAAAAGCACAGTATATAATCATAGCCAGCGAGACTGGAGGAGTTTTTTTTTTACTTTGTCTTCAGCAGAGTAAACTCTTTCCTTCTCCCTTGGTCCCTCACTACTGTGGCAGTCCTTCCTCAGGAAGGCAGGAGCTGGTCAAAATGGAAATGCGAAAGTGATGAAACAGATAGTCGGGAAGTCTGTGGGTGAACAAAGTCATGTCATAAGGAGCAACATCATATCTCACTGAGCAGAGGGTAAATGGTTGCTCTTGACCTACTCTGTGAACACAGCATGGGAATCTTACTTCTCTTTTGCTCAGTCTATTAATAAACCGCTCTGTGTTGTTTTTCAGCTGTGTTGTGCTAAAGTATGCTAAACTGTGGTACTGGGATGATAAACTGACAAATATCAATCGGGAGCAACAGAAGCCACGTACTGCAGTGATGCAAATAGTGTTGAAATTACCAGTGCCAACATAGTCAAGCAAATAAACCGAACTCAGCAAATTAGCTTGAGTACTAGAAATGCTACAGTGGGTAACTTGATGAGCTTATTCAACTGGGTTGCATGCAGTAGCTGAGCTAGCTTTTTCAGAGCCATTTTAACTGTCTTGGTGCTGGAGTGCATTGCTTAGTGTAGATAAAGCTTTCTGTAGCTTGTGCTGATTTGTTACCTCATATGTGGAGTCTTTACCACTAACATTCTGAATTTTCCTTGCTTGCACTTAACCACAGTGAAGTAGTCTGGAGCAGTACCATCCTGACTTCAGTCTACTCTGAACTACGTTCACTTAGCTCAATTAAATAAATGTTAGAAAAGCAGAAATGATGATTGTAGCAGTTGATAATAAATGGAGACTCTTTCTGCTTTGTATTTGAAACTTCTTCTGGAGCTGGGAGTAGCCAACTTTATCCTTCAGGACTCTTTGAGGTTTATTCTATGCAGAGATTTTACTGTATACTTATTTAAGTTTTGGCTTAGTACTATCCTGTCTCTCTTGCAGTCAGACTCCACAGGTGAAGAGGAAGGTTTATGGCAGAGATAGTCAGACTTCAGGTGCTAAAAAGCTCCGTGAGAATCTGGATATCCCATTACTTCTAAAGTGCTCGTTCAAATATACAGGAATTGGCAAGACAAATCTTTTGGATACTGCGAATCGCACTTTTGAGTTTGAGAGAGGAAAAGTACAGGCATTATGTAAGCTAGTCTTTTTAAGTTCATAGTCAACAAAATTAGTGACCTTTGAAAACTTGACTGTTATCTATTGTAGACTGCTGTACTGACCCTGTATGGGAAGGGGTTGCACTTTGAAATTTTCACAGCTGCTCAACCATCCAATCCTCTAGTTGAGAAAATGTATATTTTGAATCATAGAATGTTAGGGGTTGGAAGGGACCTCTAGAAATCATCCAGTCCAGCCCCCCTGCCAGAACAGGATCTCCTAGGGCAGGCCACACAGGAACATATCCAGGCAGATTTTCAAAGTCTCCAGAGAGGGAGACTCCACAACCTCTCTGGGCAGCCTGTGCCAGGACTCTGTCACCCTCACACTAGTTTCTTCTCATGCTGAAGTGGAACTTCCTATGTTCTAGCGTATACTCACTATTCCTTGTCCTATTACTGGGCACCACTGTGAAGAGACTGGCTCCTTCCTCTTGACCCCCACTCCGCAGATATTTGGATACATTAATAAGATCCCCTCTCAGCCTTCTCTTTTCAAGATTAAACAGCCCCAGTTCTCTCAGTCTCTCTTCACAGGAGGGATGTTCAAGTTCCATAATCATCCTTGTAGCTCTCTGTTGGACTCTGTCCAGTAGGTCCCTGTCTTTCTTGAATTGGGGAGCCCAAAACTGGACACACTATTCCAGGTGTGGTCTCACCAGGGCAGAGTAGAGGGGGAGGAGAACCTCCTAGACCTGCTGGACACACTTTAATGCCCCCGGGATCCCATTGGCCCTCTTGGCCACCAGGGCACGTTACTGTCCCAGGGACAGCTCACTGTCTGCTAGGACTCCAGGGTCTTTCTCCACGGGGCTGCTTTCCAGCAGGACACCCCATAATCTGTACCGGTGCCTGGTGTTGTTCCTCCCCAGATGCAGGACTCTACACTTGTCCTTATTGAACTTCATGAGGTTCCCCTTTGCCCAGCTCTCCAGCCTGTCCAGATCTCGCTGAATGGCAGCACAGCCTGCCTGGGTGTCAGCCACCCCTCCCAGTTTTGTATCATCAGCGAATTTGCTGAGGGTACACTCTGTCCCCTCATCCAGGTCATTCTTGAAGATGTTGAACAAAACTGGACCCAGCACTGATCCCTGGGGAACACCACTGGCCACAGGCCTCTGACTTGACTCTGCCGCTGATCACAACCCTCTGAACTCTGTGGCTGAGCCAGTTCACAATCCACCTCATGGTCCAATCATCTATCCCACGTTTCTTGAGTTTTCTTATGAGGATGTTACGGGAGACAGTATCAAAAGCCTTGTTGAAGTCAAGGTATATGACATCCACTGCTCTCCCTTCACCTACCCATTTGGTCATACCTTTGTAGAAGGATATCAGAGGTTAGTCAAGCGGGATTTCCCCTTGGTAAGTCCATGTTGGCTACTCCTGATAACCTCCAAATGATTAGAGATGGCCTTCAGAATGAGCTGCTCCCTCACCTTTCCAGGGATGGAGGTGAGGCTGACTGGTCTGTAGTTGCCCGGGTCCTCCTCTTTGCCCTTTTTGAAGACTGGAGTGACTGATGTGGAAATCTTTGCTGTAGAGCGAGACATATTCTTCATGACGAGGACTAGGTTCCAGTTCCAGGCTAGTTGGTTCCTCTTAGCTGGTTGTGGCCATTTCACTTTTCTGACTCTCAGTATATATTTGCTGTAAAATGATCCTGTATTGTTTAACAACAACCCAAAAACACACAAAACCCCCAAACACATTTAAAAGCAGTTACATGTAACATTCTGACAGCAAGGAATTATTGCTGGTGAGAGAACTCATAGGAATCATGCAAGGTGAATATTTTCCTAATTTGTTCTAGTGTGAAAATACGTGTGTTAGGATCCGTTCCATGTATTTGGCTAGAAATCTGCTCCTGCTTTGAAGAGTTGTCTGGCTAGCACTAAGATACAAATTGAAGCAGACTGCATCCATCCCGAGAAAGCCCTGAGGTAGGATTAAGTGAAATCTTTGAAGGGAAAAGTGTGGAGTAGAGCATGTAGTATGATGTGGCAGCAGAGGAATAGATGCAAACCCAGCCTAAATAATACTGAGAGACGGGAAACCTGCTGATGAATAACATTGCTCGTCTATTTTCCAGAAGCAGCTGCGAATACAGATTTCTCTTGATTGTCAAGAAAGTATGACTGTCCCAATTTTCAGGCTGTTTTCTCAAATAAATTAAGAGAGAGTATTATTGCATCTGTGATTGCCTGAGGACACTTTTCTCAGATCTTCACTTAAGAAGTTCTGGCACAACAATCTCATTTGGACACACTGAAGATAGGGGTCATTTCTTAATACTCGAATGCCAGAAATGTGCTACGTAGTTTACGTATGTGGCTTTTTCCATGTACATGTAGGGTGAAGATCCTCTCTGCTGGCTTAGAGCAGAGCTTGGTGACAGAGATATTTTACAGCTGGTTAAGAGTAGGGTTTCCAGATATGCTTAAGAATCACATCTGAAACTGAATTCTTGCTGATTTGGGAAGGTTATTGGCTTAAATATCAAGTACAGATCTGACCCGAAGCAATGTCAAAACACAGGACTGGATACTATAGAAGTCTTGCAGCTGGGTGATGTTGGGCTTTGTTTATTTTCCTCACAAACATGTCTCATCCATGTATATGCTTTTATCTGTGTTAGAATTCAGGGAACTTTGAGTGATTTTAAAGAGAAACACTAAATCGTGGTTTCTTGGGTGAATCTGAAACAGACTCCACTGATTGAGAAGTAGATGGCTTATTACTCCTCCTGTTGTGAGAGGGAGGCTTGAGTGATTGCTGCCGTAAAACAAAAGTTAGGCTCCAGCTGGAATTCTTGGAGCAGTCCAGCTGGGAGGGAGGTTCGAGCTATGTTTTTATTACTGTTACTTCCATTAATAATAGAGCTGTTGTCTGGGAAGAGACTAAATTCTTGAACCAGAAATATGCACAGGTTTTAAGTGCTTCCATTGAAAGGTGCTTCCATTTACTCTGAGAATGTGTTCATCAGCATAGCTTGGGTTTCAGATATTTTAATGTTGGTTTTATACATGCTTACAGTCATTAGTTTGCAAATGATGATTGAATTAGCAAATTAGATTGCTTCACCCTTGGCAAGTGCCACAAACCTTGCAATTGGAAGGCTATAAAAGTCTGAAGGGGAGAAAAAGCGGTTTCCAAAAAGGCAAAAAAAGACATGCCAAATTATTTGCTGCAGCAAATAAGGTTTTGTCTGATGTAGTTGAATACATACAGCTGCTGGGCTGTGTGGGGGTTTTCTGTGGGTTTTGGTTTTATTTTTCTAGACAGTCAAACGGGATTAAAGTGGTATCAGTATGAATGATCAAATCCCCAAATGCGGATCTGGAAAAACATTTTCTAATGTGCAGTTGTTCAGGTCAAAGAGATGGAAATAAAGCTGTCAATCTTGCAGGTTGGTGCAGGCTCATCTGTTTTGAGAACAAGGTAAGCCACATGCGCTCTCTTACCTGATATGAAAATACATTTTTCCTCTTCAAACTTCTTCCTGATGAACTGTGTACCTTTAGGAAGGGGCAAGCTTAACCTAATCTTCTCCAGGGAAAAATCAGTAAAATCATATTTCTCATGTACAATATTTTTACTTGGGTAGCTTACTATTCAAACAAATAGGAGGTTAAAAAAAAAAAAAAAAAGACAGTCCTCTTCTTTGCCTCCTCGAGAAACGTATTTGCCTTCCAAGACTTCAGCTTGGACTTTATACTTAACTCTCCTTACTCTCAAGGGGTGTATTTTTATGTTTTGTAGTGACTGATACTGAATAATTAAATTTCTGCCTTTGAATGAACAGCTGTCCTCAGAACATAAATTGTCAGTGAGTTGAAACTGAAGACTTAAAACATTCTTTCTGACAAGGTCTGACACATTACTAACAAAGCTTCCTAAGCACCTCTGCTTGTCTCTCAAAACTGTCTATTCACCTGGCCCTTGTGACTTAACTTACCCAAATGGCTTATTTTATCCAGGACTTGCAGATTTTCTGCTTCTCCTGTTTGTGGGTCTGCATTCTGGATCAGCTTAATTATCCCAGTCAACTACTGGGCCAGTGTGGCATCGGTGTTGCTGACAGCGATCTTCCAGAACTGGCAGTCACTAGCACCAGGGCACAGACTTTGAGAGGCAAATTGTTCCCTATATTGACTGTGGTTTTCAGATTGCAGCATTAGTAACCTTTGGTCCCAAACTGTCTTGTGTTCTCCTTGATGCGTTGATGTTCACCAGATGATGGACATGATCCTGTTTTGATAAAAGTAGTAGACTTCATGACAAAATTTTATGTTATCTGGCTTCATGACCCTATCAGTTGGCTTTCAGTGATGAGTAATGTCAGTGTTGGTACATGGATATCTTCTGGTAAGTTCACTGTAAATAAACCACAAAAAACCTCAAAAGAACCAAAAGAAACCAACAAACAAAACCCCACAAATCAATTACTTCACGAGGTAGAAAACTCTTAGCCTATGTTTATACTGCAGTCAGTGAAGTGGATATTTTGTCTTTAAGTCTGTGACTCTCAGATTTTAAATTCATGTATTTAAAATGAATGACTTTAAGAGCTAGCCATTGTTAATGGTTCCAAACAGGAGAGTTATTAGTGGGTATACAGGGAATGCCTAAGGAGATTGTTCAATCTGTTTTTTGATCAAAGCAGCAAAGCTTTGAAGCTTCTTAGCAGCTAAAAAGCTAAAAACAGGTAAACCCAAAATTACAGTGATTGGTTTACAATGCACGTCCTCCATACTGTAAACCTTAGTACTACATTTCCATGTGTTTGCAATAATCCTGTCTTAAAAGCTGTTTAGAATCATCACTTCAGTCAGAAGGTAAAAAAAATGCCCAGGTATATAAATAAAATGCCACACCACACAGATGTGACTGCCCTGGACCAAGGGAACCCCCAAGCGAGGGCTCCCAAGTCCTCTCGTCCCCCTGGGGCCTGCAGCTGCTGGGCCAGCAAGATACACAACAAATGTCTATGAGTAGGGACTGCACCCAGAGCCCTGGGTTATGTACCTTGCCAAGTCCAAATATCAGCCCTGCTATCACGTGCAGAACACTGCTACCATGAGTGTATGGAGAACGTAGAAGATTTGCATCTCTCACAGGGTGTTTATTCGGAGAAGGATGAGTTGGAGATGCTGCTGAGTTGTTGTTAAGGGAACTAGGGCTGAGCTAGCTAACTGCAAAATACACAGAATGCGTTTGTGTTGTGTTCAGAGAGATGCCAGCGTTTCAGAACAGAATCTGACCCTGCTGCTTGTCTTGAGACAGGCTTTCAACGTAGGCTTAAAATCATTTGTGACAGGAGCAAAGCCTTGCCCCATCGGTATTGTAATGCAATTGAGCCATCAGTTAACACCAACAGTGACCAGTTTTCATGCATTGACCACTTGCAAAATTCGTGAGTTTATCTTGAGGTGGGGATTTTTTGTATTTCTTTTTTTAAAAGCAAAATGAAAGCAAATTGCTCCATTTATCTCCTACCTTCAGAATAAGTTTTCTGATTGTTTGTCCTTATCACTTCAAGCCAGAAAGTTTTATGGATTTGTGAGGCACCTCGATATCGCAGCTTCAAATTCATGAATTGACAGAAGGGGAGGAGGGCGGAATTTCTTGTTTCCGTTTAAACTGCTTTTAGTTCAGAATGAAATCCCATTTAAACTTTAAAGGTTTGGATTGAAGTTTGAGGATCAAAGAATAAAGAACAGAAAGAAAATGTGGCTTTAGCTTGGAGCTGTATCTGAAAAGGGTAACCTCTGATTCAGGGCTTTCCTTTCTCTCTTCTGCAGCCCTGTCCAAAAGGGTTTTTTAGTTTCTCCTGCAAGACTCTTGACAACATTAACGTGTGCATGTGCCCGCAGTCTTTTTTGTGTGTGGTTTGGTTTGCGGTATGTAGCTGCATGTAAGAATCACAAATGTGTTTTCTTATTCAGAAAATAGGACTATTTAAAATAACCCATGCTCTAAAATGTAGAGGCAGCACCAAAATTAGAATCATTTTGATTTAACAGTGTTGGCAGCTGCTGTTGTCAGTCGATAGGCATGTAAACTAGGAAACAGAGCATCTGCCATAGCTGCCTCCTCTCTGCCAGGCTTGGGGAAGTTCAGACCTGTGTTATGCGTGCCTGCTAAAATTGGACGAGAGGGCTTGTGGGAGTTGTGGCAGGGGGGGAATGAATTGCAACGGAGTGATACAAATTGGAGGAAGCTTAACTTGCATGCAGATGGCATATCCAGCCTCTGAAAATGTGGACCATTAGCTCTCTGTTTGTCAAAATGCGTTTCTAGCCGCGAGTCTGACGCGTGGAGCTTTGTAGATCCTGTCTGTTGGGTGGCTCTCTACGCTTTAGACAATGTCCCGCTCTGGATGTCATCCAAAGCGACTTGCCCAGTCACACAGAGAAAATCTGGTCTCGGATATGCCAAGATGTCATCCTGTGAAGTAGAACTTGAGCACTTTTAGGCGGCGTTTTCAGGTTTAAGACAAATGCGAATGTCCCCAAATTTGGAAGCTGGAGGTGGCAGGAGTACGTTAAACCAAGCAAGTGTCTAGCACAGAAGTATATTTTTGTGGCCCAAACTCTGTTGTTTTTATTAAACCACGGCTTTTGAAACTTTGTGACTTTTTCTTCAGCATCATTTTACAGAAATTGTTTTTTCTAGTCCTTTTGGCTTCATAGGAAGCATAAAATTGTAACTTGTATATTCTTTTGAGGCTAGTAAGAAGAATTGTAATCACTGTCTAAGTTTTATTTCTCTCTCTCGTCCCCACCACCCCCATCCCAGTGGTGAAGACAGACCTTTTCAACTGTTCAAAGTTAACAACAGCCTTCTCAGATTAGATAGATGTTTCTCACAGAGTCTGGTCTAAATTTGGGTTGATGGGGTACTGGGAATTACCTGGGAAATTACGGGTTGAGGAACATGATGCATTTAGTGACATTCTGGGTGTTCGGATGTGATTCAATGAATTTTGGCTTTGAAAGCTTGGTCAGGACATGCAGCTTCCAAGTTGCCTTTTGCCGCAGCTCCTGCCCGCAACAGCGGGGGCTTCCTGTTCGGAGCGTGGCGTTTTGAGAGCTTATACAAAACAGGAGTCATTCACAGGCTGGTGATCAATAGTCACTGCCTGCGTTAAACACGGGAAGCTTCAGACTGGAATGATGCTCTTTCTGATGAATTCTGACTTGTTGAGAACATGTTTCTAACTACTCTTGCACAAAACAATAACACTTCCCCGCCCCAAAAAACCCTCAAGTTTACACAGTGACAGATGGGAGATGCTTACAGACCTCAAACAAACCGAAATCCCAGGAGACTCGATCAACACGTACAGAATGAAGGCAGAGTGTTTTATGTCGTGTTTTCACATCGTGTTTTCACCGAAGGAAATACATAGGTCTTTGGGCACATAGCAGCTCCCAGTGAATTAGGCAGTGTGACAGTTTTCATACGCTTCTAACAACGTTGGTAACCCCAGTTCGATGGCTCGCACCAGGAGTGGCTGTGGCACATTGGGCCTGAGCAAAGGGGCACTAGCATCATAGACCAGTTTCATGCAGTCAGTTCTTCCCTCCCGTGCAAACTGCAGACCCCTGCTGGTTTTACAGGAGCCGCTGGAGCAGCTGTAGCCTGGCTGGTCGGGATGCTGCTGTGCTCCGCTCCAGCTCGCGGAGTGACACCCTTCCAGCCGTGCTGCAGGACTGCCTCCCCCAGCTCTTTTTCCTCCTGGAAGGCCACTGGCCAGAAAATATGGCTATAGCATGTCAGGGTATGCTTTTCTTTGGGAAAAGAAATAATATGCAAACTTACCAGATTGGCGAAATTTAAGTAAAAATTAGTAATTCCAGTTGCTTATGCTGAGATTTTTAGTTGTTTTATTTTTTTAGTTTTCTTGCATGGAGAGAGATTAATCTTTGCTGGAGCCTTTATGTGCCTTTGTTTGCCTTCACAATGCAAACTGTCTTTCATACCTAGTCATTTGTACTATTTTGGTATTAGAAAACTGTAGCAATATTATTATTGAAGGTTAGGGGTTTGCACTGATACTCAAACTCTGCTCTCAATTCTGTGCCAGCCCACTGCTTGGGCAAATTACTTTTCTGTTGTACTTACTGCTCCCTTTTTCTGCCCTGGCTTCCTGCATTGGTATGTCTCCAAGGTCTCGGCTTTATGCAAGTCTCTGAGCCAGCAGAAGCTCTATGCCCCGAAGGCAGGAAGCCAGAACTGCCCAACTCCTGCCTGCAGCAGCTTGGAGGAACGGCCCTGGCCAAGGCAGAAACTGTGGGGGCAACTCCATCATCGCAAATGCCAAACGAGGGTGCAAGTGGAGAAAAAGTCGATGGGCAAACTGTTTGCCACCCTCATCTCCCCCCAGGCAAAGGTAGAAAGGGGTCTGTAAGGGAAGTGTGGTTGGCAGTACCTGTAAGTCCGAACCATGTTTGGTTTCTGCCTTTCAGAGTAGGCTGGTAACTCGACTGCTCTACTGAACTTGTATTTGGCTTGCTTCTGCGGCCAGGAGGGACCTGGTGTGTTGGGTGGGTGAGTTTTATTGCCTGCGTGTCAGCCAGGGGACACTGAACCTGTCTTAGCGCCAACCATGCTGCTGACTGTCACCAGTCATGACCTTTTTTGAACTTCTCCATGTTCCCTAGGAGTTTTGTTTTCCACACTGAAAACCAGTGTGGGCTGTGAAAGAAGGCCCTTGGATTTGCACAACACAGATGCTTATTAATAGCAATTAAGGCTAAAGAATGATGCCCAGCTAATGCAAAGAACAACAGGCAAAGCCATTTTTGTACAGCAGTCACTGCTCTATGAAACTTCACGTGAATGGGGGTACAGCTGGAAGACAAGAGTCCAGATACGTATGGGAATTCTGTCTGGAGCCAGGCAGCTTCTCTAGAGCAAGTCTTTTTTGAGTAACTAACTGTGGTGAAGCTGGAAATTAATGTGTGGCTTCAGTAGATGGTATGTGTATGTGTAAATATAGAGTGGTAGGGGCAGATTGTGCTAATGTGAGCTGAGCAATAACATACTCAGATACATTAGTATAATTACCTGCAGCCTTGTTAAAATTACCAGAATTGATTGGAAAGTAATATTAGTCAATATCAAAGCCTTGTAAGAGACTGAGTGTCAGTTACTCATTTTTTATATAATTCCATGATGAGTGGAAAAAGCATCTCTTTCCTGGCATGTCCCTCCATATCAATTGTCTATTTTAAATAAAAAGGATACACGGTCCAGCTGAGAAAATCCTTACAGACTTACAAGAAAATATTGCAATTTTTGAAACAGGCTTCAACGAGACTCCCAAGATTGTCAGGATAATTTTGCACTTGTGGTGCAAGTGTGTTTTGCTAAAATTCGTTGTCTTTCAAAAATAACCTTGCCACGGGCTATATGGCCAGCGCGGTTTGTGATTTTGCATCTTGCATTCCTTGTTTGTTTCTCTTTTTTGTATCTTATTATGGACTTTTCTGGATAATCACAGAACCCCTGATAGTTGCAAAGGTGCACCTTTGCTAGTAAGCTCCTCAGAAAGAAAGAGGAAAAATTTTTTATGGAGGGTTAAGTTATACCTATTTAAGCATCTGACCATAATATACTGCGTAGGAGACAAGCTCTTTCTGCAGTTTAGACCTTTTTATCTTTTATGCCAGGAGTGAGTTTCACACCAGGAGAGCTCTGTGCAGTACAAGAGATGAGTTGAAGTCTCATTACTGAACTGAAGCCGGGCTTAGGGAGTAAGCGCTTCTGGTTTGGACTCAAAATCACGCAGGGATCTCTGTATGCCACAGGAATGTGAGCAGTTCTGGCAATGTTGTTTGGCTTTTGGTTTTCATCTTTGTTTCTGAAGTGCTGAATTGTTCTTGCACATGAAGTTTGGAAAATTGAAAAGTTGCTGGTTTTCTTTCTTGGTGGTGATGTGACGGTCTGTCTTCAAGCCGTGGTTGCGCATGCCATCTTGTCGCGGCTTTGGGTTCCTGTGATAACTTGCGCTTCCCACGAAAGACAGATAAGAGCTATAGAAATGCCAGCACACCTTAAGGAGAGGAAAGACAGAATCTTTTCAGGAAACTGTTTTATTTCTTTCCTTCATACACAGGCTCTACTGGGTAGCTAGAGAGAAAATGTGTTCCTTTAAGGGTGGCTAGGGAAGCTCCTACCACTTCCATTCCATTTCCCCTTCCCCCTAAACTGATACCTTCCAGGCATGTGTTCTACTCCGAGGTGTGAGATTGGTATTTTAGTGGTACTTAAGATATTGTAAACCTACAGTTTGCATCTGTTGTGTCATCTGACTTCTTTGAGGAGACAAGGCGTACGTGATCGTTTGACAGCCTGTTGCCTGCTGCTGTGCTCCCAATAAATTCTGAACCTGTTGATCAGCTATATTTAATAGAGAAAACCTAACATTCTAAAGACTGCTATTTATAAGCTTCATAAAATCAGAGGCAATTTAATCAGAGTGTAATTTAATCCATTCCCTGAAAAGTTTCAGTGTACAAGCTTGTATTAGATATCAGGGAAGTCACATAGGAGCGTGTCACTATGCGTGTCCCAGCACCAAGAAAAAGTACAGCAAATACCAACCATGTTGGATCCCACTGGAGGATGCAGTGGAATCAATCTTTGGCCAATCTTGACCTGCTTAATAGCATTCAAAACTACTTTCTTTAAATGTATTTTTTTAGGTACCTTCTTACTTATTTGGTCAAAGCCACATTTTTTTTTGGCCAGTCCTGCCTCTTGTTACTGGAATGACTATACTTGGTACATCAGAAAAGTGATGTGACAATATGTGTTTTTAGCCGTGCAATCCAGGCAGCACTTTTGAGGAATTTTTTTTGCAAAGCGGAGGTGGCTGTGGAGGTGGAGGGGGAATGCCAGTGTACAGGACTTGCTTGTGTGCCTCTGAGATACACCATAAGTGCATCTTACTGAAGCTTGTTTCACAATTCTTTATTCAACCAAACATTCATCCTTTTTTTTTTTTCCCAGCAAAACCAGAGTACTGTTCATAAAATAAGATCTTTGTATTGCAGCATGTAAGTTTTTAATGCATCTTTGTGCTTTTATATACCTTCTAAAGGTTTTCCAGCACATAGCTCACCTTCCCTCAGCTCGTGTACATCACTTTACACCACCTGCAGACGCGACAGATTTGTGGATTACTGCTTCATATTTCAGCATACATAACTTTCCAGAATGCCCCAGCAAAGTAAATATATGGTGTATAAACAGTTAAGAAGCAAGATTAGAGAGATGCATAGAATATCTACGTACGGCTCACACAGCCAGATGTTTGGAGGATGTGTAATTTAGATTTCCTTCTGCAAGTGCTGCTGTTGTCAATAGTGAAAGAAATGTAGCTGGCTGTACAAATTTAATCAGGCAGATGCTTAGATCTGTGGCATTCTTGCTCCTGTATATCTGATTATTTATTTACTTATTAATCAGAGGGAAGATCATGTTGAAGTCGAAACGTAGGCTCGGATAGGGAAAAAGGAAGCTTTTAACTTGAAAATAGCAAGCTGCTGCGGACAAGCAACCAGTCTAATTTAGATTCTACATACACTTCATGTTTTGGGCTGATTTCAGAAGTGCTAAGGTCCAGCTGAGGTCCTTCATTTGTTGCTATGTTATCTTTGGAACACCTCGTGTGCTTCACTGACTAAATGTAGGAATTTGGTTGAATCATAGAATGGCCCAGGCTGGAAGGGACCTTGGAGATCGTTTAATCCAACCTCCCTGTCATGGACAGGGACGCCTCTCCACTAGGTCAGGCAACACATGAGGACCGAGTGGGAAATCGCATACCATTTTATTAGGTAGTAAAAACGGTAAGAGCCACTATTTTTCTTATGCCAGCTAAACACCAGAAAGCCATTATAAAAAGGCTTGCACCATTAAATTCACCTAAAACCTAACAGTATTTTTCAGATACGGCCCTGTTGCTTCTAAGCTTTTCCTCAAATAGGCATTTATACAAAACATAAACCATTTGTAGCTCTCTTAGGTAAAATCTAAGTGAAAATATCGACAGTGGTATTAAGAATTTGCATCATTTTGTGTGAAAATAAAATTGCCTGTAGTTCATTTGCTGAAATAGTTAGATGTTTCCTGCCTGCATTTGCCTTGACTCTGATCAGCGTTGCTGCAGTCATTATTTCATATTGCAAAAGATCAAGCCAGCTTTAGTTTCCATGTGCTCAGTGTGGTTTGCCGGAGCTCTGTGGAGCACTCGGCTGGAGATGCTGGTGTAGATGCAACCGGCATCCCTGATCTTGTCACAGTGCTGCCAGATACCACATATCCATCTTCAGAAAAGAAATAAGTGGACAAGAACTACAAAACAATTCTGGAAACGGTGATGGCTTTTTGTGAACAGCAGAGACTACAAGGAAGTTCAGAAGAGGTCAACCAAAAGAAAAAGGAATTAGTCTGTTTCCGGCGATGGTGATTGTGTTTCATGTGTGGTTGGGGTTTTTTGTTATTATTTATTTACGTGATCTGTTTCAATACGCAATTTAAGTAAAGCTACACACGGGAAAATTCTCCTGCCATTAAGAAACCAAAGGTGGCGTGGTGGGATGTCTGGGCCAATGAGCATTTCAGGTAATATTGAATCAAAACGAACGCTTTGTGGAAGTCCACAGAACTGAGCCAGATTTTTCACGAGAGATCTGAGGTACCAGTAGGGGAAGTGAGCAGCAACGTTCTTCAGTGCTCTCTCTGTGTGTGGTAGAACAGCACACGTGATAGCACCTGGTGCGCGCTGTCTGTGTGCACAGTGGTTTGCTTACTGCTTCCAAACTGTATCCCTCTTATAGAAGAATAAAAACCCCAAAGCTGTCCTTGTGCACAACTCAGGATGGAAGTGCAGTGAGCTCAGCAGTCCTCTTTTTGCACTTTCTATATTTCAGTCCCATTTCATGCGCTCCAGGACCCTGCTGACACACAGTATATATTTAGGTATGAAACTTAGCATAGGCATGCCTAACGCCAATACAATCGTAAGGGCAAATAACCCGTGAGCACAGAGAACTCACTGGGAGTCCCACTCAGATTAGAGGAATACCTCCAGAGTTAGTAGAGGAATACCTCCAAATGCCTCCAAAGTTTCATGAAGCCAGTGTGGCATTTTATATAACAGCATTTCCTCATCATTTCTTGAATGGAGCTGCCGTAGTCTTGCCTTGGATTGGAGCCCTCAGAGCTGCTGCGCTCCGGGAGGGAGGAACACAATGGATTGGAGGGGAGGGAGCAATGAACTTTGAACATACCAGAAGTTCATAATTTAAAGGAGCTGGGGTTTCCTGCTGACAGTGTGTGCTTCTAAACTCTTTTGATATCGCTTGTGAAATATGATAGCAATATTGCTGTTCACTTTTACTTTATGCAGCCAGTTCTAAACCCTTCGAATCCACTTCTATGCAGACCAGGAGAGAGAGAAATGCCCTTTATTAATTAAGTGGCACTCTTTTTGTTCCAGTTTCCCTGGTTGTGCTTATTACCTTGGCTGCTATGTGTGCTTGGCTCTCTCAAGTCGTTCTTCTCTAGTGTGGTGGCGATGCGGGACAACCAGATGGTATCCACAACCCTGGTTTAGAGGTCTTTCTCCTCTTGGCTGGGCAACCCTAGTAACTGAAGTCAAGGAAGCTCTATTGTGCACTGAAGAATGTGGTGGGAAGCTGCTGTGCCCTTCCTAGCACACTCGCGGTTGGCATGAAGGAACAGGGGGAGCAAAGACCGACTTATTTGAAAGATCGCTCCATCTTCTTCCCGCAAAGCCTAACACTGCGTAGCAAGTGTCATACCTGCTCCGCTGGCTGACAGCGGCAATTTGTATTTCGTTTTGCCCAAGCCAACCCCCAGAGCTTACATAAGTGTCTTTCTGTCCCATTCCATGTCAGACCAATTTTATATTTAAATCCCAGTGCTGTGTGATATTGCCTAATCGGATTAGAGAGCGTGCACCAAGTATCTTTACTGCTGTATCGCCAGTGCTTGTAGGCTGTTGTATGTAAGTCATAGTTTCTGAAGTACTGCTCTGTGTGAAGAATGTGGATTGGAGTTTAGAGGTTACTTCTGTTGTAATTTATTATTATTGTGTCTTAGGCTTGGAGAAAATTATTTTCCACAGCATAGAAAAAAACCTACTTGCAAGCCTATGGAATGAAAACACTTTTTTCATTGGCTGATGCTGATTTGTTCTATCCCCATATATGCCCAAACATCCATGCACTGACACCACTGCCAGTAAAATCTCCAGCACAGACTCCAAATGGAATAATGACGTCAGCAGCGGGAGAGATGCAAACAGGGCAGTCACCGCCTCCATCTTCTCACAACGAGCCTCTGCTCAGTCTCTGGGCTTGTCACTGCGTGAGGCCGCTGGGTACGCGTGGTGTGTGCAGTGGCGTGCTTGCCAAAGGTGGTGCTGTACGGCGAAGTGAAGCACATCACGTGTAGTTATTTGAACTACTGCCTTCAATCTCTTTGAATATTAAAGCGCAGCGCCAGGCTGCCTGCCAAACCTCCCTTGCCCTCGACGTGAAACCACATGCACGCTTGCTGGGGTGTCCTGTGAAGCTTCAGCCTTACATTTGGCATTATGGTAGTATTGAAACAGGTTTGGGTGCCTTCCTCCAGGAGGACCCGCAAAATCCCGCCTTTTTTTTTTTATTCATCAAGATTTTCCAGCTAACCCTTCAGTTTGTATTTGTCTCTTAACACTTTGTTCAACAGACACTTTGATGCAGACCCAGAAACCTCCAGAGCCTGATAAGGCTGGAAGAGCAAAGGCAGACTCTGTGCCCGGCAGGGCCTGTTTGCAGATACAAGGAGGTAAATCCATGTTCTCGTTGCCTCGGTCCAGCTCTGAGATTCAGCACAGATCCTTTCCTGCTGTGCCAGCTGTGAGGACGAGTTTCTCCCTGTTTATGAGCCAAACAAGAGATATACATTGATATATCTCTCTGTGTGTCATGTTGGCTTATTTGCTGGTTTTTTTATATTGTTTTGGGTTTCTTTTTCCACCCACTTGGAAGCTCCGGCAGGTGATGGAGCACAGGCCAAATGTAAATTACAACAACAATTTCTAACCTAGTGCAGGACGTGCTGCTCATACTAGAACACCCTTAACTTTGTGCAACCTGTGTTGGCCAGGAAGAAACACTGTCAGTTCTGGATCTTAGCAGCAGGTGGGGCTGGCAAACGGCGCGTGTGGCTGTGCTGCCTGGAGCTTTCTGCTCCATTGACTCTCCAAAGTGAGTGTCGTCGGGGAAGTCCAAGTTTCGATCTGTATTTCCTCGTGTTCAAGGAAATGGTCAAACTTCTGACTGCAGCCAGAGGTGATGGGGTGTTGGACGCAGAATTGGAGCAGCTTGGGTCGAAGTATGGACAGCTAAGCCCATGGTTTCATGAAGGGGAGATATCTGCCCACAGAAGGACTTGTGAGGACGTGAAAGTGCATCATCGATGGAGTTTCCCTTTTTGAGTCCCATCTGGAAGTGGAACACAGAGGAAGGTTGCAGTCATGATCCTTGTTTCTCTCCTCACCCTGGCGCACTTGCAACTGGTTCTTCTTTGGCTTCCAACTGAAACCTTTTTTCTTTTTTTACATTGTTGGATGTGGCCTTATAATAAGCATAATAATCATGTGGTAATCTGAAACGAGAAGTTGAAGAAAAGCATTGTTTATGACAGAGTCTTTACATGTTGATTTTTTTATGTGTAACATAATTTACAATTAGAAGTGAATGGCTAATAATCCCAATCTTCCTTTACACAAATCTGTAAATAAAATTGTTGTTGATCTCTGCGTGGCCATGTTGCCAAACATTGCCATAAGGTGCAGGTTCACACCAGCAAAGCATTTCTTTTGCTGCAAATTCTGGTTTGAGGACTGGTGACTGGCATGTGGTAAAAGACGTTATTAACAGGATTTAGATGATAATTCGATTGTGAATGGGCATATACGATAGACGTGCAACAGACACTAATTTGCTGGGGGTTTGCCCCAATGGAAGTGGAGCTGTGGAAGTTTGTGGGAGTCACATGTACTTCAGAGTTGACTGGAATATCCCAGGTCATCTTCATAATGCATATTTGCTGCCTTGATTTTTCCTTTCTCTGTTTAGGTTTTGAAAATTTGTATAGTATTAATAATGCTTTTTGAGAAGGTGCAAGAATGCAAACCATGGTAGGAAGCAGAAGCTTATTGCAGCCTGTTGTCTTACAGTGCTTATAATTTAAGCCATAGTGAAACATTTGTTTTGTATTAACAGCTAATTATCACCACATGTAAAACTTTGCATCATTACCCAGGATTAGGTCCTGTTGCTTGGTCTGGTTTATTGTTTAATTCCTTTGGGAGTATTTTAGAGAGAGGTGTTTTAGATAAGTGCACGCTGTTCATAAAATTTTTTTAATTCACTATTAAAGGTGGCAAGTGCTATTTATTGAGAGCCACAACTCGTAAGTAAAACAACTTGTAAATAAAGGAACTTCACAATCATGGGAACTCCCCTTTACTTTTTTTTTTAATGCAGAACGAGTAAATGAAACAGTTTCATTGCCCAAGTTCCTCATTACTGACTTATGTATATACAAACATCTCATCTGACCTGTACGCTGCGTACAACACAGTGCTGCATTTAGAATTACGTTGTTTCTATAGACTGTAAAGACATCTATAGGGCAAAAAATAATAACTGTGGCTTGGAGATGGTTTCATGGGATGGTGTTAGTTCTGCCCTGCTTCCTACTGAGTCGGTAAGAAAAAATCCAAAGGGCAGAGCCAAGCTCTTTGACGGGACACCCGTGTCGCGCAGCCCTTTCGGCAGCAAAATCCCTGGCCACTGTATGTCTTCAAGGTGCTCAAAGCCTGGCGGAAGCAAATCTGAATTCTGTGACCTTGTGTTTTACAGGTTGATCCAGAGGCCGGTACGGGCTTGCAGGATAGTTCCCGAAGCGCCCCAGGGTTTTGGGGGTGCCGTGTTTCTCCCACCGAAGGCGGACCTCCCCGGTTGGGTCACCCCGAGCCGCAAAGCTGCTGTCGACGTGGACTGGTGCTGACATCTCCCGCCCGGCCGCTGCCAGAGCCTCGCCAGCGAAACCCAGAGACATGGCAACCAACGGCACCAAAGTGGCGGACGGACAGATCTCCACCGAAGTTGATGCTTCCATCACCAACGACAAGCCTAAAACCTTGGTAGTAAAAGTGCAGAAGAAGAAGACGGATCTTCCAGACCGAGATACCTGGAAAGGGAAATTTGACTTTCTTATGTCCTGTGTAGGTTATGCCATTGGCTTAGGGAACGTGTGGCGATTTCCGTACCTTTGTGGCAAGAACGGTGGAGGTACGTTTGCTGTTTCATTCTTACAACCTCTGACATATTTGAGTATTAGAATTCACTGTGAAAATTAGCTTTTTCATCTGTACAAGTGGTTTGTAGTTTGTGGGTTTTTGTTTTGTGGGTGGTGGATTTTTTTGTCGGTTTACACTTGTCCAGGAGGGTTGGAGCTATTTTGGAGTGTGGTGCTCTGCTTCGAGCTCTGCTCTGGAGTTCATTCTAACTTCTAGTTGGCAGGTGCTCTAAAGGGACCATGAGGGATTAGAGTGGAACGAACGCACGTTGCCCTCCACCCTTCAGAGCCCTCTCTTTTGGTGTGAGTTTGTAATGCTAACTCAGAGCTTACCATAAAGGGCTAACTCCAGCTGGAAAGCAGCCAGTTCTGCCTAAACCCTTTATGCTATCTGCATGCTTCTGGGATAGATAAAGGCAACAAAATACACAGTGTTTTGTATTTTTATCTTTTTCACTTAAACAGAAGTTATATTTAAATGTAGAGGAGATATATTTTTCCCTTTATTTTCACCTCTTGAGACACCGGTTCAGAAGTGTACATGTGCTTGCCTCTAACTGTTTTGAAAAGATACACTTGAGAAGAAAAAAAAAGTGGATTTCTTTCCATATAGAATAGGAATGGAAACAGTGGAAGCTCAGTTGTGTTTTTCCCCACTGCAGCAAACTCTTTCTTATTTCTTTTTAGGTGCATTCCTGATTCCCTATTTCCTCACTTTAATTTTTGCTGGAGTGCCACTGTTTCTTTTGGAGTGTTCCCTTGGTCAGTATACATCTATAGGAGGCCTTGGAGTATGGAAGCTTGCTCCAATGTTCAAAGGTACAATATGAATTTGGATTAATTGCCATTTGTTTCGAAGTTGCACAGAGTGACAGGGCAAGAACATTTCTTTCTGCCTTTATATTTTTACTTAAATTGTAGTTTTTTCCCTGAGATGTAAGCAGCAGTTTTGAAACACCCTAGGATATTATTCATTCTCCATTAAAAATAGCAAGACTTAGGCATTAGAATATCCACAAACACATTTCTGAAATGGTGATTTATTTTATTTTTTTATTATTAGGAGCATATAAAGACTGTTTCAAATAGCATTTTAATCTAGCAGTATTTGAGCAGGTATGGAACTCTGTTCACAATGATTTCCTGAACATTGTTTCTAGTCGAGGTCACAGAGGTTTGTATCTTCTGTTATGCTTTATTGAAAATCAAAGGCCAGACACTTCAAAGATGGCAATTTTGTACCAAATTGCTGAAGACAAGCTGATTCCACACTTAGATTTTTTAGGTAGTTTGAGGCTTCTCATTGTTAAAACCTCAAGGTTTTAGTCTAGATTCTGCACAGACCCACAAACCTCAAAAACTGTGCTTTTCACCCTCTATTCCTAAATCCTTTGACACTTAAGAGCTCTTGAGCTGGCTCCTGGGCCAGAAGAGGAGCAAGTTCCACACTGGATTATAAATTACTTCGTGCAGCAGGACTGGCAGTTAGCATAGGGCGAGTTAAAAGTTTGGTTACAGTGGATTTTGTTCTAGGAAACCCAGAGGGATAAAGATGTTTCTCACATCTAAGTATTTTAACTTGCTGTAGTTAACTGATGTTGGCAGGAGGCACAGTGCAAAGTACAGATCCTGCCTCACATTGTTCTGAGCACTTGCTCCTGTGTAGTGTCACGTGGCACCTGTCACCAGGCTGAGTATTGTAAACTATCTCTGAAGTCTCCACATGGAGTAGAAGACAAGGCGTTGAAGAAATCCTGCCGTTTCTTTAGTCTGAGATGATGTAGTAGCGCTGTACGAAGCATCAGGCGCTTAGATCCGTGTACTAAACAAGTAACTGGTCTTATACTCCATTGGTGTCCATCTGCCAGAAGCTTCTGTGGGACAGCTCTTTCAAGGAAGGAGCTGATTTAGCTCTTTGCCCTAGAATTCAAAAATGCTTGTCAAACATGATTAAATTCATAGGTGGCTGAACTATCACTCACATTAGTGACTGTTTTATAAGAGCTGCAGCTCTCCGACCAGCACTTGTACAAACATTACTAAAAGTGACCTTCTTCTGTTTCTCTGTATTTTCTTTACAGGTGTGGGACTAGCTGCTGCAGTCCTTTCCTTTTGGCTAAATATTTACTACATTGTGATTATTTCGTGGGCCATATACTACCTGTATAATTCCTTTACTACTGTAAGTGTGGGGGGGCGGAATTGTTTGTTGTATGTAAAGCAAAGTGATACAGAGAGAGTCGATTGATCTGTCTCCCTGCAAAGGTGTGAGGTTAACATACAATGCGTAGTGATCAGTAGAAAAAGCCATTCCTTACTAAAGGAAAGCTAGTTTGTAAAAATCCCTCCTTTTAACTTTTTATTTTCCCAAAGAAATGTAGAATAAAAAGCCGTGAGGAAAAACAATCCATTCCAAGAATGCTAGCAGAGAAACATAA
Source organism: Trogon surrucura (assembly GCA_020746105.1). Lineage (NCBI taxonomy): Eukaryota > Metazoa > Chordata > Aves > Trogoniformes > Trogonidae > Trogon > Trogon surrucura. Next base: position 15,443,311 of record CM036626.1, read on the forward strand.
TAATAGGTTATTTTGGAGCCATGGACTCCTCTTTCTTCCTTATTTGTTTAAATTTCCTCGTCTTCAGAGCTACAGCTTTTCCGTCTGTACCCTTTTAGTTTCACTTATTATCTGTCTCTGCCCTTCAGTCGCAAGCGTGCCTGCCCAGACTTCAGTCTGCTCCTCCTGGCAATGCGAACGGGCATTAGTACCCCTCCGGCTTGGAGCCTGCAGGCCAGGCATTCCCCTGGGAACAGTTCTAGTAGATGATTATTTTTTTTCTTCAAGAGCAGCCACACCAATGTTAGTTCTCTGGGAAGCAGCGTCACTGCGCTGCGGTTTAATGATGGCGGGGTTTATTACAGATATCCCCATGGGATGGAAGGTCTATGACTTGATTAGCTCTGAACTTCCATTCATTGTTGTTATTTTCACTTAGTTTTCTTTCCTTTAAAGTTTATTTTTAGCTGCCTTTTTTTTTTCCCCTCAAGGATGATTCATAAGCTGAGTAGCTCTTGTCTGATTTGTGGGTTTTGGCCATCTGAGGAAGCATTCTTACATAAGTCTCAGTAATTAATGCATTATTGTTCAATTCTTGTCTCTTCTACAAAATTTGTTCATGCTTGCTTGTTCTCGACTTCAAAGAATTGTCTCTTGACCGAATTTGCTTTAATTACTGTCTGGGAGTGACATGATCGTTTCTGTTTGTGATATCCTCAGATTTGTTGTTGATGTGAAAGGTCAGTCATAGTCTGGAAGTGGTGCACTGACCCATATTAGATGAATATTGACTTCTGATTCCCTTGAAGCATCTGGTCCTTGTATTTAAAACACACAGTACCCCGAGAGAGGAGTTTCTAAGATAGACCATCAGAAGATTATTTAAGTTGTATCTCAGTGAGACTCATTGTAATGGACATCATGTAGAAACAGGCTCTGCTTCTCAGAACTTGTGAAAGATAATGTAATGGACACGTGTAAAAGATGCGTGTAGAAAATAGAAAGTTTACGTGTTTCTCACTGTCCCCTGACCTGAGGGGGGAATGGAAAAATCTCTCACCAATAACCATCACACCTTTATTACCTCTAGGGCAACAAGAGGTAACAGGACCTCCAGGAGGTGCTTTCTGCTGCATGTGCTTCTTTGTAGTGCTCGATACACTCTCACATGCTGAAGCGTGTATCAGAGCCCAAAGCATTTGGGCTGATATATTAAAGAAAGGAAGAAATGTTTTCACATCTGATTCACATATTTGACATGAAGTTGAGTAAGTTATCCGGCAGATGTGCACCCCAGGGCGATCAGTGCACTGCAGAACTCCAGATATATTAGTTCTCCGCTCAACTGTTATTTCTACTAAAAAGAGAGATACCTGAGGTAATGTTTAATTAAAGTGTTTGACTGTTGGGTTTTTTTTCCTCTCTTTTTCTTAAATAGACTCTTCCTTGGAAACACTGTGAGAACCCCTGGAACACTGATCACTGCTTCTCTAACTATACCTTAGCAAACACCACCAACATGACAAGTGCCGTGGTCGAATTCTGGGAGTAAGCTCATAATTTTTCCCTGTATCCTTCCTGTGTATATGCAAGAATCAATTTATTATCATTCGTATAGTATCGTCTTCTGAATTTGTTGTCAAATACACCTTTCTGTTGGCTTATTCTAGACGCAACATGCACCAAATGACTGATGGATTGGAAAAACCAGGGCAAATCCGATGGCCGCTAGCAATTACTCTAGCAATTGCCTGGATTCTGGTGTATTTTTGTATCTGGAAGGGGGTAGGCTGGACCGGAAAGGTAAGATTAAAAAGTACTGTAAATAACTTTCAATTCAGAAATGCCCATTTTACTCAGATATTCTGAAAATTCTTGAGGTAAGAAGCACTGGGGACAGTTTTGCTGGAATAGGTCTGTGAAGTATTTAATTTCTGTCTTTCTTGAGTTGATGCAGCACCATGTTTTCAAAGAACTGGCTTTTCTGTAGCTAGGTGTGCTTTGCCAGCTATAAAATTGCCTTGAAATATGTCTCCTGTTCCCGGGATGAGTATTGTAGCTAGTTTGGATAGCAATAGAGTGAAGATGCAGTGCTTTGGCTTCAGGGAGAAGAATGCATTTGTTACACGGCTCTTGCTGGACTTGGCTGTGTCAGCAAGTGTTGAGACTGTCCCGCACATAAGAGCTGCTTCCTCCTCACGCTGAATGAGAGCCGCAGGTGGTTCTTACCACAGGCATGGGTGTGTGCTGTGCTTCTTGGAGTCTGGCTGCTTTCTGAATGCAAAATATTATTTACTGATGAATTAAAGGGAATTACATTATTTATTGACAGACCTTTCTTCAGGAATGAGAGGACAACAGCATCTGACATTGGCACAACAGCAGGAGGAGATCTTAGGGAAATGAAAAGCCACAGCCATGAGGCTTGGTGGCAACCAAAGGCTTGGGTTATAACACCTATGTTCTCGTCTAGAGGACTAGGATTTTTTCACACCAAAAGAATGAATTGTTAGGTTTTGACAAGAGGGCTGTAACTATGACCCACTTCAAGCTGCATGTTGAACATGGCCTAGTTGAGGTCATTTTATTTCTCCTGTCTGCAAAGAAGGTGGCAGGAAGAGGGCTAGCACCGCTTCTTTGGAGTTTTGACTTCACAGTGTCTTTTATAAAGGGCTTTTGAAAAGATGAGAGTGGGACCCTGCATGTGATAACATAGGTGAGGAGAGAGCGTGAAAAATACAAGAGCAGCTGTCTGAGAGGTGGAGAAATAAAGTAACATGTTGTTCTACAGGTACTAATGCCATGAACCTTGTGCTTTTGGGAGCTCCCCTTGTTGAACACAAGAAAAGGAAAGCATGAGCCCCTCGTGCAAAAATATCCTAGCCTGCTATATTCCACCTTCAGGAAAATCAGCAAGAGCTGCCTGCCTTTAGACGTGGTGTTTAGGGAATTCTGCAGTAGGCACCCCCGTTTCCACACCAGGTTTTTCAGTTGATAAATGCTTCAATTTTCAAAGTCAGCCTCAGTTGCTGCTACAGTATTTTTAGAGAACAAATGTTTTCTGAAGTGTTAACAAGTGCAAGTGCAGATCGTTCTTCCTTCCACACTTACAATGTCTTGTTTCTTCACATCAGGTGGTATATTTCTCTGCTACTTATCCCTATGTCATGCTGCTTATCTTGTTCTTCCGTGGTGTAACACTGCCTGGAGCAAAGGAAGGCATTTTATTCTATATAACTCCCAACTTCAGTAAGCTTTCAGACTCTGAGGTAAATATTCAATCCTTGTAAGCAGAAGTTTCACTACTAACTGTTCACCTTTCAGACATATGACCTGCTCCTCAAGTGCAGAAACAGATTTTTAAAAAAATTATTTCCTGCAATCAGGTTTGGCTGGATGCTGCCACACAGATTTTCTTCTCCTATGGTTTGGGTCTTGGTTCACTGATTGCCCTTGGAAGTTACAACCCTTTCCACAATAATGTTTACAGGTAAGCAGATGGCTGCACATGCTCCAGTGGCACTTTCCTGTCTCAGATGGAGCTGGACTCTGTCTTTCTCTGTGCTATATCATTGAAATAAAGCGTACTCTCGGATCCTAATAGAAAGTGTTATGTCTAACTAGGAATGAGATGTGTAACTGTGTTTGCACTAATGGGAGAAACAGTATGGCTTGTCCAGCGTGAAACGGAACGCAAACTGTGAAATCCTAAATCATGAAATCTATTCTCTGGAAAAAATGGTGACTATCTGATGAATAGTATCATTGCTTTACCTACTGCTTAAAGCATCTTACTTTTATTTCAGGGACTCCATCATAGTGTGCTGCATAAACTCATGCACAAGCATGTTTGCTGGCTTTGTCATCTTCTCCATTGTGGGATTCATGGCTAATGTCACAAAGAGGCCCATTGCAGATGTTGCAGCATCAGGTATCCAATATTTTTTTTCTCTATGCTGGTCAGTGACATCGATTATTTTTTGTTTGTACGTTGTATCCAACTGCTTCATGTAATTGCTCAAAATCTCTCCCTCTAAACATTCCTGGCCTCCCTGCCATTGCAGAAGGGAGAGCATCGTTTCAAACCTCTCAAGGCAGCACCAGCAAAATCATTTCATGTCAAGTGGACTCTGCCTGCCTGCCTTGTGCTTTCAAACCTTCCGTGTGGAGAGTGATCAGTCAGAGACTCTGTACTACTTACAGAGAGTGCAGTTACAAGAGGTGGCAGCACAGTTCGCTGCTCCAGTGCTTAGTGGTGACATCAGATTATGAGCCTCTTACTGCTGAAATTCTTAAAAGCTAACCGACGGGAGGAAACACGGTCATTATGATTTTGGAACCTATGTTCATAAATTCAGTTGGTTTTTAAATTCCTTTTCCTGCTTCATGAGGTTAAGCCCTTTGAGGCAGATCCATTCCTCACCTGCTCAGACCCACAGCTGTCAGTCAGTTTTATGGGACCCTTTATTATGAAAGTCATTTTACTTAGAGCATAAGATGTCCATGGAAGAATTCTGCATTCTTTGTAGTTCCTTCCCTTTCTTCCAGATGAAAAAGCTTAAAGCAGCAGAGCAGATGGTTGCCCTGCCCCAGCTGGTGTACCAGATACTCACTTAGCAGCTCTGGCCACAGGGAGGGATCTGATAACTGAAAGCTTGGTTGGAAGTCACTGGTGGACAAAATATGTCTTACTATACCAGCAAACATATTCCATTGATGAAATATTTCCTTAGTTAGAAAAGCAGGGAATTTAAGCCCTATAAAAATAATCCTCAATAAACTACACATAAAAAGAAATTAGGAAAGGAATTACGGCAGCATAAGCTGTTGTCAAAAAAATGCTCTGGAAAGTCAGTGGTGCGTGAAATAAGCTTTTTGGATTTATGTATTTGATACAGATATAACTATATAAAGACTACACCTGCAAACAGAGCAATATTTTCGTATCATATCAAGCTCCCAAATACATTTTAAGGTACCTAAGATAATCAGCTTCTGAAAGATGCACATCACCTCCTGGGGCCACTAGTTGCAAAGGATATTTGGAAATTTAACCTTTAAACTAAGGCTTCTATTCCTCCTAGCAACCTCAGAAACCAGTGCTTTATTTTACAATATGAGACACGCTGTTTTGTGATCTTCTGTCCAGCTTTTTAAAACAAACAATATTATATTGGCTATTTCTAGCAAATAATTGTTTCAAAAATCTGCATTGTGTTTACTTTGGCAATTCAGGTGTCTCAGGCCAATCCTTCACTGGGTTCAAAGCTATGTAAGTCCAACCAGTTGTCACAGACAGACTTACTTGTAATGAAAACTGAAAAAACCAGATACCCCCCTTAGGTGAGACACACTAATATTTTTCCTGTGATTATTTAGTTCGTTACAGGTTTCCCTCTTACCCTGACAACAGCTGGCTCCCAGCAACAAAAAGACCTCCTTTTTTTAGTAAGAGTTTCATGTTCTCCTTCCAGCACTATGCCCCCACCAGGAGTGGTTAGTAGGATCACAAATGAAAAGGTTTGCCTACTCACAACTACATAGTTTATTAAAATGTGTATTTTAAGATAGTTAATCGAATGGAATAGCAAAGGGGAATATTATAAATGCTGGAAAGTGTCTTCTGCATTTCTGAGGTTTCTTTGTTTCTCTTCCGAACTACGTGGTGCAAAGCAGAAGACGACAGCTATCGGTAACTCCTTGGGAGGGAGAGAAAGCTGATCAGTACCTGAAGATGTAATCCTAAGCCAAGGATAACCCTCCCTGCCTTTGCTATACAAAGGTGTCTCTAAGGAGCAGCTTCTGGGCTTCATCGAGCATTTTGCTTGCTTGCTTGGTTGGATTTGGGGTTTTGAGGTTGTTTTGGTTTTGTTTTGATTGGTTTGTTTGAAAAGCAAGATACACACGCTGACTTCTTGATCAGTGAACACCAGTTAAGCTGAAATCCCTGGTCAAATCCTGCACCCATGGCTGAGTCATTCAAATAAACCTAAACCCCATGCATCAGCAGGAGCAAATCATCACCACAGCCAATCAGTCACATTGACATATTCTCTCCTGTTTCTCCTACCAGGCCCTGGACTGGCGTTTCTAGCTTATCCAGAAGCAGTGACACAGTTACCAATTTCTCCTTTGTGGGCAATACTGTTCTTCTCCATGTTGCTTATGCTCGGAATTGACAGTCAGGTAAAACTGGTGTAAAAATGAGTAACACAGACACGTTTCCTGCAGCCGTATGGTACAATTTGGCCTCTCTCCGTGCATTCTGCACTGCCAGCTGTCAGTGGTGCAGTATGGTTCCTGCAATAATCAGATCAATAATAGGAGGTAATAAGGAGAGGAAAGAGGTTCAAGGAGTCTGGGATAGTAAAAAAACTGATACTGTGACACTTTCCCTTTTTCCTGGACGGTTGGAAGCACATATAAAGTGTGCAGAAAACTTACTCTGCAGACAAGAGGAACTTCCTGTGAAATCTTAACCATTCAATCAATTCATTCAATATTAAAAACACCTTTGCGATGCTCCTCAATGTAGGAGACAGTGGGATATGCTTTACGAGACTGAGATGCCACAACTAGTTCTGAAAGGCGACTTCAGAACTCACCATGTGGAGCAAAAAAAAGATGCAGCACGCATTTAGTTTTAAGCATATGAGAGTCAGGAGCAAATCTGGGAGGCAGTAGGCTCATTACTGAGGACATTCTGCACTTTGGTGCGTTCTGAAATCACTTCCCAAGGGTAAGGACCAAGACTTTATTGGTTCAGGCTTTAGCTAAGAGTTTTATGTAGATGGTATCAGGCAATGGCAAAGGAATGGGAAGGCACAACCTAGAGGTTCTGCAAACTCAAGTAAGAAATACTTCAGTTACTTTCTGGATTAAATAATCAAGTCGTGAAATCATTATGAAAAAAAACAAGTTTATTGCAACAAAAAAGCACACAGAACAAGAAAAAGCACTTCACATGCTTGAAAGGAGTATGTCCAACAAAAACATTCATTTATTGGTCATGATTTTTACACAGATAGTAACCATATTGCAAAGCACTACAGAAAACACCCCGTGTCATTTTGCAGAGCGTACTTTGAGGACTTTGGGAAGTCCTTTCTGTCTGCTGAGATGTTTGGTCATTGTAAGTGACCGGTCAGAGGGAGATGAGTTCCTCACCTCGCAATCAGTTGCCGTTGCCGAAAAGCTCCGTGCAGCTGTCAGCAGAGTCTGCATAGCGCAGAAAAGTGCATGAGAATTACCAGCCTAGTACTGCACTTGCCTGTCAGTAGAGAAAATCCATAATTTTCTATAAATCCAAGTTGGCTTCAGCTTGTGAACCAGAATGCAAAAAGACCAAGACGGCATTTTATCCTGCAACATGAAAGGAAGCTGAAAATGGATGTTTTCTATTTCTTTGTTTTTCAATAAGCTTCAGGGTTGACATTAAAACCTAGTGCTCAATCTGGGGGGAAACTGCTGTGAAATTAATTGGGTCAAAAATATTCTTGAAAGAACTTGTCTCTAGGCAACTGACAGCGGAGGAAGGTAGCCTAATACTGTTAAAAAGAATATATTTCTATAGGCTTGCATGCTTTCTTCATTTTGTGTCTATTAGCGAAACGTGTCATACACTAATTTATAGGAACTGTAACTATTGGTTAAATTCTGACTGCGCTGCTGGAAATTAATAAGACTTTGTAGACCTTCTGTTTTTCATTATTTCCGCCTTCATAATGGTAATTTTTATTTTGAATAAATACATACAGAAGAAATCTGAGCTATGGCCATGCTTTCCTTTTGGAGGAGCACATACTCAGCAAAAATCTTTTCTGCAGATACAAGAAGTATTTGATTTATTACATATGAGAATCAATCTTGTGTCTTTAACCTTCACCCTGAAGCAGTAATCTGATTAGACTTTTCGTGTCTATTGGCTTTCATGTCTGTTAGTAAATGAGAGAAAGAAGAAGTGTAGGTTTTTGAAGGATGTGGGGGTCAAAGCCTTCAGCTGTAGGTGTGTCATCTTCTACCACAAGAACGAGCACTTTATGTTCATAAAGCTCATGCTGGAGGTCACGGCTTGAAATTTTGAGTGGTTTTCTAGCTGGAAACCTTTCCGCACAGATATTTTTAGACAGAAGAAAAGGATATTGAGAAACACTGCTGCCACTGAAGACAAGTGAATTTTCATTTATCATTTAATGATGCGGCCTTAGGCCAGTGATGGGCACTACTGAAAACTCCTCCCCTAAACGTAATCCTGCTGCTGTACTGCACTGCACTGTATTTTATTTCTAACTTTACTTGCAGTTCTGCACTGTGGAAGGATTCATAACAGCTTTGGTGGATGAATTTCCGAAGTTACTGCGCAACCGAAGGGAAATCTTCATTGCTGTTGTCTGCATTGTTTCCTATCTGATAGGGCTGTCCAATATTACTCAGGTACGTTCGGCAGAAGGACGATGTGGTCTTGTGGCTGATGTGCAGCATCCAGGTTATTTCTACCCCTGCTCCGTTCATGGCAAAGCATCAGCGTGGCAGGAATCTGTCACCAGCACTATCTAAAGACTTCAGGCAGCAGACATTAAGTGTAAAAATGTCTGTAGTCCATGCCTGCAGTTTGTCCTACCCGTGACAAGAAAATACACATCCGTCTTATGGTCCAACGAGGTGTAGCTAGAGATGTTCTCAGCTGCTTCCTGTGATCTGCCAGACTGCAAACTATCTGAGGGAAATGAACAAAAAGGAGTGAAATTAAACCAGTTAATTCAATTCTAGCAGTAATCTAATTTTTGTCTGCATTGACTTCAAGCATTATAAGACATTAACCTGTTTACTTTAATTAATTTACATTAATGTGTCCCTAACCGATTTGCCGCTGTTAGTTTGTAGCTTGCATTTTAATCTTTCTTGAAGCTGGAATCCTTGCTGTTTAACTTAACACTTTCTTCTCATATGTTCTAGGGTGGAATCTATGTGTTTAAGCTTTTTGACTACTACTCTGCCAGTGGAATGAGTCTCTTGTTCCTTGTATTCTTTGAGTGCATCTCAATATCCTGGTGCTATGGTAAACAATGACTTTTTGTTTTCTCCATAAGTTTTGCACATCATAAGGATACTTCATCTCCTGATTTGTTCTTTTGTGTGTGCAAGTGCTGAGGGTGGAACTGAAATTGCCCTTGTTTTCTATTTGCTTAATTTCACTGAGGAATCAAAGTTGGCTTGTGGAAAGCTGGCATTCCCTGAAACACCCTGTGCGTAAGCTTGGAAGTCACTAGATGGCAAATGTTTCAGGAATACCAAATACGTGATGTATCCCTCCTTGGATCTTCAGAGAGGTTAGGTCCTGCTGCTCTCAACATGATGACACAGGTCTTCTGGACTTTGTCATGTCTCATTTCCAGAAATGACTCTTGCAGTCGATAGCCAGGATCGTTGGTCAGTTGTATCTCGCATAATTGCCCTAAAATATCCAGAAGTCTGGATCGATGAGCTCTGGGTATAAAGATTTCTGAATCCCTGTCATGTTCTTGCCAGAACGTGTGCACTTGACCTTAGTTCTGCGTTAGCTACACAGAACTACAAGGGCCTACTGCCACGATTGCTAAGGCACTTCAGGTTATGGTACAAACCCGATTCAGAGCCAGGTAGCGAGTCCTTTGACGAGCTTAAGAGAATGGAGCAGCATTTTATAGGGGAGAGATACTGCTCATGAATCCAGCAAATGCAAATGGGAAAATACACCACCTAAATAATGAAGAACTCAAAGTTATAAATATTATGATAGGCAAATAGCTGGTTGCTAATTAATTAAATATGATATAGAAGAATGAGAGCAAATGATTTCTGATGCTTATGAGTTTGCACGTTTCTTTCCTGTCCAGATCCGTGAAAAGTTGCGTTGGGATCTGTATAGAGCTTCCAGATACACCTCAGCATTTCTGACAGTGTCTCTCAAAACCACTGAGCTTTCAATTGAATCATTGTCTAATATGTTTCTACACTGTTTCTTATTTCTGTATTTAGGTGTTAATAGATTTTATGACAACATCCAAGAGATGGTGGGATACAGACCCTGCATCTGGTGGAAACTCTGCTGGTCATTTTTCACTCCTATCATTGTGGCAGTAAGGAACAAACTTTTATTATATGATTCAAAGGATGTAACTGAGGTGGCCTATGTACTACAGCGTTGTCACTTCCACCCCTACAGGTTCATATTAACTCTGACCTCGTTCCTTTTTTAAGGATTTGAGCAATTCCACTGAAGGCAATAAGCAAAAATCCAGTGTTGTTAGAGGAACCCTGTGCCCCAAGAAAAGGAGTTTTGCACAAAATTTGTATTACTCCTCAAAAAAACAGTAACTAGTCAAGAGTTTGATTGGCAGAGATAGAAAACTGTAAGAAAAAAAAATTCAACTATTTCTTGTATTCTTAAATAAAATGTAGCAATCTCTCTGAAGTCTGAATTTTCCATATGCACAAAAATGCCTGCATTTTGTAAACGGAATTCCTTCACAGGCACTGTGCTGGTAGCAGACTAGGATTATAAACTGATGTTCTTCTCTCGTGGGATTCTGTGGCATATATTACCCATCTTATACTATGTTGCGACGAGACACCACAGTACCGTTTCCTCCCGATTCTAAACTTTATCCAGTTAAGTCCATACAGTACGTTCTGAAATAAAAAGCAAAGAGATGTGAATTTCTTACACATAATGTAGTCAACCCAGACACAATGTGCAAAACTGTAATAAGGAGGCACTGTCACACATGACACAACTCGCTCACTGCTATTTCTCTGATTTTACTGTGTAAGTAGCCACAGAAGAGCAAACAAAGAGCACTAAAGAGAAGTGTGTTTCTGCTGAGGGTTCCTTATTATCTTGACCCAGATGAAGGTGGCTTTTGTTTTTCTGAAAACAAGTGTTCAGGAAGGCATAAAACACGTGGTTTGATTCTTTTAGTGGTGTAATAGAATGCTGACCAACGCTGCATGTAAAACTGAGCAGACTTCTGCCTTGTAAAGCTTTCAGCAGAATTTGTTGTCCAGCCCAAGTTCAGAGGTGGTGACGATGTGCTAACACGATCCACCCCTCTGCATTCTCCTCTCTGGGACAACGTTCTGCACAAGCCCTGATCCCGGGATCGGAGCGAGCTGGCTTTGCTGGCTCAGTTGCACAGGTTTCACTGGTGCAGGCTGCTTTAGACACTTCAGACAGGCCAGGATAGGAGCCTTCCCTGGGCACTTAGAGGCAAAAATACCATGTTTGCAGGTCATCTGTTTGAAAAAAACACAAAAGCAACCCCCAAGTGCTGCTCATCAGTGGTAGGGGACACGCGTGTGTGCAGGCATTATTTCCCAGGACCCCCAGCTTTCCCAAGAGCCCCCTCCCCTCTGATCTTGTGCAGGTTATCTGAGGACTCTACTAGTACTCACAGCTTCTCCATACCAGCATACCTGGATAATCTGAGATGCAGGTTATGTACGTGAAAATATACTGTGAACTTGAAACATTAATTTTGGTAAGAAGCTTCTTGCGAAACTATCCCCTCATCTCTTGTTATTGAAAAACTCGAAGTGGTTTTTGAATTTCAAAGCATAAGATCTGTTACACAGAACAATCTGTAGCCACTTACAAGGCAAGTTTTGACTGCCCTCGTTTTCTATTACGGATTTGTTCAGAGGATGTGAACAATATCAAAGCCTCTGGGCCAAGCACTCTGAGGTGGTGACATTAGAGAGGTCAGGGCAGAGCCAGGCTTTAAAGAGCATTTCTCATTCAGAGCCTCTAGGAGCCTCTGGCTGACCAGTAAGCAGAGCTGTACTGATGCTCTTATTCCAATCAGAAAGTTAGGGGAGACAAACAAACAACGTCACAGTTTCAGAATTACAGTTCTGGTTTTTGCACATTCCCACAGTGGAGGTTAAGCTAGCAGGGAACCAGCCAGTGCCTGGGGCTGACATTTGCCTCTTTTCTGCAACTTCTGCCTGGAAGACGGCCCTGCAGGCCCCCCTCTACAAGCTAGGGGGCCAAAAGGAACCTTTTTCTCCTTGCCTTGATGTAAAGGCAGGCTTGAGGTGCAAGTCAGTCCAGAGAAACCCTTGAACAACAAACACTCTGGAAATCTCATCCAACTCTTCTTTTCCACTGTATTTTGCAGGGAGTATTTATCTTCAGTGCTGTCCAAATGACTCCGCTCACGATGGGAAGTTACGTTTTCCCAAAATGGGGCCAAGGGGTTGGCTGGTTCATGGCTTTGTCTTCTATGGTGCTGATACCAGGCTATATGGCGTACATGTTTCTAACCCTGAAAGGCTCCCTAAAACAGGTAAGTCGCTCTTTTTCCTGACTGTTTGATTTCATCTTGCAACACTTGCACACACTGATAAAAGACTGCTGCCCAGTTATTCTGCATTGAGCTGAAAAACATAAAAACTGAGTACCGGACAGACAAAAGCGTCTGTACCATCTGTTGTTAAACGTAATGCACCACGTTACATGCCGTCCTTATCTCTGGGCTTTGGCAGTTCCAGACACTTTGCATCCCACTTCCTTACACCTAGAAAACAAAGTGGCAGTTTACAAAATATGTAAATTAGTCTTTATTAACACAAGACATACTGTCATTTATCAAGGCAGGTGATGCTTTAAGGAATTGGAATCAAACTCTTAGGAGTAAACCCACCTAACTCTTGGTGTCTAGTCCCAGTGACCCTATGGAACATCTCCCCGCCATGTGCTCGAAGATTTGAGCTCCCGCTCTGTATTACACCTTCACAAGCTGCCTTGTTGTGCTGCAGCTGAGAGAAAATACATGTAAAAGCTTGGGGAGTGTATTTTATGATTATGCTGCACTTCCCTTTAGTGTTTATTTACGGGATTTCTGTGAACAGTTACTTCATGAAAAACATCAGAGGCCTTTTTACTCATTGCACCATGCTCTTAGCCTCTCCGATTCCACATTCCAGTTGTTAAAAGGAGGTGACACTTCCCGTGTGAGAGAGGCGTTGTAGGGCTTAAATCTATTTTAAGGTCCTCAGAGAAAGGCTGCTGAAGGAGCGTGAAATGTTAATAAGGTCAGTGACCAGTGGGCTGTTTAATAATCACGTGTCGTTGCCATACTTCGTTTTTTTCTAATCTGGGTGCATCCTCGGTTTTCCCTCTCCGGCCAATAATCTCCTCCCGTGCATAACAGATACCTCTTCAGCACAAGTACTGAAACACATCTCTGTCCTCTGTGACTGTGGGAACCAGAGACTGTCAAAATGAATTTGTCAAAATTTCTGGAATATTCTAAAATCAGCTGACAGAGCCATCTTCGCAAAGGGACAGATGATCTTAAGCAGAATTGACAAGTAATGTCTCATGAATTGCTCAGATCTTGATCCGAATATTTGTCTTCAGCAAATTTTAAATGACTCAGTGATGTTTCAAAAAAGTCTACAGAAAAATTGGGGGTTTTATCCTCCTTGTTCTTAGCTCCCATGTTCTGAGTATTTTTCCCGTGTTCATATGGGAACATATATGTGCAAATGGGAGAATTGTTGCTCTAAAATGTAGCTGCTTCCTGGGCAGATTTGTGTAAGTTCTTCATCTCAACCTTGCACTTCATTAAGGTCTCATTTTTGAGAGCATTGAGAAATTACTGTTAGATAATAGGAGCCTACACCACTCACAGGTTTTGGCAGCCCAAACTGGGCTCTCAAACTCCACATGAATGTGAGCTGGGCAGATCAGCTTCACGAATAGGGAACACAAAAGGCCTAGGAAAGACAGAGCAGAAAGAAACCAATCTTAAATACAGATCTGTTATACCTGCCAAATCCCAGCAGTTGCAGCCAATACTCTGCAGTCCCCTCTGCTCCCTGGGCAGGTCATCATCAGGTCCGAGCAACCTGTTCTGGTGGGAGATGTCCCTGCCCATGGGGAGAGGATTGGAACGAGATGGTCTTTAAGGTCCCTTCCTACCCAAACCAGTGATTCTTTGAGATACAGCTTTGAGTCCCTGCTGCAAACTGTGAAGGCTGAGGGAGCTGAGTCTCTTAAGCTTGGAGAAGAGGAGACAGGGGTGACCTCGTTCATGTTTATAAATATGTAAAGAGTGAGTGTCAGGAGGATGGAGCCAGGCTCTTTTCAGTGATGTCCAGTGATAGGACAAGGGGCAACGGATGCAGTGACGTAGGCAGGGAGGAAGCCGGCAGCCCGCGAAATTCAAAAGCGGCCAGAGCGGCTGACTAGATGATCTTTTGAGGTCCCTTCCAACCCCCGATGTTCTGTGATTCTGTGAAACTTGCAGCCCCTGTGCTTGACCTGAGGGCTTGCAGTAGAGGCTCTCCTCACCTGCCCCACGCTGCAGTCCTGCCTTATTTCTTTTCCCTAGGTGTGCTCAGTTGTTAATACTGGGTGGCAGCTACCAATTTGCATGTGCTCTTTCAGCTCCTGCTGTCATGTTCAGAACACAGCTAGAATGGGGTTTATTGCATGTGACTTACTGCCTTCTTGCTCCCTTGGGAGGTAGAATTTTTTATTTTAGCTCTAATGCCTAGACAGAAGACTTTAGGACTGCCTCCAAAAAAAAACAACCCAACCCCAAAACGTAAACCTAAGCTTATGAACAGGGAGTTTTTATTGCCTCACATTTATTGTTGTTTTTTTAACAGCGCATCCAAGTAATGATTCAACCAAGTGAAGACATCACTCACCCTGAAAATGGGCCAGACCAGGCCCAACAGAGCAACTCTGCAAACAAAGAAGCCTACATCTAAACTTCCGTGTTGTTAAAGTACCAACACCACTCCAGAAAAACAAAAAATATGGTTGAATATGACCACAAATTCATGTCTGAGAATATAATTACCTACCTCTAGTGGCAAAAAAAAAGAAAAAAAAAAAGAAAAAAAGAACAAAGGTCATCTCCACGATAAGAGAATCGCCATGGGTATGCTCCAACCACTGCGTGAGCTCAGATGTTGACAGTGTTTTGTGTTCTCTGGCAATCCACAGACTGTTAATGTTTTTATCCTTTCACAACAATAGTTGCATATCTTGGAATTTGTAAATTGATGTGCCAAGACCTTTTTAATCTACCTTTTAGCACGACTATTTGAAGTTTTGTGCTGCTGATTTTTAGTAGTTTATCAATATTTCTTACCGCTGAATCCCAAGACTGTTATTTCTGACTTTGCAGGAGTAAAATTAAGTTTGGAATTGTTTTGTAAAAAAGAATGAAGTATTTTGTAAACAAGTGATACCCAGTGAAAAAGACTGCCCTTAAAATTTGTTTCAGTCAAGGCCATTTGAGGGGGAAGAGTCTTCCTTCAGCTAACAGTAGACACGGCCTTTATATAAATATTCCGAGTGCAAATTAAGTTCCGTGGCTGTCTGTGGCAGCACAGCACAGAGTGGCTGGAAATGCTCTCGGCACTCAGCCTTTCAGGGTAATTTCCCAATGAGAACGTAAATTTCTTTAAAGATACATACACTGTTTCTTATAAAAAGAACAAATCCTTGCCAATCAACATGATGTGAATCACAGCTGTTAGAGGCAAAAATTTTTACTTTTTTAGCAAAATGAGAAGTAAAATCCAAGAGCTCTTCAAG
Source organism: Trogon surrucura (assembly GCA_020746105.1). Taxonomy (NCBI): domain Eukaryota; kingdom Metazoa; phylum Chordata; class Aves; order Trogoniformes; family Trogonidae; genus Trogon; species Trogon surrucura. Next base: position 15,458,888 of record CM036626.1, read on the forward strand.
ATTCCCAGGAGAAAAAGAAACACAAAGTATTTGCAGTTCAGGCTCAGTGTACCTGAGCTTTTATAATGCTGTTATCTCTTCTGCTATTATTGCATTGCCACCAAGATAGAAACCAAAACAATGACTTAAAGATTGAAGCTTCTGCTCGTAGTTCTAATTTAGGGTTTAATTCCCAACCGGTCTTTTTAAACTGTTCAAGGACTTAGCTTCTGTTAAGCAAATTACAAAAATACGGATCGTTAGCACTTTGAAAAGCGTTTTGTCCTTCTTTACGTACTGCTTGTGGTGACGAAGGCGTGAAGGGAAGCTATTTCGATGCTCCAAGAATCTCCGCTCTGGGCTCGGGCTGCATTTGCCACACGACCAGAAAGGCCCTTCAGCTCCCGGCGCTTTTCCCTGTGTGGAAAATGCAGCGGTCAGCCCCGTCCGGTATTTCTCGTTTGGCAGCTACATGACAGACACAAAGGATTACGGAAAATGCAGTAGTTGATGTTTGATTGTAAATGACTGTGACAGAACTGTGCAATGAAACATGCTTTTCAGCAGATTTTTGTGCAACGTACAATGTTAGATAGCACAATTTATGTAGAACTACTACGTGAAAAACATGTTAACTGTGAATGTTGGGTTTTTTGTTGTTTTCGTCTGAAGGTGACAAACATGTTCTTGCAATAAGGTATTATTCTCAGAATGTCAAGCACATTATTGTAGAAACAATATATATATATTATACACATGTATTTCAAACTGCATCATAAAAAAATCTCCGAGTATGGTTGGTAGATTCTAAACCATTTCATACATAGATCAACTGTAAAATATTACAAGACCTAAGCTACATCCTAAGCAGCTCTAGCTGAAATGCAAAAGTCCTGTAAGTCTTTGGGATTTAGAGGAAACCCGTACATCCTACACCCACATTATACATGATACATGTGCATTATAATTGTGAATTTCATTAGACTAAGGACAAAAATTCCAACTTTCTCTTTATTGTTTAATGTAATCAAGTCCCATGTTGTTCTAAGAAAAATGCAGTATTTAATGTTTGATTGTAAACAATGACAGATGTTTGACAGACCTGCTCTTTAGCAAAAAGCTGTACAAACGTATCATATAGCACAAAAATAGTGTTGTAGAACTACTGTGTGTAAACTGTGAATAGTTGTATCTTTTTTGTAGTACTTGCCCTCAAAAAAAAAGATTATTGTATGATCATATATGCTTTTTGCAATAAGGAAATATCTGAACACCAAGCAAATCTATCTCTATATAAAAATATATATGTAATATATACATATTCAAAAATATATACAGAGCCTGTTTAAAAGAGTACAGTATTATTTAGTAAATTGCAACCTGTTCTATGGACCAAATGTAAAATATTTATAAATTAAGATGCATTTTAAATGTCTATAAATGGTGTCATAATTAAAGCACGATTGTTATGTAAGTTTCCAAGAGTTTAGAGGAAAAAGAATAAAGGTTATATTATACATTAAGTTCAGAATTCCGCAGTCTTTCATTGGGCAAAACCAGCGGGTGTTATCTTCTGTGGAGCAAGTTCAAATTGTTGCATATATTTATATATAGATATATAAAATACATCCTTTAAATAGCAAAATGCTGCATCTCACTTTGTGATTTGCATAACTAATCCATGCTGCTGTTCCTGTGATTTCATTAGGGTGTGCATCTGTTATACAGAAAGCTTACAAGGCGCCAGGGAACGGCCCTGCTGATTTAGGCTGCTGTAGGGACGCGGCAGACCAGGACCTCTGAGCAGCCCTCATCAAAACCCTGAGTTGAACTTAAAACGTTCCTCAGGTACGTTTCTGCCGATACTTTGGGGTATCAATGGCAGCACCTGAAGCCCCTGATTTCTAAGGCGCTGCTGAGGAGCGTACCATCCCCAGGGCAGCCGACACGCTGGTGAAACGGTGGCCTTGTGCTTAACGGGCAGATCACACGTTTCTACCAAAAAAACCCAAACAGAATTCATTGTTCTCTGTATCAGCTGCCGTTAAAGTGTGAGATGATGTCAAACAAGTGGCGCAGCAGTCTGCCTTACATCTGCGTCTGTGCAACACTGCTGAGGAGCTGAGCGCTCTCGTGCTCTGAATTTAATTATCTAACTACAAAATTGGAGCAGGACATCACGCTGGGAAAGAGTCTAAGCAATTTAGAGAGCATGATTAGAATTGAAAATGCTCCTGATAGAAGCGTCTAAAGTCATAGACTTCAAATTCAAAGTGCTGACCTTAGAAAGGAGCACTCAAATGTGCAAGTACGAGGCGAGCGCGGATCCTTCTTCTGCTTTTAAAAAAGGCTGGGGAGGGCAGGAGCTGTGTCGGGAAGCTGACAGATTTTTCTGGGAATGGGGGAAGGAGCAACCTTGATGCTTTTGAGACGTAGAGGAAAAAATTAAACCATCTGTAATGTTGAGTTCATGGGCATTATGTATCATAGTCATGGCCTGCTGCGCTCACAATACGTCGTACAAAAAAGGAGGAGAGCTGCATCCGAGGGCAGCGGGCGCGCTGGTTAGTGCTGGGTGGCTGGCCAGCTGGCAGTGCAGGGGGCAGAGGAAAAGGAGCCTAGTTGAAGGATATTGCGTTAGTGCTGTGATATTTCTATGTTCTCCTGGAGGAATTTTCTCTTGCTGTGCTGCAGAAATCCCGACAGCAATTCAACAAGAAAAATGCAAATAAGGTCACTTCTTCCCTACAGGACTGCAGGATGCCCTGCGAGAAATCCATATCCTTGCTCGTCAGGAGTATTAGTTCAGCTACATGTGCTTTTATTCTAAAATAACACTATCTTGCTTTTGGGTTTTTTTTGTTTGTTTGTTTGTTTTAAGCCTGATTATTTCTGTTTTGTTCTTCTCAGGCCACAATAGAATTACTATTAACTATTAAAACCACTCAGCTCTCATGGTCGATCAGTTCTCAGGGTGCTGGGTTACAACCCAAAGGCACAGCTACGCCGTCAGGTGCAGAGGATCTCACACTTACTGTAGCGTGGAGGTAGATACAGGGTGGCATCTCCTGCCTGCCACCACCCCTGCACAGGGGTAACCACAGCTGGCAGCGGCCACTGAAGCCGGCAGGGAGCAGCAAAAGCAGGTCACACTAAAACAGTCGGACATCCACGGCTTGGTCCCTTCCACTTCGGAATGGATTCGCGATGAAGAAGAGCCTGAAATCCATTGTACAGCTCCCGACAAACACACACAGACAGATGCAATGAGGAAAGCAACAATGCAAAAAGCCTTCTTGCCCAGGAATGTGATCGGCTCGGAGCTAAGGATGAGCTGTGGCAGCTGCCAGCCACCTATAGCTGCAATGCTTACCTCGGTGTTTGTGAACCTGCCAAATGACCACAAATTAACCTGTTTCACTTATTCATCAGCACAAGAAGGAAGGCACCAGGCTTTATAAAGATTCTTTTTACTTCCCCTTCTTCTTTCCCAGCTTTTCACAGTGATCAAGATCATAATTTGGGGGGGAAGGAAACATCACCAGCACAACAAACCCGAAACCCCTACCTCCTCCCATCCATCCATCCATTCATCCATCCATATCTCTCTACCTACCTACACACACACATACATATTAAAAAAAAAAACCATAACCAGTTATTCCTACTGTCTAGAGCTGGCCCTGAAGGTACATGGTGGTTTCTGCTCTACCTTCTGATCATTGCGTGTATCTTCACTACTTCTTCCTCGCCTCTCCCGGCCACTACAGGGACTGCGGAGTGGCTGTGGCAGGGGCAGGTACAAGTCACTTCTCCAGGCAGACTAAGCACCCCTTGGGCACAGGCATGGATAGAAAGCAAAGACAGCAGTCAAAATTATCTTCATGACCAGTGGCGCTGACCAAAGAGGAAGTCTTTTAATATGAAACAGGTAAGAATAGAGGAGGAGAGGTTCACCCACACAAAATACTTCCTTTTTTTTTTCGGTCTAAATCTGCCTTACTTCCTCTCTTTTTCCTATGAGTTAAAAAACAAACAAAAAAAGACCCCACACCAAACAAAACCAGGATCAGTGCAGAAAAGGGAATTAAACGGGATAAAGTGAAACATAAAATTAGTCCCTTCACAAAGCTTAGTCTTCTTATGAAGCTGACATAAGTATTACCATTTCTCATTCCTGCCTCTACAAGTCATGGCCAGTCAATAATTCTGCTATTCCTTCCTGCTGACAATTCCTGAACTCTGAGCAATTTTTCCTCTGTTTTCACAAAACTCCAAGTAATTTTTACGGCTACAGAGTTTACCGTTGTGGTTTGGTCTGCTCTCCTGACCAAACACGTAAGACACTAACTCAAGCAGTCCTGCAGCTCAAGCGCTCATTGGCCCCAGTTTTAAAATTTACGGTTTGGTAGAGGAGAACTTATTTACACTATTATGCAACATAACATCTGATTAATATTTTTTCCCCCAAATTTGTAAATGGTCTCACATTAAAAATCAGTGGCAAATATTCAGTCGGTATTTTTTTGAATATCAAACAGGCTGAATTAATCTTGTTATTTGTGAGTCATAAGTCCATGATGGTGCTAAATGTGTCCAACACCGCCTAAGAGAAGGACAGGATAGATCAGGCATTGTCACAAGGACAAAAATTAATGTGTTTTGCCAGCAATGGTGCTTTAGTCATACTGGAATAGCTGCGTTACACATCTTTGGATACAAGTCGCTGAGAGGTGTTTATAAACATTTTAAAGTAAGAGTGGGTAAAAAAGAGCCAAAACGTACATGTTCAATTTGTGTTTGGAGTCTCCTCTACACTTTACCAAACTGGATGCCCACTTAGTGCTGCAAGGGGAATAAAACTGAGTGGAACAAGTCACTGCCTTATTACATCACATCAATGCAATTTCTGCTCATTATAATTATTCCAAGTCAACTAGGAAACATCTAAACAAGTTTAATATAAAAAAGCCTAGTTTTAGTCTACAAAAAAAAAAAAAGTGTTCCAGACATCCCTGGCAGACATACAGCTGCTTTTACCTTCAGGTCCTCCCTGCCGAGGAACAGCTGTCCCCACACAGAGTCAATTAAAATTAACTGCGGCTGGTGCAGTCAGGACTGACCTCTGCTCAGCCACCTGGGCTGGCACCACGGCGGAAGCAGTAACACCAGCTCAGAGCAGCAGCTTCTAACCCACCAGCCGTCCCCAAAGAGCAGCCCCCTCAGAGCAGCACACGGTGGGGAGGGGGGTCAGCATCCGCTCATCGCGGCAGAGCCTGGCGGTGCCCGAGGCTGGTGTTGGCAGCGCTGATACCACCCCCCAACGCCCCCGAAAAGGTGCAATTCCTGCTGCGGGACTGTACCTCTGGGCAATGTCCCGCAGGTCTCCCTGGGAGCTTCACAAGCAAAATTTCTGTCCCAAGACACACAACTGCTGAAGTGGGAAGCCACTGGTTATTACCTTGTGCATATAAAGCTGTGTGGTAGCATAGGAATGGAAACAGCTCCCCTGGAATGACTGAGGAACGTTTTGATGAAGACCTTCTATGAGCAAAACAATAAATCTCTCTCTGAATATAAGCCAGAGCGTCAGGTTGTGTTAGGGAATTATTTCTAGGTCATTTCAGTTCACTGCACTGCACCGCAAATATTTCACTGAATGAATGACCAAAACAATTAATCAAAACACCGGAGAGAAACACCAGCTCACACTGTAGGCAACTAACTTTGCCCTAAAAGTGACAGAGCTCAGCAGTTTTTAACCTGCTCTTTACTGACTGTCATAGAGCAGCAAGATGTGACCTTTACTGCTGATCTTTCCTCAGACTTGTTCTTAGTCAGAGGGGCTAAGGGTGACCTTTCCCAGCCTGGTTGCGCTTGCTCTTAGCAAGCTCTATCGTGACAGACCTTGCCTGTCAGGATCTGCTTCAAAATTACAAATTTAGATTTTGGTTTTAAAACACTCTACCTCAATCTTCCCACGTTAAAATACATCCCTCCTTCTATTCCACTTGTTACCAAAGACACTGAGCTTCCAACAACTGACCCCAACAATTGCCCAGGTCCAATGTCCCATATGAAATAAGAAAGCACAAGCTGGGAACAAGTCAGAGAAGAAAGATTTGTTCTTGTTCAGCTGAATCATCACCGTTACAGCTTATCTGTGGGCGAGGTCTGTGATACTCGTCCCTAACATCCCACAGAGCTAACTTGATGCTGTAGCTGGTCAAATCGGCTCTATTCAGCCCTGTACAATTTTCATTTTGAGAATGCTGCATAAGAAAAGGTATTTCAAGGGTTCCAACTCTGACCAGATAAATGAGTGAGCAAATAAGATATCGGTAAATCTCAAGCAATGAAGTGAAATACCAGCAAATGGTCCTTTTAAAATGAGAAAACAAGGGGAGGGAGGTTTCCATCAGACAACAAATTTGTTAGCAAGGGGTCATTACAAATCTGCACTATTTATATTAATCTATTATACCAGTCTTCTCTTTTCTTTTTCCCCATTTTTTCTGGACTGAGCAAGGCAAGGCAAAGGAAACAAATGTGCACTGTGACAGGGATTTTGGCCCTAAAGCCCTGTTTTAGGGATCTGTGAGTGGTGGTGTGGGGTATGTGACCTGAGGGAAAAAAAAAGGCATATATTTAAATGTCTGCAGTTAAATAATAAAAGGCAAGCTTATGGGCAGACAGTATAATAAGTGTAGAAAGCATTAAGGTACTGATCTACCTGCTTTGCTGTTGGAGAATTGTACTCAGTTCTAACATTCAAAGTTCTTCAACTGCCAGCAGGAAACATTGTGCATGTGCTGCTTTTAAGCATCTCACTTTCACTAAAAGCTTCCACCTTTCAGAGAAGGTTTTGCTTAGTTCTTTACACACTATTTACTACTTAACATTCAATATTCTATGATAAGTTATGTTTTCGGCTCATCCTTTTCCTTTTTAAGTCACAGGCTTCTCCAGGGGTTTCTGGCATGCTTACTTTGTATTTCCACATTCTGCTTTGATTTTCTTTACCTTAAGAAAGTAAATTCTCCAAGATTATGAAACTGGGACTAGTGGATGGGGGTTACTTTTATTTACTGCTGGCTTTTCAGGAAACCTTGAATTTAAAACTTTCTGATTTACATTCTTGCTGCAGGAAGAGCCTCATTAGCAGCTTACATTAACATAAAAAGACAAACTGAATCATCACACCACTGTCAAAATGTTACCACTTTGAAAAGACCCTTTCTGCACCAAGAGTGCACATTCACGTGACCCGCTCCATCTTGCTTTTCGCTGTCTCTGTCTTAGCATGGTTGCTTGGGTAATTTTTGTTATAGCCACTTGTTCTTTCCTAGCCCTGTGTGCTGCCACACACTGATTTCTTCTGGAGAAGCAGGCTCAGAAACAAACAGAGCTTCTTCCCGAGCCGCTGGAGGCCTTGCAGCCTTGGGGTGCTCCCAGCTGCAAGGAGCGGTCCTCGGGCACGTGTGCCAGCAGCCAGCGGCTCCCAGGGCCGTGGCGTCAGCACAGGCAGCTGAGAGGAGGAGGGAGCAGACCGCAGCCCATGGTGCATTAACCAGGAAAGTCTGGAAATGTAAAACTCAATGGGCTGTCAGAACGATGTTCCTCCGATGCTCTGCACAGACCAGCATTTTGTCAGTGTAAGTACAAATGCCAAAACCGGCTAAGGCTTCAAACGAGCCATGTACATTTTTTTAGTGACTGATGTAAGTAAGGGGAGACAAAAGAGGAGGAAAACTCATTTTCCTTAAAATCACTAATAAATACATATGCTGGAAAGCTGGGTGGCCTGGAGCCTCTAGTTCGTATCTGAGGGCCAGCTTGTCTCTTCGGTGAAGTGAGATTAACAGTCAGAGCTCAGATCTAGTGGACAACGTTCACCGCTTAAACTGACCTCATGGAGACCTTTTTGGCAGATGCTGCCCTCATGGCCCTGGTAACTGTCTCAAGAACTTTAAAGGAAAAAAAAAAGAAAGAAAAGTTGTGTGATTGTATTAGAGCTCAATTAATTGCACATATTTTAGCTTTGCAACCATTTCTTGTTACTAAAGCAGCTGTATCTGTCTGTATCTGCTCAGTGCGGCTTATTGTTATTTCTCACTGTTACTGGAGCAGCCCCGAGGGTCTTGGTTAGGTCGAAATCTCATTATTTTGAACATTGCACAAACATGAAGCCAAGAGCAGTACTTTTTGTATTACCTTAGGTTTCATGATAGGGCAAAAGGTTCATTCACCACTCTCCATGTATCTATTCATTGCTGCTACGAATAACAAATCCAAGTCCAACCCAGTGGATTCCTCTGGCAGTGCAACATCCCTGTGTGTGGGAGAGGTTACGTGACATCTTAACCACATGAGCCTGTGCCACAAGTTGTTCCTTTCAAGCTTCCAGTAATTCCTCACATGCCTCTGTGGGGTGTGCTACCCCACGGCACTTCCCACCATGACCAGTGCTGCCAGACCCCCCTTGTTAGGTCGGTGTAACTCAGCACCCTGGCTCAAAGCTACAGATGAGAATCTGCCTCTCCACCTACAGCTCTTTTACAGCACCCTGGAGAATTCAGCAGTCTGCTCCCAACAGTCAAAACAACCACCCTTGACTGGGTGCAGCCATCCTTTCCCAGCTTGAGATGTGCTGGTGGACTGCCTGAGCAGTTTGCTAATGAATGTGATTTAAACTTTTTTAAGCATCCTGTCTTATTTTGATTAAGGCGCAGCACTCAGACGAACAGTTCCGCTGGCAAATAAGAGGGACTGAAAAGCTCCGATTGTGTGACCCGCAGCTGCTGTTATTTGATGAAAGCTCGTCTGTCTGCAAACTTAGCTGCTGACTTGGTTTCCATTTCAGGCCCACCAGACAGTGCAGTCAGTTACCGAGCCCAAGGGATGCATCATCTTCCCCTTAAAACAAACCGTCGCTCGAAACAAACATGCAAGGGAGGCCAGTACTTAAACGACTATCCACTATCGCCTACTTTAGATTTGACTCCAGGACAATGTTCCTCCAACTGCTGCTATGGAAAGAAAGCAGAGGTGGAAATTCACCCATCAACCACACCTCCTATAAGCCTCATCCTAACTGAGAAGGAAAAGAATATCCTTAACATGGGAGGTGCTCAGCAGCTATTAACAATGGGCCCCACCAGGACGAGCTTTTCCTGCTTTTTGCAAGAAACTTCCCCATAACTTTGAACCTTGCAATCTGTAGATAAAAAAAATCATGTCCACGCACACACCATGCCCTCAATAAATACTGGAAATCCATAGGACTTATGTCAACTGTACGTGGTAAATAGTACTACCTCCCACATTCAAGTAACATGTCCTTTCCAGGGACTTCTCTGAAGTACACTTCTGATGACTCATTTTGAATTAGTCCTTTTTCCTTCCTACAATCATTCTGAAAGGAACATCTTTTTTTTTCTCCAAAAGTAGCTATTTACCCACGAAAGCTGCCTAATAAGACTTTATTAAAAAGCCACCAACATCTGGCCCCTAAATTCAGCAATTAATAATGACTCTACAGCCTGATTATCTTACATGCAGCATGGAAGAAAAGCAAAATTGCTTTAGTAACTGCAATAGGAATTCTTCTGTAGGAAATACCAGGTGTAGCATGTCTGTTTGAATAATGTCAGTCTCCTCCAGCAAAGATTATTTATAAATGTCTTATTGATTAGATAACAGCTAAACTAAGTCTCTCAGCTCCAAAGCCTAGTGTAATCACTCCATTCCCTCTCTGAAAAATCTCTCTGAAGCGGTTTGGTAGCAGCTGAAGATATCTTAATTTTTAAGACAGATAATGCTTTGTTTATGGGAAAGCTGAGAAACAGAAGTAGAGAACGAATTCGTACCAGAAACTGTCAACGAACCTACGAGAAGTAAATTAGTAGCATGCTGTTCTCCCATCAAACAAGCAACAAAATCTCACTAACTATTGATTGATAGGTTCTAAAAATATTACTATGACTTTTAGCATGTTTTACACTGTCTCCCATCCATCACATGTCAGGGATGTCTGATTAGGCTGTGATTTTACCTTGTTACATTTGTTTTGCTGGTGAACATTACGCATGATTGTCTTGGGGTGCAAAAGAAAAAATATGTGGTCATTAAAAAAGTTACTGGGCTCAAGAAATCCTTTGTAGAGTTGAAAGACATAAAGTTAAGCTCCCTTTTTAGAGGTGAAAGTTATCTAGTTTTGGAAGAGAATTCTGCTTAATAGTAAGAGTGCGTTAGAAACAATTAATTTGGATCACAATGGTATTTTTCAGAAGCAAAATTGCTATAAAGTATTTTCTTATGCAGAAACATAAGGACGGTCTGCATGCAGACAGGGCAGCAGCTGAGAGCCCCAGGCATTAACCAGCACATCGCTGGGCAGACAGGAGGCTTAAACTCTGTCTGTCGACAGCCCAGAGGCTGATGAGACAACCACCTACCGATCAACACGGAAACCATCACAACTGCAATTTAGAAGGCACGTGAACATTTTTTCCTCACGAGAATCTCAGAGTAGTAAGTATCTCTGGTGCTTCCCTGCAGATGACCCGGCAGCGTCGACTCGCGATGCTCACAGTGGGAACTGAAGGGGACGTAGCCACAAGTAACGCCACCGTGCACACGACACAATTCTGTTTCAAGAAAAAGCTGCTTCAGGCCATGAGACAGCCCAGAACCAAAGGGCATCAAGTGAAAGCTCGGCTCTGTCAAGCCGGGTAAATGCATGTCTGCATAATACCAGAGGTGTTTTTCCTTTAATGCACTGTCACTGGAGGGAGATGGACAGAAGCGAACAGAACATCGTTTCTCACTAGCTGGAGAAGAAATTTGCTCTTCATTTCTGTATCGCAATATGTCATTTGGGAATTACAGCCCTTCTGTTGGTTTTCTCTGTCTGTGAGCACCAGATTTACCATTTCATTTTTCGTGTGGTTTGGTTTTTTTTTAAAGAAATGCCTGCCCATGCTTTTAATCAAGTGTGAGGAACAAAATTCAGCTGGTATAAACTTCCGTATGAAGCTAACAGTAGAGCCACATGAAACATGGAACTTTAGATTTATATTAGCTAAGACATATATATAACAAGTTCTTGAAAGAGCAGGCAGTGAAGAAAGGCAGACATCACATATCTCCAAATAACAGTCATACCTCTTAACACTTGTGAATCTCTAGAGGGGTGTAAGATTCAAATGCAAAATGCCTACAAGCTCAGCTTGGAAACCTTATCAAGTCACCATAAAATATATATTTTTCATTTTCCTGGTTGAGGCTTTCACTTCCATTTCTTACCATCTCCATCTCAACACCTCTGTTTACCACCACAACTAGTCACAAGAGGGTTTCTTATTTGCAACTTAGAGGCACCAAGGTTGCTTCAGATAAATAATTTGGTCCTGAAAACTGCAAAGCTGGAAACATGAAAGTGCGCAGAAGGACTAATCCACCCTGTCAAATCGGAGCTCAGATATTACTGATGTGCAAAGCTAGCACCTCTCACAGGATGTTAACAGCAAGTTACAAGTCAAAGAAAGAAGAAACTGCATCAAAAGCCCAGACGTTCTTTCCAGAAAAAAATGTTACCATGATGGGTTTCATTTAGAGCCAAAAATAACTAAGTTAACCTTTGAATGCTTGTTTCCTTCGTATCTTCCCTTTCGCTTCAGTGCCTTCAGTAAGTGCTTACAAGCAAAACAGGGTGAAATGGTTTTGGGTGTCACGGATAAGAAACTCAGCTATCAAACATTGCAAGCAGATAAATTCTGGACATGTATTCTGCTGTGTTGTCATTAGCAGATGGATGTTGTCAGCAACAGCTGTAGATGAACTGTGGTGATTTTTAACCTGTAGACACCTACTGAACTTACGATAAAGTAATTGGCTCATGAGTCTTTAAGAGTAACGAGCATTTACTACTTGTGTAGCTAATGATACAGACTTACAGCACATGTTCCTATTTCTTAAAGACTAATGTTCATCTGAAGAACTGAACACACCAGAGACATTTTCTGGACTTTAAAGCATGTGGCAAGTGGAAAAACAAACCAAAACCAAAACTGTTTTTTTTTTTTATATATATATTGTTAGCTTTACTTATATCTTAGTTCTAAACCCTAGTGCCACTAAAATTGATAATTTAATGATCAAGATCAACTTCAAGTAATCACTAGACTGAACTGAGCAGCAGTGTTGGAACTATACTGCTACTTCACGCGCCTCAAAAATCTTTCCGTGTCAATACTGACAGATTGCATGAGTTTCTGGCTCTTGCACTAAACGTTGTTCAACTTCTTTATTTGCCTGCATGCCAGAGGTCTGCCAAGGAGGTTGAAAAGTCCCGTTCACTTCTTAATTAATGAGCACCCCATAATAGCTGTCAATATGCTTCATTGCAAAGCAGCAATGACAAAGACACAGGGAAAAGAGCTGCTGCATTTATGTGACGAGGTTCTCAACATCTTTCCTACTATGGGTGCAAGAGTTTTGTTCTGGCCTTTGAAGAAGAAAGAAATGATCTGTTTTCCTTCTCCCAAGACTGAATGCATGCCCTAGGCAGCTTGATGCAAATTGTAATTATTCAAGAGCTAAGAATGTCAGCATTTATGATTAAAAATGAAAGCCAGTTTGATACAGAAGAATGGGTATGGGATTGCTTTGTCCTTCATACTAATTACTACATCATGAATGGGTGATTTTTAGAGAAGTCAAAAACCATGAAGATTTTCTTATGCAAATATTTCCTAACACTCTAGAAATCAATTTCAAGTATCATGAGTAACTTACTGTAGGTGACATGGGTTTTTTTAAGATGTATTCATCTTTGCTCTTCAAGAACCAGAATAAAACATGTTCCTGATCCACATGAACGTATTGAAAAGCTAAAAATTACTTCAGGTACAAAGGAACCCTCTGACTGCTGAACGCACTAGTGCAAAACGGCCTGTGACAAAACTTTGCTGCTTCCCTTCTTTGAGACGGGTGTGGGAGAAGAAAAGACTGTGCTCTGAGGCAACTGTAGGTGCTAATATTAAGCCAACTTTTTGTTCCATAAAATCAAACTCTCAAGGACTATTTTTTTCTTTTTTGAAAATCTGCTAATGCTTTGCCACAATCTATGCTATTCACAGTAGGAGCCACTCAAGCATCAGATCTAGAGTTGGATGTTTTTGTTTTCAGCTTTTAAAGAAATTAAAATCCATCATCAACAAAACAGTCTGTTCCTGTCCCAGCCTCCATGGCTTAATGGATAGTCCCAGCCATTCCCTGTCAGGCAAAATGAGAAGTGTTATGAAATTGTTAATTAAAAAGTGTATTCTTAATTTCAAGCACTATCTAACAGAGCATGGTGTCCCTCTAGGGATACAAAATATCTTAGCGGTGTTCAAAGAAAAGGGGTGAAAGGAAAAGGATGTTACACAGTGAGGAGAAGGAGGCACAGGTTAGTTTAGAGGTTCGTAGCAACTTTTTTCTTAAAAAGGCTGAAACCTGAAGGTAGAGCAAGGAGCAGCAATTCAAATGGGCCTTCACACAGAGCACTTGACAGAGAACTGGCACAGGCTGCCCAGGGAGGTTGTGGAGTCTTCTTCTCCAGAGACATTCAAAACCTGCCGGGACGAGTCCCTGTGTGACCTACTGCAGGTGATCCTGCTCTGGCAGGGGGGTTGAACCAGATGATCTTTTGAGATCCCTTCCAATCCCGAACATTCTGCGTGTCTGTGTGTGTGATTCACACAAGAATTACCCCATTCAGGGTAAGATTTTTTTCTCTGCTAAAAGATCCATTGTGTGGGCAAGTGATGACAGTTAATTACAAACACAGGGAAGCATCATCTCTTAAAAAGCCAACAGAAAAATAAGAAAGCAATGGAGTAGGAGGCAAATCTGTTCAAGGATTCTCCTGTCTAGTGACAACACCGAGGAAATGTTGCTCATTCATATAAACAATCCTGTACTTACAGATCACATGGAAGCAATACTGACTTGTGGGTTTCCTTAGGTTGAATTGTGTCTAATTAAAGAAGATTGCTTCGAATTTGATCCATCTTTTGTCTAAATTTTGAAAGAAACAGCTTTGTTTTCATTTGGTCTCAGTTCACACCAGAAGTGGTATTAATTGACTGTATCCTTGAAGTCCCTTCCTCCTCAGGGCATATAACAGGATAGTGCCTGCTCGAACACACAGACAGGAGTCAAGAGTTTGCTTGAGGTCTCTGAGCTGTTTCCTTGTGGAATCAACACATCCGTGTCCCAGTCGTGATCACTAATGGTGACACCACAAGCATTCAGCTTGGTGGCAGAGCTCTGGTTGACACAAGTCCTAAAGGGCACCATTGGCAAGGACTCATTTGGTCAAGAATCTTTTGCTCTTTGAAAAAGTGGAGCATAGTGCTGCTACATACCAGAATGTACTATCCATCGTTTCAGGGCAAGGGAGCGCAGCTCTTTTGTAGAGCTTGACTAAGAATGTTTCTAATGATTTCAAGCTAGGCATCCTTAGGAGTTAGGAATTTCTTCTTAGAAAAACTGTACTGTTTGAAGCATCTTGTTCAAGCACGAACAACCCTAAAACATATGTACCAATGCAATGTGCATGTGAGGCGTATGAGGAATGTGTGCATGTAAACTGCGTATGTACAAAAAACCTCTTCTGGGCCTGATTTAAAAGGAACTTGTGAAAATGTACTGGCAGTTTTGCCTGTGTAAATTGAGGGGCCTGGACAGGCTGGGTTGATGGGCTGAGGCCAGTTGTCTGACATTCAACCAGGCCAAGTGCCGGGTCCTGCCCTTGGGTCACACCAATCCCTGGCAGCGCTGCAGGCTTGGGGAGCGGCGGCTGGAGAGCTGCAGGACAGAGAGGGACCTGGGGGTGCTGGTGGACATCAGGCTGAACATGAGCCAGCAGTGTGCCCAAGTGGCCAAGAAGGCCAATGGCATCCTGGCCTCGATCAGCAATGGTGTGGCCAGCAGGAGTAGGGAAGTGATGGGTGCCTCTGTGCTCGGCACTGGTGAGGCCACAGCTTGAGTCCTGTGTTCAGTTGTGGATGCCGCAGTATAAGACATTGAGGTGCTAGAGCAGGTCCAGAGAAAAGCAATGAAGCCTGAAGAACACGTCTCATGAGGAGCAGCTGAAGGAGCTGGGATTGTTTAGTCTGGAGAAGAGGAGACTGAGGGGAGACCTCATTGCTCTCTACAACTCCCTGGAAGGAGGTTGTAGTGAGGTAGGTGTTGGTCTCTTGTTCCAAGTAGCTAAAAATAGGACAAGAGGAAATGGGCTCAAGTTGTGTCAGGGGAGGTTTAGGTTGCGTATTAGGTAAAATTTCTGTACTGGAAGAGTGGTGAAGCACTGGAACAGGGTGCCCAGGGAAGTGGTGGAGTCACCATTCCCAGAGGTGTTCAAAAATATGTGGATGTGGCACTTTGATTTAGTGGTCATGACAGTGTTGGGCTGATGGTTGGACTTGATAATCTTAGAGGTCTTTTCCAACCTTAGTGATTCTACGATTCATCTTCACCAGCAGGAAGCGGGCCTAGGAACTGTTTTTTTGGGGGCAGTTAGCTGTGCCAGGCCATAAGGTTTTTACAGTGTTTGCAAGATCTTAGAGCTGCAGTCTGGCGAGGCTGCTCTGTCTGAACTTCTCTTGACCTGCTCACAGATTTGTTTTACTTGGTTTAGCTATGACAGCAATTTCTCTAAATGACCAGTTATCTAGGCATAATCTGTTTTATTTTTGTTATCTTTGTATTCTATAATCATCGTTTTATAAAGACAGCAGTAACAAGCAGTAATTCTATGTAAAATGGGATTTCTAATGACAGTAATGTGATATAGAGAATTATAGGCCCGGTACAACAGCAGAGGCCTTCAGAACTGGAGGCACGGGACAAGAGAGGGAGGAATACAGACATAGGATGGTAAGATTCAGGGCACAAGATATCCTCAAAGGTATAAACAACTCATCAAACGTGAGTTAAAGTAGTGCAGACCTAGAGATGGACAAAACTGGTTTTAAGGGAAACAGAGAACAAAGAAATACTGTTTAAAAAATGTGAAAGGCACCACACATAGTAAATACAGATGTAATGTGGAGCTGCAGATCAGTGAAGAAAGGAAGAAAACAGAAATGTGAAAGCACGTCAGCAAACACATAAATAATGACCACAAGTGAATCCTAAAGTGAAGAAGAAAAACTCAAAATCAACTCCATCTAGACTACTAATCAATCTTGAATTACATCATTAAGATGTCAGTTATACTAACAGTACATTCTTGGCTTTGTACATAAGGCATGTGTCCTATTTGCCCATAAATGAGATTTACAGTGCAACAGTTCCACCAATTCTCTCTCACCACCACAAAATTGCAAACCAATGCCAGTATTTCACAAGCACCAACTTCCCTGTGGATCGTGTTATGCTTTGTGACTCGCTTCTCAGCTCACACCAAAGCATGGTCACCACAACATGTCACCGCCTGACAGACACAGATGAAAAATTCCTTTCCTCAAACTGCAGTGAGTACACAAAGGGCCAAGATACTCCTTTCCATGCTCACTCTGCCTAATGAAAGATGAAGGATGCCTGGATTTTATTATTTCAAGGTGTATTATGGGTCCCATTAGGATTAAAGTTAAGAGCAAATTTTGCGGGTTGAGGGGTTGGAATTTGAGGAAAGCATAGCTCTTTTCACATCACAGTGCTCTCCAGATGCTGAGCGAATCCATTTCCCACACAGTATGTTAAACCACCCTCTGCAACATCATAATTTACTTCATTAATCTGTCTTACAGTCATCTTGTTTTGCCTACCAATCAAGCTAATAACCATGTCATATGAGCTTTGCAGCTGGGACAAATTTGAGGTCTTGGGAACCAGCTGGAGCTGAAAACCAAACACTACAAAAGGTTCCTTAGAGAGTATGCCTCCATTAATTTTGTCCTGGAGTTTAAAAAAAGTTCAAAGGGTGAAGAATTTTCATTTCCTTATAATTTCTCCCAGCCTGCTACAGATGGTTACTATATGAAGTTGCATTCATCCTACGCTCTTGAGGGGAACAGAGAATTGTGCTTTGACCACCAGATATTCTCTGGAATCCCAGTCAGTCATGTAATAGTTCCCCTCAGTCCTTTCTGCCTTGGATCAAAGATGAGAAGCAGGAGCTAACACACCTGCTGAGTAAGGTATAATTGGTTCCAGCAGTACATCTGGACTTCAGAATGAGAGAGATGAAGGTATTTCCCACAACAACATTTTGCTACAATCTTTCTCAGATGCACAAGATGAAAGTCATGGTCCATTTTGAAAGCAGAGTGGAAGACCTGGTGTGGGCAACAGTAAGCATTTATTTTTCTATGGATCTGTTCAACAGTATTTTTGTAGTAGCAACTGATTCACGTAAACCAATGAAATTGCTTTACTGATTTCTACCAGAAGCTTGCCCAGTGTTCAAACAAGATGCTGTAGTAGCTCTAATACATCAATGAGCAGCCACTTGTTGGTTATCTTGGCCTTCTCATCCTCTCTGTCAAAAGCTGTCACACATTTTTTATCTAAATTAGTCTTTATTTCCTAGTGCAGCTGCAGTTATTTGGATAACAGTGCTCTGCTGTGCTGCATTGCATTTCATGTTCATGAAGCTGAGCAATGTGCAATACAAATATGAAATACAGAGACAATTTTCTGAGAAAGGTGAAAACTACTCAGATGATTAATGATCAACTTTAAATACATAAGCAAGATTTCTATCTATATGAATGAGCGTTTTGTATGAGTGCCTGAGAGTAAACACAAAATGAGGCCATTACTAAAGCTAAGCATTGGCAATTTGTTTTACTTACATAAATGCTTCCTTTACCACTTCTTTAAGGCACCACCCTCTTCGCATTAAAGAGCGGTCATGAGGACTTGGCATCCCACTTCTCTTCAGAAGGTCTTTTTGCTTTTCTTCAGAGTTTTTTACTTGCTGGGCTTGACCCAGAAAAAATAGAAACAACCACTCGGCATTATGTTTTACACCGAATCCATAAAAGACCATTAATTTCACTACATCTGAAATAACACTCAGGTTTGAAATTAACATTCGTATATAGATAAGAAAGGATTACCTTGAAAAGTTCATGAACTCTATTAACATCTGAAAATTTCAAATTCCTAACAAAACGTGAAACAAGTAAGTCTAACAGGGAAGTCTTAGTCTTCCCTGGTTCACTCATGCTACTCCACATAGCATGTAGCAACTTTTTATGCAAAATACTCAGCTTATAGTGACCTGACGCAAGGGTACATACCAACATTGTCCAAATTCCACTGTTTTTATACTTGTTAACTTTAATTTATGAAAACATCAACTCAATACTTTCAGAATGTAAGACTAAGATTGCAATAATTACCCTTTGTGTTAGCCTACACAGAAACTCTTGCAGTGCACCAATACAGGACTAAAGTGAATGGGCACGTAATTCGGAGTACAGAAGGCTCATCTCCTTTCCAAGATCCACTGTGGATAATGGCACAACACCGCGTACTCGGAAATCTAGCGTAACATCACAGAAAAAATTCAGCTGGACACAACCTCTAAAGGAAACAGCCTCCTCAAGGCAGGGCTTACTGCGGTCTTGCCCAGTTTTGAAAATCTGCAAGGACGGAGCTGCCACAGCAGTAGACGATCAGCTCCAGCGTCATCCACTCTCATTGTAAAGACTGATGGATTCTCAGGTATAGAATCATTATGGTTGGAAAAGACCTCTACGATCACCTAGTCCAACCATCAACCCGATACTACAACAACCACTAAACTATATTTTCAAGTGCCATGTACCAGGACAGATTTTGCCTTACATTTCACGGTTTATTTAAAGCTTTCAGACTTTGTTCCTAATTACACAATCCTCACCAAAGCTATTCTGGAGCAAGTGGGTAGGACTAGCTACCCAGCTACAAAGAATGAAGCACTATCCTATCAGAACACAATCTATTTATGTGCCACATTTAAAATCAGTTTCCCCCATTACAAAGTGCATTACTATTGCAGTCAGTGGAAACTAGACTGTAGAATGAATTTAATGAAAAATAATTTTACAAAGCACCTGCAGCTCAGGTCCCAGGGCCTCGGTTTGAAAGGAACCTTCCCTTCCCCCTGTCCAGTGCAAGGGTTTCTGCCTGAGCTGCAAATCTGAGGCCAAACACACTGAAGGGTCTGGGTCTGTACCACAACACTTCTCTGCACATCAGCAGCAGGTCTGAGCAATATGCTATAAAGATGACTTTAAATCCTATGTGCCCTGTGTTTCTCTGTAAACACGTGCACTGTGCCCTGAGTATCCCTCCTTTTTTGCAGTAGCCCTGGAATTACACCAATTAAACAGACTGTGTTTGCTTATGCTGGTATCCAGGGCAGCAGAAGTGCATGTTGTAAAAAAGATTTGTTTTCTGTTCAGTTTGCTGCTCTTGCCAGCTCTGCAAAATTCACACAAAACCTCTTTATCACTGTCATTTGCAGTCCTGCTCATGAAGAAGTAACTCCACACAGTTCACCTCAAATTAAGGTTTTCATATTATCAGAATTTGTCTTCGTGTTGAAAGTGTTTTGATTATTTAGTAGAAGCTCAACAGAACCAATATCATGCAGTCAAGCATTAATAAGCACAGCCTTTATCTAAACTAAAATGAAATTTCCTAAAAATTTCCTGGAAAGCTTAAGGACAAGAAGGATACTGCCCATATAACTGATCTTTAAGGGTTGATAAATTTCATCGGATCATAGACCACAGGCAGCCTGCATGAGGAATTTATAAAATCTACTGACTTAGAGCTTATGTTCACGGCTTTAATTTTAAACCAAATTATTCTATTTTTTCCTGATAAACTCTTTGTTTTACGTAGAAATCTTAATATGACAATGTAACATGTATTTAAATAAATGACAGATTTAATTAAGCCAAGACAGATTTATGAACAGAGCAGATCACTCTTTCTAGCTCTCATTATTTGATCAGTCAACTTAATCTCAAATAATAATACTGGCAGCTTCTTACTGCATCTCTTTGATTTTTTTTTTTATTTTTAATCACAAGCCTTTTGTGTTTTATACCCTCTTCTGCTAAGCAAATCATAAATACATTGGAGAGTAATTTTGAATCCTTCCTTACCAATCTTTTCTCTCACTGTTCCCATTTTGCCACTGATTTCCTTCTTCCCGTCTAAAAAAAACCCCTCAACAAAATCCAAAACCCAGCGACAGAAATTTTTGTGCTCACAAATGAACATTTTCCAGAAAGTCTTTCAGAGCAAAATCCAGTAAGTGTTCTTCACCTTACAAGCCCTCTGGCATGGAGCTCACATCGTACATACATGGGGTTCTTTGCTGAGACTAGCCTCCAAGCAATTCAACAGCATTGCCAGCAAAGCTTGAGGACACACCAAGGTCAAAAGAAAGAAAAAAACCTCAATAAACAAAATAGTACCAGTGAGGAGCTCTCTGATAAAAGATTTAACAGTAGACAAGCAATTCTAAAACTTGGACAACAATAAAATACATATGGGTATTATCAGATGCAGTATGCCCTCTGAGAAAAAAATTTGATAGTTGTTTAAAATGAAAAAAATAGTTTAGATGAAGCAGACCATGACATCAGTCATCCAAATCTCTTAATAATATCAGCTTCAACTTAAAAACAACTTGTCTATTTAAACGGAACATTCTAGGGATTAAGCTGATTATTTCTGAAAACACACTGGATGAATTTAAATCTGAATTGTTTGTATATAAACTGGAACTAGATAGGAAGGATAGTTTTGTCTGAGGAAATCTAACTAGTGTTTTGGCACTGGGTAGTCAAAGGACCACAAAAAGTTGAACTCTGTTTCACAAGTGTGATGATAAATATTTCTGCTGTGATTCCAGTGCACACACTTTTTTCTCTCACCTGCTTCTTTGGGACACCTGGACTCTTCGCCTCAGGTGTTTAATACTAATATTTTTATTTCTGGAAGCATTAGAACAGCTTCTGCTTTCTAAATCCACTGTGCTTTAAAAGAAAGGGAGAGGATGAGGAAGATGAAGAAACGAGCACAGAATCTCACAGTGCAGAGATTGATAGCCAAGTTTATTGTTTGGGTGGAGGGGCCCAAGGGCCAGCACTCAGGAATGGAATCATAGGCTGGAAGGGACCTTAGAGATCATTTTAATCCAACCTCCCTGTCATGGGCAGGGACACCTCTCAACTAGATCATGCCACACATGAGGACTGAACAGGAATCGAACCCGCGACCTTCAGTGTTTCAGCACCACACTCAACTGACTGAGCTAAACCGGCCCTCATCAGGTCCTGCGGGGGTGGCCCCACTGGCTGTAGGGGCTTTGGTCCCAGCATTCGTTCCAAGTGGGAGCATCCTGGTCTGTGCATAGGCCAGGGGTGGTGGCATGGTGGCCGCTGCCGAGTGCTGGGGAGGTGCAGGAGGCCTCCGATGGTGTCTGGATGCTGGGGCTGCTGGTTGTAGGAACCATGGGACGGTCCCAGTCCTGTGCCCGGCTGAGGGTGCTGGGGCAGCTGGTCCCAGGTGCCAAGGAGAAGCCCCAATCCTGGCTGGTGCTGCAAAGGGCCAGCCACGGCCCAGGGGCGAGGGAACGTCTCCCACCTGGGGGTCGTCTCCGGGGTGCCCTGAGGTGCGGAAGGATGGCCAATCCTCCACAGGCTCCAGGCAGAGGAGGCAGCCAGTGTTCTGTGCCTCCCCTGCCGGCTGGGGATGGCATGCCCAGCTGCAGGACCTGGGGGAGGAGGAAGGATATGGGTGAGAGGGGAAGTTCTGGGCCTTTCCCCAGTGATGGTGAGGAGGGCAGAGTGGGGAGAGGAGCAACCAACCTGGTGGAGCTGGTGGAGGCAGCTGAACGCTGACACTCAGGTGTTCATCTGGGGCGGCGGCAGCTCTGCCTGCCATAGGGCTTCTGGGCCCAGCGTCACGAGTGGGAGCGTTCTCATGGCTGCACAGGCCCAGGGCCGCTGGCGGGGCTGCCGCTGCCGAGTGCTGGCACAGGGCTGGAGTCCCCGGAGCGCCGCTGGCTGGTGGTACTGGGGCCAGTGGTGGCCGGAGCCGGGCAGGTGTCAAATGGCTCCAGTAGCCCCTGGCTGGGAGTGCGGCTCTCCCGCCTCGCTGCAGGCACATGGGCCCACTCGCAGCATCTGCCAGGACAGTCATACGGCCCCTGGGCCCGGCGCTGCCGGTTCTTGCCATTTCTGCACAAGTCAGCACCCAGAGATGCTGATGACACTGTAGATTTTAACAACGCAGGACGAAAGCAGCTCTCAACTCTTCCTCAGTGGCAGAGTCCATTTAACCACAGTCATCGGCAGCCACGCAGTACAGACTGACTATATCTTCCGGGCATTTAAAATATCAAAAGTCACAAAATTGCCCCAGTGACTAATAACAAAGGCAAGGTTTTTACATGCCCTTTGCAGAGCTGTTAGCAGAAGTTTTTTTTTGTCTCAGATCACCAGAATTATGTAAGTGCCCAGTCTCTACTGGAATCAAGAAGAATTAGGAATCTACCTATTCCTGTGGATTTAGATCTTAGGAATCCAGTGTTAGAATAACGAATTCAGCTGCTTACTTGGCAGTCATCCTTGTATAAAATATCTGACACTAGCAAGGTACAACTTTAGTCTGTATTTGATATAAAGCGGTGGTGTCAGTTCACTTCAGATTTGATTTACAAAGCCACCATGAGAATCTGCTTTAGGAATCATCCCTTCCCCGATTTCCCCCTGAACAGTGGAGTTCAGCAAGGACTTTAAGGAGCCAAGGCCAGAGTACCTCAGCTCAGGAGCATGCAACTCTGACACCCCATATTGCTCAAGCTTGTTGCATTTTTTTTCAGACTCACCAGAAAAAGACAAGCATTTATACAGATATTTTCTAGCAGGCAAGAAAGTAATGGGGCTAATGCCACGGGCTGGTGCAGTATTTTGATCTCAGCATTAGGTCATCTTGCTTGATGCCCGCTACATGCACAGCCAGAGCTAATTGTTAATCTGCTCAGCGCTCTCTCACTAACTCTGCCAGCACCAAGCGTTTTGCATACAAATACTCTATCTGCAGCCTCTTCTTCCATCTCCCATTTCTGTGCACTGAGGTGGAGGACCTGTATTTCAGCATATGCATTTAAAAACGTACATGAACTTCAGGCAGCACTGTACAGGTTGTGCTTCGTGGACTGCACTGCCCACATAGCCCACTGATAGGAATCCATTTTACAGCTATTTTTTCTGAGTTTTTCACACAATCATTGGCATCCTCTGAAATCAGAGGCCAGCTTAAATGTAGTGCCTCTGCTTGCACCTGTAGAAAAAAGTTCTAAGTAGGTGAATTTGTTGCTTGGAGTCTGTTTAGGATAGTCTCAGATGTGATTTTACAGTTTAAAGCTGGCCGGTGATAAAAAGTCTGGAACAAATACCTTCCCTGGCTTTCCTCCTAAAATTCATAAGGGGTGAGCCAATTTTTTTTCTCTGCCAGAAGAATCTGGCAGAGTGACACACCTTCCCTCTTTTTGGTTCCTAACACAAAATAGAATATATTGATGAAGATAATTTCATGAAAACCAGATCCTGAGATGAGACTCTTAACAAGGGACTTGGTTAACAAGCTCTGTCTCCTCTAATATCTGCAGCCATTAAAAGGACTTGTTCCAAAGCACATTATCCCACTTTTGGTGGGATGGATCTCCTTTCCTCATTACCCCAATTCATTCCAGACTTTGCAGAGTTCAGCCCAAGCAACTTAACCTTTTGCATGCCAGCAACTAAAATTTCCTCCAGCGTATTTTGCATTTTATTCACTCTGAGGATCCTAGATTTATACGACTTCCAGATGACCAAACTCCTTTACCACAGTATACATCAGCTGGGTAGTACATCTGGCTCAGTGAGAAAGGCAGAGGAGGCACTTGTTTGGGGAAAGAAATGGAGAAGAAAAGAGCCTCAGCAAAAGATTTCCTGTCTCATTTCTAAAATGAGCAGCTGAAATAAGCGCCATATATATTCATGCTCCCTCCTCTTCCCCTGCTGTTATTTCTCTGCACAGGTTGTTCACCTCCAGTTGCTAAGCAACATGCTTGTCTCACATGCTCTACATCCTTGTGCACAGGAAAAAAAAAGATCCTGCAGGGGCAAAATTCTGCTGACAAGTAGGGAGCATAAACTTTTTCCTCTCCTCCCTCCCTTTTCTCCCATGCTCAATGTCTTTCACACTACATTAAATCTCATCTCACCGTTCTCCACTAGAGCAAGCAGCACAAACCTTGGTTAACCGGAGCATACTCTCAAGATGACTATTATAAAGAAAAGCAGAAGAGAGGAGATCAGTTCATGAACCATATTCTTTTCTGCTGAGAAGTATTGAAATTTCCTCTGAACAAATAGCAAGACTCCCAAGGGACTGTTGCTGTTACAAATGTTTAAATCCTGCACATGCCACAGTAATCTGGGACAGGTTATAGACACAGAGCACTATGCATTCCACAGCAATGTAAAATCCATTTTCTTTACTTTTCTTATTTTCAAAGGCTTTAAAATTTGATCATAAAGCACAAATCCTCCAGGCTGCAATTTATTTCTAATGCAAGGTCTCAGTGCTGCTGGAGCTTTTTTTGCTTCCTGTTATCGACCCACGCAGACTAAGAACATTTTAAAGAAATAATAAAAATAAAATTCACTTAAGCTATTCAGCAACTTTGTAAGTAACATTTTTATGTGCTACACTACTCCTATGCAATCCAGTTATTTGAAGAGGAATCTCACAGGACTACATTGTGAAAGCACATGTTTACAACCATATATGTAGAGATATGTTCGTTAAGAGCAAACCCCATACTCCAGTAGACCAACTGCAATGTTCTGCTTCCCTTTATCAATACTGACTACCACCCTCAAGATCTCCTGCGAACCACCACAGTGTCAAGCCTTCACTAAACACACCATAAAATGCTAGATTGTACTTTAGTTCATACCTTAGCTTACCGTACTGATCCATTCAGCAGAGCTCTTTTCTTTCCCTCACAGACCAACAGTGGTAAATTGATCCCAGTTCAGAGTTAGATTGGAATATGGGTCTGGTTCAGAGCCTCAGTTTAGCATCAGTAAAACAGATGCCGTCCTTTGCTTCCTTACTGTATTAAATAAACAGTGTTCAACACAACGGATATACAGTTGTTAGTGAGTTTGGTACCTCAACAGCAACATTTCCAAGAGGTAATACGTATTTGCCATCCCAAATATCCGTAAAACAGAGTCAAACTTGGTGAGGATTTTCTGCCAAATCAAAAAAAAATTATCCAGAAGACCCACACATTTCATTTCAGAATAAAACCAACTGAGCATACTTCCGAAACAAAGCACTGAAAACAAATATGTCTAATTCAAACTACAGTTTTCTAATTCAACTAAAAGATTTTCAAATGCTCACAGTTGAATGAAACATTTGTTTGGCTCTTAATTACATTCTGAAGAAAGTGTAGAAGACGGTACAGCACAGCAATGGCAGTCAATATACCAACATCCCAGTGGTGTCAAATCCTGGATAGATGTGATACTGCAACAATGAGAGACAACTACTAACAAAGAATTTAAACCAAAGGACATGTCCTACACTCTGAACCCTTCTCTATGGCCTAGCAGGACCATAGTTCACTTTCTATCACCCTTGTCTCTTTCTACAACTAATTGTAAGATCTCTTCATTCCTGAAGTAAGATAAGACCCTCAAAAATTAAGAAGGTATAGGACATCTCTCCAGTGGTCATCGGTGCCATGCATGTGCTATCTGCTATACAAATTGTAAAATGGATTTGCAGTTCATGAGACTTTTAGCTATCACTGTGCTCCAAGAGATTTCAGTCAGCCTACTCATAATCATTCCTCTGTGTCAAGACAGGTTTATAGCTTGTAGCATGGTGGCATCATCGCATCAAAACAGAGTAAATATAACCTTGACTCACAGTATTTTTTTTAAAAATACCTAAATAACAGGAGATAATGTTGTGCCAAAAATGCATGACTGTGACTGAATCATAGGAGACACACCTGACTTGATTTTCTTTGTAATGTGAACAACGAGGAAAACCGAAACAGAAAAAGATTTAGGGTGTTTTTCCCACAGTCGTAGAAGTAATATATTTTGTTTTCAGTTTTAGATAGTGGTCCAGCCTCCAGGCCTAGAAGAATGTTTAGCTATATAGCAGTCATTGTTCTCCAATACAACACTATTCTGCTTCACCTGCTCATTCAGTGAGGGAGTAACATAAATCTTGGCCAAGAGGACAGAAACAGGCATTCAGTTCTGACAGTCTAGTGGTTAAAATTGATGTTTGCAGGAAAAACGTGTTTTCGCAGACAGTCTTTCAAAATAGGAGTGTAATCCATTGTGCATTCTTGCTAGAATGCTGTTTAAAAGCATCAAAAGAGCTCAGTGGAGAACTGATTTAAAGTCTTTAGAGAATTAGTGGGTTTAGATTGAAAGAACTGTGAAATATGAAATGCAGATTTTGAGGAGTCAAAAGTATCTTAAAACTATCACCCATATGAGAAAATTAAAATCTTTCTGAACTATTCTATAAATTCTTTGAGAGACCTGTTCCTTGCACAGACCTCTCTCTAGCAATGAAAAAAACTTTGATGGCAAAACAACTGCTCACTGCTGAATTCCGCAGGGAAAGCCACTTCTGACCTCTACAAGACTTTTCTATAAGTGTACATCTTCTGTAAGAACCATATCAGAAATAAATTAGCCAAAAGGAAACACGCAGGTCTGATGACATCATCCACGTCACAACACAGTCATTTTACATACCAAAGAAGTTAAGCCAGAAGGTGTCTTCTATCCCATATTCCATACCAAAAAGATATGGATGGAAAGTACCTTTACTTACATATGAAATTGCCTTCCCTCTACTTAATTCTGTGTCATAGTCAATTCTAGCCATACCTTGCTTAGCAAAGCATCTGCTGTGTTCAAAAATCCGCAATATTTGATTGAACCCGAGAGTCCTTGAACCCAACAATCAATAGCTGTTGGGCACAACAAGCCTGTAAACCAAAAGGAAACAGAAGAAAACCAGTATCTCCCAGCCTTCCAAACCCAACATCCGCACTGTCACTTCTGTGAACAGCAGCAGAGAACACAGCAGAAAATCTTCTACTCACAGTCCAGTGTAAAGAAAATGAAAAACTATAGGAGGTTTCCAAGCACCTTTTCAGTACATGCACATTTCCCTTGGCCTACAACCAGGCAGTACTGATTCAGGCACAAAGACAATACCGAAAAGAAATCTTTGGAACAGAATTTGGTGACAAATAACACAAGCTCCAAGCATTAATATGTTTTCCTCTCAAGACAGCATTTTAAATTAGAGCTTTCATTGTCCCAATGAGAGATGTCACAGCCCAGTCAAGGCTGGGCAATAGTGGTGTAGTATCTAATGGGCAAGGGCTGCCCTTTCATTCACTGATGACACTTTATTTAATACCAGCTATTAATACATGATGGCATTTTCTATCAAGGGTGTCATAAAAAGGTCAGATTCCATTATCACAACTTGTATATATAAGGACAGGCTCAACCCTTAAGCAACACTAATATCCTACTACTTCCAGCCAGCTCACTCTGCGTATAGCTTCATTCTGCCAAGAACTGCGTCCAGGCAGACTGATGTACCCAACCTCAAACCAACTGCAAGATGGAGGCATCAGGAGCACCCAGCCACCAGGCGTCAGTCACCAATGACATTATTTTGACAGCCTTTTCTTCTTTCTTTAATCGCTTTTTTCTGTAAATAAACATTTGCAACTACAGCACATTTCATATTTCCAGAGCAGGTCCAGATAATCTACGTATCAAGGTCAGGCAAACTGTTCCTTTGGACTGCTAGTCATAATAGGTTCTCCTTAGGTAAAGTATTGTTGAAGGCTCTTCACTTTGTTTTTTAGATTGATCTAAAATGGTTTAGATGACTAATTCCCAGCCTAAAGGCTGGGCGCTCTGTGTTTTTTTCTTCTTCTTGTTCACTATGAGTTGTTCTATTTATTATGAGTTGTACCTATTTAAAATCACACTGTATAAGTCTTGTTCCCTTATTGGACTGCTGCTTTTCAAACAGCAACTTGAAATACTCAAAAACGGTTAAAATTGTTTCTTAGTAATATTATTGACACTAAGTTTAACAAAACATAACTGAACACTAGTACCAAGTACATCTTAATATGCACATCAGAGAACTGTAGAACAGAAATTCAACTCAACCTTTTCATGCACATAAATATCCACCAAGTTTTTTTGGGTTTTCTTGGTTGATTTTTTTTTAATTTGTCAATAAGTATCATGAATATCTCTTTTGACACTCCTGTGAGCTCCACAGTAGTTTTTTCTCAGCTTATCCCCATTCATTGATGTGGTCCTGCTGAGAGAAGACAATTTGTACATACAATGGATTAAATAACAAAGCAAATAAGTTGTGGGGGTTTTTAACATTTAGAGAGCAACTGGAAAACCAAGAGCTCCCTTAATCAAAACAAAGCACTTGAATGTTGATTTGCACTAATTTACAATTTGCTTCACACATTTCTGTTGGTAAAATGTGTTGGTGCTGCAGAGCTGCTGACACTGATCATAATTTATGGAAAAGTTCCCCACCTAGCCCAGCTAGCCATATCTATTTCCCAAAGGGGTTACTACAAAGCTTGATCTCCCCCTTGAACTCAGACCTCGGAGTAGGTGTCCAAAAAGGCCACGTAGGAAGCAGCAGTGAGTTTAATCATGCTAGATTCCCCTCTTTAGGAGTAGTAATAAATTGGGTTAGGCTAGGCTCACATCATCTCTGACATTTCAGTGCAAAAACCAGGATCCAGACATTACTGCTCCCACTGTTCTTGAGAGCGACACCCAGGAATATTATCCTCCCTGTCCTGCATGGGAAAAAGGGAAGTTCCCACTCAGTGCTTCCCAAAGCAGCTTCATTTTTATCACTGCTGAATCCCTTGCAGAAATAGTTGAGGACCACTACCTTTTAAAAAACTAAACCAAACCAATAACAAACAAGCTTTAAGTATACCAATTACTTAGAAAGACTGAATAGCAAGGCTGTTCCATACATTGCCAAGTTCACCAAGTAGCTAACATATTTAAGAGTTGAAAAAGCAACCCACTCTAAGGGATTGTTTCTTATGACACAGTGGCACTACGGAACTGAAACAGCACGCTGAGGCTAGGCATTCTCTAGGAGACTAAAATTCACAGGCAGAGGGGTTTTTTTTGTCTAAATATGGCCTGGTTTGAACCCTTCAAGGCAGCAAGAGAAGGGCTCTGCAGGTCCACACCAGCTCAACTAGACATAAAGAAAGTGGCATGTGCCACTTTGAAGGGAGTCTCTGGGAGATGGGCTGGGAATTCAGCAAACTGCAAGAAGCAGCGTGGCAGCTTCAGGAAAGGGAGACTTGACAGCACCTCATTTCTTCTGACCTGTTTGTTCTACCCTCCTCTCTCAATGACACTTATCCTGGCACCGAAAGGGAAAAAACCAGAAGCAAACAAACTGCCTACTCTACTCTAAAAAGACGTTACATTGGTAAGATGGCAGCTGCACCAACAGGTGAAAATGAGCTCTATTTGCTACATTAAAGCTCTAATTTAATTTGGCAGAAAATTGCTTGCACATCAAGCAAATGTGACACGAGCATTTTCCCTTGTGTTTGGCCACGTCCAGAAACTACAGCCACAGCTGTTTTGTTTGCCATACACTGCTCTAATGCAGCATCAGTGAAAAATAAAACACGTTTTCCATTGCTACACTAGTTTCCCCTTAAGACTTATTTGATCTTTTACTCCATTCAGGCTCAGTCTTCCCTGGTAATAACAATAATCCTGATCAGCGTCTTCACTACAAAATCTGAGATTGCTGCATGATCTTCTCCTACAACACAAACTCTATGTTCTTTATAGTCTCAACTACTTTACGCAGTGCTCATCTGCAAAGGCTTGAATTTGCATGGCCTGTGAGTATAGCACATTGTGAAAGGCTGCTCCTGACCTCAGCTCATGTTTAAGAAATGATTTTCAAAGTGAGGGCTCACAAAGAACTCTTGCAGCTTCTCAGGTTTCAGCAAAATCTTTGATACCTGACGAAGTCTGACACTGATGTGTATACATGACATTTAAACTGACTGCTGTCCCCAAAATGACATGTCATATACAAGCTGTAGTGAGATGGTTTTAAAAACTAGGACAGATTTACTCATAAGTATTGATTTTATATGTATTCATATTTAAAATAAATGTATTTTAAATATCAACCCTCATCTGGATTCTTCTGGTTTGTGTGTTACCTTGTCTTTGAACTCTCTTCTGTACTGCTCTTGCTTAGCTCAGTGCTGCAAGTTGACCTTTTATTGCAATGAGAAACAAAGCCTTGGGCAAGGGAAGTACAAAATAAATGGACCAAAGTAAAATCTGATGGATTGCTCAAGTTATAACATCAAACTGCTAATGCAAATGTTATTCCTCATAAATCACTTTACTTCCCTAAACTTTCTCCATGTAAAAGTAGCCTTTACATGCCATAGCATTACATTCACTGACAATTTAAACATTATAAAATATAATTCTAACCTGGCTCTTCTAAGGGATGATATAATTCCTTCAGAGAAACTCTGAAAGTGTTAAATTCTCTTCTTCATCAAATAGATGCTATGTCCTCCTTCCACGACCCTAGAGAAACAACCTAGAGCTACATGCTGTGCGTGCACGAAGTTGAGCAACAAAGCAGCCACTCTGAAGTGGGTACTGTCGAATGCTCCTAACTGGGCATTTCCTCTCAAAAAAAACTACCAAAAAAAAGATCAAGTGATTTTACCAGGGAATCGTTTCTGAACCAGTGAATAAAAGCAATTCTGGTTGCAAATTTCTATCAACATTGCCTCTCAGGAATTACACAAGTATTGTGCCAGACAACATCGATCAGACCGTTTAGGTATTGCCTCATTCTTTTGAGATGTCGTTTCACAAAGCTGGTGGGACGGGTCCAATCTGGCAGAAGCGTGTGTAGAGAAGACTGCATGACAACACCCAAACAGGACATTCCATTCTCTCATATGCTGATCCTAACGCTATGGGGAGCAAGGGCAAAGCCTGCTGATGCAGCAGCCAACTCATTCTCCAATTCAACAAAACCACAAGTGAACAAAGAAGCGACACAGTCTTCACTATGTGGAGGCAATAAGTTAGACGCCATCTTTCATACTTTGCTAAATTGTGGGAAGAGAGGGCAGGAAGTATGTCACTGTTATGCAGAGCGTACTAAGTAATTCCCTGCAGGCAATTCAGCAAACTTTAAGCACGTTTCAGGAGCTTCACCTAGGTCAGATGCTGAAAAAGCAATTTTCATTATGCAAAAAAAAAAAAAAAAAGAGTATCACAGGAGTTCTACGAACAGAAATCTCCAGAAAGTTTAATTCTCTAGAGGACTGTGCTCAATTTACTTTGCAGTATTTAAAAGAAACGAATTTTGAATCTCCTTACAGATCACAAAGGCTCCGTCTGTAGAGGGCAGAGTTTCTCAACTGGGAACCTTTGAGTTCAAGAAGCAACTCTGTAACAGATCCAGCATTGCAAGACCGGTTCTTCTCTATCTCAGGAGAGACACTTAATTAAATCCACTCCATGTGTGTAAAAGAATTTCATCACTAGTACCACCGATTGCTCAGTGCTACGCACACTGATCCTGCCTCAAAGACTTTTGCTATTTGAATGTGAAACAGCAGTTCTCCTCTAATACCACATGGAATTTTGCCCTCAGAGGCCACACTGTTGTTCTGAATAGTTTTGGTTGATTTGTCTTGCTGTCATAACACAAAAAAGTTTGGGAGCTGGTGTAAGCAGCTCATAGTAGAGTTCTTCCTGGCTGCATGACTACGGGAAAACAGGCGTTCTCCTTTCAGGGCCGCTGGAGTTAGTCACAATTTGTACTGAGTGCCAACCCACCCCCCAGCCATTGCTCTCTCACCTGCCTGGAGAGGTTGTTTCAGGCATCACTGGGTGACATCAACTTCTGCGCAGCCATAATACCAGCTCTTGGACTTACTACACCACACCCTGATAGCTATGATAATCTTCATTTACACTCAGGAGCAGTGGAATGGTTTATGAATTCCAGAAGGTAATTGCAGCATCGTAATTGTCTTTCATCTAAATTTACTCCAAACAATGAAGACACTAATGGTCTCATTAACCTAATCTTTCCTTAATGCCTATATTATGTTTTTGGCAGACCATGCTTACCCAACTGACTCGTCTTTCTATTATACACAGACAGCTTCTTGTCTGCCAACATGTTATCAGTTCTTGGTGTGAATACTGAGAAGAAGGGAATCTACTGTTGAACCATGGGGATAATAAGTTCTAATTACGTGGTTGAAAACCCCTAGTAAGTTGGTGAGTTGAAATAAGACAAAAATTTGACCCATTTTTTTCTGGGTTACTAGTCAAACAAAGTTCCCTAATTATATTTTAATCAGTGTGTCTCTCTATATACATACGGGCCATTCGCATTAAACTATGCTCACAGGTAGGAATAGATCAGCATACTCATTCCAGAGTTTTAAGGGATTGAATTGACACAGCAAACAAGCAAAAGACAGAAAATGGCCTGGAAGTCAGTTTTGGGAAATAACTACCTAACGGAATGCTCATTTACAGGTACAGATCAACAGAGTTTGAAATAACTAATTTACAGAAACTTTGAACTATTAGCTGATGCCAGAGTTGGTAGTTCAGGTAAAAAAAACCCCCAAACTCATTATCAGGTGATGCACAGTCAGTAAGTTTTCTTTGATGCTGGAAAACCAAAGCACGAAGCCCACCAGTAATTAAATAAATAATGATTTGGGTTGTTTTATATACAGCAACTACTCAAAATCAGAGTGATAACATGCAATGTTCATTTTGTACATCTAAAGCCTTCTTTAAGACTGGAATAAAGAAGAAATCTTCAAAATGAAATGCAAATTGAGATTGCTTACTGAACCTCCTAACACCTAAAACAATCGACTCTCTTCTTACAAAACAAAACTCTTGTTTTCTTACTAAACAGACGGTAAGGAACATGTGATGCAACTACTAAATGAGGGTTGGGGTTATTCATTGGTCTCTGCTAGGTGTTCAGAAAAAAACTAATCAGTTTTCGCAGGAACCACCACAGAAAGTTTATCATGCTTAAAAAGCCAGACAAAAAAAATATAAATGTTATTTATGTTAATTCTTCCAGGATTATTGCATGAAACCTAAAGGGCTGAAGTGTTCTGCAACCTGTCATTTTTTCTGATGTTCAGTCCTAGGCATGCTGTATGAGTTCAGTGAGTTTTTCTTCTTTTAGTGCTATTTAATGGATAGATTCTTTCAATCAACTACTTTTACATGTTCTTCCAACTTCCACATCATTCTAAACATGTCTCAGATTATTTCCATCTTTTTTTTTTTTTGATAGCTTTGGACTCTGACAAGTCCTGGCATATATAATAAATTTATTTCCTGTAATATTGGAAATTTTCCTGAAGCGATTACTTCCAAAGTCATCCAGATGTCTGCCTGTATCTTTGGTGAATTCTTAGCTTATTAAGGTATAAATACATGTGAGCTGCTGTCAAGGAACAGCAAACTTGAGCCTGCCCTTAAACTGCAGATTTTCAATGACCAGAGCCTGTTTAGGTTCTGAGTTGTTTTGCCAGTTGCTTCCAAGTTTCTGCTTCTGCCAAACAGAATTCTGTCAATTGATTGTCTTCCTGTGTTGCTTTACCTTGTAAAGTACTGCTACTGTTGAGGCTTTAGAGCTCTGAATAGATGTTTTTTCCCCATAAGTGATTAGAATTATCATTTTTCAAGTGCTAAACAACAGTGCAGCTTGCTGTATGCTGTTTAAGCTGTGATACTACAAGCTATGTTGTCCTAAAAATCCGTCTCCTCAGCTGAGTCGGGCAAAGTATGGGCTGATGTTCCTACACTTTTCCGCATATGAAGTCAGAGTCAATGCCAAAACGGGAAAGGTGAGAGAATGCACCTGGTGTTTCACACCGATGCCTATGCTATTTATATATATATTTATAAATACAGACTGAATATGTGCTTTAACTGTGAAAGCTGCCCCTTTATGTACAGCCCTGATGAAAACCAATTTTGTTGTCATTCCCCAACTTATCAAAATGCCCCAGAATTAATGGCAGCAGATATTGTCAAAACTCCTTAATCTCTATGAAGTTCATGACAAGATGCCTTTTGCCATTGTCATGGTTTAACCCCAGCTGGGAAGTAAGCGCTACTCAGCCACTCCCTTGCTCCTGGCCCAGTAGGATGGGAGGAAGAGAACTGGAAGGAGAAAAGTGAGAAAACTCATGAGTAAAAACAGTCTAAAAAGTAAAATATACAATTATTAATAAGGAAAATAACAGAGATAAATAAAGCCCACAAAAGAAAAGTGATGCAAATGAAAACAATCGCTCACCACGATCTGTCCAATGCTCAGCCAGTCTCCAGGCAGTGGCGCCCTCACCAATCTTCTTTTAGTGCTGTGCCTGGTGTCACACGGTGTAGAACAAGCCTTCGGGCAGCTGGGGTCAGCTGTCCCGGCTGTGTGTCCTCCCAAATTCTTCTGCACCCCCAGCCTACTTGCTAGGAGGGCAACATGACGAGCAGAAACGGCCTTCACTTTCAAATTCTGTTTAGAGAACATTTCCTGTAGTCCTTCCCCAGTCTCTTTTCCAGTGAAATGTAAACTTTTTCTTCAGTGTTCCGCTTTAACCTTCCCCCCCCTCATGGCAGCCCTTTACAATATATGTAGGCTTTAAGATTTATTTAATTGATGCCTGTAGGTCTGTTCTCAGCATCCTAATTCAGCTCTTTTTCCTCCTTTGGAGGCACAGTGAACTTCATGGCCTTCATGTTCAAAAAGTCTCCAAGCTCCTAATTAGGCATACAACATGAGTAGCTAAGAAGTTCAAAAAAGCCATGAACACTTGGGTCCTGAGCTTCTGAAAATCTACTTATCAGCTTCATGGTAGCTGCTACCAAGTCCTTAGGATTTGCTTTTTAAAAATCTAACCTTTATTTTAGCAGCGAAATACCAATACCATTGGACAGAAGGTCCACTGTGATCTTTCAGGCATTTGTGCAAACGTATGCATTAACTTTAAGAAATCTAGGTAAAGTTTTATTCTATCTACATCCTCTTTTCTGTCATTAGCTTTAAAGACTGAACTTAATGCTCTCTGCTGAAGCAACAGAATTAAAGCTGTGTGCACTAATCACTCCTGGGTAACATGAATTAATGCTTGTCAACAGACAAAGTACAGACCCATTTGGAGAGAGAGAGACCAATAATTAGACTTCAACTAAGAATGCAGAATACGTGAAAGGAGAGAGACATCTGCTTGAAGCAAACATGGAACACAACAATGATAAATCTATGAGAAAGGGATAATTAGAAGAATAAAAAAGAGGATTATATTGCCCTACTAGCTTTTAATATCACCTCAGAAGAATTCACTGTAACCTAAGAACAAATACTATGTTCTACCTGACTGATAAATCCTGGTTTGCTTTGATAAGGAACACATGTCACTGCAGCATCTGTTTCTTGAAAACAATTGCTAAAGTAATAAAGTTACTAAACCGCACAGCATTATTTTTCACTAGCTAAACGAGCTATGGAGTGAGGCAGTAGTACTGATTCAGTGCTCACTTTTATGTAACAGAGAAGAAAACCACTGTGAATATACTAATACTGCACATAAATATATACAGCTTGGTTCCAAATGGGAACAAAAAGCAAACTCACAGCTAAAACGAACATTTGTTGTGCAGTATACCACTACCAAAAATGCACGCGGAGTGCTCCCTTGCAAAGTAAGGAGGCTCACCTACCTCTCTGCTGAACCATCTACGGCATGGCAGGTCTACAGTGTACAAAAAAATCCAAACCAGCGGGATTTCAAAATGGATAGTTCTCACAAACAACTGCATTTTGCAGTATTTATGGATGAAAAATTCAACTGATGTTGCTCCTGTGAGGTGTAACAAGAGGAGGCTCGAGGCCTGAATGACTTAGCTGAAGAAGTTAGATGAGATTTGGTTAGTGATGACTTCATGCTGATCCTGAGGTATTGCGGTGACACAACAAACAGCCCAACTGACATCCCGTAACACTGATGCATCTTGTCGCAGCACCCCCTATGGAGCTAACAGTACACCAGTGCTTATTAGATTGGGTATCTCTGGAGAAGAAATTGTTGCCTGTCATGTTATCAGTGACAGACAACCAACACTGTATGTGCTGGAAATTAACACAGCAACATGGGGCAGACTAATTAGTAATTCGGGGCCTCAGCTAGCAAAGGGAGGTTGACCTCACTAGAGCCAGAGTCTGCTGTTCTGCAGAGAGGTTCATGTTACCTGACTAGATGAGGGAGACCTCAGACACTGTGGGAAGCAGATCTCAGACAAGCTCCTGGACTTGCCAGTGGTAATTCAAACCTCCCCCCAAAAAATCAGGACAACTGTATTCTGTTTATCAGTCTCCCACCTGCACAGGTTATATTAATCCATTTCCACTTTGTGTTCCCTGTCTTATCAAACAAGAACAATTCCTACCCACTGGTGAATAGTAAAGTTTAATTAACATTTATAAACTACTGACTAATACTCATGTGGAATTAAACAGAGAAAGAGTTAATACTGAAGAGAATATACAATTCAAAACAAAGCTGAATCTAAAATGTAGGGCGTATAGACATGAATCTCATTTTCCGCTTATGCATCGTACAATTTAAAGTACATTTTTAGCCTGCCATTCTTGTAGAGGAGGACGAATACCATGAAGCTTTAAATAAATATGAGTTTTCAAAATAGGTATGTGTGAGACCAGTTGGCACATTACCCAAGAGAGAAAACAGTGGCCTTCTCTACGCTTTCATATCACTTTATTTCTCCATCTTCTGCTTCTGTATCACTTTATTTTCTGTTTATTTTTCCCACACTCCGTATTGGCGTATCTGCTTAACCAGCTCAGAAAGCTTTGCTCAAGTCTGCCACGTTCCAGAGGGCTGGGCCAAATGGGTTCGACTATTTCTAGTGACCTCATGTGAGAAACACGCACAATGACTAACCAGCGTTCCCAGGTTTGGAACATGAACATGTCAGGATAGATACGATATCCAAAATCAAAGGAACTAAATGTGGGATGTAAGTTGCTAACTGTTGCTTAGCAACACCACACTGATGTCACACAAATCATGACCTTAGCATCAGAGTCAACACCGTTCACGCAGATATCTGCAAACAGATCATCTGATATGGCAGAAAACAAAAAAAAAAACCCCACATAACCATTTTATGCCAGCTTGAACATGCACTGCAGATGCTCTAATGCCACTTACGGGCAAAGAGCACATTTGCTTCCTGATAAGCTCTAAGAATGCATATGGTAATTAAAGGAATAATCTTCTTAAATTAATAAATTCTGACCTCGAAGAAAGAAACAACGGCTGGAGTGAAATAATTAGGCCATGACTCAATCAGATTTGCATGGCAGATATTACAGTTCTGTTGAGGAGGAAAATTGGACAAGGTAGACAAAAAAATGTTTACCTCCCTATGCATCAAGCCTACTTTCTCTGTTTCTCATACAACATTTATTTCTCATATTCTATAATTTTACCCTTTAGTTATATTTATGAACATATTAAGTTACAGAGTGCAAATTTTTTTTTCTTTTAAGAGAATTTCATAGCCTGTTTCCTTCATTAAGTAGCTATACTCAAAAACCTTTGAGATACCAAATCAAAACTAAATTTCTCAGTAAGACAAAAAAAAGCATAAATACTTTATGTCATATGTTCTACATATATAGATACACTGTATTTAAAGAAACCCAAAACTTTAAATCACATTAAATCTTGTATTTCTTCCCTTAAACTGAAAAGAACTTATTCAGCTAATGTCAACTTCTTATTTGGTGTGAAAAAGAAAATAGGCCACATTTCATCCTTTACAGCAGAGCTTCAAGTATGGAAAAGACTTGATAAAGTTGTAAAAAAATTACCATTGATGCACCCACCCAACAAGAATGTTCTTCTCATTAGGCTAAAGCAATTCCAGGATCCTGCTGAATAGACCTTAACAAAACAAGCAATGGAAGATTCATGGATTCTCCATCTCTGCATTTTCTAAATCAAACCCCTAACTTTCTTCTCCATATCCTTCAGAGATGCATACCAAAATGTGAACATATGTCTTCTTTCCATCATGCTGGTCTCACTCAACTAAAAAATCCCGTTTTCCTCAGCCCTAAGAAACCAAGCCAAAGTCATTGGCCCACACTAATCCTATGCTTCAGTCTTGCCATCTGCAGCCAAAAAGCTTACAGCAAAAAGAATGGTCTTCCATCCTTGTTTTCACAAGCCCAAATACTTACACAGACATTAGCACACCTGACTATAGAGTTTTACATGGAAGTTAAACTATCCCTTTTGGTCTTGGATTTTTAACTTGTTTTCCAGCCTACATAGATGTTAATGTTAGGATGTTAGGATGTTAATATAAATTCCAGTCCAGTTTGTTTCACTTAACAGCTACTTCTTGCATCTTTTGACTTTACGTCTAAAAAAACCACTGTTACCACTGTGTTTCCTGCCAGATGTGACTGAATGTTATTCTTGAATGATGTAATGAGCACAATGTGTTAATTTGCAAAAGTGAAGCCTCAAGTTTCTTACACCCCTTTAAGTCATCATGATAGTAGATGACTATCTCCAGCAATTTGACTAATTGCTATCACAGAAGCATCTTTAGTATGAAAAGTGCTATGTAGAACAGAAAACCTGTAACTATCATTATTTGTCTCTAATTTGCACATTTCACTGTAACCTATTGCAAAACTCCCTGTTAAGCAATTTATTCTGAAGCTTTTAGGAAAAAAAAAAATCTGATCAAATACAGGGGGGTATCCACAAATGTCTGAATCATGTTCTAAAAAAAAAAAAAAAAAGCACACAACTGGCAATTAGACTGTAAAAAACCTACTGACAAAGGAAAAAAAAAGAGTGTTGCCAATACCAACAGTTTTACAGTAGCTAATGCAGTATCTGGGGGTTTTCAGAAAGTACAGCCTTCTGAAGTTAGGATTCTAATTGAAACAAATCTATCTTGAAACAAAGTTTAGCTTCAGACCAGTGATATCGAGCAGGTTTGAAAATTTGCTGAGCATATCTTGATGGCTTAAACACAGGAATACATTAAACAACGTTATACTTTTAATAAGAATCTCAGGGTTGATTTTCAAGTCATGTTATGAACACTTGAAGTTGGAAGCTCTTAAGCTATTTTTGTATACTGTTCATATGAACGTCAAGAATTATGTATCACTTCTGTCTTGCTCAAAACATGACAGAAGGGAAACCTGAATATGCCCTGAAAAGAACATTTCAAAGACCCGTTTTTTGGTTTTATGGTTAACTACTACACTTTCAGGCAATTAGCTCTTACTAACAGTTCTAGCTCTTCATAAATCTTTGGAAAATGAAGTCCGCTGACAGCGTAATTCCTGGGCCTGGCTTCCTACTGACATCTCCTTTCCGACTCGGCTGCATATCTGAGCTGCTGGCTTAAATGCTGATTTACTGCTCTCTGTTCTGTGGCTCTGCCATATTACTTCATTTCTGCTACCTTCTATGCGACCCTGTGCTTACTGTCATGGAGACCTGATCTTACCTCTGAAGTTCAGCCATACCTTCCTATAACTTCATGAGTTCTCTGATGCTCTGATTGTTTTTCCTCTCCTACCTTTCCCTATTCATTATATCTTCTTACAGCCTTAGATTGTGCATGCAGTCAACCCAGTCTTACTACTTTTTATTATCACATCACTTGAAGGTTTTCTGCTCTCAGAAGTATCCATTGAATATTTAAACAGGTAGAAGCGAGTATCAGTGAGGAATTTATCCAGAAGTACTATTAGCATTACACACACTGCTGCAGCAAGACTGAAAATATGGGCAGACACTTGCCTCGCCAGTCGACTTCTAAATAATGTGAGAACAAACTCTGGAGGATTGTACAGTCTCTGATCAAATTTAAAATAGATTGCTGTGATAAATACTGGAGGCAGTGATGGGACTTTAAATCATCAAACCATCAAAGCAATCTAAAAATATCCAACTGCAGCTTGCAGCCGCTTGATTTCAATTTATAGTTTAAATAATTGAGGGTTCCAGTTATTTCCAGGTTGCATGTTGGATTTCCTGCTTTTTAACCTATGGTAACTCTTGTGACATTTTATACCAGAAGGCAGGAACACGACCCATCTCCCATTTATCTAAAGGCCCAGTAAAAGGGAGTCTTTCAGATGTTTAAATCTATAAAACTCGCGGCATGGGGCAAGGATGAGAGATTCTTCAGAGAATCTGCTAACTGCCTTTTTTTCCTACAATAGTGCAATAGCTCAACTTTGCAGGGAGAAGTGCTAGGCTCTGAAAATACGACATTACGGATTTTTGAGTTCTGCTTAAACAGGTCTGATAGTTCAAAAGGCAAGATAATCAGTGGTCGAAATGCTTGCCTACAACTCTGAACACAGGCTGCTGTCCCATACAGCTCTGCTTTGTCCTAAGACACACCTACAGTTAACAAGCCACAGAAGCAAACAGGCTAGCAATGAATAATGTGTAAGCATGCACATGAATAAAACTAATATTATCAGTTCATAGCCTGTGTCTCTAGCACACTATAATCCTATTGAGAAAAAAGTCTTACCTCATATACAGAAGTTCCACAATTTGTAAACCAGTTTGTCCACTACTTGCTTTTTAAGAGAGAACGGAATTCTTAAAACCGCCTCCCTGTTCAGGGCCAGCACGGTGCTCTTCTTGCTCTCCCCAGGTAGTGTAGAGACGCCACACAGGTATTGCAGAATGCCAGCAAAGAATTTGGATGCAACAGATGGAAAATGATGCATTCTCAAGGCTCTGCATGTTCCATATTGCAAATAATGCATCCTACATGTACTGCTTTTTATTCTTTTTAGCAACAGGGTCTGGTTTTCTGCATTACTTTAATGATTCCCGACAGTGATATCTTCCATGCTAACATGTCCCTTATCTGTCATAATTCGAGAGTAGAACTTGCTCATCTCAGTTACCTGTCCTTGAACAGGAATGGCAGCCACAGCCTCATCAGGAATTCGACTGAAGAAATTAACATCTCTCTTATCAGCACTCTTGACAGCTACTGATAAGCTGTTTTGTTCCCCTTGTTGTTTACCACACAGCTCTTAATTTTGGATTATTTTTCCCCTGCAATATCAAGTACAAGAAAGAACTTCCTTCTGAGCTTTCAGTCATGCCTTTTGGCACCATGCTGGCACGCTTGCATTTTGTCTCTCTAAACACTAGGTGACTACATTAGAAATTACAGGTGAAACTTCATACAAAACATCTTCCTCCCTCCTTGTTACTGGTTTCTCATTCCAATATTTAGATCATTAGGGACCTCCTTTTGTCCTATTCGGGAATCATGAGGCAATTAAAAACTATCTTAACTGGCAACAAAGGAATTACATGCAGTGGAATACATACGCTGGAGAAAAATCACAAGGAAAACAGTTCAAGAACACAGCACCGTTTCATATGGAGAGGTCCCAGTTGATCGGAAGCTCAGAAATGCTGTCTCAGTTGTGAAGAAGGGTAAGAAGGCAGACCCCGGTAATTACAGGCTCATCAGTCTCACTTCTGGGAGTTATTATAAAACACTTGAGAGAATGCAGGGGTGACCTCATGGTTGAGGTGTGATCTCATCGCAGTCTATGCCTTCCTGAGGCAGGGCAGCAGAGTGGGAGGTGCTGATCCCCTCTCTCTCATATGGAATGAAGCTGCATCTGGGGAAGTTCAGATTGGACATTATGAAAAGGTTCTTCAGTGAGAGGGTGGTCAGTGCCTGGAACAGGCTGCCCAGAGAACTGGCCATAGCACCAAGGCTGTCAGAGTTCCCAGAGTGTCTGGATGACACTCTTAAACATATGACTTACTTTTAGGTAGCCCTGCGAAGAGCAGGGAGTTGGGCTTGATGGTCTTTATGGGCCCTTCCAACTTGCGATATTCTGTCATTCTATGACTCATTCCACACAAAAAGCCAAACACTTGGGTAGATCGCAGTTAACTGATTCTGCTGTGCACAGCATTACAAATGCACCTACCCAGGAGGTTCTCCAGTTTGAGCTTTGCCACAACCACTAAATAAACTGCTTGCATCGATGGTTGTCAGAGACCTCAGTTTTGTTTTCAGTATTTTCTGAATTTGTCATTTAAGACAGACTGTCCTATTTAATGTTTCTTGGTGGGATATGGAGCCTTCCTGTCACCCAGGGATTTTCACACTCAGAAGGAAAGAGAAAGTGGCTGAAGAGGGTCTTGAGAATCTTAAGAGCTTTGGACTTATCACTGTTGTTCTTGCTCTTGCAAGTTTTCAAAGTACCTAGACCAAGACGGCCACTTGGTTATTCTATATTCAGCAAAGAGGTTGATATAAGTCCTAGTTAAAATGCTGCAACCCTTTTTTACAGACCCTTAAGTCAGCCCTTTAATATAGATGCTTTTCCACACTTCAGCAATTCTGCAACAACTTCTACCTCTTCCTATTAGGGCAGTACCAAAGGCATCAATTCTCTGTTTCTTCTGAAATACAGCAGAGCATATCTGTTGCAACATTCAAGTCAGAACATTTCCCTAGAGTGGTATACCCATCATTGTCCTATACCTTCCCAATTTATTATCATCATTTCACCAATCTGGTTCTTCCCTTTGTGTGTGTAACTCATACTAATGTAATATGTCACATTGCACAGCCATGGTTTTGTACACTGTGTATCT
Source organism: Trogon surrucura (assembly GCA_020746105.1). Taxonomy (NCBI): domain Eukaryota; kingdom Metazoa; phylum Chordata; class Aves; order Trogoniformes; family Trogonidae; genus Trogon; species Trogon surrucura. The sequence continues at coordinate 15,501,825 of CM036626.1, forward strand.
GCACAAATAAGAAATGTACCAAAAAGGCACTGTATCAGGACACAGCTTCAGGGCCAACACATACGTGTTTCAAATCCACCACTCCGTCAGAGCTTGAAGGAACATCAAGGAGATGTCTCACATTGACAACAATGGACAAGCCATTTTCTAGCGGCTCCTTAAGCCATCCATCATGCGGCTGTTGAGCCATAACTAAATCAAAACTGATCCTACATGATTTTGAGCCCTCTGAATTATTATAATCTCTAACTTGCAAATTGCATATAGGGTAACAAGCGTTGGGACTGGGATTTTCCTTTTTTTAAAGGTGAGGGTGAATGAACACAACCCCAGAGCATCTTTGTAATAGAGGACTTCTAAGTACAAACCTTCAGCTGCACCTGCCTTTATGTATTCTAAAAATACCTTGATTTGATGAGTCATTCCCAAAAGCTTTGCCCCAAGGAAAAACAGTCTTCCAAGAACTTCGAATTCTGACATGAACTCCTAGAAATTACATCTTCAGGAACTTTCCTTCTGGGAGTACTGGTGATGGGTTGATGTTTGCATAAGCAATAGCTAGACAGGAATAGTGAGGAACTTATTTCTTTCTTTCGGCTAGCAAGCACGTTACTTCAGCAAGCAAAAAGACTAAAGTATTTGTCATTTTCTTCTGAGTTTTCTCCCTCATTCCATCTTTCAGTCCTTAAAAACTCAAGTCACCATTTGTGCAATGCTTACATCTATGCAAACATCTTTGCTGATTACTTTAGTTATTAATGTCTAAACAGAGCCCATTAGCTCTACAAAGTGTGGCAGCCTGTCAGTGCTCTGTCAGACAGTGAGATAATGCACTCTGGGAGAAGCTGATTAACGGAGAAGATATACTTGGGTTTTGAGACAGGTAAATCACAGATTGGTTGTTTAGTTTATTGCCTCATGCAAGACACCACAAGACACTCAGACAATTAGAATATGACACGGACGTGCTGAATTATGCCTACTTTTGTAGTGCCTGACAACTATAACACTTCACTAAAGAATGCAACAGTGATTTCTGTAAGAGTTCGTGTGCCTAGTATGGAGTCTGCTGGAACAGATTCAGTTCAGAATCAAGTGCTCACTGTCCAGATTGATTGAAACAGTTATGTGTTGTTCCAAAAGAAATTTCAGACTCTGCAAATATAAAACATATATAATTAACATATACAGTATAGCAAGATTCTTCCAGGCAACTGAAGCATGTATCTCCATCAGAAAAAAAAAGAGAAAAAAAATACATTATCCAGAGGAAGGTTTAAAATATAGCATGCAAGAATGACAATGCTGTCTTGATTCATAACTATTAATTGGAGATGAAAATGAAGAAAAATGCATCTGAAGAACAAAACTAGTTGTAAAACTAATCCTTTCTGATTGTCTTTTTCCTAGTCATTTTTTGGGTGATGTTTCCCCCTCATCTACAGCATGTCTTCCCATTTTTTTAAGAGGACATGAGATGTTAAAAAAACTGTATTTGGCTTACAGAAGATCAAAAGTCGTTATGTATCCTTAAAAGTGTGACACTCATTTGGTTGCAGGGGGGTTGTTTTCAGCTCTATGTTCACAATAGCAGCCTAAGTACCCTGTGATCAAAACCAGTCTGCATCTCGACCTGCAGGGGCTCAAGTGCTGACCTGGAAAAAGGCCAAGTAGTGACTTTCTGCCTGCTTTTGTGAAAAAGACTGTGGTTTCAACCCATTTAAAAATATGCCCTGTTAAAAACAGTCTCCAGAAACAGGATGTACAGTTGTTCCAAATGGAAAGCCAAACAGCTATGTGTCAGAGAAAATGACTCTATGGGGAGAACAAAGTCTCCCTCACAGATAAGGACTCAGCCATACTGGCAGAGCTGCCTAATACCATTTGTGCATCCACTGCGGTGCAGCTAAAGAGAAATGAATGGGCTGGAGAAATATTTTGGAAAAATACAAACAGTTTTTATGGATGGAAGCTGTGCAGTAACTTACCATCAAGTCTTCACAAATGAAAAGAGCAAAGTGAAAATCACATAAAAGTTCCCCTGGTACTTTCTCCAGTGCAAATAACAGTGTGTTGATTTTCAAAGGTATTTCACTGTTCTTTTGCTTTTAAGGGAGTAATCACCCTCACAAGGACAGCTAAAGAAAGCAGAGCTGCACTGAGGAAGCTGCTCAAACCCAGATGCTGCTGCTGTCACTTTTGAGGCATTTTGGATTTGCAGCCGGAAGCAGCAGTGAATGGTAATAAAGGTAGTGATGGTGGAGACCGGAGAGAAAGTCAGAGCAGGGACTCCGAGACAGGACTGCGTCCCAGATACAAAAACAATGGCAAGGCACTACTACGCAGTGAGCAATTTAAGAATCTCTGCCCCTTCAGCAGGTATCTCAGTGGGCCCCAAGGCATCTGGAAAATAAGGTCTTTTTTACCTTAGGGTTCATCTTTCAGGGAGCTTTCTTGTTCTGCTGTTGTACACTAGTACAGAGCATATATAAAATATCCCTGAATTTCAGGTAATACCAGCAAATCCACCCCCAGATACTTACACACTGTCCTACAGGGACTTGGAACACATTTCAAAATTATTATTGGACTAACATTCACCCTTTTGCCTGTTTTTATGTTTTGCATGCCCCAGTTATATTTGCATCAGTAGTTCCCAAAGGATCACACTGTACACAGTGAATATACCTACAGGAACTGTATTTTTCTGGAAAGAAGCCAGGCAGACATCATCCAAAAAGGCAACATTTCATAATTATTATTTAATTGCTACTTTCAGTTCTAGCCCCCTCCAGACTGTAAAAGCAATGCTTATTCAAACAGACAGCAGGCAACTTCTCTAGCCAATTACGGTTCACCAATGGACTTGATTAGCAAGTAGAGATCATCAGATGCTCTTTGTGAAGCATTCATCCCCATAGAAAATGAGCAGACCCATCATAGCTGAAACAGACTCCAAATTCAATCAAGTTATTTGCTGCTGATGGATTCTACAATAGTCTGGTCAAATCCAGAATCCACCTTTGCTTCTGAAGTATGGACTCCAGTAACACTTCATGACATAGATTTGTGAAGTCAAGCACAAGGAAGGAAGAGGAAAATGAAATGCCAACACCCTCATCCCACAACCTCGCAAAGGCACTTTCCAGCACCAAGGTGATCAAAATCAAATCCCCAACAAAGCTGCAGTCTGCCAAAACAGTACCTTAGCCCCAAGGCTCTCAGTGATTACTAGTGAGGCAGTGGAATAGTGTCAACAAGAGAGAAAAGTCTGTTGGCTAAGGTACTTCTGTGGAAGGTAAAGATACGCTGGTTGACATGCTCTCAAACAGAAGTAGGAGCTGAATCCAGGTCTCCCACAGTATGGAAAAGATGAGCCAAGAGTTAGACTAACCCAAAAAAATGGGGAAAAAAAAATAAAGATGGAGAAATACTACTCCATTTTCTAATTATACTGAAATCTATCTTGTTCATTTCCTTTCTATGTTCTTTCTCAGAAGAAGCATGTGAGCTAATATAACTCAAGATTACATCACATATTACAATGACGTAGGTGTAAGAAAATCCTGTTTCTCCCTCCTTTTCATACCTTCCCCTCATGTACTCTGCAACCAAAAAAAATTTCAGGAATCTGGAAGGGAAGATAAGAGACTTACCTCGCCAGACTGAGACACACAGATATGATTCAACTGCAGTTCAAATTTACATTTCCTTGAGGAAATGGTTAGGTGAGTTAACCGATCTTTAAAAACAAGACAAACCCAAGAAAACGTACCCCACAAAACAAAACAAAAAAAAGCCCCAAATAAAAACCCTAGTGAGATAACTCAGTTACTTGCTTTTTAATGTCAAACGTATCCCCTGGAACACAACCTTACAATTATGTGACCAGCACAGAGGGACAGCAATCAAAGTAACAGCCTCCTAACTCAGGCTTTGTTCCCAAGCACCACATTGTGTGGAACAATAGCTGGGAACAGTCAGACACAACGCAATTACTCAAGCAGCGCTGACACCTCTCCTTTCTGCCAAACTGGATACCCCAGAAGTTCATTCCACATGTGATTTACGTGGCACGGAACATGTATCATCACACAAAGACACCCTTCAGCATGCAGCCTTTCGCAACATCTCATTATTCATCCTATTAGCCAGCCATCAGAGATTTTAACCAAGGGTTGCAGAATTCCCAATATATTATCTACTTCCTTACCAAGGGGGCCTACAAATCTGACTATACTGCCAGCTGAAAGATAGGAAGGTCTCCATTCAGCATAAGACAAAGGAAGGAAATGAACTCACTACTGCTCTTGGCATTGACCATGTCATTGTTTGAAAGCCATTATTAGCCACATCACACTGCCCAGTCACAACTGGCGGCCCAAGATTTCCTCCTACCTGAGGTGGAATTTTACCAGTTTCACTGCAAGTGACAATAAAAGTAGAGTGCAACAAATGTTCCTTGTGATAGGCAAGAACCTTGCTGTTCAGACAAACAGATTTAAACATCGCTATCATATTTAAATACAAAGGTACGGGTACTCAGGTAACACATTCTATCAAAGCTCCACTAAGTCCACAAAGTTACGCCCCTTTATCCAAAATACCAACCTTCCCCAAATACTTTCAGGATCAATGCCATCTAAAAAAACATTAGGAGAGGGCAGGAACTGCAGATGGAATCCAGTTTTGATTCAACTTTAGTCTAATCTAAAGCAAAACAGAGCACTTTCAGAAAGAGGATCAGTTCATTAAGTTTTAATGTAAAACTGTTGGAAGCCAGTTACTGGAATATAATTTCCTGCTGCTTTGTTGATCTAGTAAAGTTCAATAATTGGAAATGTTGTAAATCTATTTTGTCTTAACGTTGTTGTGCTATTGGCACAAATGATTCTCTCTAAATAAAGGAATTAATCAAGTAAAATTAAAATCCTTCCCATAAAACAGGAAGATACACCAGATATGTTAACACACTGGTTTACAACACAGAAGACGATTGCCAAGAAAAACATTCCCAAACACATTTTGCTATATAGACATAATTTATTAATTTATTTTATGAAAGACCTGTGTAGTTTAGGACCTGTCTGACCTCCAGTGAGCAGAGACTATATACACTAACCAGTTACATCCAAAAGAACTTGCACATCTGATACCTAATTTATGTTTATCTGGATCCAGTTTCTATCTACTGACTTACACATTTCTTCAGTAAAAAGACATCGTATTATCTCCCCGAGAGCAGTGTAAATTCCTTGCTGTACAGTATTTTGTATCACAGTAAATTACAGGATTAGCACTGAAATCCAGAGGCTGTGGCATTTTTATTCCACCTGCATGCCTCAGGTTAATGCACCCCAGGTGAGCCTGTCTGCTTCTATAGGCAAAGGTGAGTTTGTAAAACGAGGTACACAGATTTTGTCAGGGTCAAAGCCACAAAATTCTTTAGTGGTAGAATGATCTTACATGAAATGTAAATATTTTTGATTTTTGGTGCCTTGCTTAATCATCGCTCTATTATATTTTTTTTAAGTCAGCAAGACAGCATGTGCATGAAGAAAGATGTGGATGTTTGGATATCACAATCAAGCTACCACAGGAAAAAAATAAAACTCTGGAAGAGCAGATCTCCTCCAGGCAATTTTGGAAGCTGAAAGACTATTTGCAATGTCAGTTCTTGAGCACCCAAAGCCTTTCAGTTCAGCATTAATCAAGACATATTTTAATCAAGAAGAAATAAGTGACCAAGAAATAAATCTGAAAATCAGGCAATAGCAGTGGATTTAGAAGTAAAATTATTTCATGAAAGTAAATTATGTTGGGCATCTTCCAGTGTGAACTTGTGGGCTTTAGATTTTTTGTGAGGGTAAATGAACTTATTCTAGGTAAAGTAGCTTAGTAAACATAGACTGTATATTTTTATGATTCTACTTAATGGTCACTTAATTAAAAAGTAAAATGTGTGTTGCATCTAATTAACGTGGATAATCTTTACTATTCTCAAGTTCAGGGTTAAATTTAACTGAAATGTAGATGACAGAATCACCCTGATAATACACCATTTCTAAATTACACTGTGGGCTTACCATGATAACGAACAGGGATGGTTCAGCACCTTTGGGTAGGAGCAGCCAAATTCCTTGAAGGAAAACACGGAATTGGCACTGCTCTCCTGCTCACGTAAAGGTAGTTTTGTACCATACTCTCAAACTCAGAGCAGAAATGTTGCAGAACAAGTCAACGTGAACACTCACCTGTTCATAATAACAGCTCCTTACACGGGAGCCATAAGACGACATGGTCCTTGGCGATCCTGTTTTCAGGAAACTCACAAAATTTACTGAATTTCAGATAGTCTTCGAAACAAGCCAAAAGGTATTGTTCAAAAGTTGCCATCAATACATGCAGCAATGTATAGGAAGAGCTGACAAGTTTCCGCACAGACCCACTATGCTGCAGGGCTAACTTCAGTTGCCTCCAAGCAGCAGCTTTTGAGGAATAGTGGTTCTCTCAACACCAAGACATCACGACAACTACAGTCCTAGGGACTGACGAGCTACTGCGATGAGTGAAATGAGAGCTTGCAGCAAATCATTCAACAAAATTTGAACTGTGGCTTGACCTTAGTATAAAGCAGCAGAGGAAAAAAAGAGGAAAGAAAAGAAAGAATTAATCCTTTTAGGTGCCTCTCAAAGTACTCATTTGTAAAATATGGAATGTGAAAGAAAATAATTATAAAAAACCACAGTGAAATAGGAAAAGAAGAGCACTACTATATGCTGCTATACACTGCAGATCACTTGAAATTTTTTCAACACTTTCTATTTTAAGAAAAAAAAGAAAACAGAAAGAATGCAAGTTTTTAGGGATGAGAGAAAAGGGAGAAACAGAAGTCTAAGCAGCAGAAGGAATATAGATGACAGAAAATAAGTGAGGGGGAGGCACTTATTTTTTCTATTATATTCTCCAGGCGTCCATTTTCAAGCAGTCCACAAGACAGCCAGACATCATCCCTTTTGTTTATAAATGGGAAAACTAAGACAAGCATTACAACAGAGATAAAACCAGAAACCAGCTCTCCTACAGCTCAATCATTTTCACTGTTACTTACAATATAACACACATATAAAATTACAGACATTGCTTCATCAGTAGAATCATCCACACAGCCAGTGCGTATATACATTCTCATATAATCCCTCCCTTCCATAGGTGTCTGGTAAAACTTAGTTTCCTACTACTCAAGGCCTAACACGGCCATACATTAAAAACATATACATATGACGGAATTAGCTCATGTTTATGAGTTCCTTCACGAATTTGGAGATTTGCTCAGACTCACAGATGGCTTCAATTTAACTCTTCCAGTCCTGCCTGAAACAACCTTATAGCCTTTTATGTATTGCCTCATGAATTCTCTTCCCAAAGTTTATAATAATTATGAGAGATGGAAGTACCTTACACAATATTACACACTAATCCATTCAATATGAATAACTTTGTCACGTGGGTGAGCTTACCTGAATATGATTGGTTTACTGGTGTCTTTCAGTAGATGCAAGTACTAAATAACCGTAATTCTCTCAATTTAATTTGATTAAATAAATCAGCCAGATATGCCATTCATCTCTGCTCAGTTTTCAGAAAGATTCTATCAAAGAAAATGATGCAGCAGGAGATATCAACAAGTTAATGACAAGAAATCCCAAAGCATCACTATCTTCTTTTTCTTTACCTCAGTTACAAACACCTCTTTGTTGAACTTCTTTAATGCTTACAGCATTAGGAGAGTTCTGCTCCCAGCCCAAACCATATACTATTGTGTAACAGAGCATTTTGTTATCACTGAGAACAGTGTAGTGGAACAGATAAACTTAAAAGGAGCCACACACTAGTAAAGAGCCTTTGATATTCTGCAGGTTCTCAAATTTTAGTGAGCTCGAAATATTTAATAAAAAAATTCAAAAGAAGAGGAAAACTTACAAAAAAAACACTGTTAACCAATACTCTCCACATTGTTTTAACTGAAGCAATGACGAAATTATTATTTGCATCAGATAATTATACAATGAAGATTGCATGTCATTACAATACACAATGTGGGAGCTACAGAAAGAGTTGGAACAATCTTTGACCAGAGGAACTTGCAGAGGAGTGCTCTCTCATATTTTTAAATATAGTTCTTCACCACAACTGTCATGTATCACTGAGTGGCATATATGAAACTAGATAGAGGATTCCCTCCAGTTGCCTAGTGGAAATAGAAGCGTTAGATCATATTTTTTTAAACATTGCTACAAGTCTTGAGCTTGTCTCAGCTTTCAAGACGAATCCATATGGTTCAGCATTCCTACAACTGCCAAGCAAAACACATTCATCAAATCCATTATAACTTTTCAGCCAAAATACTGCATCAAAATTACTAGAACTTTGGAAAATGAATACTGTCTGTGAAGTTTTATGTTTAATATGCAACAATAAAAACCCTACAGAAGCTTTAATAGTTGCTTACATGTAAAACAAGTTACGCTAAAATATATTAAATATCTTCAACTTACTTAACCGAGAGCAAGGAGGCAGAGCGGGGCTCAGCCACCTCAGACTGAAAATTATGTTGGAACCATTAGCAACCCAGGAGCTGAAATTCATGCTTTTTTTTCCTCCATGAAACTTCCTTTTAAAAGTGTTCAACACCTTTATTTTTCTTTTTTTTTTAATAAGTAAATAAAAATCCCATATGCAACATAGCCACTAGTCTAGTTTTCAAGATATACAAGGCACAAAACTGCTAAAAAAATCAGTAAACAAAAAAATCAAGCAGAAATAATCCAGAAACTCTAGGAGTGCAAGCCTAACATATACAGCAGAGATCTTGTTCATCATATACGGCTGTTAGTGGATGTAGGTAAGTAGACAGAAACCTGTAGACTTCTGTATCTTGCTGTGGAATACACTGGTCCATCTGGATCTGCTCAGGGCTTGATCTCTATGCCAGGCAATATTCTATTGCCCTCACACAAAGGCAAAGTCTTCCCTCAGGCATTTGGAAGAAATAAAGTACCCGGAGTAGAAGGAGCAATTAGATACATCTGTTGAGTGTTTTCCTCTCTCTTTGTGCTAAATGGGAAAATGCTGCTTGCATTTGTAAAGCTGTAACACTTGTACCATTTCAAATGTCTTTTCTTTTGCCAAGTGAACTCTCAAAAATTAGATATTATTGTAGAAAGCACTGCCTAATGAGCCAGTGTCATTTAGAATATTCAGATTTATATTACTACCATCCAGTTTTCAAGCCCTAAAAATGCCATTAATAGGCTTCAGAAATACATGGGATGGTCACAAGGACAATAGACCTGGGTTACAGCTGTTCTTGCAGCTGCCGTAAGCTTCACATGCTCCAGAGATGACAGTGATTGATAGTCAAATTACACCACCAGTACTTTTCTGTGTCAGGCTCATTATTAGACACAAAGCCTTGGTTGCTCTTGGGAATTTGCTTCATTTAGCTATTCCCAAGATGAATCCTTCCATCTCCACAAAATAAGTTCACGTAGTAGAATCTGTTCACAGACATATATAAGAAATAAACACTTCATGTAGTATGAACAGTACAATCAATAATATTTGATAATGAATGAACAAAATATGATGAGTTACAATCACTTTTATAGTTAAAGAATCTATTTTTAGGGTGGCAAAACTTTTCATGAGATGTCTTTTTGCATTGCTTTCACCTTTTGAACGAGATTTTTTATTATGTTCACAGTACACTTAATAGTGGGATTTTTGTAAGAGATTCTTATATTCACATCAACATTTCAAATACCCTTAGTCAATGTTTCTTATTTTACATATAAACAAAACAAAATTCTGTTCCCAAAACACCAAGCAAGATCAAGAGCCAACATAGACTTCAGCCAGGCTGCCCATCAACACGGAGCATTGCCACTAAAGCTGGACAAAGAAATGTAATTTTTTCACAGAATCTTCTCTTCAGATTTTTCTATTTGTATAGCCATAGAGACTGTACTTCTTATTTACAGATCAATAGTTTCGGATTATTTGTAACATTAGTAAATACTCATTATGCAGTTGTGATATAAATACTATGGGAATAGCAAGTAGCGACACCTACAGAGATTTCTTAATTAAATATTTCCATTTTAAGGATTTGATCTGCTCTTCACTGATTTCTTCATTCTATTTTTCTTGACATTAAGTAAATTAAGTCTTTGCTTAGGTAGGCTTCTTTAAAAAGTTTTAGATTTTTTTTCTCTTTGGGAAGAGTTCAGAACAAGTAAATTCTGACCTTTACCCCCCCCCCCCAAAAAAAAAAAAAGGGAAAAAGAAGCAACAGTTTTCCCATTGTGACCAAGTCTTTACAACTATTCAGAGGTAAAGAGTGGAAGTTAGACAGAACCCATGGCACATTTGAATGTTTTTAGTGGCTTTAATGTAAATATATTGTTTTATTGCTCTGGAGCAGAAAACCCATCCTTACTGTGTATGTCCTGAACCGCTGAAAGCTTTCCCTTCTGGCCAATCATGAAGTCTGGTACCTTCACTACCCACACCATCAGTATTTGCCCAGGTTAGAAGCCTGTACTATTGTTTAAACTGGGAAGGCAGATGTTCCCAACTGCTCTGAAAAAAAGATAGTGGGCAGAAAAAAACTGCCAGAAAGAAAAGAAAAAAAAAAAAGATAGCTCTACACCAAGGAGGACCCATATAGGCTGCAGGTAACCTCACCTTCAAAATGGTACTTCATGGCACTGTAGCAGCATCTAAACAAAATAACATTCTGTAAACACTGCAACACTTTGATCCAGACAGGCACAAAAAGAAACAGATTACAACAAATCCAAAGGAGTAACATTCCTCTGATCTCCATTAGTGGACCTACAATTAGAATTTCAGAAGTAGTCTTCTCTTTCTTGCCTTGTAATTGCAGTAATCTTTGAACATTCTGTTGAAATGTTTTCAGAAGTTTCTTTTTGCAGTGTAAGTGCAAGTAAACTTTAAACAGAACTATAATAGGACCTATTTTCTCACCAAGTAAACAAAAAGACCCCTATAAGCCTATGATGTTTTACCAAGTACATCTGAGCTGCAAAGGATACAGATATAGATGTACATGGATCCACATGAAAAAGTTTCTAGATACAGTACCTGTCAATCACTTAAATCACTTCTTAAAAAAAAAGACTAAACACAAATTCAGTGTTTTCATCCTTCATGCTATACTTTCTTTGTTTTTCTTATTTTGTATATTCTCTTCCAGTTCCAAACACCTCTGATTTCAAAAACAAATGTCACCTTCGTGTTATTGCAGGTAGTACACAAAAAATGGTAACACTTGCCCTTGTTTTCCTTTCAGTTCCCTTCTAAGTGTCTAAGTTACTGTGAAACAGCTGGGAGAAAATGAAAATGAAAGCAGCCCCTGGCACGTGTATATCAGATCATGCTCAGCACAGAGTTTTAAGATAATTTAGCTGTCCAAAATATTGAGTCAATATTCTACAGAAAATTGCAGTCTCTTTTTTTTCCCCCGCCAAATTCTACACAACTAACTTGCATGGAAAACAATGAACCATCTAAAGTATACAGAGCGTTTTCTACTATGTATTACCCTTAGCAGCCAGGTAATGCATTGATCTGTTTTATTTAGCCCTTGTTTCATTCCTCTATATTTCCACCACCAGTTGGAACCAATTTTATATGGCACTACCTCCATTGCTGTTTCTGTACTTGTGCTATGACTTCTATCATGTTCACTGCAGATGCCAGCTTAGAGATCACAACCACTCTTGGCAGCTTGCTCTCTTTCCGTGTTTAGATTTAATGACAACAAGTTTTTCCTCTAGTAAAGCAGTCTTCAACACTCCTCTCTGCTCAAGGGAGAAAAGTATGGTTTGTTTGAGTGAAAAAGAAAAAAATACTTCCATTTTAGAGAGACAAACAAGGTCTAAATCTGAACCAAACACTCGATACTGAGTACGTTTCTATCAAACTGGCGGACGTCTCTGCCAGATTACATAAAGTTACATATTACTAAAGGTTCATGTTACCACCAGGACAGAGGAAAACAATGTCAGAAAAACAATTTGCTGAAAGAAGAACCCACAAAAGAGAAAGTCTAACTTGCTGCTGGTGGTGTGTGTTTAGCAAAGCAGCTCTGGATACCTCTTCTTAAGCAAAATACAGCACACAGGAATGCGGAGAAGTGCTCAAGAGACAGAATGCTTGGGAAAGAAAAGATTGCACGTGATGGCTCCAGTACTCTATTCTTGTATCAATTCTTGCTGTGATCGGGGGTCTGTAGAAATGGTACTAGAAGGCAGCAACACCCAAGTGAGCTTTAAATGAGGACATCAGCTTATCAGTGCTCTACTGTATTACAGAACATTGAACGCTGTTGGAACAAAGCCTCAGAAGTCGGTGTGTAAGCTGTTACAAATGTCTTACAGATCTGGCCCTTCTCAAAAGTATGAGCTAAGTGAGAATTCATTCAATGAAACATATTTTTATAGCACATAAACATTAGACAGAAATGTCTGGATGTTGGCCAATTGAAGTAGAGCAAGCTTGGCTTCTTAGAAACAGGATAGGAAGCACAGCATTATAGCAAATACACTCTGCACAGTCAAACACTAGGTAGAGGATGTAGCAACTCAGAGGATCTGCCAACTCTCAAGACTTGAAGGCTTGCAATGATAAATAAAATTGAAATTAACATTAAGTTTGCAAGCAGAAGTCAGGAAGAAGATGCCTTAAGACTCAAAGCATTAAGTCATGAAGAGCAAGCCTAGTGTTTATTTCCAAAGTGTCTTTTGGCCTCCTGGAGAGTTAGACTGGATTTTTATTTATTTTTTGTTAATGCCTGTAAGTGGTAATTTTGTGCATACAAAGGCTTAGATGGTCATTCCAGACAGTTTTGGAAACCCTGTCAAGTTTTACTGTCTGGAGATTTTTGAAAAAGCAATGGCCGTAGAATGATCTTCACAGATCTCTAGCATTTCTTTTTCTCCATAGCAATGACTTTAAAGATTCATAAATTGCAGATTTCTCACATGTACTTATTGCTGTCTAGTCCCACAGTTTTGTAATCTTTATGGCCTTTTCTTTTTTTGTACTCTTAAACTGTCTCCATTCCCACTGAGCTAATTTCCATTCTTCAGCGACTACAGTCACAACCTGAAGTGATCTGTTTTAGGATAGCAGGAAAAAGAAGAAGAAAAAAGAAAATAAAAAAGGCACTTCTTTCTCTTCATTACATTCTAGACTATTTGACAAAAGTAAATGCAGCCAGCAGGAACAGGCAGAGGGGAAATGTCTCATTTGCAACCATCTCTGCAGTAGGCCAGCATGGCTTAGAACCACAGTTCAGAATTTCTGAAACACCACTCCCAAGCTCTCTGTTGCAGCACCTCTCCCAACTCACACTTCTGCCAAAATTCAAAGTTTAGAAACTAATAATTAATTTATTGATTTTGAAATTAATAAAACAATACATTAACCTTGCATGACAAACAACAGCGGTAACCTTGCATGACATTAGAAGTGGTTTAGGATTTAATGCACCTGCCTAATTTGAAGCATAAATATTCACTGTAGCAAAATTCATGCACACTAAAGACCGAATTACTTGTTATAGTGAGAGTCGGGCACGGGAAAGCGGGCACCGAGATTTGTGTTTTCCATATTGTTAAGCTGACAGAGAACTGTCCACAACCAACAGCTACGTAAAGCAACAGAGGTTGAAGTGTACCAAGTATGTTATTTTCATACACGGAGGGAATAATGTATAACCATGTTCAGGAAGACATTACTATTTTTCCCAGGCTTATTAGTTGAACAAAAAGCTGTGAAATATGCTCTGGTTATTATTTAATTGTTGTTTCCCATAGCTGGCTGAATCACTACCTGGATTACAAGGTACAGAGCTGCTTGCAGTCGAACAGAGCAGCCAGAGGCGTTTCAAGTGTCTCTTTTCGGTTTTCACTCTAACACTAGGAAAACACCTCACCAATGTCATCTTCACAATTACAATGTATGTGCTGGTATATAGTTATATTGAACATAATTTATGATATTTTACTTCTTTTTTACATCTTGGTATATTTTAAAACACACACTTCACTGTTAAAAAATATTGCTAAGATTTGAAGTCATAATCTTAAAAGAAGGTGCATATTAAATGAGCTTGGATACAGTGAAAGTTATTAAATTCTTTTAGGCATGAAATGATTCAGATACGTTTTCTACAACCATCTAACATGCCGAAGTCCAGAGCCCAAGAGGCTTCTAAACACTATTAGAATAATAATAATAATAAATAGAGCAAAGAAATTTGGTTTGGTTTTCCTTCTTTTCAGATTCCAGAAAGCCATACACCCAAAGCAATACCTGGATCTCCTCTGACAATAAAAAGAGGGTAACAGCTTCCCATTGAATTGGCTCCTCATGTATGGTTAGGTTTTCTGGTCAAACATTGCCATCCAGTGGCTAGAAGAGCAGTGGTGCAAATGCTGACTAACCAATCATGTCTGCTGTTCCTGGACTCAAAATGACACAGGCAAATTAAGTTAATTTTGTTTCCTATTACTGCATGCACTTCTAATTTTACATAAGACAACAGAATGATTATGCAGATATAAAAGCTTCTGGCTAGAAGCACCTCGTTAAGGCAAATGTTGAGAGTTGAAAGGCATTTTTTTAAAATTTTCCTTGTTTAAGCTCATCTAGTACTTTTCTGGTACTAGTCTGACACTTAAACTAGATTAGAGTCTGTCCCAGTTTACACTCAAAGCTGAAAACACGAAATGAACACCTGACCACTAGAAGCTGACTGAGAAATCCTCCTCAGCTATTCACAAGTCTTCCCAGAAAAGAGTAGCCTCAACCCGATGGCTTGGAAAGCACAACCATTGAAACTTCAGCATATCTGAAACATGGAAAATTATATTTAATTCTGAATTCTCTGCCAAGCAGTTCCCTCTGG
The DNA here is from genome assembly GCA_020746105.1 of Trogon surrucura. Taxonomy (NCBI): domain Eukaryota; kingdom Metazoa; phylum Chordata; class Aves; order Trogoniformes; family Trogonidae; genus Trogon; species Trogon surrucura. Next base: position 15,516,826 of record CM036626.1, read on the forward strand.
GACTTGTCTTTTCCTACTGCTCATGCCCTGAAAACACAAGAGACTACAGGTAAGGTTTGATGGTGTGCTATCATCAGCTCTGGTCATAGAGTCCTTGTGCTTGGTGCTTTTAGCTGCCATCACAGCCACAGGACATGTGGGAATCTACCCACCTTTTGCACCCTGTACCCTGTAGCATTAGATCTCTTTTTTTCTTTTTTTTTATAGATCTTCTGGAGTAGTGACATCCACTGTTTCAGCCCCAAAATTCAAGCTTTATGACTATTTCATTTTTCTTATCATACAGCTCTTGTTTAACAATCTGAATGCCGTTTAGAATCCTTGAAATTATTCATTACATAGTCATTAAAATCATTTTCATTATACAAATAAGTGCTAATCTGGTGCAGACAGAGGGCTTATTTCTTAAAAAAGGATAAGATTAAATTGCCTCCATATGACAATAAATTTACTGAGGCTTTTTACTGCTAAAATAAACAGTGGTTGGTTTTCCTTTGAAGGAAACTATTTTAGAAACAGCTGAGTGAAAGGATAGTAAGAGCTCAGTTTAAGCACTAAGGTGTTTTCCTTTTTCATGAAACCTTTATAAACATTGCACATCCTAGTCCTGTGGGATTTTTGTTTGGTTGTTATTTTAGTTCACCAACAGATTTGTTATAAGTTGAATTGGAATTCCATATGTAGCACATAAGCTCCTGCATTATTAGTAGTCTTCAGCCACAGCATGGAACCCATGTTTGACAGCCATTTATCAAAATCTATGTAGATAGATGATCTCCTGTATTTAGGGTGCCTGTATTTAGAGTGCAACTGCTTAACATGTCTGGCAGCCCAGGACAGTCAACTTATTCCTTCAAAATCTCTAGAGCTCCATGAGTGTCACAAAGTTAGGCAGCTCCTCCAATGTTGAACCGTGCCCTGTGCTGGGCCAGCAGTTGGTTCAAGCTTTGGAACAAGCTACAACTAGATCTGGAAGACCATAGAGTGGGTTTAATCAAGTAGATGAGGTGCCTTAAGAGATGATGTAAAATCACAGAGTCAATGACACATTTAATTTGTTTTTTCACAGTCTCAGATCCACAGTTTCAGATCCACATGAACCGACAGCTTAAAATACTTTTTCTAGAAGGTTTATTGGGGCTTTTTGATGGTGATTTTTATTTTGTTGCTGTTTTGGTGTGGGTTGTTTTGTCAGCAGAGGCTGCTGTTTCCTTTTAGTTCAGAAAATACATGGAACAAGTTGCAGAAACACTAAAATGCAGAGAATCAAGTACTGTGAAAATTGCTTGTTCCAATGAAATCAGGAACACTTAGAAGCTAAGCAAACAAGCAGTTTACTCTAAATCCTACACTCCTCATTCATCCTCAAATATTTTTCACCAAAACCTCATCATTTCTGTTTATTTGATTCAGGTCAAAGAATCTGAAAGTTACAAGTTGAACCTCATTCAACAAATATATACATTTCTGATATATTTATATGCTTTTCTACAATATCTGTTGCTGAGATATTTATGCATCTCAGGAGAATAAGAGTTTTATTTTCTCAGCTCCGTAGCATGGCAAGGATGCTTATGCATTTTTGCAGATGGGGAAGGTCACAAAATACCCCACTTGGCTGGGAAGGATGTCCAGATCTCCAGAGCCTCCTCTGTCAGCACTAACAACAAAGTTACCACTTTCCCTTCATCTTACCTTTAAGGATCTGGAGTATTTTTCAGTGATGTTTAAGTAATGGGTATATTTTTTGTTCTGCTGCAGTGCTTTCATTCTTTGAAAAGAAGTTGTAACAGCCTGACTAATCCAGCTTTAAGAATTGTATTACAGTGTAAATTTTACTGCTACATGAAGTCCCAGTCCAAGGTAGTAGATTACACTGAACCAAGTATTGCACAAACAGAAGTAATACCCAGGTCAACTTAAGAGTATGACAAGGTGAATAATAAATAGAATAAATAAAGGTAAGGCACAGGAAGGAAATGAACAACAAAAAAAAGGCAATGCTTTATATTTTGATTCTACTTTATATCGTGGACAAACACGTATTTGTACACCTTGGTATTGCAGCCTAGGACGCCAAGCTGAAGCTTAAGACTTCAGCTTGCAGGATTCTTACAGCCCAATGGTTTGTCTGAGCCAAAGTCCATTGATGCCAAAAAGAGGTCCTTCCTTTTGTTTTTTGATCAGGGCTAAAACATTGCAGTTTAGAATTCAATCAGCTGTGGTTCAGATTTTGAAAATAGACTGTACTTAGACAAACCAAAACACAGACCTATAACATTTTCATTTAAATATCAGCTAGTCAGTCTAACTTTAGAAATCACTTTGGTCTTGGATAGATTTTTAAGAAGTTAAGACCTCTGCAGCATTATGCTAGAACAGTGTGATGTTCTAACCTGTCCTAACTACCAGAACAAGATGTAATAAAAACATGACGACTGTTTACAGAGCAGAAAACCACAACTTCCCACATTTATCTTTTTCCTTTTATGTGCACTACAGATAGCTTTCAGATAAAGATACTCTTAATGGGCTTTTGGTGCTTTAACATAGTCTTTATCTAAAAAGCCATGAATGTTTACAAGGGGAAAAAACTCTTTAGCTTCCCTATACAAGAACATCCAAGCTAAGTTGGAATCTGCACAACCATACTTTTAAAAGAACTTCCTCCATTACCAAAACTCTCAAAGATACAATGAACTTGACTTTATTTGCTCTTTTCAGCTCTTGACAGATTCATACATCAAAGGACCTTCAGTCTACAAGTAGAGAAGTGAAATGAACCACAGTAAGCTGACAAGAAACAAGAGCGACAGTTGTCAGAATGAGAACTTTCAACTATTTTTTCTTGCTTTCTTTCTAGGATTTATCTGGCTTTTCTATTTTCATTAGACCTTTTACAATGTGCATACTGACAGCAGATTCTCCACATCAGGGGAGGAAACCAGCAAAATAATCATATCCTCCAATCTATAAAATTAGCATCCCGCAGGGAACACCTATTACAGCTTCTGTTGCAGAGGTTACACGTGGCTGCGTTCTGCAGCCTACTCCCAGACATCCACCAAGTCCACTCCCTCTTGAAACAATTAGACTGACTTCACCTGTTCACTAGGTGTATCAATTGCTTCGAATGGAAGAAAATTGGTTTTAACTGCAAGTTTTACAGCAAACACACAGAGCATCTCTAACTAAAATTGAACTGGTACTGGCCCAGGTCTGCAGCAGTGTTCGATGAAGAAAAGTTAAGAGTGTTCCTTTTCACTAGAGTGGCACTGCCGGCCTCTGCAGAGAGGGACAGCAATCCACGGACAAAGCATGGCACAGAAAAGAAGGCTTCCATCGGAATCAACAGTTTTCACAGACTGCTTTCCTCGTCTCAGAATTTACTACCGGGGGAAAAAAAAAAAAAAGCAAAATACACTTCAGAAAACTGTAAATGCTTAGAAAACAAAACCTTAAGAAAAGCCAAAGGTCAAGAGTGTTTCTTATGATCCAAAGATTATACAGAGAGGAAATGGAGTAGTAACTATCATACTGAGCACACAGAAAATGTAGAATGTGCTCGCAAAAATTGAACCAGAAGGCATTTAAAACTGGAGGGGGACAAGGGAGCTGAGGACAGGGAGAAAGAGTTCCCCAAGACTTAGATCATAAACCATGTCCATAAGATACAACTGTAATTTATGGGCATAAGATGAGCATTTCAAAATACTTGGACTGAGCAGCTGCAAATTATCAATACTGTATTTATTACACATAGTCTGTGTCCTACTCCTGGTAACATTCCAGGTGGAATTTGATGGAGCTCTGAGCAACCTGGTCTACTTAAAAATGTTCCTCCTTGCTGCAGGGTGGTTGGACAAGATGACTTCTAAAGGTTCCTTCCAACCCAAACCATTCCATGACTCTATGACATTCAAAACTTGACTGAACAAGAACCTGATCTAACTTCAACGTTAGATCCAAATTTTATATTAGCCCTGTTTTGAGTTAAGGATTGGATTAAATGACCAATCAAGATCCTTTCCAACCTCAATTATTATGAGTTTACAATGTTTATCTTTCGCATTCACCTTGTGAACTCAAGGCCTTAAGTGCTCAGTGGCAGCATTCTTCAGCAGAGCTGTTAAAAGTTAATTACTGTGAAATCTTGTACAGCTTAGAAAGAAATAAAAAACCGAGGGCTTTTTACAGCTTCTCAGAATGAAAAGGAAATGGCTTACTTCATCAGAGTGGTTTAATATTCTATTACACTCAATGAATCATATTTGGATGATCAATGCACTGCATGGTCTCGGTGTAAAAGGCAGAGGCAAATCAGAAGCTGTCAGGAAGAAACCAGAAAACATGGTAGGAACCACTCAGACTCGTGGCACATGAGAAGAAAGCTGAAAGATAATGGAGCAAACATTCAAGTAGATGTTTATGGTAAAATCACTAGAATATGGGAGGTTAGGTGGCAAGATAACTATCAATTAAAGTTTCAAACTTAACACTTCATAGTTTGAAACAGGTGATCTTTGTGATTGGAAAATATGATTATCAATAGAAATATATTATTGGATGAGTAATAACAATATAAAGGATTAATTTCTTCCCATTTTTTTTTCAGACTTTGCCTACACCCATACACATGTCATTATGTAGAGCTATTCTCTGCTTACATTTGGGGGGTTCCTGTTTAGAAGCTCTAAGTTTTCAGAAATAGGTCAAATCAAACAAAATATAAACGCACACCTCAATTAGGTCTCTCTCAGTAAAATCCTCATAGGAAGAAAGATCTGGTTTGTTGTCTGTTGGGTTTTTTTTCTCATAGGCAGTACTATCCAGTACATAAGTTATAACCATGATTGAATGGTTCACTGATGTTATCAAAGGAAAAAGCAAATTCATCTCTCTCCATTAAACAAATTATATTACTAAAATTACTACATTATTACTGTGTTATATTACACAAATATAATCAATACCTTTACAATGAGAACAAAGCCTTACAGTCTCTGTCCCAATTCAGAAAAGACAACGCTTGCTCTTATGTCAGGAATTGCGTTAGTGAAAATCTTTAAGAGATAGTGGTCCCTTCCAACCTCAATCATTCCTTGATTTTGTAATCTTAAAGGAAAATCCACTTCTGTTCTAAAGTAGGTAGAATAATCATATCCTTTGCTTGTCCTTCTTTCCCAAGAGGGATACTACAAATTAGGGTAGAGCATTTCCAGGAAAAAACCAAAACAAACCAACAGTTCCTTATATTCTTACGATAACATGCAATACACATACAAGCAAAAACTGTCTTCTTTGCTCCAATAAAGCAATTTCTGGAGACATTAAACGGAAAATTACCAGCCAGCAGAAGACAATTCAAACGGCCCTTATTTTCTGTACACAGCAGAAGTCCGTCAGTTTTAACCGAAGAATTTGTTTTAGAGTGATTTCTCTAATGCCCTGTTTAGTTACGAGTAACCATGAACACAGGAAAACACAGTCAAACAAGAAAAAGGAGGATATGTAGCTATACCAAAAAAAAGCTCATGATCTCAATTCTATTTTTCCATGAAATATTTCCTAGGAAAATCCAGAAGGAAAATAGAGTTTGTCATTTCAGGAAACCAGCATTTAGGTACCAGCAATTAGCACTAGCTCTTCTTTGTGGTTTTCTACACCATGAGCCAGATTCTTTGATTATTATTCATGCTGAGTAGCATCCAACATCGTGAAAATACTGCTCTTAACTGTAAACACTCACAGCTGAACTAGCTATTTAAAATTCATAGCAGCAGGAACTAGATTCATTATTTCCCATAATGAAAGGCATTTCAGAGGTAATGAACCTTATTATTCCTACTTCCTCTGTTCTTTACCCAGTGGTGGGTGCAGGGGCAGTTCAGATTTCCTGACTGTACCCCACCGTAAGGGGAAGTTTGTCATCCAGCGCAGTATCCACGCTGTAGCAGCTTAGGCTAGGAGGTAAAGCAGATGAAGAAGGGAGCAGCAGCCAGGTGAAAAAGTGCTATGTCCACATACATATACTTTTCCCTCCTAGCTTCCCAGCAATAAGAAACAAATCTGTAATTCCTCATCTCAAACCTGAACTGTGTTAATCAAAGAGAATTTTTTGGAAAAAAAATACCTCTTTTTCTCTCACACTTATTTTTGATACATATTTTCAAATTAGAGACATGCTTTAAATACTCATATATGTATGTATGTATATAAGTATTTCACCACGACTCTACTTTAAAAAAGACAGTATATGGGTGAAAAAACAATTGTCCTTCCTACCTGTGTAACGCTTATGCCTGGATTTAGAAAGTAACAACTTATAAAGCTTGCAAAGAAGTAAGTTAAAACCCGTCCTTTGCAACTTTACAATTTATTATGTGTTTCATTTGTAATGACTGTCATTAGCACAAGCATTAAACATTTAACTTCTTGTCGACAAAAATGACTGGGTAATGTAATTCTGTAAACAAGACATTTTCTAACACGCAGTTTCTCTGTGAATTTGTAGAAATTATTACAACACTGTTCACATTCTCTGCTCCTAACACATTTTCTGCTTCCATCTGAACTGTCTCATCAAACCTTCATAGCAAGTTTTTGCAGGCATCTAATAACTAATTTGAGGTATAGAGTGCACCAAAAGATGAACCTTACCAGTCCTCTAGCTCAGCAATGTTGTGTAAAGCAAACACGGCCAATTTTCTTGACCCCACTTGCTTTTTCTTACCTCCCCCATCTACAGACCCCTGCTTTTTTTTCCCTTTCCTTTGCATTCCTCTTCCTTTGTTGTAGAGACCATTGTCCTGAAGGCTCTACTAAAGGTCCCTCTCTCGAACATTCCTTCACCTCTGCACATAGCACTTCTCCACAGCCACAACATGCCCTACAATTTAATCCTCTGTGGGGATGCAGTTCAATTTTTGTTAATCCCTTACTGGCAAAAGCAGCACATAACTGCAACGTTTTATGATCCAACCACCCTCTAGCCAATCTCATTTTCCTAGGAATTCTGATGTTTTAAAAACCAAAGTGGTTGCTACCCAGTTAGCTGAAAGTGAAACACCGAACAATTAGCAGCATGCTGGCACAGAGTGCTTCCTCATTGCTGCTGCCAGGGCTCTTCTACAGGCCTATTGTCTCATAAGGCAGCTTACAGGCCTTTGGGATCCTGCTGATAAGGAGAAACACTTAACAGGTTCCTAATTTCTAGCACTGCAAAACACCGACACTTGAACTTCTCCTGCTCGAAGTACAAAAGGGCCACAAACGGCTACCACGTCCTCTGTGCAGGCACCCTGTGTGCCCACCCCCCAAAACCACCACCACACTCCAACCTTCACAATCTTCTGGAGTACCCTTCTAAAAAAAGAGAGGCCAGCTTTAGAGAAAATATATCCATTTTACTGTCAAATCACTATTCGTTACTATGTCGATTACTCTGAAAAATTAGCCCTCTTTTTCCTTTTGCCATTTATAACTCTCCCCCAACCAAATTCACTTTTGTACTGAAATACAGAATATTCTGTAAGTTTCCTTGTATTATTTATATTTTTTCTTTCTAGAGTAGCATTTGTTCTTCAGAGCCACAGACCACCAGTTTATGAAAAAGAAACCAACATTTGAGATAGTTTTTTCCTTGTGTATTTTTTCTTTTAGGTTTCATTTACGTTTTAAACAACTATACACCCATGCTTACAGTGAACACAGTGTCAGCTACGCAACATGACGTGTCAGCTTCAGCATGATGTCCTGACAGAGCCCTCAATCTAATCAGCAGGATGGGGTAAACGAGCACTGTGGAAGCCATGAATACAAGGATACAGAAGAATACATGTCTAGATACTTATGTAAGTGAACTGAAGACATAGTCAGCAGCCCCCAAAGAAGCTCGTGTGCAATTCTGTTCTACCATTCGCATTAAAAACCATTTATACTGAAGTGCGGGAGAATTTGAGAAAGAGGCAATCAGCAAGATACTACAGGAATCACTCTGGGAACAAATCAAAGTTAATCTTACTGTCTGTGAGAAGTCAGCTGTATTTACACAAGCAGGATGCAAAACAAATACCCTAAATAAACTGGTAGTTCTAAACTTTTACATGTCAGAGGCCAAATACACACTATACCCTAGCTGCAACATACTACAAATTTGCTAAAAGACAAGTTCCTTATACATCTTGATAGTTATCTAATATAAACCACTCTCACAAGACATGGAAAATGAAACAAAAAGAGCTTTCTAAGATGTTCTCAAGAGAACACAGATCTTTCTGACTATGGATAGCCTCATGGATAATCATCAAGCAACCCTGTAACAAGCAATGTGTGAGAAAATTCTGAGGGTCTTTGAACATCAGAGGTCAGGGAATCTTATTTCAAAGCTATTTTGTTTGGACATTCTACAACTGCAAAGCAAAAAGTGCATCTTAGAACACACATTCAATGCAGATGCCAGAAAGCCCACAGTATGTACCACAGTGAGCAACAAACCACCGAGGAGCTCAGAGACTTTAACACATGCTCTGTGCCTTTATTCAAGTAGGTTTCACTGGGCTACTTAGCTCATGTCAGATTGCCACACTGCTTGTTCTCTCATTTTAGGATACACCACTACAAATACCTCAGTATTTGGTAACCAGCCTAATATGTACATGCAATAGCTCACAAGAAATACCTAAAATTTAAGAAAACTTTAAAGCCTTCAGAAAAATTGCTGGGCTTTTCATCAAAGAGCTACAGTTTCATACTTGTAAAATAGCACTTCACAAAAGTGGGAAAGAAGTCACACACTGAGCAGAAAGGAAGCTTTTGGCTGACAGCCAGACAGGTTAATGCATGCAAAGGCACAAGTTAATACCTGCACGTGCTATGGAAGGCCTTGCAGCTGCCTCATTTGCTGACGTGTTTTCTGAAGCTAGGTTTGCAAATTTAATTCCATCAAGTTTATGTGAATAGTGACTGCTCACACAATCAACAGCCTGACAGATATGGATATTAATGAAGAGAGAAAAAAAAATGTGGACTTCAACTACTGAATCCTGATGATACCACGGAAACCACACAAAGATACTCGGGTGACTAAAAGAAAGATAGTTTTTTAAAAGATTTTGCCAAGTTTCAAGGCAAGTCAAGAACTCCAGTGCCATGTAGTAATTTACAGGATTTTAACTACAAAAAGACACCTCTAGTAACATGTGGTCTAATGCTATGTTAATACACAACACAGGTTCTGATATATCTTCAGTTCTCTAAACTCTACTAGCTAAAGCAATATAAGCCAATCTTCTCTTTCTGAAGTCAAGTACACTGCATCTAATGCACATACAGAAAAGCCATAAAATCTGAGCAACAAGGAGTCTAAATGTTCCCTCTCCCAGCAGCGCACATCTGCTTTCGAGCAGAAGAGGCAGAGCTTTCAATATTCAAAGTCATGGTACTTGTTACTACTTGTTAAAGCAGCCCTACCTCAGCTGAGTACCTGCCAACATAAAGATACAGACAAGGCATGCAGGGCTGGGAGTAACTGGGCAATTGCGTTACATTAAAACACAATACATAGTCCATAGTTGTTCTCCAGACAGAACCATATACCACAAGCAACTGTGTGACTGCAGAACTGTGCCACACAAGGACAGAACATACTCCCAGATCACTGAAGTAGGAGAGCAATTTTGTTCTACTCATGCATTCATACAGTTCTTAGTTGTCTTGTGCTCAGGACAGTGATATCTCACAAGCCACTTAACAAAAATATATTTGCCCCAGCCCCAGTCACTGACAAATCAAACCCAAGAGCAAGCCAACATCTTTTGCATTTGTCTCTCTGCTTAGAGACTCTCTGTGTGGAGATGACAATACCAACTCACTATCCATAGCTGCCCTGGCCAAAATCAAATCTTTTCATGGTATCAGAAGGGTGAAAGCAGGACGCATGTCGTCATACAAGATTAGAGAGATGCTGTTTATGTTTTATCTTCCAACTGCAATGAGAATATGAGTTTGTATCTGCTGTCTCAGATTATCAGAAAGCTGTAATTTTACTTTGTTCTTTCATCCCTCTTTCTTGTTTTCTTTACGCTTCAAATAGGGCACATGTGTCACTTTCTGGTAACCAACAGTTATAATAATGTGTAAACTAACTCTAAAAGTTTAATGAATCATCAAACATTAATCAATACAAATACATTACTATATTTCCTATTTCTTGATGCTTCCTGGAGTTTTCATTTTCTCTGCTTCCAAAACCACATTTTCTTCCTTTCATTTCTCTCTGTGTTCCTACCATTTTCTCTTCCTGCCTCTAATTTCTGCACTGGCATTACAGCAAGGGAAATGGAAAAGGAATAGAATCAGGTCCATTAAAAAAGGAGAAAGCTGCTTCTTTGCCATAACTCATAAACAATCATCTTCCTTTTATTTATTTTCAGGGTTTTTTTTTCAGTACTGAAAGATAAATCCCAGCATCACTGAAAGTTATAGTCAGTCCTCCTCCTTCAGGGATGCTTACATTACATATATCCTTTGTTTGGAGAGAGCAAGTAGGGAAAAAAGTTTTTTAAAAAACAAGTAGAACTCATTCTATTTTTTCATCTTTGAAACTGATCCACAATTCAATCCACAATGTAGATCTTAATAGCAATTAGTTACTTTGAAGCTCATTAACATACCAGATATCTACCATATTCCCACAGTAGTTTCCTTCCACAACATCGACTAATTTAAATGAAAACTTGTTTTGCAAGATACAGAACTGTAGATGAAGCAGCTCTCTACTCCAGTGCAGAATATTTCTACCTCTGGTTTTCACATCACTAGAGAGACACAACAGTCAAACTAGTGACCAACTATCAAAATACATTCACCTACTTGAGGCTCCTCTATTTGGTGGCTAATTGCGCTGGGCCTAGTTTTAGCCCCAATTACATCAACGCAACTCTGACTACAGCACTAACAAGTATGCAACGTTATTGGGTATGACAAAGACCATAAATCATTTGCAATAGCCAAAGAATAGTCTACAGAACTGTTTCCTCTCAAGAAAGGTGCTGAGATGATTAGAAGAAGACAACCTTAGCACCTCATGCTGCAGTATGCAGAGATTCACTGACTGCCTTTAGTATGAAGGAAGAGATGACCTCTGTTCAGTAGGTAAGAGGGGTGTAGTTTGACACTACACTCTATTTATAGTTCTATTTTTCCCTTCCTGAATGTGTATGGTCCTTTTCATCCCTAAACTTCAATCTGTTTCTCTTGTTGATTTCAGTTAACAAAACCAAATTCAAGTTTTACCTCTTCCAAGTCTCTTCAGGAACTAACATAATTTCCTTTCCTCTTACTACTGGCACCCTGCCAATTCCATATTCCACTCTCCCCTACCTTCCTTCAATATAAAGAGAGGCAAAAATTTATTTACCTCCCCTTATTCTGAATATAAAAATCTTCCTTTTTCCTTAGCAAAACACAATTACCAAACCTCAATAACTTCCCTATACATCTAAAGCCTACTTAATTTTTCCTTTTTCAAGCTTACACATTCACTCAGATTATTTTTCTAGCGCATGAGGTATTTTATAATATCAGTAAGAAACAGATCTAAATTAATTTTAAAAATGTAAGCACCAGATGGTAGCCTATGAGCACTTTCATATGGTCTTATTGGTGGCTTAATGGCTAGAAGGAGCTCGCTGTTTCACACACTGAAAAAGCACTTATGTATCTGTGCTGCTTGTGGAACACCTTTCACCTCCAAACAAAAAAAGATCTATCTCCTGCAGGTAGATCTAATTAAGTTATATTCATCCACAGAGACAAGTGAGTGGGCCAGCTACAACAAACAAGTATTGTTAAAATTCACGGAGAATTACCTACGTCAAGAGTTACAGTGTGGAGGCATGAATATGAATAGTATTTATGTTGCCAATTCTACTAACGTAAAGCCAACATTCAGTTGACATGCACCAGAAATAAAGAAATACAGTAGGAAACCACATTCTGAAGTCAAGCACAGCATCTCTAGAAGCATGTTTCCAGCAGAGCCAACTGTTAGATGCTCAAAAGCAGAGATGGAAATTACTTCCCGCAGTATGCTGGAACAGTTCTTACCAGAAGCATCACTGAGAGTAATTTATTCGCATGGGAACACTAGCAAGCACAAACAAACAAACAAACCCAAGGAAATTCCTTCCCAAAGCTGTTTACATTCTTTACAAAAAGTACCCAAAAGAAAAAGAAATAAACCAGTCACAGATTTAAAAAATAAAATCTGATATAATTTTTGTTTGCTCCTTTCAGTAACTTCCACAATGCTTCTATGTTTTGGAAGCTTTTTTTCTTTTAATCTTCTGACTCTGAAAAAAATGAATCTCATCTGTATTGAAGAAAACAGAACACATCAACTGTGTGAGTATCTATAGATAAATGTATCAGAAAATGGAAATATTTTCATTAGGAAACTTTTACTTTACTTGTGTTAGAAAATTGAATTTCACTTAATTTATTTGTCATTAATCATGCTTGTAGTTTAGAATGATGTTCCTTAATAACAGAAGAGATGAAGTGTCTGGAAGTGAGATTATTTGCTTTTCTACCAGAAATTCAGTCCCTACACTTTATATCCCTAAGTGTTCCATGTGGCAAAGTTCATAATGAGTTGAAAGACAACAGGAAAACTAATGACAATGAAATTTTGCTCAGCCTTCCTGAACTGGCTTGTTCCGTGACTCAGTTACATGGCAAGGGAGCACCATGATTTATAACCTGTTTTCTAGCTCACAGCTATCTGCAACCTATGCAGAGAGATTTAAACCACTGTTTGAAATAGTGAATTCATGATGAAACTATATTTTTGAGCACCATATTTTCATACTTAACCAGACAGATAAGACAATCAACTGTATACACACAAATTAAATATGTTTTTCAGCTTTTTCTTTCTCTCCAATTTGGATTTATTAAAACTTCTTTGCTTTCATAGGTAGAAGAGACTTACCTCCCCCTCACCAGGAAAAATATCTGTATTACCAAAGTTATTCTTTCACTTAAGTAACTAATCTATTGCCAATGGATTCCAATACTTCTTTTTACAGAAGCAGTTATCTTTACTAAGGTCCATCCAGCATTTGACCAGATTTATTTATTTATTTATTTTCACCAAGCATTCTCCACTTCTAATTGAATGCAATCTATTACAGCTGATGTGTAGACTTCAGCTTATTATAGTCTTCCAGCGAAGAACTGAGTGCTTGTGTAACAAAGTTTTGACCTAAACTTATATAATGGGATCAGTTTTCAAATGTCGTGATAATATTACAATGTATTTGCTTTTACTTAAAACTGAGAGCCCAACTTTCTCACATACATGAAGACACACTATAATGGTGTGCAACACTGCCTCAGAATTAGTCTAACATAATTCAAGCAAAACTTTATTCCAATAGCAAAACTTCACCTTTTCATATTTAAACTTAATAGTATTAATACTGTTTTCAAAAGGCATTTGCAATGACACTTCCTTAGTCTTATTTATATGGCTAAAATGTGCAAGTATTGTTAAAGATATACACTGCCAAAATATTTTTATTCTGTAGTATAAAATAAATGTTCAAAGTAAAATATTTCCAGGCTACCTACTTCCTCCCCAGTCCAAATATGACCCCTTAAAAGACTAATTAAATAGCCGTCACAGAATGTATCATAACACTTTAAATGTCTTGCACCATAATCTCTTTTGTTAAGTGCCTGAACATTTGGTTTCTTCACAAAGTTCACACCAGGAGAGCAGGGCAACATTAGAAGAACCTAGAAAGGTGGTAGAACCTCTATCCATGGAAGCTTTCAAGACATGGCTAAACGAAGCCATGGGTGACCAGACCCAGGAGTGGCATTAGTCCCACTTTGACAGGAGACTGGACTAGATGCCCTCCAGAGGTTCCTTCCAACTCACATTTCTATGAGTTTCCTTTCGCTCCAACTGCATAGAGCACCGAAAGCAAATAAGATGACTCATTTGCAAAAGCTGGTATTAAGAGACTATGGTGTAGTATCTCAGCAAACACCTCCTATCCACTGCGAGATGGATGACAGAGCACAGGGAATGGGCAGACTTTTCTGCCTCTGGTAGGCTCTGCATGTCTGTGAATCTTCCCGCTGGATGATTACACAGCACCTTTGTCCTTCAGCACAGTGCTTCCTTCCCTATTCCAGAAGCTTTAAAATGTCAACATTCCCTTTAGTATTTATTTTTTCCTGATTAGGGTTGACACACGTTCAAATCTCACAATACAGCCTTCTTGAGCACTAGAAGCCTGTTTCTTATCTAGATTCTTTCATCTTTACTACTCAGTTTCTCTGACGACTTTGTTTTATCCCGCTCCAGAATAAATCCTCCACTGTAAGTATAAAAGAACATCGAACATATTTATAAAATGGAATTGGTATCACGAGAAGTGCCTGTCACAATCTACAAGACAAAAATCAGACAATTTCACAGTCATAGCAGCCAAGTTCTCAAATGTTTTGTGAAGACAACTATTTTGAGATTTCCAGGAGAATTTTACCACACCAAGACCTTTATGACTGTAAGTGTAATTTCTGTTAATGTTCTTAAGAACTTCAGCTTTCTGGTGCAAGTGTGCTTGACTTATAGCTGAAAAACTCAAAACCACCCAAATGGTCAGGCAGGATAATGACCTACACTTAAATAAAAAATTTCCCAGATGTGCTCAGCATGTTGAAACTATAATGGGAATTCTCTATTTCCATCCCATTGCTCTGTTTATTAGAACCTAGCACTTTAAGACTCTCCAGAAATAAATAAATCTTAATTATAGCCTGATTAGCAAAGAGAACAGTCGTAACTCTAGCTACCTTTTCTACTTCATACCTCAGTTACTCAAGTGAATACTATACCCACAACTCCATCATTCAAAAATCAAGCGGTAAGCATAATGGTTCATACTCCTTGTGCCATGCAGTATTGTAAAACTAGAGTGATCCTTAACAGGCAAAGCCAGTTGTTTCCCTTACATAAGAGCAAACTAGAATATACAATGCCCATATTAACTGGCCACATTGGCAGAAACAAAAAAAATGCCCAATTTATATAGGAATTTAACTGCAGCTTCAGTGTTTTTGCCTCTGTTGCTCTATTCCAGGAAAAAAATGCTAAAATACACAGAGTAAAACTGAGTTCTAACTAATGGAATTAAGTCCCTCTACCCAAGTACTACTCCATGTTTCATTTCAAGCACTGAGACAGGAATATCATCCCAACAGAGTGAGCAGAAACATTTCCACCCTTAAAAGAGTCACGTCCAAGTCCTTAACCTCAGAAGGACTAAATTATGTGAGAGCTCATACTGTTCAGGAAACAAACATAGTGCAAAGCGAATGTGTCTCCACCATGGTGCAGAGCTGATTTTGTTAACCATGCTTTCCAAACGCAGAAGGAGGTTAGAGGGGTGGGGGATAGGGGTTGGTGGTGTGGGTGCATAAGTAGATCATGAGGCAGGAACCCTGGAATCCATTCTCAACACAAAACCAATAACGACAGCTTTTTACAGCTTCCTGGTTCATAGCCCGTGCACAGCAATTGCCGCATGACTAAGAAAACACCTGCTCTGGAGCAGAGACAAGAGGAAAGGATCTCTCCATCAAGCTTATCAGTGTGAGAGGAAAATGGTTCCCAAGCAAATTTATTCACAGGACAGGAAGAACCTACTGTTTAGTGCCACAAACATGATGCAGAGAATGCTTTATAGCTTCTTAAACCTGTTAAAAAATCTTGTACTACATGGAAAAATTATCAGTTTACACACATAATGTCTCCCATAATCACATTCTCTCATTTGGAAATGGCTTCAGTCTAACACCTCTTCCTTAAATTCTTGTCCGTGTTATTTTCACTTTTTATCTGCTTTTGCATAACTGCATCTGCTCTATTACTTTAATAATATTTCAGAACTGCAACTCTAAGGGTTACAAACTGAAACATTTAAATCAATTCAAGAAAAGTCCTTGCCGTTGGGGACACATAGGTTTTTCTTTTTACCTAATGTAATTAACACATCTTGACAACAAATTTTTCTTAGCCATAGCAAAGAATCATTTTGATTACAGTGATGTATCTCAGAGATGGTCAAAATCTTCAGGATTTTGAATTCAGAAAAACACCAACGTATTCAAAGCAGTTGGATCCCTGCATTTTGCAACCGAGTGAGCGGCTGTGTGATGCTTAATTGCAGGCTGGGGTTAAGGGACGACATCAACACTCAAACAGGTACATTTGAAAGAAGGGTAAAGTGAAATCAAAATTTATCTGTAAAAAGAAACAAGATTCACTGTCTTTTCATGATGAAAATTACACTTGAAAATAGTTTAAAGCAAACTTTGAAGAGCTGAGTCATATTTAAAAAAAAAAAAAAAGCTTCTATACAAATGTGGCAAATGGAACTTTAATCCAAACAGTTCTGAGCATTCACTTCCGCCCTTGGATACCTATGACAATTACAATAAGTTTTCGGTATTTGAAGTTCATTTTTCAATAGGCTACTTTTCAAACAGAAAAGAGAATAATTAAGTGACATCAAGTTATTTTTCCGCTTAAACTCGAGAAGAAACTTCTTCTCAGTGAGGGTGACAGAGCACTGGCACAGCTGCCCAGGGAGGTTGTGGAGTCTCCTTCTCTGGAGACATTCAAGACCCGCCTGGACACGTTCCTATGTAGCGTTATGTAGGCTTCCCTGCTCTGGCAGGGGGATTGGACTTGATGATCTTTCGAGGTCCCTTCCAATCCCTAACATTCTGTGATTCTGTGTGATTCTGTGAATAGTCTAAGTGCATCTGAAGTAGCAAGAGTCATGGCATATCACTAAACCCATAAAGCTTACAGTAAAGCTTACAGTAATTTGGAATACTTGCTGAGAGCTGATGATTGTGACCAAAATAATCAATGGCAGAAAAATACTAAAAAATTTTGAAATATCAGGCACCAACAGGAATTTGTAAAGATTTACTCATACACTTGGGCGATTAGTTTATTTGGGTATTATTTATGGTAAAGCTGAACCTGTAATTTATATTAAAAATGTAATTTCAGAATTGCTTGCAGTACTATTAACTCTAATAATTTGCAGAATTAAAAACAAGAATGACCATGAGGCCACTTAATGGCTAGCTTTAAATATAATTAAACTCAAAACCTGACAGATACTTGTCCTATTATTAGCCTGTTGCTCAGTTTTTCCAAGTTAAAACTAATGGTAGTGTAAATCAGTAACACGCCCTACCACAAACCACAAATCACTTGGTTTGTTTGAAATTCTATCAAAGTTTGTTTGAAAGGCTATCTCTAAGAATTCTTTGACAAAAGTAATGTGAGTGGGAAGTTTATAACAACAGGAGGCTTGAAAAGCCTCTGTCCATGTGCACTTCTTGGTAGACATATGTTTGTTGCAATATCTTTTGTAACTTTGCCTCACAATGCAAGATTTAGAATTTCAAAAATTCAGAATTTCAAAAGCATGATACAACAGAGGCACATCCCCGAAGCTCCTTCTGACGAGAATTTCTGCTCCTTCAGTCATAGTGTACAGGACAACAGCATCCTAGTCTCAGTTCTCATCTGCAGCACCACACACAGCAAGGGATAATTTATTGGGGCCCTTTCTACCTAAAATGGAAATGGCACTTTCTGTCTTCAACAGTACAAAGCCTCTGACATTCTAAAGGGGGTCACTTAAAATAATGTTTGGAACAAATTTATTTGCTGAGAGATAAGAATATCTCATAGCAACACAGCAGCACTGGCTTCCAGTCCCATCTCTGGCATTGCTTGCCAAAAACAGTGTTTGGATGGAAAAGGTCCAAAGGAGAACAAGCACATAAAGCGCTTACAACTTGATGTTATATGGAAAGTTATAAACATCACTGACTTTCAGTCTTTTTCCAAAGCAGCCTACATAAAACCTACTTCCATATAACAGGTCAAAACAACAGCAAATGAGACAGAATGAAACTGCTGTAGAAGGGAAGCTAAACAGTACTGAGTAGGTAATGGGTAAGCATAAGCTGGTAGCATAGAAGTTGTTCTTTAAGTAACTGTCAAACAGGCATGAACATGAAAGGGCCTTCACCTCTTGCAGAACCATTTTCCAGTGTAAAGCTTCTCAGCATGATTCAGGTACTGCTCAACACCAACAAAGAAAAGGTTCTTGCACAAGTTTGTTCCAACCACTTGGAGGACCAAATGTCTACAGGAGAGGGGGATGTAAAGAAGGACCAAGCATGCATTTGTTAAGAAATTGGTTTTACTATAATTGTAATGGGAAGACTAACGCTTCATTCAAGAGCAAAAAGATTGCCTTAGTGGCATCAGGAAAATAGTTTATAACACTTCTCACTGATAGAGGTGCGCTCTTTGACAAAGGATACCGTTCTCCTAGACTGAGTGCAGGAACACAGCTATTTACCGCTGTATTTCTGTTTAGCCTGTGTGGGAGGGGGAAATTGTGCAAAGTTTACAATACTCTTCACCAGTTTACAGAAAATAAGGTTACTAAGTGCCTAACAGCATTGTTTGCAAAAACACTGCACAAGTTCTTTATAACTTCCTTAAGATACAACAAATTTGTTTTGAACCTAGAGTTCCGTGCAACGTTTTAAACATTTTAAAAAGTGAGGGCAGGATAAACATGATTTTAAAGAAAGGAGTGCAAATTAGTAAGTTAGTTGCTTTCCTTTGCAAATAAAAACCCCAACCTCTGTGTGTATGTTTAATATACTGGACCTATGGAAGTCACACATAAAAAAAGCGCACTGTTTAGCTAAGGCATGCAATAACGTGTTCTACGAGATTTTCCAGATCTTAAACTAATTTTGTAAGACAGCTCCACTGAAAGAAACTGCCACATATCAAGCTACCCCTCACGGTCGCCACACTGCGGACGAAAGGAATCTCCACGGGTCTTCAATACTCGGGGGTTCAACGCCGACCAGAGGCGTTCCTGGCCCCTCTGGGCGAACACGGGGGCCGCAGCACGGTCCCTCCTCCCCGGCCCAGCGGACCCGGGATTTCTCGTCTCGGGACGTGCATTTTGGGGCAGCACTTGCCCAGCGGAGTGAAAAGCCGCAGCGAGCGGAGCAGGAGCGCCGGATCCCGACCTTTCAGCCCGGGCAGCGACGGCAGGCAGAGCCGAGAGCTACCCCCGGCAGCGCTGGGCGCGGAGAAGGGCGAACCGTGACCTGGACCGGCAGGGCGGGGCGCCCCCCCACACCGCCGCCCCGCCGAGAGCCGCGCGGACCGGCTCGGGAAGGGGAGCGGCTCGGACCTCCGTACAGCCCGCCCTTCCCCAGCCTGCCGGAGCTCTCAGCGGCCGGTCCCCGCTCTCCTCTTCGCTTTGCCGGTGAGTGAACGAGGCCCTCGGCGGGCGGGGAGGGGGAAGAGAAGGGCTGGGGCGAGGGGAGAGCGGCGGCACCCTCGCCCCGGGGCGGGAGGGGAGCACTCCGAGCCGGCAGGAAGGCTGCTGCCACCCCGCAGCCCTCGGTCGTCCCAGCGCTGAGCAGGTCAGGGGGAGAAAACGAGAGCAAACCGATCCACCCAATAACTCTTCCTAAGCATTAATTAAGAACATTTTGCAGAAGTTGGCTGCATCTTATCCGACTTATCCCAGCTAACCGCTGGCAGCGTTGCTTTCCCCTCGGTACAGCCTAGAGCGACAGTGGGGACCGCATACTAGTCGCAGAGAGTTGATTATTTTTTTCTCGAGGAAAATTAGAAATTGAAAAGGTGTAGCAATACAATATAACAAGCTCAGCCACTTCCTTCTCCAGCAAAGGTCTTTGCGCGCTGTGGACCCGCCAGCCTGGGACAGAGAGAGAAGGGGATGTTCTGATCGGGGAGTAGGGAGGGGAAACAGATGGGTCAAGTCCAGATTCTCCCGTATACTTAATGGTAACACTGATTACCTGGATGAAGAAGGCTAGGGTTTCTGCCTACCAGCAAAATATTCATGCCCTTATTTTAAGCATATTTCTTTTAACAAATGATAGATATCCATGAAAGTGTAGATGGTTGAGAAAAGTAGGGAGGGAGGGAGGGGATGTTTTCTTGTTTTAAGGAAGGAAAAGTGACTTGGCTGAAGAAACATTAACCTTTCTCCCTTTCTGAAGACAACTGTACTTTTGCAGGTGGAGAATAATCCTAGATACATTCATTTCCACACATCTTGTGGCATAAAAGTCTACCACATTCTGAGGGGAGACACTGAGTAGGGACAAAACCTTCTCTAAACATATACCATGGGCAATTCTTGATGTGGCTCCTCAGCCTCTCCTTTACAGATACGGAGCAGGAATGATGGAAAGGAATCAGGCTTCTTGGATAAACTGCTTCTAAACCTTTTACTTGCAAAGTGCCAGGCTCTCTAGCTGTAAGAGACCTTGTGCACCACCAGTTCATTTTAGCCATCTGTTTAATTAAACAAGCAACATTCAAACTGCCTGGAAAAAGGTAGGAGGTTGCTTTGCACGTTAAGATATCTAAGCGAGCTGAACCCAAATCTTTCAGTAATGGGTTTTACTTTTAATAACAGTACAAGGAGACAGCAAGTTCTCATACTCGCTAGGATTTCTAAATTTGTGCATTTTTGTGGTGAAGTCTTTTGTGCAACCTAAAACCATCAAAAGGTCACTGGTGTTGAAATTCAAGTTCATTTTGGTACATCCCTGAATAAATTTCCTATCAATCAACACTTCAGTAGTTTTTGGAGGGTAGGAGGGAAGAAGATTCACAATGTTTATTCACTTTTCTTTGACCCTGGTCAAGGTTTTTTTGTGGTTTTCTTAATAGATCCTAATTATTAGGAATTAATTTACTATTATGAATTGCAACATTAGTAGGATCATGAACTAGTTTGTGCTCATCCTGACCAGAAACTAATGCAGGGGCAAGAGGAGTTCTAAGATTTTTTTCCCCCTCTTTTGAAGAATAGGAACATTGGATACCTATCCTAAGAGCTAGACAAAAGAGAGAACATTTTGAAGGATATGAATGAGTTTGAGAAATCTATCTTTGTTGAAGCTAAATGACTCGTGTTGTAAAACAACAAGTTTACTCCACATCTAGCATTTCCTCAGTATTTGGAGAAGTTAATCATTGATGGGTTAATCAGGCTTCACAAGTTACTTCACAACCATTAAACTGCATAGCAGATATAGTGTTGGGGTATGCAACCTCAACACCTAAAGGACTAACAACTCTTGTTTACATGTGTTATTTCTGGCTAGTGATTCTCCAGAAGTGACTCATCAGGTCACTTGGAAAGAAACAGATCTTGATATTTGAATGACTGAGTTATATTTAGAAGAGCTCACTTAAAAGAGTTCACTGCATTTCTGAGGCAGAAAATTTAAAACCAGCTAGTTTTACAGTTCATCAAGGGTTGGAGTAACTAGTAACAGTAGTGGATTAATGGATTCCAATAACAACAGTTATTTAATAGATTTAACACCTATAGCAAAAATCTTTTTTTATGGATAGGCAATGGAGTAGAAAAGACTTCTCCAGCACTGTGCTACTTAATGACAATAGCACTTAAATACTGTTTTGTTAAGAGATCACATTGATAATGAACTAGATGATGCTGATGATATTTAGGCTAGCAGAGAACACTAGTTATGATGTGGTTTTCCCCCAGTCTCTGAGAAAATATAAGCCATATATGGGAAATACTGCCATGGGAACAAGACTGTTTTTTTGGTCATGGAAAAACTGTCATTTTGTATAACACCACAGAAAGTTGAGTCACTGGAAAAAAGAGTTGAATAGAAGTCTTAGCATACATTTTGAAGGCCAGAACATTCTTTGGAATGTGTCCATCTTCTGTTAGCTCTGTTACTGCTCATGAAATTTGGGCCCAGTGTTAGAAAGTTGTTCAGAAATGCCAGCCAGAGGGGAAAAAAGAGTATATCTCCTCATAATTTCAGGTTAAGACACAGGCTTAAAAATAATATGTTTCTTCAGTAAAAAAAAAAAAAAAATCCTAGTACAATAGTGTCTAGAAAACTAAGTAGTTGATTATACTGCTGAACACATCTGTATAAGAACAACAACTTAAACTTAGGAAGGTTCAGTATTAGTATATAAAAATGAAAATCACTAGGAGATTGCAGCATTACACACCTGGGGGTGGGACAGAATAGGACAACAGAAACACCCTGGCAGGCATCCAGCAGGTTACCAATTCTCACTTTATCCATCCAACACTTGAAAGACACTGAAGCTACACTTTCAGAATATCCTGGTTTAGGTGAGGCTATTGGAAATTAAAACATGATATTTAAGATCTCTGCCTACTTAATAATGACTCTACTAAGGACATTGAATATAAAAATGCCCTTTGCTCCAGGTCTGTATTCATAGAATCGCTTGGGTTGGAAGGGACCTTAAAGATGTCTCAGCATAGATTAGAGCTGTCAGTACACATTCATTAACAGCCATCTTTAAAACAAATTAAAAAATTAAAACATCAACTTTCAAATGGCTAGGACCACTCAACATTGATAAGGATTCTCCAGATGGGCTTAATTTTAAACTTTAATATATCAAAGAGAAAAAGAGCATACCTAGAGTAAGATTGCATGCCACAAATGGTAACCTTTCTTTAAAGAAAACCATATTAAAAGTATACATTAAAGATATAACTACTTTTAAATGACCCTTGAGAATTTGTGAGTGGTAAAATGAGCATATCTGTTCTCACTGCACAAAAAAGCAAACCTGAGTTTTCTCTCCCTGCCACCCCCTCCCCCCAAAATCCCAACAGGAACACATACGCTAGTAGTTACCCAAGGACATCAGACTGCAAAGTGAGAGGAAGATTAAAGACAGGATATAGGACAATATTCTTAATTCAGTGAAGACAACTACAACAGTAAGGAGGGGGAAAGGTCAGAACACCAAAGGAGACAGTTATTTCTGACAATTATTTCTGTTATTTCTTTACTGAAAGAGTTGGCAGCCATTGGAACAGGCTGCCCAGGGAGGTGGTTGAGTCACCATCCCTGGAAGTGTTTAAGAGATGACTAGATGTTGCATTGGGGGACATAGTTTAGTAGGTTGATAGGGCTGGGACAAAGGCTGGAGTTGATGATCTTCAAGGTCTCTTCCAGCTGAAACTATTCTATGATTCTATGAAAGAGACAAGTCTTTTCATAAGCAGACACAGTAGAGCATCCTGATCGAGATTGGAGCACAAACAGTGCAGTGGTGACTCAGATTCAAGTACTCAATTTCCTCACAAATTACAAAAAGCTTAGGACTCAGGATGCATTGAGGCAAATAAGAACAACACAACTGTATATAATGATTTGTGTTATTCATGCTAAAACTTCATTTCAGAAGGATGTGGAGGTCTAAACTTTTTGCTGGCAGATAGCTAAAACTGCAGATAATTTAATTCTACTAAAGCCAGGACCCCCAGCCAATAAAAGCATAAAGCTCAGCAATCAGAAAAATCTGTGTTGACAGCAGCATGTAGCCTGCCAATTTGATTGATGCACGTGGCTGTAGAAGCAACTGCTGTGATTTTATACAAACTAAAACCTGAAAATATCAAGTGTAATCAAGTCAAGCAACATCTACAAGGCCCAAGATGAACTTTCATTTATATTTTCAAATCTTTCAACCTGCCCAACATATTCTTGCCCTTTGAATTATGCTTCACTTAAGGAAACCAGGTGTAGTATTTTCTCAGTTAAATAAAAGCAGGTGCAATCCTGACAGTCTGCGTCCTAATATCCAGATATAGAAATAAAAAATAGCAATAGCATAGCAGAATCACTAGACTGGAAAGAAAATATTCTTACATAAGCAAGTTACAAATTGAGTATATTATACAGTTATAATCATAAATATTTTTTTCTCCTTGAAAGCCTTCACAAAGTTACTTTAAAAATTCAAGTTCCCTTCACAATCTGCATTTTGCCTTTTTATTGTTCATAAGGTCTGCTTGCTATCCTTAGAACACCACCATCCAAGTTGAAGGAATAAGGATAAATTTGACATCACAGACCAGACCACAGCCAGGCAATACAGCTCCTGTATAAAAGGGCAGAAGTGATGACCTTGCTTTAGTCTCTTTGCAATACCGCATTATATGGTCTGCCACCCACTGCTCTGAGTGTGAGAGGACCACACAGAGGGTAGTGCATGTTCAGAACAAATCATAGAATGAATTCAAGGAGCCTTCAGTTAATGTAGTTTAGAAGAAGCTATCATGTGCATTCCTAGAGAAAATTGAATAAATATGTCAGAGGAGTGTGGATGTAACTGCATTATTCCTTCTATTCAGCTTTGTTCTTGCTCTGAAACTTTACAGCCTATTCACTGTATCACTCAGACAAGTGACTGAACTGGGAGGCAAAAGAGAAGTAATTACAGCATTGAACCATCCACTCTCTTTGGAAGTGAAAGTGTGGAGAAGGCTTTAGAAACAGCCTGCTCACCTTTACCCTCCCCAAGAACAGTACCTTTGCCAGTACTGAAGGCCTGCACCATTTCCCAGGGCATCCAGCTTCAGAAATCAGTATGCAGATCACTGATCCAACTACTTGGACAGCAATTTTCTCTCTGCAGTCTAGTCTGTAAAGTAGGTTTC
Source organism: Trogon surrucura (assembly GCA_020746105.1). NCBI lineage: Eukaryota > Metazoa > Chordata > Aves > Trogoniformes > Trogonidae > Trogon > Trogon surrucura. The sequence continues at coordinate 15,541,485 of CM036626.1, forward strand.
AGCACATCCACTTGCTACATTAGTTCTGGCCTCATTTTTCCCCAAGATAGCATTTACATCAAGAACCACTGAAAATTCTCTGCCACCAAATGCATGCAATACAAATTTATGCAAAACTAGACAGCCAGATGTCCAAATCTGTTGGTTTTGAGTTTCTTCACACAAAGAAAGAGTCGTAATAAAAACAACAAATGGAAGTACTTATAAGTCAGGCTAGGTTGTTTGTTCACCTGGTAAAGGAACCATTTATAACTCTCTCTGCGCTTAAAATAGGTATATGGAGAGAAGAGTACAATTTAGGAGTGACAAAAATTTGGCTAGTCAGAACACTAAAGCTTCAGATTATGTAGTCTTTTCTTTACAGTCTACCTAAAAGAGACAACGCAAGCACAGAAAAAAATCTATTTTTCTTTGATAGTAGTAAACACTTTTCTGGAAAAAAACCCGTATCTGGTCCTTCCTGGACTGAGACAGTGGGTCATTTCAATGGGAATAGCAGGCAGCTTATCAAGTTTTTTCATTTACTACTTATCAAAAATATTCTTTGAATATTGACAGGCATTGCCTAGGGATTATTGTTTTACAGAGAAATAAATAAGTCTTTGAGAGGAAAATTAATCAAACCTCTAGTGTGTTAATATCTTCAATACCTAAAGAATAATTTAAAAAAATCACTAGAAATAAGTGCTTAAATACAACATAATCAACATGGGTCATCTGAAATTGAGTCCTAGCTTCTGCTATGAACCTAGTCTGATGAACAAAAACTTTGTTCTGTCCTAGTCTTTTCCTGTTGTAGCTGTAGTTTCTATAAAACCTATCCATAAGAGATATACCAGCATCTGTTTCTAGAAACTTACTCCCACTTAGGGCTTAATAGGTTGCACCTGCACTGATGAGTCAGTAAGGCATCCACTTAGCATCTCCCAGTGGATTCTTGCTCCTTGGAGAAGAATTATCACTGTGATACAATAACAAATAAATCATGATTTGTAGAAAAAGCTCTTTACAGATGGTAAAAATTAAAGAAGGCATTTTATGGTGAGGTCAGGGTTTAGAAATTCCAAAGAGTTACCCAAGATCCTAGAGTGACTGTCTTCTTTAAAATCTGCTGTGTATTAATGAGCTTCGGCTCACTGTAATCGGAGTTAAAAGTGTCCACAGATGAAAACACATTTATTCAGTATTACTGCAGCTCATGTTCTGGGAACTGAGTTACAGACAAGGAATTAAACCAGGTGCTCTTGAACAGGCGTACATATACCACAGTCTACAGCCACTACAAAATTGTACCTCAGTGAAGAAAAAAAGCTGTTATTGCAAATAGTGTTCTCATGATGACTAACTGCTAATGATATTTGGTACCAACACTACTAGCGATGGTAGAAAGTTTAAGAAAATAATGTGGCGATTACAATCTTCCCTAGAGCACAGAAAAGGTGATCAAGGAATTTCATAATAAGGCGTAAGGCTTATGATTTTCTAGTTACCTTCCATTAGACACAGTTGTGTGGCAAAATGTGCTAATTCTAGCAGAGTGTAGCAATTGTGTAGCAATTAGGTGTCAGTTTAGTGGGCACGGATGTGATATGAGGGCATAAGCTCCAAATATAGAGCAGTGTTAGAGGGCACTGACCCATAACATTTCTGCAACTAAATCCAACTTCTCTGCAGACTACTTAGTGCTTCGGTCAAGCTTATGTTTTCTCTTGTACTGTTCTGTTGGCCTGTGTAGAAGATGGAGATGTAGGCCCTCTGCAACTTACTTTTTTTCAAAAAAGCAAGGACACTGCCGAGTGCAAGATACACAAAGGCTCCAGTGTTGGAAGTCTTCTTCGTGCCCTTAGAAGATTCCAGAAAGCTACCAAATTCTCTTTCCTGTACACATGAGTGTGGGTTTGCAGTATCTCTGATACACTGCTAAACCCCTATCATAACTTACTGTTTAAGGAGAATTCTGCATGATCTGAAAGATCTCAGGCAGAAGGAGCAGCAGCACATGGTGTCACATGTAGGAAACACAGCAAGGACGATCATACAAAGGCAATATTGCATTTTGGATATATTCTAAGCATTTTGTGGCCACCTCAGTTCCTTGGTACATCTTTTTTGTGGATTCAGAGGTATGCTTTGGCTTCAGATTAAACTAGATAGGTAGGAAGTATGTGGTGGGTATACAACTTTCATGCCGAAGGTATGGAGATCCCATTCCAGTTACCTTTTAGAGTGGCTTCTTTTCTTATCAATACACTCCAAAACATAAATTACCCAGAGCCTTACAATACTGTCTTTGGTGGGAGAATACTTACAAAGTCAGGATTATAAAAGATTATATGTGAAAAGTACAAATTGTTCAATAGAGAAAATGCAGTGTTACTGTAAAGCTTCAATACCCTAAGCTAGCCTCAAGGTCTACTCACTCTAAACTAGAGCAAATGGTTCTTGCACGTCTGTTCCAGCAATTAATATTGTAGATGTTAGTTACCAGGTATAGTCTCACTCCAGCCATATTAGTCCCTATCATGTAAATGGACTTGTTAAAATGGAAGATGTCAGAAGGTCAAAGCTAGACTAAGTTGCCTGCACTGAACTGAAGTTAAAAGTAATTTTAAAAATATATATTTAATTTCTAAATCAACATTGCTTCTCTAAGGTGTCTGAATTATTACAGACCCAAAGTCTAGACAGAAAAAAAACAGTAGTCAGTACAGTGTTTGGAGATCCTTGGCTGAATTTACATGTAACATTACTGTATGATGTGTAGCAGATCACTTTGACCTGCTCCTCAAATTCACTTTAGAATTTTATAGTACATGGCCAGCTCTCTATAAAGCAGAGAAGATAAACTATGAACTGCTCAAATGACATTGTGATGAAAATTACATTATAAGACAGAATTATTATAAATATGGAGTACCTGTTAGCATGGGTATTTTTAAAAGATCAAATGCATTACCCTGAATTTTTCCTGTTCTTACTGCTCTCAAATGATTTGCATCTTACAACACTCTTGGATTGTTATAGCCTGTGTGAGCTCTTCCAAAACAGAAAAATAATCAAGCTTTGTCATTTAATTAAAGACATTTTAATAAAAGTGGAGCATGAGTTGAAAAACTAGACTTTGTGCCTTCTTTGGAGCTGAAGTGCTCCTTGTCAAGTTCTGCAGGCTGCTTCCTAAATCCTACCCTGTCTCACCACAGGAGTGCTAAAGAGAAAGTTTGGGAAACAGTCAACATCATTTACTGTATCCTGCTCTGTGTTTTATTCCATATGCAGTTCCTAAATAACTGAGGAGAACTGTCTAATCAGGTAACTTGTGTTGCTGTTATTCTTTCTGTTGAAGAGTCAATTAAAGTTGCCTTCTCCACCTTCATTTTGCCATAAATTTAAACAGAAATATATAGCAGTGAAGATCACTCAATTCTTTATGAGGTCCCTGAAGCAATTAACATCAGCTTCTTGACTTGACCATGCTCCATAGATACTTAACCTCAGCAGAGAGGTTACAGTGTGTAGCTGTGGAAAGACAATGACAGATTGGGATATAACTGTTTCCTGTCACCAGAGATGTCGGTTTAAGATCCATAGAGTAATTTCTGTTCTTATTCTCAAACAGGAGATGCTTGAGGCCTCTCTGATCTTCTGACATCTGTGACTAGCTGTCACTGAAGAACTACACATGATAGAACCTGAAGGCTGTACAGAATACAGAATTACAGAACAAGGCTCTTGAGCGCATACCCCACAGTGTATGTATTTCCTCTGCCTATGAATGCTACTGCTGCCAAACCCACATCTTTTATAACGCCAGAAGAAAAGTTCTTGCATCTGTTTCTCAGGCACCTGAACAACTAGTAAACTTCAGCCTAAAACACTATATTTATATACATTTGAGAGGTTGCGAGACACTTATTAATCCTGAAAAATCCTGTTATTTTCCCTGAACTTTTATTAGTTTCTATTTGAAATAAAATAGGTCTGACATCTTTAAGTGTTTGAAATCTCTGTAATCCAAATTATGAATAATTTTTTCCTACAAAATGTAGAACAACTGCCTCCCAGTGAATATGTAGGCACTGGCTGCAACCTTAGGAGTTATTTGAGACTCTGTATCAGCTAAAGGTGTATACTAGCTGGAGTCTTTGTGTTGTTTGGAATACCTTGTTACTTGACATCATATGATACTCTGTTATTGGGGGATAATTAAATCCAACTGCTGTATTCTCAAACTATTAGATGTAGTTTGTAAATAGTCACTGGCTTGCTTTAAACTATTTAGTACAAAACATGTTAATTTGTATTAACACACTTCAAATTGGTTTGCCAATATGTAGTTTATGTTATGGTTCTTTATTAGCTATTTAATGAGATATAATAAACTACAACAGTGTGGACTGATAATTCTTCTCCAGATTCTGGGTCAAAATTATATGAAGCCTCATGAAACACCTCTGCAAACCATTTTGGAATGGTTCATGGAGTTTGCTCCGGTACTTTTCTTAGAGCACATCTTAAATGAGCCATATGTAAATAATTGTAAAAATTCATTATTTAGGAAAGTCCTAAAAGGACAATGCTAAGCTGAAGAACAGGTTAGTTTTATTATTTTATTTTAGTATTACAATGATTGAGCATATTTCTTTTTTTTTTTCCTAGAGTTCTGGAAAAAAAAAAATCACAAAGCCATCCAACACGTTTTCATCCAGGAGTGTAAACCAAGACTAATTTTCCAAAGCCTGGACATCTTCTCTGACTTTTTTTCTGTGTTCTTGTACAAAAGATGACAGAAAACAGAACAGAGTACTCAACTAACTCTCACTCACCTCTTCTAGGTCTGTTCCTGGGAAGCATTTCACTGATCACTATTGTCATGAATATATTAGTACTATATGCTGTGAAAACTGAGAAGAAGTTGCAAACAGTTGGCAATTTATACATTGTCAGCCTCTCTGTTGCAGATCTTATAGTTGGTGCAGCTGTTATGCCCCTGAATATTGTTTATCTCCTCAGTCCTGTGTGGCCTCTAGGCTTACCAGCCTGTTTGTTCTGGCTGTCAATGGATTATGTGGCCAGTACTGCATCCATTTTCAATATCTTCGTATTGTGCATTGATCGTTACCGTTCAGTTCAGCAACCACTGAAATATCTCAAGTACAGAACAAAAATGAGAGCATCGCTAATGATTTTGGCAGTTTGGCTGCTCTCTTTCATGTGGGTGATTCCAATCCTAGGATGGCATGCTTTTGCTAATAAAGAAGAAGGAGAAGTAAAGGAAAAGTGTGAAACTGAATTCTCTGAAGTCACGTGGTTTAAAGTGTTGACAGCCATTGTCAACTTCTACCTACCCTCTATCATGATGTTGTGGTTCTACTATAAAATATTCAGAGCTGTTCAAAAACACTGTCAACACCGAGAGTTCATCAATGGATCATATAAATCCTTCTCAGAAAAAAGCACCTTGCCTCATAGTAAAACGAAGGACGGACAAAATATTTGCCTCCAAAAGCAAATCTCAGATGAGAACAACCCTCCCAAAGACAAACAAAGCTCACCTCAAGCCAAAAATACAGAGGCAGAGCTACATTTCAGTAATGCTGACTCTTCAAATGCAATCGTTAGCAAGAGCAATAGGAAAGTCCTTAAATGGAGCTGTTTTCCTCTCACCACTGCCCAGTCCGAGCGAGCCCTGGATAAAGCAGGAAAAAAGTGTGTGTGTGTAACAAAAGAGAATGAAAATGAAAAGGAGCCTGGCTCACAAGATAGTGACTTAAGTGATACATTGGACAATCATACTTTCACAGAGGAGGCAAGCTTCCCAGGAAATTCTAATCCTAGCCCTGAGAGAGCCTGCAATCCTCAGGAAAAGACTGAGAACAGGGATTTCAGAGGACTGACTTATCTGAGAAAAACGTGGCAGAGTCTGCATACCCATTCCAAAAGACATACTCAAGGACTGCATGGGAACAGAGAGAGGAAAGCAGCTATACAGTTGGGAGTCATAATGGCAGCCTTTATGCTATGCTGGATTCCCTATTTTGTATTATTTATGGTAATAGCTTTCCACGGCCATAAACAATTTTCAGAATTACACATGTTCACTATATGGCTTGGCTATGTGAACTCCACCTTAAATCCATTCCTGTATCCTCTCTGTAACCAGAATTTCAAGAAGACATTCAAAAAGATCCTTCACATTCACTGACACTAGTCTGATTTTTTTGAGCTAAAAAGCAGCTCAAGAGTTCAACTGTTTCATTTTCCAAGGCAAACACCACGCGTAAAGCAGAAGACTTTGGAAAACTGTAATTTATAAAAAAGTCTTAGTAGAAGTGGGACATGTGCATTTAACAGCTTTAACATATTTGAAGAAGAACTAATTCAGATCAGGAATCTGAAAAAGTCAGCGGTGATCTCAGCTGATCTCACTGTTGTACACATTTTACAATTTGAGATTACTTCTTTTATCACATGGAACAAAAACTGGAGATACAAATAGACATCTTCAGTGATTATGAATTATTCAACTACAGAAAAGGAAAAAATAGAGTAATGTTTCTGTGACCAGCCGTATGTATTTTTCTCCTTCAACTCACTCCATTAAACATGGGAACACATTACTTGTGAAGCGAGACCTGCAAGTGAAGGTACTTTGCATAGTGAAAGAAAGAGGCTTCAACTGTTTAAAAAAATCTACCCTATTTATTTATAGCTTCCCCCAAATCAAAGCTTTTTGAAATATCAAGAAATATTGTAACCAACCATGTATCTTTTATATCATGCTTGCTTCATTTATACCTGTACATGTTTACTTCACTGAAAAAAACATGCATTCTTATGGCCTAGAAATTTTGTTAAGACTTCCCATACTCAACATATTATCTATTCCAGAAGGGTATGCTCTTGTTTCTAGACTTACAGACTATAGTTGACTATAGACTACACATATTTTCTTCTTCCTACAAGTTGGCAAATAACCTAAGTGTGCAGTGGCAATACTAATCCATATATCCTTATCTTGTAGCAGGCAAACTCTTCCTACTATAAGGAGGCAAACTCATAAGCAACAACTCAAGCTTGCAAAACAGAAAACAAAATACATTAAGTATTTTACAATTTGACGTTTAAGTATGTTTACCCTTTCTATCCTTTATATTTAACTGCAGTTTATAAATCATGCTGTAAATGCTGTAAAATACTTGAGGAGAAACTCACAATAATAAAATACTCGAGGTTGGAAGGGATCTTAGGAAAACATCTAAGTACAACCTACAACTCAAAGCTGGAGCAGCTTTGACATTGCATCGTGTTGCTTAAGACCTCGTCCAAAACTTGAATGACAAGCATCTGTAAAAACAGCTTCATCCAGAAAAGCTGGGAGGCAGCCTTGACAGAGAAGTTTGCAGCTAAGGTTTACTCTACCAACAGGAATCATAGATTTATACCCAAAGGAAGAAAACATAGTTCCTCAGAAAAAAAAAAAAGTATATAGTGGCATATGTCACGTGAGCTAACTTATCAGGAAGCTTACAACTTCATAGATCAACTACACCAAAATAAAACAACTGAGGTAGAGATCTCAGGCCCCATATTAGCCAAGGTATCTCAACGCTGCGCAACTGCTGGGATTGTGGCATGCAAGTAAAGCATTCATTCCTATTCTTCTTGTATGGAACTGAGAGAAACATTCTGAGCAAACACTGTGGAGTATGTTAGTTTTAAGAAGAAATCCCAGAACCAGATATTTATTACATGAGGTGCGAAAAATGATAGTTTAATGGTGTGAGGAGAAATTTTTAATTCTATGTTCTTAACTAATGACCTTAAGCTACTTAGAGTTCCTCTGTGCCATGTGTGCCTATTTCAAGTAACAATGCAACACTTAAGATAGCATTTGCATGATGCTCGTAAAGTTTGGGTATAATACACTAAATGCAAAGTATTTATTATCTTCTGAATTAAAAATCTGAATGTCAATAGTTGCATTTAAAGTATTCAGTATTAAATGAAGCCCTAACATGTGCACTTTAATAAACTGGAAAACTGTATTAAAGGAATAATCATAAATTCAGTCTATTTCCATGTATCACATAAGGTTCAGAGAGTAGTTGACTTTGGTTTCAAGCAGCATGCAGGAAAAACTGCAATTAGGGAACTCACATCTAGGATAAAACAAGGCAAAATGCAGAATATAGAAGCAGCAAAATTCATTCCAGAATTCAAGCAACTTTTTCACTGTAGGAGCATTTATCTGCACAAACAGTAAAATACAATTTCTTTTTAACTACAAAGCAGCACCTTTTGAAACATATGCTTTAATCGAATGGCCTTTCACAAACAATTGTTCAGATTCACAGCCATTATGATGTTTTTTCCAACTGTGATATGCAACAGCAATTCTAGACAAAATGGTTGGTAATTTAGGTGATCCTTGAGGAAATAAAAAAAGGCACACTAAGTCAGCTACAGTTATTAGCATACATTGCTGAAGCCTACTCGCCCAAAGGCTGCTTAGAGTTATCAAGAATTCTATCCTCTTGATCATGACAATTGCCTTTTCTGACTTTGAAGTGTACTAATACATGGAACAGCAAATAACAAAATCACTGAAAATTGGTCTAAAAATATGACGATTATAACAAAGGATACCTCTGGTATAATTAAAGAACATTCAAACACAGAACAGCTAAACCTAGGGAAATAAAGCTTCCTGAATATTTTTTATTTCCTTTCATTTTTATCCGCAATCTTACTGTAACTGTGTTAATAATAAAGACAAGGAAAGTTGTCATAGTAGGCTTCTTTGATGTGATAGCTGTAACAGATAAAATAGGAAAATGGGATACTGTCTCTTTTAAACTTCCAATTAGCAAGGTACCTAACAGAATTTATCTGTTTATTTTACCGAATAGGCAATTCAAATTGCTCTGAATATATGAGAAGTAGAGGAAAGCACATTAGGGTAAGGAATGGAGAAGCCTACTACCACGTGGGGCCAAGCCTCAAGAGAGTATTTCAGGTGTGGTTTCCCGTAAAATATTTTCAATGTTTTCCAGTTAATAAACAAGGTCAGAGGACACACAGCTTTAAGAGAACATAACAAATTTCTTGGACTGGAGTTCTACTTTGATTAAGGTGTGGTGAGAACGACTAATCTTGCCCTCAAGCAGCAGAAAAATACATTCTCACAATTTTTTTCTGTGTCAATGGTGACATCTAGTGGGTAACGAGAGGAATTCTGGGCTTTGCATCAAATACTGTGTATCATGGAAGTTCATTAAAAACAGAGTGCAATTAAGAAGTGGATCCTGCTGTCTAGTACATGTTTCTTTCAGCAAATGTGGCACTCAGTAAAGTAAGCATTAGTGTAGATGCACATTTTAGTTTCATTCCATCATCTAAAAGGACTCCCTTACATTTCCTGTGAGACCATTTTGTGATAGCACAACTAATGAAAATGACTTTGGGGCTTTGAGCAACCTGGTGTAGTAGGAGGTGTCCCTGTCATGGCAGGGGGCTGGATCTAGATGATCTTTAAGATCTCTTCCAGCTCAAATCATTCTATGATCCTATGACTGAAAGACTCACTTTAAAAGTGCATTTCTAATCCTAAAATATTGATTTAGAAACACCGTAGACACCTCTGAGTAGTTCTAGAGAAGGTCCCAAATTCTGCAGATTGCTGATCTTTCCACTGCTGTCAGGGATACTACTAACTTACCTGGTATGGCTCAGGTTCCAAAATATGGTACTGCCCAAAGAATACACTTGTGCACTTTCATTGCACACATTTCCTCCACCAGAATGAAAATTAGTTCATTCGGAAATGCCAAGTTAAGCTCAAATACTATGGATACATACTTTCGTTTATTTGTTAAGCATAATGACAAAGTGATTAATTTCACAGAATTGTCTACTGAGTAATTGGAAGATAAAAAGAACAATTAATCTTAGTACTGTGTGATAAACAGCTCATGAAAGCACTTTACATTCCTGATACCAAATTCCAGCACTGAGTTATGAAGTGGCCAACAGAGCAAAGGTATTACCAGTAAAAACATATTACCACGAATAAGACTAATAAAGTGAGTTGCACGCAAAATGAGGAACTGTAGAATTTTACTGATGTAATGCAGTTAGATACAAGGCATAGCACCTATAGCAAACTTCCTAAGTTTATTCCTACTTGCTTTATTTGTGAAATTTCTGGAGGGTCTGTTCAGCCCCTGCTCCTCAGCAAGGTCCTCTATCCAAACATCTGGCTTAAATTTGCATAATCACCACCAATTAAAATTTTCCCCTAGAGCTGCCTGAACAATTGTCTTTATGTGACTTTACCCATGCTTACTTGACTGGCAGCTTTTCCTCCAAGGCTTGCTCCCAGTTTTCCTAGCAGTTTCTACAATATAGGTGTTACTGCAGTGCTGTGTACTCCAAAGCAGCAGCTTTGGCAGGCTTGTTTTCTCTGATAGGTAAATGACACAAGCTGTCTAAAGAGGTAATGGCCGTTTTGTAGAAAACATACTTTTATGTTCTAGTTCTGCAAAAATCAATACAGACTCACTGAAAATTTTAGGTTGGAAGGGACTTCTGAATGCCTTCTAGTCCAACCTCCAGCTCAAAGCAGAGCTAACATCTAAGTTAGATTGTGTTGCTCAGAAGCTTATACAGTCAAGTCCCCAAGAATGGAGATCATGGAGTCACTCTGGGAGTCTATTGCAGTACTTAACCAGCCACGATAGGCAATTTTTTCCCTATAAATTCATTTGAAATTTTTCTGGTTTGACATGTGCTCTTTTCCTTCCTGCTTACTGCTGTGCACCTCTGAGAAGAGTTTGCCCTCCTCTCCACTTTAGGTTACGTAAGCCATTAAATCTCCTTTAGCCTTGTTTTCTCTACATGCAGCAAACCCAGCTCTCCCAGTCTCTCATGTCCTACCTTCCGTACTCCACATCATTTTAGTGACCCTCTGCCAGCCTCTTATCAGTTTGTGATGTCTCATACTGGGGAATTCAGAGGGGGACACAAAACCAAATATATCTCTCCAGACACAGTATCACAGCTGCAGAGTAGAGGAAAACTATCACACCTGACCCACTGATTACGTTTTCACACCTCATCCCCAGCACAGTTATTTCTCACAGCTGTGGGGATGCATCACTCACTCACATTGAATCCCTGAATGCTTTTTTACCAGAACACCTGGACCATATCCACACAGATTGACACAGCAGTTGTAAATATAGCAAAAGAAAAAGACAGTTTTAGCCCATACAGCGTACCTCGTACTTGCTTGCCTATTTGCATACTCTTTACACTTGGTTGCAAGCCCGTGGAGATGTGGGCAGGCCGGGCTGCAGCAGGTCTCAGGGAGCGCGGGTGGGGGTGAGTGGGGCCCAGAGTGAGGGTGGGAGCACTGACGGTACAGTCAAGGCCCTGAATTAACGCCGAGGCACTAAGAGCCCGGCTGGGGCGCTGAGCTACCGCCGGGACACTGAGGGTACTGCCAGGTGGCGAATCTAACGCCGGGGCCCTGAGGGCAGCGCAGGCCGAGCAGCTGAGGGTGAGGCTGCGGCGCGAGGCTTTCCCGCCTGAGGGGCCGCCCTCCCGCAGCGCGTGCGTAGCCCCTGCCTTCTCGCGCGGGCCGGCCTGCCCTCCTTCCCCTTCCCTCCCTCCCGTCACGTGGCCGAGGTGCGGTGACGTCGCTTCGCCGCGCCCACCGGGCTCGTGCAGGAAGTGCGGAGCCGCACAGCTGGTGAGGGCTCCGCGTGCGTGTGCGCGCGTGCCGGGTGCGCTCGAGCGGCGCTGGGGGCTTCCCGCCCTCCCGCCCTCAGGCTCCTGCTGCCTCCGCGTCCCCGCTTCGCCCCTTGAGGTCGGTGTTGGCGCAGGGGCCGGTTCCCCGCGGGCTCCGGGGCGGGAGCTGGGGTTTCGAATCACGCCTTAAGGCGGGCGGGGGCCGCGCCGTGTGACAGTGGCCGGTCCCGTGGCGGCGTGAGGGGCGAGAGACGGTGGCAGGCCCCGCGGCTGGGCAGGACAGGGTGGGGGTTCGGGTTCGGGTTGGTGGGCAGTTTTGCCCCGGGTGCCAGAGGCGGCCTCTTTGTGCCAGTAGTGGTGTTAGAAATGGGGAGGGTTTTCCTGGCCCCCCGAAATAACGGACGTGAGGCAAGAAGCAGCTTTTCTGAAAATGCAGTGGTAGGAAATAGCGATTTCTTTGGTCACCTGCTTATGGAGGAGCTATTCAACAAAACCTTCGTACTGCGGAATTCAAAGGGTTGGAAGAAAAGCAGTAGATTTAGGGAATTAAGTGAATTTGGTTTGAAACTAACTTCACGGTAGTTTTAAATGCTGTTAAACTGCTAAACATATTTTTACGACAAATTGTGCCTGACAGGGGGAAGACAGATGTTGTTGGAAGTCTTGATGTGTTTTTCATTTTGTCTATTTCTCCATTAGATCCCTTTTAAATGCCTGCATGCTTAAGAACACGTACTAGAACTTAGACTAGTGATAGTGCCTCTATACTTTGACTTATCCTTACTAATTATACTTGTTAAATTTCCCGCCAGTCACAGGACTTGGAGGTATCTAAAGCGTACTGGTAAATCTTTTCACTTCAAGCGTGTTTTTCAACTGGGCCCTTTTGAAACTCAAGGATTCTTCCCCATTTTGAGTTTTGGATATTTTTTTTTTTCCCCTCTTCATTTATTAGCAGCTGTATGTGATTTTTTTTGTATAAAAATTCTACAAAACGCATACATTTAATATTTTATTACAGTATTCTAAAACTTGTTGCACAGATTTTCCTTGGCTTACTGATCTTGCATTAGGAAAACATGTAAGGGAATATTTACATCGAAATATATTAAAGAATATTTTCAAATATGTCAGTATGTCAGAGGTGATTTTATATGCTGCTCTGTTGGCATGTACATAGCATAGTGAGGCCACCTGTTTTTATTCAGTTTTGGAAGAACTCTTTAGGTACAGTCATAACAAAAAATGTTACAGTTCATTACCACTGGATGACTTTAGGCAGGTATTCTCAGTGTATGTCATTCCGATACTGCTAGGTACTGTCAGCTGGCTTCTTAGTAATTTGAAATGTTTGACAAAACACTTTAGTGTTGGGGAAGTCATGTACTTATTGAGGGTAGGGGGAAGCAAAATGAAAACTTTGCCTGTTTGAAAAGTTAAAAAAGAGACTTGAATTCAAAATGAGTGAACTTAGTTGCAGCAGAGCTCGTCTGGCGGGGAAAGTAACAACTTTATGTTGCTTTTTGTTATTTTTTCTGTAAAGTGTTAAATAATAGCTTTCCAAGCTTCTGAAGAAAAAGGGAGATGGGGAATTTAATGGGTTGCAGTTATTGAACCTTGGAATAAGAGTTTTATTATGGACGTCTTGGTATCAAATTCCCTGTTATTTGACTGTTAGCATCTATATGACAAACAATTGTTTGCCTGTTTTCTGATAAGCTTTCTGTGACATTTAGTTGCAAACCAAAAAAAATTGTGAAGGTTAAGACCTATATAGTAGTAAAAGCTATGTGTTTGCTAATTTCTATTACTACTTTTATATCTTACATGCAGAACAAGTTTGTTAAAAGGTCAGAAAATTCCACGCAGTTAGCTCTGGTGTTTATAGTTCCAGTTTGTGCAAAGTTCCCAGAAACTGACTGATTTATTTGGTGTTAATAAAAAGAGATTTGAGAGTAAGTAAGAGCAAGTAAGCTATCAAAGTTCATGCTACCACAAATTCCAACTAGTGTTAGAAATTAAGAAAAGTTGGAGGAAAAAGAAGAGGAGGAAAGATGATGTATTTGCAGTATGGCAGTTAAAGCAAGGCATCGTGACAGCACTGAAACATTTAGCTTTCACCATGAGAAACATGGAAGACCTCAAACCCATACCCAAAAAACCACATTCCACAACTTAGCAGCAAGTAAGGAAAGCATTTACAGTAGCAGAAAGAGATAAGCTGTACAAACTGAATGTAGAAGGCATAGCTGGATTACACTGAAGACTTTGTTTAGCGAGGTATCACGTAAGGAAAAGTGTACTGAGTCTGTCAGAGAGGAGCTGGCTATTTGACACTTATTAAAAAAATTAAACCAACCTGTCATTCCCTTTCCCCTGTTCCAAAGAGCATGAAAGAAAAGATTGTAAACTCTGTTTCTGTTCCACCAGTGACTTCGTAGGACAATAAACTTGAAACTGTTCAAGTCCATCCAAGCTACAGAACAGCAAAACTAGCATCTCTTTTGGTTGATGTCAGATAATACAGCTCTTCTGGGAACCTTATTTTGACTTCCCTGGATGTAAAATCCTACTGTTGGTCCATGTGTGAGGGTAGCAAAGGTATTGTGAAGGATCAGTAACTGGAGATCCTCACATGGGGTTACGTTGTGCAAACTAAAAAATCAGTCTTTAAAACTTAGTTAGTTGAAGGAATCATTTCAAGATCTTTTGATTTCAAGTGGTTCAGTTGCCGAGCATTGCAAACAAAGCCCAAATTGATATAAAAAACAATTGTTGTTATAAAAAATAAATAAATAAATGCTCCTCATATGCAGAGACCTTCAGGAGAGAAGGACTGTATGGAAATCATCTAGTGTTGTACATCACTTTGACTTTTTAATGGCCAGTGCAACTGTTACGGAAGTTTTGTGTTCTGTTTCCTGCTTTGCCCTTCTCTAGCTGCAAGACTCTTCTTGGTTTTAGTTTCCATTTGCCACTTTTACTTGCTAATTTGTAAATGCTTTACAAAGTGTTCAACTCTCACCACAGGATGAGAGTAAAGACCTAGCTAAATGAAATGTTAGTTTGGATTTTCAGTACCATCGGAACTTAAATAGTGTTAGTAGACTTTTAGATGGATATCTGGGTAACAGAAGGAATACAATGTTTACATCATACAGTATTTAGCATTTTGTTATTTTTATCTGTGGCAGCATAACACAAGCTTGGAAGTACTTAGTTCAGCAGTAGTATCCTAAGTAATAGCAGAAATCATGGAATGTCTCTCAGGAAATTGAATCCTTCTGGGGAGTTTGGCCAAAAAGTACATACACTTGCATTTCATAGTTTTATGTACAAGAAATTGAAAGGATTTTGCTTAGACTGAAAGGACCTCTGATGAATTACTTTAAAAATTGGAGTTACTTAGATATTCAGAGAAAAAGGACTTTCTACACTTTAACCCAACAAAATGTATTAAAAAGAAACTTTGAATAGTTACGTGTAATATGGTCAATCGAATATGTACTTATCAGGCTTATCTTCTTTGACAGAATTCTGTTTAACAGCCATCATTAACTACAATCATGGCAACTGCCAGTAGTGAGGTACACCACCCTGTAGATCCTGGAATCCCAAAACTGCAGTTTGCTCCCTTTAGTAGTGCCTTGGATGCAGGATTTTGGCACGAACTAACCCAGAAGAAACTCAATGAATACCGATTGGATGAGACCCCAAAAGTTATCAAAGGATACTACTACAATGGTAGGTAGAAACTGAACGTCTTTCTTTGCTCTCAGTATTTGTGTAACGTGCTTTAGGCATTTTGCTGAAGCATCAGAAAATATGGCTAGGTGAGCTGTGAATCTGGGTATGTCTGTGGGTAATTTTATAACTTACGATAACAAAAAGAGGGAAATTAATCTATATATTTCAGTTTAAAAGAGGCATGTTGCTGCTTTTTGTCTAGGTGATCCTTTGGGTTTGCCAGCTCGCCTGACATTGGAGTTTAGTGCCTTTGATATGTAAGTACGTACTGTGGTTTACCTTAATTCATGTGTGAAGAGACTTTCTCTTCATAACAGTAGCGCTTTGATATCATATATTGCTTGGACAAATTCTACCTGAAAATAAATACACATTTTCATGAACTTTGTAACAGTGGAGAAGCTGCTTTGAGTGGCAAATGTTAAATCCCTGTGTCTGAAGTAGGTAGTGTAATCATCTGAAGGGCCAAGCTTAAAACATGCTGGTAAGTCTCATATTAACTCACTGTTTGTGTATGCGTTCATATAAAATACTGTATGTTTCCATTTCTTCCGGTCTTCTGAAAAAAAGGAGGATTTTTCAGTCATTTAGGTTTTGGTAAAATTTTTTCTTGGAACTTTATTTACTGACGATTCATCATTATATTGGAATCTCAAAATATTTTTTACAATCATCCAAAGTATTTAACCTTTACAACTAGAATTTTGTCCTTTTGCTTTTACCTGCAAAGTGAAAGGTAAACCAAAGCTCCTCAGTGTACACAGCAAAAATTACTTGAGAGGGAAATATTTTTTTCCATGTTTTTCATTTCCAGTAGATGCCTAAGTTAGTACAACTGACATAGGAACATATGTCTTTGTAGTTATTCTCTTACTTGTTTTAAATTGGTGGATTATAAAGTTGTACAGCAATAACTTTTTCTGCCTTGCTTGGTCAGGATTAGGAGCCCAGTGAGGCTTCTGCCTTCTGAGATAATTTCTTAGGAGATGTTATTCCATTCATTTTTATGTTAGAATTTTTAGGTATGACACTGAAAGCATTACGCAGCAAAGTGGAGTTGGAAGAAGGCTCTGATATTTGGAACAGGAATTTCAGATTAGGACAAAATGGATGATGCAATGTCATTTGAGCTTTCAAACGTTATCATAAAAATAAAGCCATGAAAGGTCCGTTTATGTAGTGTTTAATTATTCTTTCTGCTGTAGTAGTTTTCTGTACTTCTGTTTCTGTAGTTTAAAAAGTCAGTGTAGATGATCATGAGGAGTTCCCTTTTAGCCTTAAAAATTCTTGGAAGCCTCATCATGTGTACTTACTATGTAACTTAAACATTTGTTGTATTTGAATTTTAGCAGAGGTCAGAAATGTATCAGTTTGGGAGACTGATCTTTAAGGAGTCAATTAAATAAATCAGATATATAAATTAAGGGAACATTTTAGGTTTATTTCCTTATTTACATTCAAAAAGAGGAAAAAGTATGTACTGTGTTTGCAAATAGCAGCCTCTCCAGTTGATGATGTTACAAACTATAGAAGTTACTCGGTCTTTTGTCTGGGTTAGGCTTCCGTTGGGTGTTTTTCCTAAACATGAAATTTTAACTGAGTAACTCTTTCTTTGAACAAAATACTGAAATCTAAAGTTCAGTCTTAATGATTTTTTTTTTTTAGTGAAAATCACATTTGTAATGGATAGTTTATATTTGAATAGAATTGTTTTAAGTTCAGTCTGTAATATAGTGCCACGTTGGTTAGAAGCGATACAGATGCCTGATATATTTTTGAATTCAAAATGTAGATATGTATTTGCACAGGTTCTTATATCAATCCATATTCAATCAAGAATTATGATTATAAATCTTTCTTACTAGAAACATCATCAGCTTTTGTTACTGTGCCTCATCATTTGACAATTTCAGGGCAGCCTTCCACCACAGGATGGCTACTGCTACTATCACTGGTCATGGTAAAGATGTTAGTATCCAGTTCTCAGAGATTTATTTCTTCTATTCAGGAATGCTTCAATACCAGCACGTTGCTGTCCGGCTTTTGGAACATTGTATAATACCAACACTTTTGAGACTTTCAAATCCTGTGACAAAAAGTCACTTCTGGAAAAAGAAGCAAATGAGGTAAGATGAAGAATAACATCAGCTGGTAGAAAGTGTTTTGAAACAGCAAGTAAAGTGCTTTGTAGTTGCTGCCACGGATATTGGAGATACTGTCTGTACTTGCTCATGTGGTAGCCTCAGGATTTAACTGGAAGGGATAGTTTGTTCTGGAAGGAATAGTTTGATGTTTGCTTTTTACTAATGTCTTTACAAAAGGTTAGAAAGTAGCTAATTATACTTAGAGGACTTAGTTCAGTGTTCTACTAGGCCCCATTTTAAGCTTAACAGTGCTCTTGGAGCAGCGACTTGAGTTCTGTAGGGCACATTTTAAATATTTGTCTTGACACCCAGAAACCAGCAAGTGCCTGGTTTCAACTTTTGATTACTGCAGTACATCTATGTGATACAGTGATGGGAAAGCTCTAGAACAGCCAGAAGACTGAGATCAAGCAAGAAGAAAGTGGCTGTCAAAGGAAGGGGCTACTCTGCTTACACTGTAACTAACTAAAATAACTGTCATGGCCTGGGGAGCAGTGAAAATCAAACTAAGGCAACTTTTTTCTTTTTGAGACAGTGCACTTTGACCAGTCCTTGATTCCTTCAAATTGATTGATTGTCTGCCTGCTGGCCATGAGTAGCAAAGTTTTCATGCATATCTTCATTCAAAGCTATGAATTTTTTGTGTTCCTGTGGCCTAGTACTTCCCTGCCAGTGGTAATCACAGTACAATATCTGTCTTTAGGGGGACTGGCAAAGTCAGAACGCTTTGTTCACTCCTCCATTTTTTTTGCTTTATTATTTAAGACAAAGACCAAACAGATCTGCCTCATACAAGTATTATAACTTCTTGTCTCACTGACATGCAGTGTACTGTCCTCTTGCAAATCTCCATTTTTTTGTTTTCCTAGTAGTTTACTATGTATCTAGTATCTATAGCTCTCATGAATGAAAAAGATGAGAGTACAATAAGAGGCTATATTAATATTGCAATATATTCTGTATAGTGTTAGTGTTAATAGCTTATATACAAGAGGGACTGTTTCTGATGAGTTTAGTTGTGTTTTGTTTGATGCTCACTCCATGCTTGATCTGTGAACTAATATTCCTCTTGTTCCCCAGCTTTCGTAGTTTTTTGTGTTAGTGCATGTCTGTGTCTTATTTTTAGAATCCTTTTAGCATAGATAATAGCATGGATGAGGTTAGTTACAAAAGATCACAGTGTGTCACTGGGAATGTTATCTAGAATTAAAGAAGAATTAAAGATTTCTGCAGCTGTTCTCATGCTACCTTGGTGTTTTGTTTTTCTGCCCTTTCTCTTCCTTCTTGTCCTCACAATCAATGGCAGATATGGGAATCAATAAAATCTGGAGCTGCTCTTGAAAACCCTATGCTCTTGAACAGGTTCCTGCTGCTGACATTCGCAGTGAGTAACGATGTCTCAGCGCATTGTAGTGGAAATGATGAAGTAGTTTCTTTTCAGGAGAAATGTTGTGTTAGTATTAGCACATTAATGTTATCAGAATCATTCTCAGATATCTTAAAATGTCTGAAAACATTTTAAATAATACTTAGTAAATACACACTTTGTACAGATATAAAATACTATAGGGTGTTCTTGAAAAAATGCTGGTGCCATATCATAGTCTCTTCTACAAATGTCTAAGATTATCTAATGGCCTTATAGATATTAGTTAAAGTAGAACAACTGTTTCATGTTTAGCAGATTGGAAGTTAATAAATAGTGCTTCAGCTAACAAAACAAAATGATGTACATGCATCATCTGTTTAAATCTTAAATAAAAACATATATGGAGAAGGAAAGTCTTCTGGTCTTTTATTATTGTTTTATAAAATCATGACACAGTGCCTTGTAAAGTAAAGAGAGCTACAGTTAGTATGTTTAGTATCATCAGCCATCAGTTATGATTAGTATTCTGAATCATAATGTACTTTATATCTTTATCTAATTTTACAATATTTTTTTTTCCCTAGGATTTAAAAAAGTATCATTTCTATTACTGGTTTTGCTACCCTGCGCTCTGCTTCCCTGATGGAATACATATAATTCAGAAACCAGTGTGTCTTGGTGACAGATTTCCATTAAATCAGGTATTCAGAGTACTAAATATTACGTAGTCTGTAGGAGATTTGTGGGCTGGAAAACTTAATATGCTTGTTAGCATATACTGAATTAATTTGAGAATCTAATTTATTTTAAAATGTTAGCTTACATCCATGTTTTTTTTGTTACTGTATAAAATCTCACAGTTTAGCATCACTTCAGCTTTATTAAATTAGATTTAGATGTGTCAGACAGTTCTTGATGAAGCAGTTGTGTTCATTTCCATTTTTGTATACAGCTTATTGAATATACAGCCATGGTTTTGAAACTTGTATTTTAAAAAACCCCCAAAACTTTTAAAGAGGCATCCCCAGGGAGAGCTAATTTTTAACCATTTCAAAATTGTTAATAAAATGCATGATTGGACAGGAAAAAGAACTAGATAGGGAGGAATTTTTTTAGGAGAAAAGTTAACAAATTTTTGTGGTGTCTTTCTGTCCTGCTTGGAGCTAAACAAAACCAATTCTGTTCAGTGATTCCACTTTTCAGCTCAGTTTCTTCTAAAAGACTGCACCTTCTGAAATCAACACCCTATTTTTGCAGACAACATCTGCTTCTATAGGTGATAACACCTGATGTTTATGGTTCCTACCAGGGATTGGGATGCGGAAAGGCTCTTATACTTGATCCTGTAGTAATCAAGGTTGCTGCTAAATCTTGTGTAACACCTTGAGGGTGCCAGGAAGTAAAAGGGTCATAATACAGAGAAGTAAACTAAGAAGGAGGAGCGGACAAGACAGGTGACTCAAACCTGACGAATGAAGTATTCCATTTCATATACGTCATGTTCAATGTAAAGCTGAGGGATCGTGAGGGTTAAGTGCTCTTCTTCAGTGGCCGCCATCCGAGGAGCACTCTGTGTGTCCTTTTGCCTTTGATCCCAATTTCGAGTTCCCAAAATCCAGCTCCTGTGCCCAGCTCCCCTCTGCCGCCAAGCCTGGGGCTTCCCCAGTGCCTGCTGTTCTGCAGTGTCAGTGGGGGAAGCTGGGTTCAACATTAGGTTTGTATATATTTGTATAAGTTTTGTTGTTTTCATGCTTTCCTTATTAGTACTATTGCTCGTTCATTAACGCTGTTTTAGTTTTCTTTTCAAGTTTGTAAGTCTCTGCCTTTTTCCCATTTGAGGAGGGAGAGGGGTTGTTAGAGAGCATCTGTCATTCATTTAGTGGCTGACCTGGCCCTAACCTTTGACACTTTCATATTACAGTGCAAAAGGATGGAAAAAAGCAACTTCCCTACATGTGCCTGTTTGTTTTGCAGAAGTTAATACAAAATCTTGTATGTCTTTTAAATGGCATAACAATAAATGAGAAACACTTTGGGGTTTTTCAGTGAAAAATACTTAGTTTTCATCTCAGAAGACTCTCATTAGTTCTTAGTAATAAATAGTGTAAAAATACCTATCGTAATCCAAAGACAGAGTTTTCAACTAAGCACTGAAAATATATTTAACAAAATATATATAAAAAGATAAGTTGGATGTGACTGTTCTCTGTCTAATAATAGAGGGACAGATACTGTGGCTATCAGTTTTTTATCTAATTTCTCTTCCTAGATCAGTTTGTAGTAACGATAATAATGCCCTTGTTTAAACTTTGATTGACAAATGCTGTTTTAGCAATGGAATTTTTGATCTCAGTTATTGTGGTCCTAATGGGCTTTAAAAGTTCTGAATGCGCTGTATTGTTGCGATCATTTGAGTGAGCTAGCCTTCCAAGATGATAAACCACTTTCTGTGGTTCTGCGTAAGATTGTTAAAGATTAGTTACAGTTGTCTTTTTACTTTTAGATTCAAGCACTTCAGAAAGCATATGATGAACTTTGCCAGAAAGAGGGTGTTACGGCCTTACCTTATTTTTTAATCAAGTATCATGACAATTCTGTTGAGATAGCACTGCTGAAAAAATGGGAGAATTTCTTCCAAGACCAAGGGGGAAAGGTAACAAGAATTTGTCTTTTTATAACCTACAAATGGTTTGAAAAATGTCTGTAATACTGAGCTGGGCACAGTGGCTGGCCAATGAATAGACTGGGTGCACAGCTGAAGAATTAACATTATGGTTAAAGTTTTCCAGCCACCTTACTAGGATATTGTAATAGTGTAAAACGCTTCTTTTGTTGTTCGCTAAAAATTTGTGCTCATATATTCTATGTATTTGTTGGTTATGGTAGCAGTAATTAGAGAATACTATATGGGAGTTTTCAACTTTGTTTTCAACTTTTAACATGTGTTTTACCACATGTATGTGTAATAACGTGAGAGCTTTGGATAAAAATTGCTGGAAATATGTATACGAAGAATGTTCAAGGTAAATGCTTTGTAATTTTGGAAGATGAATTCTGCACCCAAAGAGTCTGGGATATTTCTTCTGTTAAATACAGAGGTCATGCGTGTCTTCAAGGGACAGTGCTCACTGTCCCTTGACTTAGGGAATAATTATAATGATACATGAAGCAGGTGTCACAGTAGGAGTTGACTGTCTTGGTTAGCTTCTGTTTATGTACATTGAATTCTGTTCTGGATCATGTTGCTTAGCTGCTGAACTTTGCTAGGCCTTTCTGGATGCTTTACTGCCATTATTTTTGGTCAGCTTTAAACTTTCTTTTTTGTCTTGAGTGTTATTGAAGTGTTAGGAATCAAAACTCTGAGTTATGGTGAAGAATTAATAAGTGCAAAAGAGACTTTTTTTTTAAGGAAGTCTTGTCACACCTTATAATTTAGTTCTGTTTTATAATACTTGATCTTCAATTTTTTTTATTTTTTTTTGCTTCTCTAAATTTATTTTGCTGAAATTAAGAACGAGGTCTGCAGTTCTTTGTAAAATAACAATGTGAAGGTTGTGATTTTAGATGATAGTGTAACTAAAATAGTGGGTCACAGATAAGAGTGTACTTGTTTAGATAAGGATATTCTCAATGCGAGAGAAATCTGTCATCATCTGGAATATATTTTTTCATTTACATTAAGTGTAGAGGGAAGTGCCAAAATTCTAGACCTGTTGGATAAGATTTATTGTATCAATACTGCTCATAGGGTTTGTTTGTATTTCAGTGAGCCAACTGAACTTGCTCCCTGGAAGAAATGTATATTTTTTCTCTTGCTGAGTTAATTTTCTGCCAGTTGATTAAATTGAATCAGCTTGCTTAAGTAGTCTTAGGCCTGTTTGAGTCAGCAATTGCAAAGCAGCAGCATATGTAGGTGAGGGGAGGGCCCCTGTTACTCCTTTCTGTACCCGCTAGATTGGCTCATCTGTGTTTCAGCCTGGTATCACTAGTGATAGCTGAGCATACGTAATGTTAGGCAGTAGCGTCTGTCTAATTCCTGAATGTGTTTTGATTCTACGTTGACTGTGAAGTAAGCTACTAGTTTAGATAACTCAATAATGAGCGTGGTGTTACAGTGGTTGAACGTGAGACAGGATGTCTGGTTCCTTTATTTAGATCCCATCTTGAAGGTTGGCTTCACAAGTGATTTTTATGCATTTTTTCCTTTGGCTTGACACTGGAATGAACTACCTAGGGAGGTGGTTGAGTCACCATCCCTGAATGTGTTTAAGTGTCACTTAGATGTGGTGTTGGGTGACATGGTTTAGGGGCAGTGTAGTGTAGGGTTAATGGTTGGACTGGATGATCCCAAGGGTCTTTTCCAACCTGAATTGTTCTGTGATTCTATGATCTTGCTGGCATGTCTCCTTTCACTTTTTGATCATCCTAAAATCAGTACATAATTTTATTTTGAAAGCAAGACTTTAGTCGTTGGGCCTCTCCTAGTGGTGTGTTTAAGGAAAGTAATGAATGTGCAGATACTGCAGTGAAAAGTGTCTATCGAGAGACTGAACTGAACACATCTCAGAGCTGTGGCAAATACTTGACTGAAATCCATTGAGACATGTATTAAACATTTGTAAATATCTCAAATGTGTGTGTAAGTCTTCTCTGCCTACAAATCTTACATTAAAAATGACAGGTAACCTTTACTGTGAACTGAATATCGATGTGGATAGATGACTTCTCATTTAGCGCAATTTTATTTGCAGGTGACAGTTGGAGTCTATGATCCATGTAATTTATCCCACTATCCAGGATGGCCACTGAGAAATTTCCTGATCCTGGCAGCCCACAAATGGTATCTATTTTATTCTTTCCCACAAAGATTATGATGGTATCAATTTAAGCATTCTTTCTCCCATGGCACTTTAATTGTATCACCCACCTGAGATTTAACTTTCAATCTTGACATGATTTAGATTCAGTGATTCTGATTTTGCATTCTATTCTGGTTTTTACTTCAGTCAGTCACAAGTTCATGTTACTCCTAGTCCTCATATGCATGCACATACCTGGAAATACATGCTTCAAACCCTGCCAATACCCTCAAGCTGTTTCAAATCTTGTTTAAAGTATTGTATGATACTATATAATTAATTAGTGCCAGCTAATAGTAGACTTAAATTTTGAAAAACAGATACTCTGAGGTTTTCTTGTAGTGTACCACTTTTTGTTGGGTATAAACTGGGAAGACAGGATGTAGTTGTACACTCTGGGATTTGAAAAAGAAGTATTGTTTAAAGTATCAAATAAATTTGGATTGCTGTGATTAATGTAAGTAAGTTACTTCGACATTTTATTACAAAGCACACAGCAGAGAGAAGAAATGCTCAGTTAGGTATCACGTTTTCTGGACTGCTAAACAGAAACATAGAAGGATGTGTAAGTGCCCAGAGCGCTTCACGCATTCTGGGATTCAGAATTTTTTAAGCACTAATGTTCTAATTGTTTGATTCGGGGATTTGAATCGTAAGGAGGAAAAGTGATACTGTATGAAGAACTAATTGGATCTTGCTTGTGCTGTGGCAAAGTACATCATGTCACCCGATCTGTGCTGTAGTGCCTCCTGCTTTTTATTCCTCTAAATATGCGGTTTGTCCAGCAGCGTTGGATAAATGGCAGAGGACAGGCTGATAGGGAAATTTCTTTAGAGCTGTTTCACAACAAACCAGTCATTTTCTCATGCTAAAAAAATGTATTTATATATACCTGATGAGAACAAGTGTTCCAGTACGAACAGAAAAAGTCTGATTTAGAATCTGTGAGAGACTAAAGCTGTGTGAAATGGGGTCCCTTGCTATTTAAGAAGATAAAGATATTTAAGATAGAAGTCCCATTTTATTTAAGAAGTTGCATGTATGTGTCTGTCTTCGTTTAACTGGCAGGGGCAGCATTCTCCAGTCAGTTGAAGTGCTCTGCTTCAGGGACAGGACCATGCAAGGAGTGAGAGACATAACACACAGCATTATCTTTGAAATAAAACTTCCAGAGAGAGCCATTGGCCCAGGTAATCCATGAAAAAAAAATATTTCCCTTTCTTTTTTTTTTCTCCCTCCTAAATCACCGTGAAGATGGAAAAAAAATAAGCTAATAGTACTAAAGCATTGCTTGTGCTAAGTTATTTCAAATGCATTTTAAATTGTTTAAATTTCTGTTAAATGTCTATAAAGGAAATAGTTCCTTCTTCAAAAAAGATAGAAGAGTTCATAATCGGCATATTCTCTTCTTAAACTGTGTTTCTAATTTTAAAAATAAGTCCTCCTGGTGTCATATGAAATATGAAACCCAAGTAATTAGCAGTTAGTCTCTTTTTTTCTGGTTAAATTTGTATGCAGTCCCTCAGCAAGAAGAAATGCTTATGATAGTGCATTTATGTGATGCAAACTTTATATTTGTGCAATGGTACAAGCCTGCTAGGGTGGAATCTTTCTTCAATACCATGGTGAAGTAGGCTGTATTTTAAAGCAGTAAACTTGTAAGGTTAGAACATAAGCTCAGACTTAATTTCTGTGTACAGGACAGTATCACAGAATTTCTCTGCTTAATCCAAGAAGTTCTGAATGCTTTACATATTGTTGTGAATTGTTTATTATTATATAATTAGGATATATAATTCTCTACAGAATTTGCAGATGGAGTCTAGGGAGCATTAAGAGATGACTGAACTTGACGAAATTTACTGAGTTCTGAATACAGCAGTCTTCAACAATAAAGAAGCTTGATAAAGAATGATGTCCTAGGTTTGAAGCAATCTGAACAGGCAAAAGCAGCACACAGGACACCTAAGAGTAAAGCATTTCTCCAAAAAGCAGTGCTTTCAATTGATGTAAACAGGCAAAATTTGTGTAGCAATGTATTCTAGGTTGTTAAGATACAGACTATTATTTACAGGTTTAGAATTTGGTTTGGGTTTTTTCCAAGCAAGATTAAATCCAACAAAATTTCTCTTTTTTTCTACCCTGTG
Organism: Trogon surrucura; assembly: GCA_020746105.1. Classification (NCBI taxonomy): domain Eukaryota; kingdom Metazoa; phylum Chordata; class Aves; order Trogoniformes; family Trogonidae; genus Trogon; species Trogon surrucura. Next base: position 15,567,502 of record CM036626.1, read on the forward strand.
GTATTAAGGCCTTCATTCTTTCTTTTGTTCTTTCATCCTTTTTTGTTTTTTTTTTCTTTTTTTCCTTTATTTTTTTAATATGTCAAACAGATTGTCCAAAAGCTGTTGGATGGGAGAAAAACCAAAAGGGAGGCATGGGTCCAAGGATGGTGAATCTCAGTGAATGCATGGATCCAAAAAGGTTTGTTTATTATCTTTTAAATTTCTATAGTTTTCTTTACTTGGACTTAAGCCATAGCAAGTTGAAATGTGAAATGCAAGGAATGTCTGTCTCTGTTAGGTAAGAATATACAGTAACATATACACTGTACATTGTTTGGGCAGTCCTCTTGGAGGTAAGGACCTTAAAAGACCAGAGTGCACTGCAGAAAATTAATGTGTGACAGGGAGGAGCTCACAAAACACGATCCCAGTAATTTTTATTGTTCTGCCCATATGTATGGGCAGTAAATTGAGATCAGTGTAGTCACACACCCTGTGGGCTCATCTTCTTTCACTGATTCATGTGTGTTCTTGACTTTGAAACACTGTGTGTGTTGATCTAATGATTTAGGTTTACATGTTTTACCTGTCAAGCCAAGCCATTTTTGTCTTGAAATTGTGACAATTCACAGTATGTTCGTACATGTTAGAGAAGGTTCATCTCAGGGCTCTTAATTCCTGAAGTAAATCTAACATGACCATCTTTACTGGTATGCATGCTCACTTCGATCCGTTCCCACAGAGATTGTTGGTAATTACCCAACCTTTGGCATATTGTGATCTTAAATCCTTGTTGAACTGGATACTGCAAAAGTTGTATTTATGACGTATAAGGGAATGAAACTGCCACGAATCTAAGGAATGTGATGACATAACTTGATCGGAGTTGTAACACACTGCATTCTGGTGAATACAAAAATCTGACACTAGATTGAGTGTGGATTTCCTACCTCATTTTCCCTCTTAAACTTTCCTTCTTCCAAAAAGAGCTGTCCATCTTATTATTATTATTATTAGGTGGAAATACGGTCAGGGGAGTTTGTTTTTCTTATTATTTATATGTTGAATTGTTGAATTCTTTCTCTGCTTTAAAAAAAAATAAGAAGTATTTCTTCAGTTGAAAGAAAAGCAATTGCATTGTTGGTGAAATGCAAGAGCATTCAGAAGTATGTTGCTGTTTGTTTCGTGGTATAGGTTAGCAGAATCATCAGTGGATCTTAATTTGAAATTGATGTGCTGGCGGTTGGTGCCTACTCTTGATTTGGAAAAAATTGTTTCTGCCAAGTGTCTGCTGCTAGGAGCTGGTACGCTGGGTTGTAGTGTTGCAAGGACCTTGATGGTAAGTCCTGAGTTAATCGTAAAAATAATCTGATTTTTCTTGTAAATTCCGTATGATTTTTTTATTTTATTTTTTAGCAGCTGTCATTGCACAGAAGGGAAAAGTTGTATTCCTCTGTATTAAAGTACACCTAATACATATTAGTTGATAGTATAAAGTGCAAGGAAATGGTTAGATCTGTAGCCAATGAAAATAACTTGAAGTTCTAGTAGTAGTAGAATAGTAGATAGTAAGAGAACCTTAGCAGAGCACTACTTTTTTTATTTACATTCAGAAAGATGGAACAAGAAATTCTGGAACAAATTAATGTGCTAATAAGATCAGATTCACAGTGGAGAACTTGATATAAGTAAGTGTGCTGATACTTAGTTTTGAGAGATGTTTACCACATCCTACTGAATTCAGTAGAGTTTTGAGGGATTACTGTTAAATTATGTATTAAAACCAAATGAATTTTCTGTTCTCTTATTTCAGTGCAAGTGCAGGGTTCTTGCTGTGAATAGCCTCGAAAGCTTTTATAGCTTGATCTTTCTAGAAAAATTGGACAAAACTCCCCTTGAGTTTCTGGCATTACCCAAAAGTATATGGCTAAGCTCATTGTACGTATCATTATTTGAATTGCTTTCTTGTTTAGGGCTGGGGAGTCAGGAAGATTACATTTGTGGACAATGCAAAGATCTCCTACTCCAACCCAGTACGACAGCCCCTGTATGAGTTTGAAGACTGTCTTAGTGGGGGAAAGCCTAAGGCACTTGCAGCAGCTGACAGGCTACAGAAAATCTTCCCAGGAGTGGTAAGATCAGTATTTAAAATGTGTTAACATCTTCCTTGGAAGAGAACTGGTGAATTTAACTATTCCAAGTTCTAGTAATTAAGCATTATTATGAGTGGAGGAAAATACTACGCAGGTGCTATGTCTGTTACTGACAAATCTATAAGCGTTTTACTTCAATTTTTTTACACCTGTTAAATTTTGAGACGAGAAATATTTGTTGTAATGAAATATATTTAAGAACCGTCTGAATCATCTTGTAGCTCACTGATGAAGTATAATTTTTTTCCTGTCTTGTATGTGCTGAGGAACTTTGAATAATGGATGCTTTTAATAGTTTTCCTACTGTGCTCTTAAATGTGAATTTAGACACATTAGTTGTCTATTATGGTAGCAGAAGGTCTTGAAGGTGTTAATAAGTTGTTGAGATTTCCTATCACGTTTTATATTCAGCATTTGTGCTGTTATTTAAGTTAGTTTTCTACCTTAGAGGCAAATAAGTAACTTCCAGCAAAGGGAAGTAGTTCACAGCAGCCTGAAGAAGATACCAATATTGGCCTTTGTCCAAGGTACTCCTCTCCTAGGGAGTCTGGTGGTAATAACTATGAAAATGAAGTAGTTGAAAGGGAACAAAAAGCAAGAATGATATTTTTTATGTTGTTTTAGAAGCTTTATGATGAAAGATCCACCACCGGCAGCCTTTAGCCTCTTCGGCTCCAGGTATTTGCATCATGAACATTATTCAGTGTGGATGTTCAAACACACCTAATTTTCAATGCTGAAAAAAAGTAGATTTAAAAAAATCACAATCTTAAATATTTGCTTAGTTTCAGTCTTCATTTGGGGGAAGAAGTCAAATGGTCTATAATTTTATAACAGATGTGCTCTCAGCTTGCTGTGTCATGAACAAAGATTTTTTTTCTTTACTCGTTTGGCATGTGGATAAGTCACTCAACTGTTTATAGGTTTTGTTTGGGGATTGAGACTGTCTTATTAATTGGTAGCTATAGTTACCAGAGCTCAGCTGGCAAACAGTATCTTTACTCTTAGTGTATTAGGAATGAGTTACGCCTACTTACTATGTAGTTCTGCATTTAAAATGCCACTGATTATGTTACTGGTCATGTTACTAGTAAGAGTAGTGAAGAGTGGAATATGGACTGTTACGTTGTTGATCATCTGCTGTGAGCAAGTTTTACAGAACATTGTTTCTAAACATTTTAAGATTCATTTAGTTTGACCCAAGAATTGCTCTGTGCTATTGTTGTGTTTTAATCTGTGTTCATCCTATTGTTGTCATTATCTATGAAATCATTATTGGTACCGAGTTGTAATTAAATGAATATTTGAATATCAAACAAAAAAGCTAAACATTTCACTTTCAGAATTTCTCATAAGTAAATCAGAAGACACTCTGAAAGTGCCTAGAATTTCATTTCACTTTGCCTCACTGTAGTGTTACTGTTACTTGGTGATATTCATTTAGCTGTAGGAACAATATAGTAAAACAAGTACGGAAAAGAAAGCATCTGTGTAGTGTCATACAGACCACCAGCGTAATGCAAACTAGAATTTGTTGTCTAGGCTTTCTTGCTTTTTAAACTTGAGAAAATAAAAACAGGAATATTAAGAAAGAATGCGTAGTTTAATTAGAAGAAATAAAAGCTCTTTGTGGAATCCTGAATGATACAGTTTTGTTTGTAGGGATAAAGATCGAAAAGTTAGTGTTACGAGTTTTTTTTGTTGATAATAACCAAATAAGCAAAAGATCAGGCTCTACTGTGGAATCCTGAGATTATGAAGGGGCTTTAGGAAAAAAAAAAAAAAAAGGAGGTTAGATATAACATGGAGAGGAACTTCAGTAATAAGGGCGACCCAATAACAATGCTTTAGTATCAGTGTTAGGACATTAGTTATACGTAGGAAAAAAGCAAATTTCCTGTTCTGTAATAGCTTATGTGATATGCAACCTGTACGGTATGTAGGAATTTTTCCTCTACCATATGCCTCAGGTATTCTGCATCTACCCCTGTTTTCTTCGCACATTGTCCCCATCAGTATTATGTGTTCTCGATTGTTTCCATGTGCCACGGATGGGTCACACCTGATCAACCTGTAATGGGACTCAAACCTAGTGTCATAGTTTTGTGACACAAATGAGGGGAAAGCAGTTGCACGGATCCTCTGTACCATTGTGGTAGAATGTTTCTAATATATTTTTCATTCAAATTCATTTCCACAGTAGAATTCGTGGAGAAGCTGTATTGTGTTTCACCATCAGTAAATATACAGAGAAAAAACATCCTAGCATTAACAAGAATTAACAGGGCATAACAGTAAGAGCTCTGGTTCAAACAGAATGTAATGCGGACAGCATGTGAGAGCGGTGAGGTTTAAGCAGCAGGCCAAGCATGTGGATTAACAGCAGGTATTTAATTAGCCTGGGTAAAGTCTTGGTGCTCTGGGACGATTTGGACAGTGAAGCTACTATAGGTGGAGATTTTTATAACCCAGCTGGCTTTGCTAGACTTCTCAAAATGGAGCTGCATCTGTTGCCGCAAACTGCTCATATTTATCAGTATAAATGTCTTTGAATAGAATTAGTTACCCTGGATTTGGAACCTACTCATTTCTCTCGTGTTGAAGGAGTAGCCAAAGTTGCCTCTTGCTGTTTGGAAACCCACACAATTTTCAAGCCTATGGGAATCCAAGCAGTAATGCTGGTTCTGAAGGCACTTTTGGAAATTTGTTGTTACATTTTTGTGCAGTTCACTTGCAGTCTAACTTACTTTCTTTGATTTCGATGTAATATTTTGCACGCAGCATGCAGGTTGTCCTGGTTGACTTTCAAATGCCTGACTGCTCTATGTGAGTTCTTTTTGATTTTTTTTTTTTTTAATTTTACATCCTTTCTAGTTGGAACAGTAACCACCTCATCATTGCAAATGAAACAAAAAGGAATGCTTTGGCAAGAAGGTTTGATTTGTTTCATTCCACATCTAAGATTATCATTAGCTGTAGCATAGAGTTTTATAATAAAAAAGAATGAGGACTTGGAAATAGCAGAATTTACAGATTCACGGCCTTTCATTACAAGTGGGTAATGCACAGAGTCATTTGTATAGCTGCTCTGGAATTTAACTTTATTGGCTCTCTTACACAATCATTTCCTGAAGTATTCAGGCATGGAACTCCAGTATATTAAGCATTTTGTCATCCTTTCTGCTACACTGCATGAGGGACCACTTTATGTAGGTATTTCCAATGGAACAATTCAATGATGGCAGCCCTAATTTTTCATGTACGTACTGCGCGCTTCTGTTCAGATTTAATATATTAAGTACAGACATCTTTTGAGTGATCTGAGTCATGGTTTAACAAAAAATGCAGGAAGTTAATAGAAGTATGAATAAAATTGAGAGGGGTTATGGTAGCACCACCAATTGCAATATTTTGATGTTAGTTTGATTTTTAAAAAAAACAATCAACAACAACAAAGCCCACCAAAGTAAAAGCACTGGAGCCTCAAGCACAGCTTTGGCCAGCTGTTAGTGGACATGTTGAAAAGTTCATTATCTTTTTATCATTTTACATGCGTCGACATACAGTCCCTCTTTTTAAAAAGTACGTGATTCTAGTACTTTGAGATGGTAACTAAATATTATTTTGTTTTGGATAATTTGGAGGCATTTTAAATCTTTTGTTAGTACGAAGGTCCTGGTGTTAAAATCTAACCCTCTTTGTGAGCAGTCAGGCAAAATTCTTTTTGTCATATAGAGACTCCATGAGATTTTGGGATTCTGTGGAATGAATGAGATCTATCTTTGGCGATACACACACATTTATTCCTCCTTAAAATAATAGGCTGTGCCATTGTAAGGTTCCCTTTTAGCTCTTTTTACCAGCAAAAGTGTTCCTCAGCTACTTTTGCTAGTGACTGGTGTCTTTTTTTTTTCAAGGGATAGTTATTCACATAAAATCAAAGCTAATGAAGCTTAAAAGTTTAGTATTTTTACAAACCTTGCTACCATATTTCCGTGCAGCTAGTGTGTGACTTATGTGTTTACTTGTGCAATTTTTTTTTTAACTCAGGTCGACCTCTTAAGTCACTAACAGGGTCAGTTATACTTAGCTAATAAATGAGCATTTGTATGCAGTACAGGAGCTTGACGAGTTACCTGTAATTACATTACTCATATACAGCACAGATTAAGTTTTGTGTTCGTCCCACAGCTTTTTGGAGGAGGTGATGACAGTGAAGGTAAAGCCTTCTCCAGTAATTGCCCAGTGTCTCTGCTGGTCAGAAAAAGCTGCCCGCACTGGGCAATAGTGGAGCTGCCCTGTTCACAGCACACTAGGTCACTGTGGACTCTGCGGGTTTTTTTTGTGTTTTTTTTTTTTTCCCCCTTGGAGGTAGGAGGGCTGGGGAGAAAGAAGGAGAGATAAAAAAAAAAAAAAAAAGAGGTGGCATACTTTGGCATGGTTATGCAGATATCAACCAAATTCATTCCGCAAACTGCCACATGTGTCTATTTTTTTAATCTTATTTTCCAGAATATTTATGCTACTTAGAATGTATAACCCTTCTGGTTATTTAGCTCACCTGCATTTATGAGTTGTAATTGTTCTGTACAAAAGCGCATTCCACCTTCATTTCATTGCTTTCCACTTAATTTTATGTTTGGTTAAATTGTTAGTTGCTTCCAGCACAGCAACGAGCAAGGAGACGTTGTCAAGGCCTGTGATTTGTAACATATATGAAGGATCCATTATTCTCTTACAGCAGATGTCTGACAGATTGGGTTAACGTATTTCCAAATGAGCGAGTTAATTGTTTGCGTTGTGTATGCTCCGTGTATATGCTTATTTGGCTCTTTAGCCATTTTCTGCTCAATATGCCTTGTCCAAATATGGAGCTGGAAGAGACATATGTTTCTGCAATAGGAACAAGCTCTTTCAGCATCTGCATAGTGCAAGCCTCCAGACATCCAAGCAAGCTCGCATGTGGCTGGTCAAATTACATGAAAATCATTCAAGACTATTGTTCTTCTCATAAAGAATTTAAAACAAAGGGAAGAATGTGTGATACTTCCATCTGTCTTACTGTAATTGAATCAATATGCAATATCAGAAATATAAACTACATCCCATTAACATCGTGTGGAAAGGCTGCAGAGATAATCCAGGACAAAGGTTTTATATAAGTTTAACGGCACGATTATAATCATATGTAAGATCTGTCTGCTTGCTTTTGTAGCGATGTTTGTAATCTCTGGGATTAGGAGCAGTTAGCTTTCTTCTCATAGCGATTTGCCAGATCTGTTAAGACCTTGTGAGAGAGTCTGGGCTTGTTTGTGCAGGCATTGAGCCACCTGAGCATGGTTGGTCTGCTCTCCTGACCCAAACTAGGGTGTTCGCACGGAGCTGCTCTGTTTTCAATAAATGTATCAGCTGAACCTGCTGTTCCCTCAGACACTAGCAGTCTGCTTTAGTGCACAGCACTGAAGTACAGAGAGATGTAAAGAATAAAGTTGCCATTCTGCCCGATTGTAACTTCATTTGTACTCCACAATTTTGTATTGAACTTCATAATAACTCTGTTCAGTCACATTGATATGTTGTTTTCTGTCTGTCTCCATCTAGAGTTCGGAAGGCTATAACATGAGCATCCCTATGCCAGGCCACCCAGTGAATTTTTCTGAAGTAACAATGGCACAGGCTCGGAAGGATGTGGCTAAACTTGAAGAGCTTATTGATTCTCATGATGTTATTTTCCTCCTAATGGACACAAGAGAGAGTCGATGGCTTCCTGCTGTCATTGCAGCCAGCAAAAGGAAGGTATTGCACCATACCTTGCTAATATCCTCATCGTTGTATTTCAGCTTTTTGCATATAAACCAGCTACGAATGCCTGAAAGAACTTTATAAGAAATTGAAATATTCGACCAATCTCCTGTGACTGTGCAGAATTTTTTTCGTGTTTTTTGTACCCTCAAAGAATCTGTATAAGACAAAAAGAAAACGTCGAAAAGAGGAAATAGAAACTTGCGTTACAGAGTGCTGTAGGTTGAAAGAAACCTTTGGGCATGATCTAGTCCAACTCCCTGTTCAAAATAGGGCCAACTTAGAGTATATTGCTAAGGGTCTTGTCATATCAGGATCTTTTGAGCATCTGCAGGGGTATGCGTTTCATAGTAATACTAAGACAATTAATTTCATAGTAAAAGAAACATAGTAAGGAGTACTAAAGATGCTGCAGTAGTGATTGACTGATAGAGGATATGATTTATACAAACTCATCTGAAACCATGTTTTCAAAATATAACTCAAAAGTAAAAAATTAGAAAGTAAATTCTAAACTCAAAAGTATGCCAAAACTTTTTTGACTAGAAGTTAACTTGGGTTTTTCTTCATTGCCATATTGGAAAACTTACTGTTGTGCTGAGCCAGTGCATCCCTATTACTCTTACTCATGTAGTGTCGAATGCTTCAGTTTTTTCTGTAGTTTAAAAGCAATATCCTCATGTCGCAGGCAAAGAAAAATGAAAGGGCTGCAGTATGTGAAATCAAGATGGTGAATTTTTATATTTTAAAAAGATAGTATCTGAAGCTTTATAGATTCTACTTTATACAAGATCAGTGAGACTGTATGCATAAGTGCTTATGTAGTCAAAATGTTAAAACATCTTTTGTGGTCAGTATAGAGACCATGTAATATGAACCAGATTGATAAATAAAACATAAACCTAAAATTTTCCAGGACAGACACAAAAGCCTGTGGGGAGAAGATTTTTTTCCTGTTCTACAAATATTACTTAGAATTAGACATTTTACTTTTGTGTGAGTGTTGTTCTTGAAGGCACTGTTGCATCCAAACTTTGTGTGGAAGAGTCAATGAGTTATATTCAAATAGTTGCTGAACAGTAAACTGAGGAGAGAGAAATTATGTATTGCAGTGGGAAGTGTTCAGCGGTATTATTAGTTTCTGATAATCCCAGCTGTGCCATGTTATTTTTAGTTTGGAAATGGAATATCATCTTGGGGTTTTACAGGTAGATGTAGTGAGAAGATGCAGACTTTTAATTGTTTGCTGTAGGCCTGGCTATGCTACCACAGATTCAACGGCATGGTTCTATTTTAGGACTAAGGAAGGAATAAACTACAAGAAGGCTGAAACTGAATATCTAGAAATTATTTGAAATACCAAGCATGATGATGTAACTCACAAGCTTACTAGTTAAATCTTGATGGCTTCCTTCAAAGTCCTTCTTTTAAATAATTCCTGGCTATAAGGGTGAAAAATGCCAAAGTGCTGTACTAGAATTTCTATCTGAAGTATCTGCATATGAAGCAGTATGACATCTTCCTTTATATTGAACTTGGCTGTTTGCTATATCTAAATCATTGCCTGTAAGTTTAGTAAAATCTGCTAGTTTAAGTATTGGTTCTGTGATATATATGGCCATAAAACCCCAAGCGGTTCTATGTTTCTATAATGTATATAGCTTCAGATTACTGTAAGTACTTGTCACAAGCTGAAGACAAAGGGGAAAATGATGACAGTGTAATTGTGTACCGCAGCTGCTTGTGCTCCCCATGCGACTAAACAGATGCATATGAAGACCATAAGTAATCATTAATTGCTTTACTCACTGAGCAGAAGTTTTTTTGGATAACAGACTTGTGTTTCATTACTTTGTCATACAGAAGTGTTTGTTGAGTTATATTTCAGACCACAGTGAACTGAGAAGACTATGTACACGATTTCAAATGACATGAAAACTTGCTATCGATAGCCACTGTTTTACTTAATGGTACTTGGAATATTTTAGCACTTAGGAAATATGAATATACAGAGTATGCAGCAAATTTGCAAATAAATTCTGAGTTGGAACCAAAATAAGTTTTCTTCCAATAATGGTATTAATCGCTATATGAATTTGGAGCCAAATGTGGGTATCTGGATTTTAATTCCTATTGGTGCCTAGTAGCTTCAGCAATTTAAACAAGACATCGAATGTTAGTTGGTGTGAAGCTAGCTGCACATGTAAACTAGCACAGCACCATTGTGGAGTTCCTGCGTAGGTTTGTGTAACAACTAAAGAGAATCGTTCATTTGTAACAAATTTCTCTGAAAGACACAGGAAAAAGTGATGGTTTGTGGATTTCTGAAGCAGACTTTTGGTTTGTTTTGGTTTTTTTCTAAATGCTTGACAACTGGAATTTTATCAGAAAATCTGTTGTTTGTGGCTAGGGTTTGTTAGTAGGTTGTCCATCTACAGCATGTAGAGTTTTTTGACATTTACAGTGAATAAAACCTTGAGGCCTTCTTTTCCCCTCCCCTTCTGGCTTGCCTTAAATCTGTTGTTCTCTCTCTATTGTTCACAGTTGGTCATCAATGCTGCATTGGGATTTGACACATTTGTTGTTATGAGACACGGACTAAAGAAACCAAAACAGCAGGAATCTGGTGATTCATGTTCCAGCAATGCCTCTGGTTCTTCTGATCTTTTGGGATCATCGCTCTTTTCAAATATCCCCGGCTATAAACTGGGCTGCTACTTCTGCAATGATGTTGTGGCACCAGGGGATGTGAGTAGAACCTTATGCAAATAGTGATTACATATCTCTTCTGCTGTGACTTGAACCTTTTATTTCCTTGAAATGGTGTTTCATAAATGAAATTGGTTTAGGTTGATGTGCACAGGATTAAGGAATATCTCATCTTTTATTTGGAACATCAAAGAAATCAGTTACACAAAACTAAAGATGCTTTGTTTAGTAGGGCAGTTAGTTACTTTTGAATTACTTTTTTCTTTCCTTTAGTATTGTCTATCTTTGTAGTCCACCAGGGATCGGACATTGGATCAGCAGTGCACGGTTAGTCGACCTGGATTAGCCATGGTAGCTGGAGCCCTTGCAGTGGAATTAATGGTCTCTGTTTTACAGCATCCAGAAGGGTGAGTCATTTCTGGATTGGGGTTCAAAAGGTGTTCTCTGAGGTGTAAGATTTATTTAACAGAACCTTTGGGGAGAAGGAGGAGAAAGTACACATTAAGTAGGATGGTAAGGTACAATGTTATCTGTAAATTAATGTAACATATAACTTATATCTACATATAGTTCATATCTACTATTTTCATGTAATTTAACAGTGTTTGAGAGAAGTGATTCAGCAAATCTTAAAATTTTATCTTGGAAATCGGCAGTTTTTTACCTTCTGAATTTAAAAGTATGAATGTACTGAAAATAAAAAGGAAGTATTTCTGTTAATGGATCTTGACATTCCTTTGCTCCAGAGAGTGTTTGAGTGTAACCACATAGCATGAAGGGCTTCAAGATAAGCCAATTATTGCCAAATGTTATTTAAAACTAAGTGGATTTAGTACAGAAATTACTCTAAAATTTTGCAACCTGAAACCGAAGTTTGTTTTCTGTCTTTAAAATCTGTGAAAGAGAAAGTGAGTTAGGAGTTGTACATGAGTATCTTGCAAGTCTCTGAGACTGATTCTGAAAAAGGGTTTTTATATTCCCATGCTGAATCTTAGTTACCATGAAACAGACTTTCCAGATTGGTTTGTTTGCGGATTCTAAACTGTAAGCTGTAACAAAATATCCTGAAGCTTACTGGAAATTTTGACTGCTAAGTATGTCGTCTTGTTCTAATTTTTCCTTCTTGGATTTTTGGCAGTGGTTATGCAGTGGCCAGCAGTAGTGATGATAGAATGAATGAGCCACCTACTTCTCTTGGACTTGTTCCTCATCAGGTAAATAATTTGTGAGTAAGTCCTTTCATTTAAAAGATGGAGACTGACATAAGGCAAACATCACAGATTTTGCTTCCTTAACAAAGAAGCAGGCTGGTTTCATTCCCTGAAGAGACCGACTTTCAATGTTTGTTAAAAGAAATATATGTATTTTTTAAAAAATAATAAATCTTAGCACACAGGCCAAGGTAGTTGTGGTCCTGGCATTGTGTCTGTCCTGGTTGTGGACACAAGATTCCTGCTACCGACTTAGGAATTTTTTTGAAGCAACCAGTATGTGAATAAGGCAACCTCTGGCTTTTCTGTTCCTCATCGGAGTTGACAATATGAGCATCTCAAAGTTATTTTTGTTCACTTTTAAAATCCTTTCCGAATTTGGAAAAAAAAAGTAAATAATCAAGTCCAGCTAACTCATAATTATTATGGTTTTCCAAAATACTTTTGCATTTCTGGTGCTGTACAGCAGTCTCTATTCTTCTGCTGACCGGAAGTCTAGTTACCAGTGTGCTTGGGATACCTTTTTTTAAAGTGCTGGTTACCCTTTTTTTCATTTGTTATGTTGATCCAGTCCTTCAGAAAACTGCCTGCTGATCTCATCCCCAGAGTCATATCCCCCATCATATTGTCATTGGAGATTAGAAGTATTCTGTCCCTCTTTCTTTCTGTTGCTACCTGAGGGACTCAGGATGCTTCCATTTTATAAATGAATATGACATGTAATCCTTTTATAAACTGCTGGTTTCTCTTAGCAGTCAACCATTTATTCACCTCAGCAAGTGCAATATTTTCTCCAGGGCTCTAAAGTTAACTGCTACTTTGTGATGTGGTTTTTGGTGGTGTTCTTTGTTCATTTGGTTAGCCTGCTTGTGTGGAAAAAGAAGAATAGTAATTAATGCAGCAGTCGTCTTTATTAAGGAGACACTCCTCTGTGTATAATAAATGGTGCATACTCTTAGTCTGTAGTAAATGAACTGAAGTTATTTCCAGAAAGTGTCTTGGAGTTCCTAGGATAACAGAAGTACAAAGCAGTGTGGTATCAGAAAGACCTGATTTAGTTGTTTTCCTTTCCTTTCCTGAGTGTGGATTTGTTTAAAAATGACTATATTTTTCTATTCTAGCATTATGTATGGCTTAGTGTTTCTCCAAAAAATACCTTAGTGTTAATACTCTTTAAATTGCTATTAACTTTTGAGGTTTGAACCATTTCAGCTGCATTAAATGTGCGGAATCATGTTGGAAGTATTCTCCATAATAGACTGCAGTGTGAGTTGAGGAATTATTGTTTGTATTGCAAAGCTACTTAAGTTCTGTTCTCAGTGATGTCTCTTCATTGTAGTGGACCTGTAAAAACATGGGAAAAAAAAGAATGATCAATACTCCGAAGAGTTCATAGTCTAAATGATCAAACCCTGCAGCAAGGTGTTTTCAGTGCTGTGTTACCAGAAACAGTGGCCTATAATTTTAAAATCACATGTCAGTAGTATCATATTAAGAACATAGTTTAGAAATGCATGTCAGTTAAATTTTCAGGTTATATCTAGAGTTGGGGGCAAAAAAGTATATTTGGTTATAGCATGACTTATTCTGATTGAACTTTGCAGTCAGAAAAGTCAAACTCCAGGTGGTGCTGTTCCTCTATTTATGCTTATATAGTGATGCATTTAGATAGTTGCGATATTATTTGTGTATAGTAAAACAGTAATATATACTGGCTATAAATTTACTATAGGTGTTATTGAGGGTTGCTGTGTTAGAGCAGTACTACTCTGGCGATAGCCATTCTTTATCTTTTTATTGTGTGAATGTGTCCGGTTCATGTGGAATTTAGGAAATAGTTTTTGTAATTGTAAAATAGTGTTGTAATTCTTTTTCATCTTCCAGATCCGTGGATTTTTATCAGGATTTGATAATGTTCTTCCAGTCAGCCTGGCATTTGATAAGTGCACAGCCTGTTCAACCAAAGTAAGTCTGAGTTTATCTGTACTTTATATGTATAGAATGATCTTGCTCAGGATCAGTCTGGGGCGGGTGGGGATGTGGCAAGGACTGCTTCATATTTGATATTATCTCTTACTTCCTTAGGGTTTGAAATCTGTATTCTCATGTCACCTAAAGTTCTTCTGCTCCCATACTCTTCTTCCTTAGCTGTTTTCCAAATTTCTTTAGCGTCACCTGTTAGCATGCTAGCTCCACATAAACACTGTAGTTAGCTAAAGAAACCAACAAGATATTGGGGCCAACACATTTCTTAAAAGTGTATCACACAGATACTGTCAATATCTTTTAGCTTTACAGGAAGGAATAAAGTTAATATTGTTTTCAGTTGTTTAAGAAATTGCTTTTGATGTCTGATGACTAAATATGTCTTTTCAGCTTTCTTGAACTTAGTACTGTTACAAATACATAGTTGTCTACATTTCTGTTTTATGATACAAAAGAAATGTATAAAGAACACTTACAGAAAAAAATTACTTCCATAACATTTCTTTATTGAAAGGCCTGTTGCATTTTGATGCTAGTGTTGATAGTCCTGAGTCACCTAATAGATTTACAGCTGTGCTTGGATCTGAGCTGTGTCTTGCCAGAACGCTGGGGCAGCCCACTAATGTGTCTGTGTGAGGCCTCCTCAGCAGTCTTGGATTGTTTTCCTGTACTGTGGCCTCAAAAAGTTTTTTCTGGCAAGTTTTCTATGACCATGTAGCACAAGTTTAAGAAGCTTTGACTGCAATATCTCGATGTGAAGATTCAGAGGTTTTGACTGATGATTTGAACCGCTTAGGAGCGCCGTTAAGTCAGTTCACTTTTATGCACCTTGAGATTTACCGCAAGAAGTTCTTTAGGATCTTGTCAATGCCCTTGCCCTTCTTTCAAACAGCTACCAAAACTTCTTGAGGTGCCCGGGTTTTTTTGAGGACTTACAATTTCTTCTTCTACAGTATTCCTTTTATTTCTCTAATATATCTGTGTACATTTGACAAGTTTTGAGGGACTGTTAATGTCCATCTTCTCCTCAAAAGTTGAAGTGCTGGACTTAAACTGCTGCTGGTTTTAGAAGTGTGTATCAACCTTCTTGAATAGCTTAAAGCTCAGCAGTACCTAAAACTTTATGATGGTGGAGCCTGAGAAGTTAAACTGTTAGAATAAGCCTTTCTCTTTTACTTTTTCTTCTCTCTCCCCCCGCCCCCCCTTATTTTTTTTTCTTTTTATCTCCGATCCAGGACATACTTATATATCAAAACATTAAAAAAACATCAGTGTAGATAAATTAAATGCAGGTATCAATTTTTTGTTAGCAAATCATTTCCTCTTGGAGGTCATTTTAAGAGAGCCCTGTTTTACATAAACAGACTTGATGATTTAATAAAAACTGAGTTGGATTTTAGCAGCTGTGCTATTCCCAGAGAGATCACTTTTCATGTGGTTTGGGTATTAAATTACTTCTGTGCTGAAAAGGTTGCTTCATTGGCGCACATATTTCCTTACAGTAGAAACATAGCATTTGTTTACTTTGCTAACTTTCTATTTATTAGCATAAGAATATGTCACCCTGTATTATCTGTAAATCTAATGCTAATACTTTTAAATGACAAATCTAATTATCATTTAATTGTGGTCTGTATATTGGGTTTGGAGGGGTTTTTTTTAATGCAGCAATTTAGTGTAATTTCATCCTGATCTGTGTCAGATTTACTGTAGATTCAGACTTTTAGCACAGGAGACAAGTGGCTTTTCAGATATAATTGAATCTGCTGGTACCGTATTAATTTTCCTCTTTCTTATGTCAGCGTTCTCTTTCTTGAGCTCTTGTCTCTCCATAACTCTTACAAAACTAATGAATTAGGAACTTAAAAAAAATTCCAGTCCATTGTTAAGCCATCCAGTACAGCTGAATAACTTAGGAGAAGCTGCTTATGATCTGCGTATTTAGATTCCATTTCGTTTTGACTCACAGTCATGACTTCTTTTCTCCGTTTTTGAAGCTGAAGAGGCCAGACATCCAAGCAGCCAGCTATTCCTTACACAGAGTTGTCCCAAACAGGCTGTGTGCCAGAGAAGCTTCCCGCAGGCAATTGTTCAGGAATTTTGGGATGGTCGCAGCAGGAAACCAATCTATTTTTATTCTGGGCCGAATTTTCCTTCTTTGATTTCCCCCTCTGTCTTTATTCTAGTTCTGCATAAGCAGTGCTGGAATGGAAAGTATCCTCTCTCAGAGCTGACGGCACTGCGCTGCCAGTTAAGATGTAGGTCCAAGGAGCAGTGTAAGCTCTTCTCATGCACTTTCTCTTCCATGTCAAACTTCCTCTGTTACTGGGAAGGAAGAGTCCAAAGCTCTCTAGTATAGATATTTATTTGTAATAACTGCTTTTCGTACAGAACAAGTATATTAAACTTACTACTTAGTGTGCTGTTTAAGCTGTCTGTGTACCCTGTTGGGAGCAAAATGATATTTTTCCCATAATATTATGGTGAAAAGCATTACAATCCTATAGAAAACTAGAGTTGTCTTGATTCTATACTCCCTGATCCTTGCAGGCAAGTGGCTAAAGCCTTGAAACATGACTGTTAAAATAGATATCTTATTGCAAAAATGCTAGTGCTTATATTTTAATAAGCATCATGCAGATTTTTCTGTTACTGCTCCTCCCACCTCCTTGTGCATCAAGGAATGAACCAGGAGACCCCATAGATAGAGTTTAATGTCAGAAAAGGTTATTGGTATTAACCAACTTGGATATACTCTCTCTTTTTACATATAGCTCACAGATCCTATTTTCTCCAGAGTTTGGACTTAACATCCACACATTAGAAAGCTAGCTTTCAAGTTCTTTTCTCAACTTCCTATTCAGCATGCTGAAAAATTGAGCTGCTTAAGTCATAGGTTTTTTTGTAACACTAAGTAATTTTATTGACCTACCTCTACATTTACCAGTTTCCTTGTATTTCATGAAGGAGTAGACACTAGGATCAGGGATGGTATTCTAGGCACTACCTTACAGTTTCAGTTTTAAGTCTATATTTCTCTACCCTCGCAGATGTTTCCCCTTTTTTACATACCAGGAATACATTAAACACTTTTGCTGTGACGTGTACTAAGTGCTTGTGTTGCATAAGTTATTTATGAGTGCTTCACATCATCATGTAGACATAACAATGCTTTTGTTGTTCTCATCTGCTGACTGCTTTGCATTCATTTTAAATGGTTCCGATCAGTTATGAGAGTAACCTACACTATTCCATAACTTACTGATTTTTTCAGTAGACATAATTTTAATTTTGATTCCAACAAGACTCCTTGCCCTACCTGCACTGAGAAAAGACTTTATGTTTTCTCTAACAGCATATTGTGCAATCATCAGTGAAACTCTTTTTAATCTTTTCATGTTATGCATTTCTCAGTTGAAGCATTCTGTTGATGTTAGATGTACAAGGTGCAGGGGAAAAAAAGCTTTTTTCTGTACTAAAAAAACCTCCCTTAACTCTTGCATAGCTTGCAGAAATTGTGGAGGAAATGGGGAAAAATGTTTGTCCTTCAGAAATGAACACTGCAAAAATTTAAAAGAATGTTTAAAAAGAGATATTTCTGTAGCTGTGCTGTAGCATTAAGTCTGTTTAACTGAGCACATTTACAACTTTCCTTATTTCCTGAATTTACATATGTTAACGTTTGACACTTCTATGTACAGTGCAGCCTCTGTATTAATATTGGATAGATTTCATTCAAACTTAAGGAATGCATCATTAATATACCTTGGCATATTTTCAGCATACTGAGTTAAATGCAATACTTAAGGTGGCATAGAAATTTTCTGTATGATAACTGATTCAGAGAAATTTACCCCTTTTTTCCCCCTCATTGAAAAAAATGCCATTTTAACTGGGGAGAGCCAGAGGCAGGATTATCTTGTCCATAACTGTTGAAATCTCCATCAGTTTTTACCTCTCTGGATATAAATTTTAAATTTAGTGAGACAACTGAAATAATACATGTTTCCCAAATTAGTCATGCTGAGGATGGTTTTACTGCTGGTTGCCTGGAGGATGCACGTTCTTGAAAATAATGCCTCATCTTACTATTTCAGAAATACTGCATTTTTATTATAAAGTCAGCAAAATATAATGTGGATTATCCTAAGAAAAAGGATACTGAGAAACTAAGGATATGCCACATCACACACTAAGAAGTAATGAGCATGGTAATGTGACCATTATGATGGAACTTTCTTCCCTTTAGAGGAGGGCAGATGTGACCAAAAATCCTCGAAATCTTCCAAGTAACAGTAACTTGAAGCATTACCATATTTTGTGAACAGAGCGCAAGGTGTGAAATTAGTGGTGTATTCACTTTTGTGCACTGCAGAAGCTGGGGACACGTCTGCATTGAAAATTGGAACTTAAAAAACACCTCCCTGAAATCTAGTAAGGTGGGAGAGAGCTGCTTATCTCTGTCCTATATCTGAAAAAAAACCCCACAACATGATGTTGACGGAGTAGGTGTCGTTCGGTGGAGAAGCGATGTCTCATTACTCCTTGCCTAGCCCATCCCAGTGAGCGCTGATCCGATGTGCCGGTGGTAGTGCCCAGTAAACTCCCGTGCACGTAACAGCTCCACGATAAAGGTGTAAACGGAAGGAATATGGGGAAAGCTAGAACGGTACTGGAGACAACTCAGAAGAAGATTCAAGAATAGTTAAAAACTTCAACCAACACTGCTGCTGACAGTATTTACTTGTCCTCTTCTCCCCTCCCCCAGGCATGACGATGCCAGAAATCTTTAATGAACAATTGCTCTTAGCCATTCTGTTGTCTTCAACTTTTAACGTATGAAATTGCTTCTTAATTGATTTATTGTTTTGTTATATTTTCTTCAACTGAGGTAAATCTATCAAGTATAAGAGAATTTAGGAGACTTTTATTCTTTTTGATTAGTGTCGCATTCTCTGTTGTAATTTAGTTGAAGTTACAGTGGGAAGTAATTTCTTGCTGTTGTTACTTACCATTTCTCTTAAGGAGAAGTGACTAGTGTGCTTCTCCACAACAATTTGGGAAGACATTATTCCATTTTAGCTGATGATGTTAATGTATTTTTCTGTATTGGGAATTGACACAGTTTATAAAAAGTTAAAGCTGAGTTTGTGTCTTCTGAGACTAAACCACTCATCCATATATTTTTCACGTGGGTGAGGATTTGTTTTGCATTCAGAGGAGGCAGCATTTTCAAAACTTCAGGAGAAGTAAATTTTAGCCTCTCGGGAGCTAGCAGCTGTATATGCGGGATCAAAATGTTTGAGTGTTGGTGTTTGCAACTGTTTTTAAAGGTTGAGAACTGCAGGTTTGCATCTTTTGTGTTTTGCTGAGCAAAGCCAGTTTTTATTATCCAGCCCTCTATCCTAAGATAATTGTCTTTATTCTAGCCAATCCATTTGTCTTCATCATGTAAGACGCTTCTCCCTGGATGGCAGATGTAAGCATTAGGTATCTTAGGGAGTTTAAATACAACTTGGCATAGCAAATGTGTTTAAATAACAAAGTAAAGCAACATTCCTCCCCAAATCATTATGGTTTGGAGTCTTGTCTTTGTGGCGTAAGGGAGCAGATAGCTATGGCTTACTGCAAGATGTTTTTAGGAGCCTTTCTTCAATATTGTGTTCTTTGCAATGGAAGTTTTGAACTCTGCTGATTAAACAGTAAGGTGTCTTGAGATGACAAAGAAAGAGAAAGGGAGATAAAAAAAGAACACAGAACATACAAGTCTGAAATTTGATTTATTCCCTTTTCCTCTTGCTCCCGAAACTCAGCATTTCTGTCGTTAGTACTTCAGGTTTTGGAATAGTAATGTTGCTAGATTAAAAATCCCTTTCTAGTAATAAGTAACACACTTTTGCTCTTCAGAGAAGAAATTGCAAGATTTTTTTATTCTGTAGTTCTTTCGTTTGGTGAATTTGTTAAGTGTTTCCTGATGTTTAAGTGAAATAGCATGTTGATTTATGCTGATGTGGCAGCCTACCATGTTAGATAGTAGAATCAAAGCTGTGTTGCAGAAAACCCCAGAATTTGATCCAAGAAGCAGCTAATGTGACTGACTGGTCCAGTTTTGTATCCAAGTTAAATAACATTAAGAGAAGTAAAAATGTGTTCCAGTAACTGTTCAGTGATCTTAGATGAATTTAAGATACTGTTCTAAGCAGTGAGAGAGAGAATGGTTCATGAAGTCCATCTTAAAATAGGAAGCTATATTATCTGAACTGAAAGAAAAAACAATTAATTAAGTCTTTAAGTGAAAATACTCATGTAATATAGCTTCTGCACTGTGAATAAAATTAATT
Source organism: Trogon surrucura (assembly GCA_020746105.1). Taxonomy (NCBI): domain Eukaryota; kingdom Metazoa; phylum Chordata; class Aves; order Trogoniformes; family Trogonidae; genus Trogon; species Trogon surrucura. Next base: position 15,587,686 of record CM036626.1, read on the forward strand.
TTCCCATTTTTAACTAACTTTAAAGGGAAGAAAAAGCCTTAGAGCTTCTTGAGTTTTTTTCAAGATTTCTTCTGTCTCCAATTCAATTACATTTTAACTACAATTAGTACAAAGTAGAGGACTACCAAACAGTAAGAAAGCGATAGCATCACCACAGTTTTCTGGTGTTGACATGTTCAATGTCTAGCTGTGTCCAGAATTGCATTTTTAATTATTCTAATGATGACTTAATGCTGTCTCTATCTCTTTGTGAAGTTGCTACTGAATTCCTTTTGCGTCACTAAAAAGAAAACTGAACTGAAATACTTTGGCTTAAAAATACATACTTGCTGACAGACTCCCATATAAAAATTGCAAAAACAAAATTGGAGAATACTGAACTGGATAAAAGCCAGGAACATATAGTATGTAGTGATGATCTTCATCCTACCATTGCTTAACACAGGAACAGTCCAAACCCTAGTTCTGTAGGTTTCCATTTGGAATTCAGAAGGTCAGATGTTGATTTTTCTGGATATGAGTAATTTGTAATTGTTCTTTTTACTTCCATAAGGTTTTTGCATACCAGCAAACTAATGCCTCCTATTCCCTTACTGCTCAGTTATTCCAAAGGTTCACTGCATACTTACCAAAAAAAATACAGATACAGTATGCTTCATGTCTGCCATTGATGCCTAGGGGTTTTTTAATTTTTGAGTTGAGTAATTACTTTAGGTAAAAAAAAAAAAGTCCACATGTTCCTGGCTGGAACATACATGATTCTTTAATGTGAGTGACTATTAAAAAAAGATGTTCAGGATGTTGACGTGTTTAGTGCAGTAAGTGAGACAAAATACTTGTTCCTATCAGGTGCAAGGAGTGCTAATTGTCATGCGTTAAAGCGGATATAAAAAGCCCTTGAACTAATTTGAAAAATTCTCCCTAAAGTGAGAATGGTGCTATAGATATATAGATTATCCAGCTGCAAATCGTCAATAAACTCAGATGTGGCTGGCAAAAAAAAAGAAGGGCTTTCTGTAGCTGCTGTACATTAGATAGTGACTAATGCCAATATGAACTGGAGCCAAACATGTTGTAACTGCTGGTGAGCTAATCCACATAAATTTTGGACAGGAAGCAGAATGGGGATGAAGTTATAAATATGTGTCCTGTGTGAAATGTGAAATAAACAAGAGGTGGCTATTAGGTGACTGAGGAATATACCCATGTATTAAAGAGGTCAGGACAGATGATCTAATGATATTGTCCACTTGAAAATGCTTTTGTTCCTACATTCTCCGTCTCCAAAATAGACGTTTTCTTCTACTCTCCCTCTCCTTATCCCTTTCTTTCTTTTCACTTCTATTTACTAATGCTTTCAGGCAAGGAATGCCTTAGACTTGTACTCTGTCCAGTATAAAGTCCTTATATTTTAGAAAGGAAAGAGTAGCTAAAATAAAAATCTTGCAATTTTCACTGTACTATTAGTCTATCAATTCATATAATGTGTAAAACACATCAAGGTTATTTCAGAAAAGCTCAGAATGCGTTCAGCTTCTGCGAACTTAATGTTGGCAAGATTGTACTTAAACAGATATCTCTTAAATTTATAAGAACACTACTTTCTCCTTTTTATTATTTAAAGGAGGAAACTGAGAAGTCCTAAGCTTAAAAAAAAAATAATTCTTTGATAACTTTCAGGATCTGTTCTTCAGTAAGTGCCATTACAATTCAAATTAGTGTAGGTAATAGCAACATATAAAATGTGTTTCTGTTAATACATTCCTACTCTAAATTGAAGCAGCAATGTTTGTTCTTAAATTAATATTCAGCATATTATACTTGAACTAGTTAACATTTTATACTGATTTGCCTTCATATTTAATACTGATTATGGTAAGGTAAGGAGAAAATGCGTACACAGAGTGTTTAAATTATTTGGACATGAGCCAAAAATGATGCCATTTTTGCCTTGTGGTTTATAACCTTCCAATACTTTCAGAATAGCTTTCTTCAGCGTGCACCTGGAACACAGCCTTCTGCAGAACTTGGTTTTATGACCTTATTCTTAAAACTTAGTTGTGTGTAAAAGCACAGGTGTATATGGCAATTCGTAGACATATTTCAGATAATACTTGAAGGATTATCAAAAGATGAAGTATGGACCAAATGGCAGTAAAAATTGAGAACGTTATGAGAAGGCAAGGGTATAGAAGCTGAATTTTTAAGGAAACCACAACTATGGGTCTGATGATAAAATTTTGAACATTAGTGCTACCTGTGCAACTGCCTGGACCCAAGATCCCAATGGCTTACGTGCCTCATCTTCTCACTTAGGAGGATTCTTCACAGCATTGCTGTCTTTCACGAAAATGTCCTATTTTAATAGCAGGCACATTGAGCTTTGACGAGTTTAACCAGCAGAACTTTTACATGCCTTCCTTATTTTCCACGTAGCTGTTGGAACTGAAGTGTCTCTTCTCGGCGTGCTGACATTCACAGGAGTTTCTATTCATTCTGCAATGCCTATAATAGCTGGATAGTTAGCAGTGTCCAAAAATATATGTAGGCATGCGCGCTTTCTAAATAAAACACTTGAATTTTGTCTTTTTTCTGACCCAGAAAGATTTGGTCAATTATCTGTCCTCTTTGGGGGGAGGCGGAGCGTGGGTGGAAGTGTGCTGTCTTTTCGGAGTGCCAAGTGTTTCAAGCCAGGAAGAGTGAAAAGCACAGTATTGTTTTGGAGGTAGGCTACCCGTATGCCTTACTTAGTGTAAACAGTAAATCTGGTAGCATTAATATCTTATTTTTCCTGGAAAGTAAACACCACTGTTTCAAGCTCTACAGATCCTAGCTACTTAAAAAAGAAAAAAGCCAAACCAAACATAGATACTGGTAAAACACTTAAAAATGTTGTGACAGAAATGAGGCATAAAACGTGAGCCAGTTTTACGTCAGTGGCCAGCTTCTTGGGATTGGGAGTTTGGTTTTTGTATTTTTGCTTAACCAAATATAAACTTCTATGGTATAAAGCAATCCTGTAACCAGATTCTCTTTCTGAATGTCTTTCTACCCAGCAATTGAGATTTCTTTGTGAAGAATGCTATTAAAAAGAATATAGCACCAAGGCTGCACATCTGTTTCTCATTTCAAAACAAGTTCTTTTACTCTAAGCCTCTATTTTTTAGCTCCTACCATGCAATTCATTCTTTCTTCTTTCAGTAAACAGACAAGAATAAAAAGATTGCTAATAAAATGGGTTCCTGTGTGTCATTTACACAAAAGACTTTAACAGTGCATTAATTTGTCCCTGTTGTGATAATGTGCATCCACAGATTCATTTGTTCTGTTAAAATGCCATCGTGTGAAACATCAGTGGTAGCTCTGGCTTGGTAACATGGAGCCTGGAACTGAGGTTATAGCATCAACCCCGGAGGAGTTTTACACGTGTCAGAGAAGAACGTGGGTTCAAAATGTGGATTCTCCTGACTGTATTTGTAACAGACATGAAATACAGAAGGCATGCTGCTTTCTAATTCTCTGCCTAAGCTCTGAAATGTGACCTGCGAGTGAGTAAAAGATAAGAGTTCCTTAATAAATCTGTAGTGTTCCACCTTGCCTTGCTAGGCAGAAGAATTGGTCGACCTTCTGGTCGGTTTTGTTGTTGCTTTACGGACTTTTCTGCTTGAGAAAATTAACTGCTAGATAGTGACATGTCACTGAATGACTGAGCAGTGACGTTTATTCCCAGAAAAAGGTCACGAGGGATTTCTTACATCTGTGGTCAGATAGTAAGTAATTTGAGATCAATAATAACAAAAATTACAGCATCTCTCAGATATTTTCCTCCTGTAAAACAGTTATTCAGAAGGATCACGTTGGTACCAACCATAGTGTTAGTAGCAAAGAAAATTGTTAAGAACCCAAAGAGCAAACTCATCCCAACCATGGGCCTTTAGGCTCTGCTGGACATGATTAAATAAGAGAAAATTTCCTTTCTGCACAGCAACAAATTGGGCACTTACTAAATCTGGAAACATTTCTTAGAATTATTTTGTGCCTATTTAATGTCCAGATTGGCTTTATTCCTGATGACCTGCGGAGTATTCCTGTGTGTGGTCTCCTGGCATAGAAGTTAGAGATGAGTTTTATTTTGCCTCATCCCTTTTTTTTTTTTTTTTTAGTTTTATTCATTGGCTGTTGAACAAATGTATACCATGTTACATTCATCAGAGGACAGCTGACACTCATTTTTGTAGTGAAGGTTAGATGTGAGCAAGTTAATGGTGTTTATCCCTTTTGTAGTATTTATTGTGCAGTTTTACTCTGAATTAGGAAGCAAAGTCCCTGAAGGTGCCAAAATATTCTTTCAGTTGCTGCCTGTATTCAAAGGATTTCAGTACAGCTTTGCCTTCTGTAGTGGTCCAACCAGAGCTCAGGTAGCCAACTGCCTGATGCTGCCAGGTTGTTCTCTGGCTCCCTGGTATGTTCTCTTTTAAAACTGCTTAACAGGTATTTCTATTCAGCAGGCTGTTCCCATGATAAAAAACCAGGTAGTTGTAATAAGCAAGTATGCTTTTTATTAGTGGGTACTACTCAAGAAAAATACTTTGTATTGTCGTACTTCAGATTTAGATTTTTAGCATACTGTGGCTGTAGGCAAGTTAGTCACCACAGCCTAAATGTGCCCTTGTAGTGCCATGCCGGGTCTAGCAGTGTGACATAATGGAGTTTCTACAGGGGGAAACAATTTTTTAAATCTCCCCACAACAATAGTGAATTTGGTCTTACTAATGTGTGTCATTTCTACCCAACCTTAAAAAAGACATAGAAGCTCCAGTCACTAGATCCAAAGATAATACGCCTTAAACTCATGGCTCCTGTGATCTTATTATATTGATACTAATATTTCAAAAGGCACTTACCGGAGGGCTTCTTGGTCTCTTATGTGCTAATCACAACCCAAAGGCCACTTGGATTTAATAAAAATTCTGCCAGGTGATTCATCCAAAAGTAATGCGAGACATTGTGGATGTCAGTGTCGTCATGCAGTCTGCTTTGTGCGAGTACGTAAGAGTTCATTTGCAGCTACGGCAGGGAAAACAGGAAGGTTAAGCACATCACTGAAAGAAACCAGGGCGGTTTATGTGGAGCACCCTGGCACGCTGAAGTAATGGACCTACTGTAGAAGCAATACCTGGAAATTTTCACTTCAGCCTTGAGTCAGCTCTTTGACACCGAGGATCAAGGCACACTTTGCCAAGTAACACCAGTAACCTGATTTAAAGGCTGTTTGATAGACTTCTTGTTTATCGTCAGGTTGCACTCAGTTCCCTGCTCAATTCATAATATTTGTATGTCCCAGGGTAGTATGCATCTTGTAGCAATTTTTACCTCTGGGAAGAGACCAAAATATCTTAGTGTTATTGTCCCTACATTTCTTTGATGTGCTGTAATATTTTTTTAAATGCTTATGTGTAATATACCTTTTTTCTTTCTTTCTTTCTTCTTTTTTTCCTTTCTGGTTATATTTATGGATCATTCTACAAATACACAAAAAGCTATCTGTGGCAAAATCTTTGAAGTATGAAGCAATTTCTCCATATTTATTAAGATAACATGAAGTGCAGTTTCTATTTAGTTATTTAATTTAGAAGTGTAAAGGCTGATCAAGAAGGTGCCAAATACTTGTCATAGTCACATCTTTGTTCTTCCTCTTCATGGTTGTGTTTCAGTTGTTTCTGCTTGTGTTTTTTTGAAACCTAAATACGTGCTAAATAATTTCCCTGCTAAATGGATATTTTGCCTGAATATCTGAGTGAAGATCCCAGCCATCTGTGAAACCGCCCCACCATTAGCCCCTTTTCCTGTCGTTCACTCTTGAACCAATGTTGATTTATCTGAGGAAGATAGTGATTGACGTGAAGCTGCAGGTTTAGAAAGGCAACGGTAACTTCCACAGTAAAAGGCTTTGGGCATGTGTTCAGTTCCGTAGATTAAGCCATTCCATGGACTCTTCTGAGAAGTTTGCATCTTCTCAGTATGGAGTGATCCTCTTTATCCTCAATGTCATATATACTGCTCTTTTGTATTAAAATATTGTGTGTTTCTGAGGTCCCTGTGTGTGTCCTGCTCTGCTGCATGGATTGCTGTAGGAAAAGTTGCTTTGCAGTCAGTCCAGCTGCTTCATCTGTGAGACTGGAGACAGTAAAGCAGGCTGTTAAATGATCAGTGGTAGAATTTAGAACAAAAGTAGGAAAACAACAGATACTGGGATTGCTCAATCATATATTCCTTGCACTTTCTTGCTACTGCTTTCATGGAACTTCTAGAATCATGTTCATCTTTGGCATTTATCTTTTCTTTCCTCAATCTCCATCATCCTTGATTAAAATCAGCCTGCTAAAGATAAGTTTAAACTAAAGCTTCAGGAAACAAAATTCTTCATGGTCAGGGTTTTGAGAAGACATAGGCTAAAAACTTACTCACAATTCTTGTAGGAGTCTGTAAGATTCTCAAAATAAAAGATAAACTGGGCAAATTTGAGTGGAAAAATAGAGTGCTCTGAGATGCAATAGTCCCAGAACCATGAATCTCTGGAGACTGGGAGGATGTTGCACTTGGACACTGACTCGGAGAACTTTTCAGTCTGTCCCAGCATGGTTCTTTCCCAAAACTGATATATTGGAACAGACTTTTACTGTGTTTTGTGTAACTCAAATGCTCCTTTCATGACTTTGCAACTAAGTTTTTCTTTTTGCCATATCATCTGTCTTGTTATAAGCTTAAAAATACATTTAAACCAAGAAATCTTAAACCTCACTTCCCTCTTCCTTCTACCTTTCTCCAGGTTAGAAATTGAGTTGGGAGAAATGATCATTCTTTTCTCTGTAATTTTTACCTGTTTGCAATATACAGTCATTTTCTGGGTGTTCGGAAAGATTGTACTTTGTGAGCAAACTATGATGATGAATCACATTCTGGGCATGATATTTGAAATAATTTTCTGCTTGTTTATTTGACAGGTCCTTGACCAGTATGAACGAGAAGGGTTTAATTTCCTAGCTAAAGTCTTTAATTCTTCGCATTCCTTCTTAGAAGACTTGACAGGTCTAACTTTATTACACCAGGAGACACAGGCTGCTGAGGTAAGAAAATACAGTTTGAATGTTAAGAATAAAGAGATGACAGTAAAGGGTGTTTGGGTTTATGGTCAGCAGTGTAACCATCTGATGAAATGAATCACTGAGAGAATCGAGCAGTGATGGGTATCATTTGCAGGATGATTTATACAAGCCATGTGCATATTCCATCCAGGGAGATACGATGTGGCCTCTGAATGTTGTAGAGTAAGAAATATTTTTGAATATGAGAGGTCATTCTTTTTCAAGAAAAGGTGATGGCATGCATGTTGACAGCCAGTTAGAAATACATAGCACTATCTTTATTACTCATTTTAGTGTAGTCACATTTTGTGAAATTACAGAAATATTTTAAGTAACAGTTGTTGCTTGACGGTTCTGAATTTGTATCAGGAAAGTTCCTGTCTGTTGCCTCTTAGGGTGCGTTTCACTGGCAGTGTAAACTGCAGTTTGTGCAAGTGTTCGAGGTACTGTATCCAAGCACTGGTAACAGGTAGCCCAGAGTCTGGTGTGCACTCAGAACCACAGTATTTACACAGGTTCCTAGGCAGGTTAGACTTTCTCTTAAATCAATTGTAATGTTTTATATCTGAGTTTTCAAGTAGGGCATTTGAAGAAACCAAGTGACTTGTGTTATGTGGTGTAAGGAAATCACTTATCATTTTAGGTCAATCTAAAATGTAATTATTATACTGCTTGATGGATTAAAATATGGGGAAAATGCTGCTCTTTGTCTAGTGACAAAGTAATTTGGAATGAAATTGGGGTATGTTTTGTTCTCGTGGGCCTTCATAAAGAGTTACGATATTTGTCCCTTAAAAAATTAAACAGGTATCTGTCTTGAGATTGTGTTTTAATAATGATTTGTAATTCTCACTCTGTCTTTGAATGTCTGTGCAATTCTACACCTGTAATTTAATTTTGATATAGTCGTGTCACATGGATGTTTCTAAAGCTGGCTTTGAGAAGTGATTATTCAGTTACTGTAGCCTGTGTAAATGGTACAGCTGTTTTTTCAGCTGGAAACGACTCCATAAGGTTTGCAGGGGGATAATGATGACTTGGCTCTCTGTTTCATGTTTTAACCTTTTGAAAGAAGAGGGGCAGATGCTGGAGACATTAAACTGAAATACCTGACACATTCGTAGATCAGCATGGTGAAATCTAGGAAAAAAAAATAATTTTTATATATATACGTGAGAGGGATCCAAGAAAGGAAGAGAAATCCCCTTTAACAGGTGCTAGACCTGAACAGTAACAGTGGTTGTAGTCTGATTGCCATGCCTGACTTTTAGGCTGCTAAGAAGTGTCTAGGCTGCTAATGACAGCATTGGAACAAACTACAGTTGCACTAGTTAGTAACATATTATTTTGCAGATATTAATTAATACAATTCTTCTGCAGCTTGAGAATGTATGCAGGTGTTATTATATAAAGCTTAGATATTCTTGACAAAAATGTAGAGTCTGGCATGAGTTTATTGCAACCTATTGGAGTTCAAAGTTGAACACAAAAAATAGAATTAATGTTCTTTCAAAAATATTTGGGTTCACAGCAGAACTTATGCAGTGAAATCATTGCTTATATGTGGAAAAACTGACATGCAAAGTATTTGGAGAGCTAATGCATTCAAATTAACTACTGTAGAACCAATGACTTTCCTTGATTGCGTCCCTGTAGAATTGCTGTATTCTGTAAAAACTCATCTGTTTTGTCAGAATTAACTACTTTAAAGTGTCTTGATGAAGTTTGTATTTATGAATGGTAAGGTTTAATAGGCAGATTGTTTGCAGATTCTGAAGCTTAATTTCTTTGGATTAAAAAACCTATTCTTTAGTTACATTTTGCTGCTGTTGCCTAAAAAATTAAAGGTGGTTATGTTGTCCTCTACTACTCCTTCAATACATAATCTGGGGCAGGTTTTAAAATTTTTAGGTGCAGAAGAGAGTGGTTTTAGCATATTTCCTGCTGAATCGTTCTTGTATTTTGAGCTTGCTTTTCCTCATACGGTGCAGTTGCTGCAATTTATATTGCTGAGTTTGAAGACTGCAAAATGTTTTTTCAGGTTTTTGCCTGCTTTTGAGCTGCTGTTGGCAGAATGTGTTGTCTGAAATGGAGGCATTAGATTTATTAAGATGAGTGCTCTTTAGTTAGCTTTCAGATAGTCTTGATACATGGCATTCTAAAAACTGCAACCAAAACAGGGAGAGAGATTTCCTAAGTTCTGTATGGCCTGTTTTGGTAATTAGAATATTTGATTGTTCTGTTTAGAAGTTATTTGCCTTTCTGCACTCACACTTGTCAAACTGACATTGTAGATGATTGTTGCATTTGGAGACCGTAAAAATGGCTTCTAGTAACTCAAGATTTTCCTTTCTCCTATCTAGTAAAACTTGACCAGTGCGATTGCTCCACTGTAAAGAAAATAGGCTTGTGAAGTTACGTATCATTCAACCTTAAATTTACTGCAGTGACATCATAATTGTATTGTAATTCCATATAAAATCACCAATATTTGGCTAATAAACTTGCATCAATAGAGAAACTACTCAATCTTGTTATTTTTTTAAAAGGATTGCTCTTAAAATATTGATTCATTATGAGAGTTTAATTTTTTCCTGTTTTTGCCTAGACTGTTTTGTTGTGGTCAGACTGCATTTGCCCAGATTAAAGCAATACAGTTTGCAGTAAGATGTGGCAGACTTCTCACTTACTAAATATCTTTTTAACCTGCATTGTTCAATTTCCTCTTCTGGTGCTGTGCTGTCGACCTAGGGATTAATACCTTATCTTTTTAAAATGACTGATAAGAATATAATCGTAATTCAATGTGCAACCAGAGTAGGAATCGTAACACGGGTTTAGTTCGTGGTTCCATTCTGATATTAATGGCGGGGTTTCAGTCAATAGAGCACCTATTTCTTTAACAGGAGATGCATCAGGAAATTATAAATATTCTACATCAATTCCTTAGCATGACAGTTTACTCAGTAAATAATAAAATTAGCAAGTGTTTCTGTTCTGTCTTGAAATGACAGTAAATTTCAGGCATCTGCTTTCTCCACATCTGGCTTTAATTTAGGTTCTGTGGACCAATTTTGGGGTTTTTTTAATACCAGTTAGATATTTCTGCACAGCTTCAGCAAGAGACTCCGATGACACGCGTGGCTTTGAAGGCCAATAGAAGCTGTGGGAAACTCCCGTGTCAGCACTGAGACCTTTTTTCCCCCGGATGCACAGTTCACTTGGGAGCTGCCTCAGCTCACATAAAAACAGCACTTCTGTATTCCAGATCCCTTTGTCTCCTTACTCCTAATCTAAACTTCTTGACACTTGGTCAATGTGTAGTAGAGTTTAGTGGCTGGGTATACATCTCTTGAATTATTAATTGGGAACTGGAGTCATTGATTTAGAGACCGAGCGACACCTGACTTGCAGTTCAGAACGTGGCTGGGCTGCCCAGAGCTGGTTGCGTATCACAGCGCGTCTCTTAACCCTGCCAAGTGGCTTGGGTTTTGCTGGTGTGGAGAGCTCTTTTTGTATAATTAAAGTCACACATGTAATAGTGCTAAAGTGAAATTCTTGCATGAATTCACTGTAGTATGTGTAGTTGAATTTCTGTACAACGCTTCTTAAGCTATATCCAGTTTTAGAAGTACAGAAACTTAATTTCTCTTTGTTCTCTTATAGTGTGATTCGTAGTATCTATAGTTTCCGTGGCAAGTTCTCGTGGTCAGTGAATGAACCCTATTTGGTATTTCAAAAATCCCCTTGCTGTGCTGCTTTATTGTATCCCAGTCAGTGCAGATTACCCTGTAGAAGGGTAGGATTAATTAAAAAAAAAAACAAAATCATGCTGGTAATATATTTTGAGCGCTTTGAAAAAGAGAAAATGCAGAAAATCCTTTTTTATTTTGATTCTTCACTTGGCTGAAGTTTGTGCTTGACCATTTTTTCAGCCATTTCTTTGGGAACAGGGCTTAGTTGTATAATAGGCAGCTGGTATTAAAAGTGAACTTTGTGCTTACCCAAATTTGGAAGAAAATTCAGAATTTCCAATGTGCTTTGCTATTAAAAATATCCTGCTTGTGTTTGATTCTCCATCATATTATGCAATATGTGTGATGCTGAAACAATAACACATGAGTAGCCAAAAAAAATCCCAAACAAACCAGAAAAAAACCATTTCAGCAATATAATAATAGTAAAGTTTGCAACTTAACATCTTTTTCTGTTAGTAAAGAAGTATTCAAAATTGGATTTTACTCGATGTTATGAAAATTTCCTACAAAAAGTACTTCTGATGAGTGGATCAGAATTAATATTTGAGACTTTTCTTTGTCTGTGAGTTTCCTTGTTTTCCTTCTTGATTTTAATCTGGTGCGGTTTAGGAGAAATTCACTTTGACAGATTCAGGCCTGTCCTGGAATCTCTAAGAAAGAGATTAAGAGATTAATCTGTTTTCTTTCAGGAGATGGGTTGTTTTGTTGTGTTTTTTTGTTCTTTTTGAGTTTTCTCATGATGTCAATTAGTATAATTATTTTTCTTCATTCATCAAGCAATATTTCCCAGGTCTTCAAATAGCGGTAATTTTGAACACAATCCAAATGAGAAATGAGTCTCAGTTCTAGTAGATTTTAAAGTGTATGTACATTTCCAGTTCAGTTTGGTTAGTATGCTTTGCTGTTTCATGCCTAAAATAGATTTAGTGTGTTCTCACACCATGATGTTCTGCTGAATCAATGATATTTCTGCTGCTGAAATTTTGCCAAGGAGAGGTAACTGTTACATCAACACAAAACAGTGCAAAGTGAGTTTTGCAGCCTTTGAACAAGCCCTGGAATGGTCTTTATCCTGATACCTTCTGCAGCTCTTTGAAGAATTTAGAAATATCTGTAAAATGTTTCCTGTATTTTATACCAAAACATGATCTCTTTCTCTTTCCCATGATATCTTTACTGATAACTTCTATTATTATTACTAGTAACACTCAAATGTGCTTCCTAAGACCTACATGAGCAGCCAGTGTGCACGAATACTCGTGTTTCATCATACATACGAATAAATATATATTTGTCCCTTCAGGACAGGGAGGGCCATGTGCAATCATTTTCCTTAGCTGAAGCCAAGGGAAAGAAGGGGGAAGGACAGTTGATTGTAGGGTTGCACAGAATGGAAAGATTTCTTGGAGTGTGCCATGCCACAGGAATGCTTTAGGGAAGATCTTAAGGATAAGAGCCTGCCAGTCAGAGCTGAGAGTCCTGTAAGACCAGAGCTTGCAGTGTTATAGTTACAAACCTATTTTCATCGGTTAACCCTCGTTAAAGTTTCAGTTCCAAAGCGAGATTTTAAAAGTGAGGACAGCTATAGAAATGCTCTCCAGCTCACTTCAAGTCAATAGATCTACATTGGCTTAAACATCCGATGTGACCTTGTCTCAAAACCCTGGAACAACCTTATCAAGTCTTTTTATTCGCAAAGTTTGACTTGTAAATGCTGGCTTCCTTCAATAAACAGTGCTATCGGTTGGCTGCATAGATTGATAGGTTTATTAAACTGGTGTCGTTGTTAGTCAAATGAAACTCTGCAAATTCAAATGTAAGAATTAATACTTGGAGCAGAGATAGAGGAAATCGTGACTATTCAATGTAAAGATTTTTTTTTTTAATTTAAGCTGCTATTGATACCAAACTGTCTTTTTTGTTCAAAATTTCAAATATATGGAAAAAATGTAGAATAAAACTACAGAAAGAGATGGAATAATGCCATTTGTGTTAGCAACAGATGGGTTTGATTTTTTAATGTATTAAACTGTGACTTGCTGTCGTAGTGCCAAAACATTGATCTCTATATAAAATTTCACAGTAAATCTTGTGTAGCTATAAAATGGAAAGTACTGTTGTACATGAACTTAGAACGTCATCAGTTTCTATGTGAGGGGGAAAACCTATGCAATAAATAGCTATAAAAAAATTACCCTTAATACTACAGCACCTTTCCAGGTGCTATGAAACTGCTATAATGTATTTAGTTGATGTACTTCATAATGCCTTTGCAGCTTTTGAGTACTGGCTTGTGCAGGTAATAATTCAGTTTGTTTGTCCTCTTATTTATAACTAGTATTGATCAGTGGTGTTAGTACTGTTCAATATTGGACATTTTCTACCACAAGGACTCCAAATGTCTGTGCTTTCTGATGTTTCCTGTTTTAGCAACACCAGCACCTCTGGTGCAGTTACAGAGGCACGCTGCATCTGTCTTAGGAACATGGTCCTTCTACCAAATGCTAGCAGGGACAGGATGGTCAGTAGCAAGAGACTGAAGTTCATGAATTAATGCTTAAAAATCTGAGAAGAAGCAAGTGCGTATCTGGAGACAAAACTGTGATCCTCGCGGTGTGTAGGGCTTTCAGCCTCCTTTGTTGCCCGTAGCAGGGTATTGACTTTTTCTTTGCCCTTGCTCTAATCGGTTTTGCTTCCTTGTGGGATAGGTGATGAGGACAAGAGCTGCATTTTCCAAACTACCTAGCTAGTTTTTGCAGAGGAGACTTTATACAAACAAAACTGCCTTTTGGGCTAGGCTGCAATTTTGGGCAAGGTATATCATTACTAAATCAGTATTTGGCAAATTAGGATTATAACCTCTTTTACTGTTTTTTTGGGGGGAGAGGAGATTGAGAGAAGTGAGTAATTCTCTTCTAGAAAGTTTTCAAATGATCTTAACTGCTTTTTCTCTAAAGGAAAAATTTCCAGTAGAGAAGGGAGAAATAAAATAATTTAGGGATTAAATCTTTTTCATTCCAGTATATTTTGTTACAATGAAGAATGAATAGACTGTTCAAGATGCATTCTGTTATTCTCATGTGAAGAATAAAAACTTACCCAACACAGACAAACATGCTGATAAACTTTGTTTTATAATTAAGAACATAAACTATGCAATCTGCATCTTAGTGCAAGTGAACAGTTGCAGAGTATATGAGCCCCCATAGATCATTCAAATAAAAAAAGAAAAAAGTTTGCTGCTGGACAAATTACTACCAGATGCAGATTTCAATAAACACATCCTGTTGTAGCCTTACCCAAAGGTGCTATGAATTTCTTGAGGCGAGTCTGCCTCTGCATTCAACAAACTCTAGGACGTTTGAATGTTAATTGAGTTGCAGTGTCATGTATGAATGTACTCGATCCGCCCAGCTTTTCGTGTACTCCGTTCACCTTGCAGACCAGTAAATGTTCTCCGCAAGAGTATTTAATTGTTAACCATGTTTGCATTCTTCTGACAATCTGCATTTCCCCTGTCAGGGTCTCTCAAACTTCTCTTAAGGCGTTCTTGTGAGAGTTGTGGAAGAAACTTATGCTGTCAATTGTCACATAGACAAGTGCATCGGTATTTTATTAGTGCCAACATGTCATCTTGACTACAAGACCTTTCTGTACGAACAGTAGTAGATTTTTTTGTTTCTGCCAATTCTGTAAACTGCTGATGTGCCTTTAAATATAGGTGGAGCTAGTAAGTGGTAATAAATGGCATTGATTACAGTGTGAGGAGGTGTTGAAAAGACATGCAGCTTTACCACAACTTCTCTTTTATGCCTGTGGTTGCTGGTCAAAGGAAATTAAGCATCACAAATTTTGATAACAAAACATCAATATTAAGATCTACTTCTATGTGAAAATTTTGTACAGAAAATCCTTTTTAAACCACTTCTCAACTTAAATTTCCGAAATGTCTTCGGATTTCTCTTTGAAGTATGGAATAATTTTACCAGCAAGATTGCTTAAAGATTTACATCCAGGTTGCTACTATACTGCAACTATTATTGGCTAAAGTTGAGACTAATTTTAAAGAGATTTGTAAAAGGCATGCTTGAGTAGCCTTTAAAATTTGTACTAACCTAGCTCTTACTGGCCTGAGTTTTCTTTCAGTTTGATTCCGAATGTTTTCCTGGGTTTTACACTTTAACGAACATCTTTACTAAGTGCTGGTATTTCCTTTGCCTTAGTCTAGCTCAGGTTCTCCTGAAGTTTCATTTTTACAACGTCTTATAACTTGGCTTCTAGCTAAAATCTGCTCTGAAACATAGTTGTTTTTATGGGATTGGCTGGAGTCCTGGCAAGACCACCTGATCGCTTAGGAGTGATAAAAATTAACGACCAATTCCATAGTTAAAACCCATATTTGATTCCAAGATTAGCCTATTTGTGCTTGAGAAGATAAGGCTTGCTTATCTTATCACTTTGGTGATCACTTTTCCTTAGTGGTGACTTCTTTTAGTTGATTTAAGGGCAAACTGAGGGAAAGTCTTCTTGTAAATGAAAGTTGTCTGACCTCAAGAAGAGACATGAAAAAAGTCTATACCATTATGCATAAAATACAGATTTTGCCCAAAGAAAAAGATTTAAGTTAAAGTTTGGAGAAGATAACTTTAAAAAAAAACCCAAGCAAACTGTTTCAGGGTAGTTTCTGTTTTCTTGGTCTCTCAACCTTTAAAAAACCCGCTCTGAATATTAATTAACCGGTGTGCTTCAGACTAGCCATGAATTGTTGCCTTCTCAAGCTGTTGTTTCTGAGACACTGAGGTTATGCTTCACAGGTAATATTTCATGAATCAAGGGTGGTTTGTGGATTACTGAGTTAGTTATTCATGCACAGGAAAACTTTAGTTGTTCTACAGGTGTGATGATGATTTTTAAAGTCATAAAATTGTTATACAGCATCCTTAAGGTAATGCAGTTTTACTGCATAGATGTGAATGGCTTTGACGAGGGGAAACTGCTAGAACTTGAAATCTGACAACATACTTTTAAGAAATTTAGACTGAGCTGCACACCTTAGTATGAAGTGAAAGACATGGCTAAAATATGAGTAAGAATATATATGAAGCAAATATTACTGGTTTTTCCTTTAACTTTCTCAACTTGAAGACAAGAAGTGAATTGACTTGCTTCCAGTTAAAACATAAAAGTAAAAAAGTAAAAGTAGTCTTTTTGGAATGAACTTAAAGCAGTGAGATTATAGAAATAGTTTTGGAGAAATAATCTGTATGTGCAAGCACTTTAGTACCTTGTCATCTTAAAATGTGGGTTCTATTTAAGTACTTACTATACATTAAATAAATTTCTGTAATTTTAAAGTACTGACTAAAGCCTACCCGACAATAAATTTGATCCCATGCAAGTTAAGTGTGAAATTATGTAGGTTAATCCAAAAAAATTAAAAATACATAGTTAAGGAAAATAATCAAACTGTGTTTTAGATGGAGGTAACTATGATGTTGCTTATTTATTTTGTAATAGCAAAAGTAGAAAGAAAAGTCACCAAAATAGAGAAGAGATGCACAAGTAAACCTGTAAAGAATTAAGTAATTACTTTACAACCTCTCAGGGGGGTAAGGGTTAAGAGATACAGTTTTGAAAGGGTTTATGTTGTTGAAAAGTTTATTTTTCTAGTGTCTGCTGAGACAGTGTGCCAACAACAGCAAACCCGAAAATGCAAGTTAAAAAGACAGAACTACTACTGGAAGCGAATATGAAGGCATAACAAAGCTATTTAGAATTATTACAGTGCAACAGCTGGTTTTGCTAATGTTTCTTGGTTATTTAAAAAAATCATCTAGGTTCTATTTCCTTTTGTCTTTCACTTTGAGTAACTGTGGTATATGAAGTTTGCTATCCTATGACTCATTCTTCCCACAAATACTATTTCTTTGAATAGCCCTTGTGAAAACATGCATTTCATATTAGTTGTCTTAGCTGGCAGTTGTGTGGGCTTTTTTCTTCCTGGGTGAGTGATTTATATGCACTAATCTCTGGATCTTCCTCTGCCACACGTGTTACATACCGAAATAGTGGTAATACTGTACCTATCATTACTGTACTCGCTTTTTTGGAAAGAATAGAGTTGGCTGGTAGAGTATATCAGTCACTGAAACTAGTTTAATCTCTTTCTCCACATGCCAACAGTCTTATATCTCATAAATTCTGATAGCTCGTACATACTTTTAGGGACAGACAGTCATGAAATTGAGGCTTGACTTCAATTCTTAGTAGAATTAAAATCTATAGTGGACAAAGAAAGGGCAAGTACAAAATAAGATGTTATTTCCAGCCTCCAAAAGAAGCTTCTTTGCAAGAGTTTGGCTCACTAAGAAGTACTAAAAAGAACTGTGGAAGCTAAATGACTGAGGTTCATTCAGATAAAGAATTAAAGAGCATCTGTTGTAGCTTTCGTATGTGAATGACTGCTGGGTGGTCTATTTTAACTTCGCCATTATCAGCAGTCACGGCAGCGTTATAAAGAGCAGCCACGGCTGTAGGCTTTCTTGCTGCTTTCATAAGACTTCACATTTTCTCTGGCACAATGGAACAGGCAAGCCCCTGTGAGAGAATTCTATACCGAATTGTATGTACTCTGTGAGTTTGTCCAACTGTGCTATCATGCACTCATGGCAGCAGCACGCGTGGATATTGATACGGTCGTCATCCTCTCCAGCTGTCTTTGCTTCCCCAAGGAGAGGGATGGATTAACAGGGGACAGCTTTTGGCTAGAGTCCAACCTGTAAAACACAAGTTCACACTTTCAGATGGGTAATGAAATACTTCAAACCATGTATTTTCTGGAATTCGGGTTTTGTGTTGGTTGAGGCTACATTTTTTTTTTATATTGCTGCTTTCTGGATTTAATCTAGAGTTTAGAATTTGGATCAAATTGTTTAATGCATTCAATATGTGATTTAATATTGTTTAATGTGTGTTTAATATGTAGATTTGTGCTTCCAGATTGTATTTGGAATACTTAAGTATTCTCTTGGTTAAAGCGCAAATGTGCTGATTAAGGTCAAGAACCTGACCGCTGATTTTCTTTTTATACAGTGGAAATTAGAGAAGGTTATGAGAGATTTGGGAAAAGAGGTAATACTTGCTGTTAAATATATTTTTAGTTATATTGAGGCATAAAGATTGCAAACATGATTTTTTCTGCTAATTGAGAGGATACTCAAACAAGGTTGGTCATAAAAAAATTTATCGCTTTTAATAAAGCACCATTAAAAAGATCCTTATCTCATAAGTAATAGCTGTTGGAGGATGCTACATGAGTTTTCAGAACAATATGAGAAAACTGTTAGTGTATATGGAAGACTGCTAGGATTTAAGCTGACTTACGAAAGATTTTGTTTTCATAAAGAAATTTCCAAATTGAAGAATGAATAATGCGATCATTGGGACTTTTGCTTTCAAAGGAGACTGATGTTCCCAGCTCGAGCCTAAAATCTACTGTTCTTCATTCTGATTGTCATGTGGGTCTTTCTTATCTTCTGTTTAAAAGCAAAAGGAAAGAACCTGTGGCAGAGAAAAATGCTTATAGAATGGAAAGGACTGCCCGTTTAGAAACAGTATTTTGGTGTGAAGGCATGAGGTAATAGAGTGAAGCAATAACCAGAAATCTGCAATGTTTGATTCCGATGGCAAAACCAACTTCAGAGTCTTGATATTTGTTTTACTTCTTTTAAAATGTTGGGGGGTGGCTCTGATTAGCGTATCCGTTTCAGGGAGAGTCTCAAGAGTGTTCTAATTTCATGTTGAAGTACGGGATCTGATTAATACTTCAGACATGCAAGAGAGCTCTAACATTAAGACAGTTGTTACTATCGTGAGATGCTGTTACAGACATCATAAGACTTGTTGTACAAGGAAACATGATTACTTTGGATTAAAGAAGTTGCCAAAGGCTTGAAGGATTTATAAGTGCTGCTGCTTTGAGTTATATATAACTTCATTATTTGGTTGAAAACGTTTAGATCTGGAATTAATGAAACACAGTAAATGCTGATGAAATGAATTGGCAGGTTTGACAGTTTTTAACTGACGCTGAGCAAATGATTAATTTTATTGTAGTATTTCTTAAGTCTCCAAATTTCTAGATAGTTTACAGAAAGTAATGAATCGAGCATTCGACAGAGAAATGAAACTATCCTTTGTATCTGGAGTGGCGCACATTAGAACTGACATCATCAAGACATCAGTTTAAGCATATTTCTTAAATGACTTGCTGTTTGTATGCATGTGAGAGAGGAAGTGGTCTGTCGTGTTTGTGGAGGAGGTGTCTGCAGTCTGGATCTTGGAAACAAACACTGGGGAGAGCAGTCAGTATCTGGAAAGACGTAAGGAGGAAGCACAAGGATGAGTGAGAGCAGTGCCAATGCCCTGGTCATGCATGTCTGAGAAGAATGAGAATTAAGTCCCATCAGAAATCTGAGCTGTGCTGTCCTGGGGACAAAGGGGTTGACAACGTGGAGTTGGAAAGGAGTCCGGAGCTTGTTGCAATGCTATGTGGGCTCACAGATAATTTTAAATGTTCTGAGTTCGAGGGGCGTAGAGGAGTTTAGAATCACAGAGATTGCAAGCCTCAGGCAAAGAGGAAGTGGGGAAATGTGGCTTTAGAAACAAAGGACTTAGATTTGGCTTTTTTCTGCAGAATCTCCAAAATTTAGTCATGGTTAGTATAATTAGAAGGGATGATGAAATATAAATTCATAACAGCGCTGGGCTGGGCTGCTGCAAGGTCTCTTTTTCATGTGAATTAAGATTTCAGTGCATGCATATCACGTCAGTTCGATCATTCCATTAATCTCAGCTGTATAAAATTGGCAGCGTTTTAACATAGCTTCATTAACCCTGCTTGGAGTCTAGTAACTTTTCTAGACAGTAACTTTTCTAGGCAGCTGCATTCCATTCCATTATATGAAGTCTGTAGTACTGCAAAGATGTTTCAAAACGACTGTTGTTTTAACAGCTGGTTAACTGCAAATTATTTATTGGGCTGTTAGGAGTTAGCTGAGCAATCCTCATTTGTTCCTCTTACCATGATGCAAAATTAGTGTTCCGTGCATTAATGTGAGTGTTAGCAAATCTGAATGAGAAATGAGCAATAACCAATGACGAAAGGCTTTTACGTTTTGAAATAGTCTTGCAGCATATATTTCTTACAAGCAATGCTATAAAAAGAAAGTAATGGCAGAAATTGTTCTTGCATTTCATTTGACTCTCCCTCTGTCATGTGATTCAGGAATTTAGTTATGTAAAAATATGACTAAGTCCCTTTTGCCTTTGAGGTATAGACCCTGGATGAAATCCAGTATGAGATTGGATTTCAGTAAATTGGGAAAGTTCTTTCCCAAGTCTTTTTAACTTTGAATTTTGGACCAAACTACATCAAAAGCTGAAACAGGTTCATTATCTAACTAATCTATGATCATGTGAGTTGTTTTTTCTCTTCAAATAGTGTCTAATTACTAAATCAAACTCTCAACATTAATAAATCATTCCCCTGCAAAATAAAACCTATAATTTTTCATGTATGTTGCCTTCCGCACCTTTTGAAGTATAGCTTTTACGGCTGTGGTGTCAATCCCGTGGTAGATAGAGCAGAGAGAGAGAGTGAAAAAGAGCCCAGGTGCATATTGTATAGTTTCGTGGGGTGACGTGCTTAACATATGCCAGAATATTTGACAGTGATGTATTAACTCCTGTTAACAGTATGCCATTTGGGTTATTTATTTGTTTTAATGTCCTGAAAACTCAAGTGTGGTTTCTGTCACAACCTGCCTGAATGACTGGGGGTTTTTTGGGAGTGTAATACGCTGTGCTGTGTTCCACGTTGGAGATGTACCAGTGCAGCATGTGTATGTAGGTGTGCAGCAAATGTATGTGTGTAGGATGAGCATTCACTATTATCTGAGCACTCTCTAAAAACCGAACCGACCCTCCTGACTAGTGTGAGCACTTTGTGCTGGACATGCGTGTGCCTTGCCATTTGGAGGGTCGAGGAGCGTCTGCAGAGCGAACCGCGTGGAAAGTGTTTTCTGGTCTGAAGTGTTGCACGCTGACTTGCAAAACCTGTCCTCCAAATGGCATTGGAATATATTAACTTCTCCTTTCATCTTCCATGTTATACAGAGCATTGCAGAATCAAAATCTGAAAATGTTAAATGATCTCCTACCAATGTTAGTGGCAATTAGGAAAAATCTGTTACTCCACAAAAACCAACAGCTGGAATGTATCTTGTCTTGCAAACTTTCAGCTAATTTTTCTCACTGTATCCCACACAAAGGTATTTTTAAAACTCTTTGGACAAAAACAGTTCTTATTCCCTCCCATGTGCTTTTACTGACATGGGCATGCATGTTGTTACTATGCAAACTGCTATTACTTTTTTCTCTTAAATACTTTCCTGGTTTCCCTTTTGCTGTGACGATTTTTTCATTGTTGTTGAGAGATGGAACTATTTCATTCATAGGCCACAAACATTTAAATATTCAAAACCTTTCATCCTTCTATTGTGTCTTTCCAGTTTGCTATAAAATGCTCCAGTCCTGTTCCAGTACAGTTTTGTTTAAACCTTCTGTTCCTGTTATTTTAAAAATTTTCTCAGTATTGCTTTAGTTTTCCAAGATGTATATCATCACTGCCCCTTTTTGCATTGAAATCCTGTCTCGTTCACTTACTTCAATCCAATCTGTAGTTTACTTTGTGTGTAACTGTACCGTAACACTTTTTTTCTCATGGCCTGTGTCACCCATAATGTCTCAGTCTGAGTCAGACCTGTTTGCATGATGACTTTGTGTCATCTCTATGTTTTACTTTAAGTGTATATCCTCATGATTTGAAGTAAAAACAAAAATTAAACTTCCAGATTTTCAAACTTCATGCTATTTGATAGTAAATTCTCTGAATAATAGTTCTAGGTTTCTATTTTATTTGTATTGGTTTGTCTCAATAGCAGTAGTAAGCTGACACAGGAATGCTTCTAAACAATTTGCATTTCAATAATGGACTTGGTTTTCTATCAGAATGCTGTACAAAAATACTGTTCATAAATCGTTCTTTCTTGCACTTTTCCTGCACAGATTGTCATACTAAAAAAATCTGAATTTTTCTTACTTCTTTTTTTTCTCTCACAATAATCTTGGTAAATAAGTAATGGAGCATTTATTTATGCTTGCAAGTATGTTGGTTTTCAACGACTGAGAATTGAAATGAATTACATTAGTAGTTACTCTGAAACTGTTAGCTGGTTTATATTTAAATTTACATTGGTTTGTATTTAAGTATTTAAATTTATTCTTTGCAAAGACCAGTACTTAAGATTAGGATTGAGTACTGGTTGATTTTCCACTCGTCTTGTACAAACATGCATCTTTCAGTAGCTCTGCTCCCGTTGAGCAACAAGAAATTGTCAGTACCTGTTTTTCTTGATTGTTAAGTATCAGGTGTAATTTAACAGTCAGTTGGGGGAAATACTCATTCAGTCCATTGCCCCTTGTCAGCAACCTCCCTCACCTCGGGGACAGCTAGTGCCTAGAGTATTATTCTAATATACCTCTGGTGCTGAGACCTGGTACTTCCTAGATTTGACAATTAAACATAAAAAGTTACACTTGAAACACTAACATTTGTATCGAAAAAGCTTACTTTCTCTTCTGGTTTTTTGTTTGGTTTTTTTTTCCCCTTATCTTACTTCATCCTGCCTGAGACTAGTATTTGATCTACTCTCATGTCATGGGTTCCTAAAGGGAGATGAAAGCTATCCACGTGTGGTACTGCTTTAGATGCAGAGCAACCTCTGGTTTGTTTTCTAACAAAATGTTGAGGGCTGGTTTAGCTCAGTGGGTTGAGCGTGGTGCTTGAAACACCAAGGTCACGGGTTCGATTCCCGTTCGGTTCTCATGTGTTGCCTGACCTAGTCAAGAGGTGGCGTCCCTGCCCACAACAGGGAGGTTGGATTAAAATGATCTCTGAGGTCCCTTCCAGCCCAGGCCATTCTATAATAATAATAAAAAAAATTTGTCAAAAATAGATGTCTGCCCTCACTAGCAGTGAATTCAGACAGGTTCAGCCCATCTATTTCTGGCCTGTAAACTTTCTGTCAAGATTGTGTGTTGGAAGTTTTTTAAATTTTATAGTTTGCTTATTTGTCCCCAGTAAGGCTAGTATTTCCCCTGAATTCCATGAAAAGAGTGAAGCACAAGAAAAAGACCAGACTAAATCTGTGATATTGCAGTTCTGGAGTTTTTCTGTTGAAGCTGTTGTTGGCCTCTTAGGTCACATGTTTTGTTCTTTCCTTAGAAGCCAGAGCATGTTGTCATTTCTAACAATTCCCGTATATATTTTCACCCTCAACACACACATGGAACAGAGCAGCCAAGGAAGTGAAGTACCGGGGAGCAGTTCGTCATTGTTGGTCTCACCACTGACTTAAGCACGCTTTAAGTCTAGTTTTTCCCTCTGGCAATTGAGAGTCTCTTCACAGAAAAATACTGGAAGTTCTTGGAATTACGAAGATACCGAGCCTCTAGCCAAATTTTCCCTGGCTGAGCAGCGATAAAAGCTGCCAGTTGATCGGTGTTTTCTGTGGTGTTTTTTCTGCTGAGAACTACTGTTTACTCTGAGATCATCAAACCTTAGTTCGACCAGAATTCAACATTAAATTTTGATTGGTGTTTCCAGAGTTAGAATGTGACTTCTCCGTTGTGGAACAAGATTATAGCTGAAGTTGTTCATCTTGAAATTTTGTGATTAAATTAAATTAAGTCCCAGTATATTAGTAATTTTAGCAGAATGTTCTAATCCAAAATGAAAATCAGATGTTCTTCATGGAAATAGGGAAGTCCAGACAATGGGTATTGTATTTAGGTTACCAGACTTGTGTTCTTTTTTTTTTTTTTTATTTTCATTGTTTACATTGTAGGCAAGACTGCTCATTTTAAGGAACAGAACTATTAGTTTAAAGACATTTTTTTGAATTTGTATCCAAAAATATTTTTCTTGAGTTGTATAAAAAAATTAGGTCCTCTGGAAATTCATTGCCGTCATGAATGGACTCCTGGTGAGTGAAGAATTTTTATGACTCTCTTAAAAAACAATTGCGAGCATTCCACAAATAAACAATGCATTGATTTGGGGGGACATGTTTATGAGTATTTTATAATAATTTGTTCTCCAGTGTTTATTTCAGTATGGTATTTTGTAATTCTTAACTTAATTATACTAAGAATTCTCAGGCAGCGGCAGAAAGAGTAGAGCCTTGGAGCATGAGTCAATGCTGTTCCAATTAGCAAGTGCTGATACAGGACCAAGTATGAGATTTCATTGATTTCCATGGGTTTTGGAAAAAGAGCCAGTTACATAGGCCAGCTGCTGTCATCTTCTTTTTGTGTTTTGCAATTACTTTGGCAATTTTGATCCTTTTTCCTCGGCTAATTTTCCTTCTGTATTTCTTATTAATAAATTTCACATGTGGTTTTTGTTTTGGACTTTTTGCTTCTTTCGGGGTTGTTTTTGACAAATAGTTGACCATAGTAATAGTTATGTTGGAATTAGCTTTTCCTGCCCTGTGTGTAAGTGTGACAGTTCAACAGTAAATCGGCGTGCCATTAAAATGTGACAGCAGCAGCTCTTGGTACAGCAGAAACCCTAACGTTGTTGATATTGCAGAATTTTGTTGAAAAATTTGAGGTAAGGGGGAATTAACATCATTGGATTGCTCATTGCCCCAAGGGGATAGCAGTTGCATGCCCATAAAAGCTCTCATTGTTGCTTTTGGACAAGATTTACTTTCTGCTGCTCAATCTGCAAATAATCCAGGAGATCCTGATGTCACCAGAAGTACAGCTTTGAATTCACATCGTGTTCAGTTGCTGCAATACATTTTCTGATTTTGATTCGTGTCAGTAATGTTTCATTAAACCTGAGTGAGCTCACAGGGAAAATGACAACATTTAGAAATGGAAAAATGTTATGTAGCCAATATGAACCTGTTGCCTGGGGTTTCAGACAGATGTTTCAGCCTTAGTTTTCACTCTTCTGTCAAACCTGTGCGTATCAGTTAAGTTCTCAGCAGGTTTTTCTCAACTCCTTTAGTCAGTAGAATTGAGAGCTATTGTGGCGCTGTGCTACCCTGGGCACGCAAGCAGACCTTGGTCTGTGGCTGGGACCAGGAGGTAATTGAAGCTACCTTCAATATCTGCGTGTAAGTAGCAGAATTACAAAGCGTAAATCTGGACGTCAGTACAGAGACATAGACAGATCAGATTTTGCAGGTTCTTCTTAATTTAAGGGAGCCTGGCAGACTGTCCAAGGTTACTGCTGTCAGAAATTGCTAAAATGGAAAAATACAAATCAAAGATCCATGCTGCTGGGAAGCAGCATGACAAGACACTGGGATTTGCCCACTGGCTCGGTTACAGAGATCCTGACAGGATTTTTTTTTTTTTTGACTGAGTCAGTATTCCTAACTCATAACTGTGACAGGGCAATTTGTCATGATTCAGCACTGGCGTAGCCTTAGCGAAAAGACCAAAGAAATGGGTGTAAGCGTCAGAGAAAGAGTAAGTAGGTGTACAAAATGGGTTCTTGTTAGGTGTTTTTAGCAGGGTGAAATGTTGCTGGTTTTGTGTAAGTTTAGGCTCGACTGGACTCCGAGATTTCTAATTCATTAATGAATTTACAGAGATTTTATTTCATCAAAATAGAAAAAAAACCTTTGCAAAAGATATTTTTCATTGTGGAGGAGCTGAGAAATGATCTTTGTATATTCTTCTACTCCAGTGTTCGTGTAAAACTCACAGAGAGTCATGGAATGCCAGACCCTCTTACTGTTATATTGCTCTATGGGAAAATGGTATTTTTACTTTTCAGCTGGTAATGAATAATTGTAGTTTTAGGGGTTTAGAAATGCTCAACAATTTGCTGGCTGACCATTTACTGGCTCTTGATACCAGCTGATCCAGCCCCGACTCATCAGAGGGGATGCTGTCAGGAGCCGTGCAGTAACCGACCTGTTCGCACACATCCAGCGGCGAGCGTGTAACGATGAGCAGCCCCTGCAGAGTGGGCCTGCTGCAAAGCAGGAAATCCCACATCCTCTCTGCTGACTGGGAGATGAATCGGGGAAAGCGAATATTACTGAGTAGCGTGTCAGCAGTTCCAAGCGAGTTAAGGGGAGAGGAGCGCAAATTGAAACTTGGTTGTCGTCTATATGACTAATACAATACAGAAACAAAGGACCTTTTCAAGTTTCAGTTGCAGCAGCTGGAGTTTACTCGGCTCTAATTTAAAACTGTGTGTATGCTAATCTGAAATAATTTGTGATTAGTTTTGCAAACTCCTTTAAAATTTTGTTATTTACCTGTCCAAATATTGCCCCCCAAAAATGCCAGCAAATCTATTTCTTGCAGTTAAACCGTTCTGCACTTTTGTCAGGGAAGTTGGTGGATATGTGAATTGTCCCACAGAAAGCAACACATTCGTATTGCATTTTCCCCAGAGTTCTTCAACACAAAACGAACGCGCAATCTCTGTTTGAAATAATTAGCAGTGGTTTACTGGGGGAATTTTGGTACTTTCATGTTGTTCTAGCTTTTGATGAAAATTTCCCTGCACTGCCTTGTTTAATTCTGGCCATCTGGATTAAAAGGGTCTCTTAATCTTAAATACAGATTGTAACTCTTTCTATTTGAGTGCACTGCCATAAAATTCGGGCAAGTTTCCAGCTTTCTTCTTTAAAGCTTTCTTTATTATGGTTTTTTGGCCATTAAATGATGGTTGTGCACAATGGGTACTTGATTATAATTTGCTGAAACTGGGAATCGGTTACAACAGTAATCCAGTTCTGTAATTAAGAGAGCGTGTTTATACCTGCTAGGATCTTCTGAGAGCTACCAAGGGTGAGGAAAAAACAGAGTTGAAAGGCAACAATTTCTGCTAATAAGACATTTAAGCGTTCTAATCTGACAGTATTTTGCACTATGTTGCGGAAGTGTGACTTTCTGCATAATAACTATGCCTCAACCAAATTTTGTGGTTGTGACAGAGATAAAAGGACAGTTTCATTTGTCAAATCTTCTCACATCTTTCATTTTTGTTTTGCGTTTAGAAAGGAATGTGCATTTCTAGCAGAATAGGAGCGATCGGGGATCTTTGAATGTTATCCAAGTTTTGTTTCTGCTCTCGGATGGTTTTTGTTAGGGAGTTTGATCTCACTTTCATTGTTTTTTCACCTGTAAAATTTTGAAAAACTGAGAAAATTACTAGCTTTTTTAAAGTGAGTGTTTCATGGGGGTGTGTGTTGTTTGCTTTTGTATTTCAGCGGTTGAGTTGAAAGAAATGTAAACTTGTTTGGCTCCGTAGTTGAACTGCTATGGAAAGGAATAGCATTACATAGTTGATCTGTATAGTTTAATCTGGTTT
Source organism: Trogon surrucura (assembly GCA_020746105.1). Classification (NCBI taxonomy): domain Eukaryota; kingdom Metazoa; phylum Chordata; class Aves; order Trogoniformes; family Trogonidae; genus Trogon; species Trogon surrucura. The sequence continues at coordinate 15,615,057 of CM036626.1, forward strand.
TTAGCAGTATGTTATTGATAATCTGAAGTATTATACTTGGTAACTATAATAAACTTCAGAAATTACTTCTTTAGAGTAGTGAAGTTCTGTAGCAGCTTTGCAATACTTTTTTTCCCTGACTTGTGTCTGCCCTATCTGCCACCGCTCCATCTGCACCTACAAAACTTTTCTGGGAGGTGAATCAGGAATTTTGGTGAGATGAGACTGCTTAATGAAATAATTCCATTTAAAATTTTAGAAACATGTATTTAGCTGAAGGCAGTTTGCTACCACAGCTGAGAACTAGAGAGATGCAAACATTGCATGTGCAATAAATTCCTGTTTGAAATTAACTCTTAGTCTGCCGTAAGTCATACAGGTTGTCAAAACTTTGCTTTTAAATATATTGCTCTCAAATTAAGGAAATACAGTATGCCTTGCAGACTGAAATAGATTATATTGTAGGCTACGGACTAAGCAAGTAATGAAAGTTGCAGACCCTAAGTGTGCTTTCCAAAAAATCTGTCAGAATTGTTGATGATGTAATCGGGGGGTTTCAGTCGTGCTAAACAAGTGGAGAATATGGACTTGAATAAGAACAGTACTTAATAATTTTCTCTCTTTACTCAGTGTAGTAAACCCTAGTGTTCTAGTGAATAAATAGTTGGAATGTGCGAGTCTTGAGAACAATTTAAATAACTGGGAAATTCGGAGTTACCTGAAAAATCCCTTCTCCTTTCACACAGATCTTTTCTTCTCTTTTTTATTAGTTTGGTTTTGAGTTGCCTTTTTTTTTTAAATAGGTTTGTTGATTTTGGAAAAGGTAAAAGGCATTTCTTGTGAATCTAATCTTCTCAATGGCAAGCCCTTGCACTTCCTTTGCCAATGGTTTATTTCATATGTCTTCAGTCCAGTTTTCTTTTCACGTATGTGAAATAACAGTTTGGCAAGTGGTAAACAAAACATATACAGTGAAGAAAAGAAGACTTGTATTTTTTTAAAGTAAAAAGATTTATTTTATGAAAGAATCCTTTCATTGAAGTGAATAATTAAAGCTGAAATAAATAAGATCTTATAAGAGATTGCACAGTAATTATGTAACTTTTAAGAAACAAGAGTTCACGGTAATGAAGTATTTTCATTTTACTAGGTTTTTCTTGGAAAAGTACAGTATCATGTGATGATATACCACAGTGTGTGAGAGAAGTTTGCTGGTACAAAATCCAAACATCACAAAATAATTTCCAAAGACCAGATGTTTATCAGTTCCCTCTTATGGAAGAGAGCAGAAAGGTTCTTAAAGTTTGTCGACTGGAACTGCAGTGTAACTTCACAGTAGGCTTTCATACAGAGTGACTGGGCGCTTGTGTGTGACCCGTAAAGGATTTACTTCTGAAGCAAGAAAATTACTTACATGACTACATAGTCACTAACCAGAGCATTACCTGCTACAACTGTGAGAAAAGCTAGCTGGAGTATTCCTGTTTCAGTAAATATTTGGCATGGCTCTGGTTTGCTGTGGCCCACACAAGGCTTCTTTAGCTCTTGTAAATCGAGCACTAGTGCACCTTTGGTATTTAGATGACTGTTGCAAAACCTAAATCAACTATTCCTTTTTTTCTTTTTTTTTTTTTCTTCAGTTATGGCAACTAGAGGATACAGTTAAAGATATTTTAATAATGTATTTGCCTGACTGCTTTCACAGAATAACTGAGACACTGAGGTTGATTTAGACATCTAAAGTTTCCAGATAACGTGGTAAGTGCAGGGGAGAAAGGGGGGAGAATAGAGAGAAGGCAAAACCTAGTTCAAAAAAAACCAGCCTGGATGCTGATTTTTATTTACTCTGTAATAGTTCCAGTTAAAAAACAGAAAACTTCTGACATTGAAACGGCATATTCTTAGCTGGGTATGCATTCTTTTACAATTTATTTCTACAGTCCAGCACAAAGAGATGTATTTTCCCAGTTGTCCTGACTTGAGCTAAACAGCATCAATTCTGTGTAGCGATTTTACTTTCCAGCTCAGTCTCTTCTAAGAGACTGCACCTTCCGAAGTTAACAGAGTGCGGCGTGACCCTGCCATGGCAGAGGGATTGGAAATAGATGATCTTTGAGGTCCCTTCCAACCCAAATCATTCTATGATTCTATGATTTTTGCAGACAATGTCTGCTTATAGAGGTGGTAACACCTGATGTTTATGACTGGTACCAGGGATGGGAATGCAGAAAGGCTCTTGCTTATACTTGATCCTATAGTAACTAAGGTCACTGCTAAATCTTGTGTAACACCTTGGGGGTGCCAGGAAGTAAAAGTGTTGTGAAGAAGTACAAAGATCACCCCTCTGGGGAGGAGCAGACAGGACAGGTGACCCCCAAACCTGACCAACGAAGTATTCCATTCCATATACATCGTGTTCAGTATAAAGCTGAGGGATCGTGAGGGTTAAGTGCTCTTCTTCAGTGGCCGCCATCCGAGGAGCACTCTGTGTGTCCCTTTGCCTTTAATCCAAATTTCAAGTTCCCAAAATCCAGCTCCCGTGCCCAGCTCCCCTCTGCCGCCGAGCCTGGGGCTTCCCCAGTGCTGCTTGCTCTGCAGCCTCAGCGGGCATTGGGTTCGGTACCAGTTTTGTATATATTTGTATAAGTTTCGTTATTTTTGTGCTTTACTTGTTAGTACTATTGTTTTCATTAAAGCTGTTTTTGTTTTCTGTTCCAGTCCTTAAGTCTCTGCCTGTTTCCCTTTCTCTTCCCATTTGGGGAGGCAGAGGGGTTATTAGAGAGCATCTGTCATTCATTTAGTGGCCGGCCCAGCCCTAACCCTTGACACCAGAGAGCTTGTTTATGATCTATTTCAGCTTTGCTCTGTTTTCTGTGCCTGATTATAAATTCAGATGTACTTGGTTTGATATAGGCAGTTACATTCTGACAGTGGCATGACAGAAGATCCATGGTGAATTAAATGGCCTTTGGGTTCTTTTAGTTCTGAAACGTAAATGTCAATTTCTAATTTTAGCAAAGAGTAGGGATGTGTTCATATTAACATACAGGATCTTGTGGCTTATCAAATTATGTTGAAGTCACTCCTACGCAAATGCTTTCTCTTTATGGAGGGTCTTTTGCACAAAGCTTTGTATCATAAGCCCTTTTCTCTCACCAAGAATTACTGACGGACTATGGCCATCTGAAGAATGTTCATTCAAGCTTTACTACTGTGGCGTATTCATAACAAAGTCAGGGTTTAGCCATGGTCTTTTCATGATTGTAACTAACACTAATTTATTCCTGCAGTTCTTTCTGTAGCATAGGCAGGGTTTCCCTGTTCCTGTTATTTGCATTTTATTTAGGTATTTGTATTAATGTTCAAATGCTTAAATTAGAATTTAACCGTACTTAGTAGTATTCGTTTTGTGTCACAAGTTACAGTTCCCTTAGTTACTGTGCAATCATTGTCCTATTTTAAGGACTGTGGTTTTAATAGTTTAAAACAATATACCTATTTGCAAATATTTTTACAAAATGTATCTCCGTATGATTTGCTGTGTTGAAATGGGAAGCGAACTAGAGTAGATTACATCTGAAGTACTTAGGTGATGCTTACCGTACTGTTGTGTACCTTTGGAGATGAGGGGTTAATTTGAGAAGTGAATCCTCTAGGGTATCACATGGAGTGATCCTCTCTGACATCTTAAACTCCTTGATGTTACTCAGTGCCAGTCAACATATTTGGATTATAAATTATTTGACAATTAAGGTAACTGGATTTTGACAGAAATTCACATACTTCTTGAAAGCTCTTGCTTGTGTAGGAGACTTTTCCCAGCTGTCCTCGGTAACTTCTCTTGGGAAAACAGGAGAAATACAAACTTAAAAACCAAGTATGCAGATATTACTAAATTTGATTCCTAATTATGTTGTCTTACGCTTGGCCCTTCATCAGTTATGATGCTTCAAGTGTGGTTGGTTTCACAGTATTCTTACATTCCCCTTTTCAAGAAGAAATAAATAAGAAAATCGTACATTCAGCAAATGGAAGCACTGTATTGCCCAGTTCTCCTTTGGGCCACCGACTAATGCTGTTTCTTATGGAGCTCTGTCACGTTTAACTGACTAGTAGAGAAAAGAAGGAACTCAAGCAATGAAGATGTAGGTAATAAATTAACTTTGTATTTGTGCTTTGTTGTGTTTTGTTGCTAAGGAAGGGATTTAGAAGATCAAAATATAAAAGTTGTATTGGAAGTAGCTTAAATCTATTTTTCTCCATTCAACAATCAAATTTCTTTCCAATATATTAAAATACTCATCTTCAGGTATTTGAACTGTGGGATAAAAATAACAGTAAGTGCAGATTTGGACAGTGGCTTTTATATGCGCTTAGCTCCGAAACTATGCTAATATGTAGGGCTGTGTCTGACATTTCTTGCTGCTGGTATTTGAAGGGAGATTTTGTTGTTAATACTTTGGCCAAACTGATAGGGCTTCATGTTTGTAGAGTGTCGTATCATGATTTAAACAATGTATTGTGAGTCTTTAGAGATGTTGGGCAAATGAAGTAAACCAGAAAGAAGTGGGTTATCTTGCCCTCTGCATGGGTAGTTGATACAAGGGACTTGGCGTTTCTGTGCGCTGGTGTTATTATTCATCAAATATTTGAATAAGAGAAAAAAGAGGAGGGATTTGGCTTACCTTCACAGATGTCTTCCAGCTCTTCAACAAAACAGTAGCCCTTGATTGTCTGTGTTTCCATGGGTGCATAAGAGTCCTAAGAAAGCAATTCTAAAAAATCAACCAAGTAAGAATATACAACTGGAAAGTAAACTTGCAAGACCTGCAATTAAGTTATGAAAAATTTTTGTAGATGTGTCTGGGTAGTGTTCCCAGAGAAGCCAGGGTGCCGAACAGGCATCCAAGCTCGCATGAAGCTCACGCTTCCCTCCGGCCTCCCCTTTGTCTTCCACAGAGTGTTTCTGGGTGTGCAGTTCTAGACTGCCAGGATGTGATCAAGGCTTGTTCTGGTTTGTTTTGGCTTTTTAGTTAATTGGCTAACTACCCGTGAATCAGAATTGTAGCCGTGGCAGTATATGGTCCTTGTGGATGTGGTGTAAAGGTGGAAGTCTTTGGTGGAGGCGTTGGTTTTATTTTTGCATCCAGACAGCTGTAGAGATACTTCTCTGGCTGCATGCAAATGCAAACCTCTGAGTTATATAAGATGCTGGCCGAAATCTAGCATATTAGAATACATTTGCACATGGAGACTCAAGCCTCTATTGTATGTGATGTTTTGAAAACTAAGAGGTAAAGCTTTCTTTGAAAAGGCTCTCTGAGTTCTGTATTTTCGAAGTATTTATGCTTTCGTGCTGTTTTTGTTTTAGCTGTCTTAGATAGAAGAGTATTTAGCTGTCAAGGAGTAGTTCTTTACTGTGTGCAAATTGTCTTTTGGGGGATTCTTCTAATTAAATGTGTTGGATATTTTAATATTAGGAGCAAAAAAAATCAAATGCCATTTGACTTTAAAGATACTCTTTTTCCTGCTTGGAGCAAAATTATCTTAAATTGAGAGCGTGTCTTTGCTTGTTTGGACATGTTAGTTCTAATGAAGCAAAACAATCTCTTAACTGTTTGTTTTGACTGAATTTTTCCTTGTAATCAAAAAAGTAAGATTATACCTGTCCATTGTTTCATTTACTATAGTATTTGTTTTGGTATTGTTTATAGGGAAGTCAGATCTTTGAATAGGTATTGAAACCAGGTTTCTAATTAAGATCAAGGTTAACTTAAAGAAAAGGGGCAAAACAGCTCTGATGTGATACAGGCTTCATTTGTACGAAGCTGAACAAAAACGATTCTTCTGTTGTGAAGGAAAAAACCTTAGCTATAAACATTTGTAATTTTATAAAGTAAGAGTCTTGATTGTCCTCTGTTCAACATGAATGTGATGAAGTGTCAAGATACTTTACCGATGCAAACTTTGTTCTGAGAGGACTTTTCATAGAATCTTGAGGAGTAGGTTTGGTTTGAAAAGTGATTATGTTCCACACTTTTGGTACAGAAAAAGTGGTTGGAAGAAACTCTCTAAGACTCAATTTTGACGTTTTAGAAAGCAGGCATTCTTAATTGCAGCACTAGATACATGTGGGATAATTCTTCCTATTGTGCATTGTGTTATCTACAGCAATCAAAGCTTATATTGTTTTAATATCTACATCTTCATTATGTTCCTTGGAATTGTCATACATATTCATATTATTTCCTAGAAATTATTTGCACAGTGTCCACCCTTTTGGGCTTGCCCTGTTAAATAGGTCGGTGGTCTTCTGGGGTCCTCTCGTGGTCTTTGAGACCCTCTGGTAGTCATTTCCTTGGTGTCCTCTAGTTGAACTCTCCCCTGAGACATGGGCATCGTGGGTCATCCCAGATGGTTCAGCTCCTCTTCTCCCTTATCTGGTCCCAAACTGGTCCTAGTGAGTTATAGTTGTAAAGCTCAACAAGACCTCCAGTTTCTTATTCATTTGTGCCTACTAATAACAAAACTTAAGGTTTTCTCATCATAGAAAGTTTCGAAGTTGTTAATTTTGCACTGTAGAGCTACAGGGGAGCCTTTGTTCAGGGCTCAGGCAAGCAAAAGACAAACACTTCAGAGGTACAGGGAGAGGTTTTCACCTCCAGTCTTTGTTCACGGCATCACTTTCACTCTTGTATCTAATTAAGATTTTAAAAAAAAAAACAAAAAACCCCAAACCTAGTAAGGGCACTGCACTTGGAACACAATTTCAGTCTTTCTAAGCATGCAGTACTGTCAGCCATGGGAAAGCAAAAGGGTGAATTGAAGCAGTGGGACACAAAGTCAGTAGTTTGTTACTGTAACTTTACAGACACAGTATTTAATTGCACAGTAATTAATCTGCCTACCAAGCCCACCAATGTGTGTGATTTAGAGCTAAGATCTAGGAGGTACTGGACCCTTACGCGCAAAAGGTAAATTTTCATGCCTTTAGCCTTGATTTGATTCTCGATATGTCAAAAGAAGTTGCAGAGCTTGCACCTCATTCCTTATAAGTGGGAGTAGTTCTTTAGAGAGTGAAGACAATGCTATCAGTCCAGGCTGAGGAGAAAGGTTAAGATGAGATGAGTTGCCTTTACAGTTGCTTGCAAACTATTTTTTTGCAACACTTTAAGAAATGAGACCCCAGGAGAGAATCTTGTATTTCAGCAGACACCAACAGATGGCTCAGGAGACTCAGAGCTCTTAGGGATTGTTCTATCTGCAGCTGTATCTGCTCTGTGACTCTAGCAAATATGTCTGTCTTACCATCCAACATCGCAGTAACCGTCTTCCTTCAGCTCCCTGTGGTGCTCCTCGCTTTGGTGAAGTTGTTTTCAAGATCTTCCTGCCCTCTTACAAGTGCCTGAGGGAGGGATGCACAGAAAATGAGGCCAGCTTGTTCCTGGAAACACCATGGTGACAGGACAGTTGTAGCATGGGAAATGCTGATTTGGTATAAGGTAAAAGGTGGTGTGGGTTTTTTGATATCTGATCGGGGATTTTTTGTAGTTATGAGAGTGGTCAAATACTGGACCAGGACAGAAAGAGTGAATTTAACTGGTCAAGGCCTGAGCTTGGTTTCCTTGACCCTGCTGGCTGTGGGGTTTAGAGTAAGTCACTTCATGGTGTCCTGAACTTAATTTTTTTTTTAATAATTCTAAGCAAAAGTATCATAATTATTGGAGAAGAATCATGCATAAAATTGTCACTGTGTTCAGTTCTTGTATTTCACTAAACCTACACTTCTGAAAGTTTTAATCACAACATTTGAACTACTGAAATGTTACATTGAGCTTAACTATTTAGCCGTACTGCATAGTTAGCAGGAATTAGAGTTGCCCTTGGCTATATTGCTTAATTAAATTTTTGTATCTTTTTTTTAATTAAGATAATGTGAAAGCTTTTTAATTCATGGACTTGAATGGAGTTGATGGCATAGAGGGGTAAATGGTTTTGCTGCAGTAGAAACAAGTGAATTTTGCAGATGGCCAAACAGAAACTTTATAACTATTTTTTAAATACAGGAGATGATATTAGAACGCAAGTATCATCATCCACTTCAGTTATTCATGAGCACTACTTCTGAAATTGGGGTCTATGTTGACATACACCAAAAAAACCACAACGCAGCTACTTTTTTTACTAAACTTCAGCTTTATAATTATTAGAGCTGTGTCTGGTCAGACAGACATCCTGTTTTCTCCTGTAGCAGAGCTGCTGTTTCTGTTTTGTCATGAAACAGTTTTGGAAAATAATTGCTGTTCCAAATTAAAAAAAAAAAAAAATAAAGTCCTACTGGACAATGTTGTTCCCATCTCTGTCTTCTCTTGGAAGAACTAATTTATACTCACAATTCTAGTAATTTCTACTGCTAGGAAGAAACCAAGAATTTGTATAATTCTTGCATTTACTCGTTAAGAGAATATATTATGTATCAGACTGAGGTTTGTTTAGGCGTGATAGGATTGTCTGGTGCCTAGATCTGTGGAAGTGGAGCTGACCTTAACCCTGTTCTACATACTTGCCATCAATTTTTATGCAAGTTAATAAGTATGTACCATAAACCTAGGTTTTGGGAAAACTTGCCTTAACTGTGCTAGATCACACTCTTGTTGGCTTTAGACACCTTGTTCACATGTAGCTCCCTTTTGTCCTTCGACCCAGTGCAGCTTATAATTGTGTTGAACAAGTCAAAACGGTTGAAACCGTGTTTAGTAATAAACATACAAAACCAGGCTTCAACAAGTTGAAAGTCTTTGCGAGGAAGCCAGAGGAAGTTTAGCTGTTGACTTGCACAGAAAGTAACAAGGTTCGGGTCTTCCTTGGTTGGTTTGAAAACTTTGCAGCTTTTGGGATTTTAACTAAGGAGAGTATCTTGACTTGAACGGTAGCAATTTTGGTGAGCTCGGTAGTTGCAAAATTGCATAAGCTCCATTGTGATCTTCATAACCTGTTTTTCATGCAAATCACACACAAGAGAAGTCATACGCTTCTTTAAGCTCGTTTGAGAAGCTCATGATTTGATGTCTACAGCTCAAGTAAAATCTTCAGCATTTTATAATGTACAATTCTGACTGTTTTGTGAAAGTGCGCTATTCTAATGCACTGTATCTCGTAGAGCAAATATCAAGCTGTGCACTTTTGAATTAACAGAGCTAATTGGTGCACTGAGTAAAAATGTGACAATTTACATTTATGCTCTAAGTGATTAATGTACAACATTATTTGAAAGCTTACTATGATGTTATGCAGCCTCAAACAGTCAGTTAAATTTATGAATAATTTGGGAACGCTTCTCAGTTTCCCTTTCAGAGTCTCACAACATGAATAATTGAAGGTTGGCTCTAGCTACACCTGCTGGAAATAGAATATGAATTAGATTACTTTTTTCCAAATTACCTGGGAATGAAGCTTTAAAAAATACTATTGGCAGTAAGCTCTGCAAAACTTTGTTTAAGCTGTAGTTTTTAACCATACACAAACCAGTAGAAAAAGCGTGGGTAGTGTGTCCTAGCACTTTAGTTCTTTGTGTTTCAGTATGAAATGGCTTTCAGGTCACTTGGACAACTTGTATCCGATACTCAGTTTGTGTATCTAAATGCAGTACATATGCATACATTAATTTACATACTATTAACTTTTTTATGATCAAGTAAAATGGTGAAAGACTCTTAATTTTCTGCACTGATTTTCAGAATGTGTTGCAATGTATATATATAATTGACTTCAGCTACTTTTAACTATTTGCCTTGGGCTACTAAATTAACTTTTCCATTCTCCGAATAGTTACCCTGACAAGAAGTCCCTCAATTTCCTGTTCTTAATTCTTGCCTGACCGTGTGGATTGAATTGTGTGACTTCACATGAAAATGAGGCGGTGTGTGTTCCTTCCCAGTCATAAGACATATCGCCCTATTCCAGGAAACACCACCCACTATTGTTTCCAAGACTCTGCAGATCTTGTGTACCTTCAGTAGTTTAATTGTGATACAGTAATTAAAGCCAGAAGTTCTTTTGCTCCCTGCAAAAACTGTATTATGGTTCTTATAATATATATTCCCAGTTTAAAACGTATTAAAATATTCATATATATATATATAGTTAAAAGTAAACACAAAAATACATCGAACAATTATGTAGAACTTTAAACATACCTGTATTGTGGGTATCTCAGCATAAAATATTTGGTGGCTGTTGCTGAGTGACTGGCTGTTAACATCTGAAGTATTCTTAGATGGGATGAGCACACAGTTGCTATTTTAAGTTAGCAATTCCTTATTAACAGAGCCATCCCTGTAGCTTTTCAGAATGTTGAATGTTATCCACCCATTTCTCAATAACCATCAATTTCTAATGGTAAGTCTTTTTTTTTCAGACCAGTTTACACCTCTGATAACTTGTTTTTAAATCTGCATTTTAAGAAAAAAAATTAGTTTGGTTAGTTCTCAAATAAAAAGCCTTGTCGGAATGGAAGGGAGATTAATTAAATATTAAGAGTACGGAATATGTGCTGGTCTGTGCCTGTAATGGAGACAGCAAGATGTGGAAATGGATATTTATAGAATACTTTCAAAAGACTGTAGAAATTGAAATTCTGCAGAATTCATGCATGTAAATAATCCAGCATGTAAACATGATTACAAGGAATGCTGGACTTCTGTTAATCTTTTAAAAACATGTTCATGCAAGACTTTGACTCTGAAATGGAATCCTTCGGATATCCTTACAGCTCAACTTCTAATTCTATCTGTGATTCTAAAAACCCTTAAAACCAGCAAGTTATCATAGTATGTTGTGTATTGAAAATGTAAGAACAGGGTGATAGCAAGCCATGGTGGAAAAAAAAAGTCTTATTTTCCACTTCAATGTTTACTTAATACTTTTGGAAATTAGTCATAATAATACCTTCGACAATTATTTTTTTTTGGCTCCTTGTTTCACATTGAAGCAATAGAATTAATTTCTGGAAAATAAAGATTATAGCTTATCTTGAAAAGGATTCTTTTCTCTAGGGGAAAACCTTGGTAAGTTCATGAACTTCTTCCAAGAGTAGGATTAAGATCTTGATGTGCCAGATTTATCAAAGACATTATTCCATTAGTGAAGATGAGAAAGAAAATGTGAATAGTATTTCAGTAGTGCTCAGTCTTTACAAGCTTCTGGTTCAAATGCTTGCATTAACAAGAATATTGTATAATGAAATCTGTAGGACATGTTTTAGCGCTCTGTTACGCCTGCCAAGGAGCATCATTGTGCAGTGCAGCTGAAAAGATATGCCAAATAGTGAGATGAGTCTGTGAGGCTGAAAATAAATATTGTGATTGGCTATGTCTTTAAAATGTTTCAATTGATTTTATTAAGACTGGCACTCTTCCAAAACTGCCGCACAAACGCTTTGGGATCTGATCCTTCATCGTTTAAGAAAATGCCAAAATTCCGATTGACTTCAAAGCGAGCAGAATTAGTATCTTAGTCACCAAAAGACACATTCTGATTTTTATCTCGTAAACAGGAGGGTCATGTGTGATAGTTTGCTTGAAAGGCAGAAACAAGTACCTGAAGGGAAGTGCAATTGAATAAGCAAGTTGTCTTCATCCAAATCAGCACTGATGGGCTGTATTGGTTTGCTTGGAGAAGGCAGCCTAATGTTGAAGATGTTGTGTCTCATTAGACTTACTGTTAAGCCGTCTAGTACTAGCAGCTTGCACTTAACAAGCAAAGGTCCTTCCATGTTCCAGTTGTCCAAATTATCAGTTGCTTGTCTTTTTAGATGGTCGCAGTGATTCTCAGTCTTGCATTTGTCACGTGGAGCAGTCAGCTAGTGGTCATACAGCTGGGGCAGGCTAAGGAGGAAGTACAGCAAGGTTTGTAGAGAAGGTAATTTCTTGTATTAGACATACTGACATAGCAGGAAAAGCAAAAGAATCTTTTGACACAACATTTACGTGTGAAGGAAAATGTGCAAAATTGAGGCTGGTTGGAACTGAATCCTTTGCTCTGAGATTGACTGAATAGTAGAATTTCTCCCTGGCTTCACTGTCATCCAGTCCTTTCCATTTTTCTGTTAGGAACTGATTTTAGATTCTGTTTGGGTTTTGTTCTTCAAAGGTAGGTCACTTCCCTAAGCTATTTCACAGTGCAAATTCATAAACAATTATATTGGCCATTGCTAAAAGCATGGTAATCTGCAGCAAGTAGGCAAGAGTGAGCAAGCAGAGAGCTTGTTAGGCTGATTTCTCTGCCAAAGCCTACATCTCACCCAGGCTACAGCCAGAGTTTAAGCTTATCAGATGATTGGAGAGAATTAAGTGGTCAGGCCTAAATGAGGAATGTGAGCTCAGAGATGGTTTGATTGGAGGGAAAGAGATGGATGATTTTATGAAAACTGTTTTGTTGTTGATAACTGGATGCGTATTGTATTCCAGACAGCTTTGGGTGCTTTTCATTTGTCTTGAGACTATTGGCTACAGTACGTTTTCTGAAAAATTTGAGGTGAAATAAACCTACCTAAATATAGTTCTTTGTTAACTCCTGCCTTCCAAATTCTCTGCGTCTCCTACACCTTCCTGTGTCTCACTTTTCTGAATCAATGATGCCAGCTATACCCATTTATAATTTAAAAATCATGACTTGAAGGTGGCAGATAGTTGACACTTTATTGGTTGGTACTCTACTCAAAATACTTTGAATTTAGAGATGTATCAATAAATAGGTCCAAATATTCTGTTTGCAGGAAGACAAATAGCGGAAAGGACAGCTGATAACAACGGTGAGGCTTTATAAGGTACAACAATTCCATCCAGAGGCAGTACACAGGCCTTACTCTGCAGCGTGAACTCAAGAAACAGATTTCTGATTAGCTTGTCTTAACGAATGATGACATCATGACAGGAGTCCTGGAGTGCTACTATAGCACAGTTATTTAATACCAGTGAGCACTGAAGAAAAATAGTTACAAGTAATGCCAATTTTACTGATTTTACTTTCTGCTGACAGTTCATGTGTAGCTGTTTGATTGCTAGATGCAGTGCAGAAGAGGGGAGTAGGACAGTGCCTTTTGAAGACAGTCCAATGTCTGCAGTGACAGGAAACTGAGCCTGCAGTTTAACGTTACGAGGTACTAATGAAGACTGCACTCAAAGTTGGCTACTGTGTCTCAGCTATCCGGTGGTAACATCTCACTGGGGTAAGTGATAGTGAGGATGTAAGAACATTCCTGTTTGGAGGTTTTTTGGCTGGCTTGTTTGGGTTTTTTTGTTTGTTTTCTTAAGGGTTGTTTTTCTGGTTGGTTGGTTTTGGTTTGTTCTTTCTCAGAAACCTTGGTATGGTTAATTGAAAACTTACCTCCAGTAATTATATTTTTATTAAAAAATATTTAGAAGGCCTAATGGTAGAAAAAGATAGTTAAGACAAACTCAATAACCTGTGGCAGACAAGCTTATTTTCTTGCATTTCAAAGTCAGTCTACAGATATTTGGGGGCAGAACATTCTTAGCGTCCAAAGACCCAGGTTATAGGTAAGGGTTTCTGCTTTTTGAGGGCTGCCTTCTTTCTAGTTTAACAAACAAACCAAAAAAATGTTTTCCTTTGAGCCAGAGAGGGGAATTTCATTCAGCTGTGAAGACAGCTGATTTGCCTTGAGGCACAATGGGGGAAGAAACAGATGGCCAAAGAAGGAGAAGCACGAAGGAATACAGTAATTGAAATTACCAAACAAGAGTTTAGAAATAAAGTATGTGAAAGCTTACTGTACTTAAACAAAAGTAGAATTTAACATTACTGCCTGCAGTATCTCAAAGGGCTCATTGAGCTAATTTACTGATTTTGCATTCACAGTCTTATTTCAGACTTTGTACTATGAGAGAAAATATTTGCCGTGCTTCATAAATGTATGCACATCATTTAAATGTAGATATATAATTTTAAATTGAATGTTACCTGGATTTTACTTGAGAATATTTTAACTCTATTCATTAGAATATTTTCTGTTAATAAAAAATTAATGACGGTGTGAGTCAAAACATTTAAAAATGCAAATCAACATTGCAGGTTGTGAACTCCCTTTGAATTCTGTAAATTCCTGAAACACTCTCTACAGATGTTACAATGTCTCAAATTATAAATATTTTTTCTTATGTGGTGAAATAATTCTTCAACATTAAATAAGTTACTGTTTAGACTCCCTATGCTGGCTCTTTGTGAACGCTATATGTGTTTTGGTCGTGATTTTAATTATTGTATTTGAAAAGTCTTATGTACGTGTAATTTGGATATTTTTAAGTACTGTGATAAGCCACTACCTTCTGTTGGGATTGTGTGTCGTCTGTCCCTAATTCAAATTTATATACTGCCAAAAAAGCTGGTATTTTACTTCTGAAAATGAACATTTGTTCACTCTTAACTTTATGGGAGAAAAAAGTCTCCTTACCTTATGTGTGTAGGTCAGCATAAAGCATAGCATTTTGGTTTTGTCTCAAGAAATTATCTTTATTTCCTTGTTGGTTGTTTCTTTTTATTGTTTCTGAAAAAAAAACCCAACCCTGATAAGCATTGGGTGTATATCACAGACATAGGATTGTTTCCAGGGATATTTCTTCATCTGTACTTTGTAAGAATAATTATAATGAATTTGATTTGTAATTACTGCCAGAGCAACAGTTCTGAGACTAGTCAACATACAGAGTAAGGTGGGATAAGTCTGGGCTTCTTCTGGACAGAAAAATTCTGTTCTTACTTGCCCGGTGTTAACTACAGAGTTTTCTCGTGTGCCCCCCCCCATTTTTGCTTCCTCCCCCCGTTCCTGTAGCCATAAGCACTTTGTCGTGTTGACACTGGAACTGTCTTGCTTTGAGTACGAAAGAACTACTTTTATCATTTCTAATAGGCAGCCTAGGGCCAAAACAGAAAAAGCGATTTGAAAGGACTGGGTTCAGGAGGAGGCTGGAATTCCCATTGTACAGCCCTTGGGAATATGACTTCAGTAACCAGCTCTGAAGCGTTTATTTATCATAATGACAACTGTTGGTCTGCCCATACCTAGTCAGCTGAGTTCCGCACTGATGACAACGAGCTCGTTGCCATCAATCCTTAAAAAAAAACAAAAATGGTGTCTTCTGATCAGAGATACCAGGAAACACCTGCATCGTTCAATCTGGTTCTTCAAAACTCATTTTATTCCACATTTCTTAAAGAAGTTGGGCTGAATCATTGTTTGGATATTTCCAAAGAAAAATTTAATTCTGCAGCTGAACATACCATCAGTATTGAAGCCAGCTTTCTATGAGGGAGTATCTTTGTGTGACACTCGTGTCTTTCCAAGCCCAGAGTTTTCTCTTTTATTAAGTCCCCCGTGGGACTGTCCCTACTGGCCATGTCTGCTTTGTCCAATGTTTTAGCTGTGTTTTGTCCTAAGGAGTTTTGGTGGTTTGTTTTTTTTTTTTTATTCCAGCACTTCATTGTCCTTTAATCTGTCAGTCATCATAAGTTTTTTGATGTCTGTGCTTACATGCCTCTTGTGACCTAACTTTCGGTGTGTCTTAAAAATGATTTGCCTTTATCTTATTTTGAACTCTCATCACCACTGCTATCAGCTTTTGGATACCTTTCTTTTACTGTAAAATGCTTCCAGTCTGTAGTGATACCAGATCACCAGTTAATACCTTTTTTGTTTCAGTTTCTATGAAGCACTTCTAATAAATCTCCTTTAACTCATTTTTTTCATAGAGCCATCACAAATAATCCGGCAACCTAAAGATGCTTATTCTTCCAGCTGATTGCTGCTTGACTTCATCAGTTTAGGTGCAGCCCTTTCCTGAGATGCATCTGATAGCCTTTTTGGTATGGATTATAAATCAAGGTGACATCACCATTTTCTCAAAGATTACCTTTATTAAGGTTGACATACCATACCGCATAAGTCAGGGAACACAACTATATCACCTCTGCTACACTGTCCTGCTCATCTAATGTTCTTCTAGTCCAGCTCACAAGCATGAAGAAGTGCAATAATTATCCCATTCCCTGTTGTCTTTTAATAAGTCTTGACTCACTGCATAATTTCCTATCAGTTTTTATGGTACTTCTAATCTTCATGCATAAACTTTTATAATTGGAATAACTTGGAACTTATTCTGCTTTTTGAATGATTTGTCGGGTTTTTTAATTTCTTTCTTCTCGTTAGCAGCAGTGCCATAATTTAAAAAAAAAAATGCTCTAAATGAAATAATGTAGTGTGCCTGCCCAGCTTTGTATTTGGTCTCCATATGAATTTCATTTTTCCTTGGTGTGGGAAAAATCTTTGTCTAGGGCTAAATCCCTTTTTGATTGGCTGCTCTAAGTAAAGCAAGCAGCAATTGTTTCCAAGCTAATGTCACTGATGTTATCATTGTCCCAGATTAGAACTCGACTGCAGCTTGGAGACATCAATGGAGATCTATCGCTTCTTTTATTGAACCCGATCCTTTAGGTTTTTTTTCATTGTGAAAACCAAATCCTACTCATTTAATGGGACATGAAGCTTAGATGTAGTTTTCTGTTCTGAAGGCCTGGAATTTAAAATAAGTTTGAACTATTTCTTAAATTTATTTGTATATATTAATTCAGAATTTGTTAAAACATATATAAATGCCGCCTGATAATGTGTCTTTATCACCTGCAAGGCTAAAGATTCTCCAGAATACAGAATCCAGCTGAAGGGAAGTGGATATATTTCCACACAAATATACTGTTCCTCATGGTTCCACACTCACCCTTCTCTGTACACAGCAGAATCAATATACCTTTGGGTTCCGTGGGCTGTGCCGTATCTTAGGTGACGCAGAGAGATGCAACAGCAGTAAGATTTATATGCTTGTTTGTGTGTGGTTTGGTTTAATATTTTGCTGGTTGTCCAGACCTTAAAACAGTCTTGTGGAGTCAGGTAGACCCACATTCAAAAGCTCGTGAAGCTGCTTTTCACAGAGCTGGTGCTTACGTATCATTTCATAATCAGTGTAGAGATGCATTTTTAAACTTTTTCTTCCAATAATTCAATAGAGGTAAAAGAGAGAGTATGTGTTTTGAATTGAGGTACCACTGCCAAAGCAGGGAAACAGTATTTGCCTGTTAGTAGAGTACAAAAGTGCACTTACTCCTTGCATAGCTCAGTTGTGTGAGATCCACATCAGTGCTGTTTCTATCTTTTTGTGTCATGCAACATGTTTTGTAGGTGTGTAACTTTTGGCTGGTTTGGATTCCAAAATTGGCTAGAATGTCTTAGAAGAATCCTGCGTTACCTGCCCCATCCTTTTATAAATGAAGAAACCGGTTTGAATTCATCTACCAGTTTCAGCTGTCGCCCGTTCTGTTTGCCACACTGTGGTTCCCTGCGTGTTTGAAATATATTCTTGCTATCCTCAGTGGGCACTGAAACTTTGAATGTGCTTGTTTTGAAATTTCACTGAGGCATACTTAGACTCTTACAAAATCCCTCCCAGACATTAGTGTGAGTGTGCTGGCACTGCGTGTCTACTAGGGCTTCGAGATTGTTTCTTTGATTGCTCATTTGTGAGCCTCTGTGAACAGCTCACTTGCCCGTGGACGAGCAGGTGGATGGCCAGCCTGTGTAACGGTGTGCGTACGGGTGGCGTCCTGGCTGGAGGGAAGTGGCTTAAAAACAAGTTTCAAGAACTGATTGACCTATGTGGAAACAGCCTGCACAGATGTGTTGTAATATCCTGCCCACTTCAGCAGACATGACTAAACAGACTTTGTCTGCTCTGAACAATTAAGATGTTTGCCAGTGTGTGCGGGGCCCCATGCAAGTTCCAGCTTGTTCCCAACTGGCAGAGGAGTTGTTCGATTTCTACAAAAGTATTTTAGCTGTTCATGTTCTCTTCATTTTAGGGTTTACTCAAGAACCTCAGCCTTTCACAGAATACCCTAGTCTTTGCATAAACAAAAACACTTCCAGTCGTGGGATTTTTCTAGTTTTTCTACTTCTCTGGAAGCAGTACTTAACGTATCAAAAAAAAAAGCAGACCTTGCTGTATATGAAAACAAAATAAGAAAACCCAGCAATGTTTATTCATGACCACAACAGTTTTCCTGTCGTCATGACTCACAAAAAGAATCTGAGAATCTCTGCTCAGAATTTTACTTTAATGTAGAGGCTCTTGAGTTTTAGAGCTCTCGAGTGATATCCTCAGGATGCAAATGGAACAGAGAGCTGATGCTGTGCAACTAATGTCAAGGGGAGCATTTTGCTATTGAATTAAGTAAGAGAAGGAACAGGGAAGTCACTAATAAAAGCTCTGAAAGAAATAAGATGAGGTTTAGCATGCCAAACAGGGTGATCACTGCAAGTTCCTTATAGGTATGCGATTGGACTAGCTGTCGCCTCGGAAGGTGAGGTGTGCCGGAGAACAAAACTGGGCTGTCCTGAGAGCAGCTGAAGAGTCATTTATCTGCTGACACACTGGACTCACATTGTCTTTTCTCCAACGCAAACCTCTTGTTTACACTTCCTACTCTCCTGTCTGTCTCATGTTTATTTGGTAATTAGAGAAATTTACTGAAGCTAGTGAGTTTGAAGTACTCAACACTCTTCCCAGAAACCATCACGGCAAAGGAAGCATACAGATCTAAAATTGAGATATGGTTGTCAACGGGTTGGGGGGTTTTTAATCCCTCACTATTGTTGGTTAATGTTATGGAGCTTTTTTGTTGTTGAAAATTTAATTGAGCTGTATTACTACAAAGACAAAGGAATACAAAAGTTTCTGTGAGTAACTACCTCCTGACATCACAAGTGTCACCAAGAGCAACAAATTTAGATAGCAGATTAGCAGGAAGTGACTACATTGGACTATGGCAGCTGATAATTTAGTCTTCTAGAAACTTTTTGAACTAGAAAACAGTTCCACAACTTCCACAGGAAGAATTATAAAACATGTATTTGTCATAAGTATAGATTATTAGTTCTGTAGTAAAATAATTAGATGGTATTTGGTTAAAACTTTGCTACCTAGGTGTATCAGCTGGGAATGGAACTTCGCCATGGTGCATGCTGAGCAGTGTATGAAAAAGAGATGCCATCCCCACTTCGCCTCAGCAAGCCTTCCTCCCCACCGACAAACAAAACCTCAACGTGAGATTTAGTTAGGATGCTAAACCCATTAAAGGGTTTAATAGCTTATGATGAATATAACTAAGTCATCTGAGTAACATAATAATGCTCATACCACTTAAGTTGTCGCACCTGACTACCAGTTACTCAGTGTCTTACAGAACTAGAGAACACTGAGCCTGGAAGGGAGCTGGGGAGGTCATCACCTCCAGCTTCCTCCCCAGTGTGGGGCTGAATAGATGGGCAACCAGTCCCAGTGCTTAACTGGACAACTTGACAGTTTTTCCTTATGTCCAGACAGAATTTCTCTTGTTGCAACTTCTGCCCATTGCCTTTTCTTCTTTCTGCATGTGTCGCTCTGAGGAGTCCCTTCTCGTATTCCTCAGCTGGTTATTTGCTGGAACACAGAGGGGAAATACCTTACTAAGAAGTTACAGCAGTATCTAATGTTTATTCCCTGAATTGCCTGGTAAACCTTTATTTTCAATGCTAAAAGCCAGTTTAAATCAAAATTGAACAAAACAAATTTTAAAAATGTATTTTCATAAAGGTTTTTCTTCTCTGCTGTTGGATACAGTGACTGAAGGGAATGATTGATATTTTGTCTTAGAGAAAGAAGGAATTATTTTTTTAAAGAAAATCATTCCTTTAGGTGAAATATATATATGACTAGAAAGATTCTTCCTATTCCTTCAAAGCTTGCCTTATCTGAATGCACTGATGGAGCACTGATTTATAAAAATCACAATTCTAAACAGGCATATTCTCTCAGTTAGAGATGTATATCTCTGGAATAATTTACATAGTTTGGCTATGCCAAGTTTTGTTGTCTACATAGTCTTATCAGTGGAAGAAACAGCTCATTACTTTGAAGACAAAGGCAAATTTTACTTCATTTTTACAATGAAACTAGGCTGTGCATCATTATATTAAATGTTGCGTAGAGGGGCAACTTTTAACATTCTTTTTTAATTACCCCCCAAAAAGAAGTTGCTGTCTTTAGTAGTCTGAAGCTGTACTCACAAATTCTACCTCAACAGCAAAATTTTATTGTAGCCTGTCACTTGTTTCTTAGATTCCTGAACATGATTAATTTAGCTTTCAGGAATACCAGAGAACAAGTTAGGAATTTGTTATCATACTGTTTTGGTTGAGAATTTATGCCCCGTGGATAGGTCAGTGTGGGAGAAAGCCCCATAGCGATGGATGAAATAGATGAACGGACGACAAAATCTTTCCTTAGTGACCGAATGACGTGCAGTCTCTAACTTAAGACAGGAGCTGGCTTGAGCTTCACGGTGAAATAACATACCATCAAAGAGTTTGTGATACGTGAGAGATGTGTCACCAGCAGACACACACACAAAACAATTTGTGGTTGGAACAACAAACCTAAATCGTAGACCTGTGCTTTCAGTGGGATTAATGGAACCAGCGTAAGTCTCAGAATTACGAGAAAAATAGGGAAGCTAAGGCAGGAGGTTATGTGGACTTTAACAAGGACCTCTGGATAAATACGAATGTGTTAAAAGTGACATGGTTTAAAATTGTCTCTGTGTAGCTTGAAGAAAGGCAGACTCTAATATCCAGGATGGTTTGAGTTACTGAGAGGAGAAAAAAGGGGAGGATTTCAAAGGCAGAAATGATTGGTGCTTAGCTAACACTTCCCTGCTTACAGTTAAGAAGAAACCAAACATTATTTATGTGTTTCGAAACTCCTTTTCTCTAACGTTCTTTTTGTTGTGTCTTCAACCACAACCTGAGCATCATAGGACTCTAATCGAGGTTTTTTCCTTAAAAAATATTTTGTGTTACCCATAATAAAAAACAAAATGGGAATAAACATCCATCTCTGATGTGGAGGAAATCAACACCTCGGTTCTTAGTTACAATAGATTTATTTCCTTTATACCATTGTGAAAAGGAAAACTGTTTCAATAGAGTAGTAATTCATTTGTGTATCATACTGGATGAGAAATATTAGTACTACATAAGAGCTTTTAAATAAATTTTGTGGTAAAGTAGCTGACATCTGAAAGGTTAATCTAAGAGAAGCGGAAAATTACAGAAAATACTAAATTGTATCACTTTCCTTAGCTCTCAGCAGGGGCGCTTTGGAAGAGCAATGCTCTTAGGAAAACTGTTCTTTGCATTAGGTGTTTTTTGTGGGATTATTTGGTTTTGGTTGGTTTTTGTCTTGTTTTGTTTGGAGTTTGGCAGGGGTTTTTTACATCTTGTGCATTGCACGGCAGATGAGTGCAGCACTGGCATGTTCCATTGAGCCAAGAAAAGTTAAGAAAATTTGATGTAAGGTCAGAATGGATGAGAATGGGATGGTTCTATGGAGTTGCAAACCAGAAGGCAACCAAAGGAGCCGCACAGCCCAGTGAAGTGGCAGCACTGCTTTCGGCTGCGACGCACTGGGGATGTTTCAGCTGAATGCCCTTGTAGCCTGGCATCACTTGGTTCCTGCAGCGTGAGAGGATATCCCTGTGGGCCCTGCCATATTTTACAGTTTTCTGGTTGAATTAAAATGCTGAATTGTTCAAAATTGCGCAGAGCAGCCTTGTTAAGTCTATTCCAGTTTGTTCTTTGTGGGGATGAGGAGGTGGTGAAGTGAAAAAAAAAAAAGAGCTATTTAAGTGACACAAAGGAATAAAGTATGGTTTTGTGATGTAGGAGATCAGTTGCTTGTTTTAAGATGAATTTTATGGAAAATTCATTCAGCAGCCTTCTTTTATACTCCCATTTTGGAAACCTACTAACTGTATTTGGTGCCCTGCTATCAAGCTTTTTAAAGTAGCTTTTCACTCTTTTGCTCACAGTTGGATGAATGTGTTCTTCCTGTGGTCCCGGTTGATCCCGTAAACTCAGTGTAATTGCAGTCGTATAATAGGCAAAAAGATCAAAGTAATCCCATATTGGGGGGCGGGGGGAAGCATTCGGAGCCAAAACAAGCTGTTTGGCTTGTAAGCAACTGGAAGGCTGTCCTGCAGCACATCTGTGATGTACTCCGGGTTGCAGAGCTCCGTGGCGGGGCGGGGCGTGCTGTGTGCTTCGGGTTGCTGTGGTACTACAGAAATCCTCTAAGAGTGCTTCGCTAAGCTGAACTAGACTAAATAGACTCGTAGTAAAAAGATTGTACCAGATAGGTTACATTGAAGGGACCGTGTTTATCTCTTTGTTTCGGAGCACGGGGTTATAGATAACGAAGTGCAACGCAGTGGGTTTGATTTCGAATTGATAAGTAATTTGCTGCGCTCAAAGGAACAAATCACTTGGCATGATCGTGCCTTCTTCCAGCAGTTTGGTACCATCAGGCTGAAATAAGCTCATCTACCATCAGGAGCTTGTGTTTTTATTGCATTCGGGAAATGAAAAACCCAACAGGAGAGCAAGTGGGTTTCCGCTTTGTTAAAGCAGGTCTAGCAGGATAGATAAGAAAAGGGAAAACGAGAGAATTAAATAGGGAGATTTGATTGCTAGGACACACACAAGTATTCACAATGATCTGCTGGTCCAACAGATGGTGAAATGATGTGGTCAGAAAATCAAAAGCAATTTTGAAAAGGGTTGCAGAATCCTATGAGTCATGCAAGACCCTCCTAGCACAAAATCTTTGCACAGTATCATCAAAATTCTTGTTTGTTCAGTTGTTTCCGTATTAATGGAAGTGTTATAAAAATAAATCTGACGCTTGTACGAGTTTTCAGCTGAATCTGGGTTGGACATGTAGTTTCAGAATGGTTTCCAAAGTCACTGCATAGGTTTATAAATGAGCTTGAGGCTGCCTCTATGCTTTAGAAAATTGTGTAATGTATGGACATAGCAAATGCTGTTTAAGCATGAGACACTGTGCTTGCAGAGGTCTGTCACTGTTGATGCACCTTCTGCTTTTTCATGTTCATTTTCTGTCTGTCTGAAACAGTAAGGGTTTGGTAGAGCTTAAACCATAAACCTGATCTGCTTGTATTTCTAGAAATACCTTTAATATCTAAGTATTTTAGTAGTTGTGCTTTCATACCAATGCTTGCAGTTTTCTGGGTAATAGTTATTTTTATCCTATTTGATAAACATAATGGAGAAAATGACACCTAAGTTTTTAATAATAATCATGGGGAAAACTGGTGCGTAAGATTTTAGTACAAATGCATTTATCTTCTCTAAGCTTGTGAACGATATAATGTGAAATAGAATAGATTATTTCAGTATCATTTATTTAATACTGGAAACCCTCTTCCTTTACTCATTTAGTTTCAGCTGGTGTCTTTAGAAATTATTTTAGTATCTAACTGTATGAAGAGCATTCTTTTTGCATAAGAGAGGAGAAAGTTTTCCATAACTTCTTGATGCCTCCTCCACAAGATACAAATGTTGTGTACACACCACATCTATCTCCATGGAAGCAATGATGAGCTTAGTGAAATCACTGGATAAATCAAAGTTTAAATGAATTAACATTTTGATTGCTTTTTAAGTTTTCTATTACTTATGTGTTATATGCAGTGCACTAGAGGAAGTATGTTTGTACTAAAGATGTGCACAAGATGTGCATATAAGATGACATAACTGCATGTAGGATATCTGTGCTAGTTTTTTTTGCCAAATATTGTTTTCTAAGCTGAAAAGGATCCATACTGTTGATTTCAGAATTATTTAGAACAATGCATGTTTTTTTTTGTCTTTGCCAGCTCTACTTTGTGGAGGTGGAACGTGGCTGATTGAACAAGACGATACTGTACGCATAGGATTGAAACGTGACTCGTATCTGAGTTAGGTGACCTTGCAGTAGTTCTTTTTATTGTTACAGGATTCTCTGTCTCCTCTAAAAAGGGTCTGTGCACTTTAATCAGTCAGTACAACCTCAGGGATTTCTATGGACCTTTTTTTCACTTGTAGAAGTTGGGTCTTCTTTGTTTGGGTTTTTTTAAATGAGAGAGATATTTCCAGTTCTGAAGGGCCTTCATACCATCTGGCAGTCTCCCTTGGTGATATGACTCAATTTACAGGTATTTGTGTTAGTTCCTTCTTCCACTCCAAATCTCTTCCATGAAGAGTGACAAGATGGTAGATTCTTGGCACAGGCTGTGTCAGAAGGCACAGCCAGGAACGTGTCCCCTGTCTGACCCACCATCTAGTTACGGTCTGAATTTCTTTTCAATATAAGGGTTATCTGGTTCATCAGGTGAATAGAACTGTGCCTTTATAAATTAACCTCTTTAAGCTGTTGCAAAGATTGGAAGTAGATGAGTCTTCTGTTCCTGTGAGGAAGGTGTTGCTCTGTCGACCACACGCAGGTGCTGTAAAGAAGCGTTGTGAGATGCTGGTGACAGAGGACAGATTTGTAATGGGCATGGGCTGATCTGACAATAGTCAGCCTTATTTCAAGAGATGGTTTAACCTTATGTTTGGAGGTAAAGTAAAACACTCCAGCAGGATTCTTAGAGAGGCTGTGAAATCTCAGAAATACTTAAAACCCAGAGATAAGACCTTGAGCAACCTGATCTAGCTGGCCCTGCTTTGAGTGAAGGAACAGACAAAATTATTTCCAGAGGTGTTTTCCAGTCGAGCTCAGCTGTGATTCTGTGACCCTGTGTTAGAACAGTGAGTGTACCTTAAATATCATGCTTTATAACCTCTAATATTTCTGAAGTCCAGTTGAATAGCTCGTGTAGTCAAACCACTGCTCTTTTTTAATCAGTAACTAGCAAATGTTTGATTTGGCATGACCTGAAAGCTGATTTACAGGTCTTAGACAGCAGTTATGCGTCACCTGTGAATTAAAAAGATGCAGTGGAACATGCCAAGCTATTGATTTGCAGCAAAATAAATAAAGTCTGTGTAGGAATACCATAGACTTAGATGTATACAGAGTGTTAATTACTCTCAGAGATCCATTTGTGTATGTGATCCAGATTTTCTGTACCAGACTGTGAAACCCTTGAAAGTAAATGCGTGTTTACATCTACGTTGTAAAATTTTTGTGGGACTTAGAAATATAATGGAGACTTACACATGTTTTTATTCTTAATGTATGATCTGGGCACATCAAAAGAGGAAAATGATAGAAGAATTTGAATATATATTTTTATATGCTATAATGTTTTCATTTTCATTTGAGTCAAAGGGTTTATATCAGATCTAATAATCACTGTGACAGTATTTACATTAATTGTGGCTTCATCCAAACACACATTTTGTTTGGATAGTTGCCTTTTGGTGGTAGTAAAATGAAGTTTAAAATCCCTCATGAAATAGGATAATGGCAGTCATCAAACCTACTTGGTGGGAGGGTGGCTGTTTATTTTCACACTTGTTTGTTTTAATTTGTTAAGAGCCTGAGGAAAAAACTGAATAGTAGAAACTGTCCTCTTAGGTATATGTCATTCCGACAATTCAAGTGCTGTGCCCTGAAAAATGGCCGTTTCAGTTCCAGAGGAAAAGGGGGAGAGAAATTAGTTTTGTATTTGCTTACTTCTCTGCTTAGTTTTGTTGTTTTGGTTTTTTTTAACCTCATAAAACAAGAAACAATGGAAGGAAATTTGTCTGAGGCATTTTTTAACCAAAAAAACCCTAATATGCATTTTTTTGTTTCTTTTATTGTATTGTTTTATTAAGTGTTAGTCACGTAAAAAAATACGATCCTTTTTATGGATTTTTTCCTACAATTCTGATGGATACCTAGGAAGAGGAATATGAAAAGAAGGGGCTAATTACTGTCCAGTGCCATGGTTTTATATTGCTGTTTATAACCTATTATTAGAGGATATTAAAAATACTTTCTAGCTGAAAGTTTGTTCTGCAAAAATGTACTTTATGTACTGTTCACTTGCCTTTTTTTTCTGTTTTGTTCTTAAATGTATCTTTCAAAGGATTTGGAATCTTCAGATGCCAGTTCTACAAGATGTTTAGAAAACAGTCTGGTTTCAGGTGTGTGAGCGGAATGAGCCCGTGTGCTTATCTGAGTTTACTGAATTTGTGTATTGACCAACTGTTGCAGTAATAGCTCAGATGTAGATAGATCAAAGCATAAACCCCATCTTGGAAGAGGACGGTTTCAGTCGAAGATCACTCTGTCCCAAGCTCCTACAACACATAGTGCTGGATGAAAAGGATATAAAACTTGAGTGGACAGTAGAGGGACAGAAAATCAGATTCAAGACACATGTAGCTTGATAGGATGGAGGGCATCAGGGGAAGAAAGAAGAGATGTACTGAAAGGTGATGGCAGGATTCTTAAACATTCTGCAGCTGGCAAGATGGAAATCGGTCGGGTGATTTTGAGAGGGGTAATGTTTGCATTTTGCATGAAAAGTGTGGCCACTCATGAGGAGTATTACACAGATATTCTGGAGAATTGCACACAGGTGGTAGTCAAAGAATGGTTGCTGTTGGTTGAGACCAAAATGAAAATGGCTTTTGACCATGATCTTTTAAATGGTGGTTGTGGGCTGAAAATACAGTATTTTTTGAAAGGCTATAAAGGGAAAAAAGTATCAGTAGGGACACCACCACTGAAAAAAAAGTAAATGGACTTGAATTTTATTGCAAGATAATGAACTATTCAGACAGGAAAGGCTGTGAAGGCAGAGACAGAAAAGGAGAACTTGTGGAGGTAGCAGGGGTGCTGGGAATTTGTCAGCCGTGCCTGCTGGCTAGGGCAGGACCATTGTGTGCAGGGGTCTGGAAATATTATCCACAATTTTCTCCTATCTGCTCTTTAAATAAAGCAGCTTGAAGAAAGAAATAGAGGTTTTGTAATTCTTGGCTGAAATATTTTTTAAGGTTAATTTCATTTTGTGTGTGTTTAAGTTTGTATTTTCTGTGTCTACTACAAAGTATCTGATAGTTAATTCTTCAGTTTATAGGCAAAACTGATTTTAGCTATAGTTTAATTATAGAAAGTTAGCAGCCACTTGTGGAAAAAAAAGGTTAGTATATCCTGCTGCAGCAAAACTGTGTTGTTGGAACAGCAGTTAGGTGTGGACGGGATGAACCACTGCAGTTGTTGCAGGATCAGCTTTTGCCACTGCGAGCAAGAGTGGATCCTTGTTTAAGTGCAATAACTTAGTTTCTTAGATAGCAAAGAAAATAACACCGAGTACACTAAGCAGGCTCTGACACGCATCTAACCATGAATTCTGAACGAAGCTGAACACTCACTTTGGTGGAGAATACTCTTTGTGTTGGTTGTTCACTTACGGCTTTCTTTTCCTGTGGGAAGCGGGGATGGGGAAGGAATTGTTGAACATGCAAAATGCTTGAAGTGTTTTCAGTTTCAGCAAGATGAAGGGTAGCACTTATTGTGCATCCCGGATCCAAGATGAAAGGAGGGTGCTGAACTTTGTAATTATCCCTCAGTCTGCACCATGAAGTCTGAAAAAGTTGCACGTTGGAACTTGCTGGCATTTAATGAATTTCAAGTTGCAGTTTCATTTCTGTTGCTATTCCTGAAGGATACAGCCAGTGGCCCAAGAATACTGAACAAGTCACGCAAGGCACGTTACTGCAGCCTGCTATGTTTAGTTCATTTCTAGTATAAGTGCATTTAGACACACATACACGTGTGCTTGGTGAAGTAATTTAGGCTGCCAAAAGTTCTCCTGTCTTGTCTCTCTAGTCAAGCATAGAAGAAAACCATGTTTAACCTAGTATCTATCAAAAAGCTCACATTTTATAGCTATAAAATAATCTAGTTGCTTTAAATTTAAACAAATGTTTGTATGTATTCTTTTTTCATTTGTTTTGATTTCCTGAGTAAGTTTACCTTTCTAAATCAAAGACTAAGAGATGATAAGCCCTAATTGAGCCGGGAAGCCGTATGTTCTCATGTGATACTCAGCTGTGCTGTTTGATGTATGTAACATCTAATTTTCAGCCCTTGCCCCTGCCTGTAGAGTTTTACACTTGACTTACTCTTCACCATATTTGGAGCATTTATAACACAGTAAATACTGTGGTTTGCATAATAAAACTATTCCAGGTTTTTCTAAGCAGGGTGTTTTGGTACATGTGTATGTAAATTTGTCTCAGCTGTGTGTAGGAAATAGTATGTGTGGGGGTTGTTTGTTTGTTTGTTTTGTCTCTCTTAATGAGGTGTAGCCATTTTTAAGACAAATCCTGCTAGGTCCATGCTGGCAAGATACTTTAAAGAATCCCCGAAGGGTATGTTTATATTCTTGCAAGTTTATTTTTAAGATAAACAGTAGTTATCAAATTGAATTGCGTATGTTAACTCTAAGATGCAAAGCCACTACCTGCTTCAGTAGGTGAATCAATTTTGGAACCATTGTCATGAAAGTTAAATTTCAGGTATCAGATGTTACTGTTGTGTGAAAGAAATGCCAAAGTCTGTATTCAGTAGGATTTATTGAACATGGAAACTGTAACTGTAAAATCAATCAGTGGGAACTTGTGAAGAGTTAATGCACAGTTTGGTTCTTTTTTTCCTATTCTTCCTCTTATGTAGTAAAATAATACTTGGCATTTCAAGAAAACAAGTGTGGGAATTCTCTTATCCTGAATAGACATTATTTTAATCTCAAATTTAAGAGGCTCTGCAAAGCAGTTTGAATGTAAAAGCATGTATTTGAGGAAACAGGTGCATTCAGACAATCTGTCCAGATCTGCACAGACTGGGTTGGTTTGGACAGCTGTTTTGTTATCTCCTGATTTTGTGACTCCTCCTGTCATTGCCTGTAGCTGTATTTAGGTCATACTCGCTCAGGTGTGCTGGGCGGCAGAAGAGAGGTGAAAACAAAATCCAAATTCACAGCTTGGTTCGCATGTCAGATTGTTGTCATGGCAATCTTTTCAGACATTGTCTTTCATGGCTTTCTGTATTTCATGATTTCTTCTCTTAAAAGTTTCACTCTTTTGAAGTAATAGCCAAAGCTTGTATAGTCATAGTTCTGTAGTTTAAATATCTTTTCATGAAAATGTGTGCTGCTGTTAACTAAGAGCCTATGAGGGATTATAATTTAGCCGTCAGTATTGACATGTAACGCAACTTCTTTTGCACAATACCAGGTAGCTTGTTTTCGTTAGGTTAACGTGCAATCGTTAACTTTTGTATTGATTTTTTTTCCCCTTCCATTTTACGTTCTTCTCTCTCCCCTGTGTATCATTTATTAAGATCCTAATGCTATGTGCTTTATAAACCTTAGTGAGATTCAACAGACAGTGCTATCTCTCTTCCCTGGAAGTGTCCAAGGCCACGCTGGATGGGGCTTTGAGCAACCTGGTCTGGTGGGAGGTGTCCCTGCCAGGGAGGCTGGAACAAGATGATGTGTAAGGTCCCTTCCAACCCAAACCATCCTATGCTTCTATGCTTGTGACTGCTCTGGTAGTCGGATGAAGTGTAAACTGTCTTATAAAACTGTCAAATCACAGCATACTTTAAAAAGAATGTTCCTCAATTCTGGATATTTGCGTAGTGGTTAAATACGTGTGAAACTCAGTTTCAGTCTTTTTGCAAATATTTTGATGTTAAAAGCCTGCTAGAAAAGAACTGTGCCTTAGATGGGAATGAATATACAGGTCGTTCTTGTCTCTTCGCTTTCATCCTCTTGTTACCAGTACCGTATTTCATACGTAACCCGGTGGGTGCTGCTGCAGGCTGGGCGCTGTTAGTCTTTGAGTTCCTTGAGGGCCTTTACGAGTTGCCCGTCCTCGACCATTAATGCCAAAGACTGGGAAATACTCTCGGCCCTTTGGTATGGCCAAGAAGAAGTGACAGTGGAAAGCAAAAAGGCTCTCCCAGCTTTACAGGAGCTCTGGAGCAACTCGCCAGTTCCTGGATGGAAGTCTTTTCGTATCACAAAACTGCTAATGTTTCTGGCAGCCTTGCCAGCCTTCCTCTGCAAAACCAAACAAAGCGGAGAGGGTTCTTGCTTTCTCACCCACACTGTTCAGATCAGAACGGCTGATGGGAAAGCACAGAGCAGGGAAGCTGGCTGCGCTCCCGGTCTATCTGTTTAGGAGATAAAGAAGACTGTTTTAGGGCTGTCAGTTGGCTTCTTTCACTTTTGGATGAGGTGATTCAAAGTATTTACTGTGCTGCTTTGACAGAGAGGTGTGTTCCTAAGGGTTGCAGTCTGTGGGTTTGGCTTTCAAAAAATCAAGTTGGCCAGACAAAGATGGACGATCAGTCTGAACTTTGGATTTCTTGCTTTCTGACAGCTTGAATCATACCATAGACTCTATTTAAAGATTTTGTTTTTTGTATTTATTTTCCACATCCTTGACCCTGACTGGTGAGCTGGACGTTTATATTTGCCTTGGCAAGCTCCAAGCTGCTCATCTAGGGCAGGATGAAAACTCTTTTTTCCTTTTGTAAACAGACTGTTCCTTCAGTATTTTCCGTAAGGATTTACACCACCATTTTGCATCGCTTCTAGGAATTGAGAAAATCTTGCCATTCAGAGTTTTCATTTTATACACCTTGTAGCACTGTGTAGAACTGTTTGATTTTTATGTTTCCTGAGGTTAGATTTGAAGAGCTCTTTTTCAGAATGTTTTCAAATTCCAGAAATACTACATTTTGTCTTGGAGGGGTTGCTGCTAGTTTGGGCAAATTTGAAATGCTCTGAGTCAGAGATAAAATTTTATATATTGTGAAATTGATATTATGATATTATTAAATCCAACTCAAAGTTGAATCCCCATGCTACTCCTGATCCCAAGCTACTGCACACCCTGCCAAGTGGAAGGAGGGTGTTTGCCATGAGCTAAACTTCCAAAAAATCATAAAAAGTCTTTTAAGGGCACCACGTTTCTCTGGAAGGAAAAGCTTGTAGTATATATTCAGAATATGTTCTCCTCCCTTCCCCTTCAAACAGTTCTGCTTGGAATCCCTGTATTTTTCCTTAGATAATGTGTTCTGCTCCCTGGTAACTTTAGTTACAGTTATGAATATGCTAACCGTAGTATATTCACAAAGATACCAGATTCCTTGATGCTCTGTAAAAACACTAACTATAACCACTTACTGAACAAGGGCGATTAGCAAAGTGAAAGTACAATTATATTGTACCGCAGAAAAAATCTGTGTAGTTTTAAAATTTCTTTAAACAATAGGACAGTACACATTTCTATACAACTTATTGTCTTTATGCTGCTATTTATGAGATCTAATATTTGAGTGCAATATGAAGTATTGGAAAACAGTTGCTTCTTCATGAATGTCTTAAATTTTCTGCAGTGTTTAGTGAAGTATACTATTCATTATAAGTTGCTGTCCACATTAAGCATGTGCCAATGAGTCAACTGACCAAAACAAAATGTCTGGGTTTTGGTCTGTGACTTACTGTAGATGATAATAAATAGTAAGCAACCCAAACTGACAGTTCAGGAGCAAGTGCTGAAAAGCATATGAAAAAAAATACTCTGAATGAATGGTGTATAGTTTGTTAACAGGAAAGTACTCAATTTCATGTAAAGCTCCGTTGGCACTAGTCAACAGTCCATAAAATGTTATTTATTCTTCCTTTTAAATAGTTTTACTGATTTTGTAAAGGTATGTTAAAAGTGTATTTGAACTTCACAAACTGAATTTACTCTTCCTTTTTTGTTGCAGATCTGGGACATGAGTGATGATGAAACAGTCTGAAATGAACTGAATAAGGTGGAAGATGACCTACTCTGGACTGCAGCGCTGCCTTTTATCTGTTATTTGACAAGTTAATGATTGCTTACCCATTCTGACTGGTGCAAATACAAACAAATATAATCCCCATTTTGACATTAATAACTTCACCTTAAAAGCAGTCTGTTATGGATATAGCCCTCCACGTTTTCATTTTTATTATGTAAATAACTAAATCAATGTGGTTATGTTTAAACTTCGGCATCTCTTTTTTTTCCTTCTAAATATGGCTTATGTATAAAATATGCTGCTTAAGTAATCTTTCGTGTTGTATTTGTCACAATTTTCATTTTGCTTGTCAAGGGACATGTCCAAGCAGCATGTCTAAATGTCTTTTTTCATCTTTCTCGGATTTATGCCCCTTTAGCTGGGATTTATTGTTAAGGTTGAGAATATTCCGCTGTTGGGAGATAAACTGCATCTTTAAAGGAGAGCAGGAGTAGGTAAGAACCTGCTGCCTACACCACATTGCTTGCTGTTTCAAAGGACATATTTCTAGTACAACTGATAGTTCTTGCATGTGTCAGTGGAGATGTAATTCTCTGTAAAGATCTCATAATTTCATGTTATGGAAAAAATGTGGTCTGACTTATTTTCACGCAGGAAGGGCCAAAATTCATCGTTATCGTGACTAGGCTCCCCTGAAGCTTAGAAGAGACTCTGTTATGTAGTAAAAATTGCTTTGTGGCGTGGATCGTTGATTCCGTCAAAACTTGTAGAGAAACGCTTAACTTATATAGGAAATTGATTCTCTAACTTTGCTGTTCCTGGGTGCTGCCATGCAGTGCTTTACAGGTGTTAAAAAAAGCAGTTCTGATTTTTGTTTTGGTTGGATTTTAAGTTTTTCAGTCTTTGCAGCATCAGGAATGGCTTCAGAGATTATGGCTGAGCAAGAACAGTAGCTTGAGAATCCTTGAATTTAAAAGATAACTTGAGAATAAACGATTTGTAAAATATCAAAGCACAGTACTACAGAAAAAGTGAATCTGTTGGGTTTTATAATGGAATAGGTTTTAAAGAATATTTCTAATCCCTTTTTATAGCTTTATATTATGGGGATTATGGACTAGCTCAGAAAAAATGCAAATCATTTTATCTGTCAAGCCATCTTTATTTCCCATATATATTATGAAAATTAGTTGGTCAATATAATTATTATAGTTCCTTCCTTAACGTAAGCTCTGAATATTTGGTGTAGATAACTTCGCAGCATCTTTTGTGTGCCACATCAGAAGTTCTGTAAGGTCAAATTTGCCTAAACCCGAGGATACCTGCAACTCCGGTATTCCGATCGTAAAAGAAGATTTATTGAAACATGCTGAGGTTTGCATCAAGTGTCTAAAACAGCTATTTATTTTAACTATTGTATTCATTGTATTTATGTGATTTCGTAGGTAGCCTTAAGGGAATGTCTCGTTTGTCTATCTTCATTGTAATATAAAAATATATATGAATGAAATATATTTTTTGGAAGACTAGTAGTTCTAGGGGACTGATCTTTCAGTGGTCAGGCAATGAACAATAAGATCGATAACAGACCGTGTCCATTTGAAAGCAGTTTGTTAATGTACATAATTAGTTATGAGCTCTCATGGCTTTGATTTCGTTAGCCATGACATAGTCCAAGCGGAATCATGAGTCAGTGCCAGGATGGTTTAAAGGGAGTGATCTGCACTTTTGGAGTCGCTGACTATGGAGTTTGCAGTTTCTGGTTATCTAAAGCATGAAAACTAGACTCTCTGAAATCTGATTAACAGTAATAATTATTTTAAATATCTGAAACTCTGCTTACCCTGTTAAAGTTACAGTGTAGCTTTACATTGAAAGCATCTATTTAACTGCAGAAGTATACGAAATGGAAGGGTTCAAAACTCAGGGTTAATGTAATGTTTCCTTACCTCTGTAACTTCAGTAACATACAACTCTCTCAGGCTGAGCTGTTTCCTGTACATATGCTTCCCAGATGTCTCTGATGTTCAGAAACACTTCAGTTTGACTTGGAATAACTTCCGTTGTCTGACTATAATGTTGTTTTCTTTCTCCTTGCAGACCAGAATTGTTCTTATTTTGCTTTTACTCAATTTCTAGGCATTTACTTAGCGAGAAATCATGAGAAACCATGCGCATGAAGTACTATTAATAGATAAACACATTTATTTATTTGCTTGTATGCACTTAATGGCCTGATTTCGGCACAGCCCGTGACTCCAGAGGTTACTGTTTTGTAGAAGAGCCTAAACTTTGCCTTTCTTCATGAAGGAGGTAGGATTTTTTATTTGTGCTGCCATGAGCTCCTACGCATCAGTGAAGAACCCAAACTCATACTTACATTGTAGAACCCAACAGCTACCACGGCTTTTCAGGTATAACCCAGATCTGTTGGGAAGAGGGAGTTAACATCATCAGAGGAACCTACTCACCTTCCTGAAGTACCTGACAGAAATGTCATGGCATTATATGGCAGAGCAGGTGGGACTGTGCCTTGCAGAAGGCAACTGTGACACCCACATGTCACATCTGGAGACACTTTAATAGTGTTAGAAGAGCACAGATCTTGATGGAGACCTGTTGGCATCATTTCTGTGCTTGGGTATTATAGAAATTCATGAAAAGATAGCCTCTGTTTTGCTTTCACGCTTCTACTGACTAGAATTTTTCTTCACTGTCATTCTTTCAGTGTGTTTACTGGCTGAAGCCTACAATTTGTTCCAGAGTAGTACCACATTCGAAAAAGTGAGGAACTTGAGATTCTGCATAAGTGTTTTCTTCTTTAAAGCCCTTACTTCCTCACATCCTTGCTTTCACAGTCACCTGTGTCGCAGTCTGTCGGTTGGGCATAAATTTCATTTAGGACATGCCCTTTATATCACGTATAAATTGTCTTAGTGCTATTAAAGCCGGAAGAACCGTAGGCCAGTAGGTGAGTGGTTCTGCCCACATGAGGAACTATGCCATGGAGTGTGGGGCTGGTTTGAGTCTTAAACGTTCAGCATTGGGCTTTGTAAGGGAGAAGGGACACATGTTTGAATATTGCACTTTGGTCCGTGAAGGCAGGTTCGTGATGGTCTGATCAGGTTGGCTGAAAAAATTACTAATGAGTGGAACCAGGGGAATTATGGGGAGATTCTGCTCCAATGGAAGACAACAGCACAATAGTTGTTTTGGCACATGAAAGGAAACTAGCCCTTAAAATCTTTGAGCTTGAGCCTGGAAAAATACTTTTCCCTTCCCTGTAGTCTGTATGGCTTTGGTATTGTGTCCTTGGAGGAGTCTAGTGACATAAACTAAAATTTAATTTTTGTTATCTTTGATATTCCACTTCCCGCATAATGTTCTTTCTGTTTCTTAGTGTGAGATTTGGCTGCTCATCTTAAACATAAGCAACAGAAGTATTGGCAAAATTGAATATTTTTTCCATATATAAGCATTTTCTTTTAATTTCTCACTTGTGCTTTTCACTCTGTACTGTAGAATCACATCCTAGTACTTGCCTCTCCCTGTTACTGAGCCAATTCCTTCTAAATGTATGTTAACTAGTCTAACTGGAATTGGTAATAGACTCACAAGAACCATTTTTGTTGGAAAAGACCACCTATTCCAGCTGTTCACCTCACACTGCCAAGTCCACCACTAGGTAGCTGCTTCATCACTGCGCTGCTCTGAGACAGTGTTGGGCCGTGAAGAGTTCACCCAGCTCCCAAATTGCCTTTGAGTTTTCTTCCCCTTTTTCAAGCCAAATCCTGAAAACAGAGGGATTGCCGAGGTGTAACTGAGAATAGCCTTTGGTGTGCAGGATTCTCCTCAGTGCCCATGATGGCTGGAAAGATGACTGAGCTCCTGATACCAGCTTTTGTGCTCTTGTCAGGAAGAACTCTGCCTGTTTCTTACATAGTTATTAAGAGCTACAACAGAATCCATGAGGATATTTTTATATAGTTTCCCATCAGAGTATAACCATATGTTAAGAGTTCAAGGAAGAATCCTAACTCTCTATTCTTAGGGGAATAGGAAGGATAATTCACATTCTTTCAAAAATAAGTATGTTGCAAGCTAACACATAGCCAACCTCTCTTGTCATTCTGCCAGCTCTTTGGCAGCGCGAGCCCAGCCGCAGCTCTTGCGGCGCCAGTAGCCGCTCTCCTGCTGCCCACCCGGCAGGGTTGGCCGTCCTGTAACTCTGCGTTACGAGTATACAAAAACTGGTGGGATTTTTTGTTGCTGGCTTTCCAAATTTCCATACACAATTTTTTAGTGTGTTGGTTTTTGGTTGGCTTTTTTTGTTTGTTTTCTGTTTGTTTCGGGTTTTTTTTTTAAGTAATACTATAATACTTTCTTAGAAACAAGTAAGTGTTTATAGTCCAAGGAGAGACATTAAAGAAATAAGTGCAACATGATAAACTTTAGCAGACTTCCTAAGAAACGTAGTCTGGAAGACGTCCCAAGCCTATTAACGCTTTTTTTTTTTTTAAATCTTTTGACATGACTTCATTAATTCATCTATTTTTTATTATTTTCTATTTTATTTTCAGTACAGATGTTGTGCTCATGTATATTCTGCAAGAATTAAACTTTCCTTCAAGAGGGTGTTATACACCTTTTCTCTTTTAGAGCACCTGGAATAACTGTTTTAAAAGACGGAAATACCACACTAGACAGACTTTGGACTGTCCCAGTCTATCGTTGTGTAAATTCCAAACCTGTGAAAACCCTGCCTACCTGTCACATTTCAGTTCCAGTTCTCTTTCCCTTGCAGTGAATCAACCTTCTCCAGAACCCTGACAGTGTTTAAAAATGCCGTGGCACCACACAGGTAACGCTGCAGGTTTGAAATTAATACAGACTTTCTGTTACCACTTCAGTTATCCAGTGTAGTAATTTCTAAAAAGTTCATATTCTTATCTCTGCAGCACTTGATGGGTTTTAAAATCAAAACCCCTAGTAATTTATTGACAGTGCTTGCTTTCTCACTTTGTTGATAGGCAGCAGCGACTCTTCGTGGTGAGCAGCGGCTGGCGAATGGACAGGTCACGGGACTCCTCGCTCTGCGGTGGCAGTACTCCTAGGTTGATACAGGGAGCTTAACACTCCCTGCTTTTTCTGTTAAACTTTTAATGAATTCCTCAACTGTAAAATGTATGGAAATTGGATATATGTACTTGGCAAGGAATGTGTTTTTTTATTCTTGGTTATCCTGGGTCAGAGCAGCTGGTGTGTCACTCCGACCCGTTGACTATTGTTGGAAGCCACGTAGTGTTAAACAAAACGGGCTGTGGCTTGGGGTAGTCGGGAGCCACTTTCTCTGAGGTACAGTAGCTGAAATTCAGCAATCCGTGTTCTTCCACCAGCCACTTTTGTCCAGGTTGTAGTGAAGCCTTTGGCGTTGAGTCACTTGAGGTTTATTTTAACCTAGTCAAGGAAATTGGCACTGTGGAAGGGAAACTGAAGCTGCTCCCAAAAGAACTAATGGCGTTAAGCTTGAGTAGCAATGATGCGAAGTGCCTTAAGGTGTTTTTGTATCTTGGGGCAGAAATTTTTTCAGCTAATATCCCAGTTCTAATGATCTCACCCCGGGATAAGGATGAAGATGAGTACTCCAACCATATATAATTTCAAGTTCTAATTGTTGCCCTCAGTAGGGGCAGTATTATCAGACTGTTGTGACTTAACCATAGGGGGTTTTCAAATCTAGTGGAATGACTTAGGACACTCTCTGAAAAGATTTTCAGAACCCATCAGCTGTTTGTCTGGGCTTTGCAGATGAGGTAGCATGGTTTCCTTCTGTTCAGTCAGGCCAGCACTCCCTTGCCATTGTAGCTTCTTGCAGGCACTTCCTTAGGGATAAGAAGGGGCAGCCACGAGTTAAAAACAAACGTGTTATGTTTCCTGGCTGGCATGGAGTACACGCTGTGTTTCCATCTACTATAGCAGCCTAAATGCCTGTTTCCTCTTGTTCTTTGAATAGATGTTTATATAGGACATTGATATAAAGTACAATGGACTTTGCCTCGGAACTGAGGGTTACATGCACACATGCGTTTCATTTTAAATGCTAAAAATTTCAGATTACTTCTTAAAAAAATATTTGAGTAAGCTATCAGGAAAAGACAGAAGCATACATATAGCACCATACTGCTGCAAATCAAAAGCACGTTTTTTTAAAAAAATTATTCTGTGTAAAACTTCTTTCCTTTCCCATACAGTTAGTTTCTGTCCTTAGATTCTTTGGCTGTGGATTGCTGCTTCAGTAGTCTTTGAGCAGCCAAACATTCAAGCTTGTGTGTAACCTCAGTTTGCTCTTTGGCGCCAGGACATTTGATTTCTGTAAGATCTCAGCAGAATGATTCATTGTTTGCTTTGCTAGTGAAATACTACTATGCACTACATAAATGAGTAAGGAGAGACATTTTTCTGGTTTCGTTCTTATGGAGGTCAGTAGTTTTTTTCTTCAGTTTCTCTTGGGGTCTGATGTGTGCACCTCTTAAGCGACTGCAAGGCGATGCCTCCCTGCGAGGCTGTGCTGCAAGAGAGAAATGCAAGCTGGCGTCTCATTGCTGGAATGATTTTACTTTCTAAATCAAAACCAGTATGGGCTAAAACTGCGAAGAAATGCTGCTAAAATTGTTTCCACATCATGTCAATAGGCTTGGAAGGCAGACAAGGGCTATGGAGCTTCCAAGTCTGGCCTGCTCTGAATGC
This sequence comes from Trogon surrucura, assembly GCA_020746105.1. Classification (NCBI taxonomy): domain Eukaryota; kingdom Metazoa; phylum Chordata; class Aves; order Trogoniformes; family Trogonidae; genus Trogon; species Trogon surrucura. The sequence goes on from CM036626.1 coordinate 15,653,525, forward strand.
ATTTGAACTCTAGTTTTTGACAGCTAGTAAATTGGTGTCCTTCCCTCCCGCCTTTTCCTCTTCCCACACCCAGTGCTCGGTGCCGTGCTGGTAAGGAAGGGATGTGGATGAGCAAGAAGTTAATTTCTAGTGACAGGCTTTTTTTGCAAATTAGTGTAAGAGGTTAGGAAATCTATAAAGTAAGCATGATTTGGCTTTGCCTTTAAGTGTCTTTATTTTAATTTCACGCTTCAAAGTCTGACTTTTATACAGTAATTCCGTAGGTGTTACCACTTCCTCAGGAACCTGTGACTCAGGCAAAGTATAAATGAAATGACATCACCGGCAACTCTAGTTTGAATTGCCTGTTTCCTAAATAGGGACTGCTGGGTTTTCTTTTAATACTGGAAACTTTGTTTTGGGTTGTTGTTTGGGATTTTTTTTTTCTGAGGAGGGAGGGGATGAGGGGTTTTAATTATCTAAGGCAGCCCTGCCTTTATGAGTAACCACACTGCATGTGTATTATCCTTTTGAATCGCTGAAATCACCGGTATCGGAGCTTACTTAAAATGGGAGATGCACGTTTCCGTGCAAGTTATTTATGAATGAAATAGCTGTAATCAGGCCTTTGCGGAGGTTCTGTTGTTATAAACCATTGTTAATTCACTCCTGATCTTTGGAGGGAAGGAGGGGGGAAAGGAAAAGGTCTGAGTGTGATTTTCCATTATTATTTTGGAAGTAATGCAGAGAAAAGAACTGTGTTTTCCCACTACTGAGCAGTTTTAATGGCTCTCCCTCCCTGTTCTCAGCAGTGTGTATTACCCCACAGGAGATTCTTGGTAGATGTCAGTGTTTCCTTTTACTGTGACTGCTACTTTTCACTGATAATGCTGTGCAAATACACGGTTGCAATAGGAGGAGCAGAAACAAAGTTTGCTGCTTTGAGCAGAGTCTCCAAAGCCAGGAGGAGCCACAAGTGGGTGCGGGATGGGCGATGGGCGGGCAGCTGCCGCGACCGTCTTCCTGGGCCAAAACCCCCGGTGATGTCACTGCAGGGGCTGGCTGCTAAAATGTGCTTAAAAGCAATGTCAGGAATTCTTGTCATCAAAGGAATGTGACAAGCTGGATGTCTGGCTGGGTCATTTAATTCATAGTGTTCGCGGATGGGCTGTCAGAGTGTTGCGTTTATTTATTATTGTCACGAGCAAAGGATCACTGTTCTTTTGTTTCAGTAGTAGCAGTTTTGGAACTCTATAGGAATTAGTGCAGCGGAGACTTTAGATACGTCCTTTTGGTTGAACTTGGGTTGAATGGGTTCTGAGCGAGCAGGCAGTGCCATTGGGGTTGTACTTTAAAGGAAAACTCGAAGAAAGTCCATGTACTCTGGGAGGTGGTATCAGAGACTACCGGAGGTAATGGTCTTCCGATTGTGTCAATCCATGTCAAACTATTAAGAACCATGTAGTTAAAGTTACTTTTCAGATGATGCACTAAACAAAAATCCTAAAAAGAGGTTCTGTATCTTCCTGTTTTCTTTCTAATAAATTATTTTCTGGTTTTTAATTTATTTCATCCTACCTTCCTGAAGTTGCTGTTCAGCTTCCTTTGGAGTCTTCTTTTTCTAAATTACCCTTCTGCAGTGGTCACGCGTGCTTTTGATGAAAAACTCTTATTGCATCCAATGGCAATTAGAGCAATGGCTGGGAATGCCTTGAGGTGATAGATGGTATAAATGTAATAACATTACAATTATTTGCCAACACAGTTATAAAGACAATTTTCCGTAATTAAAATGTTCACTGTTCTATGTCTCTTGCATGCAGTTAGACAGTATTTCTGATTTTCTCTAGGGCTGTAGTTAGGAATGAGCGAGCTGTGCGTGTCCAGTGCCGCGAGCCCCGGGGCAGCAGCCGATGTCTGCAGCACGTAGCTAGGTCCTTCTCGCCAACTGCCTGCTCCGCTTAGGTGCTCTCAGAAATCCGGGGGTAAGACTTTCCAATTACTTGCTACCTATGTTTGGTTGAATAGGAATTCAGTAGTGCTTAGGAGTCAGATATTGCAAACTCACGATAGGCTGCCCTGTAAGCACACACTGATTTGCAAGGGAGAAATGGGGAGTGAGTCAACCGGTGTGTGCGTAGTGTTGTCTTGGTGCTAGAGATACTCTAGCTGCATTTCCAACAATGATAGTATCTGCTGCTTAATTTAGTTTACTGTTGTTAGTATTTGGAAATGTCATTAAGAGATTCTGAAGGATAACATCAAGATATCCAATGCTTAAAAATGAGCAAGGAACAGAGAATGACAACGCTCTTGTTGATCTGAGATACTGGAAAAGAATGTGATTTAAATGTCACTTGAGTGTCAGGCAGGGGCTGACACTTGTGCCACACGGATATGCAGCAGAACCTTGTTTCAGAATATGACCAAATTACTATTTTTGAGTTATTTTGTTACTATTGTAGTAGGTGGCTTCAGAAATTTTCTAAGCTGAAATGTTATATTCCAGCTTTCACGGTTTGGAGATGGATGTAATTAATTATTGAGATTTTTTAAATCTCTGCTTATTTAAAGCAATTTTGTGCTCTCTGTAATAGTCATTGGCACAAGAAGATGGATTGAGGCAGAGCACAAGGGCTGTACCGCAGACCTCTGGCGAAGCCAAAGGAAGTCACATCGTCTCCACCTCCCATCCACTGTCTGGGCTTTGTTTCGTAGCGTCTCTTTTGCTGACTAAGTGCCTAGTACAGCAGGAGCAATCTTGGTCAAGTCAGCTGGGCAATAAAATAGTACAAGCAGTAGAGACCATACAGGTATATCTTCTCTCTAACGTTGTCTGTTAATGCCTTTTAATTTAATCCATTTGGACAAGGAGCTCAGAAGGGGTTAGTGAAATCCATTTGCCTCTGTTTTTCAATGCCCAGCTTTGGGTGTTCTAAGCCAGACTTTGATGATGACTTAAACTGGGTTTCAAGAATTTTAAAAGGAGTCTAATTTCAAATGTTAGACAATCTTACACTAAGCATGTATTTTAAAAACTTCATGTATGTAAAAGAGAATTAAATAAATCTGTTGTTAACTTTTAAACGCCTGCTGTTTCAGTTTTGCTCTTGCATGTATGTACTGGAAAACATGCTTACCAGGATGAGCGTTCGATTTTGTGTAACAAATCAGCTAAAACACTGAGGGGTCACAAAAGAGCTTTGTTGTTCTTGTGGAGAACAAATACAGAAAAGGAAGAAGTTGGTGGAGTGCACTTTTTTAAAATGAGTTTCTGGTTCTGAGACTTGTTTGTTACCAGTCTGACTGCTGGAAGATTAACTGTTTCACTCTTAGTACATGCTATTCCCAAGGGGATTCAAATCCATGCTAAGCTTGGGTTGTTAGCGCAGTTGGAAATCAGGATAACAGAATTTAGCAGTCCCGTCTGCGAGTGGCTAGAAATAACATCGGTTGAGTTCTCCAAGGCCTGCACTGCCATTTAAAGTTTCCATCCCCTAGTGTTAAAGGTTTGGATTCATTTGCTAAAGGAAGGTGAGTGTTGACCAGTAATGGAACAGAAGAATTAAGAAGCAAGTAAGAACTAGACTTGTTTTTGTGATTTGGTTTGGGCTTTTTTTTTTGTTGGTTTTTTTTTTCTTTAAATTGTCTTAATTAACATTTCTTGATTATTTCTGACCAGAGGAGAAATAAACCCTTTTTTGTCCATTTCCTGAGTGAAATACAGAGAACTGTTCATGAACCAAGTACAAGGTGTAAATAAATTGCCATGACTTGTAATTTCTTGGACTATATAGTGGTATTGGTGATGTTTTTGTGTTTTACTGGCCTTCCACCGTATAGTCAGTGGCTGTTTTTCTCAGTTAAACTTTTCTCTAGAAAAGGAAAAGTATAAAGCCTCAGTTATGAGAGAATGGCAAATAAACTAAAATCTTTTGCAATCATTGTCTACGGCTCCTAATCTCTGTTGTAGTGAAGCTCCAGTAATTCGGCTGTCCTACCCTGCTAATATTTTCTTTTCCTCCCCTGCTTCTATTCCAGATGGGAAATAGGAAGGGGCAGGAGAAAAACACAAGTGCCAGAAGAGGAGAAACCTGGAAGAGATCCGGGAAAGACAGCTACAAAGAGATTGGCTTCCTGTTGGAGGCTTTAGGACCAGTGGATCAAGGATGCCCCAGTTTGGGAGCTTTCCTATCGGAGGTATTGTCCTTGGCTTTGGGTAGCTTGCATTCCTCCTACGAGCTTCAGTTCATTTCCTTGACTATTGAGAGGTCTCAGCTCATCCCTTTTTCTGGGCAAGGCCTATCTGTCTATGGGAAGTTCTCTTGAGGCTTAGCATTGATTTTCTTCTATTTCGGGGCTTCCTCTTGGGTTGCTGTAGTGTAACATTTCAGAGGTTCACAGGGAGTATAGGCCAACCAGCCAGCTTTCTACTTCTCCCTTTCTCCATTGCAAAAATGAAGTGCTACTTCCCTTTTGTCGCCCAACTTTTCAAATGCTCTCAGGAAGGAGACGAGCGTTCTTACTTTGTACTTGCAGAGGAATTAGACCGATATACTTGCTTAGGCAGACTTCTCACCCGCAAGCAAAAATAAAAAGATCTGGAAGCTTCATGATGTGATCCTGTACCTTGATGAATGTTCCCTCTGGTTCCTAAACACCATCCTGTGTGGAAGTTCTTGAAGTGTTTTTGTTTGAGGTTGTGTAGCCAATTCCCACATCAGGGCTGCAAAGCTAAGCAGTGGAGGTTTCCTGGGGAGAGAATCTTTACTTTTCATCAGTCTGGCTAGTTGAGTAGATTATAGTTTTCTCAACTCTCAAAATGTTGTTGCTGGTCTCCTAACACTGAGCTGTTTGGGGGTTTTTTTGTTTTGTGTTCCTTCAGTTCTCAAGAATCTGCTTTCTTTTTTTGTTAAGTTAATAATGAACACATCTGTTTTATGGCTGTTTAGAAAGACTTGAAAATGTGAAGCTAAATGGCTTAGTAACAGAATTAATTCCAAATGTAGTTACTTACAATAACCTGACTTTAATTTTGCTTCTGAAAAATTCAAGTGGAGTATTTTTTCAGTGATTTCAGTGAATTCTGTGAATACATAACATGATTGTGAGTGCTCAGTGTTACTGCCTTACACCTTAGAATTGTTCCCCTGAGTTATAACCGAAGTAACTGTGTGGCAAGAAAGCTTTCTAGTCACTGCAACACTTTGATATTGTTCTGTTCGTTCTACCTTGGTATCTGTGCAGGACAAACAGCTGAAAATTCAATTGAGATTTGTGCAAGTAATATGAAAGTAATGGTTTATAATATTCCCTTAATATTATAAAGGCAGAAAACGAATTTTTGAATGGTTATGGAGGAGCGTAAAGAAGTCCCGAAGTCCAAATCCTGTTGATTCTCTAGTAGCAAGATGACACATTTGGCAGCTGTGATGCTTTATTTCCTTCATATACCAGCATTAGATGTTACATTCTGGGCAGCAAATCAATTGGAAACACTCAAGTTTTCTTGTTGAGCTTGGGAAATCAGCATTCTGAGTATAGATCTCTATGCTGTTAATAGCTCAAGGGAAGAACTTGTCTAGTTTAGAAGAAGTCAGTTCAAAGCACCGTCTGCACATTTTGGAGCCTTGGGCAGGTTTGACTTTTGTAGTCACTGGCAAGTTACTCTAGTTTTACACCAGCCACGGGAGTGTCCAGCTTCCGCAGCTCAAGGGTGTGAGAGGCTCCGGTGCTCTGTGGAGCGCTGGGTGTTCTGGGCAGGAGGAGGAAAGGGAGGGTCTAGCAGAAGACACAAATTGAGGCAGGCAGTGGGTTGATGTGTGAGCTAGGTTTAGCTGGGCTGGTAAAATTAATGCTTCTCTTTGGGGGGAAAATGTGTATAATTTTCAGTGGGAGTATGTCACGGAGAGATAAGACTAGAGAGAGATGGGATCTGTTGTGGGACAGCTGCTAAAAGGAACAAACTTTTAGTATAAATAGGAAAATATTTCTTCTTGCCCGCCTTAGCTTCTCTTTCTTTAATGATGTGTTATGGGTTGATCTATTGACTTTGATCCTCAGCCTTTGCCCAGGCATTTTTCACATTTCCTGTGAGAATTGGTAGGACCAAAACTGCATCCAGAGTTCAACTGTAACAGGGCAGAGCAGGAGGAGAATCCCACACTCCTCTTTCCTGTATTTCTAAGCAGAAATTATTTGTTGGATTAATTACTAAAGTTAGAGACATGTCAGCAAAGTCACCATTGGATTTATTGCTGCTGATTTTGCATCATCCTGAAAGGTCATAGTTTGACTCACATTACAGACTGCATTTGTAAGCCTGGCAACAACAAAAGCATTATGTTTTTATTGTGAGGAAATCTGTTCTTGCCCTGAAAATCTTTAAAACAAGAGCTCTAGAATCCCATCGTGTTGTGCGTGGTGGTGGCTTTGCATGACTTGGGTTTTAATTCATTTCCCCACTGAGCTAAGGACGTTATGTTGTGTAGACGAGGGAAGCTGAAGGATGAATTAGCAAGTGCATGAAATGACGTGGGAGTGGTTCAAAACAAAGATCTCTCAAATAGGATGTGTTGGCAGTGTTTAAAGTGCAGTCTTTAAAAGTTGGAAGTGGATTTTGCATTCATGTGGTTTGATCGTTCTGAACCCTGTTCTTAGCCTGTGTTCGGACAGACATGTCTTCACACGGTGCAGGAAACGTCTTGCACGCTCTTGTAAGTTGTGTTCCTCTCGACTAGCTAATTGTGCTTTCCTGATACGTCACCAAAGGAAAGGTAAATTACATAACATATATATGCCTCTGTTTCAGGGGACAAAACGAGAATATTGCTTGCTTTTGAAGAGATGGGTTCACAGGTTTCAATTGTTACTTGAGATATGAGAGGCCCTGAGAAGAAGGGACTTAAATGACAAGGATAAAGACCTTTAACAAAGTTAAGAAAAAAATCTTTGCAGCAGGGGATGACTTTTCCTTATTTTTAGCAACTTTGAATAATGAAAAGAAACAATCATCGTCTTCAATGAGATGTTCGTTCCAGTTAATTACTTTCCAGCATTTTCATTGGCAGGAGAACTCAGATCGACTGCAGGAGGTTTTCACCTGGGGTCATGTCCTAGTTTGTAATCGTTGTTGAAAGCAGCTCGCTTGCTTCTTTCAGCTGGTTCACCTGATGAAAAGATCACTGCTGAAGCTGACTGGCACCCTCGGGCCACCCTGGGAAGGTGAGGGGTCTCTCCTTTGCGCCACTGAAACGCGTGTGCCTCGGAGGTGGCCTCTCCACCGGCAGCCATGGCTCCGGAGAGGCAGCTGGCCAAGAGCGGTGGGAGCTGCGGTGGCTCCGTGTCCTCGCTGCGAGATGGGAAGCCAGGGTGGGAGTGATAACTGCTGCAATGTCAGCAGTGTCAAGAGGTAGGACCCCATTTAAAGTTTTCTTAACTCTCTGCGGTTCGGTTCCTTTGGCTTGGTTTTCAGGATAGACGTGTTTATAGCGGTTTGTAAAACAGAGCAACGAAGCTCTAGCAGCCAGAACAGTGTCAGTAACTATTTATGCCGTGGGAAAATACTTGATGAATGAAAGTAACACCAAGTTAAATACAGGTATGTCAGTGAAAGTAAGAGAGAAGGACTTTGCTGCTGCTTTAAATGCTGTCACAATGCTGTATTACCTGTGATGCTGTTGGAGTATGTGCGTTTTTAGCGGTCTGAGATTTTTCCATAGCCTTAGCAGGAGCTCAAGAACTTGTCACTGGGAAGGAAAAGGAAAAGGAAGGGCCCTTGCTTTAATCCCTAAGTATTGTTAGTTCTTTCCATTATTTTTATTCCCACTCCTCCCACCAAAAAAAAGAAAGTAAAACTTTTACAATACTACAGTGGGTTGGTGAAGAGCAAAGGTTTGATTTTTGGCTGAGAACTTTTTTTAACAAAAAAACCCAAACAACTATTCGAAGCAATTGTTTTCTCTGAAAGCAAAAAAAAATCCTGTATTTTTCATACTTTGAGTAACTAGAACTAATATAACTGCAGTGGTATATCATGTGTATATTTTAACACACAAGCCACATGTCATTAATGCAAGGAGACCCACGTTATTTTAATATTTCCAGAAGCAAGAGATCTGAGCTTTCTGTTTTCCTAGGTTAAAAAAGTAACATTCATCCCACCATGAATAGCAGAAAACTCTCAGAAGTATTCTGCATGCATCGTATTGGCCCAAACTGAGTAAACAGTTTTAAGATAAGCAGCTTTTTGACTATGAAATGTAGCAGGCATGTGGCTGACACAGCTTCATGTTGACAGATGCCTTTGTGTCTGTCTTGGTGATAGAGAGAAGACAGATGTTCTCCTTGGCATTTAAGAAAGCTGCTGCTTAGCAAAATAAAACATAAAATTAGAATGAACCATGCGGCAGCAAACAGTGTAACTGGCTAGCCTACAAGCAAAAAAAGATTGAAACAGTCTCATGTAATGAGCTGTGTTGTTACTAGACAACAGTAACTGCCTTGTCAGTGTTTAAAAGTAGCCTACAGAAGAAGAAATTCTGTTTTTTTCCAACTCTGTTAAAATATAAGTGCACGTCAATCTGAATATCGGTGTATGACTAATCCCATGCCAACCATTCTTAACAGCGAGGCACGCCAGTCAAGTAGAAATGCTTAAGCGACAGAGCAATTAGCAGCTACAACCCCCACTAAGTTGGTGTGGTGGTGTCTGACAAATTGGGCACCTGATTGGGTCACCAAGGAAGAATTGAGAATTTCCTCTTTAATGTTCCTTGGGGGTACTGTCGTTAGGTGAGGACGGCGGCTGTCTTCAGTTCAAGCACCAGTGGAAGGAGCAACCTAGGAGGAGCTTGTACTGGGAACAGTCTGGCACCAGTCTCACCGTGTGTCTCTTGAGGTGTGTGCCCTGGTTGCATCCAAAGGGCTGCATCGGCGGAGCTGCTGCTCTTGTTTCTCTTTGAGATGAGGATCATCCACGTTAAGCTTAAACCATGTGTGGAGACTTCGACAGTCTCGGCAGAACATCTGGTTCCCTTCATGGATGCTACTATGCTGGCCTGGTGAGAGCTGTCTTTTCAGTCCGTATTTACTGACTTAGGAGAGGGAAAATCAGGCACGCTGAGCGTCTCGCCTCAGGTGGGGACGTTTCCCCGCTCAGCCCGGGTGCGTGTGTGCAGCTGAGGGGCTCCTGCGCTGCTCCGCTCACTGCAGCGTGCATTGGTGGGCTTCTCTAAATGTGAGGATCAGATTTGCTGTGAGCAGAATTAGGTGGGAAAATTTGAAACTTTCGTGTAATAAAAAGCAAACCTCGTGCCAAGCTCACCAGTCAGCCTAGAGCAAACATGGACAAACACTGAGGGAGCGATGCATCCTCTGACTGGAGTCGTTTTATGGAAGACTCAAGACTGGGAAATTCAAACTGATTTTGAACTAAAAGCTGCAAAGCTTCGTGGAAGATTCCCAACTGCTGCAAGGTGCTCCTTCTACCAGTTTCATGTCAGGTAAAATGTACCAGGACTAGACTTGTCCTTGGAGTTTTAATTAAAAATGAAGTTTAGTTTACTGTCTTGAAATTTAACCATTGTTCTTGCAATGGCTATTCTGAACTGGTCTTCTGCAGCTTTTTTTTCAGCCTGTGCTGAGGGTGTTATTAAGACACGTGAGTTTGCTGTAAAACATTATGTGTCTCAGAGAAAAAATCTGAGATGAGGGAATTGAAGAAAGAAGCAGTGTCTGTGGTTCTCAGTCAAGGATGTGAAAAGACTTGGCTCTCCCCCTACCTTTTCCACAGAAATGACCGATTGGTGACAGTGTCTCCCTGGTTGGGCAGGATTAGGCTCAAGTGCACGCAGAAGCTTCACTGCAATCAAGAAGGTTTTAAGATGGAAGGTTGAGCAGCGGTGGGAAGGCCACGTACTGAAGTGGTTATGTTCCTGGAGGTGAGTAATATCTACTTGGTCTCTTTCAAGGCTTGTGTCCTGCTGCTGGGATTAAAAAAAAAAGCTGTGTATGTATTAAATGTCACTCTTGGTGAGGTGTGCTGCTTTCTGTGAGCCCCCCCCAGCCCCCCCTTTTGTGTATAAAAGCCATAAAAAAGCCTCTCTACCACAGGGGGTGAATGTAAGCTCTGAGGAGCTCTGCCTTGTGCACTGCTGGAGAGAGAGTGCTGTTGCCTTGTGTGCTGTGCCAGGAGAGCACCACGGGAAAACAGGAGAACTGGGCAGCTGCTGTGGAGCTATATGTAACTGCACTTTAAAAACAAGTGATTAAATTATCTCTCTTGGCTGTCTTACACCCAAGAAATGCACTTGAGCGAGCTGTTCCACAGAGAGGCGCAGCATGTTCCTGTTGAAGGAGAGGTTAAAAAAATTATAAAATTGGTCTCTTTTAGTTATTAAATTGGTGTGTTTTCTGTCATAGGCCCCTTCCAGGGATAAAGTGTGCTTTGACACACAGCATAATCCAGCCGTGTCGTAACTCTGCTAAGAGGGAAGAACTGGAGACACTGTGTGTGACGTTCTGGGCTCTGTATCCGCTACGGGTGAAATGGAAGCTCCCGCGTATCAGGAAGATGCAGGGCGGTTTCTGGTTTCGCGGCTCCTCAAGAAGGATCTAAACATAGTGGTGACCATTCCCCTCAGCCAAGCCTCAGTGTGCCAACTCTGGTGAGTAGAGCTTGTACGCAAGTAACATTAAAACACTTCGATGTGTTTTGCCAGGTCTCACGTTAAGCAGCATGACATGTTGGCGTGGTGTTTGGATACTGGAGAAGGCTTCATTCACACAGCCCGTGGATCACCTCGTGTGTAACCCAAGTACTTAGTACAGCACGAGAAGTTGGACAAAGGCTTCCGAATAAGGCTTGAAAGATTGTGGGGGTTTTTATATCTTTTCTCTGTTGCCTGATTTGGCCTCCTGGGCCCAGCTGGATTTGTTCCCACCCTCAGCAGTCCCCTGCGACCGCCCAGGAGCACTTGGCCAAGCTGCTCCTGCACCAGCTTCTGAACTGGTGCAGTTACAGCTCCACTCTACCACGGTGAACTGGTTACAATTTCCAGCTTTGTGCGTGTGCCAGTGTGAAAGTCTCGGTTCAGTTACACGCTGGAGTACAAACAGCTGCAGTAGTTCCTGCTGGGTTCTCCACAGCAGCAGCAACCGCGGCAGCCATCTGACTTCAGCCTGCCCGCACCCAGCACAGACCCCAGCAGCATCAAAACCGCACGTAGCGCTGTTATAACCTCCCTTTGCTGCACCAGGTGGGTTTTAGTTTTAAAGGAAATAAACATTGTGCAAGGTCCCTTCAGCCCTGCTGGGTAGAGTCAGTGGTCATTCACCAGCAACACCATTGGTACAGGTTTTGCAAGTAGGCACCTACGCTGCTGGCGTACCTGTGCACAGCGCTCCGCTCCTGTTGTACTGCTGCTGTGGCAAACTATTGCCGGCTCTCTGGGCACTACGTCTGGTTGTATGTAAAGCTCATTTTCACAACTAAAGAAGCTTGAAATACATAGAAACTGTATTCAGGAGGGGTCACTCACTGAGCTGTGCGGAAAGATCCAAGTTCAATCCCTGGTGTATTTGTGATGTCAGGTCTGTTTTCTAAAATTAAAATACTCCTTTGAATTAAACATGCAAAAATACTATGTGTGTGCATATGGGTGAGATTACAAACATGTAGCTGGAAGTTACCTTCCCTTTAGCTCAAAGGAAAAAATACGCCATTACAAATAGTGTGGGACTTACTTGTGAAATGTGTGTGTATGGCCCAGTTTTTCTAGGCCGTGGTGCCACCTTTTTGTGCAAAAGTCCTGCTTGCTGCTCATTAGAAATACCATGTGGTAGGAAATTACTATTTTTTTTTCCTTTTACCGTGTAGAAAACAGAACACTCTCTTATGTTACCAAGTGAAAGATAGCAGCGCTGCTTGTCCTGCTTCATGTGGCCCTCAAACTGTTGCTGTAGGGGTGACTTTTTCCTAAAAGGAAACGAGCTCCCTTCAGCAAGCAGGCTGCGAGGCCTGGGAGGATTGTTGTAGTTGGCCTCCCTCCCAAAAGCTCTTAAAGCCTGTATTTAGGCTTCTCTCCACGGGTATTTAGAGGGAGATGTTTTTCAGATGTGTTAAACTAATCATTCTTGTTGTATTCTCATGGAACCTCCCACACCCCGAAGTAGCCATTTTAACAATGCAGATGCAGTCATGCCTGCTTTGTTTTTTCAAAACATTTAGGCACTTCTAATCCAATATTAACTGGGTATCTTGTTATTTTTTTAGGAGGTCCTTTTCTAATTTCTGAGACACCTCTACTACACTCAGTGTTGAAATACTTCTGAAGGCTCTTCCCTGATTCACCAAACTTTCTCAAAATCAGGTAATTAGATTTTTTTTTTTTTTTTAAAAATAATTAACTGTCCAATAAATGAACAATCTTATACTAACACCACAAGACTGCAGACATCTATATTTGGAATACCACTGGATTCTTTAGAGACTCCTGTCTGTGCTCTAGATAAAACTTGCAAAAGTTGAGGGAGAAAAAACAAATTAAAAAAGACGAAGACATCAGTCTTTTCATAAACTGTGAGTAACTGGGTGTGTGGTTTCCAAAAGGGGAGCTGCTGCTTTGGGCCTGCTGGAGAGCAGCGCTGGGCGGGGGGGGTCAGTGGCCAGAGGTGTCACATCTCTGAGAGCCAGGGGTGTTTCTGTCCATCTCTGCTGGGGCACCAGCAGCACCTCTCTCTTCATAACAGCAGCTGTAAAACTTTATTATTGACAAACTCCTGAACAACACAAAACCCGGCGGATGGCTGCGCCAGTCCCTTCCCTGGGGTAGCAGTCCTAAAGGAGCTGGGTTTCCTCGGAAGGAGCACAAGGCAAGAACCACTGTTTCTGCTTCCAGCTCATGAAGTACAGGAGCCAGTTTCCTCCCCCACCGAGCCACACACACACGTACGTACACACCTGTGATTTAAGAGCACTTTATTGTTCTTTAAGGCTACTTTTAAGTACAAAAAAAAAAGATGGCCTGCCAAACCTTTTTTTTTTTTTCAGGTGAAACAAGGCCACAAAAGAATGGTATATTACAGATTTACAAACACAGAGAGACTCTTTCCAGCGGAACTGTAGATAACCTGGCTCTGTGAAGAAACTTCACCACGTCTCCTGACGGTGAGTTCAGTTTAGTTTCCTGCCACCTCCCCCCAACCCTTTGGCTTCTGTGACGTTACTGTGTCTAATATGTTTTACCAGACATATCACATTAAATCTTTATTGCCCTCAAATCCATTTACCTATCTCAGATAAGTAAATGTAACCTTGTAAAACAGCTATTATTGAAAATATTAGCTTTAAAAACATTATCTTATTTGTGTTTACAAAGAAATATAGGAGTCACATTTTCCACAGAGTCCGTCTACAGTATTAGTATTTTACTGTTATAATGCTCAGTAGCCTGTAGCAATAACAAACTAGTGGCTATTAATGCTAATGCAGTGTTCTCATAGAATAACTGTGTTCCTGCACTTTTACTGTATTACAGACAAATCTACAACAAAAAAAAAGATCAACTTTTTTCTCCAAACAAAAAAATGAATGATTACAATAAAGGAAAGGGAAAAATTAAATAGCTACATATCATTAACAAATTAATTGTTCCTCAAAAAATACCTACAAATTTCTCTGTACATTCTTTACGCACAGCGTAACGATGGTCTTAAAGTTACCTATATAAAAAAGTGTTCTTTTAACAATCTTCCTACAGAGAGTAGGGTACTGAATGCCAAAGCGAGTAAGCGTTGACTACCCAGTAAGATGGTAGTGAAATGTGTGAAACTGGGGGCTTAGGTGTGTTTTTTTTAATTTTTTTTAAAGAAAATTGAGCAGCCACCTTCTCAACAAGAGTAAGAGCCAATCTCCCGATCTCTTTCTACCCTGCACCTTTTCCAAATTAAATAGCTTAACTTTAAAAAAAAAAAACCACAACAAAACATAAAATAAAAGCCGCAATGGACCCAATACTGTAACATAGTCCATAATACATCACGTGTAGTTCAACTTCCAACTAGTTCTAACTTTCTACACTGAACCAATCATTTCAGGTAACCCAGTATAAAAAAAAAGCCCTAGTTGCAACTGTCCTGGGAAGATGGAATGTCTGGGGGAGAGCAGTTACACTTAACAAGAAGAAGAGAAGCTCTTAGTACTAGCACAGCCATGGTTTTATGCCTGCCTCTACCGCCTAATTTCTAGTTAGTAGCTTTTAATATAGCAAATGATAATAAATGCAGTAATACCTGTATAAAGTTCTCTAATGGAGGAATGTATGCTGCAACTTGGCATAGGTTTATGAACAAGCTTTAAAAAAAAAAATTAAAAGGTCATATTTCACAAACTGTAACAATCTGTTGTCCAGCCAAGATACGTAACGGTAGCAGTTTCTGCAGCTAGTTAAAGGTGGATTACACAGACTTAGTTTTAGGAAGTGAATTCCTGTTGAGCAGACAGCGCTGCAGACAGAAACGATTACTCAGTCATGCGCAAAGCGAGAGCATCCTGTACCACGCATCATCTATCGCGAAACTGTGAGGCCTGTCCTGAGGCTGTCCTCTGTTGCTGGCTGCTACTAAAGTGAATATCAAATACAAATATCATAGAGTACAACTGTACCAGCAGTAAGTATATCTAGGGTTGTTACTGACAAAAATAAACTAATTCTGAAGAGAAGCTAATAAGTATTATGATTCTTACTGTCTATACATTAATAGATACCAGCTATTTTTCATAAAACATGCATCGTTAAGCACTATTGAACCCTCCAACCTCTGCTCTATTCTAACAAACTGCAGTGTTTAGGAAAAAATGCCCGTGTTCTGTAAATTATGCAGTCCAGTTGCAAGCACTAAGCACCTGAAATCTAAAGAGAGAAAGACCTATAACCTGTATGAGACTTCCCCTTCCGAAGCTGTTTTGCTTTAAGAAAAACTGATAGAAATGTCATCCTTAAACCCTTTTTTCAGCAGTTTGCCCTCAAAATATTAGCATCTTCCAGAAAGTTGCTATGCAACTTCAGTCCTCCTCCAATAGTGCAAATCATACATGACAGTTCTTTTCAAGTATATACATACAAAATTACTTCACAGAGGGAGAAAAAAAAAAAAAAAAAAGGCAACGTAAGCAAACCAGACAAATTCTAGTCTCAAGAAGCTAATAAAAGCAAAAAAGCATTTGGGTCAACCAACTACGTGTAATGGCTTTTGTGGATTAGCGTGCATTATTTTTTTTTAAGGGGCAGCAGATTTGCATCAGAGGTTTCTTTGGTAATTGAGGCAGGAAAGAAAAAGGATGCTACATCGTATGAATCTTTATGAAATAGTTCCTGCTATCGTCTTTAAGGGCACCCTTTGACAAATAAAAAGTGAGTACACAAAAACGTGTTGAAAACTAACCTCCCCTCCCCCAACACTATTTAAGCACTGTTCAAAGCTCAGTCAAACCATGCAAATTCACAAACAGAAGGGTCCTCTCTTCATGAGACCACCGAGGGCGAGTGATTATGATTGACCATGTGAGAGGAAGGGGAAGACTGGCCCCGCCGGGAAGCAGACTCGGGACTGCTGGAGACTCCGTCCTTCGCAGCTTTGATCTGAAGCCAGGTATCCCCAAGTGCTTTGGCGAAGTGGTCGTCCACCGATCCCGTGATGGACACGGAGTTTGCCACTGGCTCAGGCTCCTTGTAATTCTTGCCCAGGCTTCGGCGGAAGTGCTCTTCCACCACCGGGTCGCAGGCAGTGGTAGCTGGGGGAAAAGGAGGTAGAAGATGTGTTATTGCCGTCGAGAATGCCGGCACTGAGGACTATAGCCAGAACCACACAGTATTTTCCCATTTTGGTATCAATTGCCTCAGCACAAAGCAAGACTTCTTTACAGCACTACAGAACTCTTAGTCAATGACGTGGGGACAAAGATGGAAGAAGTTAAAATGAAAAAAAGTAATAAATGGAGTTAAATATTTTGCATTTCTGTGCCATGCAACAGGCAAGCATCTTCTATAGTTCTCTCAGGCTGGGAACAGCTACAGCCCTGGTTCTGTGGAAGCCCTCTCCCAAAACCACCGCGCTAGAATTTACATTTAGACTTAAATAAAACAATCACACTAAACTTATATTTAGGCTTAAATAGAACTAAAGATGGAAACAGATCTTCGAAATCAGCTCCCCAGCCTGCTGATACCAATGGGATGTCAGGAGACCTCATTCTAACTTGCAGCACGGCAAAAGCTGATTTCAGGGTTTCGTCTTACTTGTGCTGGGAGCCAGTCAGAAAACTAAATGAATCACTACCTCTGCACAGTAGGTACTAGAGGCATTAATACTATTAGAAGAGGAACAAAGAACCTTAAGAGACAGGTTTTGAACAGCAGTAATTTCTTCAAACCAAGTATAAGTAAGTTGTAGTCTAAAGGGGATGGGATCAATCTTTCAAAAAAAACCCTTGAAACTGCAGCAATCCAAGCCACTGTCCTTCACGCTACAGATGGGTTGGATTGATCCTAAAATAATCCTAAAACGTCATGCACAAAGACCACTTCAAGTGATGAGTATTTTCAGAAAACCTGTGCTTCAGCTCATGCAAATACAGGTGGGGGCTCAACGAATCAGCGCTCCTTAGACAAGAAACAGACATTTTCTAGAAAACTTCTAACATCTTAGGTCCGCTAATATTGATTTCTCTGAAAGCGCAGTATGTCCTCCAGGTCTCGCTTCAGCTCCTAATTCCTGTTTTTCAACAATACGGTAAATAACAGCAACTACCCGCCAGCCAGCCCGGGCTGTTAGGTTCCCCGCCCCCGCATCACCCTGACACACTCTGCTTGGTGAAGTCTCCCCGGTGGCACTTCTGGCAATGCTGCATCTTAAAGCAATGCAGCAGCAGGGATCCCCGACGTGAAACGAAAGGGCTGAGTTCTTCCCCTGGTCGCACAGTGAGACAAAGTGAGGAGAACCATCCCAAGGTTTCCCAGCAAGTACTGCACAAAAAGATTTCATGAAAAGTTCTAATTGCAGGGAAGGTAGAAAGCTAAAGCTCCCTGCTTGGGTTGCTATAGCAACCGCCCTCCAACGCTTTTTTGTGCTGTCCCTGCAGAGAAAGGTGCCGGGTATGCGCTCTGGAAGAGTGTTTGTATCTGCAGGAAAAGATTTGTGTGACTGCAGCTGAATCATAAAAGTCTCCTGAAAGACTGGGGAAAACTACAGCTCCTAAAATAAGAGCATGGCTGGAGCTGCTGGCCCTGTCTGCTGTTTGTCAGTTAAGATTAAAATAAACAGAAGGACTTAGCTGTCTGTGTGTGGTGTTTGTTTTTTTAAAGCAGCTTTTCCAAACAAGAAGAAAGACCTCCTCTCTTCCTAATTTTGAACTAGTACTTTCTTCTGTGGCACAGGATTGAGGATCCGTGCTAGCACACCTCTGGGTGGACAGGACAGACAGAGGTGGCTGTTGGTTCACCTCCCTCCTGTTCGTACGTCAGGGCCAGCACAGCTCAGGTCAGGGACACGATTTTGTTCTCTCCCCATTTTAACCAGGCCGTTCAGAGTGTGGATGTGGCGCGTAACTTACTGCTAGAGGGTCGCCTGTAGGTGGGCATGGCGGAGCCGCAGCCGCTGTGAGCGATGGGGCAGTGAGAGAGGTTACAGTTCCGGGTGTTGGCAGAAGCACAGGTGATTACAGACGGACGGTTCTGACAGGGAAGAAAACAGAAAATTGTCACTCCCCAAGGCAATCGGCCAAAGCCCTATTAGCAGCAGTTCACTGCATCCTCATTTGGGATGTACAAATGCTGAACTGAATCCCAGCAGTGAAATAACCCATAAACTGTCCAATTCAATAAAGCATATTAATCCCCAAAATGTTCGGCTATTATGTCTTTTTCTGATTTAAAAAAAAACCCTGTGTTGCATTTCCATAATGGTTCTTGGTTATTTAAGTGGCAAGCAGCCACACAGAAAAAGAGCAGTATAAAAGCAAATCCTTTAAAGCATTAAAGTTATTTTACAGTGACAGTTTCAGCTTCACAGACATTACACACGCAGAACTAAACGTCAACACATTACATACTTGTTTCATTCTACGGCCACATACCCTTGTGATTCCAGGATTCAGAAGGGCTTCACAAATTTTACAGGTATTTTTCTTCTCAGTGGTAATCAAGTTTTATTATTACCGTTTTTCATTCAGAAGTTTTCCTAGCCTGACTAATTCTGCACTTAAGCCACAAAACAATAAGCCCAAAAGATGTAAAATATGAAGACTCCTGAGCGAGTCTTGACCACCAGTACTTGCCTGTTGTAATTTATCTGCCTTTCCAGCATGACTTCCTAAACATCATCCTTTTTCATTCTCAACAGATGCAAATTCCCCTAAAACGGCTATACACATCATCTTAATTCCGCAACTTACACTTTGTACAAAATGTAAACACAAAATACTCCACTTCTAGTTGTTTACTATGTAAATATGACACTGAAAAAAGGCCTTTGGCAAAGAAATTACCCAGTTCCTCCCAGAGGAGGCTGAAGGGAGATAACACTGGTATTAAGACTACTCGGGCTTTACATCTTGTGTATATTTTATAATGGAAGAAGTCCGTTTTGCTATACTCAACGCAAGTTAATTGTTAAGTGTCCAAAAGATTAACAGAATTTTTTGCTGTTACCTACATGCTTATCTCTTCAGAGGAGTATTTTAGACATGCAAGAAGCTGGAAGGCAGCGAGAGAGAGATAATAAAAAAGCACATCTCAGGAATGCATGTGCCAAGAGCACAAAGGATCCAAGAGGCAGGACAAGGCATCGTACAGAATCCCCGGGTACGGGTCTGTGTGTGCAGGTGCACTGAGCAGAACACACGTATTTATGTGAGAGTATTGAGATAAGCTGAGAATTCAGTAACAATGACGACAGCAGCTGAAGAGCCCTACACTGCCTAAAACAAGAAGGTATTTTTTCCCATCTCCATTTCTCATAAAGATGAAATTTCATATGACACGTTAAGGATAAAAACCCCACAACTAAACAAAACGAAAAAACAATGTATCATCAAAGCAGGTTTTCTTATTTTCAATACACTTGTTATTTTGTACAATTTCTACTCTGTACTCTTAGCAAGGTCGTACCTCAACATCCTATTTCCCCATGAAGAAAGACTGTAATCTAGCTCAAAATGTCAAAGATAACAAAAAGAGAGGAGGAATCTGGTAACGGGCAACAGGAATCGGCCCAAGTCAAACACACCAGGACAGAGGAGCGTCAGTGGTGCTCGCTGCTATGCGGGGACACAGCAGTAACGCTATCAAAGGGCACTGGTGTCGTCAGTGGAAGCCTGTCCCTTCCTGCTCTGTCATCACCGAACGCTGGGAGCAAAGCTGAGCCGTTCCGCACAGAACAATAACGCCACGACCTGCGTGCCAAGCGATGCAAAGTACCAGCAGCACTGGAGTGAAGCTCGGCCTTTCGGAACAGTAAAATTTACGTGACGGGCGTACCTGGCCAACTGCTGTGAAAATCTACACGTTACACGTCAACTAGACTGCTCGGTTGAAAAGCAGCTTTCATAAACTGCACATGAAAAATCCCAACCTCGAAGATCATCCACTCTAAACACTCACCCTTCACAGGGCATCACGGTAGGGGAGGAAGGAAGGATGGATGGGGGAACATGGGTACATGGGCCAGTTTAATTTCTCAGCACTGGAGCTCATCACGCCTCTGCCTCTCCGCTTGTGAGAGGGATAAAAGCAAGCCTGACATATGAGAAAACTTCCTGTATAGGGATGGCAAGCCAAAACCCAAACAACCTGCCAAAAGCAACCCAAACCAAACCACTCCAGCATATGAAAATTAAGTTTGAAATTATCAAAAATCATTACTTTGCTTTAGGAGAAATCATTATGAAATAATGATACAACGTTGTTCTCAACAACACAATGACTGCTTTTGGCTGACTCAAACAACTAGAACACCTAAGTTCCCTCCAGCTTCTTTCACCTGGACAAGTCTCCTGTCTCACACCTCTTCTTCAGCGCTGGCGGCAGGCGACCGCAGGGACAGCAGGGAGGGAAGTCGAGAGGAGCACAGGTGAGCACCTCCTCACCTGCCAACCGCAGCTGTTATTGCCCAGCAGGGACTGGAGCTTCCCTCAACCACAGCCTCTGCGCTCCCAGTTAAGTGCATTCACGTGCTTAGCAAAGCACTGGGAAAAGCAGGAAGGCCAAGAAATCTGTGACAGATACAGTTAAACATCAGCGATTTATTCACGTGGAACACAATGAGCTGCGACATTCATTGTGCATTTCTAAAATACATTTTGCCTGAAGAATAGTATTGCCTACCTACTGTAACTCACAATACGTTCTGCTTACACTGGGAAGTGCTCATCGTGTCTACAGTGAGGATTCCTACCACCACCCAGAGCTTCTGGTCAACCTAGAAGCCAGTACCTGCTGCCGTTCCACAGAAGTCAGTGTAGGTGCGATGCCAACTGTTCGGGTTGCATCCATGCTGTTTTTGGTCAGTGCTAGAGGTTGATCCATGGTCAAGCTTGGGATTGAGGCGTAAAGGTGATTGGCATGAAGGCTCATTGTTGGGGCAGCGGCTCGCTCTATCGGGCTGCGACTCCTCTCTCTGTGCTCCTTCCGATAATCTCCATTGGCAGTCTTGTTTCTAATACACAACAGAACAAAGGTCAGAGGACTTCATATTGTTACAAGGTACAAGATCTGCAACGTTAAATCCCTGCAAGGAACAGGAGGCAGTGATTTTGCTTGGTTTGTGAGGGGCGGTAGGGAATCCCTCAGCGAGCCATCCCTGGTCTATCCAGCCACCTCCCTGCACAGAGAAGCCAACGATTTACATTTGCAAGCTCTGGCAACCAACAGTTTTCTTCAGCCTAAATGCACAGAGTTAAAGTAACAACTAATAAAGTTTTAAGATCAGACATCTCCTCATTTAACATACTATTGATCCCAGTCTGTCTCCTAAACACTACAACATGCTCTAAGCTTTGATGAAGCCCAAGAAAAGTTCTGTTTACTCAAAAGACATGGCTGATATCAGCAAAAGGCAGTGAGTTGAGACAGGAAGCATGACTTTCAAAGCAGAAAATGAAGAAAAAGCAAACCACACTGCACTTATCTGAGAATCATTTAATTAGAACCGTTCTTTAAAAAGAGTAATTTCAACCTGCTGCTCAGCACTCTATCTCAGTAGCTGCACTAATATCATTAACCAATCACTGCAGTTAAAGAAATCCTGGGTTTGTAGTTATCTATGAGGCGCTTCAGCTTCTACGCAGCAATACAGTCATCATTAGAGGCAAACCAGTGTATCAAAGGCACTTTCATATACTTGCATTGGTGAAGGTGGTTGCTCATAACCACTCACCAGGAAAACAGGGGTATGACCGGCAGTCTGAACGTGCCAGTGTGGTGAGAGTTGCCTCCTTATTCCTAGTGCCCGAGTGTGAAATAGCACGCTGGCTCTGCCTGACACTCAGGGAAGCACTAAAGGAGAAAGCTGGTTCTGTGGAAAATACATTCTGTCTTCAGAAGATTCTTGAAGGAATAGTGAAGTGTCCTGTGCACAGCTGGGCCGAACCCACGGTATTTGTTCCCCCCACTTCAAGCACGGCACAGCAGACACCTGCAGGTTCCAGCCTGGTCTGGCGTGGCAGCCTCTGGCTGCCCTGGGGGCACCTTGGGGTGCTCCTCACACCCAGTAGGTGGTGCGGGGCTGCTCTGCGTAATCCTGCCCCGGGCATCGGGTGGTTGCTGTGTTGCACAGCACTGGCTTAAGTGCCTGTCTGAGACCTTGTCAGCTTTCAGCCTCAACAGCATCCTGTGGCAAAGAACTCCACCTTTTAACTTACACGCTTTGTTAAGTACTCTTTCCTTAACGGGCTCTTTTTGTTTCTTTTTAGCCTAAGATCTACCAGCTAGGTCTGCTGTTGCCCTAGTTTCTGTATTGGGAGAGAGACATAGCCATCGCTCCCTGCTTATCGTCCTCATGCCCCTCCTGAGTTCACCTCTCTGTTCAACAACCTTTTCTCTCCAGGGAACTGCTATCTTCAAATAAAAAATGCTCCCATACCTCTGTCACCCTGTGGCCCCTCTCACATAAGAGCTAGCAAAGCGCTACCCTTTCTCAAGATGAGGGTCCTGATCTCTGCTATATTCAGGAACAGGACCTTTGCTGAACTCCTCACTCTTCAGTGCTGTTCTTCAGCTTGCTCACAAGTCATTTGGTTGTAAGAGAAATCTGCTGTTGCTGCCGGAATCAAAACCCGTTTTTTCATGGTAGAAGTTAGGGTTAATACGATACCAGGCAACCAGTGACTTGAGAAGCTCAGGACACGGCTCGTCGTCGTCTGTGCCAAATTCCCCCGACATGCTTAGGAGGGCACAGCCAAGGGAACAACAATACAATTTGTAACCGTTCGGGTCCCCCTGCTCAGCCTATCGCTTGTCTCTTTTAACTAATTACAAATTAGTAGTTGCAGATTAGCAGAATCGACCATAAAATCTAACCCTTAAGGTTTCACAGCTGGTGCTCACGATGTTCTCTGAAAATCATGTGTTTCTTGAATCCTCCTTTACAGGCCAGCCTTGGACACAATAAAGCAGCACACGAACCGTCGGGAAATACACGCTCCCAATGGGGCTACCTTTTTCACCCTGCCGAGGCTACGTGTCCCTCTGTCCCTCTTTGGCCAGCTTCGGGGTCATTGCAATTCATGAGACCACTCTGCGGGATCAGCATTCAGAAGGAAGAAGTTTAGAACTGCGCTGCTCTGAGCTAATCACTGATGCAAATGTGTGACTTAACGGCAGCACAGCAGACTCTATACTTAAAGTACAGTAGCCCCATCTTGAATTACAGTACTGAGACAGCTACTGAGCACAACAAGCTAATCCTTCACCACCACCCCTTCGGCAGCGAGCGTGGAACTCCATAAATAGCATGTGTCTTCGCGGCTGCTTGTGTACCTGGACAACAGCCATTAGATAGCCTGGGAAATAACAACATGAAAAGACACAGCTGAAACCATTGTTCCAGAGAGAAAGGCAACACTGTGTGGAGATGGCTCATGCTTCTTGCTGCAATGCAGTAACTTTGGTGGCTGCGAGCCAAAAATCTTACTTTTCAACTAAGTATTATCTGGCTTACTACCACTTAAATAACCCTTTGGAGGCTGCAAACCCACACACAGCTCTGGTGCATTCCTACTTTTCACCGCCTCAAAGAAAAAATAAATCCCTGTTTGGAATAATTCTATTTTGTTTTAATAAGCACAAACAGATTTTTAAAGGGAAAAGCCTTAATTTCCTCCACCAAAAGTACTTGTAAAATGAAACAAAAAAACGTAGCTACACCAGTTGCTTGGGTTTGGTTTTTTTTTGCCTTAGAACCTGGATTTCCACAACTTAGTGCTGCATTTTCTGGGGGGCGGGGCTCTCAAGTGACGAACAACCTACTGTGATGAACAAACCTCCTGAAATTGCCAAGCAAAAGACATTTTCCATTTTACACTAGAGCACCTATTCCCTCATCCTCACTCTAAACAAGAATTCACAGCCCTAAATACTGGTGAACTGGTAGTTTTGCTGCCAAACAAGAATGAACAAACAAAACAACCTCAAAACTCTTCTGCAAAGATTTTTTGGCAGAAGGGACCAAGAAACTGGGCAATGGGATCAGTCTGACGCCAGAAAGTGCAGCACAGGACACAAACCTTCCCTAAAGACACCCAAAACGATTGAGTTCTCTCAGTAATCTCAGCAGACCACACCCTTGCCCTTTCTGTAGGCAAATAATTCCATCTTCCTAAATTAGAACAACTCCTCTTCCGGGCAGGGAACAGTTTATATTCCACTCCTCCAAAATTCTCTCCTCAATTCATCCACTTTAAACTATACACAAAAACCCAAACCCGAAGCTTCTACTTCAGACCAGGTATTTTTTCCCGAGCCCAGCTGAAAATTTTACAGCACCGTGTAGAATAGTAACATGAGAGCTCTGCCCTTGTGAAAACAGACCAGCACTTCTCAGTCCCTCCTATTTAAATATAAATAGCAAATCCTACAGATAACCTGACTCCATTTGTAAAACAAATTATACATAAAATTGTTTACAGAGTATTCATCAATTTCACATCATTAAATAATTTTAGTTTAAACTGAACTCTGAAAACAGTTTTCTCTTAGAAGTTGAAAGTCTCTTACTTCTTTTTTTTAATTTATTTGTTATTGAGAGAAGTCATTCTTGCTTTGAGACCTTAGATGCTTCGTCTGGAGGGGCAATCAAAGCTGCATGTGTTTGAAGATAATTACGTTTCACTAAAGCAAATTACCTTAAAAATTCCACAGGCACTGAACAAGTAGAGAGATGTGTATCTCAGTTCAAACATAAGGGCAGAAAATTACAAAGAAGGATTTCTGACCATGTTTGAAAAGTGACTTAAAAATATATACTAGAAATAAATCCAGCTGTCCAAACAGCTTTACCATCCCCCGGCTCCACTCTGTCTTAAAACCCAGCAGATGTAACCCAGGGCTCCATTTTCAGCGGTGAAGATGCCGCCGGCTTAAAAACCAGCTGGCGACTCCTATGGGTGAGGACCCGAGCACCCATCAGCCATACCCAGCACCCTGCCTTCCCTGCCAACCGAGCGATTCAAGCTACTGGCAGGTTTATTTTAGCATAATTATACACGATTCCAACTTGAAGTCTGTTTCTCCAACACTTGAAAAACAGACATTGTTTGCCATGTTTCTCCCCAATGAATCATAACCGAGGCTCCGGCTCTTACCAAGCATCATGTGCTCGGGTGGATGTCACACCAAAACCACACACATCCCGACGGCTCGCTCAGAGGCTCCTGCAGTTTGGTCCCAACTAATGTCGGTTAATGCAAAACAACGTTTCAGTCCTCCTCAGGAACTGGTTCAAAGGTAGCTAAAATGTATTGTTCTGAATTGCTGCTTTTTTTTTTTTTTTTTGCTGTACAACCTTTAAACACGGCTGTTCTGTTCACTGGCACAGCGCGGCGGTAATTCACACTCATCCTGCAGGAACAGGCTAACTCTGCCAGCTGCTTGAGGAAAAGGAAAAAAAAAAAGAGGCCCACTGAAGGGGACAGCCTCGCTTGCGCTCACTTCCAGCCTGCAGATCCTTAAGGAACAGATGCCAAAACTATTACTGTACCTCCCAGTGAAGAAATCACAGACGTTTCACACTCCCTTTGGCAGAAACAGAGCTCCAGCGTGAAATGGTCGTACTGTAGGAGTGTGTTTCACTTGCAGAAAGAACAAGTATCCGCTTACAGGGCTTTTTAATTGTCATGTAAGATGTTTTGCTTCATACACACACAATGCCTAACACTTAGAGTAAACTGCGGTCTGCGTAACCTAATTCAAACACCATTTTAATATTTTCAGCCTAAGTATTTGTTTTCTAACCTCTTTTACTGTATTTATTCACAATTTCTTAAGTCTGAAAGAGGACAGCTGCTTTCGTTAAAGACTACTTGAGGATTTATAATCCACCAATATAAAATATCTTCTCCACATGATGGGGATTATTTCCTGCAAAAGCGTCTACTCGCATACATGAATTCTGTCACAGTGAGGCAGGAAAACAAGAATTTGAGGTGATATTCCAAAATACAATGATATATAGGAAAAATCCTAAGTGTTCCTTACTAGGAACTTTTTAAGCAATCCACATTCCCTAAAAAACCCCAAACAAAACCCAGAAGTACTAGCAGTTTGCTGTTCAGGTGTCAGCCAATTATCTGAAGTATTCCTAACAGGAAAATACACTCCAATGCACTCTTCAAACCTCACCTAATTTGAAAGGCTGCTGCCTAAATACATAACCCTTTTCCAGCCCGTTTTATTGGCTTTACGCTTCCTTGCTACTTAGAGCGGCCTCCTCCCTTTACGGTTTCACACTCCACCCCAAAAAGCTGAAGAAGGCAACGTCCACGGAGGATTGTTTTTGCACTTCCACCACGGAGCCTGGGCAGCTGATGCAGTTTCCTGCGCAAGATAAAGCACGCCCTCCCTCCCTTTTGTCCGCTGCCGTTATTTAAAGGTGACTTGCCCCGCACGTTCCCCGCTGCACCAAGTCCCTTGGACAAGCGGCAGGCGTGCGTTCGGGCCAACGCGCAGGTAGAAGCCACGGCCCACCTGCCCCCAACGCCCTTCCCGAAGCGGCGCTGCAGCCACTGCACCTCCTGCGCGGGCTCCAGCGGCCTCCAGCAGAGCCATTCGGGAGCCAGCCAGCTACGGAGCGGTTCTTCAGCCCCGTCTGGCTGGCAAACCCTCCGCTGCCGCCGCTTGCCCCACTGGAGCGTGGTCAACAAGGGACAAAGCAGGTGGCCACGGCTTCGCTTTCTGCCTCGGGCTACGAACAGCTCCGCAAAGGCACGGGGGTTTGAAGCGCTGCCTCAGAGCTGCTCCAGCCACCAGCAATTCAACTGAACTCTTCCCAAAAAAGCTTTTGTTCTTTAGGATTTTTCAACTTGAGCATCGGGCCCAGTTTAGAAAATTAAGTATTGTATTTACGTAAGATCCGAGTGAGCAGGACGCATGCCCCAACCGTACCGCACCAACTGTACCATTTTGTCCTGCTCCCTCCATTCCTCTTTCATCAGAATTCTGCAGTGCCTTCCTTTAAAAAATTCCAATTTGTGAAAAGTTTTTTTCAGCTTAGTGCTACAGCCCACAGAAAAGCCTTTGAGATGAGAAGTTAAAGCCATTGAAAACATACTAACAAGAAATAGGATGATCTGACATATAAACAAACGTAGGGTCAGACTTCCTATATTTATCCTCACCAAAACAGGATTTTCAGAGATAAAATCTTGGACCAAATAGTTACTTGGAAACGTAAACAACCAAGAGAAGAGATTTCACAGACCAAAAAATCAATTAATAATAAGCTGTGAAATGCATAACCAAGTGTCCCATTACTGTCTGCAGCAGTCAAAAATACTCAGATACAGAGGAGCTGCCTTTCGTGAAGGCTTAATAGTCCCAAGTATGAAAGAATGCAAGAGAACCGCATGACGTAAGCCTTTAGTCAAAAGCCAAACCCACAGAACTGCAATCTAATGTACAGTAAAATCAATTAACACTCGATCTCAAATCCTACTTTATTTTTCCTCCCAGGATTGTTTTTTTAAAATGTTTGGTCATCTTCGCTCTGACACCCATAGGGCTGTTTTAAAACGGTAGTGCTGGTTGCTTTATAATGGCAATCACTCATTCCACCTCTAAGTAAAACTCCGGGATTTACTAAATGAAACATTACGTCACTGCTGGAACACACGCCTACGTATGCAGTCCAGAAACGATGACAGAATTACTTACTGCAACAGGTACAGACCGCAGGTCACCTGTAAAAACCAAAACCTGTAATTCAATTTAAAAAAATATACAAATTTTAAAAATTACCCTAAGACCTCTGCTCACCCACTGGTTGCTCTTCTCTTCACTTTTGCTGCCTGCTCGCTCAACTCCAAACTCTCCACATTTAGGTTCTCATTTTGTATGTCACACCTGAAGGCTCACTTTAAAGTACCATAATTTTTTTAAGAGGTTTTATGTGAGGCCATACCCGAGATGTAAAGAACAAAACTTTAACATATGATAAGTATCTGGAAAAATTCTGAAATGGTAAGTGATCTCATTAATTCTGCTGAGGTAACTGTCAATATGAATTGGCGTGTCAGGACAATTAAATAATTTAAAAATAAAAATAAAAATCACTAATGGCTCCAAAAGTGGAGCCAGAGCAACAGGGAGTTCCAGCATTTCAGTATTACCACAGTAACAGGTGTGTAAGTATCACTGGACATTGCAGTAATTATAACAAGTTTCCTAAAATGCACTATGATTTCTGCAAAGCGTAAGCCCATTTCAACCCTTTCAAATTTTGTTTCAACTGTGTCTGCGTGGAATCCAACAGCTGACCACAACTCCCACCAGCTCCGACTTTGTCTGCAAGGGCTGAGGGCAAAAAATCCTCAGGCTCTTGCCCAAGAGGAGAAACTGCCTGGGTCTCTAACCCGCAACACTGCACCACTGGCTTCCCTGCTCCAACTGCCGCCCAACTGCCGGCCAGAGGAACAGCACCTTTCTTGGAAGGGAGACAGGAGAAGTAACCAAACCTTCAAGATTTATCTGATTCAGCCACCTCCCTGTAACTCGCTTCAAAAAATGACAGTAGCTCCAGTTGCCTTTGAACAACCTGACACTCTTGAAAAATGCCAAGTGAAGAACTATTTCTGTGAAGCACAGAAGACAGAAGATGTGAACATTTCAGATGCTGAAAAAGGCTCCAAAGAGGACGCAGACTGCCTCTAGAAGATGCTGCTACTACAGAGATCACATTTTCTGGAAGATTCAGTAAAACTGCAAAATTCAGACACGTCACCACTCAGCAGCAGCTCAGTGCTCGGGCTGCCAGTGGGGACCCAGGACTGAGGTTTCAGTTCTAGCTCAAAAATAAACCACACAGAGGTCAACGCAGTTTTGTGCTCGAAGGTGCAATAATCTTACGCTGAGAAAGTCAAACGAAGCCGGTGGAACGGAGCGGAGCCTGCCAGTGCTCCCACCTGGAGAGCGGGTCAGGCTCCTCCACATGTTGGGACAAACCGGGCAGGACCTAGAAAGGCAAATCATCGCCCACCCTCACATCTCCGGTGGATATTCCCAGGTTGTGCCCGTGCAGCACTGCCCCTGGCAGCAAATACTATAAGAAAATGTAACTGCAATTTTTTATTTCCGCAGACGCGGAAATAAAAAATTGCAGTTACATTTTCTTATGGTATTTGCTGCATCACTCCTTCCAATATTTTCTACTTCTTATTCAGAAAAAAAAATAGTTTCATTCATCACTCAATGCCTGTCACAGCGTTATTTTTGTAAAGCAGCTGAAGCCAATCTGTGAACCCCAAATTCTCAAAAATTTATGGGATTTTATTTAGTTCTATCACCTAAAAGGTTACATCAGGTAGAAGTATGTTAATTCACTATCAGACAGAAAATTCAAAATTCCCAAAACAACCCAGGCTTTAGGCTTTTAGACCAAGACAAGTGTTTAAATAACTGCTTTTAAGAAACAAGATGTTTCCATGAGCTGTTTTATAAAAGGAATAAGCAGTTCATTAAAAGCTCATTGAAACTGTTTGTAATTACTAAAAAAATCTGAATTACTGGAACCTCTGGAAGCATTATAAATACAGTAACAGCTTCATTGTATTTTGCCCAACTAGTCAAACCAATACAGGAAAATAATGCCTTCGAGAAGCTGATAACCAAACCACTGGCAGCAGCAGCAGCAGCGTTTCAGAGGGTAATTCTGCAGTTCAGGCGCCCAAGTCAACCCGCAGATCCCACGCTCAACACTATCCTCTCACAGCAACTTCTGGTTTAAGGGAGACCCCAGTTACACAAGCGACAATACTTGGGGTTTTTACTTCCCCCCTTTTCAAAGGGCTGATTTAAAATGTGACAAAAAGCTTGATGCAGCAGCACTCCTCACCGCTCGGAGACACGCTGCCAACAGCCCTGACGGATAAGGGCTTTAAGGACAGGACTTCGACAGGTCCCGTCCGCGCGTCGCCCTTAACCCGTGGGCAGCAGCGCGTTCACAGCAGCCGCACATCTGCGCCGCGTTACAGGCTACACGGAGCAGTAACTGGAGTGCGCCGAGACGAGACTCCTCCCCAGATGTTTTGGAAAGTTTTTCTCATGGCTTCCAACATTCCCACCCCCATGCCAGAGCCTCCAGACCTCGACGGCGGCAAACTCCTCCTGTTTTTAACTTCTTTTGGGGGCAAAATCCCTGTGGAACGCCAGGGCCTGGCTGCCCCGTCACCATAAAAGTCCCCAGGGGCAGGCGGGCCGGGCCGCTGCCAGGGGCGACACCGGGGCTGGGATCCATCCCCTTCCACTCAGACTCTGTTCCAGGTGGGGAAGAGTGCGCTGCCTCGCCATGCAAAGATGGGCCACGGGTGGTTAGAAGTGGCCAGAGGAGCACTTTTCGCCTTTCGACGCTAAGAAATAGTGGCATTTATCTAGAGTCAGCGCTTGGCAATTTTGCAGGAACGAGTTAAAAGGCAGCGCGCGTGTTTTTGCGATGAATTACAGCATGAGAGAAAATGAAAGGAGTCTGTCCAGTTCCAGCACTGAAAGCCTGGGGAAAAAATCTACTTATTCAACTAGAAATTAATGTAACATTTTATTCCAAATCTTACCCTTACAGAGTCATTGTCTATGGCAACCGTGTCCATAACATTCTAATTCTCAAGAGTGCAACTTTCTAGTAAACGGTACATCTGTCAAACTGCAGGAAACATCTGGGAAAATGGTTAAATGAAGAGAAGTGAGATTGAACCTTTGTTTCCATATGGTTAGCCCAGACATCTAGAACACGAAATGTTACTGGTTCTTTTCTTGCCTCTTGCTTAGCTATCAGACTTTTGGATTGGTGCTGGATTTCACCCCCATATAGAATCACAGAATGTGCTGGGTTGGAAGGGACGTTACAGATAATTCACACAACCTAAGTTTTCCGTTTTTCCTTTAAAAAAAAAAAAAAAAAAAAAAGGCCCCTTGCGTAAAAAGCTGACACGGGCTGAGGGGATCCGTGTTCTGTTCCCGGGTGCCCGGCTCGCCATTGTCACCTCCAGCGAGGAGAAGATCCCCCCCATGGGTGCCGGCACCTCTGCCCCGCAATCGGACACAGCTTTGTGCCTCGCAAGGCAGCTCCAAGCTTTACCGTCCCATGGAAGCTAATGCTCCTTCACAGAAGGAAAATGAAAGTGGGAAACGTGTCACAGCAGATTCCGGAGCTAGCTGACAAAACCTGCAAGCGGAGACATCTGAGCCGACGTGGCCTGGATTATTCAAGTACTTAAACACACACCCAGATTTTGACAGATGGGGTCTTTTTGCAAAGGCCTGATAAGCTATCAATATATTTTTAGCCCTGAAACCATCCATAACAAGCATTTCCCATGTGCTTGGCTACATTTTCCTGAGCTGAAAGGGTCTTGAGTACTTTCTGAAATTCCCCCCCCCAGATGAGAACTTCTGCAGAACTCAGTGTTCAATATTAGCTCAGACATATCAGCTCTTTCAAGTCTATCTCTGAAAGTTCAATTTAACATGCATTTGTTGGAAACAATTTAAGAATAATTTTGTGTAGTGCATGATCTCTATTAGTAAAATGTGTGTGGCTGATCTGCCCCATCACTCAAGCAGTGCACAGAAGAAAAGAAAAAATAAACTGGAAAAAGCAGTTTGAAACCTATTCTGTAAGCCCCTGTCCACTGTAATCAACAAGAGCCACACTGGAACAGCTCAGCTGGCAATACAGAGAATTTCAGCTTCAACAGGACAGCTTTGAAAACACCAGGTTAATCTTAAAATACTTCAAAGGCAAATTCCTGCTAAGGGAACTGAGTGAAGATGCCTGCAAGCAAATGAGAGACATTTTGGGTGTTCCAAGTCATGCGTGTTGGGTTGGGTTTTTTCAATTCCAATTTGTCACAATAAAATGACAGTGTAAACATATTTCTTAATACCACACGAAGTTTGGAACCAAGAAAGCAGTAGTTAGCAGCAAAGAACTTTTCTGAAAACTCCCACGCTACCTCTACAACCCAATTCTCAATCTTTTCCAGCCCTGCCTGGCTCCACCACCAACCAGAACCTGACGTTC
Organism: Trogon surrucura; assembly: GCA_020746105.1. Taxonomy (NCBI): domain Eukaryota; kingdom Metazoa; phylum Chordata; class Aves; order Trogoniformes; family Trogonidae; genus Trogon; species Trogon surrucura. The sequence goes on from CM036626.1 coordinate 15,685,286, forward strand.
TGCAGGACATTTCCACCCTGCACTCTCACCGGGGTTGGGGAATGGTGAGGAGGAAGGTCACAGAGTCCTCCTCTAATAGGGAGCATCATTTATCGCGTACTTCAGGTCTTACTCCAAGCCCCTTGCTTCGGGCTACTACAAGCCTGGTGAGGACACGGCTGGCCCTGCGTTGAGCAGGAGGCTGGATGAAGTGACCTCCTAAAGCCTGTTCTAACCTGAATTATTCTATGGTCTTCAAACCCAGGTAACTTTCAGGACAGCTTAGGACTGATTTTTTTTTAAAGGATGCCAGAGTAATTTCTATTACAGTGTTATTAAAGTGAGCGAACTCCACTGGATATTCATGGTAAGAAACCAAGATATATGGCAGCTGCTAAACTCCTGGAATCTAGCCTGGCTTTACGGATCAGATTTGCTGTGATTCTTCACTGTAACTACATTTAGGACGCAACCTGGAATTGGAAACAGAAGCATCTATGTCTGTATGGTTAAGTCAAAAACTAAACATCACCTTATGTGCAACACATCAAGCTACCTTGTTCATGTGTAGACCTTTCTTTTTTATGAGGAAAAGCCAAATTATATCTCACACAAACCAATATACGGTTATTCCTCAGACCTCTACTTAACAGCTGCAAGCTGTTGCCACAGGATTTTCATATAGAAATTGTCTTTGCAATCCAAATGCCACCAAACCAAACAGGAACTGTGACAAAGAGTCTGAAGGAAAAATATTCCATTCACAAGCCTGGTTGTCCCAAACCAAAAATGCCAACTTTTACCCTGAAGTACTCGACATGGGAACGAAAAAAAAAAATACTCCCTTCCAATACAAATTCAGACAGCCAGTTTCACATATAATTTTACCAGTAACACAAAATCTGAATCCTTTTGAAGCAATCAGCGACATCAATTTACTTTCACCTTAAATACAATGATGTGATCCCACACTTCTAGCATACAAACTATTTTTAAAATTGCTGTACCACAAGTATTAAGCCCTAACTATCCTTTGCCCAAAAGCAGCTGAGCTACGTATTCGGTAATGCCTACTAAAAATCTGAGAAGCAAAACCAGCCCAGTGTCATTTCTTTTAGGGAAAAAAAAAAAAATAAAACTTTGTTCTCTTTTACTCGTTTTCTTTGCTGCTTAGCAAACAAAATGCCATGGGAAGAAGCTGCTCGCAGCCTCCCCTCGCCGCTCCCCGGACTCTTAGAGCAGAGCTGCTGCCCGCTGGGAAAAGGCTGATGTCAGCTCCTCAGAGCTCCCAGCACGGATAAGGAGCCCTTTGTTTTCAGCTGAACTGTGAAAATGAGAAAATGCCTCCAGCCTGACAAACAAGAAACCCACACAAGGCAGGTCAGGCCTGAGACCTTCGCTTAAAGGTACAAACCCCCCGCGCTGCCTTCCCGTCCCCCCTTACCTCACACTGCCCAGGGAGAGTTCAGGTTACACAGGACTCGCCACCAAAAGCTAAATGCACCTTGGAAATAGAACAAAGCAGCTGCGTCTGTGAAGAGAGACTGGCGTAGCTCTCCAGCCGCTTTACCCATACATAAAGCACTCGTAATTCTTACATAAATCAAGTTCCTAATGACTCCTCTTGTAAATCAAGGTGATTTCGGTGAAGTCATACGAAAACAAAGGCATGTTTCAACTTGAGGCTTAAACTAAGCTTGCTTCTCCTTTACAAAGCACCAGAAAATGGAAGTATGGTACAAAACGCACATTTTACTTGAGCAAGATTATACCTGACTGAATGCATTAAGTAAAATGTTTGAGGGACGTGTGAGAAAGTGTGAAAAGCAAATAAAAGAATTTCATAGTACAGTGCCTAGGTTTTCATTGGGGGTGGAAGTATTCATTTTTAAGTGAGGAGCTTACGAGCGTAATCTCTATGACCACAAAAACACAGAAGCTGTGTAAATACAGCCCAGTGTGCTGCCATAAGGAAGGCAGGAAGTTTCACACACACATTTTTTAAAGTCAATTCACAAGATCTCAAGTACATTGCATTATCCCAAAACGGAGAACTCTCTCTTCTAAAAAGACGGAGCCCTTGATAAATGGTCCTTTGCACAAGAATTCCATTACATATTTTAGAAACACAGGAGGATTTCCAGGGCATTTGATTCACTCTCCTCCAGAGACTGTACTCCAGTAGCTGTGTTTTTCCGTGATAGAAGTAAATACAGCTCAGCACAGCTCAAAGTACTGAATCAAAGAAGACACATCAGGGAGTTACACCTGAGCAGGGATTAACTTGGATAACTCAACGCATTCCATTTCCCAACCAAAGGCTGGCAGCACTGGGTGAAGCACAGTGACTGAGATGCTAGGGTGCTGGTACCCAAGAGTTAACATCCATTTGCTGACAAAAGGTTCCACCATTTAGAATGAACTATAGCACACAGTCCTTGTCCAATTCAATTACGTTCCCAACCACGACACGCTGGTGTTAGAGGATGAACACACAGCTGCTTCACAGTTCTGCCAGCGCCATCACAAAGACCCAAATGCCTGAGCAAGAGCTGCTTGCTCTTATTATAACAACTTCTGTCTTCCAAAGCATCTACTTCCAAATGAAAAAGATCCGCCCATCTGGACATTCAGAATAACTCAAAATATTCAGCCAGAGGAGCATGGAAATAAACACTGCTGTGTGGCAAAGATGTGCTGTCTGGAGCCCTGATAGTGACTGAGGCAGCTACACCCCGTTTGTGTCCTATGCTGTCAGGGGACTTTGTCCTGAAAAGTTCAAAGTATATCAACTAAAACTTCACCTTTACAGTCCAAACCACAAAAATGTCCTTGCTATCACCAAGGTATTGTGCCACCTAGACTCCACACTACGCTCGTCTCTTACAGACTTGGTTTTCTAAACTGAATGTCATCAAACTTTCATTTCTAGAGCCCCCAAGCCACCACAACACAACTGCCATTATTGCATTCCATACATTTCTTCCCCTGAATCTACTCTCTCTTCTTTAGGGCAAACAAGTCAAGCTTCTAGAACAAACATCTCCCATCTCCAACACAAGGTTTTCAGGGCAGTTCCACAAAGTTTGAGTCATTCATTGCTATTGTTAAACCAGAACATCATAATCCTAAAAAAGAGGGAAAAAATTAAAAACATCCGAAAAAATAGCTTCATGGTGGCGGCGGCAGAGAAATGGGAGTAAAATTCAGAGAATATTTGTGAACTTTTCTGATATACCTGAAATACACTGATATTCAGCTATTTCAGCCAGCCCAAACACTTGAGTTTTTGCAATATTCAGTTGAAAGCGTATTTTCATATGACCAGATTAAACTTACAAAATAAAGTAGAAAAAAGATGGCCTCATGTATCCTATTTTAGATTATGAATCATCTGCAGCAGATAAATTAACTGACATAGATTAAGTCCCATCATGTGAACACTGGGCAGACAACCAGTGCTTCTCACTGTAAGAAGAGAAGACGTACATTTCATATACAAAATCACAGAAATAATCTATTGAGTAAAAATGCACCATACTGGATGAGTAAGAACATACCATACTGGAAAAGATCAGATAACTTTAAAATGTACCATGAAATATCTGCCCGTATCTTTAGTTTCGAACCTTCGCTGCACATGAGTCTGTCGGTTCAGACTTCATTATTTTTATGGCCTCCGCTGTATAAAGTGTTATAACATACGTAACCGCCAGCTGTGTTTTATTTCATCACTAGCACGTGAGTTTTAAAAAAAAAAAAAAATCACACCTTTTCCCACAAAGTTACATAACGATTAAAAAAATGTCATAAATTTCTCCAGTTGTGTCATGTACGTACGCCACAGAAATGCAGCATACAATTCTTTCCAACACCAGCACTCTCAGCTCCAAGGAAAGGCTATAAATAGTTAAGTTTTTAGGAGAAAGAACGAGGTATGTTACAAATGAGAAGTCTCTCTCTGCTTGTGAACTTCTATCCTTGCATTACTTCAGTGCCGGATTCCTGATTTGTAACAAATTCCAAGACTGCAGACTACAGGCCCAGCCTCTGACTAACACTCTGGTGATTTATTTGAGGATAAATACCTCTGTCCGCATCTTATGACTGAACACAACAGTCCACAGCAGCGCGGAATGCGAGGAATGCAGAGGCTGCCGGAGCTGAGGCAGCAGGGAAAGGCGCACAGCGCTCGGGCTGCACTGCGCTGCCGAACCGCTCTGATGCCTTCCTCCAGTCAGGAATGAAAGGAATTCTCTAAGCCTGCGCTTCATGCCAGCCAGACTCGCATTCCCAGGAAGGAGAACGCGGCAAGAATGGCATTTGGTGATTACCCAACACATGCACCTCACTCATCGACACCTTACCTGTAGGAAAAATTCCACATCTGACTGTCAGAGCTGTGGCGCAAGCCTTTGAGCAATGTTTAGCAACAACTGGCGCTTGCTTGCCCAGTTGTCAAGGCAGACTAGCGAGCAGCTGGCTCACAATCTCCTGGCCTCAGAAAAATGCAAAGCACTTCTGCTTCCCCACCCCCACCCGCCGAGAACATAGAGCGCTCAGAACCGGGGGAAGGGAAAGGAGCAGATTGCAAAGAGCAAACGAACAATACTTCAGAAATGGCAAGGTGGATACGTAAGTTTGACTATAAATAGTGAAGCTGGGCTAATTCCTGTTACTTCGTGCTGGCTGAGAACAAGAGAAAACAAGAGGTCGCCCATCTAATCGCACCAGATCTTTGTGCAGGTCTTCCGTGCAAACTGGGACACAGGAAACACCCAGCACAAAGTTGCAAGGAAAACGAAGAGGACAGTGCTAAATCCTACGAACCAGAGGTGGCAGAAGCAAGAAACTTACAGATGCGGATTGAACATCCGACTCATTTTAGAAACGTGGTCATTTTCACAGTCCAGCTCATCATCGCCTTGGTCCATGCTGAGCTTCCTCTTGCTGGGACTGATGGGAGGAGGGCCTGTCCGATGGTTGGTTAGGGCCGTGGACACTGGAAGAGACTGCATTCGGGGCTCCCCTCTCAGAGCTGCTTCACCTACAGGAAGAAGACAAGGGCGGATGAAGATGGCAGGGCAAAAGAGAAGTAAACCAGCAGGCTCTCTGGAAGCATTCTTGCCCAGAAACTTCCCCAACAGGTGTCAGGTCTGCACAGGCACATTTAACGTGGCTGTAAGACAAATAAGGCGTCACAAATTGTGCTTTGTGCTGGGATAAATGGTTGAAAAATGGTAGTATGAGGGCTCAGCTCACCCCAGATGATGTGAAAGGCTGAGCTAACGCATCTTTCCAACAGCATCTTTACTCAGAAGCATTCCTTCTTACAAGCGGCCATTCCAACACTGAACTTTCATTACCTCACTCTGCAAGGCATGACTATTCGCCACGAAACACACTTTGTTCCTTTTCTTACAGTTGTGGTTACAAATTCCAGGGCCACAGTTCACACTTACGCCAAACATTCACAATCTAAAACTGAATAAACGTTCAAATTCCCAAAGGATTCCTTTTACAAAAAGCTGTCCAAAACAAGCTTGTCTGGCATATAACTACGCAAGGTAAAAATTATGGGAAAAAACTGAACTTGCTGATGCAAGTTTTATGTTTGTCCTGAAACGTTTAGAACAATGACCAAAATAGCGCAATTCTTCAGCACGAGAATCACAAAATTTCCATTTTAAGAATGCTAACTTTCAGTTAGGCAGACTGGTTGTAGAGTACTGAGCAGAGTATAAATTTTATATAATCTAACGCTTATCAGAAAATGCCATTCACAGCATGTGGGAGCTGTGTATAAATAATTCCAGAAACGATACAATTAGATTGCGTATGAACACAGTCGCATATTGTTACTAAGCATGCATTAAACGCGACCACAGCACTTTTCCCATTCCAATTAAATGTCTCACTAAATGCATAGCCCAGAGCACTAAGTGCTGCATTTCAACCAGCAGTTAGAGACTTACTGGAACTCACACCCTCACAGCCACAGGTCATATTTAGACCTCATAGGGATTTAAAGATGTTAAAAAAATGCTTTTGGGGCTTCATAAGGGGCTTGGGGAGGAGCTAAATTAACCACGGTTACCTATTCTGGTCATATCCCTGAAAAGTCACTTTTGCTAGAGTTTCAAGTTTGTATTTTTCCTATGCTGCCAGAAGCATTTTGTTTTCTACACGGCCATAATTTCCAGAACTAAAATTAGGATGAAGTTAACTCCATCTACACCCCTGAGGTACCTGACAATGGAAACCTTTGTATTGCCACCACACATTTTCACATCGCCACCGAGGCAGATGATTTATAAAACCCTGCCCCAATTCCACACACGACAAATACTATTTTGTTGGAAAAAGAACGAGCAAGGAGAAAACCTCCTGAATGTTTACCAGTAAAAACAAGCATTCTGCCAATTTAGTCAGCATAATATAAACTAGCAAATATACACTGACCTATAATACACCACAAGCCATGATTTCTATTAAAGACTCTGGCACCAAACCTAAATAGGAACTTTCCATTTCAGCTCTAAATAGTAAAAACTGCTCCGCTGCAAACACGCTGGGACAGACATCCAGACCCTCGCGTGGTGGAAACAACCAGTTAACTGGGAACCTCGCCCCCTGCAGCCACTCTAGTGCCACAAGAGATGCTTTTATCAAAAGACCCCTCATGAAATAATCTTCATATTAGTAAAATCTCTGTGTTTTTCTTCACCCTTTGTATCTTGCCAGTAGAAAACTCCACCTACATAGCGTTCATATTCTAAACTTCAGAAGCAAACCACGTCACACCAGTTTCTCTCAGTGAGGAATCTCTCTCAATTCTACCTTTGAAAAAAATAATACTAACATCAAAAGATAAAACCTTCATCAGCTAAGGCTTGTGATACTTTCATCCCACTCATATGCAACCACTCTTCCCTCTGCAGTACGTCAGATCACTTCTGAAGACTCAAACATGAAATTCCATTACAGGAATTACAAATTTCATATCAACAACCACCTCCTACTGAAAGTAAAGAAATGCATTGTAATGAAATTTAACGAGGAAAGGCATGGCATCTAATTAAAGCCTTTTGAACTCGGTAACACATTTTCCTAATCATTGGGTAACTGGGTAATTACACAGGTGCCAACCAGACCTTCAGATAAACATCCCAGGACTGTCCAATAAACCTGCAGCACCATGGGGCCATTCAGCCGAATTAACAGAACTTCAGCCAGGCGGCAGTGGTGAACAGGTGGCAGCGGTGAGCAGGACGAGCTCTTACACCTTCTATCTCTCGCAGGACAAGCTGGAGGACACAGAGCACCTCCTTCTCGGAGGAGATCCAAGTGGCTGGTGCTCAGCATCTTGCACAGCCCACCCTGCAGAGCTCAGGAGGCAAGCAGAGAACACCACCGCACAAAAGAGTCTGGGGTAAGATCGAGAGGAAAAATATCTCTGCGTTGTTTATAGAGATAAACTGTACATTCATATACTGTCCTTGCACTGGACCAGGTGTTCTCATGTGGCCTCCAAGTTTGATTAGGGCTTGCACTGCTTTTTATTTAAATAAAATGGCGACTTCTTTCCCTGCTACCTTCCTCCTTACCAAACTTGAATTTAAACCAGAGAGGGAGAAACCACAGCAGAGTCTACCACAGAAAACACTGGTTTACTGACTCGTTTTGTCTCCCTCAGCTGACCACACTCCATGGTAACCAGACTCGCATCATACAGCTGGCAAGACAACACTCTGATAAAACAACTGTGTTTTATAAAATTCCCCAAGTCCAAGCTCCAGTCTTCAAAATTCATTACTGTGACGGCTTGTGTCTGCACTGCAACGGAAAGCAGAGATAGCAAACACATTTATGTGCCTCTCATAATACTTCTCTTTGTTTCAGTAAGCAGCTGGTGTAAGGCACTCCAGATCTGCTGCTTTCAGATAGTTCTACTTAAAAACTATTCATACTAGTCTCTTTTTTCTTTCTTTTTTTATTAAAACTGTTAGGCAACACGATAAAGCACAGACAAGCTAAACAAAGATAATGACGTGACGTAGTGTCTGCCTATATAGCGCTGCTGCAGTAGGAAGCCCATGCAGTCAGCAAGAACCTTCCTTATTTTAACCACTTAGGAGCCTCAACTGAAAGTGATTCAAATCAACACATGCAAATTAAGGGTTTGTAAAACCCACGTGGCTCTTTTCAGGTATACACACCACCAGGATCGCTCACTGTAAAGGGGATCTTCAAGCTGTTTGCGTTTCACTCGCAGCTCAGTCAGCAGTATCTGCGTCCCTACCACAACGTCCACGCAAAACAAACATCACGACAGCAAAAGTCGTGTTTTCACAAGTGTGGATCTGACAGCAAGACACCAGAGAAGTCTTAAAATACGTCTGAGAACTCCAGGAGTTACCAAAGACTGGAGAAAACAAAACAAAGCCCTATTTTGGCAGCTAGCTAGCTTCCTCTCTGACCTAGCAGCTCAGTGTGGGCTGCACTAAGACATGGCTACCATACCCTGTTCCCCCTCCCTGCTTCCTCTCTCCTGCTGGCTATTAATGTATAGAAGCTAAATATTAGTCACAACCCAGAAATGAAAGGTTTCGTCTTTCCAGATGAAGACTGAATGATACAGACTTTAGGACAGATTGAGAAAAAAAAGTCCTTGAAAGAAAATTCAGGCACTACCCTTATCCATTTTACTTCTCTGTTCTGCATCTGACAAATGGATTCGTCCACAAGACGAAAATCCTGACACACTTAACTATGGGTAAGAAAAACATAATTAATAAATCCTCAGTTGTGGTGTCTGTCAACGGGGTCCTCACTTTTAAGGTCTTGGATTGAGTTACCATGACCTCAGGCCACTTGATTAATTAATAAAACCATGGGTACAAGAGTTTAACATACTTTAATTAACGTGCATTACACCTTTAATTACCTTTTCCAACATCTCCACGCAGATGAACTTCCATGAGTAAGAAGAGTTGCCTCCTGTTCTAATGGCCAGGCATTCCCAGAAATCAACAGTACAAAGACCTTCAAGGGCAGTTTTCTCTACTGATTCAAGATCAAAATTTATGACATGTGAAGCATTTCCGCTGAAAAGCAAAAGCTATATATATGTGATAAGGATACTATAAAATGAAATTTCTTTCATTTTCTATCCCTATATTCTAACAGTCATGAGGAGATTAAACTGCAAATAGATTGGAGTGAATTTATAAACTACTGCATGTTTTTTTCCACTACCTCAAACACAGAAGTCAGTCTGTTCCAACATACATTGGGACAAATGGCATAAAAATTCCAATTCATGCACAAAAATCACATGATTTGAGATATCAAATACCAAGTAGGGAAGTTACTGAAAATTATTCAATTCAACAGGTCATCAAACTAAGTTATCAAAACAGAATAATCACAATACAGTGCTGCAGAATTAATCTGCAGATGTTGTCAGCTGCCTCGTTTGGGTATTACTTTACAGCATACTATACATTGTAAGAGGATTGATATCTTTGAAATTGGGAAATTCTCCAGAAATTAAATCACTGTGAAATAGTCTACAGACAATCATAAAAGTATGTAATTTAAGGCAGATTTACTTAACTTGCTTAACCAAAGGAAATTAATTAATCCGTTAAGACTCCTCAGCAGTAAACCTTTGGTTACATGAAAAAGAAGATACCCTAAGAAGCAGTCACAAATTATATTTCTTTATATAATTGCTGAGCATTTCAGCAACTCCCACTCAAACAAACAAAAAAATGACTTATGTAAAAAACATAGTTCTGTACCACAACTTTATTTCTGGATTGTAGTTTCTAAAAAAGATATGCTTTAAGCTGAGTTTATGATTAAAGATATGAATTAAGCTGAGCTTAAATAAAGATTTCATTCTGGGAAGTAGTCTGCCAAACACTGTAAACAAAGTCACAGTAGTCTGTATTTCCTTTGTACAACACTTCTTTGTGGAAAAAACAGGCCTACTTGGAGAGCATAACGAAACAGTGCACTATAGGAACAACAAAAATTAAGTATTAATGAGAGCAGCCTAATCATGAAATGCTGCTATGAAATTAGACACTGGAAACATTTTTTATTAGAATTGATAGATTTCTTTCAGCAGCCGACTTACCAACTGATTCACCTGTCATGTTTCGCTGACCTTCTTGTAACAAGACAAAAACCGAATTGAGTGGAAACCAGAAAGTCACATACACATGTGCATGAAAACTGGCAAAAGCCTGTTCTCCTTCATTTACAAAACATATGAAAAGCACTCACTCCTGGAAACAAGCTCTGGCTACCACTGTGCAGAGATCCGGATGCCAGAAAGCCCATGGCCGAAACCCAAAATCCAGTGATTAAATCGACTACTCTGTTCTGGCTCCTCCAGCTGACCGTGCCTGCCAGTGAGGGACACGTTATGCTTGACATTGCAAGCAAGAACATAAAATAGTGACCTCTGCATTCAATCATCTCCACCCACTTTTCCCTCCTCTTTCGTTCAAAAGACTGCACAAAGAAAGGAGCCAGAATTTAGCTACAGCAATACTGCTGGCAGAGCGCAGACATGCTTGCTCGAGGATCCTTTCAAAAAACCCCATGTTAATAGGAGCTGATTAGCATAAGTTAAAGCAGATTTCAAATTAACAGATCTTGAAAATGCTGTATGACATAGAACACACTAAATTGCTACAGGCAGAAAATCACAAAATTGCCTCCCCAAACCTCACTGCATTTGCTCCTTGAAATGCACTGTGAAAAACTGACGATATCATCTTATGTTCTCACTCATCCTGTTGTAAAAGCATAGCTGTACAAAACAGCACATGCATACTCCATTACCTAAATCTGCTTATATGGAGAACTGCTTCAGTTCTACAGACTGCTTCATAAGAGAAGCAGAAAGTCTCTGCTGATCACTTCAAGTATGACTGAAACAAATTCCTTTCACTCTGCTAACCAGGTACCAGCTGAAAGAGTCTCCTTGGTAAGTAGGCAAGAAATTGATGGCATGGAAATAAGAAGGGCAGCAGATACACCACAAAGAAAGGAGGGTGGAGTAAGTTTTAATGCTTTGTTCTGGCAGAGCTCCTTAATATTTCCTCTGTCAAACTTCAATTTTCACACTGCAACAGTCGTGACTGTGGGGCTGTGATGAGTTCCAACCCAACAAACTCAGGCTTAGGTCTAACTGCAGAGCATGAGAGCACTTTATGAACTTGAAGATCTCCCTGTAAGATAAATGTCCCACTTAGCTAGCTCTTGCCACAACTGTCTGAGCTGAAAGTCTAAAAATTATTCCTTTCTTCTGCTTAGACTACCTGTAATCATGTAAACTACGGCTAAGAAAAGATTCCAATTATCTGGCGGACAAGATTGAAATGCAAAAAATGCTAAACTACACTAATCTCCTCATAAATGGCACCAGGGATGTCTGCGGTACTTGTTAACATCAATGTCCAAGAAAGATTTCCCTCAGCTCAAGACTGAGGATGGGTTTTTTGCTCAGGAAGCAGGGTTGCTCCCAAAGAACGTGCCTTTCTGAGCCTTTTTGCCAGCTCTCCCAGGAAAAAAACTGCATCAAACATTCAAAGTCAGTTAAGAGGAACTAAAACTTAACCCAAGTCATCATTTTATGGTCGCTCAATACATTTCAGAGGCTCATACACACGAAGGGCAAGCTGCCGTGCAAAGCACAGCTACCAAATACGACCAAGCGCAGAAATAACGTAGTAAGGACGCCGTGCTCGGGCCACCCTGCCCAGCCGAGGGACACGGGGTCTGGCACACCAGACCTCAAGTAAGGACACAGCAGTGGCCTGTCCCACACAGACACACCGTCCCTCTCCCGCTAGCCCTGTCCTGTGGCCGCATGTGGTCAGACACGCGCAATCCTTGTCCGGGTAAAAGCTGTGACAGTCGATACGCCAGTATGGAAAGGGAGCTGTCAGTGGAGCACAGGCTACCAGCCCTGGTACTGAGAGCAGTACCTCGCTGAGTAAGCTGACAAGGGTACAACTGCTCAACTCCTCAAACTAAGTGTACTTGCTACATAAAAAGAATGGAAAGAATAGTGTGACCCAAGGAAGGGCATCCTAACCAAAGGAGGGGATAAAAGAGAAGAGAAAAGAAAAGAAGCAGCATCATTTACGTTTTCTGCAGAAAACAGGACATCTCACATTCTTGTATTTCCTTAGAAAACATGACATCTGTACTTTCTGGGCAGCTAAAAGATACATGATCCATTAATCCCCTGGCAAAACAAGAAGTCTAAAAGCATCAGAACTAGTTCTGGTGTATCCCTACACCACACTCCATGTATAGCAAAACTGAAATACAGTCATTTCAGTTTCTTCAGTGCTAGGTAATGTTTTCTCCTCCACACAGCTGAAATCTCTAGGCGGACGTCTGTGGGCTAGGCCCATGAAGAGGTGTGAAATCCGACCAGTCTTGGTGCCTCGAGATAAGACACCACCCTTGTAACCCAGCTGGAATCCTTACGGGACACATACACTTGAGAAAGGGAGAAATAAAACCATGCTGATGGTTACAGCAATTCCTAATCCAAATTATGTAATTAAAACTATGACAATGCAAAGTTTAAATAAAACACATACCTTCAGAATTCAGCTTCAGTTGCAAAATTACTATAACAGCATTCCCTGACGTTTCTGATAAGCAGATTTTAAAAGTTGCCAGATAACAAGATTTACCGTTATCAGTGTGACAATGCCATTTTATTAAAAATATAAAAACGCTATCGGTAAATAATTGTGATCAAAGTACAACTAAGACAGCATGCTGAAGATGTCCCTTTCTAAAATGATGGTTTCTAGATGTAAGTGTTCTTTCGTCACCCAGCTAAATGACTTACTGCATTACATAAAAGCCAGCAAAGCCAAGTTGATCAAAGACTAGCTTGTCTTTTAGCAGAAACATTCAAAGCTAGAAGACCTGCCATCCATTTCTAAGTGAATCTAAGTCACAGCAAGGTCACAACAAAAAAAACTGTGAGATTGGGTGCTCAAGTAGTATTTCAGCATACTAAATGATACCTTATAATGATGTATTTTCATGCAATGGTAATGAGAGAGACAAATAAGAAATTAAATTTCTCACAGCTCCAATTTGAATAATTCCTCTTAAGTAGACAGAAAACATTAGGTACCCTCCCTCTGGTTTTGTTTTTTTTTAGATACTGTTTCTGTTAGTGGACAGCAATATAGATATTCAGGTCTGAACTCCCTGCTCCGACAGCTGGTATTTCATGGATGTGATCCTGTGACATAGATGAAACTCCAGACTACTGCACTGGGCAATCGATGCCCCACACAAGCCAGGAGCACAATCAGCACGTTCTATGGCAAACACACTTAAAACATGAATTTTGAGATGTTTACTTGTAATGGCATTGCATTAAAACTAAACCAAATAAATTGTGCACCGTTTCTTTCATAAGGATTTGAAGCAAAGGGTGCTACGCAAAGGCAAAAAAATATGTTCCACTTATTTAAATTGGAGCCTATTTTTAGACATACTGCAAGCTTTTACTGTAGTTTACTATAAACATCCTCTGAGTGCCTTTTCTCACATTATTCTCCTTTGCTACATGTGGAAAAAATCACAGCATCAATAAAAATGAGCTTTCTAAAAGAACTACAGAAGTCCGATATTGCACTTTCAAGCAACGTTTCATTTCCACTTGATTTTTCCCTAGACTTCCTACCTGTAAGATAGAAGGCCCCCAAAAGAGCAAAACACACTCAAGAAAGCAAATATAATCTAAATGTTAGTAAAAGATATGCACACATGGGTGGGTCCCTTTGGAATGGATATTTGGAAAAAAGTAAGGTCACTGTTTGGGCCCCTGTACCGTGGGCAAGTCCTGCAACCCTTAGGGCTAAGTTTCCTGACTAGCCTTCTATCAGTGGCACAGAAGTGATCTCAAAGCAGTCAGTCACAAAAAAAAAAATTTCAAAAAAGCTGGTGTGTGTGTGTTCTCCCCATACAGAGCATGGCCAGGCAGTCAAGTAGCAGAAGCTGTGGCCCCAGGGCAGGAGGAGATGGGACTAGAGGCAAAGCCTTCAGCACCACACACAACTAGGAGCTTCCGCCGCCTTCAGGGCCACCAGCACAATAACCTCTTCCTAAACCAAGGGGAGCTGAGCAAATTACATCTGGCCTAACGAACACGGGAAAAGCTTCACCGCCAGGTTTGGTTTTCTGCTACCTGACTGCACCCTGTCTGAAATGGACTCACATATTTAAGAAACACGGAGCCCCTTCAACCACGCTGGACAAAATATTGATGACTTTAATCCACAGAGCGTCAAAATAATAATCCCAACCCATCTCCTACAAAGAATCCATTGTAAAGAACAGAATCCCTTTGTCCTTCAAAATGGGCTCCAAAATCCCTTCTATAGAGGGGAAGCAAGAGAGCAAGGACAACTGTGCAGGGCACTCAAGCACTCTGAATCCAACAACAAACTACATAAACCATTCACACGAAAACAAGACAGTCTTTTGATCATGCTATTTACATAGAAAATGAGGAGGACGTGTCAGCTTGCCAATTCCTTCTGAGCGGGGGTTTACTGTAAGTGATGGCAGTAGGCTGAGATATGGCCCAGCCAGTGCCTCTGTCAGCAGAAGAGAATGAATTCGAGCTCATCACAGGCACAACAAGTTGGACAATACAGATGCTTCAACCCACTGGCTTTGTATCATTCTGAGACACAACCCTATAGCCTTCCTCAGATGTAGTGTTTTAATAACCAAAAACTTGTGAAGGCTTCATCTTCTAGAAAAGCCCAGAGAACAGTGTGGCTCATGAGATGGAGAGGAAAGGATGTTATCTAATTTTCCAGGGGTATGGGTGCTGGTATAAATCAACATACAGAAAAAAAAATCAAAAAATATTACCATTGTTCCTGAAAGGATTGTCTTCAAAACCAGACAAACAGGCACACACCACCACTAAGGAAAAAAGATAAAATTAATTTTGTTCCTCTGACATAGCAGTTTTTAATCTTGGGTTCATGACAAACAACTAAGGTAAGTAATTTCATTGGGCGGAATAAACCTCTCATTATACAGATATCCACCAAAAAAGAGAAAAGTTTAGGCAATCACAGAGTACAAGAGCTTGAAAACTGTTTTTCAGCACTCCTACACAGTGACTGGGATTGCTAGAGATTGTCAGATTCAGAGAGATAAAAGGGGAGACAACCCCGTGGTGCAAGGGATAGATGGGAGCACTGTCTAAATCATAGGCGACTGTTTACTTCACAAGAAGGGGGGTGGTTTACGGGGCCAAGTTGCAGGGTCAATTAAAATAAATGTTCTCTCCAAGGGGAAGCTAAGGCAGGAAAGATAGAGGGAGGGATTGTGTTTGCTACCAAGAAATTACATGCTGCCTGGACAGCCTTTCTCACAGTTTTCTGGGCACTGAGGGCAGGTTTTCCAGAACTCTTGGAAAAGCAAGGCACAAGCAGAAATTCATATTGCTGAAGTTATCTTGACAGTCATGGGACTGGAATGGGTGAGCAGTACCACAGCTGCACTCTACTTCTCAAAGACCTTTAACTAGGGCTTTGTCTTCCTCCCCCAATACCTATTAATCTTTAGCTGAGTTTCCCTTTTGATTGACTTAACTCCAGGCTCCTTGTTCATTTATTTCAAAGTTGCAGAAGCAGATCATGCCCAACAAAACAGAAAAGACAGGGAAGAGCAGATGCGTTGATAAAACAAAGGTAACAAAAAATGTCAGCTGCATGTCTGCGACCCACCATTCACGTGATACTAGGATTAAGTCTCCCACTGCATCGTTATGATATCGCTCCCCAGTTAACTATCTGTTAAATCCTTCCCCGTTTTACTTGAATGACATACATCCTAAACATTTCTGCAGATCTCTACCCCCCATCACACATTAAAGATGTTCCACCCCATAATTAAGCAGGCACTCTATTAGGCACCACTGTGAAGTTTTTAATGGAATCAGCCACTTCAGGGGCAGCGAGACACTGCATTAATTAAAGCAGTTTAGAAGCACTGCTTTAGGTCATAAATGGGTTATCAGCTCGCCCATGCATTGCACGACTGCAGTTGGATTGCTATTTAATTGAAGTTCCTTATCCCAACTCATCTTCTTAAGCGCATATAAAATTAACTGCCGGCATCAGTGGGCACATTCCTTTTATGCCACTCAACTGGCCACAAATACAAAAGAACAGACCTGCAGAGGTCCTGCAGCTCAAATAGGGGAACTTAAAATTCTTCTGTCCCACTATTCTTTGTAAGAGCTCATTCCCTGGATCAGCTAAAAGGACTCAACTACTTCTACCAAACAGATTTCATCATCTCAGTTTAGAAGGGGCTTAGAGGAACTGCAGTCACAAGAGATTTCAGTCCAAAAGCTCCGGTTCCCTCCATCACTGCTGACCAGAAAGCAACCTTGTAGTGCATGTATCATCAAGTTTCAAAGATCAGAGGTTTCATCTGCTTAGCGAATTAAAGATGGTTTTTATTTACACATCTGAAACAAAAAAAAAGGTAAAAGCACTTTTTGTTTACTAACAGATCACAATAAGGTTTAGCAGTCACAGCGATTTATTACAACTAAGGCACTTTGAATGTTGCTGTTGGCCTTACCCTGACTTAAGTGAATTTAACCAAATACAGCTCTTCTCTCCTCCACTGTAAATAATGATAATGTTCCCTGTTTATTTCATAGGGGTAACTGAAGGTCGAATTAACTAGGCTTCTGTGAGGATCAGGATTCTGCAGAGAGGATTAAAAAATATAATAAATATGTTACAATGAGTATTAAAATGTTTGTTATCATACTTGCTTTTCAAATTCATTGAGACACACTTGAAACCAAACAGGGTGGTGTTCAATTTACTGTAGTACAAACTAAAACTCTGTACACCTACAGATCAGCTGCTAAGGCAGATAAAATGTAACTCAAAGCAGCTATAGTCTTAGAAATTTGGACTTCTCAGGATTTTTAAAGGAATAGAGATTTTTATTATTTATAATTTGGAGGGAGCTGATGATCCAAGTTAGATATGATGATTATATAACATTGATCAAATAAGCTTTTTCTAAGAGACAAACCAGTCAAGAATCTGTAAACATCATCGCTAATAATGGAATTCTTATTTTCGACACCTTTGGTAAAGAGCTTGGTATGATGTCTACAGCAAGACAAGAGCAAAGTGTTCACCTCTTTAACTGCAGCCACTAGATTTAGAGTATTCAGCAGGAAAAGTGTGCACGTCAGCATTCTCCCAGCTGGCTCTACGAGATTTAATTTACGCCAACCACAGAGTGACTGTGATAGCTCTCCGAGATGCCACAGCATGAAAACTGAAGGGTGGGGGTTAAACAAGCAGCAATGCACACCAGATGTCTGAGGAGGACATCTAAAAGATCCGGAGCACAAGGAAGCATATGAAAAGAAAATCCCCTTCAATGCCATAAATATTTATACTAAATCCAAGAAACTGGCTGAGTTCAAACTTGTCCTGTATGAATCATACAGCACTTCCCTCACCCCATCTTCATTTAATGTGTTCTGTACAAAACCACCACAAAGGAGGTGCCATAGTTATGTCAACTTTTTTTATATATATGCTAAGAGTACTTTTTGCAGAGCTCCTGCTTCAGAACAGACTATTTTCCAAAGAATATAAACAGAACGACTAAATAGCCTTATTTTACTTGGCAAGCTCTTGTGTGGCATATATTGGTCTTCCTGGATAATTTAGATTAATAGAACTAGCCTCCTTCTGACAGGACAACTTTTATTTTCTTCATGCAGCCATTTAATTGCAATTAGCAATGCATCACAGAGAAAATTTAGTAATCTGGAGCCAAGAAACAATAATTTTCTGAAAGGCTCTGCTCTGAAACCTGCTAGTTCTACCAATACCTGAATTTACTTTCAGAAGTGAGACATACTAAACATCAACAATTAAATAACAAAACTGGCAGTCATTTCCATCCTAGGCAAAAAACCCCATAGGCTTATCTACCAGATCTCTCTTACTTCTAACTATGACCACTGTTTAAAGGCAAAAAACCTCTCTCTGCATGCTGAGGAATAAACATTACATCTTGCAAACCAGGGAGGCGTAATGCCGAGTGGTTTCCATGCCTGTCCTGTCAAATGGGTTTCCAGGAAAAACTACTGCTTTTTAAACACAACTGGTTCCAAACTTTTCCTGGGAGAGCAAATAATTTCCTGGAACCTGCTAGCAACATTTGGAAGAATAGGAGGAAAGTTATACACTACGATGCTCGGATTCTCACAGTTGACAAGGAACACTCCAAAACGATGAGGAGGGAAAAAGAGCATGTCTTAAAATATCAGAAGATAGACTCTTGAAACAACATATATTATGAAAAGACAGGAGCCACGTTTTTTGTGAAGGAACCCCTGGCATCCTGCCTGCTGAAGGAACGCTTTCCTCCCTCCTCCCATGCCACAAAGGCCATAATATTCCCCTTTATGCCAAATATTGTCTGCCTCCATCCACGTACACCACACTGCAGATGATCTCTTCCTCCAAAGACAAAACGAGGCACAAAGTGTCACTTCACACTTTCGGGGGCACACCACACACTACTGTGTTTACCAAGTCCTTGTTTTTAACACTAGCAGCAACAAAGTTAAAAAGTGGGGGGAAGAAAAGCCTTACTTCAAAAAAAATCTGATACCAAACAGTGCCATGAAACTTGGGTAAAGGAACCATTCTAAACTCTCTTTGACACTTTCGCCCCCCGCACTGGTCATTGCTTTTTACCCGAGATTTTCAAGCCTTAACATTCCTATTAAAACTAGATATCTGAAGATCTCAGGGGAAGACTTACCACCTCGCTGAAGTTTCTGGATGACTTTTTCTTTAGCTAGAACCAGCACTGTGGTGGTCCCAGGAACACCGTTACTTAAACCGCACCACGGTTATACAAGAAAAAGCTGTACAGAGCTCCCTCCTAACAACTAAAATGCTCCAAGCTTGTGTTACCCTAGAATCAGTGCCAAACTACTACCAACTTTAATAAAACTCTCCCAACTCCATCCATCCATAACACGAGGTTTACGAACTGACAGAGACAACCCTAATTAAGAGCTCAAGGGCCTGTTCAAAAACCATGCTTGTGCTGGATGCTCCATCCCACCGAGATTGCCACGACACACACCGGCACTCATCGAGCTACGTGCATCACTGCATCGACACGTGGGGACAGGAATGAGAATGATGGCTCGCTCCTAAATTAAAAAAATTATAATTAAAAAAAAAGCTGTTTGATGGAGCACCAAGTGAAATCTGCCTCCGGGAAATTAAAATTGCATCATGGCACTCCTGGTGTGTATGTTACTGCACCCACAGCGTCAGCACAGCGCTTATACGGCAAGCTCTAGCAGGGGCACATCGCACGGTCAGTCATCCCCCCAAAGCACAGGATTTCAGGATTTTCCTGAGCGGGAAAGAAAACAAGGGCTCTGTGTGTCCAGCAATCCCTCCTCCCTGGTTTGTCATTTGCAGGGAGATGATAAAGACTGCACAACAAAGTAAAAACAGGCTTGCTTTAAAAAAAGAAATTTAAACAAAAAACCCACTCATGATACTTTTAACACTGGAAAAGTATAATATCATTTTTTGTAAACTCTCCTCCAGAAACTTGCATTCATCACTACCTCACGCTATTATCAGTGAAAAATTGTAAGCCCTGTCCTGCTGGATTACTGTTAGTGTAAACAACTTTCCTAAATTGCTTGGCACACTGTCTGAATGCAGCATGTTAAAATTCTGTAGTCTATTCAGTCAAAATCAAATATAAAGGCCCATCTGTATTAATCCTCAAGAAGAAATTAATAGACAACTATTTTCATGCAAAGCAGATATTTAAAAAAGGCAAAACCAATACATATGGATGAACATTTTCATTCATAATTTCAGATGCCACACAATGAAGACTGTTGTTTAAGTTTTATTTTTTTCTCTAACAGTTCTCCATACAATACAGTGCATTGTTCAAACTCTGGAGCAATTTAAGCTTTTTCAATGTCTCCTAAAATCCCTGGATTTATATCCAAAGAGACCTGGCACTGTAACAAATTTGACTTGTGAGTAACAAGTTACAGCCTTTAAGCAAATTGCTCATTAACACAGATTTCAACCTACCGCTACAAACTTCGCTACCTTTTATCTCAGCAAAAACATGCTGTCTTATCTACTAAAAATTGTGTGATAACCCACCATTATATTTAGTTTTTTAATCTCCTTGTTTTGAGTTCTCAGTACCAATGCTGAACTATCAGCAAGGGTGAGGAGAACAACAGAACTCCAGGGAAAAAAAAAATGCTGAAGCATGACCTAAATCTATCCTGCCTTTGATGAATGTGGAAAATGAACTCAATTCTGGTGTCAGTACTGAAGAGGATATTCCCAACTTCGTGCTAGGAGGATATGAGTAAGAAAAGCCCAACCGTTAAGTTGGAGCTCTCTGTTTTTCCTGAAGATAAAAGACATTGAAGAAGCAAAACCAACAGAACGATCTGTAACTGGGGAACACTCCGTAGGTGCACCTTAATTTAAGTGACAGAAACTTCACACTGCATCGCAAATAAGAACACTCCATGAAGGAGATTTTTATCCCATATATTATTACACTAACTCTTCACAGAAGAATAGTGTCAAAGTCATTTTATATATTTAGAAACTAAACCAAACTTTGGAGCTAATAGGGGAAACTGATGTTACAAACCCAGAGTCAAATGCAAGGTCAGCAAAGAAAACTGATGGAAACCATTCTTCAAAACTTAAGAAAACACGCTACATTTCATTCAAAAGCAAATGAAGTTAGCAGAATCTGTTTCAGGCTCCTCATTTGATAGCAAACGCCTCAACTGGCTTTTTTTGGACAGAGAGACGCATATTCCAAATGCCGTGCAGTGCCCATATAGCAACGCAAGCTCAGTGCTGCAGCCAACTAATGCTCCACTGTCACAGGAAGTCAGTGAAACAATTATGTAATGTGCCACTAAGTAATGTAAGCTGTCCTGAAACCCAAAAGGGGTGTTTCTCTATGAATCTGGATCCAATTTCCTTCACTAAAAAAATAATAATAAGAAAAAAATCAGTCTTCTGGACTGTCCACAGAGCTCTGTATAACTTATTCTGAGCGCTCCAAGTCTCATAACACACCTTGGGGATTTCTTAGCATCTTATTGCATTTCTTTATACCTTTCCCAGCACAGCAGTTCGAGCCTGGAGAATGTAGTAATAACGCAAAGCATTTGGACATGGGAGAGAGGGGAAGGAAGACAGAAATCTGCCTCTCAACACACAACCATCTGCACACCCTCTCAGACCAACAACCGAATGAAACAAATCTTCTGCTGGAAGACTGCGCCTTCTCATACACATTCTATCAGAAACGAGGAGCCAAAACTTGTGCCTCGTGCCAGTCAAAGGGCAGGATCACCCGCGATCTGTTCAACTCCGAGCCCTCCTGCCTTTAACTCGCACACAGGTCTCTGGGAGGAAGAAAATTCAGTGAAAGTTAAGTGAGTTTCCGCTGCAAAACAAGATGCAGATGTTCTACCTCTCAATATGTGCGTGGATCAAGCGCTTGTCATTTGATAGGAGACACTGGCAATGCCAGAGCAGGACAGAATTGTTCTGCTTCATGGCCTTTGCACCTCAGCGAGGACACTGTCTCCCAAGATCTTTCTGATGTCTCTGAGCTCATTAGGAAGAAAACAATGATATGAAAGCACACTCATTAAACTGGCCATTGCTGGTTACTGGCAGCAAACGCACAGTTGGAGGGTATCAGATGTATTCATGCTAAAAATCAGTATCCAGATGCTGAGTCAACAATTCTCCAATTCTTTCTTCTTTTCCTTCTTATTGCACCAAATATATCACAATAAATTCGTTGCAACGGCTGATCGTTGCTAATCTGTCACCTTCCCACTTGGAAGGACTAAACATTCTCATCCAAATGATATAAAAATTTTCTTTTACTGGAGAGCAGACGAAACTCAAATGTTCTCTTCTACGCACCTTGTTAGAAAAACACATCATCTTAAGATTCTCCTCCAAAAACATCAGAGTTGAGATTATCACAGGGCATCACGAGGAGCTCTAAGCTAGCAATAATATTAAGAAAACTCTCCAAAGGACACAAATTATCAGGATAAAACAAACAGCCCTAACAAAAGGAAATGGCTTTATTCTATGATTCAAAGTTAAGGACCACCTTTCAAAAAGCACTCTCACCTCATCTGGTTATAATCCTATTACTGGCTGTGGCTGTCATAATTATGTGAGTGTGCAGAGCTTCCCATGGCAGAAGTGCTGAAGCACCTCTGGGGAATCATCTATTCCAAATTTCCTGTTCAAAACCAGGCTCAGCCAGGACAGGTCACTCAGGGCTGGGTCCAGCTGGGTTTTGAGCGTCTCCACAGGTAGACGCTCCACAGCCTCCCTGGGCAGCCTGTGTCAGTTTTAGATCAATCTCACAGAAGGGAAAAAAAAAACTTAAAAAAAATCTTACATTTGAGAAAACAGTCAATCTCAGTTACGGCTCCATACTCCAAAGTGGCCAGCTAAATCTGCAACACACCATTACTTCTTAACAGTTAATGAGCGAACTTCCAGATCATGCTACTCTCTTCTCCCAGACCTCTACAGAGTCAGTAAAAAACTAGAAATACGTTTCATGAACTAAATAGCACTCTGTTGATAAACATTCCCATGCTCACTGGAGCGTGATCACGAATGACCCTACTGAGGAACAGAATGAGACTAAGACAGGGACGAAGTTTCTTGCACCTCCCAGCCAAGGAACACCAACCAACCAAGCGCTGGCATTACCTCAGCAGCCTGAAGCTCTCACATAATAAACGGCTCGCCATAACTCCTGCTGGACAAGATAAAGCAGGACTCATCTTGGGATGCAAATGAGATTTCCCACTGCAGGGCTGCCAAACGCACACAAGGGAAGAACTTTTCCCATCTCCTATGTACCGATACATCTCGTACCCATCACCTGCAGCTGCAAAACAGTGGCACATAGTTCCCATGGCTGGGGCCAGAGGTGAAAGATTAAAACCACTGGTAAACCTCATAAAACGATAACGACGCATTCCACCAGCGTAGCGATTATCTCAGTAAGGAAAAGCAAGTGTTTCCAGAGAGAAGGTAAAGGAATAAGAAGCCCATCTCATTCATTTCCTGTGGCATACGGGTCCATAATTCTTTCCTCTGAAATTACAAACCTACTTTCACATTACATGACTTACTTGTATCTTATCCTGCATCTGCAAAAGTACTTTTCAGGAAAGCATCTATTTATAAGTAGTTCAAGCACAACCTTCAATAAATCCTTGATTAATTGAGTTTGAAAGGGCACTTTGTTGTCCATACAGTTACCACCGCAGTGGTGCCTTTGAAAAGACAAGACCCATCACTGCTGACACAACTCCCTTTGAAAATGAATAGCAGGGCAGAGGCATGGAAGATCTGTAGGCATCTCTAAAACAACCTTTGAGTTCAGTGCAGATGTTGCCAATGTTTATACTTTTTAAACCACTGGGATATAAACACCTCGCTATAAACACCACTGAAGTTTTGCTTTTCTTTTCTTCATTTTGTGTGTGTTTATTTTAGTGTTAAAAATGTTAACTTCCAGAATAAGGAAAATAGCAACAGATGTTTAAACTAAACAAAGACTGCTACAGTAGAGCGTATTCGTTAAGCTGTTCTTTTGCTTTTGAACTATTAAAGCTAAGATCCGGTTAAATAACAATTACTGGAGAAGAGGGTGGGGGAAAAAGGGGCTGGAAAGAATCTTCCATAAATATTAGGCATAGCTATAAGAAACTGAACTAATGAGCCAAAACTACAGTTTTCCTGCCTTAGTCATTAACACTCAAGGAGATGTAGCACGTAAGTAGAATTTTATGCAAACCCTCATGGCCTTGATCAGAAGTTCTGCTTCCAAACAAAGCACTGGTTGCTACAGAGAGCAATGAAGAAGTTAAAGGATTCTGCAAGATGGGGTTTTGGGGGTTGGGTTTTTTTTTTAACTGCTTTTCTTGCTATAATGAAGACAGCACGGGATAAGAAAGAGTTGAACATTCAACTCGGTTGAATCCCAGCTCTATATTGTCCAGTACTGATCTTCTTTAGTCAAGCAAACACATACACGTTTGCACAGGAAAAGAAAGAAGAAAAAACGAGATATAAACAATTTTACAGGGTGCTCCTCAACTTCCCGAGGGAAAGAAATGTGCCCATGCCGGTTTAATGACAGAAAAAAACACCCGAAAATGCCATTTTCCCAAGTGAGGTTCAGCCCCGCTGCCTCCTGGCCTGGGGCCTCTTTCCGAAGAGCACGGAGAGCTCCGTTCCCGGCTCCCTCATCGCTCCCGCCCTCACAACGGGTTTTCCCCCGGCCCGAGGGCAGGCTCAGCTCGCCCGGCGGGACCTCCCTTCCCCGGCCAGGCCATAACCGCTCCCGCCCGCCGCACGTAGGTGCAGCCCCGCCAGAGGAGAGGGGCGGATTTTCCCCCACCCGCCCCTCGCCGCCTCCGGCAGCTTCCTGCCCGGCGGCTGCAGCACACACGGCCTAACTGCGAGCCCGGCAGAGAGGGGGAGAAACCAACCCAAACCAAACCCCACGACACCTCCGTTTTCCAGCGGGTTGTGTAACTCCCGGCCAGGGGACCGGAGCGCGGGGCGGTTCCTGGGAAGGGGGTGTGCGGGGCCGGGAGGAGGGGGGGGCCGGCCGGGGCTCGGCAGGGCAGGGGCGGGCGGACAATGGGCCCGGCGGCGCAGGGACACCCGGCGGGCGGTGCTGCGGCCCCGGCGGCGCAGGGAGACCCGGTGTAGCAGAAAAAAAAGGCAAAAAAAAAAAGGAAAAAAAAAAAGGAGGGCGGTGGGTGCGGGGGTGGCCGTGCCCCGGGGGCGGGGGAGGTGAGTGTGCTGAAGCCCCGCACCCACCCTGCGCAGCGTTTCTTCAGCGGCCGCGGGAATCACGGACAAAAAACTGGACCTGCCACAAAGGCGACACGGTCCTTTAACTAACGCTATCTTGAACGAAAAGGTAAAATTAACACTAAAAATAATAAACGAGTAAAAGCAATCAATGAAAAGAAGCACCTCCTTCCCTCGAACAAAGCTGCGACGCCGCGGGCTGCGAGGTCTCCTCCCCACCAACCCCTCGGGTTCCCCCTCACGAGGAGAAACGCTTAGAAACGGAGCCGCTGGGGCGAACGGGGGCCATTACCTTCGTAGCACAGGATGCCGATGTTGTTGTTCATCTTGTCCAAGTACTGGTAGTTCAACAGGTCCATCTTCATAAACAGCATTTATCGGGCTGGCCAAGGAGACCCGCTCGCTCGCTGGGCCCGGGCTTGGGGGGGGGTTCGGGGCGGGCGGGAGGGGGGCGTCCGGGCAGGCGGTGCCGGGTGCGAGCTCCCCCAGCCTTCGGCTGCCAGGGAGAGGGGAGCGGCCGGGACGAGGGAGACGAGCTTCCCTCCCTCCCAAACTTCCGAGAAGTAAAGTTTTACTGTGTCCTTCAACACAAAGAAGACCGTCTAAAAACTTTTTTTTTCCCCCAATAAAAACAAAACACAAAGAAAAAAAAAAGAGAAAAAAAAAAAAACCCCAAGCCAAGGCAGCAGCCGCTGGGGCAGGGCCGTGTCCCGGACAAAGGCGGCGGGAGCGCTCACAGCCCGCTGCGAGCCCCCCGCGCGGACATGCCGGCCGTGCGCGCGCTGTGGCTCCCCGCCGCGCGGCCCCGCCGCCGGCAGCAGCGCGGGCAGGGCAGGGCGGGGCGGGACGCGCATGCCCGCTCGGGGCCTCGCGCCGCGGACATGGCGGCTGCAGCCCCGCCACGGCGGGCACCGCGGGGATCGGGGGGGAAGGGGCAGCCCCGGCGGAGGGGGAACCCCGCGGGAAGGAGGAGGGAGGCCGGGGCGGCCCCGGGGAGCAGAGAGGGGCACTGCCCCGGGGAGCTGGGGAGGACAAGGCGGGTGGGGAGCAGAGGGGCCTCAGCGCGGGGCAGGGGCTGACCGAGAGGAAGGGTGTCGGTGGGGCGGCGGGAGCAGGAAGGAGAACTGAGCTAAATGCATCTGTTTGAGATTAATTCTTTCTCTTAAGACTTCATTTCGTAGCGTGGTCTCAGACATACCCCCAGACGGCGGCCGTGAGAAATGGTGCTGTTCTGCAGGGATGGGAGAGAGCAGCAGCTCTGGCCCAACAAGGACAATTAGAGAAATGAGGCACGGCGGGAAGGGCTCTGTGCCTGCAGGCACCCTGTGCTCTCTCACACACACACACAGCTACAGTTCTAACACTGCACAATTACATCTGTTTTTTTAAAGGCTATCAGCAGTCAGACATGCCGTGCTGTGGCTTTGTAACAGCTGCTCAAACTCCAGCTCAGATGACGCGAGTGATGGAGATTGTGGCAGCAGTTGCCCTGCTCTCGGGATGCGGGCTGGATGGGGGCTGCCCTTCTGCAGCCCCAGCCTCCACCACGAAGCCCGGAGCTGCTCCTACAGGTGTGAGAGGTGTCCTTGCCTATGGCAGGGAGGCTGAACGAGATGATCTCTGGGGTCCCTTCCAACCTAGGCCATTCTATGATGATGATCTGTATGATGCAAGCGTCTGCTAACCCAATGGGCATCCGTTCGCATTCCCTGCTCAGCACCTCAAGTCTGATGTGACAGAAAAGAAAGAGAAATACCAGGGAAGTTTGGTTTAAGACAAATAATTAAAAAAAAGCTAACGAAGTCCTAATCCTCCTTCTGCCCTCCATGGCTTGGAACATAACTCCGTCCTGCTTTCCTAGGATGGAGAATTTTAGTGGTACACAAGTGCGAATAGTTGCGGAGAACCAGTAACAAACTCATTTCCACCTTGACAATTTCTGCTCTCTATTAGAGAAGGGTAAGATAATTACATTACAAAGACGACTCACGGAGTGACATTTTGTCAAGGCATTTTGGAAAGTACTGCTTGAACACTCTGGACATTTCAGTGAAACTAGGTAATTCAGTTACATTTACTACTGATAAATAGGAATAAGTCATTTATCTCCAAGGGAGATTCCCTGGAACCCAGATAAGGCCTCTCCTCACTTCAGATACAAAAAGCAGCCCTGGGCATTATTTATGTACATGCTCCAATTGAAGGAAAATGTCTACCAACAGGGCTGAACTCAATACAGGAAAAAGAATTCATTCTGCATTGCTGGGAAGATGAAGGTCAAGAAGCCTTTTTTTATCACAAAATCACAGAATGCGTTGGGTTTGAAGGGACCTTTAGAGGCCATTTAGTCCAACTCCCATGCAGTGAGCAGGGACATCTTTCACTGGATCAGCCTGCTCAGAGCCCCATCAAGCCTGACCTTGAACGTCTCCAGGGATGGGGCCTCCACCACCTCTCTGGGCAACCTGTATTTATATGCAGCAAGGGCATTCTCCTAATCGGAAGTGTCCTATTAATCTTGAAGACTGTAATGTGTGAAAGCTCATGGGTTCCTAATGCTGAAGTAACTGCACATTTCTTGGATGGTACCTAATGAAAAGGTTGCAGTTGTGTTTTTGCCTGTCACCACAGAAGTTGCAACCACACATCTCTAGCCAAGTAGTGCATGGCATTTTAAAAAAAGAGAAATGTTTTTAATAAAGAGAAGAACATTATGATTCTTACGCATGGGGGGCTAGGAAGTTTTACATAGCAGATCATGTTATACCTTAAAGTCCAATATAAATTCCCTTCATGTTCAAACATACCTATTTCCTCAAGTTGTTTGGAAAAGCAAGGTTGGGTATTGCCTAGAAATGACCAATTGCTCAGTAGTGCTGTCCAGACACTAATAGTCTTCTTTATTAGACCAGTAGTCACTGGTCTAAAGGTTTTTAGACAGCAACGATCACTTTATGATGTGAATGGCTTTCAGTACAGTACACACTACGATTAACACTTGTCAAGTCTTGCATAACAGACTTGGATGGTTCACATTAAACACTAATAAACTGGTACCAAACCCTGGGACCTTTATAAATTTCTAAATTAAAACATACTGACAGTAAGGCAATGCCCAGTGAAAGAACGAGGAGGGGGGGTGTGTGTGTGTGGAATTATCAATGTAAATGTACCTCAAGCATCCTAAAACCTTTCTTTGAAAGAAAACCTAACAGCTCAAGAAATTCAAGTGCAACAGACATTAACCTTAAATACCGAAGTACTCTGTTCCTGACAGCAAAGAATTCCCAACTGTTTGATCCAAATTGCTGTTCATCAAACACTCACCAGTCTGAGATACCTTCCACAGAACTGGAATCAATAATCAATACATTGGTAGGTTATTTGCAACATACACAGAAAAACAAGCTATTAACTTTACCTCAGAGCTTGGTTAGTTCATTCTGGTTTTCTACATATTGATACTTGCAAACACAGTTATGTGCTGTAGCATCTCTGCCTCACGTTAGCCAGAGAACTTCCTATGGAATGGCACATCCTTTTCTTCTGCAAAGCATCTACACATAAAATGCTTAAACCACTGGCACTTTTAATACAACAGCATCCCCTAGAGGTAACTGAAAATCCACATGTGTCTTTTTGAATCGCCCTGGATTTCACATCCAAGTGCGAGATGTGATTCTAATTAGCCCGCACAGTAGATGAAGTAGCTCAACCTCTTAAGTGATCTCTGTGCTGCTCTTCTACTATTCTCACAGTAAGAAAATACCAGCTGGAGCACATCAGGAGCACTCTCGCCGCACTGCCTTCAGCTTCTTTTCATCTGAACAACAATCTCTGCCTAAAACCTCTCTATGATGCAGACCAGAGAAGGGCAATTAGGAGATTCACTCTGTAAGCCAAGTCTGCCCCAGCTAAAGCATGGATATGGATGTACCAATGGCTGATGAGAAGAACAGAGCATTTTTCAGACATTTTTAAAAAAAAATACAAATTGAGAAGCTTACCTTTTGAAAGAGTTACAGTGCATATTATGAACGTAGTAAGTTATTGTGTCACCAGCTTCCTAAATGCTGATAAAACTTTTTCACTACAAAAAAAGTATATATTTGAGCAATAGGAGGACCTAATATAAAAATACTCTCCCGTCTGCCTTCTCTCTGCTTTCCTCAGCCTGATGTGGCCTCAGCACCCACCACCATCCTCCTCTCGTCCCTCATTACTCTCTTCTCTCCCACGCTTGCTGAAGAGCCTGAGAAAATGGTTTTGGTGCCGTTTTACGAGTTTGGTCCGCACTTGATGCTACAAAAACATCTTTCAGTGGGAAAATGCGTGATGCTGGCCAGGAAACACCACCGCAGAAGAATGATGCTCAAGCCATTCACCTGGATGCACCTGGAATTTCATCTTTGATGATCATCAGCAAAGAGGAACTATTTTTACAGTGACCAATTTGCAACCAAAAGGAAAAAAATACAGTTGTTATAGAGGTGAGACATGCTCTGATGTGAAATACCATGCAGTACTGTTCAGCATAATTCCGCTTTTGAATGGACAAAAATCTCTCTTGCAGCTCCTGAGGTCAGCCAAGCATTTATGATACATCTCTTATGAGCTGATACCTCAATATGCTCAAAGAAGGAGGTGGAGGAATACAGCAAGAATATCAGATACAGGTTTTACCTTTTTTTAACTAAAAATTGAGCAAGTTTTAGTTAACAGCTGCTAGGTGGCGATGTGCCTGAAGGAAAAACACTGCTTTTCCACACACCCAGCTGCAGAGTTGCTGTACCTATCACCTCAATTTTTATTAGTTCGGGCAGAATACATTTCACACCAAAAAAAAGTACAAAAAGTTCTCATTTAAGCTTTTAAATACAGTAAGGAAATACAGTTTAAAATGTACTAACCACGCAGAAAGTTCAGAGATGCATAATAAGGAAAATTATGTTTAAACTCTCCTGCAAGCAGTTTTCTTAAGAACTGTGCCTTCAAGATCCACACAGAACGATACAGAACTAAAGTCTTCGCTCAGCAAGTCAGATACCACAAAATGTACCAACTTTATATACTCCTTAGGAAGCATTAATGACAATTGCACTAGTGAACAGCAGACATCGAAACACGCATGCTTCCAGATAGATTTTTTCTAATATAAAGATACATTGCAAACAGATTTTAATCACCAACTACCTTCTCCCTTTCACAGCCTTAACAAAAAAAAGACAAAAGCTCCACCAAGTAGAACATCTCTGAAGTGCAGCTAGTGCACGCCTTATTGTTTCACCTGTCCTTTACCAGCCAAAGGTTTCAGCTGCATGCCAGACACTGCAGAACACAGAAGACAGTTTTGTTATTATCAGGGGAATTCCTTGAGATTGAAATATTTGACTTACGCCCAATATTAAGCTGTAGCAAAATTCTCTTTCATTCTTGTCATACCGTCACTTATGCAATCCTGCTTAAAAAACAAACGCAGTAGTATCTAGTAAGGAAATCTGTTTATGAGTGTGCACGTGCACTTAACTGCATCGGGGCTCATAACCCGCTGTAGGTACCTCCTGTCAGGAAGCTCTTTCTTCCCTGGAGGACCAAGCCAGCAGGTGTCTGGCTTTAGTTCCCCACTGGCCTGGTAAGAACAGAACTGCCAGGGAAACCAAAATATATAACAATGCACAAGAGTACCTAGAGCTGCACGCTCTTCTAGCATCCAGAAATGGATGGCAATAACTTGGAGCTGTATTTTTTTTTTTAATGTTTAGCTGTACAGCAGTTCTTATTTTGTGTTACTTTACTGAAGGCAGATTTTAAAAAGCGTAGCACTGTGAATGTAAATAAAAAATTCAGGTCACTTATTTTAAAATATGTAGCAATTTAGAACCAGACATTTCATATCAGATCAAAAAACCCTACGACATCTAACAAGTCAAAAAGCTTTTGGTTAATTAAAGCCTGCCCTCATCAGCAAGAACCCTCTCCCTCTGTTTTCCAGTTTTCCCTCCATCACCTCCAGAAAGCTTTTTGTCTCCTACTCCAAACTAAACGCACCCTTCTATCATGATAGGATAAGGGATAATGTTTTTTTAATAAAAGAGGTAGATTTAGATTAGATACAAGGAAGAAATTTTTTACACTGAGGGTGGTGAAACCCTGGCACAGGGTGCCCAGAGAGGTGGTGGAGGCCCCAGCCCTGGAGACATTCAGGGTCAGGCTTGGTGGGGCTCCAGCAACCTGGACCAGTGAGAGATGTTCCTGCTCACTGCAGGGCAGTGGGACTCCATGACCTTTAGAGATCCCTTCCAGCCCAACACGCTCTGCGATTCTATGACTGTACCACAGATCACTTCCATGAAGGAAGTAAGAGGAAAGCAAAGGCAGGGACTAAGGCAGGGCACAGAGAAGCCTTGACGGCAATTCTCACTCGGCTTTGGTGGTTTATCAGCGTTTTTTTTGGCAATAGCCACACTTCAGGTCTCTTGGACAAAACCTAAAAAGGGGCCAGAAGGCGGTGTGCGATGCCTCCAGCAGGTCCTTCTTGCCCCCAGCGAGCAGCAGCCCCTGCGCTCCCATCAGTGGGATCACCATGACCCGGGGGGCTCAGCTATGCCTCCGACTGCAGTCTGTTCCCTTACTGCGGCTCAAAAGCTGGAACCCCTGGTTGTTTCAGAGCCTAAAGTGTTTCTAAGAGCTTTTTGATGAATGGTGAGCAGGAGCAGAGCACATGTTCTGCTCATCTTTCTGAAACTAAATAACACAATTGCCAAAGTCTGCGAGGCAGCCGAGGTGAGGAACCAGGCGATCCCTTGCAAGTTCTACGAGGAGAAACGCAGTCGGGAAAAGCATTCAGTGGCACGTGATTTATCTTGACCTCATTCTTTGATGGCTTACTCAAACTGAACAGCAGGCTAGGAAGATCAGGTTTACAAAGAATATTTTTCATTTCTCAGTAGTACCTTGCAATTCACAATTTGCTGGTGTTTTTCTCTTTTTGCTCTCTTAAGCTGTGCTAAGAACACTTCAAAAACGCAGCTAGAATACATAACAGATAAATCTAGTTTATCTAGGTTGAAAAACTGTTATTTGCTAATTAATGTCTTGACAATCTTTCCTGTTATTTGCATACTAATTTAAATTTCTGAAGGGTTGATAATAATCACAAACATAATTTATCTTGAACTACAAAGCGTCTTGAATACCATCAGAGCCTCCAGATGCAAACAGTGAAACACTAACCTTGCCATGCCCTTATATTGTGTCAACAGGGCAAAAAAATACTTTATGATTTTCCATATGAGAAGGAAAAAAGAAAAAAAAGAGAAAGAGCGTATTAAAGCGAAAAAAATAACAAAAACATTTCTAAGTCAGCTTGATGCTCAGGCATCTAAAACAATTTTACTTATAAAAGTTAGGAGCCAGGCCATGTTTAGAGGCTAGATTTCAAAATTACCGTGCGTATCCCTCAGCGTTGGGAAGAAGCAAATCCAGTTTCAAGAAACCACTAATTACAGGGTTTAGAAATAAAGCAAAGAGCTCTAATGTTGCTAGAGCCTTTGAAAAGATTTTCCCCTTTGCAGCTAGCTTGGCGAGACACAAGATATACTCACAGGGCCTAATTCAACTTAGATGTCAACATATGTAAATCTACTTAAGTGTGAGGAGTTGACTTTGCTTGCACAAAGCCTGAATATGACAGGCAAGCCAGGTAACAACGCTGTAAATGAGATAAAACCATGAACCCCAATGTTCTCTGGCTAAGAACCATGCAGTAAAATCAATTACAACTTTCGTTACAAAACAAATTAATTTTGGCTTTTAAACATTAAAGTAATTACTTATCCTAAATGTTAGGATGAGAATCTTAATAAGTACCTATTACAGAAGCCAATTATGTAGCTTGTAACCTACTGCTACATTAAATTAAAATGGCATTTCATTCAAGTGCTAAGACTATTCTTTTCCAATTGAGGGTCTTGTTCTCTACTATTTAAAAAGTATTTGACCTTAATAAATTATTTTACCACTCAAAAAACCTCCCAAAAACCCCCAACCCTAAACACACGCTTATGTACGGCAGTGCTCGGAAACAACCCAGCGCGCCTTTGCTCGAGATGCTGATGGATCTGTTGTCCTCCAGATAGAGGAGAAGAAAACAAGAAAAAGGAACCACCTCATCCAGCTATCAAAGAGCTGCCATGCATTGTTTAAAGGAGTAATATAAGAAAGAATATGTGCTTTAGCTGTATACAATATATATATGCAAACATATGCACGTGTGTAGTATTCTGTAACACACATGGAATGTTAAAAATTGTATTAATTCCAGAGCGAATGCCCTTGCTGTCTGTACGTACAACTTAATGGGTCTTGGAAGTAAAGAAATAACACCCACATCAATCTCTTTATAAGAGAGAACCTTTCAAAAGCTGTTGGCCCTCCTCGTCATAAAATGCAAATTTCAGCCTCACCAGCTCAAGCTCTCAAGCCTTGACAAGGACTGACAGCAAATGCTGCGACGTTACGCGGAAGCTGAAACCTTACTTTTTTCCCAAAGGATCAAATTTATCATTTCCAGTCCTACAATTACACAAAGTAAGATGTTCTTCCTTCTAGAAGGGCCATTTCTAGTCTCAAAATCAAACTTAGAGAATGCCGAAAATTCTCCATCACAACTATTTTTCAATGGAAAGAACACTAGTTTTTGTTACTGTGCTTTTGCTTCCTCCCCTCCCAAAAAAGGAAACAAGAAGTTTTAAATAAATTCTCCACATTTTATATTAAACAGAAGACACAAACAAACAAACTGACCAACACCCCAGAGTTTCCCATCCACCCGCACACCACGACTGCCCAGCCCTTCCCAGTCAAGGAGTAATAATTCATAATCCAAGCCTTCAAATTCAGTCTGACTTTTCACTCTAGTCCACCTGCTTCTAGGCTTCTCTTATCATGGTTGCTGCCAGTCCTGCAGCAACAAGACACGCCTAAGCACACGCAACACCCAGAGATACACAACCACGAGGCACTGGCACCCCAAAAAGTAAATGACACCTCACGCTACAATGGAGTCTACATAGCCCTCCTTCAAGACGAGGGGGTGAAAAAGGCAGTATTTTGTGATGGGACCGGTGGCTAAAGAGCAAGGTGTTCTAACAGTCTCAGTGTCTCCTTCTGATAAAGACTCTATTGTAGATAAAATTCCCCCATAGACAGATCCCAGCTCCCAAACAAACAAACAAAAAAACCAGCTGGAGGTGAGCTGAGCGGAGCTCCTCACACTGCCTAAGTCCATCTGGCCCTCACACATTTCTCGCTCAACAGACTGAAGAATATCACAACGTGCATTTTGGATGTTGGTATCACAAGAGCACCCAGTCACTTCCTACAATTACTGCTGCTATTCCATTCACTCTCCTCAACTCTCACCCGTTAGGCTGCTGGTGTGTAGGTCACTCCTGTAATCTCCTGTGGTCAACCAAACCCGGCCTCCTTCCACAGCAGGAACAGGACACCTTGTCAGGGATTTTAAAAATACAGGCATAAACCACGTTTATCAAAAATCTGCGCTGACATGTAGCTCAAGGGCAGGGGAAATAATAAGAATTAAAAAAAAAAAAAAAATCAACAGCATACAATACAATTCATCACCACATGCAGTGTCCTTGACAGAGAACAAGTCTTCTTCATCTACACCTTTGCAAAAAGCTAAATTTTGGAAAGTAAGGTTGAAAAGCAATTCTCAGGGAAACTAATAGCTAGAATTCACTATTCTACAACAGTATAATGAGATGTTGCATAAATCTCATTCACTTTTAAAGCGCTGCTTAAACCGATCTCAACAGCCATGATACAGGTCATCAATCTGGGCTCAACGCGTTCGTGCCCTAACACTGCATCTCACCTGGCTGGAGAAAGCTGCAATACCTGAGTGTTATCATTCCTTTTCCTTTCGTGCAGATTAATGCATACGAAAGATGATGTATTGCTGCAACAAATATTTTCTTTCAGAGACGCAGAGCATGGAATTTATTAACATCGCAGGGTATTTCTATGTGCAAGGGTCGTCGGTGTGCCTTACAATGAAATAATTGTATAGCAAAAAAGCATTAAGTACACATTTTCCACACGTGGCTTGTAAATCAGAAGTCTATATACAAACCACAAGGTTGTGGTGATTAGGACTAGTCCCAGTGGTCCCCTTATTTTCCATAAAGCCATGAATAGATTACACAGAGACAACAGTATCGGTCTCGAGCGAAAATATTATCTTACTGCTAATGGTATTTAGACAAGGTGAATATCCATCTATCTCATGCTTGCACTCAGAAACTCAAGAAAAATTGCCTTTTAAAACAATAAAAAATACCTCAACAAAGAAGGCATTTCAATTAGCATCACTTTTTGGAAAAGATCCATCTCCATAACAAAGAAAGTAAATCCTTTTTTTTTTTTTATTACATCACACAAGCCCAAAATGAGGATCCTAGTACCACTGACACTGCTGTACTGCAAACCTTATTAGCAAAATCTAACTAAGACTATGAACGTATTAATTAAGACTTAGGTAATGACCCCGTGCTAGTGTGGAACTGGAATTAGACTGTGCAGATATCCCCTGCACAGAATTTCCTACACCCTGTCCTTCCACAGACCTAGAACTTGGCAGGATGGAAAAGATGTTGTACTTAACTCTTCAGTTTTGCCTCCCACTCACAACATAAAATTATGGCTCACACTTCTTGTAGCAAATTCCATTTAGGGACATGGTTAGAAACAAAAACAACCCAACTCCACTGTGAAATAAGGCAGTAGAGAATAACTAAAGTTTTACAATAAGGGTGAACTTTTCCTAGACCTCATTTCAGCAGAAACACCCTGTGAATATGACACCACTCATCCAGCAAGCATACATAAAAATGGAATACGCAAACTAATTTTCTATGCAAAAGAATATTATTTGCCTACAGACAGTTCCTAGAAAAGGAAAACATATACTCTTTATCAACTTTAAGACTGCCAGTATTATAATTCTCCAGGCAACTTAAGAATGTGATTTACTTCACCATAACTAATAACAAGAAAACCATTAGAAGTGATTTTCACATTTAGAAGAGGAGGGGGAGTCTTTTCTTGATGTGATTCTCAGGAGACAGGACAGAGAACCCCCTTTAAGCAGAGTTACTGTGGCTTCGAGATCGACTACGTTTTCAGTCATTCACCAGCACATTTTTTTGGAGGGCAATGGTAGGGCAAAAGCCTAATTACGTAAGTCATGTTATTGCCAAAAATTCCAGGCTTGCTGTTTCCAGAAGTTAAGAGAAATTAGCTGTCATATGAAAATGATTGTGCAGGCTGGGTCAGGACAATTAAATAACGAGTCCTATCATTGGTCTGTATTGCTGATCTGTTGAGAGGATGATAAACGAAGAGCCAAACAGGCACGACGTGCACCAACAGGCATTTGAAACCACACAAGAAGGTATGATACTGTAACCTCAAAATCAAAGGCTCTCAGTTGACAACTTTAACATTCAGCATAACCGCGCTGATGTCAGTCTTGGTCACCAGTTTAGCAGGAAGGCTCCGACACGTGTGAGCAGCCCTGACTGAACTGCTCCACGGATGGCATAAACGTGCACACGCACAGACATGAAAAGGCTCATTTTTGCCAGTGTTCTTAGCCAGGCTGGTTTTCTTTGGGTTTGCTTTAAAAGAAGTAGCAGTAACAAAAAGGTTACAAACAGCAATAAATCAAAAAGTCCCAAATCCTGAGCTACAGATGTTCTACTCTTTCCATTAATTGTCTCAGGAAGCTTGTTTTCCGGATAAATAATGCTACATATTATTTTTAATATACAAAAAATGCTTAAAGAGTATCACAACAATTGGGAAAAAAAAAATCAAAGTCACAAGTTAAAAACTGCCAGGAAAGGGATGGTTTTGGGTAACCCTGGCTTGCCACCCTTGCACAGTCGTACTGCATAATCACAATTTGATTACCTTGCAGACTGTATTCCCACAGGACCTCACCTCATTTTGTGTAAAGAAAGCTTTACTGGCTCTGGGCCTGAATAATGACTGAAGTGAATCATATCAAAGAGGTGTTGCAAAGATTAATTACAGGTTTATGAAGCTCTGTGGCATTACGGTGATAAGTGCCCTACAAAAACCTGCAAGGAATTGAATAATCCTGCCTGCTGAGCTTTGTTTGAGCAATGGGCAGAAAATAAAGTTTAGGCTCCACGCTAAGCAAATTGGGAAAAAAACCCACCCAAATACCAAATAGTCCTTGCAGTAGGCACAGGCCCTCCCAGGGAACAAGACTAAAGCCTGATAGAAAAAAATAACTGAAGGAGTGCTCTACATTGTGCATTTTTAACATGGAAGCTGAATTTAATCGCCATCTTTGAAACTTCTCTTCAACACCATATTTCAGGACACGTGATTTTCCCAAGAGGGCAGGTTAAAAAAGAAAACCCATCCCACCGCCCTCCCTGACCCGATGCCAGCCTGGCTCCCCTCCCGCAGCCCGTGCTGTTATCTCAGGCGCCCACGTTTGCTTCCAGCGCTCTTCTGCTAGTACCTACTTGTCCTGAACCCTTGCCCAGCCAGCCCCAATTCCCATACCCTCCTGCCAGCACCCCTCCTGCCTTCCAAAGCACGCCCTGCGCTCACTCACACTCCTCGCCCCGCTCCCCCTTCCTCTCTCGAGTCTCAGCTGCCTTGAGTCTCAGCCCGAGGACTTCACCACTGGAGACCTCCAAGCCCAGCAGATCCTCCTTGGCCATGGCCAAGGTCAATGCTGCCGCTCTCGCCCAGCCTAGTTCTGCAGAAACATTCAAAACATAGGTGCTAACACTTCTCTCTTTCCTGGGAACTTAAAATAGATTTTTTTTTTTTACCTGGAGAGGGGAAATTACACAAAGGTCAGACATCAAACCCCTCCTCCAGAACAGAAGGTCACCAGAATTCATGGCTGCTGATTTTTTTTTTAATATGGAGAAAATAATTCCTCCGTTTTCCTACTACTTCCTACGTCAACTTATTTTTGGAAATAGGTGACTCATTCTGAACAGAGAAGAGTTTTATTAAGAGTTTTATTACAGAGAAAGAGTTTTATTAAAAAAAAAAAAAAAAAGAGAGAGATTAAAAAAAAGCCACAACACCTTACTCTAGACCTTTAGCATAGAAAAAGTCACCTCTCAGGCCATTAGGGTCTATTGAATATATAATTAATTGATATTAAGATTTTGCAAAGCATCCAGTCACTAAAATAACATGAAAACAATCAGATACCTATTCCGGCTATGTGTCTGTACGTATGTACAGACACGTGTGTATCTCTAATGACTTCTAAAAAACAGTCTCATTTTTCTCTATGTTATCATTACCTCACTTCATTAAAACTGATGTGAAATACAATTCTCCATGCATGCTATTAGCTTAATTAAAAATAAACAAATAAAATCTTAACAATATACAGCTTAGTCAGAGAGAGATGATGACCTGTTTCCTTTTTTGGGAAATGCTTAATTTTATTTATCACACCCTGAATTCAAGTAGATACTCTACTAAATCATTCTGAGAAGTCTTTTAAAATACACTTTGGCCAATGCTACTCAGTGGAATAAGAACAAGAAATGTCGAAACTATTTAAAACCAATTTTCGGTCTACATATGCATAAACCAAATCCTCCATGAAACAACGCTGAGATCCTGTATCAATGAAAGCAAAGCAAATATTGCCACCAAAATGAACCCTGCAGGCTGCGGTGGAAGAGGATTAGCGGAACAGTTCAGCGCATCTCCCGCAGGTCAGAACGTACTCGTCACACCAAGCAACGAGCCCCTCTGACGCCCACGGACACCCGGGAGCCCGTGAAGTCCCACGACAACTATTTGCAATTAAAAGAGAAATGTGACAAAGCCAGTCGACGGTCTCCGTTTCCCCGAGTCCCCTCCTCTGCTAGCCATTCTGGTGGTGGATTCACACATCTCAGTGGTGGGGCAGTATCTGGAGAGAAAAAGCAACCCAAGGGAGAGGTCTTGGCGCCCAGGCACGGTGCCCCGGCTGCCTTCTGCTGCGCCGCACAACCAGCTCCAGTTCTGACCTTGCCCCCTTCTCCCTCTCTCCCCCTTCTTTATGTTGCAACTCCATGACATGGCAAAGTTTTGCAACACCGCTGTTTTTCGTAAAAACCCGCTTCTCCCAAGGGCGCCTGAAGGAATTGTACGCAATTAATTCTTATTCTTAAAGTTTTCATTCTAAGAGATAAACAAAGAATCATGCAAATTATGCCTCAAAGCGAGCCCAAAAGCTCGAAACTAGAA
This sequence comes from Trogon surrucura, assembly GCA_020746105.1. Classification (NCBI taxonomy): domain Eukaryota; kingdom Metazoa; phylum Chordata; class Aves; order Trogoniformes; family Trogonidae; genus Trogon; species Trogon surrucura. Next base: position 15,724,633 of record CM036626.1, read on the forward strand.
AGCAGCAAAACCTTTAATTGAGTAATTTTGAAGGCCGGTCTTGAAGTGCTAAGAAGTTTGGGTTTGGCAGAACACACAAAATTCAAAAACGGCGTAGATGGTTAAATACCATAAACCCACATTTTCTTCTGTCTCGTTCATCAGGCCTACTCAATCATTCAGGTACCTTCTGTCTCAGGACGAAATCTCTAGTTTAAACTTTCTCTGAAGTCAGATGTTCAGACACCCATAATACAAAGCTAAAAAAGTTGCCATACAGAAATGCTTAAGACAGAAGCCCCAAGAGAGCGTTTTCCACAAAAGAGAAGAAAGAATGCAACTGAACTGCAGCCACGTGACCAGCATTTTTGAAGTGTTTATTAAAAAATGGTTAATTTTCCAACGTCTAACACAGACAACAGACTGGAAATACTATGCGCAGAGAATTTCTGTCTCCAAGGAACCCTGCAAACACGACGACATTTGGTTCCCCCCTGCGTCTGCACCGCAGCTGGAGAAACCCAGGCAGGAGGATGAGATCTCCCTCAGGGCACACAAGCCAGTCAGCTCCTGACTCCGCGCTGGGCCAAAGACCACACCTTGCTTTCATCCACTGGGGTTAATTAAAAATAAAAGAATTCTTGGTCTGTGTATTCTTTTCAGGCAGAACCTGTCCAACCTGTTAATTTACTGACAATGTATTTTAAAAAAGTCATAAGCCAGCCAGCCAGCGGAGAAGCCTTATTAAAAGAATCCTGATACTACATGTTTCTTGCTACCTCTTTTTCCTTACTCTGGACTGTGCGCATTCCACAAACCAGTCTCTTTAGTTTTGGATGATGGGGGATATAAATTGTGCCAGATTCTTGTTCTAACGAGGGTTTGCCTTCTCTAAACGTTGCTTACAAGAAGACAAAGAGATGAATTCAGTTGTTAGGAGGCAAACAAATTAAAAGAGGGCTGTACTATTCCTTCCTGATCAAGGCAGAATGAAATGTATAAAAAGAAAATGCAAAGTGGTAGAAGTTCCCAGGAAAAATACTGGTGGAGTTCATATTCTTTCAGGGACCACGAGGGAGAAGATTTGGTCTCCTCACAAGTAATGCAGCTTGAATTTACCTTTGGCAGAGTCACCTGTATTCATTAAAGTGTGTGAAGGCACCTAACTCCTGCGTCTAAGTCCTGATTTGCAAGCCTAGCATTGCATCAACTAAAACGTTGCTGTGAACAGCCCTTGGGAAGCTGTACAAACCCCACATCTTCTGACACTCTCAGATCCTTCTTGCAAACCTTTATGGTATCTCACTGAGCACAACCCGGTTCTTAACTTTAATGAGGATACAAACACAGCCTGACTCTGGTCCCATAAAGACGTCCTTTCACACTTTCTTACCTTGGGCTAAGTCTTACTCCGCCAAGATCAAATGTAAGGGAGCTAGTCAAAACAAGGACTCCCCATCCACATACACCACATCAGTTAGAATTTCACAATACTGTTGATGGGAATAAGCCTTGGCGAGATTACAGCCTCGGTAAAAAAATCTGCAGTACAGGTGATCCCAAGATCAAAGGTCACCTTAGAGACTTATCTTCAGCAGGATTCGGCTACAGAGGGACACCCACCGTCAGAGTTGTATCCGCCATCCACACCAACACAGCTCTCCCCGTGCACACTTCACCTCTTTCAGGGAGAGTGGCTCCATCGGGCAGGATGAAGAAAGTAAATAGGGTGCTGCAGTCATGCCCTGTCGATTTTCCTGATCGAATTATCCTCCCAACTCAAAGCCAATAAGCGCTTTATATTTTGTCAGACTGCAGCAGATAAGCCATAACTATATTCACGTCGCTAACACTACAAAACGGCAGACTGCCTGAGCTGCCAGCGCAAAACAAACACGTTATTGCCTGTCAAAACTGCTGCCTGATTTTTATTAAATTTTCTATCACCGAGACAATCCACCTCTGACGAGCTATACGCCGTCTCTACATTCCTCCATTTTTCTCTGAACGCAAGCATGTGTAGAACATGAATTCCCAAAGCTTAGCACCATTTTCACAAACTAGTAGGTACACTCCACTTCCACTGAGGTCACTACTCTCATTTACTGACAGGCAGTAACAGTTTCATCTTTATATACCACTTTCTCCTGAGGTTTTCCACATACTTAACAAATATTGAACACTCAAAGCTCTTAATGGCTTCAGAAGAGCTGGGAAACTGTCTGTGCTGATTAAAATTCTCTCAGATTAACACAAGAGAGGGCCATCACATTATAGAACAATATTTAAGCAACGCAGTTTCTGTATTACAGGAGTTGTACTAATTTAGGGTTTATTCTATACTCCCAGACTGGCCAACAGGTTAAAGGGTACTTGATTTAGGTTTCCTTTGACTCCCTGAAGGTGGAATTTGCGTCAGGACTGACTGTGCCATGTAGACAATCCCAAAGAAACCAATTAGCCACATCAGCCTGCACAGCAGTTGGCTTGGAATTAAATATCAGGAGTGCCATCTGAGCACTGCCAGAGGTTGTTATGCACCCAGTAACCTGCAAAGCTTCAAGGAAAAAAAATACTATAACAAAGCAGTGATACAACTCCTTTATGCAACACAGTTAGCTAGTATTCCAATTAAACTCTGCACCCTTGGATGCTGGTGCAAGAGCTTGTGCAGTATTGTTCACCACAAACTCAGCAAGGCAGGGATTCTAGAGCCACAGCTCAGGGCACGGAACACCAGCAGGGACATGAGGCCTCCCAAATGAAATCCAATAGGAACATCAAGTTTTTGTCTTCACATACATAAATGTATACTCCTTCGTTATTCCTTGATCTGAGGTACGTTCCAGTTAAAGCTGACGGCACAAACCTCTGCTCCACCGCTCTAGGAACACTCCTCTGCTGGAGCAAAGTGTCTTCAAGTCATTTCTTGCCACTTCAGCAAAACACAAAAGAAACTCACATTTCAAAATAATTATTGGATAAAAGCATTACTTATTTTAGATATTTCATTACATTAATACGATTAATTTCAAAAAGTTGCACTGAAATTAATCTCGCTTACTTCAGAAATTACATTAAATGGATTCCCCTACACAAACACCAGAGGCATAAGGACACCAATTCACGCTCGACGTTTAATTAAATAGCTAGCCCATGGGACTTCATTCCGACAATAAGTTGCACACCAATTTTCAGCCTTCGATCTAGTACCCACACGCACAAAGAACAAAAGGCTGGCCCCACGGCACTGCTGTGGCAGAAAATGAACCGGCGGAGCTCAGCCAGCGCAAGAGGGCGAAGCCTGAGAAAGGATCCAATGCACGGAACACAAAAAACAGAACTCATGTTGACGTTCTGCAGCCCGTAGAACAATCATCCCAGGGGTTGCGAAGGAACACAGCCCTCTCACAGGTGTGCACAAAAAAACAAAACCAAAAAAAAAAACCCCAAAACCAAGAAAAACAGATATGGGAGCCACCTCCAGTACATGGGGCTGTCCAGCTACGCTGTGCCCTTACTTTCATAATTTTCCTTCTAGTGCAATACTGCAAGGCAGCACCTGTCTATCTAGCCTGTTTTAAAAGTGACTCGAAACCATAAAACCACAGAGCTGCTTGTTTTGGAAGAGACTTCAAAGACCATCTCGTTCCAACCCACCTGCCAGGGGCAGCGACACCTCTCTCCCACCAGACCAGGGTTGCTCAAAGCCCCAACCAGCCTGGCCTCGGACACTTCCAAAAAGTATAAATCTACTGTTTTTAATAACCAAAATAAGCATGGAGAGCATAGGCACACGCTAACAGATCGCTGATGGTTAGGAGCGAACAGCCAGAAGTAGCAGAGCAGACCTGCATTTTTCTACTGTCACAATCTTCTTCTCATTACCAATTAATATTTGCTAAAAGCAGGAAGATGGTAGCATTAATGTGATTGCATTAAGGTCAGTGGAACAGCCCATAGTACCACTATGGCCTGTTTCTGAGAATTCAAAAGAAACAGAATTTTAAAACAGTCTTGCCAGATTATGAAAAGATCAGACAAACGCATGTAAATGTGAACAGATCACCATTAAATATAGTCTAGCTAGGGAGTTCTATATTGGAAACACATAAGGATAAAGGCAGCTAAATAAGATTCAAGCTCTTATTTCAGCAGGACACTTGTAGTTATCGAGAAGGTGCACCACTTTGTTTGCTCCTTCTCTACCTCCAGAAACGGACACAAAGTTTTGAAGGAAGATTTGAAGAAACGTGGTAATTTTTGCCTCTCCTGAATGACACAGAGTTCTTGAATCCTTCAGCGAAGCTGGCTGAGAAACCAATGTTGGGCAGGATTATTTTATTAGCGGCACTAAAATACTGAAATTTGGAAACAATAGACTGGCAAAATGTACACACATACGCCAAACGACGTCACAAATTGCATCACGGAGTAAATACTCCTGTTACCAAGCACCATCATAAGCCCAGTGGTAATTCACACATGCCAGCCTACTACACGTTCTTTCACATAATCCACAACGAACCTACGAAACGACATCTCTACAGGAATCCCAGCAGAGATTCACCACCCACATCACGCTCCAGCCCTGTTACACCAGTTATGCTGAACGGGTGCTTCAGGCATGAGCCGGCAAGTAACTGTCCGCGGCTCATCGGAATCTCCCCTCAAAACACCGGCGACAGACTGGGGTCGGTCACGAGATGCGTCATTCTGCTGCGGTGAAACAGATCTTGCATTCCAACAGAAAAGCAAATTATGACTCTCCCTGAAAACACGTTACGATGGGAACGTTTCTGATTTTAAGAGCAAACAGCTTCCTGCCCAGAGCTTACGGTTTGCTCAAACTGCGTGCCTTTCTCTGGCTTTCTCAGGGGCAAATCTTTCTTGCCTCTTCCATTTCCAGGAACAGTGTTTGATTCTTTTAACTGTCCCATCTTCTGGGGCTGTTTTTAGCACCACAGATATTCATAGCGTGCATTCTGGGTGGGAACTTAATTATGGGTATTTTTCAATGCCTAGTACAGCCACGCTTCTACAGACCGCTGCAACAGAAGTAAACATTGCAAAAAAATACACTGCTTGGCACTTTAATGATTCCGCCTGAAACTATTCAGAATACCAGCACTCTTGGGATAAACACTACTGAAACGGGTCCTTAATTTTTCACAGAATTTGGAGGTGAGTTCAGAGGAGAAAGTTCTAATAACTCACCTAATCTTTTTCTTCTGACACTGTTTTATTAATTTAAAATATGCTCTGGCAGTTGTCATGAAAGTGGGTACGATGAGACTTCGTTGAAAAGCTAAGGAAGCCGACGAGAAATTCACGATATTTCGTTCCTGACACCAAGCAACATTCCAGTTCCTAACTCAGTTGGCATGTTCGTGGGCTGGGCAGGGTTAAACTGATTTTTAAAGGCAAAACAGATGGTGGGAACCAGGAGAAGCTCCAACAAAAGGACTGAGGCCCCACAGAACCACAAGATACTCCTCTAACCTCTTATGGCTCCTAACATGGGTAAAGTCTATCTTCAGTCAAGAAGAGTCAGACAGCTCAGAGGTTTCCATTGAGATTAGTTATTTATTATTCTATTAAAAAAAAAAACAAAACACCACAAAACCCCCAAATACTCACCCATCTAAATTTTTGTTAAAAACATAGACTGGAAATCTCCAAATTGCTTTTCCTTTCCACAGAAAAAGACAGTGGAAAGGCCATTACTTTCCTGGGAAGCCCACTACTTTCCCTTATATTAAACCCCTGAAAAATGACACTCTTAAGCCTCAGTGTCCCACATATTTTAACAGAACAATAGTATTATCAACTTGTAACAATTTTATCAAGGACTACTATAAACTTTGATACACGTAAAGCTAATTAACTATTCAACTACTAATACTTTTGGAATAAAAGAACAGTTTGCGTAGGCAAATATGACAATGCATAAACCAATATAATGATGGTAAGTGCCAGCATTACGCAATAAATATATTCTGAAACTCTCACAAAGAGTCTCTGCCGAGCGATATCACGAATCTCAATTGGGCCAACACTGCTGAACCATAACTATCTGAAATCTAGACCACTATGTTGTCTACTGCCAAGATAACTCTTGGGATAAAAACTACTGAAACGAGTCCTTAATTTTTCGCAGAATTTGGAGGTGAGTTCAGAGGAGAAAGTACCGGTTTTCCGTGTTTGTATCCCCAAATGCTTTCCAGGTTGGGCTAAGCAAGGGGTGCATTCAGATACAAATATGGGAGACACAGATGGAGCCTGGGATGGACTGTCACTCCCTTGCTGTTATGAACCAGATACACCCTGCTCTAAAAAAAGCAAATAAAAGCCAGAGATTTATAGTAACAAAGTCACAACTGTAAGAGCAGATGTTTTCACATGAACCAAGCAGACAACATGGGCATGACCCAGAAAATAAAATCAGTTACTGCTGTTGCCACAGTTTCAAGAAAATTAAGCCTAGTACATGTACTAAAATTATTCTGTTTAAACCAAGAACACACAAGACTATTTCTGTCCAACTACCCTCTAATTTCTCTCTCTTACAAAGCAATAAGTATGTATCTACAGCAAACCTAATTCCAGTGTTATGAAAGTCTCATCACCTAATACAATCCTGTTGTAGTGGATGAACAAAAATGCTTTTGTAATCCAGTGTAGTGTTCTGAGGGACCTTTCAATGAATGTGTCATTAAGTTTAAAATCAGAACAGAAGGGAGAAAAAAAAAATCAGAGGAGAGTAATAAATCACTCTTCACTCTTCAATTCACTAAATAAGAAGTGGTTCTCCTTTTAAGCTTATGGATGACAGAAGTTTCTGTAGTGACATTGTTTATAGCTGCACTGCAGATTTGTAGCCAGCATTATCCTTACCCAAGTAATTGATTTTTGGTTCAGCAACAAGCGAGAGGAAAATTTAAAAGTAAGAAATGTTGGTGTTTGCTTCTTCAGAGAGAAATGTGTTCTCTGCAGTCTGAAACAAAGTATTGCTGCTTTTTTTTTTCTCCCCCCCTTTTTTTTTTTCCTTAAACAACAGAACAAAAGGCCTGAGTTAGTCAAACAGAGTGTTGTAATTGACTGTATTCTCCTTTTATTTCATAAGCCATCAATTAAGACACTCTTCCTGGACTAGAAAATTCATGTTCAGATCCCTCCTCCTTCAGGTCAGTATCTGAACAGCGTACCATAAGTGAAGCCTGGGTTCTCAGCAAGGGAAAAGAAACTACCAAACATACGCTTCATTAGGTAAGAACTTGCGTATTCCTGTTTACTGTAAATATTCTGTGATCATTTGACTAAAGACTGCGTAACCAAAAAAGGAGTAAAGTTTTAAGAGGAACACCTCAATTTTAACACTGCACTGCTGCTGAAAGAACTGACTTCACAACACGAATACTGTTTCAATGTCCCATGTGTGTATAAGAACTCTGTATTTAACTAAAATCACCTTTTTTTTTTTACTATAGGGTTTTTAAAACCCCAACTGAACACAAAGTGCACTCAGTCCTCCTTTCTTACATAGAATCTCTTCATTTGCTTCCACAAGAAAGGTACCTTCAGATCTGCCTGCATAAACAAAGCTAGGAATGCCTACACTGCACCAAAGACGTGCTTCTTCCCCCAAAATCCCTGCTTTGCCAGCTGGAGAAAATGATCTCCAGCCACTCGGGAACGCTTGGCCATCGCCAAGGGGCAGCGGGAGGCTGCAGGGTGCCATCACAGTTCCAGACACACGGATCAAGCGCTGCAACAAGTACCTACAAAAGCAATTGCATAAGGAATTGCAGACACAAAGCAGTAAATATACCGAACTCAAAGCATTTCTGAATTTAACTCCTCCTACCAATTCTGCTCCACGGGCACACCGAGCTTTTCACGTGTCACACCGGTATTTCCAAGCTTTCCACGAGAATGTCCCCCTTCTCTCTGCTTCTAAACATGGAGACAGAACATCCTGGGAAACCATCCTGCATTTCACAAGTCACCTTGCAGTAGATCTGGTTAAAGAAAGGATTTTTTTATAATTCTTTTTTAATAAGCCAAATCATATTTACCACAAGAAGAATGGGCAGACTGTCACACGCTGTAAAAAACAGGCCATTGATGTCTTTTCAGTCACCACCAGAAAACTTGACAAAGGCGAATGACCAAATAAATTTCCCTGCCTTGTCTCAAAACTCAGGATACAGCAAACATGTATTATCGTGAAGTAGCCAAATTAAGCATGAAGCTCCAAATACAGCATTTCAGAACCTACAAGCATCGAGAGGCATGTGCGTCGGCGAGCACCACGCGGTTTGCTGCGGGCTGTCCTGCTCCACACCACAGTGTTTGTGCTGCGATTTCCAGAGCCAGGGCCAGTATCTGACGACAAATTCCACGCCAGAAAGAAGATTCCTTCCCCTCCACTTGCCAAACAACATTTAAAGAAATAGTCCTTCTGTAAACATCGCTCACTCGGAGGTAACGCCACCAGTCGCCACAAATATTTTATCCCCAATTAGCTAAAAAGGGTTTGGAAAGAAAAGGCGCATTGTCGGGAGCTCTGAGCTAGAGCAGCCTGGGGTAGGCACATCTGGTCCGCTGGAGGATGCTACAACGTGTTTACAAACTGGAGGCAGCTCAACCTCTTGCAAATTAATTTTTTTTAATTAATTTGCAGAAAAATTATATGTTTAGACACTTTTGTTCCTGAAGGCATTATCATCACTCCACTGATTATGCTAATGGTGTCCTACTGCTATTAAAATACATCTAGGCGCCAAGCGGACAATTGCCCCATTTTCCAGCCTATTTAACAAGTTGAAAACACAACCCTACTCACTCTTTATTTCCTCGCTACAACAAACTTTGAGGAAAAAAAGAAAGGGCCAAGCCTTCTGGAGGTAAGAACATTGTTTTATTTTTAATTTTTTAGACAAAACAGCCCAAGCAACCAGCTATTCTACTTCACAATCTGACTTTCAAGAAAACCCCAAAAATGATGAAATGGCCCCGACACTATTTGCAGGAAGCCACCCTGCGAAATACCCAGTGATACAAACAGCTAAAAGCTTTTGAAAGACAAAAAGCAGAAGGTCAGGAATTCAGCCATTCGGGTATTTTACTAAAAAACAAACCAAACAAACTAACTGATAATTAAAACAGACAAGACATTAGTATTTTCTGGTCTGTATGGTTCATAATTTTAAAGCAGAACACTATACATGTTATTGCTCATAGAGTTTTATTATTTAAAGCCTTTGGTATTTATACAGCAACAACAGATGACTGAGGCTGCGTCTCGATCAAACCACCAAATCCATCAGATTATTACTAAAATGAAACATCACACTTCCATACTTTTCTCCCTTTCAGTTAACAAAAAAAAAAAAAAGAAAGAAAAAAAGAGATGATTTATGCCATGAATTATGCTCCAAAACCAACAGGACTCTCCCCCTTCCCCTACCATTGATCAAACATGAAGTAAATCACTAGCTGACAAATCTACTCTTAACACCTCTCAGAGCTGTTGATGGATTACAAATGTAGATTTTTGCTGACACTGCTTCTTAGAAATCAGTTTTTCCTCCAGAAAACTGAAGTTTCTCCTTTGCTAGAGATCACATATTAGCTCTGACCACAAGCACAGTTCCCAATTCATAAAAGCTATTCAATTACTTAATTGTGCATTAATTCCTGCAATTAAAGAATTCAGGATGTTAAACAGAGTTGCAGAACGCCGAAGTCTAACCATACCTCTAATTTTCAAGACCTAACCTTTTGTCTAGCTCAAACACCCGCCTCTTCTCTGAACCAAAAGACACATTTCATGCAATTCCTCGCTTTTAGGCCATCAAAAAACCTTCAAGATCTTTTATATTTTTCAATGCTGATTCAAGTGTTAGCACAGTAGGGTAGAAGCTATTTAAGCTTCTGCAAACATTGATATTAAAGCCTGCCTTAGGCTCACTGCCCATAATTTGCTCTGCATTCACAAAACCAACAGCAGTGTAAGTGCAAAGACCTGATGATGAAATAATTCATTGTTAATATCTTTGACACAAATAGCAACATTCAAGTCTAATTCTACTGCACATATTGCTTGTTTTGTATTTAAGGAGGACAAGCTCACAGAGTCATCATCCTCTTCAAAGAGTGTTAAAAACAATGAAGTGTTCTCAGCTTAGCCTTAAAGCCATATCCTCTTTAGGATCAGCTACCCAAAACAACGAATTGTTGCGTATTTATTGGTTATGAGACGGCAGCCAGCGCAGAACTCATCCTCCCAACTGAACAGACCGATGTGAATGAACAACAGTGAAAACAGATTTGTAGGTCTTGTCTACATGAGGATTTTATTACAAAGTGGATTAGGGCAGGGATTTTAAAGGACAATAACTCTTCTGTACTAGAAATATCAACTCTATGGCCTAGCTTAATTATTTGAACTAGATTAAACCACATAAAAGAAACTGCTGCCAAACAATAACAGTGTTCACAGGCAAGAAGTGTGGAATAGCGATTCCAAGGCTCCATGCATACAAGGATGACTCACGCGACCGACAGCACAAGTGCAAGAAGCACAGCTTGATCAAAGATCACTTTTATCTTTTTTTAAATGTAGCCCTGTATCAGTTTTTCAAGACATAAATCAAGACTCAACAGGTACAGACCCGGGACAACGCATTAGAATGCAAAGCTGTTACCCAGAGCTTCGTTGTGCCATTTATTAGCTGCTTCCAAAGCTTTCATTTCCTTGTGGAAGTCTATTTTCTTCTGTCTGCCTACAACAGACTTTTCACTACGTTGCCCTGAGAGAGTGAGATACAGCACGTTTTTATTCATTTGTTCCCATATTCTTATACCGGCCCATTGGAGGGCCCTGCAAACACAGTGTGACCGTTACATCGGCACAGGCTGAGCACGCGGCGCTTTCAGCACGCTCTGCAAGGCCTGATTAGCATTTCCCTTCACTATTCTCTCAACAACAAGAGTATGCTTTTAAAACACTGTTTATAACCAAAAGACCAGTTCTGAATACTCCTGGTTTTTTAGGAGATAAATACAAAATAATAATCCTCAATGTCTGAACAGCTGCTGTTCAACACCGTTATGGGAACAAGAGCACAGAGTGCCTAAATCCTTTCCCCTGCACTACCGGCAAGTAGGCAACTAGAGACAAGCCCATCCAATGCATCATCGGATGCTTTCCTTCCACTGACTTGGAACACTAGGTTTGGACAATAAGTAAGCAACGAACCCCATGAGGAAATAGCTTCATACTCTCTTTTAACTGTTATCACTTCCAAAGGTCCTTCTTCTTTTGGTCAGCTTTGGTTGTCTTCTGTTTGTTTGGTTTCTTCTTGTTCTGAGGTTTTTTTAAATACAAATCCACTATAGCAAAGAGCTTACTGTAAGTTTAAATAATCGCTTACATCACAGTGGTAACAGCTACAAAATTACAGTAATCATTTCTTCTCCGTAATTTATCATTTCCATCACACAGCAGTTAACCAAATGTGTTTCATATATTTCCTTTAACAAGTGCAGAATGATTTAAACTGGGAGCTGCTGAAATACAGCATAGTCCATGAAGTAAAACAGAGACAGGACTGAAAGCAACATGTAGTGCTGACACATCACTACAGGTCCTTGAAACTCATCAATATAGGTGCAGCTGCAAAAAAAAGAAACTACGTAAACCAAACAAAAAACAACCCAACAACTCAAACCAAAAAAAAAAACCCCTCAAGGTCATATTTGTTTAAGAAACCAATAACCATTCTGGGAAACCTACACAGGCATACATCTCATCTATTTCATTCAGTGCTGGGAGGTTTAAACCTCTTTGTTTTAACCAGAGTGTGGTTTGTACATACGTGAAGGCACTTCAATATTACTTGGCACTGCAGCGAGAGCCCAGAGATAAAAGGATCCTACATGTTAGAAAGAAGTAAATCCATAAATACTGGTAATATTCCTCCTCTGAATACACCCAAACAAAATAAATACCTACTAGCTTCAGAAAATAAACCTTGTTTTTTTAACAAGAACCTGTACGTGCACTGCTTGGCTTCAGTAAACGCACCTGAAGGCTGGTGATTTATACAAAAGGAGTGTGAAGCTGAGGTTGAGATGGAACTAAAGGTATCAGGGTGTGCAAATTTGCAATATAAGACGTCTGCAAGAGGATCAAGGGCTTGTGTGCAAATAGCCCTAACATTTTTAAGACAACAGGTCGTGAAAACTACTGATACGTCTGAGTAAGCGACAACTAACAACTTCAGCCAGCTTTATACTTTGGGTAGGAGCATACACAATCTAACTTCCAAAACTTTTAAGTGCACTATGCACATACTTTTCACACCAGATGGTAGAGAAGAAGGGTTAACACTAGCTTTATTTTTATTGCAGAAACTGTAATAGTAAACTACCATGAAGAGGAATGCTTTTGAGATACTATAGTTAAAATGGATATCTTAATTGCTTAAAAGGATCTTTTAAAAGTGGCAAATTGCAGTTTTTCATTCTTACATTTACACAGCTTAGATAAGAATATCTGAGGTGAGTTCAATTGTCTTAACCCGTACATTTATTGCTCCACTGGCGGAATCCAACCACTAGTTAGCTGGTGGCACTTTCATGTCAGGACAACATGGAGCTACGTTTCCTTTGCTCTCCACTCAAAAAATCAGGTTGAAATTTCAATCACGAAATGCACAAAAGGCATCGGGAATTATCGGTTAGACAAACTGCTATTCCAGCACAAAAATAAAAAACTCAGGGTAAGACAGAAATGTTTTAGAAACTAAACTTTGGAAGCAGTAAACTTCATGGTATCATTACAAACGTCAGAGAGAACCCTCTGGAATTTTCTCCAATGCATCAACAAGAAAACTACCTGTATGTATTACTTAAATACAAGAAATACCACTGAAAAAAAACCGCAACAGTTTGCTCAGATACCGAGTATCTGAAAGTAATGTGATTTAAAGGAAAAAAAAAAGGAAAAACTAAAATAAAATTACTGCACTCATGGTCATGACTGGAGTATTAGACACTCTACATAGAATTCCGCTCTGTAACACAGGGAGAGAGGTCTGGCTGCTGCTAAAACTGACACAAAGAAAGTGGAAATTCTGAGATTAGACTGGACTACTCATTCCTTTCTTTTAGCAGCTTTTCACAGCATCTTGGGGTGGAATATGCACAACAACAGGACAAACTCAGAGACAACACAAGTTAAAGGCTGCAGAGTGACATAAATCTAATTAAGTCTAATGGTAAGACTAAAGGAATGTAAATTAGAACCAGGCACATACCGGCTTCCTCACATGCAAGTTGCACTGAATCAGACTGCCTCTGGATTCTCTAAATTCAGTCCAACATTCCCAGCCTGTGGAACTCAAAATCACACTAGAGTCTTGGGCAACAGTTAACCAAAAAGACTGCATTCCAGCTTAAGAAAATCAAGAATACATATTCAAAATTATATATTTTTTTTTAAAAAAAAAAAGTTGTCAAAAGAAAATATATTGTTTTTTCCTTTTCCACAAATACGTTAGTTTACAAGGGAAACTCCACCAGGCCAAAAATCACATTTGAAATTATTTCCTCGCGGCTTCCACTGCTCTTCATTTTACCAGAAACAGTCAATAACTGCAGCAATCAAGCAAATCACTCTGCTGCAGTGGGATCAGCAAAAACTTGGTACTTATCCAGCAGCAAGGTGAACACGAAAGAACAGCAAAACCAATATTCATTACACAGCTACAGAGCCAATAATACAGGAGAGGGGACGAAACCTTCCTTTCTGAACTTCAGAGCGAGCAACAGTTATCCTCACTATTTGAATATGCACAAAGGTTCTGGGACTTCTCCAAATACACCATGTTTGTTTACCTTGCAATCACTTTAGTAAGCTGATTAGCAACAGCAGTAAATCAATTTTTCTATTCAACATTCAAGGCAATCACATTTCAGAAAATATAGACAAAACACAGGAACAGAGACCAAAAGAAGAGAAAGCTGAGTTCGTCTTAAAGGGTGATTTTTTTTTATGCACAGAAGCTACACAAGAAAGCACTTTGAAATCCAAAATCCATTTTTCTCGGTGGCATCTATTCAGGTTGATAGCCAAAATGCAGACACTTCTCGAGCGGTAGTTTTGCACTCAAGCAGGACGACCTTCAAGCAGCTTCTGAAGACATTTTTCTACATGTCTTAGATTCAGTAAAATGCAAAGATCGATAAAACCAGCACCTAGGCTGACGCGTGGCACAAACGCAAAGCATCTGGATCCATCAAAGCAGAGAACTAAGTCTCAGACTTACGTTTCTCATCATCAGCATGTACCAGAGATGCTGCTCGCGACAAGACGTCCAACGGAGTCTCCATTCCTCTCGGGATCCTGGAAAATTCAGAGCCAAAGTTTCAAAGAGTAACCTCACAGAGTCTCACCGCAACGTGCCCGGTGGTGTGCTGCTTGTCCACAGTATGCACGCGCCGGGTTTTACAGAAAGAACGAACAGCGTGACAGCAGAAAGAAGCAAAAATCCAGGTTTCTGCTGCTGTTCTCATGTTATAGAGGATTTGTTAAAATTACACCATTACTGAAAACAAGGAATCACTGGAATTGGCTTTCCCACCAACTACTCATCCAAAACAAAAGACCAAATTCTGAAGTAACTGGCTGAAGCTGGTGACCGCTGCTCACGCACGTTGCAACAGTATTACCTGCTGCATGTTGTAAGCGGTTTTGCCTCCCACACACCAGCCTTCCCTCCCAGTTAAAAGCTACTCCAGACAAATTCCAAAGACACGACTCCTGAAGAGAGGAAGACAGCTGGCTCGATGACCTACATGAGCATACGACTGCTTGCCATCCACAGGATGCCACGAACTCGTCCTCCATCCTCTCCCGTGCCCAGCAAAGGATCACCCAAAGCTTACCAGGCACTAAGGCTTATTCTGACTTGTGAACACACAGTCAGACCCTGGGCATGTATATTTTTACTGACACAGGCAGAAAACTCTAACTTGTATAATCACACCAAAGCAGTTGCTTCTCCCTGTTTTTCTCCCCTTACAACACAATTCCCATACAGGAAAAATTAACCCCATCACATAAACACGCACATTTCAGTGATGCCGTGAACAAAGACTGGAGGTGGAAACCCCTCCCTGTACCTCTGCAGTGTCTGACTTTTGCTTGCCTGAGCCCTGAACAAAGGCTCCCCTGTAGCTCTACAGTGCAAAATTAACAACTTCAAAACTTTCTATGGTGAGAAAACCTCAAGTTTTGTTATTAGTATAGATAAGAAACCTGAAGCCTTGTTCAGTTTTACAACTAAAACTCTCTAGGACCAGTTTGGGACCAGATAAGGGAGAAGAGGAGCTGAGCCACCTGGGATGACCCTTTTAACAGTGCATGCCCAAAAGGGTGGACACTATGCAAGTAATTTCTAGGAAATATAATGAATATGTATGACAATTCCGATAAATATAATGAAATATAATGAACATGCAATATAATTTTAGTGGTGTTTCTTGTATTTCAGCAATACATATAGGTAGTTTCCTCATTGATTCATTGGAAAAAAATTCCAGTGGATTCTTTCTGACATTTCTAAGGATATCATGAAGATTCTGGCTTCCAAAGTTTTGAATAGAGACTTCAGGTTATTCCAAGAAATATAATGAATTCCAAAAAATATAATGAATATAATGAAATACAATGAATATGAATATTAGAACATGCTAGGAGGAATTATCCTCTGTGCATCTAGTGCTGCAATAAAGAACGTCCAATTTCTAAAACTCCAAAATTGAGTCTTAGGGAGTTTCTTCAATTACTTTTTCAGTATCATCAGCACTACACTAAACAACAGGCTCTCACAAAAAAAGTAATAATAATTGTATTACAGCTTACATAGGTCTCTCACAAATGGCTTCAAAACTAAAAGAAGTCCCAATATGAAGTTCCAGAAGATATGAAAAGGATAGGAAGGAAGAGAATGACGTATTGTCAAAAGGCCTTGTTAAAAGGCCAACAACTTACATGTTTTTAAGAAAGAAGGCAACAGCACAGACAGAACTGTTAAGAAAACAGAGAAAAAGAGAAAACCCAGGACTGCTAACAATTTTGCTGGGTTTTTTACCCTGCAAAATAGCATGCTATTCTGTCATAGGAACTATTTATTGTAATTTACTTTACAATATGATCCTAAAAAAAAAAGGAAAAAAAAAAGGTAGTGGCAACAACAGAAATATCAAACACATGTGTACAGACTTAACAACAAGCATGTGTTTGGGAAGCAATTTCCTTGGCTTTGCACTGTAAGTAATAAAACCTGCTATCCTCCCTCCCTCTTCCTCAATAATGTCAAAGACTTTAACCAAAGATTATAAAGCATAAGAGAAAGGATTTTTAAAGCATTTTTAAGTTTTATAAACTACATTTTTTAAAGTAAAGAATTAAATCCAGTCTTGTTTCCATAGAACTGTGCAAGAGGAGACATAATTGAAATCACAAAGTATTGCTCTAGAGGATGAAAATCTGCGTTCTCCCCTCCCTGTCAGCATCAGCTTCTGCTCAAGAACAGTATTTTAACACAACTTACAAAACCATTTGACCCTTTCATTTAAAGATAGTACATGTGGGCAAGAGGTTTTAGAAAACAAGATCTTAGATTCTCATTTTACTAAGTCATTAAATACTTCTTTATATCACATTTGACCACACTCTCTTCCAAATCAAAGCTAGGACTGGAAGAGAGGGGTTGCTAGAGAAGCCGACAGCGTCATTCCCCTTTGAGCCTTAGACCTTGCTGCTTGGGGGTTCTTTGCTGCTTTTCGTTATCGGAGAGTCCCCAGACCATTGATTACTGACCCTCTCATGCAAAGTCCTCTAAGAGGGTGAAAATTCCGTTGGAAAAAAGATGAAGACACATCTGATGTAGCTTCACCAAACTGAGGGCTAACGCGTGATCTGGTACTAACCAGCCTTGTCCTGAACCTCAAAGACAAAGCTCTTTAGTCAACTCTTTAGAAAAACCTTCTTGAGAAATAACAATGCAAAGGTTATAAAGATGTCTTTTACTGAAAACAAATTGCTGTTTTCTTTTTCAGTAATTTTCAAATAATGGGAGTAGCAGACGCCCAGTCCCTTTCCGGAACACATTCCCAGTAAGAGAGTTAGCTGGTGACAGAAGTCCACGCTGTGAGAAGGAAACAGGAACCAAGTCTTAATTCTATTCAGGAAATTAGGCACTTTAACGGCAACTTCACTGAAACTGGCCTCAATATAGTTTTGTAGCTCTGCATATTGGTAAATTCATGTTACAAGGCAGCTGCAGAAGCGTTTCTCTAACACTTGAGGCCTGGTGACGAATGTTGTGTTCATTCAGGAGCTTCTCGAAAGGACGCTGCTCCTACAGAGATCTGCAAATCCCCAGGGAGCAACACCGCAGATGTGCCACCACTTCTATAACATGCTGAATACAGTCACGAAAATGAGCTTCAAGGAGCTATAAACTTCCAGATTATTTTTCAAACAATATGAAATAGCCCTCTACCTCTGAATTAAACTAAACTCACAGACAACAGCTCAGGAAAGAAATGCAGGTTGCCTACGAGAACGAGAGGGGAGGAATCTTCTCTTAGACAGTCCAAAGCTCAATAGTCTAATTCCACCTTGACAGGGACAGCGATGGCCACATCGACTCGAAGGCAGCCTTCACCGAGCAGCCCGCTCCTCCTTGGGAGCTGGTGCGTGTCAGCAATGAAAGAGCAGTTCAGTTTCCAGGGTTCTGACAAAAAAAGCCAGTTAGAAAGCAGACTCCTGATACAAGCCAGCGCAAAACAGAAACCTGTCTGCGCCACAGAAACTAATCTGAACCGAAGCTGAATTTTTCTAAGTACCCTCATCAAAAAAGCAGCTCCTGAGCCTATGTGCCGTGTTGCTATACACCAAAATCTCTAATGGAAAACGAGTGACCAGAGAAATACAAGTACAGAAACTGAACCTCCTCTGGACAGATCTGATTTAAACACTATGGAAACAGTTTCATAAGTATCGCACTTGTTACAAATTTCTTAACTGTTAGATTTAAAGAAACAACGAGCCAAAAGCACTTTACAAGTGCTCAAGATGTTTTTATCTGCCATAGTTCCAAATATTAGTTTAATATCTTACTCAGTCCTTGTATTTATCAGTTCCTGCTTCCATTCAGCTTTTCCCATGCCTGTCATCTCGCCTACCCCACAGCAAAGAAACGTTCTGAAAAACAGTAAAGTCACAGGACGTAAAATCATAAAGACACAAGGTCTGAAAGACAAAGAAGTTACTAAATACTGATCCACCAGGTAGGGTTTTTTTACACAATACTTGAAGAACGCAGCACCCCTCAGCGTAAGGCAACAGCATGTGATTTTTCCCTCTCCTTCTCAAGCTTTTGCAAACTCCACGCACGTATGGAGTGCTCTCAGCTTTACAAACCGTTCACGTATTTTTTGCAGCCTACTGAGAAATCAAAGATTTTGAAAAAGAACGGTTAAGCAATTTCAGGGATTCACACAGTACCTTCTACATATGCAGGGAAAATAATCTGAAGGTGCCTGTTGGCAGCAGTAATCTCCTTTATGGCGAGACGACGGCTTCTGTCTAGAGCAGACCTTGATCAGTGACCAAAGTAAACAGTCAGATGACGGAAACAAGGAAAAAGTTGGGTGGTGAGAGCGAAAGGCCTGTACAACAGGCATGCTGTGCAGGTAAGAGAAAGAGTAAGACTTAGTTTGGGCATGGAGATCCAAAGAGAGGTCACAGGCATAAAGATACCTGGATCATGGGTCTGACTGCCAAAGAGCAGAGCAGCCCAGCCAACAGCCATCGCAAACATGTTAAGTAAGACACGTCTCAAAGCAGACCCTCATAAAAGGCATCTCAAAGTTAGTGTGAACCAGAGACAGACACCTGCATGATGTAGAGAAAAGTCTGGTACCTGAATTCCTTTGTCTAGTATAGAGATAAGGTTGGAGGGAGAAGAGGGTTAAGAAAAAGTTTGTTGGGCTTTTCTATCACGGTTGTTTTGCACATGGAAAATGTGTTTCAACAGGCAAATCTTCAAACAGAAGCAATGATTTAACTTATCATACAGAAAATTACATGCTTAAAGCAAAGCTTTGGCATTTTACCTTGTGTTTTTTGTTTTCTTATTGCATAAATCCTCCTTAACAAAGTAACATTCTAAAAAGAAACTTACTAGCAATGCTATTTGAATTAAAAGCTAATAAACACAGGAAATTAAAAGTGGAAAAATCTAACCTGACCATATCTTCTACCTACAGGACCGCTCAGTACACGCTACACGTTATATTTCCTGCTGCAAACACATTGTGAAACATATAACCACAGAAAAAAAGAACTGAACCAAAACCACCTCTTACAATAGAAAACTTTCAAATGTATCTGAAAAGAAACAAATTCATCTTCTCAGCATCTCCATATTGTACTATTTATCAAAGCTTCATCTATTTAAACAAGGACCTCTGGACACTTTAGGATGCGAATACGCTCCTTCAGTTAACGCGCCTGATGGTCTGTATCCATCATTTTCTATCCTGTTTTAGCAACTTGCCATATTTTCTTCCCTCAGTCCGTCAGACCTGCCTCTTTCAGCACCACTCCGGGGTGCCCATCCCCTGAAAACAGTTTTTGCAACTGGCCCCAAAAAGCCTCACAGCCTGATCCCAAATATTGAGAATATAACTGGTGCATAAAGACAGAGATGCAGGGAAATTAGAAATGCCCTCAGAAGCAGGCAAATAGGAAAATACAAATAAAGGCCAAGAAGTCCAGAGAAGAGCCTTAAGAAAAAGCTTATGTGTTATTAAAGCAGGAGAGGCAGATTGCTGCCAGATTTTATACAGTTTGGGATCTAGGCGTTCTTAATATCCCTGCCTGTAAAGAGAATTTCACTCAAGTTTCACAACTGCAGTTTGTTCCTCTATGAGGAATGCTTCTCATTCTAAAGTTAGAGAAAACCTAATCAGAAAAGTTACTCTGCAAGAGAAATCCTGGAGCTCCTGATCACTTAGTCCTCTTTGGTTTAATTAAAAAAATGTCCATTACTTGTTGCTCTTGGTAACCCTGAACCACCAGCAGAGTAAAAGGGAAGTAAGCTGGCTTGGTAGTTTCTCAAATGTCAGTGGAAACGGCTGTTAAATTCCCATTCATCGCTCCTCCCGAAAAGGGGTGCACGGGTGTTAGCATGCAGCCCGCTTGACTCCGAAAATTAATTACTTCTGATCACATCTGGGAAACATAAAGCCATCTTGACTGAACAGACTGAAGATTAAATAATAATAATACACTAGATGCAGAGCCAAAAAGCCTCAACAGCACCCTTCGGGCTCCTTCCAGAAGATTTCACCAGAGGCCCCTCTGCTACCGATGACAAAGCGGGGGCTGCTGGAGCCCAGGCGTGGGTTCAAGGCAGCAGTCCCAACATCGCTGCTCCCAAAGCCCTTCTCCCGACGGCCGCAAACCCCCAGACCCCGTTGGCCGCGGGGCTGTCCCGGCGGCGCGGAAAGCGAGGCGGGAGCTGCCCCGTCCCGCCCCGCCGACACTCCCCTCGCTGCCCCGGGGAGGGAGGGACGCGTCCTTCGGGCCCGGCCGCCCCCCCCCCCCGCGGGGGCACCTGTCCCCTTCCCCTCGCCCGGGCCCCGCTCCTCGCCGGCGGGCTCACTCACCAGCCTGCTCCGGGCGGCGGCGGCGGCGGGGCTGGGGCGAGCGGCCGAGGGCGGAGCGGGGCCGGACGGGCCGCTTGTTTACCGGCGGGGCCGGGAGCGGAGCAGGCGCGGCGAGCCCCGGCGCCGCTGGCCCCGCCGCCGCTCGCTGCACGGGCCGGGGGAGGAATCCCAGGAATGACGGAATCCTCCGCCTAGCAGGTGGGCAGAGCGCCGCGGCCCCATTGGCCGGGCCGGGCTATGAGCTCAGCATAATTAGGGTAATGAGCCGCTGACATCACATCCTCGCAGGTAGGGAGAGCGCGGCGCCCGCCGCCACCAGGAAGCCAGAGCGGCGCCGACACGGGACACGCCTCCCGCCCGGCCACACCCCCCCCGCGTAACACCCGCGATCAGCACAAAAACCGGGAGCGGTGACACCGCGGTGACGCGGTGCCGGCGGCTGCAGGGCGAGGAAGGGCAGGCACACGTACCCGGCCCGATGCGAGGCGCCTGGGTCCCCGAGAGGCAGCTCCAGCCTGCCCGTTTGCCAGAACGACCCGGCCCTGAGCACTGCGTTACGGGGAAAAGGAACGCGACCCCGCTCCCAGCGCCCCCCGACAGCTGCACGTCCTCGGCTCTTCGTGCCAAGCTGCAGAATTTCCAGACCCAACCAAGTTTAGGGGCATGCCCGGCTTGTCCTGAGAATGAAATGAGACTGTCGGAGAGCTTGTGCATAGGGAACAACCACTTCTCAGGAGCCGAGCTCAAACTTTACCCGCGTCTTTCAAACAACTTCGTAACACCGCTTCCCACAACGTTCATTTCATCTTGCCTACATTAGAAACAGTGTGGGAGGAGGTACGGGAAAGCACTGTACTCCTGTTGTCCACACCGAACATTGGTCCTCTTCTAGAGAGGATTTCACCTTGACGAGTGCCCCAGGGAACTGAGGCTGCTCCCTAGTGCAAAGGGAAAGGGGCAACGAAAGGACTCGAAGCCCACGGCAGAAAGCCTCAGGGTTGCAGAGCTGTGGTGGAACCCAGGAAGAGCACAGCAAAACAGACGAAGCATCTCAGTACCAGTCTGCCAGTGGTGCTTCTCTTCTCCAGCTCCTCCTCATCTCAAAGCGACAGACGTACATGCCGATATCAAAAATGCTTAAGTCTATAAATGGCAGCACAACTGTCTGTGTTGCCCTCAAGGAAAGAAAAAACTGCCAAGACGCAGGAAGATTTATTTTAGATGCCAAAACTGGGATTTCTGTAAGCAGCACAGAGCACACCCAGCACCCACAGCAGCTCCAGGGTGAATCTCTGCACCCCACATTTCCTTGAAAGATTTAGAGACCACGAATGGTCTGTGCTGTCCCCTTCCAAACCCAAATTCTAACTAAATCATGCAAAAAAATAACCGACTGTCAAGTGTTTTCATATCCTTGCAAGGACAGGTCATAAGATCTCAAGGCCATCAGAAGCTGGCCAAAAATGCATTCCAAACACTAAATGAATTCCAGATTTAGACTCAACACACTTATTATATCTAATAGAAAGAGTTCAGCTCCTAAAAAACTGGAAGGCATATCATCTAATAACAACCATAAACATTATTTTATACATTTCTTAAACTCTTAATCAATGGCATTTGTAACAACATACGGTAATATTTATGTTTCTAAAAGTTGATACCGTATTAATAGACTACTGGAAAATATTTTCATTACAGCAAGCACACCAGGAGTTTGACGATCTAATATTTGGGAAAATGGTAGGCAAAATACAAATGTAAAAGTTATTTGAGAAAAAAAATAATTTAAAATACTGGACAAGAAAAATACTATGAAACACAGAAAGCAAAACCACAGGCATTGAGAAGAGATCCAAACTAGACATTGGTAGGAATCACGAGAATAAACTGCTGCAGACTAATGACAAACCTTTTTAATATGTATCTTCAAGAAAAAAAGTATGCCACTCCCGTCTGCAACTGCTGGAGGGGAAGAGGTAGGAAGGGTTTCTTTGTTCAAAAGAGACGGAGCTCCTGGGACGAGGAGGAGCTTGAGAAAGGAGAGGTCAGAAGAGCTTTTGATCTTTGGGATATGCTGTTACAGCTCCCAGCAGAGCTTTTAGAACTTCAGGATATTTATTAAACATCTAAGGAGTCTGAGGGAGCATCGGCCTTCTGGGAAGGGTGACCGGGTGCGTTCCCGCACAGGCGCTGCCAGTGCAGGCAGACTGCCCTGCTACGGCCTGGTGTTAAACAATAAAAATGGGAGTGCAAGTTGTCAAATGCCAGGAATCTCTGGAAACAACTCTTAACAGCTAACGCACCAAAGAGAGCCTTCGTGAAGCTGCTCAACTCCACGCTTTGCTGGAATGTAAAACTCACCCAGAGAGGGTCTGTTTGTACCTGAGCTATAACAAGCGCAGTGCTGCAGCCCAACCTCAGGCACCCAGGCAGGGCACTGAAGGGACGATTCACACCCTGGGGCAGACCCCAGTGGCCTCTCCCATTCTGTACATATATTAATCACTGAAAAATTAGTGACATTTTCCATCCGGCACAGCAAATGCAACAGAAAGAGGTGTAACCCCTGCACGAGGGAGACGAGGTTGTGGGTGCCCGTGTGTCTCAGCCGTAGCAGGCTCAGGAACACCTCCTGGCTGTTGTGCTGTGGGAAACGCTTGTCAAGCAAGGATTTGCCACCCTGGCTCTGTGGAACAGCCCGCATTCCCCCGAGCCCGCTGAACAAGCTGCGGAACAACGTGTGAGCGGAGTCTCACGGAAAGACACCAGTATTTCACAACCAGCAAAAGCTGCTAGGTCATTTCTGGCTACATTTTCAGAAATTTCTTTGAACACTTACACTGCTTCACAAATTGTTTTCAGATTATTTTTTAATTCTTTAAGTATGGAGGAGGGAAAGGACCTGAAAGCAGTCTAGAGGGAGATCTGATGGCCTGCTTCTACAGACCGTTACCAATCATTAATCCTCTAATTATTATTGAAATTAGCCTGACATCTGTTCCAGGACCAACTAAGAAAATAAAACATTTCCACTATAATAACAGTTGGTTAAAAACGGCCCAGGCAAGTATCTCCCTATATGTGAGACACAGCAGCGATTGCCTCACTGTTACAACAAGACCTCAGCATTGACACGGACACCCGACGTGGAGAGTGTCACAACCTGTTTTGTTTAAATATTTCCAAGTGGTTGGAGGTTGTGAGACTCCCAGCAGGGCACACGTGTGCTGCTCCCATCAGTAACCCCGGCGGAAAGCTGCCAGGGGGTGGTTCTTGTTTCTGTAGGTGCCCGTCTCGGGAAGTCTTTTGCCAGCTGGCACCACCCCACGTACAAGGGGAATTTATCGGCGTTCTTCCCCTTTCTCACAACCATCTCCCTGGTGTTTCCCAAATAGCAGCAACGCAGATCCGTCCTTCTCTTACAAGAGCAAAGAGCGTGTGACGTCCAAAGGGAAGCCCAAGATACGCCAAACTGTGCTCAAAAGTGATTAAGTCCATGCCAAAGCAAACGCTTTTCCCAAAGCCATCACACAAAACACCACTACTTGTCACAGGCTCAACGAGGTCTGTCATTGCTTCACCATATCTGCCAGGACAATTACAATGCACACCTCCCTCTACCCACACGCTCTCTTAATCAAATAGGTTGATTGTACATCAGTGAGAGCAGCTTTTAAACTCGGAGCCCAAAACACACCTTATGACCAACAAATGACGTAGCCTCACATGAAAACATCTCTTCAGTGCTAACACTGCTCAGCTCTGAATCCAAAACTCTTCCCTGCAAAAAGCCAGGTTCATTTGCCCTGCGCCTCAAAGCTCCCTGACACAGAAACACACCCAAATTCAAAGCTCAGCAGCACAGAAGACTTCAGAAGGCACTCTACATTTTTCTGAAGATAGTTTATTATTATTTCGTTAGACCGTGATGTGTTAAATTGCAGTAATTCCAGACAGACAAGTTGATCCCAACAGTAAGTTGATGGAGATGGTTATTTACTACCTGCTTCAAGACAAAGCTTGCCCTCTTCATAATTGTCTGCCCCATCACCCAACAGAAGATTAAGAGAGACAGTGTAATTTCAGCTGGAGCAGGGTCACAACAGCAGCATGATCTCCAGGCAAACGACAAGATACTTTCAGACACAAACAGAGATAGGAACACCACTAACTCGGTGCTTCCAGCACATTTAACCACAGGTACTTTTTGCTGTTTTTTTCTATAGAAGAGCAAGATTCCACCCTATGGACGCTCCCATAAGATGAAGACAGACAAGACAGCTGAACAAAAAAAAAAAAAAAGTGTCAAATTAACAAATTAAAAGCACCCTTTGGCCATAACCTACTGATTTTAATTTGTTGAACTTCTGTTAAACACCAATAAAATGACCACAAGTGGTTCACAGCAAAACTCTGAATAGCAAACTCAGTTTAAAGGGAAGGTCAAGTATAATCAGTGATACACAGATGTAGGTAAATATTCACATTAACCTATTTATTACACACTTCTTTTTTTTTCTGGTTCTGCCCCCTTTCCTCTGCTATAAATACACACATATAATAGATTTAAGTCCCTGTAAAATCTGTCCCAAGACTTTCACACAGGACAAGAGAAACGTTAATGCAACTGGGATTGCTAAAACCACCAACAGGCTGCGGTTCATGATTAGATGTGAAATGATTTTATGAGTTTACATACTAACTCATGGTAAGCTACATAATTTACATACATTTCAAGGCTATAAGAAAAGGTCATTTACTCACCAGAATTTCTTCTAAACGAGACACCAGCAGTAGGTCACTGGACAGAAGCAACATGCCTGCCTGGAGGAAATGAACACCAAGGACTGAGGTCTAAAGCCCTTTGGAATATTCTCACCCATCAACTCTGAGATGGAAGAATCAAGTTTAGTCACGTTTGCCGGATGAGAATACCCACACCAACTGTTTCTACGTGCCAACTTTATAGCTCCTGCAGTCTGATCTTGGCAATTACTGAGGACTCTAAGTTCTTATGGACTAGCAATTTCCAGGCTGAGGTCAGTTCTCTCATTGAAACAAGGAGGCTTTCTCCTCAGGCTTCCAGACGTGCCCTGAGCACGGTGATTTCAGCAGGTCACACAGAAGGCTGCCAGTTCTCCCCGCACAGCCCCAGGCTCTATCGGGGACAGCATTGGGGCTGGAGGCACTGCTCAGGCAGGTGGAACATGAGCCAGCCATCAGGTCGTTACGGTCACAGACTCAGGAGGGTAGAGGGGTTTGGGGTTCTGGGTTTTTTCTGTTCTTTTTAACACATATAACGCACATTCTTTAAACAACAGAAAGGCAAAGCAGAAGAAAACAGCCCCTTTACTTTAAAAGCACCTGTGCAGGTACAATCTTTAAATATAATACATTCTAAAATGTAAGAATTTAAAAGACAGTGATGTAGTTTCACCATCTACCATTATCTGTACAAACTCTCCTTCAAATTGTAAAACTGGTACCAACTCGGCCTTCTAGTGGACAATTTTCTCACCTGAGGATGCAGAGGCAGTTAGCCATGAGTGTGGAGGGTGTGCACAATCTCATCGTCAAGGATGTGCACCCCAGTACCAGACTGGGGAGGCAATGGGGAGAAGAAAAAGAAAAAAGGAGATTGTCAGATTTCTTTGTGAAAATAATTTGGTTTTAAAAAGCCTTGCCCCAGGCTGTAATGCTGAAGCGCTGAGGCAGCACCATGAGACAGACACTCAAAGGCTGCTTTCCATCAGCTCTTCCCCTCTCCCGTAGCACCGCGTGAGTGTTACAAGCAGCTCCCAACTCCTCAGCTCTCACTGTTGTCTTCTTCAGGGAGCCAGCCAGACATTTCACCACTGCAAATGAGCAACACAGCTTGGATGGCAACATTAAAAGAAAAAACCAAACCACAAACGAAAACAAAAAAGCACTGAATGCCCCTTTCTCATGCTTCACTACTGATTTTAAAATAGGTGGTTTGGAGAAACCTTGGCAGGAGGCAGAGATTTAAAAAAATAATCTGCTGTGTGGGAACACCGCTTTTCAAATTTACCAAGTATGCCACAGAGCTAGAGAGACTCCATGCAAGAGAAGTAACACAACTTAATTCAATAAAGCCAAAATGAGATATTTAACTAAACTACTCACTAAGCCTGTTTAATTGAGAAGGGGAGGTATCATAAACATCAAGCTCAACTCTTTCAAATAAGGTCTCACAGGACAAAAAAGGCAAGTGAAGGAACCGAAAGAGCGTTGCGACCGTTTACTTTTTTTTTTTGTACAGTCCCTTATGTTGCAAGTTATTAAGAATCAAATTCTCGTCAAACTTAAAACCAGGAAGAACCCTCGATAGCCATCACACTTGCATGAAGTTTCTGTGAGATCAGAATACTGGGCTTTGCAGCTGCAGAACCTTTGTTTTCTCAGCAAAAAATGTGTGTAACGGTCGGAATAGCCAAGCACCACTAATGAAAAGGTTTTGGCAGAACACTGGATTCAGAAGATATCAAGGACATGTAATTTCTTTGACTAAAGATGTAACTGGAATATTTGGAGTTTTCATGAATAATTTCAGAATGTATAGCCTGAAACTTCCAGTTATGTGCTAAAATATTATGCATTTCTTCATGTTTCTGATTTAACAAGTCTGAGTAAGAGGCTAAAACACACCAGAGCAAAATGATTACAGCCTCTCCCTAAAAGCAGTCATTAAGTTCAGGATCAGTTGTAGCAACTCTGGTGTAGATTTTTAGCTCGACAAACAGGTAAATACGGCCAGCTGCAAAATTTGATGAAACCACAGTATCAGAAGTGACAGAGCAGCTGTTCACTGAACAAAAAATATGCCACAATACTGCTGTACAAAGGTAACGTGACCTCTTCCTGCAGTAGACAGTAGGAAGAAAATTCATTTTTTATTCGTTCAGCATATATGGCCAGCACAAGTGGGGCTAAAAAGGAAGAGTGCTTTGTCCTCTGTCAACACTTTCCCCCTGAAAAACTATCAGACACACGCTGACCTCACATTCTGACCTTCAAAGCGTATTTCAATTTCAATTCTATTTTTAAATTAATTGCCAGGAAAAGGCATGAGTCACAGCCCTGCTTGGAGCCCCTCGACTGGACACTCACCAAGTGCTGGGTTGATTCTAAAGTTTCCCAAGCCGGAGCAGGCTCTAGCATGACCTCCACGATCGATTTAAAGAACACGGCCCCTACCCTGCAGTTCCTGAAGCCACCCAGGAGTGCATCCAGCCTTATCTTCCCAGCCTGGCAAAGCGACAAGGAGCACATCTCCCACGTGCCGACGGAAATCAGTACCCTGCGTGGTACAGTTTTAGGCACCGCCCACACCTGAGGCTCAAGAGTTAATAATGGCAGGTGAGCTAGTAAAGAGACAGAAAACTGAGATTAGAGACCAACCGGAAAGAGAAGCAGAAAGCAGAATGTGTGGTTATGTGTGCAGTCAAATTCTAATTTCCCATACACCTCGTGTCATCCCTTTTGATGGGGTCCAGGCTCATCACTGGAACGAAGCCCGATAAGACCCCAAGAAACAAATCACCTGCCTGTCTGCCTGTAACGACAGCGCTGTCACACAGCAAGGAAAGGGGAAGGCACACGAAACAACATCCTTGATGGGATGGCCAAAGCAGAAGGGTAGGATGTCTGAAGAGCAGAACGACTTGGGAATTAGGACAAGGAGAGAAACTGAAACAAAAAAGCAGTCAGGAAACGGAGCAGGAGTGCAAAACCAGGAAAGTTATGAAGGGAATGAAAAGCCAAAGAGACTATTTTCCACTCTGACAAAGAGTCAGTAACACACTGCCTTGTACCGGCTTCCCGTGCGACAGCCACTCGTCACTCTAGTGGATGACAGCCGACGACCATAAGAAATCATTTCCACATACTGCTGAGGTACTTGCAAAGCAACTAATGAGCCTGACATCAATTGCTCTTCTCTGAAAGGTTTTATACAGCGAAACGCTGTAACTACTGCAGCAACTCTTTTACACGAACAATAGCGAGAAGTTCAGGCTGGAAGCTGCTCTGGGCTATGATTCATTCATGGCTCTCTGCCAAAAAAATAAATACGTTCAAGACCAACGGCCTCAAGGGGAAAGGCAGGTCACTTGTTAAAAAGCCCAGAGATTAATGATTTACAGAACAGAATACAGTCTGAGATCTCAGCCTAGAGGGGTGATGGGGAAGGCCTTTCTCACAAAGAGTTACTGCACAGGCTTGCATACTGGCAACCTGTCAACATACGGAGTAAACGAGGAACTATTAAACTGGGATTTGCAAAACTCTCTCCAAGGAGCACGGAAAGAGCCCTCACATGGCTGTACACAAAGAAAGTTCAAGCTACACACCGGGTATTTCAGCCACACAGGACAGACCCAGCCCGTTGGGGTCACGGGCAAACGCTGCAGCACAGTCACACCTGGCAGGGAAGCCCGACCCACAGGCAGAGGGACAAGCAGGGAGGGTTGAACACTTCCAGCATCTGCTGCACGTAAAAGTGTTTAACTCTCCGCTAAACAGCGAGCCGAACTCTCCTGGGTTTTCTGCCCCAACATCATCCCTTGAGCAACATCCTTGCTCAGCCAGCGAGGTTCAGAAGGAAGCTCGCCGTGTCACTGCAGGAGACGAGGCCAACTTGCTCACACACCGGGTCAACTCCTAATTGACTCCTGGCATTCTGAACCACCGTCTTGGTAGCAAGCACCCTCTGAAACACCACAACCACTTTTGAATACTTTTAATAATCAGAACATTAACTGTACTGCTTACGGCTTTCAAAAGAAAACCGCTCTTTTACACACTCCCCTAGAGCCACGACATCCATCGTTTAAACAATTCTAGACGGAACAGCTGCCCAGCCCCAAACTCAGCCGTGGCGGGGAACTGCAGAGAAGGAGAATCACGGAGACTGTGAGGACGCAAGGTATCCTCTCCGCATATTCAGGTTGCAGTTCTGGTGCACACACTTCTCCAAGGTACCACAGCTCCATGGCAGGAAGAGCAGCCACCACTTCAGGGAACAAATAAAAACCACCGCAGGGACGAGCCATCAACTCCCACCGTCACTCGCGCTGCAGCCGTATCCTGGGGGCGTTCCGCAGTGTCCAGCTGCACTGAGACAGCACACACATTTTTAACACTTGGCTTTTACTTCTCTACATTCAAGCCCAAGACATACATTGCCAGTAGCCTCAGAAAGGAACTACATGGCGACTTCACAACGGTAGCAGCGTCTGCATTTCGCGTCAAGCCTGTGATTAAATGCCCTGCTAGTAAGAATGCTCAAGCAGATGTTGTGCAACTTTATGACACGATCTCTCTCAATCAGTTATAATTTACGAGCCAGTGGTTTCACACCCTGTGGTGCTGTTACTGAACAGGGTTAAAAAGCCCCATCCTCAACTTCTTGTACTCAAAAACAACCAAGCAAACAAAGAATAAGGAAAAGAACACAAAACAGAGAAAAGCAGCACACGTTGTCCGGGATGGTTCTGTCCAATGACATCACCACGCCCACGGCGAGCTTCCTCTGGGCCAAAACAGAAGAGCCGCTGCCCCGCTGGGTGCCCGCAGCCGGCAGCCCCGCCAGCCCTGCTCCTCTTACCTGGGAACATTCCGCTCAGGTGGTCACGGCTCCATCCCGACCCTCGGCTCGTGCTGTGCCTTTGTCCAAGAGCTCTGTGTCTGCCGGGCTCTGTTCCTACCTCTGGAACCAGCACTCTCTGGTCTTATTCCCACCGAGCACATCTAAGCAAGCCAACATCTCATTTCAGATTTCGCTTTACTAGAGCTTATTCTGAAACATTTAAAACTGTACGGTCATGGCAAGTCATCACTGCATAAGAAGTTAATTTTCAGGGGGATAGTGTTTATTTTGTACAGAAGTCTTTTAGATTATCCAGAAAGGATCTGTAACATGTAATGTAACTGTAAGATGTTATTTAAAAGTCCAGTCCTCTTCAGTTTAGCTACTTTCATTAAGCAAGGGAGAACAAGTTGTATCTTTGTGGATAGCATGTTCAGGAAAAAAAAAAAGAAAAAAAAAAAATCGAACAAACAAGAGGGTATTTGCTCATAAAATTCCCAAATTTAAAGGGCTAAGAGTCTTCTGCAAAGCACCACACATTCCATAAACCTGCATAAGCAGGGCAGGAAGGTCAGAGAAAGAAGGACCTTCCTTCCACCTGCAACGTTTCTCACAATGCTCAGGCATGAGCCGGGCAGTCGTCATCTCGGTCTGTAAGAGTAAATAATGACAAACAGAGTAAATAATGACAACCAAAAAGACTTCTAAGAGTACAAAAGCATGCAAAAGAAAACAGGTTCACTCTGAAGGCCCGACGATGTTGCACACAAGCACGTTGTACAGACTATGACCAAGGCACAGAAAACGTAGAGATTGCTGATAAAACTCTTAACTGGTATGGCAGGAAACTTCTCATGTACAGCCTTGTACCTAAATGCTAAATATAGGAACGCTTTTAAAGCACTCATGCCTACTGCAGACCCCCACCAAACCCACACGTGATGCTTTCCAGGCCCTGAAATAAGTCCTTCCATCCCCAAAATTAAAACCTATAGAGCTGCATGTGTGGCACTGAAAATCACCATCCCATCCCCTGGGTTCTCCTCTTCCAGGACACAGCCCCTTGACAGTGAAATGGCTCTGCCACACCTGACGTCGTTCTGCTACACAGCGCAGCTCGGGGCAGGTCGGCAGTGACACGGCTGACAAGAGGCTGGCACTTTCTGCCTGCCGGTCAGCTTGCCCCATCTGCTTGCCAGCTTCCTCTTCTCTCCAAGTTCAACGCGCCGAGTTTTTCCTCTGTCCTATCTCCCCCTCCCTGCAGGGAGTGCTCTGCGGAACCCCACCGCCACAGCCTTAGGCAAGAAGATGCTCACAGCACAGAAGATGCCCCAGCACATCATGCTACGAAGTAAAATACAGGTTTATACAGACAGCTGCTTTATTAAAGCAGCCTTCAGGGCGATGAGTCACATCTGTGGTAAAACTTAATGGCTGTTATTACGGCTCGGGCTCAGAATCTGAAGCACTTGGACCACGGGAAAATCTTTTTTCTACTTCAGCTATGAATCTATGACTCGGTGGCTCCACCTCCCCTTCAGATTGTTCCACTGCACAATACAGCAGAGAAACCTAACACACTTGGAACCAAATTCACAACATTTCAGTGCAAACGTCAGTTGTATCTGCTTTTACTTGAGGATCCATGTTCAGTTTTTTGCTGTAGGATTGTCACTTGGCTATAATACACCTTCCCTGAAGTTATAATACTAGCACTCCCCTGAAGTTTCCCAGCAGACATGCCTGGCTGCAGTATCTTTTATTTTCTCTTGAAAAGAAAGGTTACTGCACGTGCTGCTCCAGAGCTGTCATGTGGAGACAAGTAGTCAGACAGTGCTTGTGTATCGTGTACAGACACAGGCAAACCTTCTACACGTAATTTACAGTGAGGTGTGGTGGCATGCAGTATCTGCTCAGGCAGCTGATGAAGACCAGTTATCAGAAAGCTACAAAATATTTTAGACATAAAACTGCTCCTTATAGTAAAAAATAATAATAATTCCTTGAAGACAGAGCATAGTAATAATCCAATTTATAGAAAATGTTATTCAGAGCAGCTACAAGCATTTGTGCTGACTTACAAGTATCTTGAGCAATTGCTTCAACTGACAAGTCAACTCCTAGTATTTTATATATAAAAAACCTTCATGGCTTGAAGCCTTCCTCGAGGAAGATACAAAGAGGAAATCGAAGCTAAAGAGGTATCAACATCTCCTTTAGAAGAGCTAAACATAAGAACTTCAGAGTTAGTTCCCAAAGACGATGCAGACTCTGGCTATGTAGGAAAATAAATCAAAATACAGTGCCATCTCTAATGGCAACCAGGGAAGCAATCTTGCCACAGACTTGTAGAAATACACAGGCACACTTTTAGGAACTAAACAGGGCACTCAAAAAACCAAAAACACAGAGCTTGAGCACAACTTTAAAACCACAGTGGGAGCGAAAGATGAAAAAAGTTCTCTTAAATGGGTTGAAATTCTTTACTTCACCTGTGCTCTCTGCCAAAAGCACTAATACACATCAAGGTGTCTCTGCAACAACGATTCCTGATTTAACATTTAATTTACAAACTTGCTGTACACTAGACTATACCATGCTACGGACCAGAGAGCAGGCATGTCACTTTTTGTGGTGGTTGTTTTTTTTAAGATAAAACAGTCTGCTAAGGACATCATTTTGTGTGCCCCATTACATTTCAAACAAAATGACAGCTGGGTAATGGAAACCAATTTTTTTGCAAGCAGACATAGGACAGAAGTCCTTGTACAGTTATCTGGGAACAGCAAGAAAAACTAACCAGAGCTTATTTAATGGAGCCACTGATTTCAGGAACCTCTTTTATAACTCTCTTATTTTAGCTATTACACTTAACACAACCACTGCAGAAGGACAGAGCCATGATACTTTTCCTAAAGTCTCAACTACAAGGTGTGAGAGTAGAGGAACAGAATATTAGACAAGGCTTGGTTAAAGAGCAAAGAAATAAATACAGCATCCTTAGGGATTAAATGCAAAAGCTCAGCACTTTCCCATAATACACACTCCTTGAAGGAGTCAAGCAAACACGTTCAAAGTCAGAGCCGCAATACCTTGTCCGTGCACATCACATCTCCATACAAACATGAGCTGGAAAGAGCCCCGAGACACGGCAAAGCGAGGGGAACAGCGTTAGTGCCTGCCCTCTTCTGACCAATTTTTAAATTAAGAAACAGTGAGAGGGAGAAAATCTTCAGTAGAAGATACAGCAAGATTTCACATAAAGATCATAAATGCTTGAAGAATTAAAAAAAAAAACCCAAACCCATAAAACAACACAAAACAGGCAAAAGGGTTTTTCTAAGGCGTGTCCTGTGTGGCAGCAGGTGACAAGACACGCTCCCGACACCTCCCTGGCTGGGGGCAGCTCTGTGGGCAAGCTTCGCACTCATTAAGCGACATTCTGAGGTCAGGACATGCCAGAAAGGGTCCTTTTCAAATCTAACTCATTTCCCCCAGCACATAAGCCATGAGTAACCCCAGAAGATCCTTCTTGCTATTAGTCCTGGCCAGATTTTAGCAGAAGAACACAAACTAGATGATGTTAAAAGTAAGAAAACTAAACTCCCTCAAGCCTTCTTGCTCAAATTGGACTCATGCTTGAGGCAAAGGATCGCAATTGCTTTGCTTGACCTGATTCAAATTGCAAAAACGCCATTTTCAACACTAAAAGCACTAGTAGGAAATCCTACTAAGTGGTAACTAATAACAGATAAACGGGTTAGCTAGAAGACAAATTTTGCTTTAAAGGAGGAAAAAGTACCACTATATACAAACCAAAAAGCAGGTAAAACAAACAAAAGAAAAAGACACTTCACAAATACCTACCTTCAGGTGTGCAGAACAGAAAATATCATAGAAATTACAAGTCACAAGTCATATAGACTCCAGTTCCTTTTGGCATTTCACATTTTTTCAATACTTCTATAAAGCTTCTGCTTTACCTATTACTTTCACTTTCCAGTGGTTTTCATTTAAACACCCAAAAAGTCTATTCTTTAAACTCCTGTAACATGACAGGCTTGGGGAGCTATCATTTTTATTACGGGAAAGCAGAAGGCCGCTGTTGACAGATATCACACACTCTCTTACCAGCTGTGAGGATGGTTTTAGCACTCTGCACTATAGTCGAAGATCTCACAATTCCAGAAGTGCCTGCAGAGAGGAAACCACACAGATGTTACCCATCTCAGCAGTTTTGTGCAGATTCTTTTTTCCTCCAATGTACACAAGAAGAGTTAAATGTTTTTCCAGTTATACAATTAAGCCACCCTGAAAGGAAAACACATGCTTAAGCTGAGAAAGTTTGCTCCTGTTCTGCTTTGACATACTAATTGAAAATATTCTCTAAGCTATTTTCACCTATTTTACACATAACACACAGGAAAAAAAAAAAAAAAAACAGAACAAAACCCACCATCAAATCTGTATTTAAACAAGTAACGACCCGTAGGAATTGATGAAATTTATTTAGTGTTCTCAAGTGGCTTGTCCTGTCCTTTATCCAGATTGTTGGGACTAGGAAAAGCTTTTGGCCCTAAAACTGAAAGAGGGGTTTTGATTTGTTCTCCTGAGAGCATGAGCTGCTGGGCTCAGAAGACTGGATCCATGTAGGGTTTTGATTCCAAGCTGCTGCACCACCTGGCACAGCCCACAGCCACCGCCTGGCCTGCAACAGCCCCCAAATACAACCGCAGGCACAGTCAGCTCAGAGCTCTTCAAGTACTAAACGTTTGGTATAATAAAACAGGGGTGTCCGCAGCCTTAGCTTTAACTTGCTAGTGTGACATCACCTTGCCTCCGAAAAGCTGTGATGCTGAGAAGCACCTCAACCTTCTTCCTCAAAGCCCGAGTCCTCTGCCAGAGCTCACGTATCTGGGCTAACCATGATCTCAGGGAAGGGTAAATTCAGTGAGCCAGAAAGTTAACTTAGCATTCCAGTGTCTGACTGGGAGCACATATAGCTTAGTTTTCAGATTAATTTACGCCACCCAACGAAATCCTGAAGATGTAAGCCTTCCAACTAGAGGTAGACAGGCTAAGCAGGCCATGCTAATTCCTGAAGACTACTTCTTTCGGGACCCAAACCAAAACATCTCTTTCAGTATCAGCAGGAATGCTATTTGCTAATATTTCAGATTGTCTGTCTGCAATCAAATAAACCCAAACCCAGCCTTTTAGGAACATTTCCTTGACTACCTCTTTTGATTAGTCTCTTGTCTTCTTCATCCTTCTCTTTAAATCATCCGGCTGAATTAGAACTACCTATACAGTAAATCTCCGTATCCATCGTGTTGTAAAACAGGTTACAGACACTGATCCAGGCCTACCTTGATGCACCACAAACCCACAGTCAGGGTCATGCGCAACTTGCAGCAAAATTTCTTCCACATCTCTGTTCTTCCCCGGAGGGTCTACCAGAGAAGTTATCTTTTGCTGCAGAGTCCTTGGCAAAGCCATTAGTTGTGCAAATTGACCTTCTGGACTTTTATCAATCTGCATGTTAGAGAAAAAAATAAGACAACAAAATCATTCAGTGTTAATAAGTGAAGTTTGCTTTTTCAAAGAAGTCAGAAAACTCTTCTGGCTATCTGCGAACCTGGCAAATATCTCAAAGAACAGGATCCATTTCACTTGCAAACATCACCGACAGTGCTCACGGAAACTGCCCAAGCACTGGGAAATGCAGTAACTCAGTTCTGAACCTGAAGAATAAATCAATGCAAAGAGGTTAATTTTTATCCAAGGGAAGACTGACATACACATGACTCTGCTGTCTCTCCATGCAGCCTTTCACTGAAACAGCATCATTTCTGCTCTACCCAACTTCCTCTGGAAACATAAGTCCACTGCAATGAAGTAAAAAAAAAAGTTCCCAAAAGACCGTTCAGCTCAGTTTCTTCTGTCTGGATACAAACAAACCGCATACACTCACTCATTTCAAGTTTAATTTGAAAAACATTTTCTTTCCTTTTAAGCTCAAAAAAAGCTTTCATCTTCAAAGATTTTCATTATCTAAGTGTGTTAAATTTTGGTGACCCCTATAACTTGTTATAAAAGGTAAACCTTGCATTCAACAGTAAAGGGACTTTGAGTCAACACAGTCCCGTTACTCAAGATTTACTACAGACAGAGAACCGTGACGAATACACACACTTTAGGCTTTCCCCACGTAACACGGAATATCGTTAAGGACCACATTTCACTTCCTTTCTGAGAGATTATCCCTCTAGGGCTAGAACCCCAAATCTGGGCAGGTTATTTATTCAGTACTGATGTGTAGGCCCTTAACAGCTAAAGCTAAAACCACAGCTGCTGAGTTGCCAGCCCTGTAATTTCCTGCATTTCAAGACAGAAAACTCAACAGACCCAGAGTTACCGGTTTTTGTAGGCGTCCAGCGACATAGAGGGTTTTCCAGTGAAGTAAATCATCGATCAGGGTATCAGTGCTAATTACACCATATTTTATCATCTGCAAAAAAGCAAAATAAAGGCTTTTGAAAAACCATATACCTGCACCATTTTAATGACAGGAAACTTACTATTTGCTTACTCTAACCATCATTAATTCTAAGGAAAACACACCTCCAACATAAAACTGGATGCATAATGTTAAAGCATCTTCATAATTTAAAGAACATGGGAGGTGAAAAAAAAAAGTAATTTCTATTCACATGCAGACACCTGGGGAAAAGAAAAGTGGAATGCACAGAACTCTTTAAGATATTTTCTTGAATCAAAGGTACAAGAAAGTCACCAAAGCAAAAGACTTTAAACTCCAGAGAAACCTAGTCCGGACAGACACTGACACTGCAGACGTTTTGAGACTGAAATACAACTGGTCCTAAAAAGGTTTTAGAAAAGTTACAAGCACTTTTGCACCTGCCAGATGTTACAATATCTGGACTAATCTACAGTATCCTCTATGATACTGAAAAGACTCAAGAAATAGTTCCTCAGAGATCTAAAATAAATAATCCCCCCCGGACATCCCGGTGCAGTGGGGGGTGTATCAGGGAGCTTTTTCCTTTGCTCTCTGAGGTTAGAAAAGAAATTGCCATTTTGAAGTTCATTTTTTGTATCTGGGGGGGAAAAAAAGAACGAACTTTGGGCAGTCTGTTACCAGCCGGCACTGCCCGGGTGTCCGGGGCCCATCGGCACAGCCGGGCAGCCAGGGCCGGTGACTGGGGGCACGAAGGGCCACGGGCTGGGACAGGGCCGACACAGGGCAGAAGGAGCGCAGGACAAGATTTCACAGCAGAGACGGCCAGTCCTGAGAATAAAATCCAAAATCCCTCTTTACACAAAGCACGTAAGGCTTAAATCCCGAACTGCTGCCTCACAGCGATGCCTCTGAGCAAAACCACCAGTAGCGAACGAGACCGCTGGCTCTACCTCTGCGCCCAACGTGACGAATCCCGCCGCTGCCGGCCGCGTCCCCCGCCTGCCGGAAGACACCGGAGCCGTAGGCGAAGGCCAGGCTGAGCTCCTGAGGGAAGTGCGCCAGGACCCGCCGGAACTTCATCCCCAAGCTCGACAGCACCGGCAGCGACACGGCCACCGCCGCCCGGCCCGGCCCCGCCCCTCCCGCCCACTGGACCTGGAGGAGGCGGCGGGGCGGGGCGGGGCAGAGCGGCCGGGCCGGCAGCGGGGCCGGGCTGGCACAGCGCCCCCTGCCGCCCGGCGGGGGGTGGCGGCACTCGGCCGCGGAGCCCCGGCCCGCCCCGGCCCTGCGGGCCTCTCGGGGGCTCTCGGGTTTGGGGGTTTGGGGGCGTTTGAGTCTGTGTTGTGCTGGTTCGAGGCTTCCCTCGGGTGTCGCCCCAGCCTTACGCTGCCTCGCACCGCCCGTCCCGCAGAAGCAGAGGGGCCGCAGCGTCTGGTGGCCGCGTGTGTGGGCCCGGGGCTCAGGCGTCTCCTCCTGCCCGGCCCGGCCTGGCCGTAACCGTCAGGTCCTACGTGATAAACTGACCGGAGCTCAGTGAGAGCCCCAAGTCACAGAGTGTGCTGGGCTGGAAGGGACCTTGAGAGGTCATCGAGTCCCACTGCCCTGCAGCGACAGGGACATCTGTCACTGGGCCAGGCTGCTCAGAGCCCTGTCCAGCCCGACCTTGGATGTCTCCAGGGCTGGGGCCTCCACCACCTCTCTGGGCACCCTGTGCCAGGGTTTCACCACCCCCAGCATAAAGAGCTTCTTCCTAACATCTAATCTAAATCTACCCTGCTCCAGTTCAAACCCACTGCCCCTCGTCCTGTTGCTACACGCCCTCGTGAACAGCCTCTCCCCAGCCTTCTTGCAGGACCCCTTCTTGTAGGACCATCAGGCGACTGTCTCCCCGTCACCCCTTCTCCAGGCTGAGCAACCCAATGTAGAGAAATGGCTCACAAGAGTGAAGCATATCTTGTTTCCTTAAGACTTTATGTTTGATGATGATGATGACATGATCAGTGAGAGGGAACAACATCATCGTGAGTGAAACATGAGATCAGCAGGGAGAGCTCGCGTTGAGGGGGCTCGTTGCTGGGTGCGCAGCCAGACCTCATGTCCTGAATTGCTGGATCTCCCTTGGAGCCTCATAACCTCTCCTGCAGGGGGAGACAACTGTGAGTCCATTCCTGCAGAGCAGCTGCAACTCCTGGCCCAACCCACCTGCCCACCAACCCAGCGGGAGAGAGACCTCACCTGTGTCTCCACCGCCAATACCCTCCAGCAGCAACCATGGCCATGAGGAGCAGCACCGTGATGGCGATACCAATGGCCGGAGCTGTGCTCTGGTTTTCTGAGATGGGGAGAGAAGAGGGCAACCGACTGAGTGTGGCAGCACCAGGCAGGAGCTGCCCGTCACAGGGCTCGTGGCTGCTACCAGCACCCTGCACCCCAACCCCACCCCCGTGGGTGTCCCCTACCCCATGGGACGAGGAGGCTGCGGGTGCCCAGGCTGCGGTGGCGCACGCGGCAGGCGTAGCTGTGTCCGTCACTGGGGACCACGGCGAGGACGCTGCGGAGCTGGTAGGTGAGGTCGGCGTTGGGCAGGATGGCGCTGGTGTTGAGCGCCGGGCCCGGCGGCACCTCCTGGCCATCCCGCAGCCAGGCCACGCTGATGGGATGGGGGTAGAAGCCGGTGACGCGGCAAATCAGCAGCATCTGGGCTGGGCTGGGTGTGTGGGCGAAGACCGTGGCCTCGGGCTGCTCTGAGGGGTGGCAGCAAAGGGGGTTGGGAGAGCCTCGGGGGGGCACTGCTTGGCCCCCGTGTGTGCAGGGCTTTAGGGTGACTGTGCCAGGGTCAGGTCTTACCTTGTCTCTCCAGATCAGCTTTCCCATATCTACTCAAGCTGCGGATGTAGCTTGGGCAGGAGATGGACACAATGTGCTCCACGAGCTCAGTGACAGCCCTTTCCTTGGTGAGGAGCTTGCTGACCAGCTCGGCTAGTGAGGACATCTGCTGGGGCTCCCAGCGCTGCCTCTCCACCTCTAAAACAATGAAGTCTCTGCCACCTTCCCCGACATCCATGAAGCCCCTGCTTGTCTCATTGGGATGCAGCACACAGCCCACACGGATCTGGACTATGAATGGGTCTGCCAAGGACAGAGCCGGTGGAGAGGTCTCATGAGTGTGTGGGACGTGGCTGGCAAAAGGTGGGATGTGGCTGGAGGCAAGTGCAGGGCTGCGATGGGTGGTGGGGTGCAACGGGCAGCAGGGCATGGGGCCAGGTTTCAGGAAGCTCTGGAACACCCTGGAAGCCCTCAGTCCCCTTGGAAGGCTGGAGTGGATACAAGTCCACTTAGCATGGGGTGGTTGCTCAGACAGAACATTGTTCCCCAAAACATTTGTCCCCAACCTTCTCTTTCCCTGATCTGTGCTGGTCCTGCAGACGTGGTAACTTTGTTGGCAGCTCCCCAGTGTGCAGAGAGTTTCCCC
Source organism: Trogon surrucura (assembly GCA_020746105.1). Classification (NCBI taxonomy): domain Eukaryota; kingdom Metazoa; phylum Chordata; class Aves; order Trogoniformes; family Trogonidae; genus Trogon; species Trogon surrucura. Next base: position 15,764,938 of record CM036626.1, read on the forward strand.
TCTGATGACAGGAGCCCTGAGGGGTGTTCTTGGTGTGCTGCCCTCCCTGCCCCTGCCAGCCACGTCTTCTGGCAGTCACGGTGTTTCCTGTTACCCTTTCAGGAGCTGCTGCACCCCATGAGACCCCACAAATGCCACCCTGGCGGGGAGGAGGGCACAGCCAGAACCTGGGGAAAGGGGCCAAAGCTCTGGCTGGGGTTGTCCCTGTACTCACACTCCAGTCGTGCCTGTTGGACCACTTCTTGCAAGTATCGGGCTAAATTGCGCAGAAAGAGTTTGGTGTGGGACAGGATCTTCTCCGTTTCACCCTCAGATGTGGCCTGCTGGGCCCAGGGCTGGGGGAACTGGATGCTCCAGTCGGCAGGATTCAGTACAAAGATGAGCACGTCCCCCAGGACACCCACCCCGGACAACTCAGTGTCGCTGATGTTGGCTACGAGGCTGGTCTGCAATATCTGGAAAACTCGTGTCTCTGCTGGGAAAGAGGAAGGGGATGGGAAGGGCTGCAGGAAAGAGGAGCTGAGTGGGGAGGGCTGGGGGAGAAACAGGGGATTCAGTGTAGATACAAGGAAGAAACTTTTTACAGTGAGGCTGGTGAACACTGGCACAGGTTGCTCACTGAGGTGGGAGATGCCCCAGCCCAGGAAACATTCAAGGTTAGGCTGAACGGGGCTCTAAGCAACATGATCTAGCTGAAGATGTCCCTTGTCCCTGCTTATTGCAGGGGAGTTGGACTACATGTCCTGTAAAAGTCCCTTCCAACCCACCCTGTTCTATGATTCTGTGCTCTTCAACCTACCCAAGGTTGCTTTCCTGTCTGACCTTCCTCTGCTTCTGCTGCTCTTTTCCCTTCTCTATTTTACTTTCATGTTTCTTTCCCACACAGGATTTCAAGCTCTTTGTCCCCTCCCCATCTCCGTCCTGCCAGCACCTGCTGTCTGGCTGTGAGGAGTACAGCCTCTCTTTAAGTAAAACTTACACGCCCATAGTTGGTGTGTTGGGAAATGTGAGCACAAAAGCTCAAAGCAGGAAGAAAAATTCAGCTGCCCCAGGGATTCAAAACCAGACCTAAACTATTCGGTAACATACTGGGGCAAGGGAATTGGAGGACTGGCAAGGTAAGAATCCTTCCGTCACGTTACTACAGTATGTAGCTGACACTGCTGGGAACCCCTTCAGAAGCAGAATGCCAAGCAGCCACCATCAGTCTGCTAAACTTTCTGGGATTTGCAGAGCACCTCTGCTCAGAAAGCAGATGTGTTTGTAACCCTGATGGAAGAAACAGAGGCTAAGTCATTACCTGCCAATAAATTATAGCCTTAATGTGTGCCCTGAAGCTTTCTGAAGGTAAACAAGGAAATGTGATACATGCTCACAGGGCAATTTGGAAGGAAAGAGGGCTTTATCTTCTCAAAGAACTCCTATCAAACATGGGAAGGAGATCCTCAATCTCCTACAGGTTGTGGTGAAACCTAAGGACGTAGCTGCGATGCATGGTAAGGCTCATCAGGAAGGAAAAATGGGTATTGTTGACAGAAACCAGAAAGCAGACAAAGCTTTCCATGATAGGGGTGTTGGTCCCTGCAAAAAAAGACTTGCAATGGAGCATGCTCCTGTGCATTCAGGAAAGAAAAATCAATTGGCCTTGAAATGCACCAAATCCCAGGATCAATGATGGGTAACTAAGACCAGCCAAATATTAGTCACTGCTCTGCTGATAAGACAACCGATATGGAAAAAAACCCAAGAAACACACATGGGAGCTGGTGGTGTTGTGGCAAGTATTAAGCGATATGCGGTCAGTCCAGGGCATGACATTATATCAATTTCTAGTGTATTAATATTCTCTGTCCTGTTATTATGGTGTGTTAGTTTCCCAATACTAGCCAGCCAGCAGCAGATGCTGTGCAGCATTGTAATAAAACATGATATCTCGTCTCTGCGTGTGGATTGGAGTTTACACACTAGGTGAAGACTCCATTTCTGGGACAGCACTCTCACATGGGGGTGAGAACAGCTTGGGTGAGCCAGGGCTCCCACTTACCCTCTGGATCTGCCCACATTCCAGGAAGGAGGAGAAAGAAGATGAGGAGGAGGCGAGGGGGCTTCATGATGCAAAGCTGAGCAGCAGCAGCAGCAACTGTGGGAGGAGGAACAACCTGTGGAGTGCCACACTTCAGCCCAGCCCAGCGGTTACAGTGGTTGCTTCCTGCCAACGGGACCAGTGTAGGCATGCTGGGGCTGGGGACATGTGGGAGGAAGGCTGAAATAAGTTCTTGAGCATGACTGAGGCTCTGATAATCTGTTACCTCAAACAGTCTGGGCCTTTTAGCCACAGTCATCTGCCACGCACCGGCCACCTTGTGCAGAGTTCCCTCAGAACCTTCCAGTGTCCTGGGGGCAGTGTGGGGGCGGGCAAGGCTTGGATCTACGGCTGCAAAAACAAAGAGGTTGAGCAATGGTCATAGGGGCAGAGGGAGGGTAATCCCCTCAGAGGCCCTCCTCTCTGGTGGAAGTCACTGACATTTTAGTCTCAGCCCTGAACGGAGAAAGACAGCGCTGTACCCTCACCCTTCATGGCAAGAAGGGCTGCCTGACCCGGGGGAGGGGGGTACCCTGGGAGGAAGTGCCGAGCAGTTCCCGCCCGGCCCACCGCTGCACCCCACGGTGCTGGGGAGCTCCAACCCTGCCCCGAACACCCCCAGGAGAGGGTCTGGGGCTGGGCTGCAGCCTGGCACTCCCTCTGCTCTCCCACCATCTTTGGTGGGGAGCCCCGGCTCCTTCCTCTAGTGCCTTCTGGGCATGGGGACAGGAATGTTGGCGGCCTTTCCCCTGCTCTGTCCCCATTGTCCCCAGAGTCCGGTGCTGGAAGGACAAGGGGGTGATCAGAGCCGGCCTCACCCCCACAGTGTCCCCCACCCACTGCCCTTCCCCAGCTGTCCCCAGCACCTCCCCTCCTCCTGCAGTTTCTATTCCCCTTTCCTGGGGGGGCCTACGCTGGGGGCCAAGGCAGGACCGAGACCACAGCTGAGGGCATGTTTGAAGTGGGACGCCCTGACAACCTCCCAACACGACAGGGCCGAGGTGTCCCCTCTGCACTGTGGCTGGGTGCAACGGGAGCCCTCCAAGCACAGCTGGGACCACGGGTCCCTCCCCAAGTGCCGCCTGGGCACCTGTTCCCTTCCCCCGCCGCGCCCCGCCCGGGCCCCGCTCCCCGCCGGCGGGCTCACTCACCGGCTTGCTCCGGGCGGCGGGGCCGGAGGGAACGGTCCAGGCGCTTCTTTTCCGCCGGGCAAGAGGCGGGAAGCTGGAAATGGTAGAATTCTCCGGACAACAAGTGAGAGGAGGGCGCTTCGGCCCCGTTAGCCGGGGCGGGCTATGCGGTCAGCGCCACTGGGGTAACGGGGCGCTGACATCACATCCTCGCCGCTGGGACAGCGGGGCGGGACGGCCGGGACAGAACGAAAGTGATGCCCGGAGGAACCACGCCCCCTCCCGCCGGGGCTGGTGGTTGGAGGTTGTGAGACTCCCAGCAGGGCACACGTGTGCTGCTCCCATCAGTAACGCCGGCGGAAAGCTGCCAGGGGGTGGTTCTTGTTTCTGTAGGTGCCCGTCTCGGGAAGTCTTTTGCCAGCTGGCACCACCCCACGTACAAGGGGAATTTATCGGCGTTCTTCCCCTTTCTCACAACCATCTCCCCGGTGTTTCCCAAACAGCAGCAACGCAGATCCGTCCTTCTCTTACAAGAGCAAAGAGTGTGTGACGTCCAAAGGGAAGCCCAAGATACGCCAAACTGTGCTCAAAAGTGATTAAGTCCGTGCCAAAGCAAACGCTTTTCCCAAAGCCATCACACAAAACACCACTACTTGTCACAGGCTCAACGAGGTCTGTCATTGCTTCACCATATCTGCCAGGACAATTACAATGCACACCTTCCTCTACCCACACGCTCTCTTAATCAGATAGGTTGATTGTACATCAGTGAGAGCAGCTTTTAAACTCTGAGCCCAAAACACACCTTATGACCAACAAATGACGTAGCCTCACATGAAAACATCTCTTCAGTGCTAACACTGCTCGGCTCTGAATCCAAAACTCTTCCCTGCAAAAAGCCAGGTTCATTTGCCCTGCGCCTCAAAGCTCCCTGACACAGAAACACACCCAAATTCAAAGCTCGGCAGCACAGAAGACTTCAGAAGGCACTCTACATTTTTCTGAAGATAGTTTATTATTATTTCGTTAGACCGTGATGTGTTAAATTGCAGTAATTCCAGACAGACAAGTTGATCCCAACAGTAAGTTGATGGAGATGGTTATTTATTACCTGCTTCAAGACAAAGCTTGCCCTCTTCATAATTGTCTGCCCCATCACCCAACAGAAGATTAAGAGAGACAGTGTAATTTCAGCTGGAGCAGGGTCACAACAGCAGCATGATCTCCAGGCAAACGACAAGATACTTTCAGACCCAAACAGAGATAGGAACACCACTAACTCGGTGCTTCCAGCACATTTAACCACAGGTACTTTTTGCTAGCTCTGGGGTTCTGTTTTTTTTTTTTCTGTTGTTTTTAACACATAACACACATTTCTTAAATGAAAAGGCAAAGCAAAAGGAAACAGCTGCTTTACTTTAAAAACACCTACACAGGTGTAATCTTTAAATATAATCCACTCTAAGATGTTGTAAGAATTTAAAGTGCAATGACGTAGTTTCATCACTTACCATTGTACCTGTAAGTTACAGGCAACAGGAGAGGTGCCTGAGGACTGGAGAAAGCCAATGTCACTCCAGTCTTCAAAAAGGGCAAGAAGGAGGACATGGGTAACTACAGACCAGTCAGCCCTACCTCCGTCCCTGGAAAGGTGATGGAACAACTTATCCTCACCGCTGTCTGTAGGCATATCAAAGATAAGAGGGTCATTAGGAGCAGTGAACATGGTTTCTCCAAGGGGAAGTCATGTTTGACCAACCTAACAGGCTTTTATGAGGATATGACCAGGTGGATGGATGGTGGCCATGGGTTATCTGAATTTCAATAAAGCATCTGACACCACTTCCCACAGCATCCTCGTAGCTAAACTGAAGAAGTGTGGTCTGGATGATCAGGTAGTGAGGTGGAACATTGTTTCCAGTTCTGAGACCCTCAGTTCCAGAAAGACAGGAAATTGCTGGAAAGAGTCCAGCACAGAGCCATAGAGATGATGAAGGAGGTGGAACATCTCCCTGATGAGGAAAGGCTGAGGGAGCTGGGTCTCTTCAGGTTGGAGAAGAGGAGGCTGAGGGGTGACCTTATTCATGCTTATAAATATGTAAAGGATGAGTGTCAGCAGGACAGAGCCAGGCTCTTCTCAGTGACATCCAATGATATGACAAGAGGCAACAGGTGCAAGCTTCCAGCACAGGAAGTTCCACGAAAAAATTAGGAAAACGTTTTTCACTGTGAGGGTGCCGGAGCCCTGGCACCAGCTGCCCAAAGAGGTTGCAGAGTGTTCTTCTCTAGAGACATTCAAATCCTGCCTGGACGCGTTCCTGTGTGACCTACTGCAGGTGATCCTGCTCTGGCAGGGGGGCTGGACTAGATGATCTTTTGAGGTCCCTTCCAACCCCGAACATTCTGTGATTCATCAAAAAAAATGTGAACTTTTTTTTTTTTAAAGATCATTCCTTACATTGCAAGCTATTATGAATCAAATTACAGTAATATTTAAAAACAGGAGTAACTCATGTTTTAATTTTGTACTGAAGTCTGAGTAAGAGGCTAAAACACACCAGAGCAAAATGATTACAGCCTCTCCCTAAAAGCAGTCATTAAGTTCAGGATCAGTTGTAGCAACTCTGGTGTAGATTTTTAGCTCGACAAACAGGTAAATACAGCCAGCTGCAAAATTTGATGAAACCACAGTATCAGAAGTGACAGAGCAGCTGTTCACTGAGCAAAAAATATGCCACAATACTGCTGTACAAAGGTAACGTGACCTCTTCCTGCAGTAGACAGTAGGAAGAAAATTCATTTTTTATTCGTTCAGCATATATGGCCAGCACAAGTGGGGCTGAAAAGGAAGAGTGCTTTGTCCTCTGTCAACACCTTCCCCCTGAAAAACTATCAGACACACACTGACCTCACATTCTGACCTTCAAAGCGTATTTCAATTTCATTTCAATTCTATTTTTAAATTAATTGCCAGGAAAAGGCATGAGTCACAGCCCTGCTTGGAGCCCCTCGACTGGACACTCACCAAGTGCTGGGTTGATTCTAAAGTTTCCCAAGCCGGAGCAGGCTCTAGCATGACCTCCACAATCGGTTTATCTCGTTTTAATCTCATTTAATGGATTTAATCTTGTTTGATGGGGTCCGGGCTCATCACTGGAACGAAGCCCGGTAAGACCCCAAGAAACAAATCACCTGCCTGTCTGCCTGTAACGACAGCGCTGTCACACAGCAAGGAAAGGGGAAGGCACACGAAACAACATCCATGATGGGATGGCCAAAGCAGAAGGGTAGGATGTCTGAAGAGCAGAACGACTCGGGAATTAGGACAAGGAGAGAAACTGAAACAAAAAAGCAGTCAGGAAACGGAGCAGGAGTGCAAAACCAGGAAAGTTATGAAGGGAATGAAAAGCCAAAGAGACTATTTTCCACTCTGACAAAGAGTCAGTAACACACTGCCTTGTACCGGCTTCCCGTGCGACAGCCACTCGTCACTCTAGTGGATGACAGCCGACGACCATAAGAAATCATTTCCACATACTGCTGAGGTACTTGCAAAGCAACTAATGAGCCTGACATCAATTGCTCTTCTCTGAAAGGTTTTATACAGCGAAACGCTGTAACTACTGCAGCAACTCTTTTACACGAACAATAGCGAGAAGTTCAGGCTGGAAGCTGCTCTGGGCTATGATTCATTCATGGCTCTCTGCCAAAAAAATAAATACGTTCAAGACCAACGGCCTCAAGGGGAAAGGCAGGTCACTTGTTAAAAAGCCCAGAGATTAATGATTTACAGAACAGAATACAGTCTGAGATCTCAGCCTAGAGGGGTGATGGGGAAGGCCTTTCTCACAAAGAGTTACTGCACAGGCTTGCATACTGGCAACCTGTCAACATACGGAGTAAACGAGGAACTATTAAACTGGGATTTGCAAAACTCTCTCCAAGGAGCACGGAAAGAGCCCTCACATGGCTGTACACAAAGAAAGTTCAAGCTACACACCGGGTATTTCAGCCACACAGGACAGACCCAGCCCGTTGGGGTCACGGGCAAACACTGCAGCACAGTCACACCTGGCAGGGAAGCCCGACCCACAGGCAGAGGGACAAGCAGAGAGGGTTGAACACTTCCAGCATCTGCTGCACGTAAAAGTGTTTAACTCTCCGCTAAACAGCGAGCCGAACTCTCCTGGGTTTTCTGCCCCAACATCATCCCTTGAGCAACACCCTTGCTCAGCCAGCGAGGTTCAGAAGGAAGCTCGCCATGTCACTGCGGGAGATGAGGTCAACTTGCTCACACACACCGGGTCAACTCCTAATTGACTCTTGGCATTCTGAACCACCATCTCGGTAGCAAGCACCCTCTGAAACACCACAACCACTTTTGAACACTTTTAATAATCAGAACATTAACTGTACTGCTTACGGCTTTCAAAAGAAAACCGCTCTTTTACACACTCCCCTAGAGCCACGACATCCATCGTTTAAACAATTCTAGACGGAACAGCTGCCCAGCCCCAAACTCAGCCGTAGCAGGGAACTGCAGAGAAGGAGAATCACGGAGACTGTGAGGACGCAAGGTATCCTCTCCGCATATTCAGGTCGCAGTTTTGGTGCACGCGCTTCTCCAAGGTACCCCGGCTCCATGGCAGGAGGAGCAGCCACCACTTCAGGGAACAAATAAAAACCACCGCAGGGACGAGCCATCAACTCCCACCGTCACTCGCGCTGCAGCCGTATCCTGGGGCGTTCCGCAGTGTCCAGCTGCACTGAGACAGCACACACATTTTTAACACTTGGCTTTTACTTCTCTACATTCAAGCCCAAGACATACATTGCCAGTAGCCTCAGAAAGGAACTACATGGCGACTTCACAACGGTAGCAGCGTCTGCATTTCGCGTCAAGCCTGTGATTAAATGCCCTGCTAGTAAGAATGCTCAAGCAGATGTTGTGCAACTTTATGACACGATCTCTCTCAATCAGTTATGATTTATGAGCCAGTGGTTTCACACCCTGTAGTGCTGTTACTGAACAGGGTTAAAAAGCCCCATCCTCAACTTCTTGTACTCAAAAACAACCAAGCAAACAAACAATAAGCAAAAGAACACAAAACAGAGAAAAGCAGCACAGGTTGGCCGGGATGGTTCTGTCCAATGACATCACCACGCCCACGGCGAGCTTCCTCTGGGCCAAAACAGAAGAGCCGCTGCCCCGCTGGGTGCCCGCAGCCGGCAGCCCCGCCAGCCCTGCTCCTCTTACCTGGGAACATTCCGCTCAGGTGGTCACGGCTCCATCCCGACCCTCGGCTCGTGCTGCGCCTTTGTCCAAGAGCTCTGTGTCTGCCAGGCTCTGTTCCTACCTCTGGAACCAGCACTCTCTAGTCTTTAGAATTTCCCACCGAGCACACCTAAGCAAGCCAACATCTCATTTCAGATTTCGCTTTACTAGAGCTTATGCTGAAACGTTTAAAACTGTACGGTCATGGCAAGTCATCACTGCATAAGAAGTTAATTTCCAGGGGGACAGTGTTTATTTTGTACAGAAGACTTTTAGATTATCCAGAAAAGAACCTCCTCTTGAAAACAAACAAACAAACAAAAAAAATCAACCACAACCCAGGAGTAATATAAGCAGTGGCTTAAATTCCCTAGCTCTGGTTTTTGTAATATAAACTTTCCAAGACAGGTACTTTGGCCTCTTACTAGCAGGGACAGAGAATGCTGGTGCCAAATGTACAGGTACGTACTCTCCAGCTGAAGTCACTTCGTTTTTGCAGAATGTGCCACCACAGAAATGACACTCAGCCTCCTCATACCAGAAAAGGGACACTGGAGAGGATTTGTCTTACAAACTCCAGATCTATCATCAGACAAGATCAGACAAAGCAAAGTGATAGGAATCTACCCACGACCTTATTTCACAGTAATAATACCTTCTAAGATAGTGTAAAAAAAGGGCACATTTATTTCATGTCTCTGGACTCAAATTTTGCCACTTTATATTCAAATAGTTTAACAACAATCAATATTTAAAAGCTCCCCTGTGATTCAAGTATGCTTGAATGATTCATATTATGTACAATAATTATTCCTATGTTTCTTAAATTTATGCTTTGAACTGCTCTCTGGAAACAATTAGCAGCCAATTTCATTTCAATAATTATTTTTCCATATATTTTTTTCTGCAGTGAGATCACTACAGCAAACATAGCTTGAGATATTGCCCTACTGACCACATAATACACAAGAAAAAAAATACATGCTAATCAGCAAAGACACACTTTATTTCCATTTTTTACCTTCAAATTATTTTTAGTGTTGCCACTTGTACAAATGAAGTGTTCTTTCAATTTATTTGTATTAAGAAAACCATCTCAAATCAGCAACCCTACCTCATTCAGTGTGAAAAGTATTCTATTTACAACACATGCCCCAAATTTACTGCACCACACATGACCACTGCCAGAAATGTGCATTCATTGATGGCATGACTACTGTAACATGTTATGTAAAAGTCCAGTTCTCTTCAGTTTAGCTACTTCCATTAAGCAAGGGAGAACAAGCTGTATCTTTGTGGATAGCCTTTTCAGGAAAAAAAAAAAATAAAAAAATCGAACAATCAAACAAGAGGATATTTGCTCGTAAAATTCCCAAATTTAAAGGACTAAGAGTCTTCTGCGAAGCACCACACATTCCATAAACCTGCACAAGCAGGGCAGGAAGGTCAGAGAAAGCAGGACCTTCCTTCCACCTGCAACGTTTCTCACAATGCTCAGGCATGAGCTGGGCAGTCGTCATCTCAGTCTCATGAAAGGAACACACAATTTTTAGGGAAGGAACCAATACCTCAAGTTATTGGATTTGGAATGTCACACATTTGAGAAAAACAAGTTGCTTTTCACGAAACCGACCTTGCAGAAGCACCAGAAGAATCCTAAGGATGAACTTGCAAGAGTAGGAATAATTGATTTTAAGAGGACAGATTCATATCTACTTAAAATGCAATGGACTCTCCAGTTCCCTAAGTCCCTGACAGAATTAAAATTGGGAGAGTGAATATTTTGAAAGAGCCTGGGGATATTTTGGAAAATAAAGCTAGCCATAGACACAACACAAGTGGCTTTGGTCCTGAATTCATATGTACAATCCAGATTTTTTACTCAGGATTTCTGAACACCAAAGCTACAATACACAAGAAAATTGATCCCAGTATTTACACACAGAGTTCCTTTGCCCCACTACCGTGGAACCTTCCCCCACAAACAAAAGGTCCTGTTGGGCATGTAGACCATTACAGCAGACTTCTTTCATGCACTTCAATCTTCTCAAGTAGGCAAAGCAATGTCTGCAAAGATATTTAGAGGAAAAGTACCATTTATTTACCCATACACAGCATGTCAAGACTCAAGATGTCTTCCTTAACCATCCCTTTGTCATTTTGTACAATTTCTTCATGCTGTAAGTTAAAGATTTCTTTGCCCCTAAAAAAAAAAAAAAAGATACAAAACACAGAAAATATCAATGTTTAGGAAGAATAAGTCAAATACTAGGTCTTTACTACATTAAGTAAGGTATTACCATGGAAGAATGAGAACCCAATCTATCAGGCACACATGCAAATAACCCTCCTGACACATTCATAACAGAGTAAATAATGACAAACAAAAAATACTTCTAACAGTACAAAAGCATGCAAAAGAAAACAGGTTCACTCTGAAGGCCCGACGATGTCGCACACAAGCACGTTGTACAGACCATGACCAAGGCACAGCAAACGGTAGGGGTTGCTGATCAAACTCTTAACTGGTATGGCAGGAAACTTCTCATGTACAGCTTTGTACCTAAATGCTAAAAGAAAGGCTACTGCACGGGCTGCTCCAGAGCTGTCATGTGGAGAAAAGTAGTCAGACAGTGCTTGTGTATCGTGTACAGACACAGGCAAACTTTCTACACACAATTTACAGTGAGGTGTGGTGGCATGCAGTATCTGCTCAGGCAGCTGATGAAGACCAGTTATCAGAAAGCTACAAAATATTTTAGACATAAAACTGCTCCTTGTAGTAAAAAAAAAATAATTCTTCAAGATCCAGCATACTAATACCCCAATTCTAAAAATATTATTCAGAGCAGCTACAAGCATTTGTGCTGACTTAAAAGTACGTTGAGCAATTGCTTCCACTGATGATTCGACTCCCAGTATTTTACACGTAAGACATTTTCAAGGCTTGCAGCATATATATATAGGAAATCTAAACTTTGTCCTCTTTAAAGATCTGCTCAGAAGTATGCCATGGGCAGAAGGTAGGGGAACACAAGTGAGCTGGTCAATATTCAAACTCTACCTCCACCAAGTGCAAGACAAATGTATTCCCTTAAAAAAAAAAAAAAAAGAGGAGGCAGAAGACCTGCATGGATAAACAAGGAGCTCCTGCAAATTTACAACATGTGAAGAAAAGGTCTGGTTAACTGGAAGCATTATAGAAATGCTGCCAGAGTGTGTAGAGATTCAACAAGAAAGGCCAAGGCTCTCTTGGAACTTAGTCTGGAGAGAGATGTGAAAGATAGTAAGAAGAAATTTTTCAAATACATCAATGAGAAAAGGAAGAGTAAGAAAGGAGTGGGTCCAATGCTAAATGAGGCGGGAGATATGATGCCAGAGGATGCAGAGATGGCAGAATTGCTGAATGCCTTCTTTGCCTCAGTCATTACTCCTATGTCCAGCCCTCAGGAACCCCAGTCACTAGAAGTAAGGGAGCAAAACTGGAGTGAGGAAGACTCTCCACTGGTCAGTGAGGAGTGGGTTAGAGACCTCTTGGAGCAACTGAAAACGCACAAATCCATGGGCCCTAACAGGGTGCATCTATATGTGCTGAGAGAGCTGGCTGATGTTGTTGCTGAGCCCCTCGCCATCATTTCTCAAAAATCATGGAGAATGGGAGAGGTGCCTGAGGACTGGAAGAAAGCCAGTGTCACTCCAGTCTTCAAAAATGGCGAGAAGAAGGACCTGGGCAACTACAGACCAGTCAGCCTCACCTCCATCCCTGGAAAGGTGAGGGAGCAGCTCATTCTGAAGGCCATCTCTAACCATTTGGAGGTTATCAGGAGTAGCCAACAGGGACTTACCAAGGGGAAATCCCGCTTGACTAACATCTGATATCCTTCTACAAAGGTATGACTAAATGGGTAGATGAAAGGAGAGCAGTGGATGTCATATACCTTGACTGCAATGAGGCTTTTGATACTGTCTCCCATAACATCCTCATAGGAAAACTCAAGAAATGTGGGATAGATGATTGGGCCATGAGGTGGATTGTGAACTGGCTCAGCCACAGAGTTCAGAGAGTTGTGATCAGCGGCAGAGTCAAGTCAGAGGCCTGTGGCCAGTGGTGTTCCCCAGGGATCAGTGCTGGGTCCAGTTTTGTTCAACATCTTCATGAGTGACCTGGATGAGGGGACAGAGTGTACCCTCAGCACATTCGCTGATGATACAAAACTGGGAGGGGTGGCTGACACCCAGGCAGGCTGTGCTGCCATTCAGCGAGATCTGGACAGGCTGGAGAGCTGGGCAAAGGGGAACCTCATGAAGTTCAATAAGGACAAGTGTAGAGTCCTGCATCTGGGGAGGAACAACACCAGGCACCGGTACAGATTAGGGGATGTCCTGCTGGAAAGCAGCCCCATGGAGAAAGACCTTGGAGTCCTAGCAGGCAGTGAGTTGTCCCTGGGACAGCAACGTGCCCTGGTAGCCAAGAGGGCCAATGGGATCCCGGGGGCATTAAGAAAAGTGTGTCCAGCAGGTCTACGGAAGTTCTTCTCCCCCTCTACTCTGCCCTGGTGAGACCACACCTGGAATAGTGTGTCCAGTTTTGGGCTCCCCGGTTTCAGAGAGACAGGGACCTACTAGAGAGAGCCCAACAGAGAGCTACAAGGGTGATCAAGGGACTTGAACATCCCTCCTGTGAAGAGAGACTGAGAGAACTGGGGCTGTTTAATCTTGAAAAGAGAAGGCTGAGAGGGGATCTTATTAATGTATCCAAATATCTGCGGAGTGGGGGTCAAGAGGATGGAGCCAGTCTCTAGAGGGCTGGTTTAGCTCAGTGGGTTGAGTGTTGGTGTTTGAAACACCGAAGGTCGCGGGTTCGATTCCCGTTCGGTTCTCACGTGTTGCCTGACCTAGTCGAGAGGTGGTGTCCCTGCCCACAACAGGAAGGTTGGATTAAAATGATCTCTAAGGTCCCTTCCAGCCCAGGCCATTCTATGATTCTATGATTCTTCAGAGTAATGGGACAAGGAATAATGGGTATAAGCTAGAATACAGGAAGTTCCACTTCAGGACAAGGAGAAAGTACTGTGAGGGTGACGGAGCCCTGGCACAGGCTGCCCAGAGAGGTTGTGGAATCTCCTGCTCTGCAGAGTTTGAAAATTGGCCTGGATACGTTCCTGTGTGGCCTGCCCTAGGGCATCCTGTTCTGGCAGGGGGTGGACTGGGTGATCTCTAGAGGTCCCTTCCAACCTCTAACATTCTATAATGCTATTCTATAAATTAAACAGATTAAATGATGCTAAAAGTAAGAAAACTAAACTCCCCCAAGCCTCCTTGCTCAAACTGGACTCATGCTTGAGGCAAAGGATCGCAATTGCTTTGCTCTACCTGATTCAAACTTCAAAACCCCTATTTTCAACACTAAAAGCACTAGTAAAAAATACATGTTCCTCTATGTAAATGGCTGGTTAGAAGACAACTAGAGTTTGTTTTAAAGGGTAAGAAAAAAGCACAACTATACATAAACTAAAAAGCAGGTAAGACAGAGGAAAGAAAGGACATTTCACAAAAAGCTAGGTTTGGGGAGCTATCATTTTTATTACACGAAAGCAGAAGGCCTCCATTGACAGATATCACACACACTCTTACCAGCTGTGAGGATGGTTTTAGCACTCTGCACTATACTCGAAGATCTCACAATTCCAGAAATGCCTGTAGAGAGAAAACCACACACGTTACCCACCTCAGCAGTTTTGTGCAGATTCTTTTTTTCCCTCCAATGTACACAAGAAAACTTAAATGTTTTTCCAGTTATACACATGCTTAAGCTGAGAAAGTTTGCTCCTGTTCTGCTTTGTCATACTAATTGAAAGTATTCTCTAAGCTATTTTCACCTATTTTATACATAACACACAGGACAAAAAAAACCAAAACAACAGAACAAAACCCACAATCAAATCAATATTAAAACAAGTAACAACCAGTAGGAATTGATGAAATTTATTTAGTGTTCTCAAGTGGCTTGTCCTGTCCTTTATCCAGATTCTTGGGACTAGGAAAAGCTTTTGGCCCTAAAACTGAAAAAGGGCTTTTGATTTGTTCTCCTGAGAGCATGAGCTGGTGGGCTCAGAAGACTGGATCCATGTAGGGTTTTGATTCCAAGCTGCTGCACCACCTGGCACAGCCCACAGCCACCGCCTGGCCTGCAACAGCCCCCAGATACAACCGCAGGCACAGTCAGCTCGGAGCTCTAAATCTAGATGCAGCTCACACCACTGCGACTCCTGCTCCCAGATTTGGTTACTACCACATCACTGTCACAGTCCAGCCCTGAAGCTGCCACAAACTGACACGGGAGCAGCTGGACACCTTCATGTCCAGGTACAGTTCATCCCACGCTGCCCACCGAGAGCTGCAGCTCTCAGGATCTCCATTACCCAGCACAGAAACCAGTGCAAGAGCTCCCTCCACAGCTGGCTAGTGCCAAGGGGCTCTCAGGAGTCCAGGGAGCTTTTGCCACGCTCAAGGAGGTTGCAAAATTGGCCACCTGGAACTAAGACGTGTCAGTCCTGAAGATGTAAGCCTTCCAACTAGAGGCAGACAGGCTAAGCAGGCCATGCTAATTCCTGAAGACTACTTCTTTCAGGACCCAAACCAAAACATCTCTTTCAGTATCAGCAGGAATGCTATTTGCTAATATTTCAGATTGTCTGTCTGCAATCAAATAAACCCAAACCCAGCCTTTTAGGAACATTTCCTTGACTACCTCTTTTGATTAATCTCTTGTCTTCTTCATCCTTCTCTTTAAATCATCCGGCTGAATTAGAACTACCTATACAGTAAATCTCCATATCCATCGTGTTGTAAAACAGGTTACAGACACTGATCCAGGCCTACCTTGATGCACCACAAACCCACAGTCAGGGTCATGCGCAACTTGCAGCAAAATTTCTTCCACATCTCTGTTCTTCCCAGGAGGGTCTACCAGAGAAGTTATCTTTTGCTGCAGAGTCCTTGGCAAAGCCATTAGTTGTGCAAATTGACCTTCTGGACTTTTATCAATCTGCATGTTAGAGAAAAAATAAGACAACAAAATCATTCAGTGTTAATAAGTGAAGTTTGCTTTTTCAAAGAAGTCAGAAAACTCTTCTGGCTATCTGCGAACCTGACAAATATCTCAAAGAACAGGATCCATTTCACTTGCAAACATCACTGGCAGTGCTCACAGAAACTGCCCAAGCACTGGGAAATGCGGTAACTCAGTTCTGAACCTGAAGAATAACTGAACCTGAAGAATAACTCAATGGAAAGAGGTTAATTTTTATCCAAGGGAAGACTGACATACACATGACTCTGCTGTCTCTGCAAGCAGCCTTTCACTGAAACAGCATCATTTCTGCTCTACCCAACTTCCTCTGGAAACATAAGTCCACTGCAATGAAATAAATAAAAAGTTCCCAAAAGACCACTCAGTTTCCTCTGCCTGGATATAATCAAACCATACATACACACTTGTTTCAAGTTTAGTTTGAAAAACATTGTCTCTGCTTTAAACTCAAACCACATCTGGTTTGTATAATTTGAAGGGAACATTCACTCCACGTTTTCCAATTTAAATCAGAAATTCAATGACCTTATTTTGAATACAACGGTACCAAAATGTAAGCCTGTACACATTTATGCAAAACATAAAGCAAAAATAATGAAAAAAAAGGCCCCCCACATAATGAAGCAAATCTCTTCAAAACTGGAGGAAAATATGAAGAGCTCAGTTCCTCCCACACAACTTTTCCTTAAGTTCATGGAGATATCAGCCAGGATCCCAGCTGCCTGGTATACTCACGTCAGTGGGGAGAAAAGAATATCCAGATGAATCACCCAGCAACTGTAGAGCGAGTCAGACAAGGAGCTGGCTCTTCACATGATGTGGGAGGAACCCACACCTGAACCCGAACTGCAAGAACTAGTGCCTGCCTTCAGGTGGTTTTGAGGAAGCTTTTAACAAAGAACTTTTCCTGTAACTCTCAAGACGTACTTAGAGAAGGGGTTTCTGTTCTGAAGTAAACATCACTCCCAACAGCAGTTATCCTTGTTGGTCTGGGGAACAACTGCCAAAAACCAGGCCAAGATGTGAGGAATAAAGTACTAAATCACTCTGCTCAAAATCAATGGTAAAATGATAGCATTTGATCAACAGTCTTGATGTCTATTATAGAATTGTGGAGAGATTTATTATCCGTACTTGTGGTATGATACCAGGATCTGTTTAAAGGTAACAGGGAGTATTTTTCTAACTAGTCATTACTGACTCTTTTACAAAATTCATTTAAATAATTCTTCTCCTCAACTGTTCAAAAGCACATTGATAAGAAAGCACATAGACAGCTGCAGTATAACACAGATTCACCTATGCTGTCCTCCAAAGGGTTGTGGTAAAATTGCTTACTGTACTCAGGCTTGCTTATCAGTTTTTAAAAGACATGTCCTAAACGGAGGCATTTGTGAAATAATTACCACGGCGATTTGAGAATAAAGAGACATCCATGTCCATGAGACAATCCACGCAATTTGTAACTTCGCACTGCTATGTGTGTCACACTTGAGTAGTCACCCATGGACACGCACACTACAAAAGGAAAAGCTGCTGTTGGACTTGACTGCAATGTTACACTAATACTTTATGCCAGAAAGATGGAAATCAATATCTTTGTCATTCTGGTTACTTGTTTCCCAAATACTAGGACAAAAATTGTTTTAATAATGGGTATTTAAAGATGATGCCAGAATTTCACTTGGGTTTCGTCACCTGATTTTCATGACTAGCATTCTAGGGCTTTTGTGAGATGCAGTTTTGATTGCAGAGAGTGGCACCTCTCAGGTACAGCCTAATCTTTTTAACACAAACCAGATGTTTATTTATCACTTCCTAGACTGTTGTTTCCCTTTGGCAGTCACCAGAACACACATTTTGAAATGGTCTGCTCTTGTTTGCTAGGGCTCTAGTTCTGTGCCCGTACTCAAAGAGAACAACCAGCAGTCACTACATAGGCAGAGACTGGGATTTCAAATGGCAAGCCTTCTGGGTACAGAATTAACTAAACAAGAGAAACATCACAAATAGCAAGTACAGGGACTACAACTGCTCTTCTTGGTGTATGGCACAATTCTTGCCTTCTGCCAGCATGAGAAAGCACTTTGCTTGTTTTCAAAACGTTTTGAGGAACACTTGCCTCCAGCCTTCCCAGATGGTGCTTATAGACCACTTGAGGGCAGTCCTGCAGTATGTTACTGTACAGCTTCTGGAAATGCGGAACATTAGGTTTCACTATGTTCTGCACTTTCGATCTGTCTTCTCCTATCACCATTCTGAAATCACCTAGCCAAGAGAAGAGAAACAGTTATTTTGTTGGGAAAAAAAAAATGAAAACCCAGAGAAGGAGAATATAACAGATGCCAGCACTGGACAAAGCTGTCATCTAAAACTTCATTCTCCAATTCCAGCGATGTCTACATAATCCACAATTAGGCTCATCTTCTAAGAGTCAAAAAATACCATTCAAACACCTTCCAGCACTTCAGAATTGTTATGTGGCCTCTGATACACTGTAATGTCATGACCCCCATGCCCACATCCTCACTTGCACAACAAAAAAATTCCAGCTGTCTAGTTCAGCCTCACAAGTGGCAGTAACACAGTTTTGTTCTTTGCAACCATAAATCAGTTTCAATAGATTATCACACAAAGTGACCAGCCCCAATACTTTGTATCCAGAAACAAATAACCTTCAGTTTTCCAATACTGAACAAAACCAATCTGCATTGTCTGCACTTCAAGGGCAGTACCCATACACAGCCAATGTCAGTCATGGGCGGATCACATTATCCCCTCTTAGCCACGTATTTTGTCTGTTTAATGCTACTGTGACATTACTGACCTTTACACTTTCTTTTATGATACATGACTAAAATGTTTCAAAGAGAGTAAGTGAAAAGAACCATAGAATCATTACGGTTGGAAAAGACCTTTAAGATCATCAAGTCCAACTGTTATCTAACCCTACCAGGCCCCCTTTTAAACCACGTTCCCGAGCACCAACCATATCTAGATACCTCTTAAATACATTCAAGTATGGCAATTCAATACCTTCCTGAGCAGCCTGTTCCAGCCTTTGACAACCCTTTCAGTGTACAAGTTTTTCCTGAAGTCTAACCTAAACCTCCCCTGGTGTAAGACAGTCTGTAACAAAGCGTTCACGACCTCCATCAGGTACTGCCCTGGCAGGTACCAGGATAAATATTTTCCAAATTAAAGTATGAACAACTCTTTTCAGCAGTCTGCAAGCAGACCGATTAGAGGAATGCATAAAATCAATTTTGCCTACTAGCACATCCTCTGAAAAGTTCAAGACTTAACAAAATGGCAGCAAAATAAAATGTCCACAAACATATAACTGACAGCCTTTTTTTCCTGAACATCCCTAATGGAGAATCATTGCTTTAGCTCTGTTCACATGATGGAGCCAATGTCAACATCTCACAGCATGGTAACGGATCTCCCACGTTTTTTGGTTAGTCACACTGTTTCAAGATGAAAAAGTATCTTCATCACTTGCGCTCACCAAGAATCTCAGGACATTCCTGGGCAGGTTTCAGGCAGCAGGTACAGAGCCCTGATGCAAACACCCCTGGCTGGCAGCCCTCACAATCACAGAATCACAGAAGGGTAGGAGCTGAAAACCACCTCTGAAGATCATATAGTCCAACCTCCCTGCCAGTGTCCTCTTCACTGTTGCTGTCAAACAGGTTTTTTTCTAGCAATTTAGGAAGAAAAAAATAAAAAGATAAGGAAAAGCCAAGCAAGCTGCAATCCAAACTGACCAGAGAAGTGCTATGCAAAGAGCAGCAACACTTCTTGGTAGAGTCAAGCTGCAGCTTATAAAACCCACCTGCCTACCTGCACCTTTTTTAAAAGCCAAACTCGCATTTCTGTGAGCTGAGAAAATGCCCTGTGAAGTACAACTCCAACTGAACTTGTTCATAGTGACTTCATTAAGGATAACAACATTTAAAGAGCAATGCCGAATTACACTGTAACAATTCAATCTTGTATTCAAGAGTCATTTGGAGTAATTTCTTGATTTTTTTTTTCCCCATATCGATTTCATAACTAGAGAAAGGAGGAAATCCTTTTACCAAAAAAAAAAAAAAAAAGTCAACAAACACCAACCAGGACTGAAGAATCATGATCTGGATCTTTAAGTTAACTAATAAGAACCTTAAACACAGCACATTCAAAAAGCAGAAGACAAAGTATGGGTTGGACGATGAGACAAATCAACATTACCCTAAGAGTGGAAAGAAATTTCTTTTCCCCCAAAGTTTTGAATCATTAAAACCAAAATACAATCCATATAAACAGAAAAAAACCCCACATTATTTCACCATATTCAATCACACGTTCATAAATTAAGCAGGTATAAGAAGTTTTGCCTCTGTCCCTATACCTGTCTTCTACGAATAAGCACAATTAGTCTTTCCAAGCTGTTATGTAAGACACCTTTAAAATAAAGTAGTCGGACGGCAGAACAGTTCAGGCCCAAAGAAAGAGAGCGGATGACTTAGTGCATGTGAGACTTCCTCCTGCAGGCCAACAGCTCCAGCTTTTCTCCTCAGCGACTTTAGACACCACACACTAACCAGAATAGGAGAGCCCAGCGATCTGCATGTAGAGGTCATCTTCAGAGAAACTCTCTGGTAGCATGAGGAAGGCGGCTGTGACTGCACTCTTCAGGTTGCTCACCAGAGCTGCCTGCAGCTTGCTGTTATCATTTTGCGTCAGTATTTTCACCTGAAAAAGCAGAGTCATTGGAAGCAAGGCTTCAGGAGAGTGCTACTGAAGATGGAGCTAGAAATGTTACTCAATCCAGCATGAACACGTTCCCTACCACCAACCAGATTTTTTTTTAAAGGGAAATAATATGCTAGCCTTCAGAATTTGAATGCCTGAAACACTGAAGCAGTGACATCAAATTTTGAATAGCTCAGATAGCCAGAATCTCCCAGGAAGATGAGTGCAACAGTTGTCAACCAGGTATGACAAGGGTGAATGCTGATTCTTGGGGTATATCTGAAAGACCACCAAAGTTAAGGAAGACTTCTTCACAGCACAGAGACCTTCTGATCAGAACTATCTGCTGTACTGCATCGTATCAGGAGGAAAGAAGCAGCCAATTAACTCCAGTTTTACAGTGTGCAAAGAATTCAGTTACTCTACTAACTTCAGAGAAATAAGGGATATATTCAATTTCATAAATAAGCATGACTCCCAGTCAGCACAAAAGTTTAAAGCAGAAAAAGTACCACCATGAGTGCTAGCAAACTCACACACAAGAAACTGCAGGAGTGTGTTAACACCTACAGACGAAAATACACACAGAAAAATCTCATTAGAGGGTGAAAGGTGTGTGAAAAGAGCTATTCCAGTTTGCCATGTAGCCACACCCACCCTCTGTTAAATAGCACAGTGAGATAATTTTCCATTCTCTTTCAAAAACATGTTTTTACAGATTTGGACAACGAAAAAGTTATGTGAACAAACCTGTGCTCTGTCACTCTTTTGTGGCAATTTTTGTAATATAAAAACCCTAAACCTCCCAAGACCTCTACAGAGAGTTCAAGATATTTCTGTAAGTTATTCATATTCCTCTCTCTCTCACCTCAATTGAATTTACTATTTATTTGCTTTTTATGATGCAAACATGGGGAAGAAAAACCCACAAGCCCAATGCACAGTTCAGTCAATTATATGCTACATATACTTTACAATAAATATATGTTGACAACACAATCAACTGGACCAGTCACAGCACAACAAAGCAGCTTTCATCTTCAAAGACTTTCATTATCTAAGTGTGTTAAATTTTGGTGACCCCTATAACTTGTTATAAAAGGTAAACCTTGCATTCAACAGTAAAGGGACTTTGAGTCAACACAGTCCCGTTACTCAAGATTTACTACAGACAGAAAACCGTGACGAATACACACACACTTTAGGTTTTCCCCACGTAACACTGAATATCGTTAAGGACCACATTTCACTTCCTTTCTGAGAGATTATCCCTCTAGGGCTAGAACCCCAAATCTGGGCAGGTTATTTATTCAGTACTGATGTGTAGGCCCTTAACAGCTAAAGCTAAAACCACAGCTGCTGAGTTGCCAGCCCTGTAATTTCCTGCATTTCAAGACAGAAAACTCAACAGACCCAGAGTTACCGGTTTTTGTAGGCGTCCAGCGACATAGAGGGTTTTCCAGTGAAGTAAATCATCGATCAGGGTATCAGTGCTAATTACACCATATTTTATCATCTGCAAAAAAGCAAAATAAAGGCTTTTGAAAAACCATATACCTGCACCATTTTAATGACAGGAAACTTACTATTTGCTTACTCTAACCATCATTAATTCTAAGGAAAACACACCTCCAATATAAAACTGGATGCATAATGTTAAAGCATTTTCATATTTTAAGGAACATGGGAGGTGAAAAAAAAAGTAATTTCTATTCTCATGCAGACACCTGGGGAAAAGAAAAGTGGAATGCACAGAACTCTTTAAGATATTTTCTCGAATCAAAGGTACAAGAAAGTCACCAAAGCAAAAGACTTTAAACTCCAGAGAAACCTAGTCCGGACAGACACTGCCACTGCAGAGACCTGAACATTAAAATACAACTGTTCCTTGAAAAAGTTACAAGCTGTTTTGCACCAGTCAAACATTACAGTAGTTGGAACAATCCAGAGTATTCTTCGATACTGAAAATGCTGAAAAAATAGTTCATCAGAGATCTAAAATAAATAAATCTATATAGTTCATCAGAGATCTATTTTAAATAAGAACTCCAGACATCCCTGTGTACCATTACTGAGCAGTGGGGGGTGTATCAGAGAGCCTTTTCCTTTGCTCTCCGAGGTTAAAAAACAAATTGCCATTTTTAAGTTCATTTTATGCATCTAGAAAAAAAATACCTTCAACAGTTTATTACCAATTTGCATCTCCTTGAAATAAAATCCAAAATCCCTCTTTACATAAAGTGAACAAAGTTTAAACCCCAAATTCTTGCCTCATACAGATGCATTTAAGCAAAACCACAAGCACCTAACAAGACCACTTTGTCTACCTCTCCACTTTCTATGAAGAATTCTGACAAGGACCCAACACTACTGCAACCATGCCTGCTCCAGGATGTATTGCTCACAGGGCATTCTTTCACAGGTGTCCTTCATTTCACTTCATTCCCCACCTTTCTTAAAAGGACTCACTTTCCCAACCTACCATTTGTTACCACATGGCAAAAGTTACTCAAAATCAACACCCGGACAGATAGACACAGTATTCTGACACAAATCCTGGATGCAGGAGTAGGACTGGTTGGGCAAATGCTACTTACCTAGAATTAGTAATTACAGCCAAGCTCAACAGGCCAGGATGTTATCCATTAAACAACACGGGTATCAATTCCAACTCACTATGTTAAATATTTGCATTTTACATCAAACCAAGCCAGAATCCACTCTGCCATTACTACATAGTCAACAGCTGGAATGAAGACTCTGTGAGCCCACAATACACTTTATAGCCATCAAAACTGGCAGACAGCAAGCAATAAAGAATACAAATCCAATATCTGAAGTGCTTTGGTTAATAAATACCAAACATTGCTCACACTTCTTCAGCGCAAGAGCACCTGCTCCATTTGCTTTTTGCTGTTCATTAAAGGGCTCTGAGACATACACATACCATAAGTTAAGAATCAGTTACAATCGGCAAGATCTCCTTCTTGTACAGAAACCTGCTTTACACTAACCATTTCAATACTTCACGCACAAACATTTGACTCCACTTACTCAAACTCTTCGTACTTACCCTTCCGTTACATGGCACTAAAGTATTGTAGTAGATACCTGCTCCATAGCTCTGTATACTGCTGATCTGCTTTGGTCCAAAAAATTTTAAGAAGGAATAATGACTCCTGTTCTTTAACAAGTTCATCATATGCCAGGTCACAGAGTCATCAACAGCAAACACGAAGTCCAGCATGTTATTCTGTGAATAAGAAGAAAAGCCTTGGGGTTTATATGTCAGGAAACCACCAAAGTTAATCACATTAATCTAAAAGATACATAGTATCTAACAGTCAGCTAATAATTTTTCACCTCAGTATAAAAAAAAAACAACAAACCAAACCACAGGCATTAATGTCATATAGCTTAAAGGTCCTGAAGTTGGACCAGAAGAGATGGCCCCAAATTTTCCTGTCCTCCTTGTTAAGGAATCAGCCTTCCACCCTCCGAAACAGCAGAGTACATGACGAGATCCCCATCACTCCAGCTCGCAGCTCAGCACAACAGCCTGAACCACTCACAAACAGGACTTCTGCTAACGTGGGCAGACGAAGGCACCCTGCAGCAAGAAACTGCATTTCTAAAGTAGCCCCTCGAATTTGTCCATGAAAGCGCTCCTGAGGAATCCAGCCCACGCGCTCCCTGCACACCGGCAGGGCGACAGTTCACAACCCAGACCTACGACAAACCAATATCGGGAGCAACATTGCTGCAAACCCAGCAGCGAGCCGCAGCGGCTCCCTCACTGGCAGCATCGTAGCTACTCGGTGAGTGCTACTAAACGGAGTCTGACAGCTACCTTTTTCCCCAATTCTTTTGTGCGAGGATGAGACACTGTTAAAGCTCTGAAATTCCAGTTATCCTCTGGTTTTCTCTTTTTAGAAAAGGAAACCAGACACACTTAACTCCCGATTGTGGGGGATGCTTAACAGGCCTGGCCATAACGAGCCGCACTGCCTAGCAACAATTTCAAAAAGGCTGAACACATCCATGCAAAAGATAAAAGCACAGAATCACTATTTCCAAGCAGCTCGACCTCCAACCGCTGAGGAAGCTCCAGGAACGGCACCCAGGTGCGGCAAAGTCTCTTTCTAGAGCCCAGCCCCGACCGCCGCCTCCCTGGCAGCTCTCAGGGCGCCCCGGGAGGCCGCCGGGCGGTCAGCGGGCCCCGCCGCCCCGCCTCTGAGGGGTTTACACCCCTGACCGTGCCCAAACCACGGCCCCCCGACGAGGGGGGCGAGGGCCAGGTCAGGCAGGGCCGGGCCGGGCCGGGCCGGGCCAAGGGAGACCGCCGCGCTCACCTCGCCGCTGCCGGCCGCGTCCCCCGCCTGCCGGAAGACACCGGAGCCGTAGGCGAAGGCCAGGCTGAGCTCCTGAGGGAAGTGCGCCAGGACCCGCCGGAACTTCACCCCCGAGCTCGACAGCACCGGCAGCGACATGGCCACCGCCGCCCGGCCCGGCCCCGCCCCTCCCGCCCACTGGACCCGGAGGCGGTGGCGGGGCGGGGCGGGGCGGGGCGGGGCAGAGCGGCCGGGCCGGCAGCGGGGCTGGGCTGGCACAGCGCCCCCTGCCGCCCGGCGGGGGGTGGCGGCGCTCGGCCGCGGAGCCCCGGCCCGCCCCGGCCCTGCGGGCCCCTCGGGGGCGCTCGGGTTTGGGGGCGTTTGAGTCTGTGTTGTGCTGGTTCGAGGCTTCCCTCGGGTGTCGCCCCAGCCTTACGCTGCCTCGCACCGCCCGTCCCGCAGAAGCAGAGAGGCCGCAGCGTCTGGTGGCCGCGTGTGTGGGCCCGGGGCTCAGGCGTCTCCTCCTGCCCGGCCCGGCCTGGCCGTAACCGTCAGGTCCTACGTGATAAACTGACCAGAGCTCAGTGAGAGCCCCAAGTCACAGAGTGTGCTGGGCTGGAAGGGACCTTGAGAGGTCATCGAGTCCCACTGCCCTGCAGCGACAGGGACATCTGTCACTGGGCCAGGCTGCTCAGAGCCCTGTCCAGCCCGACCTTGGATGTCTCCAGGGCTGGGGCCTCCACCAGCTCTCTGGGCACCCTGTGCCAGGGTTTCACCACCCCCAGCATAAAGAGCTTCTTCCTAACATCTAATCTAAATCTACCCTGCTCCAGTTCAAACCCACTGCCCCTCGTCCTGTTGCTACACGCCCTCGTGAACAGCCTCTCCCCAGCCTTCTTGCAGGACCCCTTCTTGTAGGACCGTCAGGCCACTGTCTCCCCGTCACCTCTTCTCCAGGCTGAGCAACCCAATGTAGAGAAATGGCTCACAAGAGTGAAGCGTATCTTGTTTCCTTAAGACTTTATGTTTGATGATGATGATGACATCATCAGTGAGGCGGAACAACATCATCTTGTACTAAAGGAGAAATCTGGCGTTGCCCTCTAACGCGCCCGGCACCAACTGCTGTCACGGACAGGCTGTATGTACGGGTTGATCCAGTCTCGCTTTCTCCCTTCCTGAGCGTCGATGTAACTCACTCCTCGATGGTTTCCAACCCAAACGTTGCTGCTCTGGGCAGTACTGTGAGACTACAGGAGCCATATGCAGCTGTGGAAGTTTGTAGCTGTTCAGTGTGGTAGTTCTCCAGAGAAGAGCCCTGTCAGTGCTGGTGGGTTGGGAGTGAGACGTGAGATCAGCAGGGAGAACTCACGTTGAGGGGGCTCGTTGCTGGGTGCGCAGCCAGACCTCAGGTCCTGAATTGCTGGGTCTCCCTTGGGGCCTCGTAAACTTTCTTGTAGGGGGAGACCACTGCGAGTCCATTCCTGCAGAGCAGCTGCAACTCCTGGCCCAACCCACCTGCCCACCAACCCAGCGGGAGAGAGACCTCACCTGTGTCTCCACCGCCAATACCCTCAGCAACCATGGCCATGAGGAGCAGCACCGTGATGGCGATACCAATGACCGGAGCTGTGCTCTGGTTTTCTGGGATCAGGAGAGAAGAGGGCAACCGACTGAGTGTGGCAGCACCAGGCAGGAGCTGCCCATCACAGGGCTCGTGGCTGCTACCAGCACCCTGCACCCCAACCCCATCCCCGTGGGTGTCCCCTACCCCATGGGACGAGGAGGCTGTGGGTGCCCAGGCTGCGGTGGCGCACGCGGCAGGCGTAGCTGTGCCCGTCACCGGGGACCACGGCGAGGACGCTGCGGAGCTGGTAGGTGAGGTCGGCATTGGGCAGGATGGCGCTGGTGTTGAGCGCCGGGCCCGGCGGCACCTCCTGGCCATCCCGCAGCCAGGCCACGCTGATGGGATGGGGGTAGAAGCCGGTGACGCGGCAAATCAGCAGCATCTGGGCAGGGCTGGGTGTGTGGGCGAAGACCGTGGCCTCGGGCTGCTCTGAGGGGTGGCAGCAAAGGGGGTTGGGAGAGCCTCGGGGGGGCACTGCTTGGCCCCCGTGTGTGCAGGGCTTTAGGGTGACTGTGCCAGGGTCAGGTCTTACCTTGTCTCTCCAGATCAGCTTTCCCATATCTACTCAAGCTGCGGATGTAGCTTGGGCAGGAGATGGACACAATGTGCTCCACGAGCTCAGTGACAGCCCTTTCCTTGGTGAGGAACTCGCTGACCAGCTCGGCTAGTGAGGACATCTGCTGGGGCTCCCAGCGCTGCCTCTCCACCTCTAAAACAATGAAGTCTCTGCCACCTTCCCCGACATCCATGAAGCCCCTGCTTGTCTCATTGGGATGCAGCACACAGCCCACACGGATCTGGACTCCGAATGGGTCTGCCAAGGACAGAGCCGGTGGAGAGGTCTCATGAGTGTGTGGGACGTGGCTGGCAAAAGGTGGGATGTGGCTGGAGGCAAGTGCAGGGCTGCGATGGGTGGTGGGGTGCAACGGGCAGCAGGGCATGGGGCCAGGCTTCAGGAAGCTCTGGAACACCCTGGAAGCCCTCAGTCCCCTTGGAAGGCTGGAGTGGATACAAGTCCACTTAGCATGGGGTGGTTGCTCAGACAGAACATTGTTCCCCAAAATATTTGTCCCCAACCTTCTCTTTCCCTGATCTGTGCTGGTCCTGCAGCCGTGGTAACTTTGTTGGCAGCTCCCCAGTGTGCAGAGAGGTTCCCCTGTGGCAGATGACAGGAGCCCTGAGGGGTGTTCTTGGTGTGCTGCCCTCCCTGCCCCTGCCAGCCACGTCTTCTGGCAGTCACGGTGTTTCCTGTTACCTTTTCAGGAGCTGCTGCACCCCTTGAGACCCCACAAATGCCACCCTGGCGGGGAGGAGGGCACAGCCAGAACCTGGGGAAAGGGGCCAAAGCTCTGGCTGGGGTTGTCCCTGTACTCACACTCCAGTCGTGCCTGTTGGGCCACTTCTTGCAAGTATCGGGCCAAATTGCGCAGAAAGAGTTTGGAGTGGGACAGGATCTTCTCCGTTTCACCCTCAGATGTGGCCTGCTGGGCCCAGGGCTGGGGGAACTGGATGCTCCAGTCAGCAGGATTCAGTACAAAGATGAGCATGTCGCCCAGGAGACTCACCCCGGACAACTCAGTGTCGCTGATGTTGGCTACGAGGCTGGTCTGCAATATCTGGAAAACCCGTGTCTCTGCTGGGAAAGAGGAAGGGGATGGGGAGGGCTGCAGAAAAGAGGAGCTGAGTGGGAAGGGCTGGGGGAGAAACGGGATTCAGTGTAGATACAAGGAAGAAACTTTTTACAGTGAGGCTGGTGAACACTGGCACAGGTTGCTCACTGAGGTGGGAGATGCCCCAGCCCAGGAAACATTCAAGGTTAGGCTGAACGGGGCTCTAGGCAACATGATCTAGCTGAAGATGTCCCTTGTCCCTGCTTATTGCAGGGGAGTTGGACTACATGTCCTGTAAAAGTCCCTTCCAACCCACCCTGTTCTATGATTCTGTGCTCTTCAACCTACCCAAGGTTGCTTTCCTGTCTGACCTTCCTCTGCTTCTGCTGCTCTTTTCCCTTCTCTATTTTACTTTCATGTTTCTTTCTCACACAGGATTTCAAGCATTTTGCCCCCTCCCCATCTCCGTCCTGCCCAGCACCTGCTGTCTGGCTGTGAGCAGTGGTGGAGCACCTCGGTGCTCATTTGGGGCGATGCTTCCCCCAGAAGCATCCAGAACACCTGTGCCAGGACCAGTGTCTGCCAGAGACCTGCACATGGTGCAGAGAATGTGGAGGACAGGGAGGAAAAAGGGCATTTTTCCAAACTATGGGCTCCTGGGTGTCAGGAGCTCAGGGAGACTGAACCCTCAGGAAAGTAGCTCAGCCCAGAGATCAATCCCATGTCCCCATGTCTGCTGCTGCCCCTACCCACAAAACATGAGGTCTCACGGGCTTGTGGTGAAATTTTCTGTGCAACGGAAGTGCTCAAAACATCCTCTTGCGGGTGCAGCTCCACAGCAAACAAGAGTCTGCTGGAGGAGGCTGAGACCCGTCTGGTGCCCCTGGGCTCCCCAGTAGAGAAAGGCATGTTGTTGGAGGAACCCCAACACCCCAGGCCTGGTTGGTGACCCCCACCTCATTTCTGCTTCAGTGCCTGAGCCCCTGTGCTGGGTGAGGCAGGAAGCTCCGAGCTGGAGACAGGAACAGAGAGGGTATGCAGGGACAGAGGACCTTTGGGTAGCCCTTTGGTGCTGAGGATCATCCCCTCTATGTAGAGGACAGCGGCCTGGCTGTGCCTCCCCTGAGGACCCCATGGCATCCTCTGACAGAAGGGTTAAGAGAGGTTTGAGTGAGCTAGGGCTCCCACTTACCCTCTGGGTCTGCCCATATCCCAGGGCACAGGAGGGGGAGAAAGAGGAAGAGGAGGAGGTGAGGGGGCTTCATGGTGCAAAGCTGAGCAGCAGCAGCAGTGACTGTGGGAGTTGGAACAACTCGTGGTGTCCCACACTTCAACCCAGCCCAGCAGTCATGCCTGTGGCTTTCTGCCAATAGGACTAGTGCAGATGCGTTGGGGCGGGGGACGTGTGGGAGGGACGAAAACCGAAATAACATCTTGAGCATAAAGTGTCATGACAGGCTGGGGAGAGCCTGGCCAGGAGGAAAGGGCAAGGAAAGAGAGGCTCAGGAAATAGCGTAAGGAACAAATGGGTCCATGAGAACAAAAGCTGTGTCCCCCTAACTCCCCAGCCCCACTGATGGTACATCATCCCCATCCCTCTTCCTGTGGGGTGCATCAGCTCTGATAGAGGTAACGATGACATTTGAATTTCAGCCCTGACTGGTCCCCCCACCCCTCATGGGGAGAAGGGCTGTCTCGGGTCCTCCTGGTACCTCCAGCTCCGGCCCCTCTTGTACTGACCACCTGAACCTGGGGATGGGGCTCCCCTGGGAGGAGATGCCGAGCTTTTCCCACCTGGCCCACAGCTGCACTCCACAGTGCTGGGGAGCTCCAACCCTGCCCTGAACACGCCCAGGAGAGGGCCTGGGGCTGGCCTGAAGCCTCACACTCCACCTGCTCTCCCACCATCTTTGGTGGGGAACCCCGGCCCCTTCCCCAAGTGCTGCCGGGGGACAGGAATGCTGGGGGCAGTTCCCCTGCTCTGTCCACGTTGTCCGCAGAGTCCAGTGCTGGAAGGACAAGGGGGTGACCAGAGCTGGCCTCATCCCCACAATGTCCTGTACCCACTGCTCCTTCCCGGCTGTACCCTGACACCTCCCCTCCCCCTGCAGTTTCTCTTCCCCTTTCCTGGGAGGGGCCTGGGTTGGGGGCCAAGGCAGAACTGAAACCACAGCTGAGGAGAAGTTTGAAGTGGGATGCCCCAATAACTTCTCAGCACAACAGGGTTGAGGTGTCCCCTCTGCAGTGTGGCCGGGTGACATGTGAGCCCTC
Organism: Trogon surrucura; assembly: GCA_020746105.1. Taxonomy (NCBI): domain Eukaryota; kingdom Metazoa; phylum Chordata; class Aves; order Trogoniformes; family Trogonidae; genus Trogon; species Trogon surrucura. Next base: position 15,795,098 of record CM036626.1, read on the forward strand.
CAACTGCAACTGGGACAACATATCCCTGCTCCATGACTCCTGCTGTGTCCCCAGCTGTGGGTGAGACAGGGTGGGGTGAGCTGAGCTCTGGGTGCTGCTCTGGGTGTGTGGGCAGCAGCATCCACTGTGCTGGGCCTGTAGAGACCTCTTGAAACACCTGTGTGCTTGGGTGTGTGTAATTGTAGGGTCTCTTGGGAGGTCCTGCAAACCATCACTTTTTCTTCCCAGGTTTGCTCACTGGCTTCAGCTCTCCAGGTTTGGTGGGTGAGCTTCATCCTGGCATATCCCGTGAGTACCGCAGGTGTCCCACTCTGTTTGGGAGATGAATTGCCCCGTGGGTGCTGAGGCTACAGGCTGCCAGCTCCAAGGGGAGCCCTGGCCACAGCTGAAAGGGTCCTCTCTGCGTCCTAGCTCAGCAAGGGCTGGCAAAGGCTCAGCATCCCTCCTCCTGCAGCGGGACCCCCAGGCCCTACGGTGCTGGTGGTGTCAGGGAAGTCCTGTTCTGCCCACAGCTCTGTGCTTGGGCCAGGGCATGACTGGCCCCTGTGGAGCTGTGGTGCACGTGGGCACAGGCCAGCCGGGATTTCTCCCGACGCGGCTGATAGTTGGCTCGCACATGGCTGCCAGAGTCTTACGCTGGAACGCGTTGCCAGGGAGGTGTTCTGTGACACCAAACCTTCAGCAGCCACATGTGTTCAAGTGTGTGGTTTATTGGGAGCATAAGCTAAAGTCCTCCCCATGCCTGCCTGAACTCCGCTGTGTGCGATGGCAGATGGGCTTCCTTCTGCTTTTCATCTGGGAGTCCTGGGGCCACCTTACCCCCATGTGCCTGGTTACTTCTTTCCATGAAAGCTGTAAGAGCGTGTTTGTATATGCACAAACACACTTGTACTTTTTTGGTAAAATGTTCTTGCTTTGACGTTTCTTGCAGGTGACACCAGTAACTGAGTGGGGCTGCAGCTTCCATTTGCGACTGGTCGAAACCTGCCCAAGCCCACCCAAGTCCTGAGGAAAGGCACGTGTTCTTAGCAAAAACGTGAATGCTTTATTTCTATTTTATACACACCTGCAGCTTCCACAGACAACATCAGTGCTTTGGTGTTACTCAGCACTTTAGAAAGCGGTTTAGGTGCTGCTAGTCTGTGTGGGGCAGTTCAGTCTGAGCACAACTATTTCTGGAGCGTGGTGAATAAAGCTGGCTGTTAGGCAAAGCTATTCGACAGCAGAAGGGCACGGCTTACCGCCTGCCAATAAACGTGCCACTGGACCCACTCTGGGAGAAACCGTCACTGGGCACAGGGATGCCCTCAAGAGCCTCAGTGGGTGCATGGGGCAGTGCGAGCGGTGATGGTGTGTAACGAGAGAGGAGGTCTCAGACTTGCAGCCTTGCCTGCTTAGCAAATGGAAGTGGGTCAGGAGCCCTCAGGTTTCCCCACTGTCTCTGAGAGTCGGCTTGATCTGACGCTCGGGGGCTGTTGGCTCTCTCCTGCTCAAGTTTCTTTGCTCACGATGGAGTTCCTGGACTCGGATTCCTGCATCTGCTGGTGCTTTCTGAAAGGAGAGGGCACGGCCCATGGGTTCTCCATAGAATAGACCTTGTGGGTGTGCAGAGAGCAGCTGGCAGGGCGGAGCAGGAGCTCTGCTGCTGAGGGCAAAATCCCCTGGCCATTGCCTCGTGTCCTCTGCCGCTGCTGCTTCAGGGGGCAGAAGGGGCCTCACCTGCGTCTCCACAGCCAAAGTGCTGTGATGGCAGCCATGGCCATGGCTGCCAGCAGCCCAGCCCCGAGCCCTGCCACCAGCACCACCTCCAAGTTGCCTGAAAAACACGAGCAGAGGCTGCCATGAGCTTTCCCCGTGCGGTGGGGCAGGGTGGCTCAGGAGCCCCGTCCCCATGAGTGTCCCCTACCCCATGGGATGAGGAGGCTGCGGGTGCCCAGGCTGCGGTGGCGCACGCGGCAGGCGTAGCTGTGTCCGTCACCGGGGACCACGGCGAGGACGCTGCGGAGCTGGTAGGTGAGGTCGGCGTTGGGCAGGATGGCGCTGGTGTTGAGCTCCGGGCCCGGCGGCACCTCCTGGCCATCCCGCAGCCAGGCCACGCTGATGGGACGGGGGTAGAAGCCGGTGACGCGGCAAATCAGCAGCATCTGGGCTGGGCTGGGTGTGCGGGCAAAGACCGTGGCCTCGGGCTGCTCTGAGGGATAGAAGCAAGGGAGTTGTGGGGAGGCTAAGGGGGCACTGCTTGGCCCCAGTGTTTGTGGGGCTTTGGGTTGTCCATGCCAGGGTCTGGGTGGTCTCACCTTGTCTCTCCAGGGTGTCCTTCCCATAGTGCAGTAACACCTCCAGGTCATCAACACAGGTTTCATTGAAGAGGACATCCACCAGCTCACTGAAGGCTGTGTAATTCTGGAGAACGGAATCGACATACCGTGACAGGTTGGTGTCTTGGGCAAATTGCCAAGAATAAGTTTCTATGTTGAGGCTGAGGAAGTCCTGTCCATTGTAGCCCACAGAGGCAAAGGCCTGGGAGGTCCTGTTGGGGAACATCTTGCAGCCTGCTGTGCATTGGACCACGAAGGGAACTGGAGGGACAGAGAGGAGAGACGCTGCATGAGTCTCTTGGACTCCCTTCCTGCAGTATTGGTCAGCACTCCTGTATAGCAACAGCACTGTCTGGTTGTTCCCCACTTCCCAGATAAGCTTGACTGAAGGGATGCAGGGAAACCTCGTACTTACAGGACACATGTTTCTGCATGGCACCATCATTGATGAGGTGGTGGAACTGCAGCAAATATACCTTGACCATCTCTTCATAGGTCTCCCAGTCACTGCGAGGTAGGGCTGGCTGTACCCAGGGCTGGAGGAAGCGGAAAGTCCAGGTGTGCTTATCAAGAGAACCGAGCTCTATGTCATCCATCAAGCCCAGCCCCTCTGTGTCCACAAAGGAGGTGTTTTCAAAGATGCTGGTCTGGAGCAGCTGGACAGTGAAGGTCTCTACACAAGACAGGGATCAAGAGGAGGAGGTGGGAGTGGGAGGAAAGGGCTGGGGAAAGTGGAGGGGCTGAGCGACATGTCCTCCTTGGGTCAGCAGGGACCTGCGGGCTCCCCATGGGCTCCCTGCATCCTTGGCAGCCCCGGATCCCAGCCCCTGCAACCCCTGGGGTGGCCGCATCCCTGCCAGGGTGGGGGTTTGGAGCCAGGGCACATGGAGGGGTGAGGAGACAAGTGCTCAAGGCGTGCGAGGAGCAGGAAGGCCCTCGCCCCTGGGGTCCCACGGGGGCATGGGAGCAGACATGGAGGAGCCAGGGCTCCCACTTACCCTCCACGTCTGCCCATGTCCCAGAGAGCAGGAGGAGCAGGAGGAGGCAGCAGTGCGGGGGCTGCATGGTGCCAGCAGCCAGGCCCTGAGCGTGAAGAAGCGGGTGAGGCTGCCGGAGGACGACAGGTCCGTAGGAGATGTGGCCACACGCTTCTCCTCAGAGTGGCCCTGCCCAGGCATCTCTCTTGGTGCCGGTGGCCCTGGCAGCCAATGGGGCTGGGTCTGAGGTTTTGGGGAGGGCCCTGGGGTTCCTGCTTGGGGTGCACTGGAGCATCCTGAGTGTGGCTGTGAATGCTGGGGGAATTTGGCTGGGAGCTCCCTGTGGCGCCAGCCTGTGCCCTGGTCTGGTGCCTCTTTCTCAGAGGCCACGCTGGCATGCGGGAAGCGGGTGGCCTGGAGCAGCTGCAGTGGGATGGTCCCCAAAGGGAGAGATGTGGTTTGGGGTCTGGACCAGACTGTTTCCCACTGACGGTCGTGGTACATGTAAAGTGATGGCACTTGGCCGAGCAGGATCCCCAAGGTGGGATGGGGACGGGGATGGGACCACGATCCCCTGACCCCACGGCCCATGCCAGGGGGCTGTGGTGGATGAGCAGCGTGCCCATTTCCATGGAGCTCCATCCACAGCATGGGGCCTGGGAGCTGCCTCTCTGCTTCCCCGCACCCCACAGTGCTGGGGAGCTCCAACCCTGTCCCGAACACCCCCAGGAGAGGGCCTGGGGCTGGGCTGCAGCCTGGCACTCCGTCCGCCCTCCCACCATCTTTGGTGGGGAACCCTGACCCCCTCCTCTAGTGCCTTCTGGGCATGGGGACAGGAATGTTGGGGGCCTTTCCCCTGCTCTGTCCCCATTGTCCCCAGAGTCCGGTGCTGGAAGGACAAAGGGGTGATCAGAGCCGGCCTCACCCCCACAGTGTCCCCCACCCACTGCCCCTCCCCAGCTGTCCCCAGCACCTCCCCTCCTCCTGCAGTTTCTATTCCCCTTTCCTGGGGGGGCCTACGCTGGGGGCCAAGGCAGGACCGAGACCACAGCTGAGGGCATGTTTGAAGTGGGACACCCTGACAACCTCCCAACACGACAGGGCCGAAGTGTCCCCTCTGCACTGTGGCTGGGTGCAACGGGAGCCCTCCAAGCACAGCTGGGACCACGGGTCCCTGCTCCACGTCTCCTTCTTGCGTGTCCCCAGCTCTGGTGGGCACATGGGGAAGGCCCATAGGAGACTGCTGTGGGCTGAGCTCCAGCACCCCATGGCACTGAGTCAGCCACGGGAGACAAGGACGCAAACCCCTTCCCTTCCTTGGAGCTGTCCCATGGAGAAGTGGCGCCGCTGCGGTGGCCTGGCAGGCCCAGAACAGCACCAGCAGCTTCCCCAGCTGCTCACCTTGGCATCACCCAGGGGATGTCCAGCCATGCCACCGCAAGGTCTGCATCCCTCCCAGCATGGCCACTGCTGCTGGGGTCAGAGGAGAGCGTCTGACCATGGGATGGCAAAGCACAGGCATGGGGCAGCCAGTGAGGGGAGGGGCAGGGAGGCTTCTGTCCACGCGGTCCCACAAGGCGACCATTTGTCCTCACGGTTTCCCCTCAGGTGACTGCTGGTCACTTCTTGCTGAGCAGCTGATGGGCTGTTGTGGGTCCATGGGAGGTCCTTGGTAGCTGCGTACCTGAGCAGGCACCTGGCTTTGCAGCTGCTCATGATGTCTTCAGCTCCCTCTGAATTTTCTCCAGGTGTCTCCCACTGGTGCAGTGGACCATATGTTCTGCTTTAGCTCTTCCTCATCTCTATTGAATCTTCTTGTCCTCATGCTTCTGTTGGGTGTTTTGTCACTTTCTTACTTGCTATAGTGGAGGTCATGACCTCTTCCTCTTTGATATCCTCAGTTCCCTTGGTCAGCAGTTGAGCAAAGTGGGCAGAGAGATATTTGTCCACACGGACTGTTGTCCTCACAGTCTCCTCAGGCAACCACTGGTCCTCAGAGTCACGCCCAGGTGGCCGTTGGTCCCCACAGTTCCTTAAGGTGACATGGCTTCTTACAGTCCTCCACGTGACCCCTAATTTATATTGGCCCCCCAAGGTGACGGTAGGACCTTTCATTTCCACCTCCTGTGGCCATTGGTCCTTGCAGAATGTACAGGTAACCTTGGTCCTTGCAGTCTGCCCTCAAGTGAAGGCTGCACCGCCAAGACTGGAGATATGCCTGGGTGAGTCAGGGTGTGGAGGGCCGGGCTGCTGTGCCTCTGGGTGCTGCTCTGGGTGTGTGGGCAGCAGCATCCACTGGGCTGGGCCTGCAGAGACATCTTGAAACACCTGCGTGCTTGGGTGTGTGTAATTGTAGGGTCTCTTGGGAGGTCCTGCAAACCATCACTTTTTCTTCCCAGGTTTGCTCACTGGCTTCAGCTCTCCAGATTTGGTGGGTGAGCTTCATCCTGGCACATCCCGCGAGTGCCACGGGTGTCCCACTCTGTTTGGGAGATGAATTGCCCCGTGGGTGCTGAGGCTACAGGCTGCCAGCTCCAAGGGGAGCCCTGGCCGCAGCTGAAAGGGTCCTCTCTGCGTCCTAGCTCAGCAAGGGCTGGCAAAGGCTCAGCATCCCTCCTCCTGCAGTGGGACCCCCAGGCCCTACGGTGCTGGTGGTGTCAGGGAAGTCCTGTTCTGCCCACAGCACTGTGCTTGGGCCAGGGCATGACTGGCCCCTGTGGAGCTGTGGTGCACGTGGGCACAGGCCAGCCGGGATTTCTCCCGACGCGGCTGATAGTTGGCTCGCACATGGCTGCCAGAGTCTTACGCTGGAACGCGTTGCCAGGGAGGTGTCCTGTGACACCAAACCTTCAGCAGCCACGTGTGTTCAAGTGTGTGGTTTATTGGGAGCATAAGCTAAAGTCCTCCCCATGCCTGCCTGAACTCCGCTGTGTGCGATGGCAGATGGGCTTCCTTCTGCTCTTCAGCTGGGAGTCCTGGGGCCACCTTACCCCCATGTGCCTGGTTACTTCTTTCCATGAAAGTTGTAAGAGCGTGTTTGTATATGCACAAACACGCTTGTACTTTTTTGGTAAAATGTTCTTGCTTTGACGTTTCTTGCAGGTGACACCAGTAACTGAGTGGGGCTGCAGCTTCCATTTGCGACTGGTCAAAACCTGCCCAAGCCCACCCAAGTCCTGAGGAAAGGCACGTGTTCTTAGCAAAAACGTGAATGCTTTATTTCTATTTTATACACACCTGCAGCTCCCACAGACAACATCAGTGCTTTAGAAAGCGGTTTAGGTGCTGCTAGTCTGTGTGGGGCAGTTCAGCCTGAGCACAACTATTTCTGGAGCGTGGTGAATAAAGCTGGCTGTTAGGCAAAGCTACTCGACAGCAGAAGGGCACGGCTTACCGCCTGCCAATAAACGTGCCGCTGGACCCACTCTGGGAGAAACCGTCACTGGGCACGGGGATGCCCTCGAGAACCAGAGTGGGTGCATGGGGCAGTGCGAGCGGTGATGGTGTGTAACGAGAGAGGAGGTCTCAGACTTGCAGCCTTGCCTGCTTAGCAAATGGAAGTGGGTCAGGAGCCCCCAGGTTTCCCCACTGTCTCTGAGAGTCGGCTTGATCTGATGCTCGGGGGCTGTTGGCTCTCTCCTGCTCAAGTTTCTTTGCTCACGATGGAGTTCCTGGACTCGGATTCCTGCATCTGCTGGTGCTTTCTGAAAGGAGAGGGCACGGCCCATGGGTTCTCCATAGAATAGACCTTGTGGGTGTGCAGAGAGCAGCTGGCAGGGCGGAGCAGGAGCTCTGCTGCTGAGGGCAAAATCCCCTGGCCATTGCCTCGTGTCCTCTGCCGCTGCTGCTTCAGGGGGCAGAAGGGGCCTCACCTGCGTCTCCACAGCCAAAGTGCTGTGATGGCAGCCATGGCCACGGCTGCCAGCAGAACAGCTCCGAGCCCTGCCACCAGCACCACCTCCGAGTTGCCTGAGAAACACGAGCAGAGGCTGCCATGAGCTTTCCCTGTGCGGTGGGGCAGGGTGGCTCAGGAGCCCCGTCCCCATGAGTGTCTCCTACCCCATGGGACGAGGAGGCTGCTGGTGCCCAGGCTGCGGTGGCGCACGCGGCAGGCGTAGCTGTGTCCGTCACCGGGGACCACGGCGAGGACGCTGCGGAGCTGGTAGGTGAGGTCGGCGTTGGGCAGGATGGCACTGGTGTTGAGCTCCGGGCCCGGTGGCACCTCCTGGCCATCCCGCAGCCAGGCCACGCTGATGGGACGGGGGTAGAAGCCGGTGACGCGGCAAATCAGCAGCATCTGGGCTGGGCTGGGTGTGCGGGTGAAGACCGTGGCCTCAGGCTGCTCTGAGGGGTGGCAGCAAAGGGGGTTGGGGGGAGACTGAGGAGGCACCGCTTGGCCCCAGTGTGTGAGGGGCTCTGGGTTGTCCATGCCAGGGTCTGGGTGGTCTCACCTTGTCTCTCCAGAGTGTCCTTCCCATAGTGCAGTAACACCTTCAGGAACTCAACACAAGTATAATTCAAGAGGACATCCACCAGCTCAATGAAGGTGCGACTGTTCTCGAGAGTGGACTTGACGTACTGTGACAGGTTGGTGTCTTGGGCAAGTATCCAGGAATAATTTTCTGTGTTGAGGCTGAGGAAGTCCTGTCCATTGTAGCCCACATGGACAAAGGCCCGGGAGGTCCTGTTGGGAAAGAGCTCGCAGCCTTCTACGGACTGGACCACAAAGGGATCTGGAAGGGCAGAGAGAAGTTACAAAATTGCCTGTGACCGCCGTTTGACGTTGTCAGCATCTCCTTTATACTACCAGCACTGTCAGGTCCTTTCCTTCTTCCCATACAGCTGTTCAGTGAATGGATGTATAGAAAACCAGGTACTCACAGGGCACGTGATTCTGCATGGAACCTTGACGGAAATTGTGACTGCAATCCTGCAAAATGATCTTGTACATGTTCTCATAGGTCTCCCAGTCACTGTGAGATAGGGCTGGCTGTACCCAGGGCTGGAGGAAGCGGAAAGTCCAGGTATGCTTATCAAATGAAATTACCTTGATATCTTCCAGCACGACCAGACCCTTTGTGTCCACAAAGGAGGTGTTTTCGAAGGTGCTGGTCTGGAGCAGCTGGAGAGTGAAGGTCTCTACACAAGACAGGGATCAAGAGGAGGAGGTGGGAGTGGGAGGAGAGGGCTGGGGAAAGTGGAGGGGCTGAGCGACAGGTCCTCCTTGGGTCAGCAGGGACCTGCGGGCTCCCCATGAGTTCCCTGCAACCGTCAGGGTGGCAGCCCCATATCCCAGCCCCTGCAACCCCTGGGGTGGCTGCATCCCTGCCAGGGTGGGGGTTTGGAGCCAGGGCACATGGAGGGGTGAGGAGGCAAGTGCTCAAGGCATGCAAGGAGCAGGAAGGCCCTCGCCCCTGGGGTCCCACGGGGGCATGGGGGCAGACATGGAGGAGCCAGGGCTCCCACTTACCCTCCACGTCTGCCCATGTCCCAGAGAGCAGGAGGAGCAGGAGGAGGCAGCAGTGCGGGGGCTGCATGGTGCCAGCAGCCAGGCCCTGAGCGTGAAGAAGCGGGTGAGGCTGCCGGAGGACGACAGGTCCGTAGGAGATGTGGCCACACGCTTCTCCTCAGAGTGGCCCTGCCCAGGCATCTCTCTTGGTGCCGGTGGCCCTGGCAGCCAATGGGGCTGGGTCTGAGGTTTTGGGGAGGGCCCTGGGGTTCCTGCTTGGGGTGCACTGGAGCATCCTGAGTGTGGCTGTGAATGCTGGGGGAATTTGGCTGGGAGCTCCCTGTGGCGCCAGCCTGTGCCCTGGTCTGGTGCCTCTTTCTCAGAGGCCACGCTGGCATGCGGGAAGCGGGTGGCCTGGAGCAGCTGCAGTGGGATGGTCCCCAAAGGGAGAGATGTGGTTTGGGGTCTGGACCAGACTGTTTCCCACTGACGGTCGTGGTACATGTAAAGTGATGGCACTTGGCCGAGCAGGATCCCCAAGGTGGGATGGGGACGGGGATGGGACCACGATCCCCTGACCCCACGGCCCATGCCAGGGGGCTGTGGTGGATGAGCAGCGTGCCCGTTTCCATGGAGCTCCATCCACAGCATGGGGCCTGGGAGCTGCCTCTCTGCTTCCCCGCACCCCACAGTGCTGGGGAGCTCCAACCCTGTCCCGAACACCCCCAGGAGAGGGCCTGGGGCTGGGCTGCAGCCTGGCACTCCGTCCGCCCTCCCACCATCTTTGGTGGGGAACCCTGACCCCCTCCTCTAGTGCCTTCTGGGCATGGGGACAGGAATGTTGGGGGCCTTTCCCCTGCTCTGTCCCCCATGGTCACACGGGGAAGACCCATAGGATACTGCTGTGGGCTGAGTTCCAGCACCCCCTGGCACTGAGTCAGCCACAGGAGACAAGGACGCAAACCCCTTCCCTTCCTCGGAGCTGTCCCATGGAGAAGTGGCGCCGCTGCGGTGGCCTGGCAGGCCCAGAACGGCACCAGCAGCTTCCCCAGCTGCTCACCTTGGCATCACCCAGGGGATGTCCAGCCATGCCACCGCAAGGTCTGCATCCCTCCCAGCATGGCCACTGCTGCTGGGGTCAGAGGAAGGCGTCTGACCATGGGATGGCAAAGCACAGGCATGGGGCAGCCAGTGAGGGGAGGGGCAGGGAGGCTTCTGTCCACGCGGTCCCACAAGGCGACCATTTGTCCTCACGGTTTCCCCTCAGGTGACTGCTGGTCACTTCTTGCTGAGCAGCTGATGGGCTGTTGTGGGTCCATGGGAGGTCCCTGGTAGCTGCGTACCTGAGCAGGCACCTGGCTTTGCAGCTGCTCATGATGTCTTCAGCTCCCTCTGAATATTCTCCATGTGTCTCCCACTGGTGCAGTGGACCATATGTTCTGCTTTAGCTCTTCCTCATCTCTATTGAATCTTCTTGTCCTCATGCTTCTGTTGGGTGTTTTGTCACTTTCTTACTTGCTACAGTGGAGGTCATGACCTCTTCCTCTTTGATACCCTCAATTCCCTTGGTCAGCAGTTGAGCAAAGTGGGCAGAGAGATATTTGTCCACACGGACTGTTGTCCTCACAGTCTCCACAGGCAACCACTGGTCCTCAGAGTCACGCCCAGGTGGCTGTTGGTCCCCACAGTTCCTTAAGGTGACATGGCTTCTTACAGCTCTCCACGTGACCCCTAATTTGTATTGGCCCCCGAACGTGATGGTAGGACTTTTCATTTCCACCTCCTGTGGCCATTGGTCCTTACAGAATGTACAGGTCCTTGGTCCTTGCAGTCTGCCCTCAGGTGAAAGCTGCACCGCCGAGACTGGAGATATGCCTGGGTGAGTCAGGGTGTGGAGGGCCGGGCTGCTGTGCCTCTGGGTGCTGCTCTGGGTGTGTGGGCAGCAGCATCCACTGGGCTGGGCCTGCAGAGACCTCTTGAAACACCTGCGTGCTTGGGTGTGTGTAATTGTAGGGTCTCTTGGGAGGTCCTGCAAACCATCACTTTTTCTTCCCAGGTTTGCTCACTGGCTTCAGCTCTCCAGGTTTGGTGGGTGAGCTTCATCCTGGCACATCCCGCGAGTGCCACGGGTGTCCCACTCCGTTTGGGAGATGAATTGCCCCATGGGTGCTGAGGCTACGGGCTGCCAGCTCCAAGGGGAGCCCTGGCCGCAGCTGAAAGGGTCCTCTCTGCGTCCTAGCTCAGCAAGGGCTGGCAAAGGCTCAGCATCCCTCCTCCTGCAGTGGGACCCCCAGGCCCTACGGTGCTGGTGGTGTCAGGGAAGTCCTGTTCTGCCCACAGCTCTGTGCTTGGGCCAGGGCATGACTGGCCCCTGTGGAGCTGTGGTGCACGTGGGCACAGGCCAGCCGGGATTTCTCCCGACGCGGCTGATAGTTGGCTCGCACATGGCTGCCAGAGTCTTACGCTGGGACGCGTTGCCAGGGAGGTGTTCTGTGACACCAAACCGTCAGCAGCCACATGTGTTCAAGTGTGTGGTTTATTGGGAGCATAAGCTAAAGTCCTCCCCATGCCTGCCTGAACTCCACTGTGTGCGATGGCAGATGGGCTTCCTTCTGCTCTTCAGCTGGGAGTCCTGGGGCCACCTTACCCCCATGTGCCTGGTTACTTCTTTCCATGAAAGTTGTAAGAGCGTGTTTGTATATGCACAAACACACTTGTACTTTTTTTGGTAAAATGTTCTTGCTTTGACGTTTCTTGCAGGTGACACCAGTAACTGAGTGGGGCTGCAGCTTCCATTTGCGACTGGTCGAAACCTGCCCAAGCCCACCCAAGTCCTGAGGAAAGGCACGTGTTCTTAGCAAAAACGTGAATGCTTTATTTCTATTTTATACACACCTGCAGCTCCCACAGACAACATCAGTGCTTTGGTGTTACTCAGCACTTTAGAAAGCGGTTTAGGTGCTGCTAGTCTGTGTGGGGCAGTTCAGCCTGAGCACAACTATTTCTGGAGCGTGGTGAATAAAACTGGCTGTTAGGCAAAGCTATTCGACAGCAGAAGGGCACGGCTTACCGCCTGCCAATAAACGTGCCGCTGGACCCACTCTGGGAGAAACCGTCACTGGGCACGGGGATGCCCTCGAGAGCCTCAGTGGGTGCATGGGGCAGTGCGAGCGGTGATGGTGTGTAACGAGAGAGGAGGTCTCAGACTTGCAGCCTTGCCTGCTTAGCAAATGGAAGTGGGTCAGGAGCCCCCAGGTTTCCCCGCTGTCTCTGAGAGTCGGCTTGATCTGATGCTCGGGGGCTGTTGGCTCTCTCCTGCTCAAGTTTCTTTGCTCACGATGGAGTTCCTGGACTCGGATTCCTGCATCTGCTGGTGCTTTCTGAAAGGAGAGGGCACGGCCCATGGGTTCTCCATAGAATAGACCTTGTGGGTGTGCAGAGAGCAGCTGGCAGGGCGGAGCAGGAGCTCTGCTGCTGAGGGCAAAATCCCCTGGCCATTGCCTCGTGTCCTCTGCCGCTGCTGCTTCAGGGGGCAGAAGGGGCCTCACCTGCGTCTCCACAGCCAAAGTGCTGTGATGGCAGCCATGGCCACGGCTGCCAGCAGAACAGCTCCGAGCCCTGCCACCAGCACCACCTCCGAGTTGCCTGAGAAACACGAGCAGAGGCTGCCATGAGCTTTCCCTGTGCGGTGAGGCAGGGTGGCTCAGGAGCCCCGTCCCCATGAGTGTCCCCTACCCCATGGGATGAGGAGGCTGTGGGTGCCCAGGCTGCGGTGGCGCACGCGGCAGGCGTAGCTGTGTCCGTCACCGGGGACCACGGCGAGGACGCTGCGGAGCTGGTAGGTGAGGTCGGCGTTGGGCAGGATGGCACTGGTGTAGAGCTCTGGGCCCGGTGGCACCTCCTGGCCATCCCGCAGCCAGGCCACGCTGATGGGATGGGGGTAGAAGCCAGTGACGCGGCAAACAAGCAGCAGCTGGGCTGGGCTGGGTGTGTGGGCGAAGACCGTGGCCTCGGGCTGCTCTGAGGGGTGGCAGCAAAGGGGGTTGGGGGGAGACTGAGGAGGCACTGCTTGGCCCCAGTGTGTGGGGTCTCTGGATTGTCCATGCTAGGGTCATGGTTGTCTCACCTTGTCTCTCCAGAGTGTCCTTCCCATAGTGCAGTAACACCTTCAGGACATCAACACAAGTATCATTGAAGAGGACATCCACCATCTCACTGAAGGCGTGACTGTTCTCCAGAGTGGACTTGATGTACTGTGACAGGTTCGTGTCTTGGGCAAATTGCCAGGAATAAGTTTCTATGTTGAGGCTGAGGAAGTCCTGGCCATTGTAGCCCACATGGACAAAGGCCCGGGACGTCCTGTTGGGAAAGAGCTCGCAGCCTTCTACGTACTGGACCACGAAGGGATCTGGAAGGGCAAAGAGAAGTTACAAAATTGCCTGCGACCGCCGTTTGACGTGGCCAGCATCTCCTTTATACTACCAGCACTGTCAGGTCCTTTCCCTCTTCCCATACAGCTGTTCAGTGAATGGATGTATAGAAAACCAGGTACTCACAGGGCACATGATTCTGCATGGAACCTTGATGGAAATTTTGATTGCACTTCTGCAAAAATATCTTGTACATGTTCTCATAGGTCTCCCAGTCACTGCGAGGTAGGGCTGGCTGTACCCAGGGCTGGAGGAAGCGGAAAGTCCAGGTGTGCTTATCAAGAGAACCGAGCTCTATGTCATTCATCAAGCCCAGCCCCTCTGTGTCCACAAAGGAGATGTTTTCGAAGATGCTGGTCTGTAGCATCCGGACAGTGAAGGTCTCTACACAAGACAGGGATCAAGAGGAGGAGGTGGGAGTGGGAGGAAAGGGCTGGGGAAAGTGGAGGGGCTGAGCGACATGTCCTCCTTGGGTCAGCAGGGACCTGCGGGCTCCCCATGAGTTCCCTGCATCCTTGGCAGCCCCGGATCCCAGCCCCTGCAACCCCTGGGGTGGCTGCATCCCTGCCAGGGTGGGGGTCTGGAGCCAGGGCACATGGAGGGGTGAGGAGGCAAGTGCTCAAGGCGTGCGAGGAGCAGGAAGGCCCTCGCCCCTGGGGTCCCATGGGGGCACGGGAGCAGTCATGGAGGAGCCAGGGCTCCCACTTACCCTCCACGTCTGCCCATGTCCCAGAGAGCAGGAGGAGCAGGAGGACCATGCAGTGCGGGGGCTGCATGGTGCCAGCAGCCAGGCCCTGAGCGTGAAGAAGCGGGTGAGGTTGCCGGAGGACGACAGGTCCGTAGGAGATGTGGCCACACGCTTCTCCTCAGAGTGGCCCTGCCCAGGCATCCCTCTCGGTGCTGGGGGCCCTGGCAGCCAATGGGGCTGGGTCTGAGGTTTTGGGGAGGGCCCTGGGGTTCCTGCTTGGGGTGCACTGGAGCATCCTGAGTGTGGCTGTGAATGCTGGGGGAATTTGGCTGGGAGCTCCCTGTGGCGCCAGCCTGTGCCCTGGTCTGGTGCCTCTTTGTCAGAGGCCACGCTGGCATGCGGGAAGCGGGTGGCCTGGAGCAGCTGCAGTGGGATGGTCCCCAAAGGGAGAGATGTGGTTTGGGGTCTGGACCAGACTGTTTCCCACTGACGGTCGTGGCACATGTAAAGTGATGGCACTTGGCCGAGCAGGATCCCCAAGGTGGGATGGGGATGGGACCACGATCCCGTGACCCTACGGCCCATGCCAGGGGGCTGTGGTGGATGAGAAGCATCCCTGTTTCCAGGGAGCTCCATCCACAGCATTGGGCCTGGGAGCTGCCTCTCTGCTTCCCCGCAACCCACAGCGCTGGGGAGCTCCAACCCTGTCCCAAACACCCCCAGGAGAGGGCCTGGGGCTGGGCTGCAGCCTGGCACTCCCTCCGCCCTCCCACCATCCTTGGTGGGGAACCCTGACCCCCTCCTCTAGTGCCTTCTGGGCATGGGGACAGGAATGTTGGGGGCCTTTCCCCTGCTCTGTCCCCATTGTCCCCAGAGTCCGGTGCTGGAAGGACAAAGGGGTGATCAGAGCCGGCCTCACCCCCACAGTGTCCCCCACCCACTGCCCCTCCCCAGCTGTCCCCAGCACCTCCCCTCCCCCTGCAGTTCCTCTTCCCCTTTCCTGGGGGGGGCCTACGCTGGGGGCCAAGGCAGGACCGAGACCACAGCTGAGGGCATGTTTGAAGTGGGACGCCCTGACAACCTCCCAACACGACAGGGCCGAGGTGTCCCCTCTGCACTGTGGCTGGGTGCAACGGGAGCCCTCCAAGCACAGCTGGGACCACGGGTCCCTGCTCCACGTCTCCTTCTCGCGTATCCCCAGCTCTGGTGGGCACATGGGGAAGGCCCATAGGAGACTGCTGTGGGCTGAGCTCCAGCACCCCATGGCACTGAGTCAGCCACGGGAGACAAGGATGCAAACCCCTTCCCTTCCTTGGAGCTGTCCCATGGAGAAGTGGCGCCGCTGCGGTGGCCTGGCAGGCCCAGAACGGCACCAGCAGCTTCCCCAGCTGCTCACCTTGGCATCACCCAGGGGATGTCCAGACATGCCACCGCAAGGTCTGCATCCCTCCCAGCATGGCCACTGCTGCTGGGGTCAGAGGAAGGCGTCTGACCATGGGATGGCAAAGCACAGGCATGGGGCAGCCAGTGAGGGGAGGGACAGGGAGGCTTCTGTCCACGCAGTCCCACAAGGCGACCATTTGTCCTCACGGTTTCCCCTCAGGTGACTGCTGGTCACTTCTTGCTGAGCAGCTGATGGGCTGTTGTGGGTCCATGGGAGGTCCCTGGTAGCTGCGTACCTGAGCAGGCACCTGGCTTTGCAGCTGCTCATGATGTCTTCAGCTCCCTCTGAATTTTCTCCAGGTGTCTCCCACTGGTGCAGTGGACCATATGTTCTGCTTTAGCTCTTCCTCATCTCTATTGAATCTTCTTGTCCTCATGCTTCTGTTGGGTGTTTTGTCACTTTTACTTGCTATAGTGGAGGTCATGACCTCTTCCTCTTTGATACTCTCAGTTCCCTTGGTCAGCAGTTGAGCAAAGTGGGCAGAGAGATGTTTGTCCACACGGACTCTTGTCCTCACAGTCTCCACAGGCAACCACTGGTCCTCAGAGTCACGCCCAGGTGGCCGTTGGTCCCCACAGTTCCTTAAGGTGACATGGCTTCTTACAGCCCTCCACGTGACCCCTAATTTGTATTGGCCCCCCAAGGTGATGGTAGGACTTTTCATTTCCACCTCCTGTGGCCATTGGTCCTTGCAGAATGTACAGGTAACCTTGGTCCTTGCAGTCTGCCCTCAGGTGAAAGCTGCACCGCCGAGACTGGAGATATGCCTGGGTGAGTCAGGGTGTGGAGGGCCGGGCTGCTGTGCCTCTGGGTGCTGCTCTGGGTGTGTGGGCAGCAGCATCCACTGTGCTGGGCCTGCAGAGACCTCTTGAAACACCTGCGTGCTTGGGTGTGTGTAATTGTAGGGTCTCTTGGGAGGTCCTGCAAACCATCACTTTTTCTTCCCAGGTTTGCTCACTGGCTTCAGCTCTCCAGGTTTGGTGGGTGAGCTTCACCCTGACACATCCCGTGAGTACCGCGGGTGTCCCACTCCGTTTGGGAGATGAATTGCCCCATGGGTGCTGAGGCTACGGGCTGCCAGCTCCAAGGGGAGCCCTGGCCGCAGCTGAAAGGGTCCTCTCTGCGTCCTAGCTCAGCAAGGGCTGGCAAAGGCTCAGCATCCCTCCTCCTGCAGCGGGACCCCCAGGCCCTACAGTGCTGGTGGTGTCAGGGAAGTCCTGTTCTGCCCACAGCTCTGTGCTTGGGCCAGGGCATGAGTGGCCCCTGTGGAGCTGTGGTGCACGTGGGCACAGGCCAGCCGGGATTTCTCCCGACGCGGCTGATAGTTGGCTCGCACATGGCTGCCAGAGTCTTACGCTGGGACGCGTTGCCAGGGAGGTGTCCTGTGACACCAAACCTTCAGCAGCCACATGTGTTCAAGTGTGTGGTTTATTGGGAGCATAAGCTAAAGTCCTCCCCATGCCTGCCTGAACTCCGCTGTGTGCAATGGCAGATGGGCTTCCTTCTGCTCTTCAGCTGGGAGTCCTGGGGCCACCTTACCCCCATGTGCCTGGTTACTTCTTTCCATGAAAGTTGTAAGAGCGTGTTTGTATATGCACAAACACACTTGTACTTTTTTGGTAAAATGTTCTTGCTTTGACGTTTCTTGCAGGTGACACCAGTAACTGAGTGGGGCTGCAGCTTCCATTTGCGACTGGTCAAAACCTGCCCAAGCCCACCCAAGTCCTGAGGAAAGGCACGTGTTCTTAGCAAAAACGTGAATGCTTTATTTCTATTTTATACACACCTGCAGCTCCCACAGACAACATCAGTGCTTTGGTGTTACTCAGCACTTTAGAAAGCGGTTTAGGTGCTGCTAGTCTGTGTGGGGCAGTTCAGCCTGAGCACAACTATTTCTGGAGCGTGGTGAATAAAGCTGGCTGTTAGGCAAAGCTATTCGACAGCAGAAGGGTACGGCTTACCACCTGCCAATAAACGTGCCGCTGGACCCACTCTGGGAGAAACCGTCACTGGGCACGGGGATGCCCTCGAGAGCCTCAGTGGGTGCATGGGGCAGTGCGAGCGGTGATGGTGTGTAACGAGAGAGGAGGTCTCAGACTTGCAGCCTTGCCTGCTTAGCAAATGGAAGTGGGTCAGGAGCCCCCAGGTTTCCCCGCTGTCTCTGAGAGTCAGCTTGATCTGACGCTCGGGGGCTGTTGGCTCTCTCCTGCTCAAGTTTCTTTGCTCACGATGGAGTTCCTGGACTCGGATTCCTGCATCTGCTGGTGCTTTCTGAAAGGAGAGGGCACGGCCCATGGGTTCTCCATAGAATAGACCTTGTGGGTGTGCAGAGAGCAGCTGGCAGGGCAGAGCAGGAGCTCTGCTGCTGAGGGCAAAATCCCCTGGCCATTGCCTCGTGTCCTCTGCCGCTGCTGCTTCAGGGGGCAGAAGGGGCCTCACCTGCGTCTCCACAGCCAAAGTGCTGTGATGGCAGCCATGGCCACGGCTGCCAGCAGAACAGCCCCGAGCCCTGCCACCAGCACCACCTCCGAGTTGCCTGAGAAACACGAGCAGAGGCTGCCATGAGCTTTCCCTGTGCGGTGAGGCAGGGTGGCTCAGGAGCCCCGTCCCCATGAGTGTCCCCTACCCCATGGGACGAGGAGGCTGCGGGTGCCCAGGCTGCGGTGGCGCACGCGGCAGGCGTAGCTGTGTCCGTCACTGGGGACCACGGCGAGGACGCTGCGGAGCTGGTAGGTGAGGTCGGCGTTGGGCAGGATGGCACTGGTGTTGAGCTCCGGGCCCGGTGGCACCTCCTGGCCATCCCGCAGCCAGGCCACGCTGATGGGACGGGGGTAGAAGCCGGTGACGCGGCAAACAAGCAGCAGCTGGGCTGGGCTGGGTGTGTGGGCGAAGACCGTGGCCTCGGGCTGCTCTGAGGGGTGGCAGCAAAGGGGGTTGGGGGGAGACTGAGGAGGCACCGCTTGGCCCCAGTGTGTGTGGGGCTCTGGGCTGTCCATGCCAGGGTCTGGGTGGTCTCACCTTGTCTCTCCAGAGTGTCCTTCCCATAGTGCAGTAACACCTCCAGGTCATCAACACAGGTTTCATTGAAGAGGACATCCACCAGCTCACTGAAGGCGTGATTGTTCTCCAGAGTGGACTTGATGTACTGTGACAGGTTCGTGTCTTGGGCAAATTGCCAGGAATAAGTTTCTATGTTGAGGCTGAGGAAGTCCTGGCCATTGTAGCCCACATGGACAAAGGCCTGGGAGGTCCTGTTGGGAAAGAGCTCGCAGCCTGCCATGCATTGGACCACGAAGGGATCTGGAAGGGCAGAGAGAAGTTACAAAATTGCCTGCGACCACCGTTTGACGTGGTCAGCATCTCCTTTATACTACCAGCACTGTCAGGTCCTTTCCCTCTTCCCATACAGCTGTTCAGTGAATGGATGTATAGAAAACCAGGTACTCACAGGGCACATGATTCTGCATGGAACCTTGATGGAAATTGTGACTGCAATCCTGCAAAAATATCTTATACATATTCTCACAGGTCTCCCAGTCACTGCGAGGTAGGGCTGGCTGTACCCAGGGCTGGAGGAAGCGGAAAGTCCAGGTGTGCTTATCAAGAGAACCGAGCTCTATGTCATTCATCAAGCTCAGCCCCTCTCTGTCAACAAAGGAGGTGTTTTCAAAGATGCTGGTCTGGAGCAGCTGGAGAGTGAAGGTCTCTACACAAGACAGGGATCAAGAGGAGGAGGTGGGAGTGGGAGGAGAGGGCTGGGGAAAGTGGAGGGGCTGAGCGACAGGTCCTCCTTGGGTCAGCAGGGACCTGCGGGCTCCCCATGGGCTCCCTGCATCCTTGGCAGCCCCGGCTCCCAGCCCCTGCAACCCCTGGGGTGGCTGCATCCCTGCCAGGGTGGGGGTCTGGAGCCAGGGGACATGGAGGGGTGAGGAGACAAGTGCTCAAGGCGTGCGAGGAGCAGGAAGGCCCTCGCCCCTGGGGTCCCATGGGGGCACGGGAGCAGTCATGGAGGAGCCAGGGCTCCCACTTACCCTCCACGTCTGCCCATGTCCCAGAGAGCAGGAGGAGCAGGAGGAGGCAGCAGTGAGGGGGCTGCGTGGTGCCAGCAGCCAGGCCCTGAGCGTGAAGAAGCGGGTGAGGCTGCCGGAGGACGACAGGTCCGTAGGAGATGTGGCCACACGCTTCTCCTCAGAGTGGCCCTGCCCAGGCATCCCTCTCGGTGCTGGGGGCCCTGGCAGCCAATGGGGCTGGGTCTGAGGTTTTGGGGAGGGCCCTGGGGTTCCTGCTTGGGGTGCACTGGAGCATCCTGAGTGTGGCTGTGAATGCTGGGGGAATTTGGCTGGGAGCTCCCCGTGGCGCCAGCCTGTGCCCTGGTCTGGTGCCTCTTTGTCACAGACCACGCTGGTGGCCGCAGGTCGAAACTGGCGATGTGGCAAAGCTGCAGGAGCTGGGCTGAGTCGGGCATGAGGGCACAGATGGTGGCCATGGAAGTGTCTGAGGTGTGAGAGTGAGGAGAGCTCGGGATATTCCTGATCCCGTGACACCGCTGGCCTGGTCCTGGGGACAGGGCTCCCCAGGGAGCAGGTGACAAGTAGTTTGTGCCCGGCCCGTGGCTGCAGGGTGAGGGATGTGTGCGGGCAGGGCTGGAGCAAGCGGCTCCTCCAGGAGCTCCTCTTGGCATGCGGGAAGCGGGTGGCCTGGAGCAGCTGCAGTGGGACGGTCTCCAAAGGGAGAGATGTGGTTTGGGGTCTGGACCAGACTGTTTCCCACTGACGGTCGTGGTACATGTAAAGTGATGGCACTTGGCCGAGCAGGATCCCCAAGGTGGGATGGGGATGGGACCACGATCCCGTGACCCTACGGCCCATGCCAGGGGGCTGTGGTGGATGAGAAGCATCCCTGTTTCCAGGGAGCTCCATCCACAGCATTGGGCCTGGGAGCTGCCTCTCTGCTTCCCTGCACCCCACAGCGCTGGGTAGCTCCAACCCTGTCCCGAACACCCCCAGGAGAGGGCCTGGGGCTGGGCTGCAGCCTGGCACTCCCTCCGCCCTCCCACCATCCTTGGTGGGGAACCCTGGCCCCCTCCTCTAGTGCCTTCTGGGCATGGGGACAGGAATGTTGGGGGCCTTTCCCCTGCTCTGTCCCCCATGGTCACACGGGGAAGACCCATAGGATACTGCTGTGGGCTGAGCTCCAGCACCCCATGGCACTGAGTCAGCCACGGGAGACAAGGACGCAAACCCCTTCCCTTCCTTGGAGCTGTCCCATGGAGAAGTGGCGCCGCTGCGGTGGCCTGGCAGGCCCAGAATGGCACCAGCAGCTTCCCCAGCTGCTCACCTTGGCATCACCCAGGGGATGTCCAGCCATGCCACCCCAAGGTCTGCATCCCTCCCAGCACGGCCACTGCTGCCGGGGTCACACAACCCGATAGCTCTGATCTGGTACCATTTGCTCACAGTAACCCGGAGCCAGTCCCAGTCCATCCCATTTAGCCCTGGCTGGTACGAGTCCCTCTCCCCAGTCACCTGGAGCCAGTCCCAGTCCATCCCTTCATCCTGTGCTGGTCCCAGTCTCCCTCCCAGTAGGCCCAAGCCAGTTTCACTTGAGGGGGAAACCAGGCACTGTTGACTACTGGGAAAAAATGGTCATCTTCTATTGCCCTCAGAAAACATCAATGGGCAAGCAGAGGCTGGTAACACATTGTTGTCAGGCACCTGAATGCCTGGGTCGCCGTCCATGCCCCATCTCTCGCATGCCTCCCCATGGGCACTGTGCAGGCTCAGGGCCAGCTGCCATCTCAGGGCACTTGCCTGGCACTAGCTGGGTGCTACTACTCTTGCTGTCCTGCAATGTATGTGCAGCAGAAAGCCCCGTGGTAAGGACAACCCTCAAACCCCACACCCAGGAGTGACGAGCGCTGTCCCATGTGTGTGTGGGGTGGGCTGTGCAGCTGTGCCTTGCCTGCCCTGCTCCAGCCCAGAGCTCACAGCCTGCAGCTGCCTCCTCCTTCACTGCCATCCAGCACGGGGCCCCCAAAAGCTCTTCTGCAGGCCCCTCTCCCCTCCCTGCCCCCAGGGTGCTGAAGGAGACCCTGACCCATGTGGGCCCTGGCAGTGGGACAGAGGGGTCTCACCACCCCTGGGCCCCCTCTCTGCCACCTCCTGGGTGTCCCTCCGAACCTCAGCCTCACGGGGCTCTGCCTGGGAGACGGGAATTGCTGTGGGAAAGGGGGTGCTGGGCAGTGGGACTGGTCTGGCCGACTGGGGAGCTCTGTGTCAGCCCCATGCCCTCGTGCTCCCTCCAGGTAGTGCACAACTGGCATAACATGGAGAAGTGTGTGTGTCAGAGCCTGCCCTACTTGAAGGACTCTCAGCCCACCGTGCAAGAGCTGATCGCTCTGTTCATCGGTGAGTCTCAGCCCCTGGGGACCCTCTTCTGGCAGCCTGGCCCCCATCCCCGCTTCTGCCCTCGGGTACTGTCCTTCCCAGGGGTCAGCCCTGCAGAGGGGGAGGCGGGGGAGCAGCCCAGCTGGCAGCATGGGGGCCGTGCTGCCAGGAGCGTGCTGCGTGGGGAACAGAGGTCTGACGGGAGCTCTGTGTCTAGTGATGGCCGTACAGCGCTGGAAGACGCTGGACAGGCAGATGGTGTTCGATATCTGTGATGGTGAACAGGGGCAGTGCTGGGCCGGCCGAGCAGGTGACAGAGTGTGGGCAGGGGCTGCGGTGCCCGGCCCTGCTCCAGCGAGCACTCCAGGGGCAGGGGAGCATGTCGAGGGCACGCAGGGCATTCCTGAGCAGCAGTTTCCAGCTGCTCTCTTGGTTTGCCCCACTCCTCCTGGCCTGGGAAGGAGGCGGGTGGGGCTGGCAAGGCCTGGAGGGGACTCCTGGGGGTCCCTGCAGGCAGTGAGGGTTTATATCTGCTCTGCTGTCTTCTCTTGCAGCTCTCCTGCCCTTGTGGAATGACTCCAATCCCTCGGTCAGGGCTGTGGCAACTGACATGGTCACACTCATGACCAGACAGAGGCCACCATCAGAACGGAGGCCCTGCTTGGTGTTCTAGTGGCTCTGCTGAGCCTCGGAGAGATTAAATTCTCCTCTGGAAAACGGCCATATTGGTATTACTTCTTATTTTAATAACACTAGACCAAGAAGCCCAGGGCCACGGTGTCTTTCCTGTGGGCACCTCCCTGGGTGTGCTGAGCAGACGGCGTCACTTCTGGCCTCCACCTGCAGGCCAGCACAGCTGGCCCTGGGGTGCCCTTGCGACAAAGCCCCAGGTCCCTACCAGACCCCAAAACCGTGAGGGGAGGAGGTGGGAAGCTTTGGCCCAGCCTGCCCCTCCAGAGACTCCCAGGGCACGGAAAGGCACTCGCACTGCGCTGAGCTGGCAAGTTGTCACTTGTCCCAGCATCAGCATCATCTCCTGTAGCAGGCAGCTGTGCCAGCGTTGGCGGTGATAGAGTTAATTTTCTCCATCTTAGCTGGAATGGGCCAGGGGTTTGGATCTGTGCTGGAAACAGTGTTGGTCACCCAGGAACGTTTTCATTAGCTCTGAGCAATACTCGCACAGCATCAAGACCCCTTCTCTCCTCACGCTACCAGCACGCGCAGATCACCCATGCCAGCGGGTGTGTGGGAGGGCTGTCCGGGGCCGGTGCAGGCCAGCAGTAGCACTCCTGCCTGGCACCTTCTCTGTGGCAGCAATTTTGTGAGGTTTATGGACTACCCGGTGGTGAATGCTGGCACTTAGAACTGAGTAATCAAGAAAATTCACAAAAAGGGCAATTCTGATCACGTGCCAACCTCCGTGTGTTGCTTGTCTGTCCCCTGGGTGTGTGTGTAATTTGATCTAGAATTGTTAGTGTGCTTGTCCCTGTGTGCGAGTTAAGCTCTGCACATGTGTATACGTAACTCTGCTGCAAGTTTTGGGGGACCCTTACCATTTCTGAGTCTTGATGTTGCTGTTCTGATTGTAACTAATTGCGTTAACTCATTCTGTTCAATGGGTTAGCAATTAAGTGCTCTTCTTTGTGACCTGTCTCAAAAATACTAATAAATCCTCAGCTGCTACTAACCCAAAGCACTCCTACACGACCTTTTATTTGCAACACTGCCCCTGTTCCTGATGGGCTGCAGCTGAGACTGAGGCAGCCCCAGGTGTGGCCGGTGAGGCTGAGGGGGGCTGTGGCTATAAAGGGGCTACTTGGGCACCCTTGCCAGGGGAAGTTGATGAGGCCAATGGGTGGAGCAGGGAGTCCAGGGGAGACCTTGCAGTCAGGGGCCTCCAGGGAGGAGGAGCTGGTCCCAGTAGCAAGGAAGGATCTCCCTGAGCTGTCCCCAGCAGAGCAGGCTGCCGGCAAATGGTATCAGGAGCTCAGTGCCTCTGTTAGCTCCGTGCTCTTCCTCTCTGGCCAGGTTCTCCCCTGTCTCATCCTCCTCAGCTGGATGTGGCCAACAGGTTTGCTTTTTGCCACCTCTTTCCCCAGAGCTGAGTTCTGCATCCCATGAAGAAAAAGCTGTGCATGGGGTTTGCCGCCCTCGTGGCTCAGGTAATGGTGGGCGTGGGGCTGGGGCAGTGGGGAGAATGCCGGTGAGTTCAGGGGCCCGGCAGCTCCTCTGCACCTGTGCTGGAGAAAAGGCAAATGTGCTGCCAGTGCAGGAAAGGTGGTGAACAGCAGTTGGTTAAGGGAGTGTGCCTCGTTCCTGCATTGGTCCCTTGGCAGTTCAGCCTGTCTTCCTTTCAGGTCAAAGAGGGAACTTTAGTCTACAAAAAATTAAGAGCTGCCTTTTCTTTTTATGGGGATAACTAAATTTTGAGTTGTCTATGGTCTCAGTACAGTTAAGTTTTGAGCACCCAGATGCCTGTAGAAGGGTAATGCATGAAACGTGATAGAAACCGATGGCTCAACTTGACTTTTATTAGATTTTTTTGTTTGTTTGCTATTTTGTTATTCTTCTGAGGTTTTGGGGGTTTGGTGTTTTTTTTGTGCTATGTTGTTTTCTGGTGGCTTTTTGAGTGGGTTTGGCTTAGCTTGGGGTTTTTTTTTTTCATTGGTTGTTTTTTTTCCTGTCAGAGTGTTTATGGCTTGTTGTCCTGCAGCTCAATCAACATTGTGTTCTGTGGAGCCTTCAGCCTAGGACTTCTACTTTACTAAGTTTGTCCTTCCCCAAACAGACTAATTGCTTGTAGGATTGACGTGTAGACTTGGAGCCACTCTTGAGTACTGACTTGGAATTAAATCTCATTCATTCCATTTGGTACAGGCCCCTCCATCATTATTGGGAGCTCGGAATCATAATTAAGTCTTCAACACCTTCCCCACAGGAGGACAAGCCTAGACCTCCCTTGGCACAACTGGCAGCCATTTCCTTTAGTCCTATGGCTTGCTACCAGGGAGAGGAGGATGATCCCCTCCCCTTTCTGACCCCCACGCCAGAGAGCTGTAGGGAGCAAGAAGGCTTCTCCTCAGCCTCCTTTTCTCCAGGCTGAACAATCCCAGTTCCTTCAGCCACTCCTCAGAGGACTTGTGTTCCAGACCCTTCAACAGCCTCGTTGCCCTTCTCTGGACCCGCTCCAGCACCTCAATGTCCTTGCAGCGAGGGGCCCAGAACTGAACACAGGACTCGAGGTGCGGCCTCACCACAGCCAAGGACGGGGGACAATCCCTTCGTTCCTCCTGCTGGCCGTGCTATTGCTGATCCAGGCAGGATGTCGTTTGCCTCCTCGGCTCCCTGGGCACGCTGCTGGCTCACGTTCAGCCGCCTATCAACCAACACCCCCAGGTCCTTTTCCAACGTGCGGTCTTCCAAGCACGTGTCCCCAGGTGTCTAGGCTTCCACGGGGTGGCTACGACCCGAGGGCGGGACGCAGCTCTTGGTCTTGTTGAGACTCCATACAGTTTGCCTTGGCCCATTGACCTGGTCTGTCCAGCGCTCTCTGCAAAGCCTCCCCACCCCCCAGCAGGTTGACATGCCCACCGGACTTGGTGTCACCTGCATACGTCCCGAGGGTGCGCTCAATCCCCTTATCCAGGTCGTTACTAGAGGTATTAAAAAGTGCAGGCCCCAGCACTGAGCCCCAGGGGACACCACCTGTGACCTGCAGGCCCCTCATGTAGGTGTGATGTTGGGATGGGGGGAGAGGGGGTGTGAGGTTTGGGGGTGGAATTTGTGGCCTTTTGTGTGTCCTGCTGCGTGACTGGTCACAGTCAAAGGCGTGTCCGGTGGCAGGGCTGTTGTGCTCTGCTCGTGGTAGCCACTGCAGCCGTGCCACCCAACAGAGAGGTTTGGCAGTGGAGGGAGAGCGCATGTTTTCTGTGATGGCTGGGCATGGCGGCCCTTTTCTCTGTTTGCTGCTCACGCGATGAGGCTGTTTTGTTTTTCTCCCTTGTTTCCTAGCCTGAGTATTTCTGGGGCTGTTGCCGCCGTGGGTTTGCGCTTTGTGCTTCTGTGTTTTGGCAGAGTCTTAGTGCTGGGTCATGTACCCCGTGGCCAAGTGGCAACGTTCGGTTTTTGGTTTAAAGCCTGTTAGGCCAATGCAAAGCTCTCTCCTCTCCCAACGGCAACACAGGGCGGTTCCATCCCCAGGCGTGCCTGATAACTGCTGTCCCTCAGGCATCCATCATCATCAAACCAAACCCCTCTGTGTCTGCTGGCTCTTCGCCTTGTGTCAGCTGGCAAACTCTCAGCCCAGAGCAAATGTCCCATGGGTAATAAAAGCTGCGTTTCTGTGTATTTCTGTAAACATTGTACGATTTAGAAAGTGTTTATGATTTCTTTCAACAATGAAACTTAAACTGTCTGCAGTCCAGTATCAGCGAGTAATTTCAGAAGTGACTGAGGCATGTAATTGAGTTTGTCAGTGTAATTGTATTTTGGAATAGATAGTGGTATGGGGTTTTTTTGTCGTTAGTGAATCTTGCATTTAGTGCGCCGATTAATTCTATTAGAGGAGTTAATTAGACTGAAAAAGTAGAGGTGAAAATGGATACAAATCACTTCAAAGCACTGCATTTAACTTGGAGTTGATTATTCTGTGCACAGAGAAACGCCATCTCTCTGTGTTTTGGACTCACGTGTGTGATTACAGCTCATCAGTGCAGCCCCGAGCCTCCCGACAAGGACGGACAATGAGTATGGATGCAATTCTCCCTCTGTTCAAGTGTGAACTCCCAAATTGAGGCACGGCAGGGTACAGCGTTGACTTAAAATTAATAAGCTCCTGTGTGTACTCAATAACAAAAATAATAATTACAATATCTATATTTCTGGCACAGCCTCCCCATATTGTTTCCTGTAAGGAATAAAAGGTGATAAGGAATAAACAGGCACCACTTAAGGGTACTCTCTGGCTTTGCAGACTTCAGAAGAGCTTGGGCTCAAGCTTTGGCATAGGCAATTCAGATTTTTGCCCTGCAAAAAGGAAAGAGATTTGGATGCTGGAGGTCTGGCAGCTGCAATATCTGACCTGGAGGTGCTTGAGTTGGGAGCTGAATGCAGAGCTCTGTTCGCATCTCTAAGGAGAAGCCAGCAGATCTTGCCCACAGGCAGCTGTATGGTCCCTGCCTGCACCAGAAGGGTGGATGCTCTGCAGAGGAGTCAGCTTGTCTGGAAGAGAGTGCTGAACTTGCAGCTGCATTGAAAAAAATTGTAGATCTGATCCAGAGCCTGGGCTGATGGTAGACGTGAACAGTTTTTGGGGAAAATATCACTAGCCCTGGCATGGCAGATGGAAGAGGATGGACAAATATTAATTCTCCCTACCTGTTGACTGGGTGCTGCACACAAAAAAGTACAGCCTTAGGAGTGGCCATGGAGGAGCTGATGTGGCTTTTGATCTTCCGCATTTGACTTAGCATAGACCCAATTAGCTCATGGTGTGAACAGGCTGCGCTCAAGCCCTTCTACACCTCTTCATCCTCAACACTTTTAGGTGTGCGATGGGAGGGATTGAGGAATGGGAGGGTGGAGAATTGAACGAAAATATCTGAAATAAATATATACAGAATAGTTTTCTAAGCATCAGTCTGTAATTTTTTGAATCATCTGGAGTACTTCCAACCACACAAACAGAAGACACTGTCAGAAAAGCATTAAAACATGCCTTGAACCATCATCTGAGTTGGACAAATGTCCCTTTATAAAGCAAGCATACATATTGGGAGCTGGTATAAGTTTCTCTGTCTGAATAGATGTGAAGGAAGGATACTGTTAAAGGAAGCAGTGGTCAGGACTACACAAAGTTCAGGTTAACAGCCTGTACATTATCAAGAAATTGTGATGCTGTGTCACGCAATTGCTCCCAGGCTGCCTGGTCAGGCCGTTACAGTGCTATCAGTAAAAATGCCTCTTATCTTCCAACTCCTTCCACATACAGATAAAGCAGCCGCGGTCAGCACAGGGCATATTTTAATAAGATTCGGAGTGGTAACATCTGGCAAATTCACATGTCATATGCTTCTCCTTCCTCATATACGAACAGCCTGTGTTCCCATGCTTTTGTATTTCCCTCAGATAATGGCTTTTCTGCAGCAGAATACAAATGATAGGTTATCAGCTGGGAACGGCAATGCGTCTCATGATGGTGTGATACAAATAAATGATCGGAAACTTTCACCCTTGGGAAACTTCTTATCGGAAGCCACCTCTGATAATCCTATTGAGAGGAGAAGAGCTGGCAAGTCTCTCCTGCTGCCAAACAGAAGGAAAAGGAAGAGGGCCCTGGAAAGTCACAGAAGGGTGAACAAGAATTTCTTGTCATCGGCCTCCTTCCACTGTTCCTGGGAAGGGCCTCTTGGCTGCCTCTCATCAAAGGGCTGTGTTCCATAATGTCAAAGAAAACACAGAAGGCGTCTCACAGCAAGGACCAAAACAAGACCGAAGTATCTTAGTAAAGATTTAGAGGTGCACAGAGGGAGAGAGCAGCGTGAGCCTCATGCATAAGCCTCATGCAGCAGAGTGGCTGCCTAGGGGTATCATGAACTATTGGGATAAAATAACATCTTTTTTGCGATGGCATATCATCTCCTGACTATCGGGCTTGGGCATGACTGCTGGATTCAGTGGCTATTACAGCAATGGTCCACAATTATTTTAGCACTTGTCTAGGTTGAGGTATAATCTGTGTCGGACTGACGCTGCTCTAACTTAAGAGTTCAGCTGAGCATCCAACAGCAGTACAGGACACCGAGTCCCTCAAAATATTTAGGTAGAGCTTTCCAACCCTCTTCAGTGTGTGGAACTCTGCGGCTTTTGCAGGTCTTGCGTTTTCAGACGTGCTATCCACAACCTCATTTGTCTTAGTTTCTTCTGACAGACCACTCAAACACTGGTGCTGCTTGAGGAAAACCTCACGCAGCCGTAGCCTTGCAAAATTTTCAGCCCCTGATTGACAGCTACTTTTGTCTCTTTGCCAACAACAGCAGCATTTTAACAGGTGAAGTGACAAGCCACAGCACAGCAGTGAGGAGACCTGGATCTGCAGGGTGCTGATAGCTCAGCTGGGCAATGCCAGCCCATGGGTCCTCAGCTGGTGAAGGAGCTACACATGTTCCTTTAGAGACCTCAGCTTGCTGGAGATGCAGTGAGTCTTTTGGAAAGTAGTTGTGGAGCTACCAAGCTGCCAAAGCCACTCACCCATACAAATAATGCAGCATAGCTTGGGTTCTGTGAGCAGACCCCTGTGGTGTAGACAACTTGCCAAATGGGTGAGGACAAAGCCCTGTTCCCTGCTCTTCTGGAGCTGCTGTTTCACTTCCTTCCAGGGACATCGCTGTGGGTTTGACTTGCAATCGGTGACTCAGTTACTAGAAAGGGAAACATTAATCTAATTGACAGCCGGCTGAATATGAGCCAGCAGTATGCCCAGGTGGCCAAGAAGGCCAACGGCACCCTGGTTTGTATTAGAAATTGTGTGACCAGCAGAAGTAGAGAGGTGATTGTCCCTCTGTACGCAGCACTGGTGAGGCCGCACCTTGAATATTGTGTTCAGTTTTGGGCACCTCAGTATAGGAGAGATATTGAGGTGTTGGAGTGAGTACAGAAAAGGGCAACAAAGCTGGTGAAGGGCCTGGAGAATAGATCTTACGAGGAGCGATTGAGGGAGCTGGGACTGTTCAGTTTAAGGAAGATGAGGCTGAGGGGGGACCTCGTCATGCTCTACAGTTACTTGAAAGGACATTGTAGAGAGGTTGGTGCTGGTCTCTTCTCACAGGCCATTAGGGACAGAACCAGGGGGAATGGTTTCAAGTTGCAACAGGGCAAGTTTAGGCTGGACAGTAGGAAGAAATTCTTCATGGAAAGAGTGGTCAGACACTGGAACAGACTGTCTAGAGAGGTGGTTGAGTCGCCATCCCTGGATGTGTTTAAGTGTCGCTTAGATGTGGTGTTGGGTGAGATGGTTTAGGGGTGAACTTGCAGTGTGGGGTTAATGGTTGGACTTGATGATCCCAAGGGTCTTTTCCAACCTGAATTGTTCTATGATTCTATGAAGACTGAAGTTAGGCAGCTGACCTCACTTGTGTCTGGCCTCCTCTTTAGGGGCAGGGCAGCACACTGCCATCTTTGAATTTATGGATGGGACTCTCTGTGGAGCAGTCACCTCCATTCTCTCCACTGCTGTCCCTTGCCCTGCAAAAGGGGAAAATGAAGCAGGACTTTATGTGGGCTTACAGGACCTCTCCCAGGAGCCAGGGCCACCACTGCTGCAGGGCATTGCAGGGCCATGGCATCAGGATGGAGGCTTCATCCATCCCCATGGAAGAGCCTTCCAAATGTCAATTGAGTCTTTCCTTACAAAGGTCCGGAAAAATAGCCCGTGGCAGCATACTGGGCCTCCAGCAGGATGGCTTTGATTTCTTGCTAGTCCTTACTGGTCAGAAGGGGAGGAAAAGTGGATCCAGCACTAATGTTGCACCCGCTCCTCCTAGGAGGGGACAACTCACCCCATGTTTCATTAACACTGACTGCAGCTTTTGGAAGAGATCAGGTCTGTTAAGTCTCTTTTTTTAACAGAGGAAGGTACTAAATCACCAGAATGGTTCAAGCAATTCAGTGGCTGAAGGAACCCAGTGTCCTAGTTCCAGCCACTCTGTGGGAATGCTGGGGATACTCCTCTAGGATCATTTGGAAATGCACAACTGTCTGGGCAGCTTAGGGCCATCCTGTTGCAAACTTTTTCTTAATTAGCCTTCCTGAGTCAACTTAAGTCATTGCATCAGCCCACAAAATGAGCTGAGAACAGATGTGAGTGATTCCAGCATCAGGGGTTTGGACTATAACCACAAATGCAAGCATAATTAAGATTTTCCTCCATTTCTCTATGTGCTAAATGGAAATATTAGATTAACTCAGCTGTGCTGTAAGACTAACTGCAGAGACTCTCTGAAAGATATGTTCACACAGAAAAGGTCAGTACATTGCCACTGGATCATTATTTCACTTACTTTACCCAGTAGTTAAAATGCATGTTTTCTGTCTTTCCCAGACCATTCATCTTCAATTGTCCAGGCAGCCAATATGGCAGAATAAATGAAGATCATCAGAAAGTTGTACAGTTTAAGACTTTCTATCATTATGCAAAATCTATACCATCATTAATCACTTTTTTCCTTAATGAATTTGGGGACTAGTGTTTCTGCTGCTAAGTACTCAAAGGAGTTATTAAGTTTCTGGCTGTCTGGTTCCCCCATCTGTTTCCATAAAAATTTACTGCAATTAGTATTTCAGCAAAATTTCTAAAAGCTGCCAGATTTCTTAAGAACAGGGAATGCTACTGTAAGGGCAGCTTATGGTGTCTGAGTGGCAAAAAAATTATCTACAATCCACATTAAACCAGCCTTCTCTGTAGTCTGCAGGAGAGTTAAGGCAGCCAAAGGGAGACTGACAGAATGAGGAGAGGCTGGAAAAAACGCTGCCTATTCAGGTCGAGCTGTCCACTGCAGGCTAGATATTTAATTAATATGCAGGATAATATTTAATTAATTTTCATTTTTCTGAAGGAGGCAGCTCCAGAAGCATGTGCAATGGCCAGGGAAGTGGGCAGAGGTCTGCATTACAGCTGCTGAGCACACCAAGGGGCTACGGGGCAATGGGGTGGCTGCTGGGGGTGAGTCCTAGTCCTGGGGGCAAGTACTGGTGCATGGAGCCATGCTGCTCCTCAGGCGCTGGCGTGATCTCCTTTGCTCCGCATGGATCTCCCAGTTCTGCAGCTGTTTGTAATAAAATGCGACAAACAGGACTTCGACGGCTGATGAGTTTTGTTCCCAGTCTTTAAATCAAGAGCCCGTCTCTGCCATGATGTGCTCCTGTGGGGCATCACAGCCTTCTGGGTGCCATATGTGGCCAGGCCGTTGAGATCCCCCCTCCAGGTGGCCTACCTTGCCCCAATTACATACCTGCTTAGTATGAAATCAAAGGGATGCCCGAGTCTTTATTTTCACTATATTTATGCCAGGATAAATTTTTGTAGCTGATAAATTTCCATCTGCTTTTAAAAACAGTGGGGCAGGCCTGGTTTCTCAGGAAGGAAGAGTTGCAGGGTGTTGTCCAAGCTGAAGCAAAAATGAGTATCCAAGAAGGGCTGACTGGCTTGAAGGGGTTGGATCTGATGTGCCTGAATTGCCCAGGAGAAAGATAATAAACAGAACGAGGAGAGCAACTGCTTTAATAAACTGAAATATGTGTGTGACTGATACCGCCAGGAGCTGATATATGCCAAGAAGTCTGTTTTTAACATCTGCTCTTCAGCAGATTTAATGTATTATGACCAGATCAATATATCTTCTGCTGCTGGTGTCAGACGCTCTAGAGCAGCTAGAAACTGGCGGGGGAGGGGGGAAACACGTGCAAACAAAGCTATAGACATGCATACGTATACACAGATACACACACAGAGGCGTTTTTTACATGTCTACTAATATACAAGTGGAAGGATTAATAATGCGAAATTGATTCAAAATGATGCTCAACTAGCCCTGAAAAGAGGACCCATCAGTGGCTGATATTTATTCCCTATGATCTCTCTCTTTTCCTAGAGGATTGTTACGTTTTGGTAGCTTGTATGCCACTCAGTGCATCCATAGATGCAGTATGGTCTTTATCATGTTGTAATTGAAAGGCTTTTCATCTCTTGCCAACACTTTTATGTGCTGCAAAGGCTGAAGGAAGCAGGTAACTTGCCGTAAGCTTAATAGTCATTTTAAAAAGCATTCTTACCAGCCTGCAGCCACAGGCAGGGAAGGGCAGAGCAAGAGAGGAGCAGGGAATGAAAAAGGAGATGACAGGAGGGACTGAGCAAAAACACAGTGGCCATGAGGCCGCTCCAGTTCTGGGAGAGTCAGCAGCGGCACAGACAGAACTGTCTATTCTCTCCTCTGCTACGGGGTGTTGCACCCACTGCGCCTGTGGAAAGCCCCATGTGGCTGTTCCTCGGCCTCCCCAGTTCGCCCTCCAGCCCCTGAGCTACAACCACAGCTGAAAGCAGGCTCCACAAACCAGTACAAACCAGTGAAAACAGGGTTGAGCAAAGGTATGGGACCACAAACATCGCTCAGGTGCAGTCAGACACTTTCTTCACCTGTGCAGGTTTTCCTGCACAGCTCGTCTTCTCTACTTGCAGTGGAGATGCTGAGGAGCACCCGCAGCATTTTCTAGCAAGAAAGAAAGGATGGGAGAAAACGGATCTCTTTCTTCACTCAACTTACTTGGGTGGGAGTCCATTAAAGGACTTGGCACAAAGATTAATATTTGGCCTGTGGCATTAAGCAGAACTTGATCATTTAAGACAGGACAGTAGCTCAGATAATCATTTATCAGAGGAACTGCTGCTGCATCAGAGAGGTCACAACCTCCTATTTTTCTGAGCTACTGGGCACACGTGGGGAATAAGGTCTTGTTTTAAGTGCTGCTGTCAGTGGGCTGTATGGGGAGAGCAGAAACTCCAAATGCGTGCTTCATTTACTGCAGATGTACTGAGGAACCTTCACCTTTTGTGTTTATTTAGCCACCATCCAGAACACCAGCTGGAAATGGTAGATTTCACATCATTTTTATTTCTGTCTGAATAGCAAGGTTTTTTCAGAAAGCCAGGTACTCTGCGGGGTGCTACTACAATAACTGCTCACGGACCAGTTTTTGCTATATCACAGCTGAAACATGCAAATGTGGCTTCTGCTTCTTCCCGGAATCAGAATCAAAGTTTTCAGGCATTAATTTTAGGACAGCAAACTGGCCTGTTTTAGGCTTCACACACATTGCACGCTTTGGCGGAAAAGTGGTCAGACAGCCATACTGGGGACAGGTGTGCTAGTAATGTCCCCTTGTTCAGCCATGTCCTGATATGAGACTAAGAAATTATCCTCGATAAACACAACAAGGCCTAAATTAAAGTGACGTATTAATAACCCAGCAGCTTATCGTAAAAAATGGGATTTAGAACCAGAAAACCAAGGAGCTGCCTTAAAAATCAAAGAAAGCTGAGAAATATGACACATTCAGGTTCTTTCTAATTTTTGCCTGCAAGAGCTTTAAGCTTTTCACTCAAATGAAAATGAAGACTAAATGAAATGAAGATTACTCCAACATCGCCTGTCTCTGGGGACTCAGGCAGTTCGGAAGAAAAATCACAGCATTGCAGGAGAGCTGTAATGAATTTGCTGGAGTTGGCAACTCCACACTGATGTTGATCACTGTGCTGCTGTGGGCAGATGTCACAGGCCAGCGCAGCGTTTCCCGCCTGCAAACACCCTCAGCAGTTTAATGAAGAGGAGCCGAGCTGCCTGAAAGCTGTTACTGGTGCTGAGAATGAGAGACATCATCACGTTCCCAGCTGCTACATCCAAAAGTCATCCCACGTGAAGCGCTCGCAGCCAAAGAAATCTTGAATTGAAGCCTGCTAATTTTCTGGTTCTGCATGCACTAGAGTTCTCTCCAACGTTTACCTCTTCTCCTCCCCCAGAACCATATTTCCCGTAATTTCCAGTGTGTTTTCCTCCTGGGTGAGGATTTTGTGAGGAGTCTGTGCTAAAATCCTCTTTGCAACTTTTGAAACCACTGCTACCTTGAATGCCCTTTGTGGAGAGGCCTTTGAAAGACACGAATGCGAAACACAAAAAAGCACTTCTGTGGGGATGGGAGTGAAAAACGGCACTTGCCCTTCCAGGGAGAGACAAAACACGTCCTGGGAAGGAAGGAGAGATGACCCTGGCCAGGAGGCTTTATTCATTTCCCCGGGCATCCCTCCTATCTGCTCCTCAGCCCACAGACCCTTCGTGCAGGATGACGGACCGGGAGCTTGCGCTGCAGCCATGAATTGAGGGAAAAAACCCCAAGCGACTTCAGAAATGTTTTTTTTCCCAGTAGGTTTGCTTTCTCAACAGACCCCAGCCGCCGGCGGGTGGGACCAGGGCAGCTCCCGGAGCACCGATCAGCCCCTCGGGCCCAGCTACGCCTCAGGAGCTGAGGCAGCAGGAACTGCCTCACCCCGCCCCCCGTTCCAGAGCAGCGGCTGCCAGCGCCCAGCAGGTCACCATTAAGTAACAACTAATTAAATCCCAGCGAAAACCGGTGGGCGCCTTCGCCTCCCCAGCTCAGCGGGAACACCCACCCTGAGGGCGGCAGCGTCACTGCCCGCGGCGCGCAGGCGCGGGGCCCTCGCGCAGGCGCAGAGACGACGCGCTGCCGCCTGACGGCGGGTCAGAGGTAGCAACATGGCCGCGCCCGTGTGCGCGCCCGGGACGCGGCTGGAGCGGCGGATCTAGCCCCGTCCCGAGCTGGGGGGGGCAGCCGGTCCGCGCCGCCGCCCCGCCTCGCCACCCCTGCATGGAGCCGCGGGAGTCCTGGGCGGCCTTGGCGGTGAGTGCGCGGGCCCGGGCTTGCCCGTTGCCAAGGCGACGCGGCGGCTCCGGCTTGTCGCTGCCCGCAGGCCCGAGGCCGGCGCCGCGCTGAGAAGCGGGAGCGCACCTGGCGTTCCCCTCGTCCCGCCTTCAGCAGCCGCCCAGGGCGGGCGGAGCCGGGGCCGTGGAAAGGCCGCGACCCTCCGGGGGCCGCCCGGCGCGTTGGAATCGTGTGCTTGGCGCTGCGTTCCCCGTCCGGAGCGCTGCTTTTCTCCCTGTGCTCTCGGGGTCAGAGCCCCCCGGCTCTCTGTAGCGGGGGAGCTCCTCGGAAATACCCGGCGGCCTCTCTCGGTTGCCTGTGGAAAATCATGGGCGGGAGCCCGGGGCTGTGGGGGGGAGAGCTCGGCTGCCCGCCCCGAGGGCTCCAGGGGCAGTCGGCTGCCAGGTCGAGTCTCGGTGCAGTTGGGTCAGGCCCCGCAGAATCACAGAATGTCAGGGATTGGAAGGGACCTCAAAAGATCATCAAGTCCAATCCCCCTGCCAGAGCAGGAACGCCTTGATAATGCTACCCAGGAACGTGTGCAGGCGGGTCTTGAATGTCTCCAGAGAAGGAGACTCCACAGCCTCTCTGGGCAGCCTGTTCCAGTGCTCCGTCACCCTCACTGAGAAGAAGTTTCTTCTCGAGTTTAAGCGGAACCTCTTATGTTCCAGTTTCAGCCCATTACCCCTTGTCCTATCAGTGGTTGTCACCGAGAAGAGCCTGGCTCCATCCTCGTGACACTCACCCTTTAGATATTTGTAAACATTTATAAGGTCTCCCCTCAGTCTCCTCCAAACTAAAGAGCCCCAGCTCCCTCAGCCTTTCCAGTCCTTCCCGTGGGGTTAGGTTTAGCGCCCAGCTCCTGGTGGTGATATTTCATCCACTCTCCTTCTGGCAACACTACTGTCACTCCAAGGTGTGGGAGAAGAGTGTGGTTTAAATGTCTTATTATCTCAAAATCGTTACTGTTTTCTGTAGGTGATAAGCATGCAGGTGTTGTGGCAGGTGCTCTGTTAGCTGCTTCATGAATTTAAATGACATTTAAGATACAGAACCTTGAAAACTAAAGAAGCAGTAACTTTTGATTTGTGTTTTAACAGATGGCTGGGTTAAATCTGATCGATGTTATTTTGAGCAGATAAGGATTTTGATGAAAAAGCGAAGAAAAATCAATGCATGCAAATAGTCAACTAGATTAAAAGAGTAATTAACTTATTGATTAAAGCTTTAGTAGTAGATAGTGGACACCTCTCTGAATCCTCTGTTGGCCATGAAAAAAAAAAAAGTAACACACGTGATTTGTTTTCAGGTAGCTAAAAATCTGTGCCGCTGTTTCTCGTGCAGCTGTTCAAACTAGGTAGCCTTCAAACTATGTTTTCTGTTCTGAATAGTATGTGTAAGTAATGCTTCATAATGGGTTAGTGCTAGCTATTGATATTTTTTTTTTCTTTTAATGACTTTTTCTATTCAGTCTCCTCTTCCTGTTTTTGAGAAGTAATTCCTTTCTGTAGATCAACCATATCCTGGGAACACTTTAAAAGAAGTCACCTAGAAACATAGACAATGGGAAAAGCTGGACCTTTAGTTGAAAATATTTTTAGAGTGGTTTTAAGAATTGCTTTGGATAAAAAACCCCAATAACTAACCCCTTTCCTTATGAGTTTGGAAACATCCTTAACTTTTTTTTTTCTTCGGGCTTTTCTGAGCAAAAGAAAATA
The DNA here is from genome assembly GCA_020746105.1 of Trogon surrucura. NCBI lineage: Eukaryota > Metazoa > Chordata > Aves > Trogoniformes > Trogonidae > Trogon > Trogon surrucura. Next base: position 15,831,993 of record CM036626.1, read on the forward strand.
AAGGAGTTTTACTTTAGGCTTGTTCAACAAAGGAAATGGGGGATGACCCTTTAAATGAAGTTTGCTAGAAAAACGGGAATGTTCTTTCTACAGATGTTTACAAGACAAGCAGAATTGCTTCTGTCTTTCCCTGAGCTTATGACACACAACTTTCTAGAGGTGTTGGTCATTCTCTGGTGTGTCATCTTGATAAGTGGCATTCACTGTCCTGCTTTTGTGTGCGTTGCCTTGCTTTGCTTGTCCTACTCAGAACACTGAAATTGTTCTGAAATGACCTCAAAAATGATTTTAAAGTTGTAGTATCTATTAGTTTGTTTTGTTGAAGCTTCGCTGTTACAGCTGTAGAAGCTCTTGAGCTCTGTGTAAGACTGCCAGTTTATAATTTGACCTTGGAAAGGACAGGGTCAGTCCTGCTTTGGTTTAGGCATGTCTCGGTTATGTAAGCACCACAGCTTCACCCCTGTGAATGTTAATGCACTCTACTCCGTGGTTTTGTCTTGAAGGCTGGTGGAGTTGCTGGTGTCTGCGTTGACTTGATCCTTTTTCCTCTGGATACTGTAAAAACAAGACTGCAGAGTCCTCAAGGATTTAGGAAGGCTGGTGGTTTTCGTGGCATCTATGCTGGTGTTCCTTCTACTGCTATAGGATCCTTTCCAAATGGTAAATTTTTTTTGGGTGGGGCGGGGGGGTTTATGTTTTGTTGTCTTTAAGTGGGACTTTCTATAATAAAAGACATTCATGTCTCTGGCTTCCTCTCCTGCAGGTAACTTTGGATTCTCTGAGTCCATGTCCAGCTGTGAAGAGCAGTTTCTAGAATATTACAGTACTGAGCAAACTCTTTGAGTAAGCCTGGGAGACTGCTGCATGTTTACTCTGGAAAGCAGCCCTTACTCCTTGGAAGTGTTCCTGGATATGTCTTAAAAGCTTATCCTTACTTATAGGGGCACCCTAAAGCATTTCCGAGTGCCAGAGAGAGTTTGAGTCTTGCTTGGCCTGGACACTTCTGTCATGACCCTTTTGTTCACGACATTGGGAGTGAACCAAAATTGAAAGTGCTTCAGCACTGGAGGTCTTTTAGCTCATTGCCCCAGGGATGCTATGCCTGTCTTTTTCTCCCTGGAAACAACTACAACACATAAAGTATTCCTAATATCTTCTAATTTTTGAAACTGAAGCTTTAAAAAAGTAAATGCCTGTAGTCCTCGCAGAGAAAAGGCCTCTAAAATTCCTAATGCCTTTGTCTATTTTGTCTTTGTTGGAAAGAATAAAAAAGCAGCAAGCTATGCTGTCAGTAGTAACTGTTAGGGGGAACTTTGCTGACAAATCCGCTGACATATTCAGATGTTTGATGTCCTTCATAAGATGATATATATAAAAAAATCACTTCTTTATCTTTTCTCCTCTGTTATCTCCTCTTGAGGTGATAAGCATCTTTTGATTAGCAGAAGGCAATTCACACAGCCTTTCTTTACAATTAAAATCCGTTCCCCCGCAAGACATGTCAGTTTTTTCAGGATTTACATCTTCAAAATCTGAACTGTGGTTTTATCTTTCCAACGTATGACTGAAAACTGGAATTATTTGTAGGAGAAGGAGTAACCCTTAAGGTATAAGTGCCTTTGTAGTTGACTGTTGGCAATGAATAAACACAGCTCATGTCGCTATGCTCAGTTTTGTATGTTTCTTGTTCACTGGACAGGACCTTGTCAAGTCCTTCAGAAACTTGAACGAGTTTTTTTTTAATGGAGCTAAAGTGCAAAAAATAAACTGTTGATAGCTAGGAAGAAGTTATTAATAACTGCTAATGAAACAATTTTGCACGTTGCAGGGTAGCTGACTTGTATCAAGTACCTTGGCGGGGGGGGAAATGTAGAAATCATCTTTTCAGTTAATCAGCTTGTTTGGTTTGTTAGTTTGGTTTTCAAAAAAAGAAAAGATCATCCATCCAATTCAACTGAACGAGCTCCTCTCTACCCTTCCTATCTATGAATAAGGAAGATACCGTTTTTTCAAAACCTGCTGGCATTCACCGCCAACTAACACATCTTTCATATCTCAGTACTAAATATGGCCTAAGTCCTGCCACCTTTGATGTTAATGGAAGGTTTGCCAGTGGTAGCCCAGGGCATGAACTTCTGAAAGAATTAGCCCACGGATTGTGTTGATACTGTTGTACTGTTCCGGGGCAAAAATACCCTGTGTTCAGCTACAATTGTGGAATAACAGGTGACAAAATCCAGCTGTAAATGAGCGAACGGTTAAATGACTGCATGTATTCTTGAATTTCAGCTGCTGCGTTTTTTATCACGTATGAGAATGTGAAATCTGTGCTGCACCATGGCTCTACGTCTTACTTGACGCCAGCAACGCACATGGTGGCTGCCTCCCTTGGGGAAGTGGTAAGAAAGAGGTTCATATATTGTCTGTCTGTGGGAGGAGAGGAAACCATTTGATTCTGAAAACTCCAGTTGGGTGGCCTATGTTACTTTTTGGAGTGTTGACCTACCATCTTTGCACTTGTTCTTACAGAAGTTGGTTCTTACAGAAACATTTTTTAATGAAGTATTGGCAACTTGTAAGGCTTGTTTCAAAGTGGATATCTGTATATTTTAGTGACAGGTTTTCACATAGCCTCTGTGATAGCTCTAGCCCTTAGCTTAGTGTATGTTTGGATTGTTGCAGGATAAAGATATGTCTGAATAATGAAAATAATTTCTATGTACAGGTGTTTTCAAAACTCTTCCCCTGCATTTTTTAAAAAGTTGCTGTTTCTTATCCATTAACTCCCTTACTTTATTTATAATGGGTTCTACAGCTGTGAACAATGGCGTGTTTTGCTTAGGTTTATACAACATACAGAATAATTGGGACCAAAATCTATTCAACACTTTAGATGATCAGTAAGAAAGGTCACAAGAGAAGTGTCTCTCATTTTGATGTCTAGGTTGCCTTTACCTTCTTAACAGCATGGACTGTGGAGAAATTGTGTGCATGGGCGGGTGTTTGTTTTATACTGTAAGTTACAAATGAAATAGCACTAACCTGTTGAAGTTAAGTAACAAAATACCTCTTGCCCTTGTGACTTCCCAGTCTGGTATATTTAGGCAGTTTCCAAGCTTTTATTGACTGCTCCTTAGAACCTTTATTTTTACTTTTTTTTTTATGAGAGAAGGAAAAGTCTTCTGTACAAAGAAAATGTAAAGGCTGTGACCTTGTGTTCCAGCTAAAGATCATAAAATTAATTTCATTGCCAATAGGCAATGCCTGGATGACTGGACAACCTGTAGGCTTGCAACTTTAGCTGTGGTAAGAGTTAGTACCTGACACTCTGTAATGGGAGTTTCCTGTGCAAATAGACTGTAGCAAGTGTTGAAAGGGAACATTTCTCAGTGTCATCAAAGGATGACCATTGTGTCTGATCCAGACACAAACTTGCCTGTAAGTAAGTGCTGCAGATGCTTTATCCTGGAAGCTTCAATACTGTGTTTTGAAAAACTGTTTCTGAGGTTGTTTGTGACAGGAAGAGCAAAGTTGGTTTGAGTTAGCTGAATCAAACATGTTCCAGCTTCAGCCAAATCCTTCTTTCCCCAGATACTGCTCGTGTTTAACTACGGAGTTGGCACAGTGCCCTGGCAGTGTTTGGGACTGGTGTTCGGCTGTAAACACTCCACTGCTCTTCCTGCCAGCGCTGTCCACCTCCCCTCTCCTGCTTTTGTCACACTTGGATATTTCCTGGCACTGCAGTGATGAAATGGGGTGGAAATTGCTGTGTCTCTGCAGGTTTGGGGGAGGAGAATGGACTGTATGAAACTAGCTTTTCTGGCTCTCTTTCAGCTTAAACTTATCCCATAATGTGCGGCAGCAAAAGGTGTTTGTTGTTCCACGTTCTGCTTTTAACTGAGTGTTCTAACATCTTGTGACACTGTCTTCTTTCCCTCCATTGTAGGTAGCTGTGTATTTATACTCCTTGTGGTGGGATAGTTTGCTGGGAGGTTGGTCCCAAGCTGGCAGGTGTGCAGAGGGTTCTGTGCCCCTGCAGCTTAGCACCAGGTGCCTTGCTCTTAGGGCAGCCACAGCCTAGCTCCTTCCCATGGAAAGCGCTTCAGCTCTCCTTGCTCTTTGTGGGTTCAGCTTTGATTTCCAAGTAATTTTTATTCTTCCGTGGAAATGATGCTGGTTAGATTGAATGGGACTTAGCCAGAGAGCTTAATTTAATATAGCAAGCACAGGAAGATAGGGGAACACAGCACCTCCAACCACTCTGGTAGTGATTATAGGCAGTACTAGATGGAAGGTGATAGATTTAGGGCTGGGTGAGGTACTTTCGTGTTGCTGCCTCAGGTGGATTCTTTTTGATCTTGATTAGAGCCTGTGCTGTTAGGTTATGCCTTCTAACTTAAGGCAATGCTCAGGACTTATTTCCATGGGAATTCTGTAAAGGCTGTTAGGAATCAGTAAGAGGTTCTTCACCACTATGGCGATGTATAGCCCTTAAATACCTTGTTTTCCTGATATCTCATGGAGCAGCAGATCCAAGGGGTGTTTCAACCTTTTCAGGTGCTGTTTCAGAATGTAGCAAGATGGTGATTTGGCTCAGGAAGATGAAAGAGTGGCTCACTGAAGAGAAAGGTCACTCATTTCGCGAGTAGATTATTTATAGTATACTTCCTCTGCCAGTGAGGGTTCTGTGAGAAAACTGTAACTGGGTAATTTAATCATCAGCAGCCAAAGAACAGTTGGCTACAGGTGCCTCCTTATAGGATTACAGAAACCGTTGCCCATTTTTTGACAAGGTGGTCTGTAGTCTCACGACTTTACAGCTCAGGCTCTTAACTGCTTTCATTTTCAGGCTGACAAATGGAGAAGCAGCACAGTTAAATGAGTTGCTCAAGGATGTCTCATGCTTGGCTTTTGCTACTCTAAGGCCAGAGGAACGTATAGTGACAGCCATTGAAATGGCAATCTGACTTTATAATGTTGGAACTGAAACGTAACAGCTGTCTTTCAGCGAAATAAGATTCTACTTTTTGCTAGCTTTTCTTTTCCTCTTGGTGTGATGGGAGAACTAAGCTGTAAAATAATTGAGGTAGGGATTTAGAGATTTGCTACAACAAACTTGTGATAAAAATAGAATAAAGCAAGATCTTCTCCTGTTTGTTTATATGTATTCTTAGCCGATCAATAGAGATATATAAACTATTCCAAATTGCGTCAGGGTGAAAGTTATAATTATGTTTTATTGATTAGCCATTAAGTTTTAATCGGTGCATAACCACTGGGACTATTATTTTGTTAGTAGGGGTTTTTTTAATATGTACTTTTCCTCCTTTGCACACTTTAATAATTACTGTGTTACAAACGGCTTTAAAATGTGAAATAATAAGTGAAAGACTGCCATCTTAGGATTCCCAGGGCATCTCTTTGGGTTTTTTTAAACTGTCTTTTTACAAAAGAGAGAAATCAAGGTTTAGAATAAGAAACTGATGTTAGATTTCTAGGTTTGCTGCTCCTTCACTGATGAGCACGAGTCAGCTACCTTCTTGTGCATCGATAATATGAAAGTATGAGCTAAGCTTAAAGGTGTTAGTGCTGATTAGTCTGTGTTTTGAATGTGACCCAGTGAAAATAATGAAATAGGCTAAAAGGACAAAATGCAAAGGTTGCATCAAGATATGTTAAAATACATTGGAGAAATCAGCTGAACGGGATCTCTTAGGTTTTATAACAGCCACTCTTCTGTATTGTTTACAGGTTGTGTAAATTCGTGGGAAGCACAGTGCACTGGAACTGGTTTGGTCCAATTTCCCAGTTTCAGGCTAGGAGGCACAAAACCAAGCAGTAAAAAGACGGTGGCTGTAGCATGTTGGTGTGTTGTTTTTTTGTTGGTTGGTTGTGGTTTTGGAAGTTTTTTTGTTTGTTTTAGGCAGGAGGAATATAGAAAGCTAATCTCATGTCTTAGAGTGAGGTGAAGAAAAGTACATACAAAATCTGACCCTATTAAACATGATAATTTTTTCCTCTAACTGAATCTTGCTCTATAGGGGCTCTGAATATTTCATAATACATGAAAAATTACTTACAAAGACACAGCCAAAACTCTAGAGGGCAAGTATATATATGGTATCTCATCTCATCAAGGAAGAAGAAGGTTGAAGAATACATGAGTTACTAAGGGGGGAAAACCCTTATTATACCACTTGTGTAACTGAAATTGGGAGATAGGAAACACATTTATTGCATCTGGGGCTTTGGAATTTTTCATCTTGACTCTACATTGTCCTGTATGTTTAGACTGCCTGTATCTTTACAGCGAGCTGCCAAATGTGCTTGGAAAACATGATATCATAGGGGAGTGGAAAGGAAAACCAGATGTTCTGAAATTTTACTTGTAATATTATGAAGCAGTGTAAGTGATTCTGAGAAGGAGCAGGTTTTTTTAACCTCCTAGTGCCCATTTTAAATAGTAACCAGGTGCATCTTGCTGATCTGAAGTTGATTGTGCAGCTCCAAATTGGTTTGTACTGATTTTTTTATGTCATTTTAATATGCCAATATCCTATTAATTATAAGAAACTTTGATAAAGTAAGTCCCCCTCTGGGCCTCCTCCACCAACCTCCAGCAAACACGACTTTATGGAACAAAGTTAAGATTGTCCCAGTTTGACCAACGTCCTTTGTGAGTGCCAAGCTGGTTGGATTCAGCACAGTTAATTTTACATCCTGCTGGCTTTTCTGTGGAGGTGAGAATAAAGTCGTTTGGATCACATTCTAGAGAAGCTAGCTGGCAACAGCCTTTTCCATCTAATATTTAGATACTGTTATGGTTACTTTGGTTGAACTTTGCAAGATACTTCATGTAAGTTTTGGGATGTTGCTTGTAAATATCAGGTTTGCTCTTATCTTTCTGACCTTTTATTTTTTGTTGGCTCTTTCTGATGTCTTTTTTTTTTCCTCTACTCTGTAGCAAAGCAAGCTACTTTAGCTTTCAGCTCACTTTGGAGAGAAAGCGTGGGGGAGGACCGAGGACCACGATGGCAGGTAGATGCCCTGTTCTTTTGGCAGCTGCTGGCAATGACCGTGCTGTGGAAGTAGAGTACCAGCTGAAGTTACTGAGCTGCTTTTGTCTTTTTTTATCCTATTTCAAGATTACAGCGCTGGAGGTGGGCTGACACTGTGCAGTGCATCCCCAGTGCTGCCAGATCCCAAGTTACTTGCAGTGTTACTTGCCCTGTGTCTACAGGGCATGCTGTAGAACCTAAAAGCTGCCTGCTCATATTGGTGATGCTGTGCCTGCGTTTGTTTGTCCTGTTAAATTTTTAAGCTGATGCTGCCGTGATACTTGAGGTTCCTCATCTGGCTTGTTTTTGTTGTGCTACAGTGCCTCTGCACTGTGGTTCCCCGAGTTGTATAAACGCTGGACAAGCTCCTGGGTCTGGAAAGGTGTTTCTGGTCTGACTGCAAGAATGCTAAAAATCAGGCTGCCTACAAGGCTTTGGTGGAGTAACGACCTCATAGGATAAGATGGAAATCTCGACTGTGTCCTGAGAGAGTTCTGAATTTGTGGGAAGGGACTGCTCCCTTCGAAGATGGGCTGTCCTCAGCGAGAAGGATTTTGGCTTAGCATCATGCTTCATTTTTTTTTCCCCAAAATTTGAGAAAGGAGAGGATGGTGAATCAATTTGAATTGAAATGGCCAAATGTTTGTCACTTCACTGAGGAGAGGGGATCATGGGGCTCTACAGGGCAAGATCAGGACAGGTATTTTAAGGTGAAATTTCAAGCTCACTCGTGTATTCCAGTGTGTTGCCACTGAAGATACTTTTGTGATAAGAGCAAAGTGTGTGGTTTGTCTGTGATTAGCATCTGACCCTTGGTATTAATAACTTGGGAATTTTTTTATCTGCTGTTGGGATGTGTAAAATAGGAAAGCTTTTTAATGCAGGAATTATCTTTCAGGGGAATTCAGCTAGCTTTCTCTACTAGTCCTAACTTGTTTATTAGAAAAAGCAAACCCAAATGCAAGCAAGCTTTTTACACTTCACAAATTGCAGTTCTGCAGAATGACATTTTGAGTGTGTTCATAGTTCGAATAAAGAAGTGAAGTGCATGTTTCACGTTATTTTAGGCTTTTTTTTTCTGGGGGAGAAGGGCATTTTTAGATATGATAAACAATGTGATGTTGTCTGTCTCTTGCTGTTCATGAATCAGCCCCTTTTTCCCTCTGCCCTGGCAGTATTGTTTGAAACAGTTAACTAGTTTCAGGTTAATACAAGAACAGGAATCTCCCAAAGTGTGTTGGTATGAATTCCATGAAAGTAACTGGCTAGGTCAGAGAAGAAAGTTGCTGTTAGTGCCTGTTGTGAGGGAAAAGGCAGAAGCGTGAGTCGGACAAATCCATAGAGTAATATAATGAAAGAATCTCCAGCAGGATAGTTGGTCAGCGCTTTACAGCATTGTAAGCCCTAGAAGATCAGCTTGCCTTAGCCCAGTGCAACAGAGATGAAACAGCTGCTCACATCAGACATAGAGTTAAGATTTTAGCTTTTTGAAAACTCCAAAACTTGTATGTTGGAACATGTGACTTTTCAGTTAAACAGGCAAGTTGGACATAGAGTTGCTCCTAAATCAACAGTTGTCTGCTGCAACAAAGGAGGAGTTTAAAACTTACTCTGTCTAAACTTTGGGCTAATGGCTTTGAATTTTTAACTGTCCCTTTTCTAAGAACTGAACAAATAAATGGACAATACTGTTTAAAAATGAAGAGCTGCATTTCCTGCTCTGCATCTTATCTTCTCTTCTCTCAAGCAGTGTAGTGTCGTCTGGTAGAGCACAGTATTCAAAGTGGTATCCAAAGTCTGACAGCAGCCAAAGTTTGATGGGACCTGTTCCACAGTATTTAAAGGTTGGCTTTTTTTTTCTTACTTTCATTGATTGGTGCCTGTCGATTTAGTTCTGTTGTGCTGTGTGTATCTGTCTGCACAGAGGCATTGAAAAGGGGAACATGCTGACCCTGGCAAAATGAGCAATGATGGCGAGTGCAGCAACATAGGTGGTCTTTTGAATTAATCATGGTGGATTTTGAAATATTCATAAATTAATCTAGGTGAGATCAGGTCTGCCATACAGATGCTGCAGGATTTTTGCCAAATCCCAATGCAGAAGCATAGCTGAGCAGTGGTTGAAACATGGTTGTGAAGGTGAGGCTGCTGCCATTAAGTGCTAGTGGAGAAGGAACATAGTTAGAGTGGATGGAAACTCAAATTAGAGCTGCAGCTGAAAATTGGTTGTACATAAAGGTGAATGGAGGCATGAATCCACAAATGCTGCCAACAAATTCATCATACAATTAGAGGCAAATTAAAAGCTGTCAAACACCTCACCAGCCACCCACACTGATCCTCTCTTGTATGCTCCGTGTTAACTGCATGTATTGCCTCTTCTTTATCAGCTGCTCTTCCTCAATTGCTTTGTGTTTTATACTCAATTCAAGGCTCGGAGGACATGGTACTTGGCAGTGAAGAGCAGAAGCTTGATGATTGTCATCTTTTCCTTTTTTTTTTTTTCCTTTTTTCAGTTCTAGGCTGATATTCAGCTGATTAGAAATACTTGTAGCTCAGTGTCTATATAGGAAAGCTAATTTGAGTTAAAGAGAATGAGTAAGAAATAAGTAACTTAAAAGTATTTCCTGATGGATTTCCTAGCTTACAACATATTCTGCCAGAGTCAGCTTTGGAAATGTCTGAGATTGTTTAAGGTAAGTTTATTCTAAAGTTTTGTGCAGGGTTTGTCAGAAATAACTATTTCTGAATAGCTCCATATGTGGACAAACCTGTAATTCTTTAAGTGAAAACCCTGTAGGAAAGAGTGAGGGATCAATTAAAGGAAAATATTTGATAAAATACAATGTAGTTGAAATTTCCATGTTCTGGGCCAATGTAACCCCAAGAGGCTGAGCAAATTGTAAAATACTAGTCATCTTTCAACAGGAGACTTAATGTGTTTTCAGAAAATATTGCCTGTGTTCTCTTGCCTGGAATCTCATTAACATTTGTCCTCCTGTAACACAGCTTGACCCCATTTGGCTCCTTGGAAACAGTTTTATGCTGGATGGGATACACCATGCTACTTTTGCTGAAAGAACAGTTTGGCTGGTGGATATGATTAGTTTCTTAAGCCTCGTGAAATAAATTTAACAGACTTTCAGTAGTGGAAGAGTTGCTGGACTAGACTGGATCATGTGGACAGTTCTGTAGCTTGAATTAAGGGTCTACTCTTCTTCAGCTTAAAGGCTTTCTGTGATAGTAATTTATGATTCAAGCATCAGCCAGGTTAAGGAAGACTCTTTTCTAAAGCTATGCAGCTGGCTGATTTTTGCCACTCAGGTTTAAATCAACTGTTTGTGACTGTACTGAGGAACTTTAAAGTCTGTGGGACACGTAGTTTATGCTGAATACAGAAGAGATGTATGTAAAAGCAGGCTGCTTCTAGTAAGCTCCGGGTTTAGTTTTAAAAAGGAAGCAAAACTCTACATTGATTAAACTTTGAAAGACCAATTTAGTTATGCAAAGCACACAAACTTTCAAAATATCTGCAGTGAGAAGTACTTCTGTAAAGAAGTGTTTAATGTCAGCGTTGTCAGCTTCCCAAACTTTCCCTGTTAAATGATAGGATTGGGGTAACAGTTTCTCTTGTGAAGAGAACTCGGCACAAATTCCCACTGTTTGAGGCCGGAAGTTTTCCAAGGGATATCTGACATGGCTGATGAAGAGGTAGGCAGGGAACCCACAGCAAGAGTTGTGGGGCATGTAGCTGGGCAAGAAAATCTGTGAGAAGGGCAGAAGCCTGTGTTAGGGGGCTACTGAAGTGATGGACAAGGAGCCAGCTGAGGACTGCAGGCAGCCAGGGTTAAACGGCTTGGCCAAGACAGCCGTGGTGAATGGAGAAGTATGTGGTGATGCAGATGATTCTCTCTGGAGCAGGAAGAAGGGCGTTCAGGCTTAGGTTTGACAATGACAAGATGAAGTAACAGTCTGCAAAACAGCTCTGGAGATTCCAGGTGAGGTCGTCAAAGGTGGAAACTTGGAGGAAGTTGAAAACAGTTGTGCAGAAGCTCTGGTTTTCCAAGTGCTTGTGATAGCTGGATCTTGTGTGAATGGTCTCATCTCTTACATAGTATGTTTTTAAGCTCTGAGAAGTGCTGAGATCTGAGGGATCTTGCTGGGTGAGATTGCTCTTTGAAGAAATATTTCCTGTCAGCGTGCAGGCGAGCTGCAGTTAAATTAATGAAGGCCCTATTGTGTCAGTCAGAGGAAAAGATGGGAGAAAGAGCTTGGCATTGTCTAAACTTTCCCATCCAGAGCCCATTAGACAAAACTTGTTCTCCCCGTGAGGTTTAAATTAGGAGTGGAGTCACCTATTTCATGACCCCAGCAGCTTTGTGCAGGGCTGAATTTAACTATGCAGGAAAGGCGCATCCGTGCTGTGCATGAGTGTGGGAGGGGAAAATAAGATTAGCATATTCTGAGATTTTATTCTGAAGATGAACACTTTCTCTTGGACTGGCCCTTAAAGCAGAAACTGGCAGTGGACAGTACATATATGGGGCAGGTAGCCATCCCTGGAGATGATTTCCTCATTAAAATAGGTGTTAACGCTTCAATTCTCCAATTGTGCCTTGGCAGGTAGCTGAGCCTGCTGACAAGTGTGTGGAAGGACTTGTTCACAAGGCGGGTTGTGACCCACAGCAAATTACAGCCCATAGAAACCTTTTTTTTTCGTTCCGTCTTGGTCAAAAGGGCAGCAATTATTTAGATGAAGGTTTATTGGTGTTATTGGTCTATTATTGCAGCAGTTCAGACTTCTCTGTTCAAAGAGAGTACAAAACCAAATGACAAATGTGTACGTCATGTTTCTGTGTGTTTCATGTTTCTGTGCCTTTCTGTTAATTTTCCTGGTTGTGGAACGGGCGAAGCGGTTTCTGACTACAGATAAATCTTGTACTTCCCACCTTCCCTGCTATCTGGCATTCCCAAAGCAAGAGCTGTGACCAGAGTTTAGGAACAGTTATTAGGATAAAATACTTTGCTAGTCTCATAATACTGCTTCAACACAGTTAATTTTTTTTTTTTTTTTTTTTACTTTTCTGTTGGAGAGAGGAATCACAGTGAGATTTGAAGAACCAAATATAAACTTAGAAAGTTTGGAGAGGTGTGGGAAGCTACAGTGCTGAACTCCAGATTTGTTGAGAGCCTCAGACTTGAAGTGTTTTGGGAAGCATTTTTTTTTTAAATTTAAAATACATCATTAAATTACACCAAAAAACAAACTTGAGGTAACTTTTGTCTGCAGGAGTATGGCCAGGGCTAATGCAGAGTGCACTTCGGAAAAAAAATAAATCCAGATACCAAAAACATCTTTATTGCTTCATCTCTTTGAACAGGCTTTTAGAGTTGCTTGTTTTTTCTTGCTCTTTCTACATTACGTTGTAGCAGGCAATACTTCTGACCCTTAAGAATGGGGTGAGGAATTAGGATTTTATTACCAGATTCACTGCAGCCTAAACATATGTCCTTTGATAAGTCAGAGACTCTTTGTTGTCCTTTTTGTGCTGTGGCTTTTCCTCCCTAATGGGTTAGTGATTATCTTGCATGGGTATTGTGAAGTTTAGTTTAAAATCTGCTCTCTGGATACAAAGTTGTAGTGTCATAAATTAGATTCTTATTTGATTAAGAATAAACTTACGCAAGTAACATTTAAGAATAACTCTCCCAAGGTATGTTCCTTTAGTTCTATGTTAAGTAGTAAATTATATTTATATGGTGAACACCAATTAAAGCTTCGCAGCCTACACAGTCAAAGTCATTAAAACTAACCTTGGAGAAACTTGTGTGCAGGTTTCTAAATCACTAACGCATTGCAAAACAGTTCTCTGTCTTCAGACTGCTCTTCTGCCTCATAGCGGAAAGGCTGGCTGGTTAATAAGTGAAAAAAATTTGCTCTTGATCCTCATCCATGTCCAGGTTGGTGCAGGGAATAGATCAGCTCGTCAGCCACGAGCACATTAGGTGCCAGCACCTTAACAGAATGGGCTCCTAGTCTTTGCCCTGTCTTGAGAGTGTGAGTAGTACCTGTCTCCTGTTAAAGATGAGGAGTGCTCAGACGGTGTGGTTGTGGGAGCTTTTAAGAGTGTGAGCCTGATCATCAGCTGTGCGAGGTGCGTGCCAGGCTGTGTAAGGAAATGCCTTCTCTAGCTGCTTTTGCTAGAGGTACAAAGCTGCTGTTAGTGTGGTACCAGCTGTGTCCCTGGGTCGGAGAAAAACCTGCCAGGCATCAACCCAATTTAAATCCCAAACATAAGCACCTCATCGCAACTGAAACACCTGCTCTGTCCTTCTCTTAAGTGTTTCTGGATGCATCTTACGCACAGATCATACCTGCAAGGTTGGTGGTGAAACTGTAATATAGGTGCCTAAAAACAAATGTACATGTTGTCTTTGATTCTCTACTAAATCCTGCAAAACCAGTCATGTAGAACAAGGTTAGCCTAGAGCACAAAAAATGGAAGCAAAAAGCTGTTAATAGAAATAGTGTATGTTAATATTTGGATCATAATACCGCTCTGAAGACCAGGAGGAGTTGTGCTCTTCCTAAAGATGTTGTCATTGTCTTGCGTTTGACTTTGCTTAGGGAACAGAACATACTGGGTAGAGGAGCGAGGACCTGCTGGTGGACTAGAAGCGATGTCGTGGTGGTTTGCAGAGAAGTCCTTACTCCAGAATTTGTGCTGGCAATGCAATGAATTCTTTCTAGTCCAAGCAGCTACTTCAGATCATTTGTCACATTAACCACAAAATCATATTAAAAAAAAAAAATCTGGAGTTTTCTTCAGCCGTTTTCCCAGTAGGCTGTGTTTGCTGCTGGTCTCCCCGACTGAGCAGCGAGCTGTGGGTATCTGGCTGCTTTTGCAGTTCTCCGACTGTTGAATCGTCAAGGTCTGGATGACCTACTTGTGCTGGACCCTCTTGTAAGCAGGGCTACCCCCTCTTTATTCTTTTATATTATGTATGTCTTGTGTTATTGCCTAGAGGAGAATGCTTGGTAGCCTTGTGCTGATGAATTAGATGAGCACTGCCAAATTCTGAAGAGCTGTTCCAGCTTTAAGTAGGATTGGGCCCGATGCAGAAATACTTCAAGATAAGGTGTTTCCAGTAAGCTTAGGTGAGCCCGTGCACAAGGCTCTGTGCAGATTCCTGATCCTCTTTGCAGCAGTTCTTATTTTCTATTAGCTTACAGCCACATAGCAATAGGTTTCAGATATACTGAAGCAAACTATTCAAATTGGAATATATAAAGAGGTTCTTTGTTGGCCTCGAGGTGCTTTTGAGACCTTAATTTCACTTCATCTGTCAGACCAACCAGGAGTCTGGTTCCAACGTGAATCTGACCAGGAGATGGCAGCATTGATGCATGCAGGGAGTATCCAAAAGTTAAAACACTTTTCTCTGAACCTAAAGAGGAAAAGTTACCTTAGTTTAAGTGGAAGATGCACTGTCTTACCAATGCATAGATAAATGTTGACAAAATAGTCCTGTTTTTACTTTTTTTCCCCTAACTGGCTGATGCAAGTCAGTAAATTAAAAATACACATAGGTTTGTGTCTAAATACTGGAGTCGCCCTTTGACTTGGTAATGATTTAAGACAAGGATTTTGAAATTGCATACTCTTGTTCAGAAGTGGTTATAGTATTAAAAGGCTGGAAAGATAATAGATGCTAATATTGACATTTCTGCATACTTCATCTGTAAACTAATAATAACTTTACTGGTAACTGTAGAATTGGGTTATGCTGAAGCTTAAATCTGAAAATCCTTGTGCCCTTTGTTTCAGTGTTACTGTCTTCCTGTCCTTTAAGGTGTGTGTACACATGCATTAACATGGGGACAGAGTCTGAAAACTGGAGAATTGTATTACCTGATCTGGTAAATAAGGAAGGCGCTTATACAACAGCACCCATTTCCCCCTGAACTTGGTCTGTAGGATCTTTGATTCTGTTTTTCTGCTCCTATCAGAAAGATGGAAAGAGCTCCTGGCTCCACAGCTTGCTTGGAAAAATGAGCCTGGCCTCTGTCAACAGGGCGCTGTTGTCCAGTGCCCGAATGCTGGCCGAGGTAGCTGAGGGCCCACTGCTGTGCCCTCTGTGGCTGGCTGTGCAGATGTGCCGCAGAGAGCTAATTTGTCACAGGGTCATCCCCCAAACCAGCAGGATGCACCAGGAGCGGCTGAGTGTGCCAGGCTGTGTTGTGCTCTTCTGTAGCAAGGAACGGGCTGCATCTGTGTGAACAGCCAAGAGATTAAAAAGCAGTTTCTTCGTGGGATCTTGGTGATTAGGGAGGTGAATGGGCTCCCACTGTGCGAGGTCACATTATTGTCTGTCTTCCACATCTATTTGTCTGGTAGTAGATGCAGGTAAGAGCATATCCATGGACAGTTACTGCAGAACTGCATAATTATAGCTTTCATACTTGCTCATACGATTTGCTTATAGCTTTCAGATGTTTGAAAATGTAAGTGTAAATTCTCTTGGTGCAGTGTTATCATACTGGTGCTGCTTGAACATTTAACTAAGAAAGCAAACTGTGGGGGTGCGCGTTGTGTCCTTTTAACTTTGGGAGCGTTACCTGGAAGATGCTGCAGGAATTAAGATCTGAGCACAAGAGATCGGAGATTTTTCTGCACCCTTCTGTCCCAGGTTGTAACTTTTTTTTTTTTTTTTTTTTTTTTTTTTTTTTTTTAGTGTTGGGGACTAATAAGACTGTGAAATTCATCTTGCATACTTCCCTTTAGAGACATGTGCTTGACATCAAAACACTGCTTGGATTGTTACTGTTAGCAAGGTACTCATGTATGAACAAATACAGTAGCACGCTGTAAATTCAGGTGCACAGTGAAAATGTCACCATTCAGTCCAACATTGGCAGTTGCAGCTCGTGACTTTTTTTAGTACCAGAAGTGCCCTATGGAGCCAATCTGACAGCGCAGCCCAGGTGACACAAGCCTTTATTTCCTTTCGTAACAGCACAATGTAATCACCGGGTTTGTTCTTGTGCAGCCACAGACTCCCTTGTAAGCGCAAATTCAAATGGGAGAGACATCAAAGTTAGTTTGAAATGAAATGCACCCCAAGTAGTCTGGGGGAAATGGAGACGTTGCTTTGTAGCCACCCTTCTGCCAAAACTGCGGCACCCCAGATGTCAGGAAGCCACGCTGCGCTCTTTGTCTGGTCTTGATTGACTAGATTGTTTTCATCCGAGCCTTTTTAAAGCTTTCCTCCTGCCTCCATATTTTTAAGGAATAAAAAGCTAATATAAGGACATGGAGTGTTATGAAGCATGAAGTTCTATAAATATTTATGCTGAACTATCAAAAAACTTGACAGTTCTTATTTTCTTGACAGATTGGGGTCACTTGTTATTTTTGACCCTGAGAATTGAAGAGCATGCAGAGTTAGATCTGTTTGTAATGACTTTTGGATATTGTTGTCTGGTAAACTTGTAGGAATGTAACAGGATAACAGACTTTTTCTTGGTCTCTTTGTGAAAATGAAACTTAAGCCTTGTATCACCCGCCAATGACCACTCAGGTTACTGTCTCTGTGCTGTCTGGCAGTGAATTCCTGAACTTTCTTTGGCATGTGTGGGTTTCTGAGTTAGCACCTTGGTTTGTCACTTCAGTTGGACAGCTTTCACCCCGGTTGCTCTTGACTTGAAGTACTCACCTTTATGTCTAGGAACCACAGTGTGTTCTTGAGCTCAGCACAGGATGGGATTGAGGAAGGTTAAAAATCTGGCAAGAGCCCCTGGTACCTCCAGTGTTTTGCCACCAGTCCCAGCATCGCTTTAAGTGTCCCTGGGGGGCCCCTGGGGCCACCTGAGAGCAAACTCTTCTAAAGTTTAAGCGCTGTTAAACAGGCATTTTCTAGAGAGATGAGAGACTTCTCTTTGACACTTCAGGATCCTCTTTCCTCGCATTTATGTCCACATCAGCTTTACTGCTACCTGAAGCTGAAGTGGCAGAACATTTTGAGGCCAAGCCTGTCTTTTTCAGGAAAAGCTGGAGCTTTGCGGTGGCAGCCACATTATTACATCCAGTTACAGTGGCCTTTCTTGCCTGGTAAATTCATTGTGTAGGAAAGAATCAGTATGACACTTCACCTCCAATGAAATCCGATGTGTGTTTTAAGGTAAACCTTGAGTACATTGTGTGCATCTAAATCTAACCAGAGTGTCTTTTGCTGTTAGTCACTAGGGGGCAAAAAGGAACTACCTAGCAAAGAAGTTTGTTGTTCAAGTCCTGAATCTTCAGCTTAGATCTCTGAAAGTGAAGGGCGGAAATTCCTGTGGCTGCCAAAAGACAGGATGGCTTCAAAATTTTGGTTTCATCAGTGATTTTCCCCACCCAAATCTGCTTCTGGTTTGGAAGGGAAAAATTTTAAGAGTACTTGCTTTTTCCCATTAGTACAATTTTGTGCTGAGAAAGTACATAGCTCTCAGAACAAATACATAAGCTACCCATAAACAGCTTTTTAAGTTCAGCCCGAAGAATTACAAAAATTATTTCCTCATTTCCCAGGTTTCTGTGCTTGGAATAATCTCCAGATGTGTCCGTCATTTGAAGAATAAGGCAGAAAAAGGAATTGCTGTCTGACTGTACGGTTCTTTTGCAGGTGGCGTGCCTCATACGGGTTCCATCTGAGGTTGTCAAGCAACGAGCCCAGGTTTCTCCTTCCTCAAGTACCCTCCGGATTCTCTCCCGCACCTTGTATCATGAGGTGAGTTCAGAGCAAAACTTCAAAGAAGTCCATTCTTCATTCTTCCCAGTCAGTGCCGTACGTGCCCGTCCAGAAGCATTTCTACAGCCTTATTCCTCTTCTGTGCTCTCCCAGCACTTGCCCATCTGCTTTATTTATGCAAACAGTCTTTGAGACAACAGAACATCGAGTCTCTGTATCTAGAGTTTACTGAGTGGTTTCCATTTTTTGAAGCAGGCTTTGGAGATGTCCTAATGGCACCATTTCAGAGAGGCTCTGAAAATAAGAGAAATTTGAAAAAATAAGTGTTTTTTTTTTAATCTTTTCAGTAGTTATACTGTTCCTACCTGTCAAAGCCTGTTGACCAGTGTTTTTACTGAGTCTCCTAAGGGGTATTTTTCAAGTTGTACTCTGTAAGAGAAAGTGGCTCCAGAAAACAGTGGAGGGAGAAATATTATACATGTTTCTGTGTGTGAAAGCCAGGAAAAGGAAGACATAAATATAACTTTTAAATGATCCACTTGATTTTTATTCTGTTGTAAAACTATTGTGACAACCCTGCACAAGAGGTTGCTAGAACTTCTTTGTGTGACTTGGTCATTCTGCTCTAAAAGCTGGTGTTCTCAAAACCATATGTTTTTCCCCTTCTTTGTAGCTGGCCAGAGAACCGTAAGACTTGCCAAACACTGCAATAAATTGTCCTGTAAGATATTAAACGTAATTTTATATACACTTATAAAATTGAATTTTAATTATTTTGAATGTTACTGGCTGGTTAAAAGTACAAAGTATTTGTCTTGCTAAAAGCTCTGAATCAAGGCTAAGAAGGTGGCCATAGAAACTGTCGTCCTGTAGCTTTTGCATGGAGTATTTAAACAGAAGAGGAGTAGTTTCAAAATATTTATGGGGTGGTGGATAATTCTAGACCAAAATACTGGGCAGGTAGAGTTGCAAGTACTGTGTTTGTGCACCTTCTTGCCCTTTTAACTGTAAGGTTTATTTTCTTCTCTGTAACTGGTTATTCTGAACAATGATTAAATGATCTTTGAAATGAACATAAAAACCTTCAGCATTGTAAATCATGGAATACACTGTACGGTGTTGTAATCAATGTAGTCAATTTGCAAGAAGTTCAGGTCTGACACTCGGTAATGCTTGCTTCGTAATCACCAATAAATTGTGTCTTTGGCAAACTAATTCCTTATAGCTGATGGTTTCCTTTGTTGCTTTACAGGGTATTCAAGGACTTTATCGGGGTTATAAAAGCACAGTATTACGAGAGGTAAAACACTTGTCTCTGTCTTCTTTCTCTTTTTTTAATTTAAAATTGATTCCTTTTTCTCACTGTTTTCTAACAAGCGATAGCAGTACAACTGAGATCAATTGCTCTAACCATAAGCTCTAAATCCTGGTGTATTCGAGGTAGGTTACTAGTAATTTAAATAGAATGCTGGTAATGTGCACTAAGAAAACCTGTGATACGTGCGGAAAGTTGTCTACCATCCTGCCTCTCGGTTCTGTTGCTACCAAGTCATAAAAGGATGGAAATGTATATGTGAACATGATGAAAGGCGTAAAACCAAGTACTGGAAACTTCCTCAAGTCTTATGGTTGCGTGATATAAAGTGTGTGTGCCAGCAGTGGTGAACTGGGGGCATCAGGCCAAGTTTGGTGCAGACATTTTTAGGCTTCCTTTAAATACATTTGTCAGCAGATGCCAATAGATTACCCGTCATCTGCACCTAGGGAGATTTGTGCTCTTCCTTTTTTTTTTTTTGAATGTGTGAAAGAAATGCATTCAGTCATTCAGTCAATAGATGTGATATGGCATTACTCAACTCTAAATCAGAAGTACTTCACTGCTGGAAAAAAAAAAAGTGGAGGTACAAAATATTTTGGCCTGCTTGGAAGAAAATACTTCCTAAACTAAAACCTTTTCATAAACATAGCTTTTGATATGCTGTGTGAACTGAATGCAGATTATAAAAAAAAAAGTAGAAAAACATACTGATGAATTCTGAGTCTGAAATGGTTTCAGAATCGGATCCCAGGAGATTGTCTTCTGACAAAGCAGAGGGCGTACCATACAGAGAGATGAGCCTTGATTCCCAGGAGAACAGAGCAGCCATTGGCCAGCAAAGGTTCTCTACTTGCTGTGTTCGATGTGATATGTGTGGGTTTGTCTTCTCCTTACGTAACTCAACTGAGTTTTGGATCTTTGCCTCTTTTGTTTTTAAAACACAGGATCAGATCTGTTGGCTGTGTTGCCCTCGGTAATAAAGCCGGTTGCAGAGGCTTTTTAAGACTTCATTCAATCACTCTGCTTTTAAAAGTCTTTCTTAGTGCTGAAAACTGTTTTTAGGACAGTTACGTTAGCCAGCTCTTGTTACAATTACAGAATAAAAATGGATATTACCTAAAATAAGAAATACTATATTTAGTGTTCCTTGAAGTGCTTACAGATGATAATGCACTGCAGTCTATTTTAGCAGTTTTGAGTGTTTAAAAAGAATTAGTTATTTGTGCAGAGATGACACCTGCTTTTCTGAAACGTAACCCCCACCATAGCTTCATCCTGTACTTATTTTCTGGCTCACTTAACGCATGTTATTCGCTCGGATTTCATTTGGAGACGGGCAAAAAAGGCCAACAAATCATTTTGATTTCTCTGAGGGGTTCTGAATAAATGAATAAATTTAGATCCCATTGAATACAGATTTTGCATACTAACAGGTAGATAAAACACACGGTTACTACTGGGTGCTGTTCTCCTTAAAAATTTGTTTTGACGTTATGTCAGGGTGGTAATTAATTGGCAGACCATATTCATGCCATAGTGTGTGACCCTGCTGAGATAACTTTGTTTACTCAAAATGGCAGCGCTTTGTTGGAAATTTAATGGGAGTTCTCTCCATTATGTATATTCATAAAAGATCCTTCAGAACTGATTTCAGTTGAAGGATTGCTTTTTGGGAGAATCTGTCCAATAGAATGAGAAATAAATGATTACTAAATGAAACGTGCTCTCTCTTCAGAGTGAAACAAATCGTAGGTGATGGTTTAAAGGAAAAAAACCACAACTTTGAATTTACCACTGCTAAGACCATTGCATTTTTCTGACACTAAATATTACAAAGCAATGTCCACTTCTGTTGAGAACAGCTTATTGAACCTTCAGCTGGAACTGTTGTAAGCCTGGCATTTAATCTTGGTATTTTTCCCTTTTCCTTAAGTAAACTTCTTCCTTCAGGGAAAGTATGTATTTTCAGATCAAAATCTGTATTAATTCATTATTGGACACCTCCAGGTGGGTGCATAGCCTATATACACTGATAGTTAATTTTGGCTGACTTTTATACTTACAGAATTTGTTGATATGCTTTAGTTATTTACTTACACAAAGCCATTTGTTTAGTTAGAGCGTGACTTTTTTTGCATAGAGGGGCTTCAGTGCATGATTTCTCATTTAAAAAAAAATAATTGGAAGAGGCTGGGAATAATGATGCTTTTCAGATGGTGGTATTTTGCAGTAGCAAAATTCTTGAGCCAGAATTTAAGAAAGTTTAATTTTAGCTGTTGTATCGGGATAAGATTTTGTGTATTGCATAAAGCAGGTTTCAGAGCCTGGACAGAGATCCGCTTCCCAATGGCTTGGAAATCAGTCTAATTATTTCTTAAGGGTGTGCAGTGTTAAAACCTTGTATTTTTACTACAGCATAGTAGATCTTTTCAATGCATCCTTGTTCTAGTCCATGTAATTTGCATTAGCTGCTGTGCTCCTTCTCTTCTGGTGCAAGGTAGTTGTTTCATCCTTCATTTTCAATCTCCCTCTTTCATTTATCACCTTTATCTTCCCATCAGAATACTTTCTGGACAGATGAATTTTAGAAGAGAAGGAAGATGGCTAAATGTGTAATGCTTTTGGAAACAATTCTGAGTGAACCTCAGTGCTTGGAAGTTTTGGCTATGACTCGTTCAAGTACCTCCTTTTTGGTGTCTCTTCTCTCACATCTCCATTACATTGTGGTCTTTATGTCTTCTTTCTGGTGTAGCTTCACTGAACTAATCCTAAAACTGACAGGGAGGTGATGTCTGGTCTGGTGGCGGCACGAGCCCAAGAGACACGTCTGTGCACTGAGAGGAAAACTTTTGTGATAACGCGTGAAGTGGGAGTATGGCTGTTAAGTTGCTGAATGAGACTCTGAATGAACGGCACAAATTGGAAGCTGTGAAACTGTGTAGAATTCCCATGATGTCATTTCCAAAGCAAATCCAAGTGAGAGTTGTCCTTTCCTGTGGTTGTAGTGTACCAGTGTGCATTGGTGTGGAAACTAAATCATACTACTAAGAACAGTCAATGAACAGGTAAATTTCTTCATGTTTTCCACAACAGAGACAAAATGCATTTGTAAAATCTCCAGCCATCGTATGAGAAGGCAGAAGCAGACTACAAATCCACTGTAAAACCTCTAGAGTTTCTTAATGGGAATGTAGTCCTGCTGCTGAGATCTTATATAAGCGAATGGAGCCAGATTTTTAATTCCTGCGTAATTCATTTTATTAACTATGACCAAGTAGAACATCTGTTAAAATTCCATAATGTTCAGTTCATGGGAAAAAGAGAGAAACCCCCGAGTTCTCCTTGGAGCTTTTCCATTTCCATTAACGTTACAGGACTCTAGCAGATGTCTTAAAGGACATTATTATGAATGAGAAAACAACACAAAAGAAAAGGAAGTGCCTCGTCTAGTTTCCCTGTGTACAATAACTCACTGTACCAGGAGTTCCTTCACCCTCTGCGTGTCTGTGTGCAGGTTGCAGCTTCACACAAGCAGTGCAGGGGCTGACGGTGGTGTCCCTTCTCTTGGGAGTTACCCTAGTTTGCAAGAATCCCGAGTGGGCATTCTGTGGGTTTTGAATCGGATTTGTCACTTTAAAAAAAGTATTGCAGACAGACTGGGCCCTAGCCCAATCTACAGAAGTAGATTTAAAAGGAGATGAAATCAATGTTAAGCTCTTCCTTAAAGACGAAGGGAGGGAAGGATGACTGGTTCTTTATAATTCACAGACTTCTTGAAAGGAGACTGAGAATTGCTTTCAAATGCCAGTCTGTGCCGTGCAGGGAGCTCGGAGTAAGCTTGTCCTCTGTGTTGCTGCCTAGACTTTTCTGAGCCAGTTTGGACTCTCTGCTTGTGGTGACTTCTGTTCAGGTTGAGGTGGTATCAATGCTTTGCTCGCAAACGTTGTTTCAGAACCCATCTCAGAACTCTGAATTTAAAAGAAAATACTGATAGAAATCCAGACCCAGTCGTGTGCAGTATGCTTTTGATCTTACTGTCAGTGAGATAGCCGAGTCAGTGCTTTCGGGAGTTCTAGTTTAAATTAGTAAGGTTGTGGTTTGGTTTGGTAGTTTTGGTTTGGTTTTTTTGGTGTTTGATTCCGGCTTGTTTTGTTGGTTGGGTTTTTTTGGTTTTGTTTTCCCTTCAGTGGATGCAAATTGGAGCCCTAAGTGGCTAAAGGCAGCTACTGCTGTCTTGAGAAGGAGAGAGCGCTCCATGCTGTATTAATCTTGGGAGGGAGACGGGCAGCTAGTTCATAGTACGCTGTTGCATTTATGAGTGCCAGCAGTGTCATAAAGGGGGAACAGATTCAGGCTCTTCCCAAACTCAGAAAGCCAAGACGTAATAATGGCTCCTGTTTGCTGCGTGGATGCCGCAGAACTAGTGTCCTGTTATAACGTGTGTATCAGAAGGGCAGGGCAGCCTGTGCAGACGAAGAAGGAGCTAGCAGAAAAAAAGACTGGGAAACCACCTGCTTCTTTAAATGACTTAGTACCTGGGAGTGGGAATCTAAAGCAACTAGCAGCAGAATGGGGCTTAAAGGCACACCTGCTGCATTTTCCTAAATCTAAAGGGTCAGTGAACAAAGAACGCTGAGAAGGGTTTGTATAAAAATGTGAAACCCACCTGAGGTGTGCTGACTCTGTGGACTGACGGAGGGAGAGAGGGGGTCTTTGAGCACTGAGTTTGATAGGGAATAGTCTGCAGACGGGGAGCCTAGGTTGTTTATCCACTAGAGGCAGTTTTGTATGCTTTTCTTTTGTTACGAAATCTTTATCTAAATATCCTGTTCTCCTAGCTGTTGGAGTTAGCTTTTTTTAACAAAAAAAATTTACCTCAGTTGCGGTAGGACAGAAAGAGTGTTATTAATACATTCTTTTGCTTGCACAATTAAAACTTTGATCTGTCACTCTCTGTGTATTGCAGAGCAAATGTTGATAGAAATAGACAAACAGGACACTATCTTAATATGTTATTTGGAAAAATAAACATCCTCCTTAATGAAATATGTGCAGTGTCTGTCTTTTGTTACCTTCTGAAAAACTGAGCTGGCTTTACTTTATTTTGTAATTCTAGATAAGTTAGGTTTAACCAGGAGTTTGCTAGGCAGAATCCGTAACCGTGGGGGTTTTTGCCTCTTGCTGATCAACCAGTTTCTTTGGCTTGGGTGTTTTCTGTATAAAACCACAATGGTCTCGTGAAAGGGATAGGAACTGTAAAATGAATCAACTAGCTAGTCCCTGCCATGTGGAAAGTTGTGCAGAAGTTACGTGATGTGATTAGTGAGAAGGAAGTTGAAAAATAAGTCTTTGTTTCCCCTCCCTTAACACTACTCTGCCTTGGAAAGCTTATCAGCTCTTGTATCACTTGTTTACTCTCGTGTGCTTCTAGATATCTATATTCAAGGGATTTTAATTTTGAGAGGTGTAAAAGGGTTAAAGGTGGTTCTTGTGGGGAAGGAGCGGGAGACGGGGATAAGGGATAAGGCTCGAGCACATCCTAGCTTGTGGCCTGGGACACTGATAAATGGACAAAGGGGATAACTGGCCTCTGGTGTTGTAGGTTGTGCTCATTACTTTCTCCTTGCAAACACTGGAATAGTACTTGGAAATGAAAATGGAGATCTCAAAAAGCACTTACAAATTACTTTTACAGACCACAAAATAACCCTGTTTTTTCTAATTTGCCGGTTGTGGGAAATAGGTTTTGTGAAATGCCTGACTGGCAAATAAACGGGCCAAGGTGGACAGAGACCTAGAGGAAATCCCTTATTGAATTTGGGCGGGGAGGGGGGGCTGCCTTTTGTTTGATTTTTTTTTTTTTTAATCAAACCTGTGCAATGATCTCAGATTTTCTGCTTGAACACTCTTGCTTTCTCAGCCTAGTATCCATATATACTGGTTAGCAGCAGCACGCAGCCATCCTTGCTGCCATCGATTTGCAGTTTACCAGTGCAGCGTACAGTTATTGCATCTGTCTGACAGGTCAGTGGATCTGGAGATGAAAAGAATTTAATCTACGCAGAGTGTTTCTGTATTTCGAAAACTACAGCCATTCATCTACGGTCTTTGAACAGAAAACAGCACTTTGAAAACTAGGTGTGCGACAAGCGGCTTTGATAATGCAGATTCTTTCCAAATGAATGTGTGTGCAAGACGAGTCTTGCAGGAAGTGTATTCTGCTGCGTGCCTGAGATAGAGATGCTGTTTCCATACGTTTTCTAAGCAGCCTACCAAAGCATTTTTGCAAGTGAATGTTTCTGCAGCATTCAGAGAGTAGGCGTGTGTTTTGTGGGTCAGTAGTAACACTGGGGAAGAAGAAAATACCTGACTTCTGGATTTCTTCATGTTGTGATTTTTGATTTCTTAGGGTTTTATGGTGTGGATTTGTTGTTGTTTTTTTGTTTTTACCTTTTAAATAACCTAAAAACTACATTCTTCACATTGGTTCCTTTTGATTTTTATATGTTTCATGGTGATTTGAAGAGCACACTCCACATACAATCCCCAGTGGAGAATGAATTTCTTCACTCTTGTTTCCCCCCCTGAATAATTTTATCTGTGACAAAGGATCAGGAAGTAGTTACAAATCTCATGAAGGAGAACACATCTCATCCCCTGATGAGAAGGTGGGACTGTAACAAAAGGGATAGAGTCTTCACTGTAAACAGAGAAAAGGCTTAAAATAGTAAAAATAGTAAGTAGCAAATAAAAGTGATTATAAGGAGTATTTAAAAAAAAAGGAAAAGGCAAGCTATTTGATACTGTCACTGGATAAGTAACATTTTGAAGTCTTCCAGGGCAAACTAAAGATACTGGAGTTAATGGAACAGCTTTGAACCTTCTAGTCATTGTAGCCTGATAGCAGGGTACTGAAGTCAGGGGAAGCCACTACATGTGTAACAGGATTAGACAGTTGTGGCTGCTTTCATAAAATTTGGCTGGCCTTAACACTTCCCACTGCTTAAAAGGAGAAAAGAAAAAAGAATTAAACAAAACTTTGTGGAATTTTTAGCTCAGTGGTGGCTTTTAGCTTAAATTCCACAACTACATTCCACTATAGACAACTGTAGAGTGCCTGCCTAAATTCTTTCTGTACTTCTCAGTGAGAGACAAGATTTTCTGTTTTACCAAGTTGCAGAAGAATCCTGCCAATGGTTGAAGGGTTGCTGGGGTGTGTCTGATGAAGACTGTTTCATTCTTGGGTAAAGCAATTTCTGTATGTTTATACTAAAGCAGGTAATTCTCTAATCCTTAAAAGATACGTCTGTATGGTGTATCTGTTTATGTTAAAAAAAAAAAAAGTACAAGGAGGCGTATGGATGCATGTACGTGTAAAATTTGATATTGTGTTTAGTAATACCATGCCAGGGCTCTTGGACTCTATGAAGCAACTAGTCCCATAAATGTGTGTGATTGGTCTGGAACAACAAGCAATTTAGCAATTTTTTGAAAGTACAGGACTGTCTTTCAAGGATTAAATTCTTGCCTGAAGTAGACCAAAACCTGATCTTTGTACTGGAAGACTTCCACTGGCAGAATCATGCGGCTGTCAGTATTAATAGCAATTATCTGGTGTTCATATTTGGGCTGCTATTACCTAGTTTCTCTACATCTGCTAAAAACCAGAAGCACAGTTAAAAAAATCAACAATCCAAGATCAAAAGCTTTTTCTGAAGATTCCTTGTAGGATGTTATCTCAAGCAACAGCTCTGCTTTATCACGCGAAGACCCGAGTGTCTGCTCTGGCCAAGAGAAGATGCCATTCAGAACCAGAGGGCGTGGGGGCAGTTCTGGGGAGCAGGGCGGGCGTGGGACCAGCCTCGCAGGCTGTCTGCCCTCTGCTTGCCCTTGAGCTCCGCGATGCCCGACAGCCTTTAGCACTTGCAGGTCTCCAGCCGCTAAGCGGTGGCTGTCATCTTGTTTTCTCTTGTATCAAAAAGGTGATGTTTTCAGAAAGATGCTGGTTTTGTATTCTGTAGCTTGTTGAAATAGTTCAGCAGGAGGGAGGTCTGAGGGAGTTGACGCATGAGCTCTAGGGGTTTGTTTGGGAGAGTCCCCTCTTTTCTTTGCGGGGATTGGCAGCTCTCTGGCTTAAAGTAGCAGGAAGCAGTGGGCTTTGAGCTGGGGTTCAAAGGAGGGTCTGATGTGTAGGAGCTGCTTCTGGTTCTGGGTGAGGAACCCCTGGCAGTGGGGTGAGGCAGGAGCTGAGGGAAACCTCCTCCTAAATCACACCAGCATTGGTTGTAAGAATCTGTCATCCACACCCTCAGTGTGAACATTCGGGTTTGCGTGTATCCACGTTAACATGCCTCTCGGTGGTGCTGGTTTTGTGGGAGCCTCAGTACTTGAATTACCATTTGTGCAGATTTCTGGAGATGGTAGTGATCACGATCTTTCATCTGTAGTTACACCACCAAGTTTATAGGAGTGTAGCTAAAGCGTGTAGGAGAGAGGAAACTGATTTTAGTCTAGACTGCGGCTGCTGAAACCATGCCCTCATTTGACCATAAATATTCCACCCAAACCTAACATGTCCTTAGATATTTATATCCATGTATGTATTTACTTTTATATAATACTTTGTTACTTGTTTACACTACCTATAATGTTTACAGATAAATATTAGGCATCTACTGAGAAATATGAAACCGAAAAGTTGAATCCTAAAGCTAACGGTGATGGTGAAGGTGCAAAAAAGAAACCACATCTGTGGCAGAGAGCTTATGCAATTTATCACAGTTATGATGATGTTTGGAAGCGTAGCTAGAGATACCCTTGTCAGAGTCTGCTACAAGCACAGTTTTTCCAAGTGCTTATTACAGGTCATACTTGAAATTTTTGGAAATGCTATCTTCTTATTATCTTGCAGAAAATAAAAATTAATTCCACTGTTTCTTTCCAAAAAGGAAAATATCGAAGGTCGTACCTAGCTTCGGAATATTTTCAGGGCCCAGCTTGGCCATTTTTAGCAGACAGAATAGATGAAATGACTTTCTTAGCCTGTTTAAAGGGGAATCTTGGGAGAGCACTAGCAATCCTTATAGTAAACATTTTGTCTGGTTGAGGGAAAATAAGTTCATTTTGGGCATGGGAACTCTTGCTTCTATTTAAAAAACCATAATAATAATAATAATAATAAAATATCTGAGCATGGTGACCTTTCTTCTGTTTCTTCCTTGCTGTGGGCACGCTGCCTGCAGTGCTGCAGGCTGTCCTGCGCTAGAGGGCACACAACGCCTGCGCTTGCTGCTGTACCAGCCCCAGGAAATGCCGATCGCAAGGGATCTGATTTTAGGATGACCTATGGATCTTGGAATTGACTTCACTTTAATCCTGCCTCTCAACCCAGTTGCAAAGGAAATGTGAAATTTGAAATGTTATCGATTTTATTTGACTCTGGGGACTAGCCTCATTGAATTTCCTGGAAATAGGTTGTGTAAGTAAACAGAGTGAGATGTAGTTTGGGAATTATTTTATGGATTCCTATTTAACTTCAACTAGGTTTTTAATTGGATATAAATTGATTGTATAAGGTCTATAGGTCTGCAGCGTTCGTTCCCTGTGTATTCATAGAGTGGCTTGCATTGGAAGGGACCTTAAAGATTTTCTTGCCCAGTGGGATAATGCCTGTGTGGTCATAAAGAAGAGAAAGGAGGTTGTATGATAATGACATTAGTGTGTCCGTGCTGAGACTTCATAGGTTATGTAGTAAGCTATTTTAAATTTTTATTTTAGCATTAGTTTTTGCCAGAATTCTGCATTTCTTTAGTTCATCTGTTTTTAGAAGAAAAATACAATAAGCTTTATAACTTTGGGGATAATCCCCATGTGTAATGCACCTTAATTTGAGAATCCCTTGATACTTTGTACGTAGTTGGGAATGCGGGTGGGGGATAGAGTAGGAGAGACAGGCGGTAATGTGATTTTCATTATTTTTATAGAAGTGTAGGGAAGGCAGGTCTGCATACTACAAATGGAAGTAGTGTTATTAAACCAGGCTTTTATCTCACTTTTATTTTTCTGTTAATTTTATGGAGACCAATAAAGTGGAAGCTCTGCAAATTTTGTTTTTATGCTGGCTGAATATGTGAAAATTATGTTTTTGCTTTACAAAGCCAGCAGGTCTAGCTACAATAAAGTAGGGCTTGGCCTGAATGTTTTGGCATCACGCGGCAGAAACAGCAACGCTCGAGTCACTCTGCCAGTTCTGGCTATTCCAAGCTTGCATCTTTCCCACTTAAAGGCTGCTCGTGATGCACGATAATGTGACATGGATGAATTTCTGTCATGAGTAAACTGAGGCATCTCAGTGCTCTTTCAGAGAGAACAAACCCCCAAAGAAGAGGGAGAAACATAAGCCAGGATACTGCCCCTGCTTTCCTATGGGAGAACAGCTAGTACATTGTATTCTGTGTTTGCATTTGGCATTGTACAGTCTCTTGATGTAAAAGAGAAGAGCAAATAAAGGAGTATCCATGTGTATCTGAATAAATAATATGCTTGTACCTCAGCGAGAGGTTATCTGCTCCATTCTTGCTTTTGCTGATATGAAATCCTGAAGTGCAATAAAACATTTTAGGAGTCTTGTAAAACAGAAGAGCAGAAGGCACTTAACTGCATCTTCTCTTGCTGACTTTAATGTGCCGAATGCCAGTTAAAGCAAAATTTGGCCCTGTATTAATTTTGCCACTGGCTACATAGCTCTCAGGTTTTGGGTGGATGTTTTCTTCCCCTTTTTCTCCAACCCTCCCAGCATTTTGCCTTCTGGCCTCTCCAGCTGTGCTGCCTGTATACTTTCTATTTCTGGAAGTGACCCGTGCGTTTAGGTCAGTTTGTTTTAGCCTTGCTCCTTGTTGCTGAAGTAGAATAGCACATTTCCCCAAACTGCCTGAAAGCCAGGGTAGACAATCTTGATAAATATGATTAATGGGCCTCTTTGCTTTGCTCTGCAGCTGAAGGATTCTGTGTCACCTGGGCTACAGCTCTCCAAACCAACTTTTACACAGAAAGTATATTATTGAAGGTATTTTTATTCACAGCTTTTGCTATAGGGAAGTCTTTGCAATTGAAATTTGGTAACAAGGTCTGAAGAGGAGATAGTATTGGCAGAAAAAGCAATTTGTAAACATGGGCGAATCTGGAATTTTTCCCCTCTGTCCTGTTACCTAGAAGTTTGTTCCTATGACTGGTAGGGAGGCGAGATATTTAATTCCTTGCCCTAATCAGCAGGATAGTGACTATGACGGGAGATAGTAGCAAGTGATGGTAGCTTTGAGTTGATTATAACTTGTCAGTACAAGGAATATGTTTGTAGGTTACTGTTATGTTTATCTCCTAGACATGTGACATAAATATGGTATTCATAGGGTTTGACAGAAAATATCTTTTGTGTTGTCACTTCTGTCTGAAGGAAAACAAGCCTTTTTCATTCAAGATATGATACTCATTTATCTAGAGACTCCAGCAGTTATATGACTGCTCCTTCACGAATGGAATTGAGGAATACAGCCGGGATGGAAAATCCTCACGTTGATTTGAGCAATAATAAAATGTGTGATTTGCATCAAGGAACATTCAGCTTGCATGTCTGTTAATTAGCAAACGCTCAAATTGGCGAGAGTACTCTGAGAATTGTCCTTAAAAGTCAGAGGCCAGACTTGTGCCCCGCGTGGGGGAATTGCTGGCTGCGGCACAGGCTGAATCCATCAGCTTTTCCTGGTGACTGCTCTGCAGTTGTAATTGCAGGCGCACATCAGCCTTCTGAATAATTGAGTACAAGTCTTAATAGCAAATAATCCTCTTGAATTTGTTCCCCCCTGCACTGCAATCAAAGGAGAGCTTTGTTAAGGCATTAACTAACAAATTAGTTGCTAAATACTGGTAATAACCTATTTCCCGTAGATTGCTTTTTAATTATAGCTTAAACTGTGTGATTCCTGAAATCACTTCTTTGGCAAACTGATGTTTGTGGTCATTTCCAACCACTGTAACTAATTGGCAAAAAAGTAATTTTTAAAGTCTTGACTGATACCAGAACACACTTTGTTTATATAATTCTGCCTGCAGAAATACTTTATCAGTGTTTCTTTTCACTGTTATTAGTATTTTAGTTTACATATATTGGGACTGTGCTGTGAAATTGTTGGTTTAGTTTTATTTCCATGTACAATGTATGTTCTCATTAGATTTTTAGATAACAGATAATTTTCCACTTAACTTAGAAAAAAACTTTTCCTTTGAGGGAGGAGGAATTAATCATTTTATTTTTATATGTATTGGTTAATGCAAACTTTATTTTCTAATCTGTTGCACCAACCATGTAGAAAACAAAATTGATTTTGGATGGAGGGATTTTTTTGGGGTATATTCATTGCTTTTCCTTCCCAGATTTCAATAAAGGCTGCATGTCTTCCTATAGATCATTCCCTTTCCCTTCAAACCTGATTTTTTTTATAAGGGAGTACAGCCATCAAAATTGGCAAGCGTTAAGCTTGATAATTAGTTCAATATAGTGACCAATTCTGTGAATTACGAGTTCAAAGCAACATATGGACATGGATGAAATCAGATTTTGGCATTTCTCACTCTAGATTGTTTCGGGACACTGCTGGAGCTTCTTTGATCTGTAAATAACAACTGCAGTTCAGTGCCTTACTTAAAATACATCAAACACGTTCATGACTTTTGCTTTTACATGTAGACCTCACTTCTCATTCCAGTTTTGAATCAGATTCATGAAGTTATTCATGTTTTGAGATTTCATAGAGAAAACTGCCAAAGATAGCTCTTTTCATTCTTCATATTTCAAGAGAAGCAGCAACCATTTCTCTGTCTTAATGTGCACCCCAGACTACATCAACAGCTGCTTTAAGAAGTCAAAAGCAACCATCTCCTGGATTGCAGATCCTCTGCAACCTCATGCCAAGGGATAACTTCCTTTACTCTTTCAGTGGTATAAAGCAAGTGAACCAAGGTTTTATTTTCACTGCACCGTGCAGTAACTTCTATAACTCCTTTCCCTGCTGCAGCTTGCACGTAGCAACCTTTTTCTTAGTTTTGACTTTGCTGTCTTTGAACTCTGATGTGTCATCTGCTAGACAGTAGCTGGAGATACCCGGAGAGGCTCTCTTTGGGACTCCTTGAAGATACCCACAGGTGCTGACCTAGTTCGATGAGCATCGTTGCTTTTCAATAGTTTGTTAAATGCACGACCTCTGGACCTATCAGCTAGTTATAAAAGGGCTGTATGATTTCTTGGTAGCAAAGGAATGTGGGGAATTACTGCTTTTCAGTGTAACTCGCTTGCTTCTAACGTAACTTTTTCTTAGAAAAGTTCAGCATTCAGCAGTAGTGCAACAGGGTTTTTGTGTTTTGTTTCCTTTTTTTTTCCTGCTGCATAGTTAGTGTCATTACCTGAGTTCTATGCAAATAGGAGCTGTTTTCATGTTGCTTTGGGGTCTACTGAGATAAAGTTCTTGTCCTATACAACTTGTAATATACAACTTTGCGCTCAGTGAAAATTCACTGCGACTCTCCACCCCAAAAAAAAGACCCATAAGCTTGAGATGTGGCTGGAAGACACACTTCTCTAAGAAAACCCTGTCCCTTTTTTGTTTTTTCTTCATCGGAAAGCACGTGATCCTTTCTACTTACTCCTCACTTATCTTTCCCTTCAAGAATCTCTTCCAAAATGCCCTTATTTATTTGTGTATCTTGCCTTGCAAAACATCATCTTACACAGATAAACTTCTGGTCTTATTGGGCCAAATCATGTTCTCATCAGTGTTTTCCTGCTGACTTCCCTCTCAGCGGGATTGTGGGCAGACAAGTAGAGGCACAACCCAAGACCATGCCATCTCCCAGACTGTGTGGCTTCTCCAGGGTGACAGGCCCCTCATCTTTGTGGCAAAGAGTTTTGAACGTTGCAGTTCGCTCTCTGAAAAGTAATAACCAGGAGAAAAACAAACAAAGCTATGGGTGGAGAAGATATTTCAGAAAGTGAAATTCTCCCCATGAGAATCTAGCTTTGGAACAACTTCACCCCACACCTGCTGTGCTTGGCAGAGCATTTTGCTTTTGTGTCGGGGAGAGAAAAAAGCTACGTGCATCCAAAGAGCCCTGAGGTACGTAGATATAGTGTCACATGTGAGAAAGAGTTGATATGAAAATTCATCTGGAGCTGTGACTAAAAAGAAAATGGAAGCAGAGAACCAGGAAGACCTGAGGAGTGGCAACAGTGAGAACGTTGAGGTGCAGCGAAAGGAATTGGTGCTCTTAGTGTTGTGTGAGGTCTTATGGTTAATTCCAGACTTGGTCAAAGCCTGACAACGGGAGGAAAAGTTTTCAACTCCATTGGTTTCCCTTTGAGAGCAATGCACTCGCTCGTGGGCACTTGATGGCTCTTCTGACAGGCTTCAAGGCCTCGTGTTCTGCGAAGGGAACACCCTGCAGAAAGGAAATGGGTAGCGTGTCTAATTCTCAATGT
The DNA here is from genome assembly GCA_020746105.1 of Trogon surrucura. Lineage (NCBI taxonomy): Eukaryota > Metazoa > Chordata > Aves > Trogoniformes > Trogonidae > Trogon > Trogon surrucura. Next base: position 15,865,627 of record CM036626.1, read on the forward strand.
GAGAAACGTTTGTGGATGCTTTCAGTGTGGTGGCTTTTTTCTTGCCAGTTCTAAAGGCCTTTGGTTTCTATACTGGCTTCTGAAAACAGAGAGAATGCCACTGCAGGGACCATCTGTCTTTCTGGTTTTAATTCTTTCAGAAGTTTTGATAGATTCTGTGTTTTCTAAGAGAAATAATTCCGTGAAATTTTATTCTTTAGCTTTAGCTTGAGTAGTTTGTATCAATGAGCTACTTAATTTTTATTTTGCTCAGTTGGTTGTTCAAGGTGGAAGATTCTGGCTTGAGCAGTTGGGAAGAGATGTGCTCCCTGGGCTTGGAATTGGCCAAGAGGGTATGATGAGGAGCAAAAGGACAGTGGGACCTGCTCTGAGAAGGTAAAAGGATGCCTCTGTGAGGCCTTTGGGATTGAATCTTGGAGGTTTTGTTTTGTAAATTAGCATCTGGAGCTTCTAGGATTTGACAGAATTAGATTCTGAAGAACGTTATTCCTCTTTCAGTTGTCTCTAATATTTGTATTAAAACTATATCCCAGAAGATTATATTTTGTGCAATTTTTAGTGATTCTTTTTTTTCCCTGGTTTTTTTTCCCTTTTTGGTGCTCTGAAATACACGCGTGTTTTCTTTGAGTGCTAACACTTTGTATTAAAGTGGTAAGTAGGAATTTCATTTTGGATTCACAGCTCTTCACCAATGCTCTCTATTGTTTTTTTGCTTTGGTAGTAAGCCTAGATATGTGTTTAATATGTTAATTTTGAATTTTAGATAGTTGAGAGATGCTTATTTTGAATATTTAATGGTACTAATCGTTAGTTTCAGAACACATAGTTTCTAAAAGAATGCAATTAGAGAGTAAGCCCAGGAATTTCTGTAGCAGGTCAAGCACTTCTGGCCTCAACTATCGTTGACTGGAAGAAGAATAAAGCTCACGGTACCTTTACAAATCACTGAAGCATTCCCTTCCCTGATGCTACGATACGTGTCATACGCTCCATTGAGAGACAGTACGAATGTGCCCAATAGATAAATGTTTTCTGGATAAACTTGAATAATACTGTGTCTTCTCACTGTGCCTTTTACGATACATATCTCTTAGACTGATGGGAATATGTAAAAAAATGAGCTGCTTTTAAAAAACAGAAGTGTGTATGCATCTAGTGACCATGGGAAAAATGTCTGAGAAGTGAACTAGATGCTATGGTGAAGTTTCAAATGCCAGCTAACAAAAGAGCTCTCGTACATTTGTTTTCATTCCTGCACTTTTTAGGGCCTGTTTCGCAATTGTTGATGCCTGATTTGGAATTTTAGGAGGGCGCTTGAAGAAGGCAATGTAATTGTGTGATTTAATAAGCTGGTTAACCATGGTGGCCTCCATGCGTGGTGACTGAGAGTAAAGTCACCCTGCCTAGATATTCCAGTTGCCCACGAGAGAAAATAAACGAGGGAAAACAATTTGGGTGAGGAAGAAATACTTAAAAATACATGTTTGGGGTTAGCAAACCATGAGGAGAGAATTCTGCTCAAGATCCTACAGGGCCGTGGTTTGTTCAGAGTGGTGAAAGGCGAGACGCAAAAGATCTGTAGTCCTTTGTTTCACTCTAATATCTGAGTCAATATGTTGCACAGATCCACAGGTCAGGTGAACATAAATTGTGCTGCTGGAATTTATCCGGCCAGTAACTTAACCTCTGACTCACCCCAGCAATGGTACAGCGTTACAGATGTAGTCTTCAAGGAAGGATGAACAAATTTCTTAAGCCATTGGGCACAAACAAAACCTTCAAACTCGGTCAAGAATACCTCCTTGTTCCACTGCTCCGTCACCCCTCGTGCCCTGGGGTGTATTTATTGTGGTTAATGCTAGGAAAATTCAGTCTGTCCATTTGTGTTCTGTTCTTAGAGCGACTATAAGTTCCTTGCCTCGATTTGTCCAGCTCATGTTCTGTGTCCTTTACAAAATTTCCAGACCACCAAGTGAGATGACTTTCAGCTAAGCATGTGAATATCCGTGGTTTGACAAACTAACCTCTGCTGTTGATTTACTTCAGCACAAGGGAACATCAAGAAGGGAATGCACAAGCATGGTTTTCTTGATAGTCCCAGCAGTTTAGGAATTAACTAATTCAGGCCTCAGGAATCTTGTGTATTACTGAGGGACCTGGAAAGAATTTATCCTCTCGTCTGTGATTTCATTTTACCTTCATGCTCACCCGAAAACCACCAGACGTGCAGAGCTCCCACTAAGAGCGGGGAAGGAGCTTAGTACTTCCGGAAACAAATAAGGCTGCTTTAAGTGCTTAAATCGGTTTTAGCTCTTTACCTATTAAGTGTATGAGTGGGAGGTGTCTCTCGTGTGTATAAGAGAGCTATTTCCATTGCTAAATTCTCTTTCTCTGGAATTTCCCCTCATTTTTAATTAAAAAGGGAGCAGAGCTAGGTAGTATTGCTAGGAAGAAGTCAGCTCGAGGATCCAATGTGAATTTTGCACTAAATAGGTAGCTGTAAGATGCTGCCTGAGTCATGGGGCAGACATTGAAACATGGGACCACTTGCTGGGGTTACTGTTTGATCTCTCAGTCGCCTTGGAAATGATGATCTTGAAATGCGATGGCCTAGAACAACTGAAAGTATTTATTTTCCCAAGGCCCATGAACTGCCAACACAGCGCGTACTTTCACTGTAACAAAATACTGTGTATTTAAAGAGAATTCCTTCTTTCTGAGGAGAAATGTGACCTTGATTAAATTGTTTCTATTTTTAATCAGCTTTAAGGTCCCTGGAACTTCTGAAGTTCTCAGCAGCTGTTCCTCAGATGTTTGTTGGCCTGTTGGCCTCACAGATTTCCTCATCTCTTCAGGAGGACTAAGGACTCTGAACACATCCTAAACAGTCAGAAATAACATTTTGTGCCTAAGAAGGACTAAGTGGTGGCCTGAGCTTGGGAAAGGGCTCTTTAAATGTTCTCCAAAGCTTCCCCACAGAGGCTGTATCTTGGAGAACCCTCTTAAAGAGCACTTCAGCTTTAAAAGTTGCACATTGATCCCCGAACAGTAGATTTTCTTTCTGCTGCCAATCTTTCTTTTGTGCATTGTGTTTCCTTTGAGAGCAGAGTACAGGTAGAATCTCTTAGGCTCTTGCTTTACTCGTTAATCCAGCACCACAAAGCAGAAATCCTGGGGTTTTAAACAGCTTCACCATTTATTTACACAGGTCTGCAGTGCCTGTTTGTTTTCTTTGTTGTTTTATCAGTGGTTTTTCTCCCACTGTGTTTTGGATGGTTTTGTGTTCTGTAGGAGACTTGAAATAGCTATTAAGCTGTGTGCATGCTGCCTTCCCTGTACCTTCACCTAGTCATCTCTGCACATGACCGGCATCCTGTTCCCAAGGCCATAGTACCTTTTCCTTACTGCATTAGTTCTATAAACAGCAGAAACACATTTTTCTATGGATCTGTAGTCCGCAGCGCATCTGCTTTCCCTATTGCGCTGACTCGAGCTCTGCTTTCATGGCCCCAAAACTCCTTCCTAGAGCCCCAAGCTGTCGGTTGAACAGGTGGTAACAGGTGCTGGGGCACTTCCTCAGGTAGGTACCCGCGTGCCGGCTGCCTGGCCAGTAACCACACAGATAACTATTGACCTCCATCTGCAGCCTTTCCTACCAAGTGGGGTTGTGACATCGAGCCTCTCAGCTTACGAATGCTTGCGGATGCGTTTGAGATGTTTTACAGAAGTTTTAGAAGTTTTTGTCCCCACCTCTGTCTTACTTGCCTAAAATCAGAGAGCCTAAAAGGAGAGCAAAAAAGAGGGAAATTTCTTGCACCACTTCAATAGCAAACCAATTTAAAAATGCACCTCTTTGCAGTCGGAGACGAGTTGTCAGTAAATATCCTATTGAGTGGTTCATGCTCCATTACTTACTGGCACAGTGGTGAAATAATTAATTTTCTGGAGCCAGATTATAAGCAAATGGTCGAGATGGAAACCTTAGTACTGATTAAGTATTATTATCCAAGTGATTAAAATTTTACTATCCAGACATTGTGTAGTTGGAGCTGGTGGAAGGTAAAATCCAACAAGGCCAGTGAAGTTTGGATCAGGACCATGTTACAATAGTAATAATTGGCAAAGACACTGAGTTTTGCTGTACTAACCAAATGTTGTCATTTATCGTGTCTCAGGTACCCGTTGAAAATACACGGACTACAATCCAAATATCTGTGGAGGTTAAAAAGTTGAAGGTTTAGTTCAGGGCACTCCTGAAACCACTCAGGTATTAAAAATGAGGAACACTTCTTGGTCCAAAAACTAAATCAGTGCAGATGTCCTTTCAGTGGTTGTTATGGATAGTCTGCAAGTAACCAAACCATGTCATGGGTCTCAGGTACCACTTTCCTTTCCCTGGTAGATATGAGACTGCTTAATTGAAGATTTAGTTACGGAATTTTCTCTCTATGAGCAGAATTCCATAGTTTATTATAGTGAAATTCCTGAAATAGCAAAAAAAAAAAAGTCTATAAAGGAGGATCAGGGGGGTTAAAGCCAAGGTATTAGAACTGCACGACGTTTTATGTGCATGGGTTGTAATGGCCCTTACCCATCATGAATTAGACTTTCAAATGTTCTGTGTCTGCAGAGGTGGAGTTTTGCTGTTGCTGGTTTATTTTCAATTAATTGTATCCGTACCAGGTAACTGTTACAGGTACTTGAATGGGCTTAGAAATCTTTTGCTTTTGAAATGCCTGGTACTTTGCTGCTTTTAAGCTTTAGCACCTAGCCACGTTTTATCTAAATCTATCAACGTTATTTCTACCGCTGGTGATTTTATTTCTGACTGCAAGCACTACTATTTAATTCTGTCAGAGGTGTTTCCGTAATGAAATTTATAGCGCAGCTTAACAACGATTCAGAGAGCGTAAGGTTCCTAATGTGGTTTAGTTCTATTTGAAAATGGATACCCAGGCTACAGTTTGGATCAGAGACAGTTAAATTGGATAGCATTTTGTGACCCTAAAGCTTCTCTGTTCAATCACATCTAAACATTCCACATTACTGGTATGGAAAAGATTTTTGTACAAGTGTATTTTGAAGTATTTTAGTACAGTAAAGAAAAATCACAATAAAATAGAATTGTTGGCCTTTCAGTGTATTAAGAGCTGTTCAGCTCTCCAAGCTCCTGTTAACTTAAGTGTGAACTGCTTGAGTGAGACATTTGCAGGGTCAAGCTCCTTGCAGGCGTCTAGATGGAAGATACCCTGGTTTCTTTACCTGATGAAGCACGTTGAATTAACCAAAACTTACTAGTACCTTGTCTCTCTCCTCCTTGTATTTTTTCCATGAGAACAATCAGGAGATAAAAGAAGTTTGTTGCCTAACAGAGAAATGATGAAATGGTCCTTTGACAGTAAGGAAATGACAACATTAGAAAATCCTGTTGACCAAACGTATTTTGCAGGTTTTGGAAACTGAAGTTATTAAGAATCTGGGCACTGTGCAGATGCCACAGCTTGAATAAACTTTCTGATCAAGGGTACAGGTGTGCCTTTGGGCGAAAGAATGCAGAGTCGAGCATCGCTCCCTTTTTAGCATGAGCTTTATGCCAATATATCCTTTAATGCCTGCGCTTACGTTAACAGAAAACCTTTTGTTTACCAGTGCCTATAAAGAGCAGGTGGTATCTTCTCAATGTGTTTTAATATGTGATGGTATTGAGTATAGATTGAGACTGTTTATATTTTAAATCAACTGTGTCTGTAAAATCTATCTCCGTGTTACCTGTGCTTTGAAGAACTTAACGCTATTTAATATGTCTACAGACATCCCATAAATTCTTATTCACCCCACCTGCCTCTCTGTGCTAAGTTCCTGCTGTTACAAGCTGAGCTTTGATGAATATTTAGATTGCGCTATAAAGTTCTTTGAAGAAAAGATATGGATTTTCCTCCTGGAAAAAGCTTTGTTTCTGTTCAGGAACACACAGAAGAAGAAAGGATTGGCTTATGTCTGCAGCTCACCAGTGGTGCAAGTAGGGTGGAAATGAATAGTTCTTCCTAGAGTAGTATAGAGCAGGAAATATTGTTTCCTATTACCTCAAAAGCTTGGTAAAACAACCAGTATATAGTATATACTTAGGATTTTTGGTACTAAAGCCATCTCTTTCCCTAGTTCTGAAATAATTGCAATGATCATCTTTTTGATGGACTTTGTTCTATGTGTGTTACCAGTGTGTGACCTTCCCTCCTCCCTCTCCTCCACGTTTCCAGCCATCCATCAGGAGTATCAGAAGTCTCGGTCGTAGAACCTGGCTGGGCCCTCTTCAAGAATCAACTATTTAGTAAGAGATAGAGCTTAATTTATGCAGCTGTCTGATATTATAGCTCCCTTTTCTGAAAGGGAATGTTTACTGCCTCATTAATACCAGTTAGAATAAGTCCTACTCTGCAGCATTGCATTATAGAAGCAAGGTGGAAACATTAGTGGAAGACTGAGATCTGAGATTGTCGTTAGTGCTTTTGAGTGTCGTTCCTGTCTTTGTATAGCTTGCATATCCTTGTATAAGGGACACACGTATAGAAATGTGTGTCCCTTATCTGGCCAGATGGTTTATAGAGCTTTAGATTTATCCTCTTCCTTGTCTTCTTTTCACAGATGACCTCTTTGTGAAGCTTTCTAGTAGACAGCTGTTTGATCAGGGTTGACTTTGAGAGGTCTCCCCTAGAACTTTGTTAAAGACCTCATCATTTAATGGTTTAATTTTATCTTGAAGCATTTGGGTTTCATGAAAAATCTCTTCTATGTGTGTACATACACCCATGTAAGAGGAAAGCTGAGATCTTGCAGCTACTAAAAATGTTTGTGTTATAATGTCAGGGTCTGACGTTTTACAGTCCTGTTGCGGGGGGGCTTAACAAGACACCTGGATCATGTACATGCTGCTGTGTGCTTCAAAGCAAGATTGGAGATCTGTGGACATAATATGAATGTCCTTTGTGTTGCTGAGGAATAAATTCCATAGGCGAGATGTATTCTTATAGAAAATGCTTATCCAGAAGTTTTTTCCCTTCAGGAAATTTGTCCTTCTGAATGCAACAGTAATCACTTTTGGGAAGAGGTTGTGTTCTCAGGTGGATCTCCTGTTCGTTATCATTGTACAGCTGAGCTGGGACGTTATGTTTGGGTCCTTTGACCACTGCTGTAATATGAATAATCCCTACAAACCAAATCAAAAGCAAAGCCTTACTGTTTTCCTGACTGTCCTCTCCACAAAAGGTCATCTTTGAGCTGATGACCTTCTAGTCCAATGGACAAGATGAAGGGCTTCCATTTTTTCCAGATGTCAGATCCAGAAAGATTGAGTGCCTTGCCTGAGGTTATGCTCCTAACTTCCTATGCAGTTGGAGAATTTTCCTCACTGCCAGACCAGTTTCAGAAATGAAAGACTGTCCTAGTGTCTCACTTAGGGATTTTTGTTGTGAACTAACGGTTGAGCACACATGTCGCATTTTACAAGGTGCTGAGAGTTGTAACTTTCACACTGGCTGACTTTGCTAACGATTCCCTCAGAAATTCAGTGTACGTATGTGGTGCCTTCTCTCGACTTTGGAGCCCCAGAATAACATGGTCCTGTAGCTCACGCTTTGCACCACAGTGTGCCTCAGACTACACAGGCTTGCACAGACTCTTAGGGTTATACTTGTTTCCCACAATTTTCTGCATGTTTGTCTCTAAACGAACCATGAAATGATTCAGTACCCGCATGTGGTTTTAATAACAGGCGTATGTAGGCAAATGAGAAGAAACAGAATGTTCATCTGGAAGTTTCCAGCATACAGTATGGGTTAAAATTGAAGTAGGTTTGTAGTACAGTGTTTGTCAGAGTTAGTTAATTACTTTTGGGTTATATGACATTTTAGACGAGACTTCTCTCTGTAACCTTGTAACGACTGTTGAGTAGTGGAAGGCTCCATACTTAATCAAGGGCAGATTTGGAGCAATAAGCTCCAGTTTGATCTTCACTGGGATCTAATGGTTTTTCTGGGAAGTGTTTGTGGTGGTGGTGTTGTTTGGGTTTTTTGTTTTGCTGCTGTTGTTGGGGGTTTTTGTGGGGTTTCGTTTGAGAGAAAGTGCAGCAGGTTGCTGAGAGTTACGTCAAGGGCTTATACCTCTTTAATAGAAAGTCACACTAGACATCCACATCTTGAAAACTACAACTGTTGTAGATATGTGCTGGCTTCAGGTGATATTCTCAGAGTCCAGAGCCATCCTTCCCTTCACCACCTATCCTCAGCTTTGCAAACTGCTTCTGAAAAGATTTTGCATCTTTTGTTATTATTTTGCTAGAAGACAATAAGTTCTGAGATTTTCCAAATCTGGTTTTCTGTTACTTTCTCCCACCTCACACATGTTCGGCTCTAATGTTCCTTCTTCCATACACGCTGAAGGGAGATCATGACGTCCCAGTAGCCTGAAGTCAGAAGAAGAAATTTAATACTCTCAGATGAGAGAATCTCTCTTAGAGTACTCTGACTTTGTATTTTCTTTTGCTCCCAAACTTGAAGGGTTAATGCTGGTTTAGACTTAACCAGCTTTTGTTAACAGTCTGGCTTGAGCTTGCTGATGAAATACACAGTGAGAATTGCCTTTGGCAGTCTTTGAGACTGATGTCCTTGTGTGTGAAAGGGAGGAAAAGCATTGGAAAAGCCACAGGGAGAAAAAAATGATAAATAAAGACAAGTACTTGAAAATTTTCTGCAAAAGGGAGAAGAAAAATCTGTTCCTAGGCCTGTGATGAGAAGGTGAAGAAGTAATGACTTCAGTTGCTCTGGGGAACTATCCAACAAAGCAGCACCTGAGCTGATATCTGTGCAGCCCATCCATCAGGAGAGGCTTTAAATAGGTTAGACAGGCAGGCTGGGAACAGGCCCTGCCCTTGGTCAGTGGCCCTCGGATCTTGTTTTCTCTCTAATACTGTAATTCCTGGGAAAGGCAAGTGAGGTTGTAAAAAAGGTGAACAAGAAGTGCAAGGGAGCAGAGATATTGTTGTGACAGTGGTGCTTTGGGTGTTGTGTAGAATAAGAGACTTAAGTAAAACAGGTGGATAAAGCCGCTAAAATTTGTTAAACTCTTCATTTCTCCACTTGTGTTACTGGAAGAGTTGAGGTTTCTTAATGGAGTTTTTTTCAGTATCTAAATGGTGTGTCAAGGTGACCATGGTGTGTAGAGGTACCTGAACTTGAGACCTGGGTGTGTATATAAGCTGCTTTGGTTTCTTCTTCCTGTGAATTTTGGGCACCAAACTTGATGTGTATAGATGCGTACAGATGATTTTTGCTGCACTGCAAGGAGTGTAGGTCTGCTCGAAGCTCTAGTCAGTGTAAAGGTCTGAAACAACAGCAAGGACACTGTGGTAAAATTTGCTGTAAATCTTGCACATCTGTACCTGACCTACATAAAACGTAGAAAAAGTATTTTTGGCCCCAAAATTAAAAAGCCGTTGTATGTCATCCAGGCTTATAAGCTGGAGAAGGCCAAGTGGTCTGTTTTTTGGGAGCGCAGAAGATTTCAAGAGTATGCTGAGGTTGAGAGAAGTTCCCCACGGCTGATTGTGCTTTCCGCCGCGCTGCAGGAGCAGACCCAACCCCAGGCAGTTTATGGGACTTCTCGCAAAGCAAGGGCTGTAGCATGGAGGCAAATATTTGCATGTTCTAAAGGGGAAATGCACTTCTCCGAAGCACAAACATCCCAAGGTGCTGTAGAAGATAACACCTGTATGCAGTTATTTTATCTCTGGGCTCATCGGGCTTTAGGAGTGGAGCCATATCTTAAAGGAGCTGTCACAGCAATCCTTGTTTGCCTCCGAGGTGTCTCCTGAAGTGCTCCTGCAGGTAATTAATCACCTAATAAAATACAGTCTTTGACAGTAGGTGGAATTTGGAAATTAATTTGCACCCCTTAAATGAGGCTTCTGAAACTGTAATTATCATGAAAGGAAAAAACGAGCTGTGTCAGGTGTATAAATGATTTATTTATCAACAATAAACTGTCACCAAAGTGACACTCAGGCTTGCAGTGTCTGTGCTGCGTTTCTTTTAAGTGAATTAAGCAGTGACATTTGTCTTCCCATATTTGCAGGTTCTGGGGCAAATACTCAGTTGTTTGCGAAGCGTGACTTGCAACAAAATTATAGGTGTCTTTTCCACGTTGGGTTTCTCTAATGTATGAACTCTTGTATTGTTCCCTGCTCAATGCCTTATCCTCGGAGTAGCCTCTGGCCTCCCCAGAGGACACTGCCATCCTTGTGCAGCCCAGCTGGCCACTTGGGTTTCTCATGATCTCTCCAGAATGTGGATTTTGTGGAATAAGGGTTGGAAGCGTGAGGAACTAGAATGGAGAGGAAGTTTTAAGTAGTGGGACTGAGTATGATATAAGTTATTTGAAGTAAGATGATATCCAAGATATCTGGGGGTTTTCATTTGTTTTTGAAGGTTGAGAGGGCAATATTTTTTTTAACCCAGAAAAATGTGAGAATAGCTAAATTTTAACAGTGAATAATTAAAAAATATTTACCTTCAAAGCTGAGCAAATACTCTGCTAAAAACATGTTGCTGATATGTCTGGTGTGCGCACAAGAGCATCTGAAGACTTGTTTCAGCTGTGAGTAAAGGGGACATGGGCATCACTGTAGCCTTCACTGCGAAAATTGCCCCGAATAACTGTTCTGGTTGCTACATCTGAAATGTATTTGTTGCTGATAGTGTGATTTGCTGGCTTCAAAGTGCATGTGGTGTGCCGAATCAGTGCATGAAATTTGTGCGACATGGAAGTAAATTGTCTCGTTATTACATAATAATCTGATATTATCAGTGCATTAATTTCTGAGAAAGCCCAAAAGATTTCTATTTGTGTCAGACCTACTTCCCTAATGCACAGATTCTGGGAAGGGCTGTGCCTGATATTTTCCCTTGTTTACATGAAGTTGACTTGAAAAAGGAAGGAGGGTGCTCAGCACCACAGGCTTGATTCAGACGTCTTTTGCACACAGTGAAAAACTGAGAGTAAGAGGGGAATAATTTACAGTACCCTTTTTATTTACATTTTAGTAATGTTGTCTCCTACACCAGAAGTGGCTTTTGCTGGAAAGCATCACAAAATTAGGCTGCCATTCAAAAAACCCCTGTGTGATGCTTGATTGGAAATGCCATATTTTAGTTAACAGATTGCAAACAACTCGCGTGAGCAAAAACTACTCATGAGTCTTACTTTCTGCTTAGGAGTGTAGGGTGGAATAATGTTATGCAAAATCCTTTCAATACAAACTAATACCTTTCTCCTCCCTTTAGTTTCCAAAGTTTTACCACAAAGTATTTTTACTGGATTTTTGGAAGTGTACTGGAAATACTTTTTATGAAAACCGAGTGGCAAAAATTAAACGCTCTGGAATGCAGCTGAAGGGGCAGTCCAACTACCCTGAGCATGTCCTGGTTTGCTTGAAATATGGTTGCCCTTTACAGGCACTCAATTCATCTTGAGGCCAATTTAACAGCGCACAGTGCAGAAATGACTAACTGTTATGACATGCCCTGAACCAGCTCCAGTTCAGCTTGTGTAAATTCTACATGTGGGGTGCTTTTGGAGCTGACAGGTGGAATTTTATTGTGATTGTATTTAACTATTCCACCACAGTAAAGGCCTTTGTCATTTGTCTTACTGAGCTGCTACGTGTTGCAAGGCAAAGGCACGAGTTCTTTACTTTTTTTTAAATCGTGTGAAAACTGCTGCTCAGGGCACGATCTTCCGAGTGTTCGGCTGCACTTTCCAAATGGGTACTTACTAGCTGGTCTGTGGGCACAGGGACTTTTCTGGGATGACTGCTGCTGGACACACCGTGGTGGTGGTGGGGACAGCTCACCCTTCCTTGGTTCAAGGCTGGAGTGAGGTGAGCCAGCGGTGGCTGCTCCTCAGGCTGTGCTCAGGATCCTCTTCTGGCTGAAGAGGTTACAGCACCCTGTTGCTGGTTGCCATCTTTAACCTGGCTTCTTTGCCATGAAGTGAGGACGGAGCAGTTATGGCAGAAGCCAGACCAGCGCTTGGGAGGGGGGGGCACAGGGATGTATGGCCGGGCTTGCGATAAGCACGTGGGCTAAGGATGAAAGTGGCAACCTGCCCCTTCATCCCCCCTACATAAGAGGTAGAGCTCATTCTGTCTCAGATTTTCTTTCTTAGTCGACTGGAAATTCCTCTCCAGTGTAACAGGCTGGTTTCACCACGTCCATCAGCATTTCAGCATGAATTTGGGAACCTCCGTTCCACCCCAGATTAATCCTAGGCCTGAGATACTGATAATACTCACTGTGGGACTTCTGAATGAAGTCAGGTCATTGACTGGCATCATGTCAGTTGAGCTTTTAAAATTACATGTGTGAATGCAGAACGAGCACGCTGTTCCACAGGTTTCTTAACTTCTGTCATGATCCCAAAGAGCGCTACCAGCATTTGGTGGTACTATTTAAAGAAATATGTTAATAGTATTATGTCTTTCAATTGAAAGCCACAACTGTATTTTGCTCTTCTATGATTTTGGGTTGTTTTGTCTGGAGCGGTCTATTAGTACTTGCACTGAGATAAAAATTGTGTTCTAAGTGAAGAAGGCATTTTGACGCAAATTAGAAAATCCCAGGAAAGATAAACGATAAGTGTAATTAAAATGCCTTGAGCTTGAAACATTACTGGAATTGTATAGCTTGCTAATCTTGTTAGAAAAAATCCTGTTGTAAGTCACTTGGATATATAATAGACTGCTAACACCAGTCAGTTCCTTTTCAGCCCAAAAGGTTATGAACGTTACACTGGAAAAGGTATTTGCTTTGAGATCAGCTCATTCTTTGTACTAGGCAATAGCATGATTTTCTTTCCTTTTCTCCTTGGCCCTTAAATCACTTCTGAATTTTTCTTTACGGACCTGCCTGTTGCCCAGTTCTCTGAGTCCAGCTATAAGCAGTGCAACCTCAGGGACACTGTGGCTTTGATCAGGATCAGTATTTTTGTCTTCAGATGCTACCTCCACAATTTTCTTCCACCAATTTGAACAGATACTTCTCAGTCTCAGGGTGAAAGGAGCATCACGACTGCATGACAGGTTCCTGGGTGAACCCAGGATAAGGCATCCAAATGCTGAAGGAAAAGAAACAGTTCTGGAGACCTACCTAAGGGCGGGTCTCTCAAGCAGATACTAAAATAGTGTCTACTGGAAAGGTAGAATTCCTGGAGATTCCTTGTCGTTAGGGAATGTCTGCTATTTCCCCAGCCAACGTTTTTTATTTTCTCTCCCTTCAAGTAGTGCCTGTTAGCGTGAAGAATATCTCATTGCTCATTTTCTGTTTCCCAGCTGGAAAACGAGTGGGAAGACGATGGTTCAAATCCTGTATATGTAAATCCCACTTACTGCTGTGTATCACAGATGAAAGCCCATAGCAGGCAACCCAGCTTAAGCCATTGCATTGTGAATTTTATGAATCTACCTGTGACAGCAGGGAACTGGTAAATCTGCCGCTTGGCTGTGATGGGCATTTGACATGGCTGCAAAACCAATGAGGAAAAGAAATCATCTCAGTGGAACCTTCTGGATATGAAATGGCATTTAAATGAATTAAAGCTGTGAGAGCAGCATTTCCCATCCATTTCCCTCTGCAGGCCAGGCTGCTGCAGTGGGCGTGCAATTTGGCTTTCTCCTTTTGGTGTCAATGTTTTCCACAGGAGTATATTTCTTAAAGGGACCATCAGTGCAACAGATGCTGTGCTCAGACCTGCTGCGTGAGAGAGGAGCGTGCTGGAAATGGTGGGATCTGATCCCATCGTTGGGGCCCTGGCAGTTAACGTTGTCTGCTTGGATTTTTCTGCCAGTTGTGATGTTAAAACTTCTTGGTTGTGCTGTTACCTTGGCTTATCCTCTGTTGAGTGTTTGAGGTCATTTTGAGTTCTTTATTGTGTGTCTGAAGTAACCCACAGAAAAGTTTGGACTATTTTCTTTGGCTTTTCTCTTCATTCACCACGTTGGTTGCAGCCCCAAATTAGCAGAAAACTTTGTTTAGGCGTCAGTTCAACAAAACACTTTGGCCATGCTCCAGCTCTGGAAGAGCTTTTAGATTAATGGGAAGTTGGGAGCGCGAAGAAGAGTATGGAGTCTAAGAACTTGTTTGGGTCTTTAATGTTTTTAAAGCATAGCCTTGTCCCTATTCAGCAATAGTGAAAGTTAAGCATATGCTTAAGTGCTTTGCCAAGCATGGAGGGGATGATTTATACTGCTGAAGTGGAAACTTAATAGTGTCTCCTTTGCTGATCACAGCTATAACCAGGATTTCATAGAACAAGAGTTAGCTGCTGTCATGCTCTGTAGTTCAGTTCCCATCAGGCTCTGAAGAAAGCCCAAACCTATAGCTGGGATGTGTGGACAGCTGTGCGGGATGAACAAATGAAGAAAATAAGGGATTTTGTGTGTCTGGGATGTTCCAGTTCTTTACTTTTTGCCCGCCAAAGCACTCTTGTTCCTCTGGATCCTGTTCCCATGCTCTTGTAGCTTGGCACACTTTCCTCATGTCCAAGCTGGGTGACTGAGTGTGAGAAATTGTTCTGGTTTAACTTCATGGTTTACCATTGTGGTTATGATCGTTCCTCAAGGCAGCCAGAAATGAGGTGACTGTACAAAGACGTGCAAATTAATTCAAAAGCTAATGGCAAAAGCATTTTCTCCATAAATGAGTAAAACCAAATCATTGGGGGTCATGGCTTTTGCTTCCACAGGCCTTATGATGGTGCTGCTGTTGTGCAAGCAGGGTTAGACTCCCTTGAGGAAGCTGCAAGAGGTTTTTGAGAGCAAGCCCTGCTCTCTACATGCTGGATCTGCGTCTGCAGCCAGCCTCATCTAAAGATTTTTCCCTGCTGACAGGCAGGAAGTTTGGGGGATGCAGGCAGCGAGACGGCTTTCCCAGGGGCTCGATTGCTGTGGACGAGTCCACACCTGGGAGGGCAGCGAGTCCCAGGTGGCCTTGGGGTGTCCAACCTGACATCGTACAGCTGCTGCCTTGGGGTGGAGGGGAGAGAAATGCTCCATTAGGAGCAGAGTAGCTCTCCAGCTGTAAGGCAGGGAGGTCTGCTGGGTCCAGGGGGCTTCCTGTTTAAATAGTTACAGAGTCTGAAGAATTGGTTAAGCTGTCAAAAAATTATAGGGGCTAAAAAGAATAATAAAGGAGCCATCCTTCCTGTATCTGTATGTGCATTGTCTAACCTGTTCATTTGAGTTTAATGAAATGCTTGTTGCGATTTTTCAATTCACTTTTATGAGTTTTAGATTAGGTCTTTTGTAATGTATAATCAGATTAAAGCTTGTGGAACTGTAGCTGCGGTTCAGGAAAGCTCATGCTTTAATACATAAAAGGTAGGGAGAGATCGATGTCATGAGCTAGGAGGTCCCGTGGTGTAACACAGGCACGTTGTTTCACTCAGCGACTTCTGCAAGACCATGCCTTGTGGTTGGGCTAAAGCAGTGCAACCATTTATTACAAAATAGAAAAGGTAGATGACGGAGAGAAAATAGCCCAGTCTTACTTGATACACACAGGGTAGTCAGACTGTTTGGTGCAGGACCTAAGGACTTATTTAACTGCTTCTCTGTAAAGAGCTGGGAAATCAGATGTGTTTCGGTGCTTTGCAGAACCAACTCCTGTTCAGCTAAGGCCAGTGGAGATCACACGTGGCAAACTCTGTTGAGGAGCCTGTGAAGATCAGGCTTTTCACTGACCCACTCACCCCTCCCCGGGCTGCTGAAGCTTCCCCTGGGTTTCCCTGAGCTCTGTTTCACTGGCACCCACTGGGGCACTGCCCGTGAGACTGTGAGCATCTCGCAGGACAAGGTTATTTCTTCTTTTACCTGTGGCGTGTGATGCAAGTACGGCTTTTCCAAAATAGGTGAAAAATAGCAGTCACAGAAGGAAGCTTAACAGTGCTTTGGTTTGTGACACACGTTTTAAACATGTGTACACATAAGTGCATCTACATGTGTGTAAGATAAGTAAAATGCCTTTATCTGAATAGCATTTCCTAAATTTGACGTTAATCTGCATTTTTTCTCTCTGCCACATGATGGAGATAATGGTGTAAGATATATAAACAGTGCTGCAAGGAGCACGTGCTTCAAAGGAAGAAGTTTCAACTTGGTAGTTTATAGTAGTTGTTTTTTTAATGTTGGTTTTGCGCTAGCCTTGATGGAGTAATTTTCTCATGGTATTTGTGTGGTGTTTTGTTTAAAGCATCATTTGGTTACTTGTCTTGTTCTGGGGTTTTGTTGTTGGTTTGTAGTTGGGTTTTTTTCCTCCGCATAGAAGGCAAATATGCAGGAATACCCGTACCAAGTAATCAGGGCTATCAATGCAGCAAAACACCAAAGTCTGTATTTGCCAAAGCATCCACAAGAATTTGCTCGGCTTGCAGTAACTTTGTTGGGGCTTGAAGTTGCACTTAAACATACATGGTTGGGGCTCAGATACAGCCACAAGTAGGGCCGTTGCATACACTTCTGTAAAAATGGGGAGTTTGCAGGCGGCTTAAGAAGCTAATAAGAGCCCGTCCTAGATGCTGCTCTTGCCCTGAGTCTGTGCATCCTGGGAAGGGCTTGGTAGGATCCGAATTAGCTGGTCCTTGTGTTGTACGCTAGAGCCTTGTGTCCACTCTTTTCTCCATCTTGAGCACGGGTCCTCATCCAGAAGCTGTCGAAGCCATGTGTGCAAAGTTCCCGGTGATTTCAGTGAACTCTGGATCAGGCCCATATGCAAAGGCAGAGAGGGATTTTCCTGTGGAAATTGGGGTTTTTTTGGTGACATTCAGAAATCTCCTGGTGAGAGCTGCTGTGCTGTATTTGTAATCATAATGTAGTAACAGGACATTTGCAACAAAACCGCTATAGGTTGAGATACATCCAGGAAGGAAGGAACACATGTTTCTTTCCAGTCTGTTACTTTTTTTGTGGCTGTTACTCTGAGGACAAGAGTTCCAATGCTGATGTCAGGGCAATTACAGCTGCACTGTTGTCAAGTTTCTTTGATTGAATATTTACTGGATGAAGCAATAGTCTCACTCCTCTCCATAGATCCACCAGCCTCCCGAATCACACGTGCTGCTTATTTAATTCCTTGTGCTTAGTCCTTGTATCTCCTGCAAAATTCTCACTTGAGGAACTGTTCAGCCCTGTGAGGTTGCAAATCTCTCAGTCCAGTGTCTGCAAATAATATTTTTTCTTTTATCAGAGTTTGAAAGTCTGTATTTAGAGACCGACGCTTGATAGGTGCCTTTCATAAGGCATTTTTATAATTACTCTTACATTTAAAATATTACACGTATGCAAAATGTACATTAAAATGCTTTCAAAGTTAGTGAACTGATGTGCTACGCAGACAGGAGCAAGTAACCACGCGTGTGTGTATACACCCACGTATTGATGTAATAGCTTCTCCAAATGTTAGAGTTTTTTCTCAGAAGAATTTGTTGGGTTTTTTTTTTTTCCAGAAATGCTGTGCTCTAGGGTTCTGCTCCTATGGTTTTTTTTCATGAGAACAAAGATTAGTCCTTCATGGTCCTAAACTCAATGCATGTGCATGACTTAAAGGCATTACCTACCAATAAATAGGAGATTAGCTGCGGCTTGTGTATTTCCTGATCAGTTCAGGTTTTTTCAGATGGCTCGTTGTTATCCCGTTTCCTTTAACGATGGGACACTTTAATGAGTTTGCCATCTGACATACATCTGCTTCCTGTTAAACAGTACCTTCATTCTTCTGGAGCTGCTAAACTCATCTTTTATCCTACAAGATTTGTATCTGCACCTTGAAAATAGCGTGGACAAATTGGTCGGCGTGTTCATTTTCTTGTTGAGGTTTTTTGGGGGTATGTTTTTTTCTGAGAAAGAATAGCAAAAGAAGCATCTCCTTTAGTACTTGTTTGTTGGAGAATGGGAGAACACGGGTATGATTTGTCTAATGAAGGGCTGGTTAGTCCAGCAAGATAAACTTCTGTGGATTACGTTATATTATTATTCCTAGTAATTAATCTGTCCTCCCAGCAAAGTAAGGGGCTGGTGCAAAAGGCGGGATGGGGGGAGGATTTTGCAGGCTGCCGATACTGTTTCTTTGAGGAAAGAGCCTTCAATAGCACGATGATGGTTTGTCTCACGTGTGTGCAAAGTCAGGGCTCTGTGATCATCAGGCTCTCTTAAATCGATCCAGCCTGCATTGAGTTTGTGCATCTACCTCAGTGCTTCTCTTTTTCCCCTGTTTCGGGAACACGCAGCCGTGCCGCATGTCTTGACAGTGTCTTTCCCCTTCGCTGGTCATCATTGCCCCTCCAGAAAAACTTTTTTCTTTCTTTTTTTTTTTCTTTTTAATTGTAAACGCTTATTATATAAAGCTAGACTGAATTTTCCTTGTATTCATCTGTCTCTACATGATGTCCTTTATATGTTGTTTTCATAATGAGCGTGTGGTGCTGTTTAAAAGAAAATCCTGTTGTATGTGAAGTTCTGCCCCACAGGTCCAAAGGACATCTGTGAGAATGGCTTGTAACCAAATTAAGCAATCCTGTGGGACACATAATATTTTGTCTTGGAAAGGAATTTACTTCCAAACATTCGCATCTGCCAGGTGAGAAGTGGAAATACTTCGGGTTTAGAGCTGGGGAAACAGAGGAAGCAAGGTGCAATTATTTATTTGAGGGTTAGTGGGTGCTTGAATCCGAATAATGGGTATAATTCAGGAATTTTGTATTTCTTCCCATTTGTAGCTTGCAGTTGTCTCCCAGCTCGCAGAGGGTTAATGTTATTTGCTCGAAAATGAGAGAATTGCTGATTACTTCAGGTGGCTGCTGGTGCATGATCTTGTTTTAAAGATAGTCTTGGCACTGTTGGGTGTTTCTGCTATCCTAGAGGCCGTTCCTTTGCCTCTGGCAGTGCTGCAGAGCCAGGCGTTCAGCTCTGAAGAGCTGTGAAAAGTTGTTTGTTGCAAATGAAACTTGATAGTTTTACCTGTGAGGGCCCGGCTTCACCAGGGGTTGTGCCTCTCCTGGGCTTTGCGCAGTCTTACAGGGAAGTGTGTGAACTTCATCATCCGCTGTGTCCCTTAAGAATGGAGCCAAGAGAAGATCTTCTCTGGTCATTGTCATACTTGCCTGAAGAGTTGTGTTTCTAATTGCATCAGTGCTTAATTAACAAAGCCTGCCATCATTTATTTAACCTATAAACTTCTCTATTCCTTTGCTACACTCACACCTTTCCTCTCTCAGAGCTGCAGGAACAGGCTGATGGCTTTGGTGGTCGTTCATGGCAGGGTTACAAATTACCTTCATTAGGTTCCTTGTGGAGTCTGCAGTTCATCAGGGAGGATCTGGGAGGCAGTTATTAATTGAAGCTTTGCGAGAAAATAAGTCTACTTGGTCAGCTTTGGGGTCTGCCATCGATGATGGCTCTGCTGAGTTCCTCTAGACCTTGGCCTTCAGCCAGTGCTATGGAAAGCTGCAGGTCTTCACGGTGGTGTCTGTTACTGTGACCTCTGCCATGGCTGGGGAGAGCCTTACCTCTCTTCATGCTGGATTTTCAAATCCTATCATGAGGAAAGTAGTTATAGCTGGAACATCAGTTTCTCATAATCCAAATGTATCGGGCGAGCGTGTGAGGAATTTTAGGAGAAGACACCCAATCAGATTTCGTGTGACTATTAACGGCAATGGTTGGATGTTAACTCCAGCGGGGAGATAAGGATGTGTTATTCTACTGAAACTGGAGCCTATTTGAACAGAACCATCTTTCATAAAGAGCTGATTTTTAAAAAAAAAATAAAAGGGAATGTAAAAAGGACTTTGGTAGAGAGAATATTGTTCTCCTGAAGTTTGTGGTTTATGTATCCTTGGAAAACAGTATATTTTATGGTACTCAGAAGTGGATTTTTACCGTTTTCTTTGTAATTACAAGGCAGAAGGCACAGCTTGGCACCTGCAGCTCAGGCGCTGTGGCGGAGTACTTGTAAGTACAGGCTTCAGTGGTGACAGCATCTCTGAGAGCCTCATCTGAGTGCCCGGTGAGGTGCCAGCTTGAGAACTACTCTGTGGTGACTGCAGTACGTTCTCCCTGGAGCCAACAGATGCTCTTGATGTTGGCCTTTGTGATATTTGTACAGTCAAAATCCTCGTCGTTAACTGTTGCCTTTTTGCCCATTGCTGTTAATGTAGGGAGCAGTGGAGGTATGTTGAGAGAGTGGTTTCTGGGATGGAGGTGCAGTTTCAGGGACGTTGAGGAAGCTCTTACAAGGTGAGCCTGTTCCTCCTCTGGCTGTTTATGCCAATCTCTCCTTCAGTATTTACTCTAGCGTTTGTAAAAACAGATAGTTCTTCTGGAGAGCAAAGCCTGCTGAACTGGAGACAGAGAAAACCTGAATAAACAAACATGTGCCACAGATTAGTAAGAACATCTGTAGGTTTTATATTGTTTTGAGAACACATACCACATGGTTTTTCATTTCTTATGCTTTTCTAGTTTCTCTCTTTCTTTCTTTCTGTCTCTCTGTTTTCTTCTTCATTTTAAACATATTGCTAATAAAGGCTGGAGGTAGAAAGCACAGCTGGACTCTGCATGACATGCCACTGTTTAATTTCTAGCTTGGAGGATGAGAAGAAGAGTAGTTTTATTGTATCCTAGAAGAGAATAAAGCCACATGCACATTCCAGCCATGGACATCTGTTTCCTCTTTGTGTGAAAGAATTCTCATATTTGGAAGGGAATCCCAGTTCTGAAGGGGCTTGATGAGATTTTTTTTTTTTTTTGGCTCTTTCTCCCCTTCTTTGCCACTCCTTCAGCATGCCCTCCTTGCTCTCTGGCTGCTCGCTTTCCCTTGGGACAATGTCGGCTTGCAATTTAGCATCAGATATGGAATGGGTGAATCTTGAGTTACTTTAAAATGTTATGTTGTTGTTGTTACAAAGAGTATTATTAAGCCCCTCCTTAAGTTTCTTTTATTTAATTGAACAGTATTTAGAGGGAGGACTTCTGTCATCAATCTTCAGTACCTGCAGGTTGGTTGGTTTGTTTTTTTAAAAAGTAGAGATGTGTGTATCCGTTGCTCTGGCTGTAAAGTGCAACTATTTCTAGAAGTTACTTATTAAAAATGATCTTTTAAAATCCTTCTCTGTCAGGGGAATTAAGTAGATCTGTAGAAATAAGAATCTGCAGCGTTCATTACATTAAGTTAGGCATCAGGTGCTGACGACTACAGGGACCAGAGTAAATGATAATTTCACTAACCTATAAAGCATTTTAGAATAATGATTTACAGCTGTCTGGAGGCTTTAAACTTTTTTTTTTTTTCTTGTAAGAGTTGATTCTGTTCAACAGACAGCACAGTTATATAACATGAGGCCAGACATGAGAACTGGTACTCTGTCTATTTTATATTAATGTCGAATGAGAGGCTGGTGGAGCTCGCCAGGGTTTCGTATTTGCTGGCAGAAAGTTACCCACATGTGTGGACCACATTTTTATTGTTGCCTTAGCCTATTTCAGGCATAAATATCACTGCCTGGCAGGGTGTGATGCTGTTCATTGCTGAAGAGCTTTTCTTTTAAAAAGCAAAATATGAAAAGGAATGAAATGCTGTAGATCTTCAAATTAAGAAGTGTCCCCAAGACTGCAAGATTTTGTCACGTTTGTCATGGTGGAGGAATAAAGGGCAATATGCCATCGAAAGGCAGTTTCATAGTTGGATGTACCCTTGCAGTACTACTTCTTTTTACATATATTAATCCTAGTTTTGGGTGTGGGCTGCTGAGTCTGATGTCCTAGGGAAACGAGGCTTATGCAAAACAGGGTGTACACACACACACGAACACGCGGCAGCTCGTGCAGCCCTTGGACGTGTTGGCTGTGGAAATGTGACGGAAAGGCAGAAACTGCAAAGATGAATAGAAGTTCCTCTAAGTTTCTTGACAATACACATGCGAGGGGAGAATAAAGGTGATTAGAGGGTTGAGGGAGATTTCCAGTAGGAACTGAACTTTTAACAGCGGCTGCAGAGTAGACGGCGAGAAGAAATGTGATGGAGGACCCTGTCGTGGGAATATCGCTGAACCCAGCTTGGAAATTATTTGGCTGCCGAGAGTCTGATGACAAAACCCAAATCTGCAGGAAGCCAGACTCCCTTTCATTCCAGTGTCCGTGAAATGGCTGGTGTGGGTTTTGTTTTTAAATCAGGATGTTGTCACACGGGCTCCAATGGCCAGCCGTAACAAGTGGAGGACATCTCTTTAGGATCTTCTTAGTACAGGCAGAGGTGCTGCCCTGCTCGGTTTTGTTGGTGGTGCTTCCTAGCTTGTTTGGGTTTTGCAAATTTTCAGACTGTGACTCATGAAGGTTTAGACCCGTGTCCTGTAGGTGTCTTAGAGAGGAGGGAGCCCAGCGGTGGCGCAGATCGTGCTGCCATCCATCCAAAATCCCCCCAGGTGATTTGGAAGCCTGCGTGGTTGCAGCACCTTGTGGGGCGCACGGGGAAAAGTGAAGCTGATGGTCCCCATCCAGCTCTGGTCCCTGCTGAGCGGGACACGGAAAGCAAACACCGCTAACGCCAAAAATCAAACAGCAGCCATGAACAACTTTCCTCTTCGACTGAAATACTTCTAGCTAAGAGATAAAAAGGGGGTTATGTCAAAAGCTTCCCTTGTTGTCTTATTAACAGCTGTGTAATTTTAGCGCTCATTTGCGAGCATAAAAAAGCAAAATTTGCAGACTGTATTTGAAAGCTTGTTTTATTTGGTGTACAGCTGGATACAGAGCATTTCCTTTTTTCTTTTTTAACAAATTTGAAGCAAATGTAACGGGTATTGTTTCTTTTTTTTTCCTATTTTTTGGCCTAGATAATAGAAGATTTTATTGCTTTTCATTTTACATTGCAAAGAAATCATGCCATTTAACTCCAATTCAACAATGATGCAGCAGCATGTGGAGATACATGTATCTTCTTATAAATATATTACCACATATTACTGTCAAATAGCTGGACTTTTTCACCCAGTATTAAAAAACGAAATTTAATTGCTACACCAGAGTTTCAAGGCCCTGATAAATAAGAGCCATGCCTGACCTTTCTTGTGGGGCTCTGAGATGCCACCAGGGATATTGCTCATTGTTCAAGATGACAAACTTCCTCTGAGATTTCGGTTTGTCAGCTCAATGTACAGCAGTGACATTGATTTCTTCTCACTGCCATTTCCTGCCTGAATAGATAACAAATTTTCTGTGGCAGGTGTCTGTCAAGCTTAGTTTTGTCTGGCAGATTAACTTAATAGACTCATTTATTAATCATTACTTGCAACACAGTGAAGCAGACAATACTCTTTAACTCCTGTGATTGTTGAATGGATGCACCGTTTCAGATTCATTTGTGCAGCTTGAATTTGGATTTAATAAGCCATTCATATCTCTGTTGTGAATGTTTCTAACTTGGCATTACTCACATTACAAGGAGCAAAGATTTATGTATTAGTTAAGTGTGACCCATTCTGCACGTCTACTACTTTTCATGGCAAAAGGCATGTAAGTGCTTTCTGAGACAAAATAATACAGGAACTGAAAATCAGCCTAAATAAGGGTGAAAACTAGCTTGCGTCGTGTTTGGGGAGGGCAGGTAAGAGTAGGAGAATATAAGAGATATGTGGAAGAAGATTTAAAATGGGCTGTCAAAGTGAAGGAGATAACAGCAGCAGCATCTAGGAAGGGTAAAGCAGATACAGCTGTGGGGCAATTCTAGCAATTCTAGTGTTTTCACAGGGACCCCTTTCTCCAAGATGTCTTAAGATAGATACTTTAGCTGGAGAGAGCAAAGGCAGAGTTGGTACCAGAAGTGGATATGGGACAGAGTTTGTCAGAGTATGAAGGAGGAGGAAGAGTCAGAAGAACTTAGTGGAGAGATTGGAGGAGGAAAAAATTATAAGGGAAGGCAAAACCTTTGAAAGTGATGTCTCTTGATATCTCTTGTCATGCTGAAAACTGCCTTTTTACATCTGTTAGCCCTGCACAGCCTACAGAGCTGATGGAGACATATGTTTGCTTTTTTTCTTATGCATTTCCTATGTATTAAGACACAAGGCATTTATGAGGGCAAAACCTTGTAAAGGAGCTGGAAATTCCCAGGCACTGCTAGGGACACGTGGCAGTGGGAACGACCCTAGGCAGAGATACAGGCCGCTCCTGGACAGAAGAACCTCAAGTTATAGATGATGAGAAAAGAATCACCAAGCTTCTCCCTTGCATTTTACTGGGGTTGTGGTAGATCTTCACAACCTCCTTTTAATTCCCAAGGGAGCTTGTTAATGTGAGATCACTGGGGGATGTTCAGGAAAGCTTCTGCAGCTGATGCTCAACTGCAAAGCCCTGGTTGGAGGACGACTGTTTTCAACTCTGCAGCATTTGTGAGAGTGCACAGTGCTGAAGACGTTTTTGTTGTGGGGTTTTTTTTGCCAAGCTATGTTCCTGGCCTTCGGAGCGTGTTTCTTGAACCATCCGTAGGGCTTTCTTGGCTGAGTGTCAAACTAAGAACGTCCCTGCACTAGATCATACTGCTTATTGCTCTTCTAGGCCACCCTGGTAACAATACATTAACCTCTCAGCGGGGAATGTGATAAACAAAGTAAAACCTGCTTTAGTGAAACCAGTCATTTAATGGCAGCATGCATAAAGTGTCCGTAAAGATTTGTAAATGTAATAAGCTGCAGCTCACTGAGTGAACAATGACTGTTCCTAATTTAGCCAGTTGAGGAACATGCCAACCTAATTTGCTTCTCTAACTTTATGTTGTTTTTTTTTCTTTTCCCACCTCTCCAGATTCCTTTCTCTCTGGTACAATTTCCCCTCTGGGAGTCCTTAAAGGTAAGTCCTTTTTAACGACAGGAATATAAGTTTTACATTTTGCAAAGGCTTTCCATGATAACTTATCTAACTTGATCATCACACTTAGGGACATGTCTAAGAATCAGTAAGTACCAACCTACCGGTGCATGTGAAGACCATTTGCATAAATATGTGAAAAATAACAGGGAATACCTAACCCTGATATGTGCCATGCAGTCTGAATGTTAGTCCCCAACATGCCAGCAATCTCCTGCTCCAGCCTTTTTAATGATTAAGGGAGTGGGAACCATCTTGTATTGTGTGATACTTTTTTATTTTATTTTTTTAGCATTTCACTCTTCAAGGTAGTGGGAAACTGTGAGTGATACAGAGAAAACTGATTGAACCTGGTTTTGCAGACAGGGAGAGACTTTAAGTGCATCACTGACAAGCTATTTTTATGGGGTGTGTATACCTTATTTAAAGGTCATTTAGAGAAGGTATCAATGGATGATGTTTTAATAACGCATTCTTTCAGAATGATGTGCTGTTCTCCCACCATCCGATTGCTTTGTTTATCATGGGCAGAGTCAAGGTCTAGATTTGTGAGCACAGGATTGGAGTCAAAGACATGTAGTTTCTCTGTCCCTCTGTTTTTTCCCTGTAACTTACTGCAAAAGATGAAGGAAAGGGTTTTCCAGGTGCTTTGATGTCCTGGGTTGCAAGCACAGAAAATTATTGCAGATAGTAAAAAGCATTGCAGGAAAATACAGTGCAAGAGAGGAGCTGGAGAGAGAGTAACTTGGTTCTTGTTAAATATGCTGGACCTGTCAACAAGCTTGGCACTGAGACCCAAACTGGGTGGACGTACTGGGAATGTCAGAACCAGTGATGATCTTCCTTGCCCCTTGCTGCTTCTGTGTAGGGAAGAGGACTTAATATTCTCCTTGGTATTTGTATGCTGGGTTGGGACAAGAGCTTGTCCTCTCACTGTGTCTCAATAGCTTAGGTTGTTGTGGATGATTGCACCTAGAGCCTTCAGGGAGCCAAATATAAAGGATGGGACCACAGGCAGGAGGAGCATGAAATCCATCGAGAGCTTTCACAGAACTGAGCTCTGTCTCGCAGGGAGTTCTGTAGGTGCTTCATGAACTCAACCTGATGTGATGTCTGGGTATCGTCCTGTTGCACAGGGGAGGTTTGGCTGCCTTATTAGGAATCCGTTTCCCTGCCAGTGTCTGGGAATGGCTTTCTGTAAAACCTTTGGCAGCGATACTGGCCTGACCTGCTAATTGTTAGTGCTGAAGCCGTGTTTGGGAGCAAGAGGTGGCAGCGCTTAGAGAAAAAAACGTGCCGTGTTCTTGCCAAAACCACATAAACCAGCAGCATCGTGTAGCTGTTTTCAGAATGTAAAGTTGTTTTAACTAATGTCCATGTAGCTGTGACAAGAAAATGTATTGTTTAGATTGCAGGCTTTAAAGAAGACAGTTTGAATTTAGCTAGCTACAGCAGTGAGTCACTTGGGATGAGACATCATGTTTAATCTAAAGAGGTCAGTGCAGATCTGAAGAGAGACAAAACCGGGTCAGTTTGTTCCACAAACCCAATGCAATATATTCTTCCGACTATGAAACCAAGAGTAGAAAACTGCAAAAATCATTCTTGCATGCTCTGGTCACTTTGGCTCAGCACAAGGAGAGACCTCAAGGTTTGTCACATGAAAACCAGTCAGTGAAAGCAGCATACATTTTGTTTATCTGAGTGAAGCTCTTAAAAAAATTGCTCTGACAGTACAACAAAGGACAAAAAGCATTATGGTTCCATCAACAGGCTGGACGTGTCCAGTAGCATCGGGAGGAGTACGATTCGGGCTGGGGCTTCTCGTGGGTGCCTAAAGGGAGAAAGAAGAGACAGCAATTAAGAAGAGGTAGAAGTGCAAGGGATGAGAAAAATGGCACGAAGCCTGAACATAGAAGAGTTACTGAGATAATTTCTGAGGAACTGTTCTGGACTGTATTAATAGGATTACTTGAGAAAGTAAATGCAAGAGCAGTTGTGTATGATGTGCGTGGATCATCTCACAGAGGAGAGAGGAACAAGTGCTGTGGCTGTGTCGTTTTTAAAACCATTAGTACAAAGTTACATAAGCTGATGGAAGATAGACTTAATCGTATAATTCCCTGAACAAACTAATCACCATAAAAATGGGGAAGAAATATCTTTCGACTGTAAAGGACACTTAGCAAGGCACAGGGAAGAGTTTCCTTTTCCTTTGCATATGTGCTGGCTGCAACCAGCAGCAGGGTGTTAAGCTTAAAGAAGCCTAATAAAGTCTTGCTGTAGGTGGCTGATCAGATGTTTCCA
The DNA here is from genome assembly GCA_020746105.1 of Trogon surrucura. Classification (NCBI taxonomy): domain Eukaryota; kingdom Metazoa; phylum Chordata; class Aves; order Trogoniformes; family Trogonidae; genus Trogon; species Trogon surrucura. The sequence goes on from CM036626.1 coordinate 15,892,892, forward strand.
TATCCCGTTTTCTCTTGTCTCCTTTGCTCCAAGCTGCTGTGGTTATTCTTTATTTTTCCAGCAGGCTTTAGCCACATAGTTTACATGCACAGTTTTCTTCTATCTGTGAATGTAGGCCAGCTGGCCCATGTGAGAGTAAAGTTGCATATCACGCACTGAACTAAGTTAGAAGAAAAGAGAGTATTGTATAGATTACTGAACTATAAGGTTACATACGCTGTGGGTGCTGGCACAGGAGATATTGCAGTAATTAGCAAGAAACAGACACTGCTTCAAATGCAAGCCTTACTGTCAGTTACTCAGGTGAACACACAATTTAGAGATCTTCTTTCTTAGCTCACAATGACTCATAAAACAGCAGTAAAGAAACGATGGCGATTTTAGTAAAAAAAAAACAAACCAAAAACAACTCAGGTTTTTTTTTGGATGTAGGTAGCATCCACTGCTATAATGCCTCTTAATGTCCTTTCCCTTTCCAATTCTTCATTTTTTTCTGTATTTTGTTTTAGGTGCAGATTATTGATACAAACCAAAAGTGAGAAGGAAACTGTGCTATGGTGGATCAGATTTTAGGACAGACATCGTAATTCTGTATTAAGGGGAGTTAGCATGGTACTTCTCTGTCATTCAGCCCAAGCCTTACAGCTAAAACAATTCTGAATTTTTCTTGGAGTTCAGGAAAAGCAGGGGCATTTCAAATCTCATTCGCTCTCTGCTACGCCAGCCCTCAAAGGAGCATCGTGGCTGATGACCACTATGGCAGTTTGATCAGATTTAGGTTCTTCTAGGTGGGGCTAATGCTTCTGATCCCATCTCAAACCAGCTGGCCATGAAATGAGGCAGCAGAACATAGATGTGGTGTGCTTCCCAAATGCCAGCCAAGCACACGGCCTTCCATATTAGTTTAAGTTTTGGAATAACATTGTAAGATACGGTCCCTTGTATGCTGCCCTAGAATTTCCAGCGTGCCTCTGTAACTTGCTTTGGAAATTCTATATGTGTGTTCTTCGTTGTGGGAATTTCAAATTACAGGGCTGCGTATTTGGCATGAAATTGCTGTGGTTTTCAGGGAGTCTAGCCCAGCTCTCTTGCTTTCACCCTGCTGCCAGGGCTGTGTAGTCTCCACTCAGATGATTGTAGAACTGTGGAGCTCATAATTTCTGGATCATCTTCTGTTCAGACATTTTATTCAGCACTTGTAATCATTATATGTGAGTACCTACCAACAGCACATAAGTGATTTATCATTTGTTTCATGTTGTGTTTTAATCTGTAGCTTTCCTCTTTTAGACCTGAGAAAAAAAGACAACTTTAATTTCTGCTGTGGGGATATTGGAGAAATACAGTGCATCAGTTGTTTGTTTTTTTTCAGCAAGACACCCACAAAATCAAGAGCCTCTGGATAGGTTTTGAGTCCAGCAACATCTTGTCTGAAGTGCCTGATTCTTAAATGAGCGGAAATGGTCAGCTCCCTCGAAAAACAGTGCTGTGTGTAAGATAAACCTGTCTCAGGTGAAACAAGACTCAGTCCTCATGGGTTTTATGTTTCTGCATATTGGCTGCACTTCAGAGCCTCTGAGAGTTACTCCAACGCAGCTGTACGTGGAGAATGCTCTCTTTATATACCAAATGTATTGTATGTCTGGGGAAGAGGCTCTGGTAGCCAGTGGGGAGGGAAGGAACAGGCAGGACAGGAGGATGTAGGTCTCAAATGAGTAGACTTGAAAAATAAGAGGTTTTTGTTTGGTTGGTTGTGTGTGGTTGTGGGTTTTTTTGAAGGAAAACCAAATCTACTATCCTCAGAACCTTTTGTCTTTTTCATTAGACATGTCCTATTCTGAGACGAGACACTTGGACATTGCTAAGGCTTTGTAACGTCAGGAGTCAGGCTGACTTCACCCGGCAGACAGTGTGTGCCAGCGAGTCTTGCTCTTGTACGAGTGGCCTCTCTGGGAGGGCTGGGACAGACTGTGCTGCTCCACTGGCCCAGCACCTGCAAGGAAAGATAAAAATCTTGGACTGACCATGCTCAAGGTGATGTTCTGTTCTTTTTTTTCTGGCACTTTGTGCGGCCAGGAGGTGCCCTCTTTGTGTCTTGAGGTTGAGTAAAACCTAAAGCTCTTAGACCTCCTGCAGCCATAGCGAGCCAATGTATGATTTTTTTTGTCACTGACTTCAGCAATAAGATAGTTTTCTCGAATCTTCAAGTCTCACAAATTAACAGGTTACAGAGAGAAGTATTTGTTTGGACCTTCAGTGGCAATAGCTAGAGACAGAGAGCTGAAATATATGGGCAGGTGTCTGGTGGGATTTTGTAATAACTGTAGTGGCATGTGATAGTAGTGTAAGATGCTGAACAAGCAGAGAAATGCTTTGGTGTCTTCAGGAGAAGAGAACGGTTTGAAGAGCACACACAGGCATGTTTCCACCCTGTGAAGTGAGTGGGTCATCATAGTGCAGAGGATGGGGAGAGTTCAGTCATGCCCTTGTGAGGCTAAGCAGTACGAGAAGGTTGTCTGGGTCACAGCGTAAGTTCCCCATGTTGTTCCTACATGGTTTCTGCCCACACAATGGAGAGCAGGCTTGGCTTTGGGCTTACACTTCCTTAGGGGCCTTGTTTTTTGTCCGGGTTCAGCTGTCACCCCAGGCACAAGGCACTTGTGTTGAGAGGAACAGAGCCTGGGAAATGTGCTGGTGGTGGACTGAACTGTGGAACTACCCAGAAGCTCTGGCACATGTACTCGCTTGCTTGGTTCTCTCGGTTCCCCACTCCAGGAAGCTCCACTTCTGGGTGGCTGCTACAGCCAGTATCAAGTGTGAAGAAGTCTGATTCGAGGGCAGATACACCTTTGAGACATACCTTGAAGCACGCTGTGCAAAGACTGTTTGGTGGGTTTCCATGCACAGTGCAGACTCTAATCTTGGTTGGAGCTCATTGCACCTGATTTTTAAAGTTAATAAGAATGAAAAGTTTACAGAATGCTTCTGCCCAGGCAGCTGGGGTTCTCGGCAGTAATACGTGTTTATAACTCCACCGTTGAAACAATAAACCACATGCTATTTCCCTCCTAAAATTTACAATCAAATCTGTTGCTGTTTAACAAGGTAAGTAGAAAATAGAGGAATGTAGCCAAACTGGGCCTAAAATGGCTTTTCCCCTTCTCTATAGGTAGGTGACGGCTTTCCGTTTTTTCCTGGAGAGGCAGTCTAGTATTTCTTTTCTGCTTATGTAAGTCAAGAGCAAATGAAACCCAGGCCCAGCTTTAAACCCATTTCCTCGCAGGCAGTGTAGTAAGTGTTCCACCATACCTCGCTCCTTCTTTGAGCAACGATCGGGCTGATTTAGGGATTAAGTCCTAATCGTTAAATAACGCTAATGTGTCTGCCATTTGCTTAGGTGCTGTATCAGGAAAACAGATTTCCACAGCGGCGTTTCAAGGCGTGATGTAACTTGCGGCCAGTGCGGTGTGTTCATGCCATTAGCATAACGGCTGCATTTTGCTCACAGAAGAACAATGCACCCAACAGCTGTTCACCAAACAGCACTTGCTTTATTAGTGTCACAATAAGTGTCATTCACACAGTCTTGAAGCACAGTGGAAGGAATGCTACACGCCATCTGCACCGAGGAGAAAGAAACAAACGCAATCTTTGCTTACAGCGCTCCAGACACGTTTGAGAAAGTCAGATGGTCTCGGATAATCAATGCAGCATTTGAAACGGCAGAAATAAACCAGATTCATGCAGCTTGTAGATACAGAAGCAGATTGTGATGCTCTTGGTCATGCCTTGACCACAAGTGGGTCTCTAGAAGTTGTCAAGCTTGACAATGCTGTGTGGGGATGTTTGGTGGAGTACAGAAGTCAGCAATGCGAAGGGCTCATCGGTTGATTTGGACACTTGCTTCTTGCTAAAGAGTCTTACAAGACTCATGTAATCCTTCCATGTAATCTATTCACATGAGGCTGCACGAAGCACAGATTTATTAGCGGGTAGTAGCAGTGCAGATGCTCAAGGAAAGCCATCCTAACTTTGAAGTGAGTTTTCAAAAGTGAGTTTTCCTCCCCAGACACATATGGCCCTGCGTGCCATGGAAACGGACTGTAGCTGGCATATTGTGTTCTGCCTTGCCATGGGAACACTGTTGCAAGGACATTTTCTTTAACCAGGCTTTTAGCACATCCATTTTGATTTACATCCAAATGGGTCACAGACATCAATGCTGTATTATATGGGGAGAAAAAGGGAATGAAATGCCTTTAACATGAAAAATATGCTGTTGCATGTAGGCCAACTTTTGTTCTCTTTCAATTTATCTAGGATTTGGGTGGATTTAATTCTAGGGCCAAATTCAGTACTGGCATAAGTGAGCACAACTCCATTAGTGCAAATGGAGTCTCAACATTTATATCAACAGTGAACTTAGATCATTGAATTTTTCCTATGTTTGGGCTTGCATGTTTCCTGCAAGATAATATATACATGTACTTGCACATATGCTTCACATATGCACATAAAAATTCACAGGGGAGGACATTTGGCTCTATGCTCTGTGCTTTACTTCACGTATAGAAACTGCAATCAGCTTAAGAATTTTTTGCTTCTCCTGTAGCTAATGTACCATGCATCTGTAAGGATCAGCCATGCAGAATGCCACGTCGCAAGTAAAATACCTCGTAACAAAGGCAAACGTGCAAATGCTTTTCTTTCTTCAGTCTGCAGGACTGCACATGCACACAAATCTGTGTGATTAATTAGGAGAGATTTTTCTCCCTTCTGTTGTCATGAAGTTGAACACTGCCTTGAACACAGGTCTGTAGAAATACTAGAGATGCTTATCATTGGAGTGAAGTGTAATATTTACTCAGCTGCAGGCCTCAGGTTTAGTGTATGCCCCTTAGTGCCTGAAGAATGGCAGGACCAAGGCAGAGATGTCTCATCCTTTGTGATGCCTCCTGCAGCATTTGGGGTGTCACTCTGGTCATCAGGTTAGAGAGATGTGAGTGTTGCGCTTCCCTAGGGTCACCGTAGCTTGGGTGTCTTGAGTACGGACCAAGAGTCAACTGTGCTGGGAGCTCAAGCTGACAGATGGTTTCTGCCCCAGACTTTTATCACAAACATTTGACAACGATGCTACACATGCACAGGTAAGGAGTTGTGTGAACTGATCAGAGGTTACTGTACATCTGGAGGCCAGGTTTCCAGAACACATGAGGGAGCCCATGTTTGTGGGCACCACATACTTTCCCCTGTATTTAAAGGCTGTGGTAATATTTTCTTTTTGTTCATTTATTTTTTTTTTAGATTGAAAAGCCTTTGGTGTATCCTAAGGGACTTTTCCAGTGTGCCTTCTGCCCAGCAGAATGGGGTGTCCTTGTATTCTCAGTATCAAAAGAGCTAAATAATGTTTGTGGTGAGAAGTAGAGGACGCTGGCCTATGGGATAGTGTGAAATGAGATCGTTAGGAAGAAAGTAAGGCTCTGCCCACATATAAAACTTGACCCTTCTCTGTGAACATTATCCCTGTGAATAATTGGAAATCTGCATTCAGGCTTCCCGCTGTGTCCCATCCCTTGAGGACACACCCGCTGTATTGCTTTACATGGCACGGCAACGCACAGCGAGATTTACATATATATCACATAAAAGTGTTTACAAAAAAAATTAGCATGTGATTGAGCTGGGAAGCTGCAGAGGGCCCCAACTGTACGAGTTTCCATGCGCTTCAGCCAGAAGATTTATTTCCAATTTGTTATTCATAAGGGAAGAGCGAGAGATTGGGATGGGGTCCTTTGAAGTGAAAAACAAAGTCTTCTATTCAGCCTTCAGCTTAATAGAATACACATGACACAGGCCTGACATGGCGGCCCGCTTTCATGTAATGTGCTCCTTGTCATTTTGCTGTCCTAGGCTGTGAATACTAGTGGGAATGGGTATTGCCCTGGAAAAGTCTTGTTGTCTCCCGCAGCCTTCTGCGGGAGCGCGGTGTAAGCAAGTAGGAGCAGTTTGGTGATGGTGGTGGGGAAACCAGGCTGATCCAAATGGAATCATAATTCCTGGTTTATGTTTCACATCGCAAGAGCACGTGTAGAAAAAGCAGTGTAGTCGCAGGGCTTCTGCAGGCGTTATGCAGGTGCTTCTGCCCCATTTGGAGGCCCTGAGCAAGAAGCCGTGACCCACGGGCTCTGAGCCAGGCTCTGACACCTGTCCTCTGCATGACCTGAGCTCTCACCATCATCCCCCCGAGTGGAAATCTCTTCTGAATTTGTGCAGCATCTGCGATGGCAGAGCATGATGTATCGCTGCAAATAACCATTCAGAGTCAGGGTTTTGGGGAGATACATATGTAAATCCTATATTTTTTTCTAGTTTTACAGTGATCTATGAGCCTCTAATAGCTTCTGTGCTTTGCTTCATGTTAGTAGTATTAACCACTATGCTCTGTGCAGCACAAAGGCAAGTGTTTCCGAAGAATTTACAAGCCCAACTTACCACAAAGCCCTGTCAATTAGTGAGTCCGTGGGCTATGAGAGGAAACACGTGTGACCTTCGGCACGTCGCCTTGGCCTGCAGCCTGAGCGTGGTTAGAAAGAATTTGGCCCAGAGTCCTGCCAGTCCTCTTGGCCCTGTGACACTTATTCCTCCCGGCTTCCTCCGGGATGATGTCTTCGCGCCCTGCTTCTCTCGCTCTTCTGCGTGTTCAGGTTTGGAACTCTGGGTGAATCGACGAAATCAGAAACGGAAAGAAATGCATGAAGTCATCTCATCCTGCCCTTGCCAGCGCAAGATTATTCCCCACAGTACAGTCGTGAGTGCCTTCTCCAGTCTATTTTTAAATGACTCAAAGGAGAGGGCTTTCCTCTCCTCCCTGGGGAGGCTGGCTCTGCTCTTCAGTAGACCTCACTGGTGGGGAATTTTCTTCCTGTTCTCCAGCTTCAGTTCTCTTTTTCTCTAATTTAATTGAACTGTTCCTGGCTCCACCCTTCTAAACAACTTTCTGTGTTGCGTGACTGTTGCGAATACCTGTTGTCAGTTTGCAGGCGTAGCGTAGGAATTCATCACCGTTTGCCTTGCTTGGCAAAGGCTCTTTGTGCAGAACTGTACTGGGAGGCCAGCCTTTATCAGAAACTAGATTTCAGAGCTACGCACCAAGAAATAAGAATGACCTTTTCCTGCTTCTTTGGACAATGCCATTAACAACAAACACTATCGTGACTGAGAATAGGCTGGGCTTCACGCAAAGCCACGAATGTCTCAACTAATGTGCTGGTTTTCCTCTGAGTCTTCCAGTAGGTCTTCCATAGTGCTTTTTTTGGATGACAAAAGTAAGCATTCTGAGTTCTCGTGTTTAGTTGTAGATGTATACATGTTTGGAGAATGTTTAATGAAAAAATACAGTAATTCTGTTTTTCTGAAGTGGCTCCAGCACTTAGATGTCTAAACGTTGGCTTTGAATTTGAGGTTTCTTAAGCACCCTAAGTGTTTTGAAAATGGGTTTTGAAGGTGGGACAATACCTAGATGTTTTGGAAGGTAGCACCTTTTGTCTTTGGGAGCATGTGCCCTACATCCAAAAGGGACTGAGTTGCAAGAAAACTGTGTGTCCAAAGAGTGTAAGTTATCCCAGAAAGTCATCTTAGGGGTTTGAAGAATTAGGAATCCCTGTTTATTTATTTATTTATTTATGAGAATGAAAATCAGTTTCTGCTGTGGGTAACAGCAGAATAGAAGCCCCTACTGAAAACACTAGGAAAAGAATGGCTAGCATTAAAGAGACTGAAATCCCTCTAGTGCTTTCGTACAGCAGAGCTGCAGCTATTTAGCTGTGGCAGGATACCAAACAACATTGTGGCTGGCCATTGTTGCTTGAACAGTTTGATTTTTAAAACATTCAGCTGAAGTATAACCACCAGCCAACTTGGAAGAAGCGAGTCACAAGGACAGTGTTAAATGAAGAGTCAGCAAACGAGGGAAATGAGTTCTCGTGCCTTGGTGGAACGTGGCTGCATCGCAGACCAGGACCGCAAGAGCTGTGTCTCAGCCTAGCACAGCGATTGGTTTGCTTTTAAGAAAATTGTATAGTATAGAAGTAATACGGCTTCAAAAAGAATAAGATAGTGTCACAGCTGTAAAATAAAATTACTGATTTCTCTGTGGTGGGCTGTGGATCCCATCCCTTTTTGCTCAGTGTTGATCCTCACCTCATAAACCAGAAACTTCTCCTCTGGAGAACTTCCAGTGTTAAGCATTGAAGGAGCTGAGAAAGGGGTGACGGAGAGGAGTGAAGGAGGAGAGAACAAAGTGGGTGTAGCTGTTGGCCTTTGGTGCCGACCCGACTCCTTAAACTTTGACGCGATTCTCAAGAGGTGTTTTTAGAAGGCTCCGTTCTTGTTGGTCTTTTTAAATGTGCATGTTTAGGTGGTGCTGCGAGTTACTGGACTGGAGCATGATGTGTGGGAGTGGTGGGGAGGAGGAGGGTGTGTGGTCCCTAATGACACCAAGTGAAAAACAGATACACCTGCTTTGGGCTATAATGAGAGTGATAAGAGTAATTTCTTAATGATGGGGGTTTTTTGAGGAGTGCGATGGGAAGGGTCGATTTCAGAGATGTAGGGGAGCAAACAGACTTGTGGCTCGCTGTGCTGAGGACTGTTCTTTTTAAATGGGAGCATTTGGTACATCTGGGCTGAACTGATACTGGTTCTTGCATGCCCCCCCCCCCACTCAGTATTTTGTTTTGCGCTATTTTATCTGCCAAAAAGAAAATAAATTCACAAAATATTTGCAAAGTTGCATGGCCACAGGCTTAAATACATACATATGAAATCCCTGAAAGCAATTTGCTTCAAGCCTTCCTCAGTTCCAGACATCTTTCTCACTCCATCTGCTCGTTTGAGTACACAAGTTCCTTGGGAAAAATCACTTATTACATCACTGAAAAATGCCACAAAAATAGCTTTTCACTTAAGTTCCCATCCTCGGAGTTAACTCACATGAGGATCAGATAGATTCAAACATTTAATAACTTTTTATTTTCCTTTCTCTTTAAACACAGGATCTCTGGTCATGGAAGCAGGGTCACGTGGTGGATTCTTGGCAGTCAGCAGTCTGTGGAGCTTTTGCAGGTGCAAAGGATTATATGTTATACTGGGAAAGACTAAAGAAGAAAGGGAAAAATGTGCAAATCTGTTAAGTATAGCAGAACAACATTCCTTCGTAATTCAAGTTTGTTTAGAAGAAAACGGATCCAGTTGTTGTTTGGAAGTAGGAAAGACAGCAAAGGAAAGAGAAGGGGAAAAAAAAAAGACTCAAACAGGGTGTCTGTTTGAAAGACAACCAATTTGTTTTTGACAAATTTCTGTTATTTAGAAACCGGGGGCTTGTCAGTCAGGCTTTGCGATTATTTCAAAGTTGATTTGTAAAATCCTTGTCCAGGAGAAACTTTGCTTGGGTGGGGGTTTGTGCAGCTGTCTGCTCTGAGCACTTCCCCAGGGGTTGAAGCGATTGCAGCGAGAGGCCGTGATTCACCATTCATGTGACAGCTCTGACAGCCATGTAGATTAACTAGAGTCAGGAGAGCAGAGGCTAGCACTGCACAGCCTGGAGGCAAAAGCCTTCCGCAGCAAAAAAAGACAGAGCACGAAACATCTGGGCAATCTCCAGACACCAGAACAAGAATAAAGAGTGGCAGAATACAATACTGCACTATTTATTACCAAAGATGCCAAAAGTTAATTGAATTCTTCAGTAGGCTTCTTGCTTGATTTTAGCCTACTGTAGTTGTTTCAAAAAAAAAAAAGGGGGGAGAAAAAAAAATCAATTAATGACTCATCAGTATAGCTGACAAGTTTGAGGGAGGAGAAATTCAACTGTCCTAATAGAAAAAACAGATTAGTAGTTACGAGATGGATAGCCAGAGCTTTTCCCCAAGGAGCTAAAATACATTTTGAGATTCCAAGCCAGTAACAGAATATGTGGAAAAAATAAATCCTGTTTAAAGAGAAATTATAGCGTTGCTTGAAATAGAGATTATCAAAAGCAAAGCTTGTTCTTTGATGACTTACAAAATCAGAGCCATTACATGGCATTTAAATTTTTTTTTTAAGCTCTGTTAGGGGAATTGAAGTATTAATAGCAGCAGACAGAATTCCAGCAGAGACTGAGGCTTCGTTTTGATGGGTGCTGTAACTGCGTGACTGAGAGAAGGGAGTGTGGCTGTAGCTGCACACAGCTTAGCAGAGGGGGCATGTGAGCTGTGAGGGAATGGCTTAGGTAGAATTGATTCCATTTGGGGGCAGAGGGGATATTTTAGATGATCTCTTGTGTTCTTGTCTAGCTGTATTTTCTATGTTTATGTGATGGGAAGGGAGTTTTATACTGCTTAAAATTCAGCCTACTGTTGGATTTTACACTGAGCTCATCTAATTAGTGCAAACAAAATCAGCAATTGAAGCAGTTCTTTAATTTTTGTTTTGAAACAAAACAAGCTATCGGACTGAAAATGCTTTAAAATGCAGTCTGTACTTCTGCAGGTGTGATAGGGGATCATTAATTTAGCTCTGTTATTTTTTTTTACAGTCAGATTGATACACAAACTGTGTTGAGGCATGTTCAGAGAGCTGGAAAGGTTATCTGATTTACCCAAGGCCTTGCAGAGTGTAATTTCCTGAAGTCCAATTTGGTGCCTTAATTGGAAATCTAGCCCAGTGCCTCCATTTCCTTCTCTCTGTGTCTTGATTCTGACCAGTAGTGCTTGGACTGGCTACTGTTTGATGGACATTCAGCAGTGTCTGCTGGCTTTTTAGCAGAAATACTGCAGAAGCAGCTTCCAGGGACATGGTCGTGCATGAACGCTTCACTGCCCCTTGGCAGACACTGAGGAGGCCTGAGGCTTTGGGCTGGAGGAGACACCAGGTCCTGGAGCAGCACCGAGGCTTCCAGCTCCATCGTGGTGGTAGATGATGTCTCGTGGGATCTGTCTTCGCAGGATCTATTCTTCACACACAATCCTTGCAGAGCTGGAGGGCTGTTTTGTAGATCGGGTTGTAATTGGTCATGATGAATATTCGCTGGGTTATCCTTCCAGTTTCGCTTCCTCCAGCCTGGTTTTCCTTCTCCATGCTTTGTTTCCCTATTCTTTCCTTTTCACCAGCAGTTGTTTTAAACATCTGTTGTTACATGTCCTTTGGGGACCTGCTTCAAAACTCGCCAGGTTCAACTCTCTTTGGATCAGAACCTTCCCCTTCCAACTCCATTGCCTCCCTCTGCAAGGCACGTCATGGGGAGGTCCTGCATGGATCTAATCTGGTACCGCATCCATTCTGTTTCACTGAAAATATTTAGCCTTCTTGCTGAATGGAGGCAGTGGAAAAACAATTTCCTGCTTTGTAAAGAATGGATTCCACAGTTAAAAATTATTAACTACCCACATATAGCTTCAAACAAGGGAAGGAGAAAAAAAAAAAAGACCAAACTCTATCCCTTTCTTTCCACCATCCCCCAAAATAATCAAGATGTCGTAAGATGGATGTGTGCATCCCAGTCATTTAAAATCATGTAAATCATATAAACCTTAAAAGGAGAAGATTATCCAAAAACCAACCTTTAAACACAGAGGTCCTGTTAAATGCCACCATGGTAATAGTGGGATGTCGAAATCACATGAACATGCTTTTCTCCTGTGTTCTTTGCCTGAATTCAGTACTTACTAAAAATATGTTAGAGGTCCTGAGGGGCAGGGTAATAGGCTGAAACCAACTGAAAGAAACGTCCTGTTTGGCTTCACTTTATGGCACACACACGTACATGTTTGTGTGCGTCAGTTAGTTCCTAGCTAAATCATGATTGCTTATTTGGTGAAGACAGAACAAAGAGCGACAACAAGTTGAATTCCATCCCCAGTGCCTGTGAAAAGGCAGCGATTTCAGCCCAAGTGCCGTGAGAGGCCCAGCTCCTAATGTTGAGCACACACGTGTAAGATGTATGTATGCGATCCACGGGCTTTTTATAGAAACGCAATAGGCATGAGCATAAGTATCAGAGATTTGAAATCCTCGTTGTCTCATCTGTTAATAATTAATCCCTGGAGACCTTGTCTGGCTTTGTCATCATCTCTGGTGTGTGAACTAGAGGAGATATTTGGAGCAGTCGGGGAGTGAGAGAAGGTGGTATCTGAGCAGCCAGTGGGGAGGACCCCGAGGGTAGATCTACAGGATATTTTATGGCTGAGGTTGCGCTTGAACCAAACCTGGCCTCGTGTCCGAGTTGTTTGGACACCAACGCAGACCTGGGCACAGGCTTTGGCAGGAAGCATGTCCCCACGTTTGTGGTTGCACTCCGTGCTCAAGTCTTCTCTGGGCTTAGGCTGCCTGGTGGCACCACTGCACCCCAGCCCTGCGCTGTGCTGGGACAGGCTGTACCGGGAGAGCTTCTACATGGGTTTTGTGTATCCTCCATGGAAGGGGGGCCGGTGGCAAAGCAATCCTGGCACTGGGTAGTGGCTGTTGGGAAAGCACAGTACGACCCTGGAGCAGCGAGGCGATCTCCAGCTTGTCAAAGAACCCGAGTGTCGGTTTAATGGGATTGCAAATTGCCTCTGTTAAAGACGCCTTCTTTCTCCCTAGTGTAAAAGAAGTGTGGCCTAACGTTAATAATTAATGCTCTGTGTTGACAAAATCACTGAGAATGAAGGTGCAAGTCTAGTGAATAATAAAGCACTAACGAGAGCTTTTTGCACATTAACAGGGAAGACTTCGCATCACTTTTGTTTTGATCTAATCAGCTCTGACAAGATTACACACTGTGTCTAAAAGCCTCTTTAACTCTATAGCTCTGAATAAATTTTTGAGTAGCTCTGAAGATTTCCCTGCAGACTCTGCTTGGACCATGTTTCTAACACAGAATTGGTTAAATTGCTGGAGGAACAGTGCTTTGCCCCTTGGTGTTTCTCCTGAAATCGGCAGAGGTTCTTGGGTCGCTTTGCTCTACCATTGGCAGGTGGTGTTCCCACAGTGATAAAGGACCAGAATCAACTTCCTCTTGAAAAAATTTAACATAATATCGATAATATAGAAGTTCAAATATGAGCTGATTGATTGAAGAGTTCTGAAAAGGACTATTTGTGAACTTGGAAATCAGTCAGTGTAGGAGGATGCTGTGGGATTCGGTGTTGGATCTCATTTTTTCAACTCTGATTTGGGATTCAGTTCCAGGAATCAGTCCTGGGTAACCTTCAGATATCAATGCAGAAAATAGTAAAGAAGACAGGCAGTAGTACAGCTTAGCCTGATTTTTTTTTTTCTTTGCCTGAGGTGGGGTAATTCAAACACGGTTATTAATTAAGCGCAAGTTCCTATCTCTCGAAACGAGCTTGACCTACTGAACTGGACTTGTGTTGCAGAAGAGTGCCAGGGGTCTGGCTAGATCACAGAAACATAGAATCAGGAGGAGCCCTGTGTGATGGCCAGAAGGGTTTCCTGGACCCTTTAGAAAAGGTGAGAAGTTAAAATGGTACAGAAAAAAAATAATACAGGGACTGAAAAAGAACTAGCCTTCTTTCCTTCCTAGGAATCTTGTTTGAGGGGTGTGTCAAAGAATGTATGAAACATTTTCCTGTAGCAGCAGCAGCAAATTCTGCAGGCAGCCACCTTACAGCAAGGACCTAGAGTTATATGTTGCTGTCAGGTGAGGTATTTCACTATGTTCTAATGCCTCTCAATTTTTATTTGCACATGACAGCTAAAATGGGTAGGAAATACCAGCTGGAGCCCAGGAGAATATCTTAAGTCTTCAAGACTTGTTATTCTTGTGGCCAAATAAAGGTAAATCATTCTCTGCAGATGTCTGTCACTAGCACTTCCATCAAGAACTGGTCACTGGGAAATTGTGAGTAGCAGAGGGGTTTTCTGTTTAACACCCTGAGCCTGGTAAAATTTTGCTGCTCAGCTGACATGTGAGTGTAGTGTCCATTGTAACTTTTTGGAAGGCGGGTGATGAATTTTCCGCCACAGTCAGCTAGAGTAGGTGGGACTGAGCAGGACTTTGCTTGTGCTGTTGCCTGTTCTCAGATACCTGTGTAGTGACGTTGGAGAGGTCACTCTAAATTTACCTTGGATGTTTAGGGTTAAGGCTGGAGCAAATTTATTTTGTCAGACTTGCTGCCTTCAGCAAAATGCAGTTCTCAACCAATGCTAGCTTTAATCTTGTGTTTTTGTCAAGCATATACAAATTTGCATTTAATTTATCTGCTATCCTGCTGCTTGTTGTGCTTATGAAGCATTTTATTGTTGCTGTTGTCGTTCTAAATTGATTGGTAAATCTGTACCAAATAAATCCCAGTGATGGAAAAAGAAACATTGAAATAGTAATAACAAAAGAGTCTGTGAAATCCAGATGTAAGCTGGGGAAAAATAAAACCCAATCAGCCTCGATTAAACCTTTCAGATAAGGATTCGGGAACATCACATCAGGATAGATTGTGTTTGTTCTAATCGCTCCATCAGCCAAGATTGAAGCTTCTGCCAATAAGAAACTGTTAGAAACAAATGCATAAAAATTTACAGGCATCTGATAAATAAGGGAAATAAGTTAGTCTGATTAAACTGTTACTGTCAACTCTCTGGCTGAGTGATGCACAGAGATTTTTTGCCTGATGCAGACCTGACAGCCATGTGGTTCACTGTTTAATTTTATCTTGGTCCGTGGGCAAAGGAAGGGCTTCTACATCCAGACTTGTAAAGCCACTATTTTCCATGGAGATTATTTTTACTGTTCTAAAAATACATTGCTGACATGAGTCCTGAATTTTCTATCCAGACCGTTCTCTCAAAGCCTTTGGGTCAGTTACTCAAAAACTGGCTCATGATAAAAAGATTTCTGACCTTAAAGAAGATCCAAGAATGGGATGGAATTTAGTTTTAACTTGCTTATAGTTTCTACTTCAGCTTCTTGAATACAGCTCATTTTTCTGCTTCTCGGTGAGGTATCACTGCTAGAAAGCTTCCGGCAGCGTGAACCAGATGGGCCAACCTTACATGAGCAGAAGCTGCTCCTAAACCAGGAGTTTTGGACTGTTTGCTGACTCGGCTTGTCTGCTGGTCTTATTTGAGATCCAAGGGACTGCACGTGGGCCTTACCACATCTCCAGAACTGTCACGGGACATTTCTTAATTAACTGTAAGAAGCCAACAGAGAGTGCCAGCTGGCCTGACCTCCTTTCTGACATAAAGCAGGGTTTTAATATGTTAAACCTAAGGTGGTTGAGAGAGGGAGGTGCAGGTAGAAAAAACGAGCCAGCCGGGGAAGATGGATTTTTTCATTACTTTACAGATTTTAGAAGAAACACTTTTCCCCTCTCCCATCCCAAGAAAAGACATAATTTTTTTCTGCATTCCATAAAACTTGGAACAGAAAAATAGATTATTTTTAGCTTATTCCCTGGGTACTGTGTAGGCTTCAATTTTTGGAGTCACTTTGTTCCCTGCTGTAGCAGATACAGGATTTATACAAACTCCAGCAAAAAAAATAGGAGGAAGAAGAAGGAGAGACTGCAGAACAACTCTCTCTCTTTTCTTCCCCCTTTACTTTCCCTTTATTTCTTTACTTACTGCTGGTCTGTCTCTGCATTTCAAAAGGTTCCTTCACTTTGGCTCTTCCTCAACATGATTTTCTTGCTTGAAATATTGTGAACAGAGGAGGGAGAGAGAGATTACGGTTAATTTTAGGATGGGGAAATGGGGCAAAGGGAATAAGATTCTGGGAGAAAATGCAGCAAAGCTGCTCCCTAGATAGTGCAAGAAGCCAGGCTGTAGCCACAGGGTTAAAATGTGAAGACAGACACGCGCACGTTGTGGGTGAGACATGCAGATGGGTAGGCTGAAGATTTCTGGCTTTAAGGAGGAAAGCCACAGCTGAGCTGGCTGTTCCAAGTGGAAGTTTGTTCCAAGGATGAAGTTTGGGAGTGATTAGAGAGAATAAAAATGCCCGTGAGGGGAAGATGGCACTTGTGGCTGCAGACTTCTGGCAGTTTCTGAAGACTCTTGGGCAGCTTCACGTTTGTGTTATCCAAAACGGAGCTGATTTCATTCTTAGGGAGATGAGCTCCATCCCAAACACTGACTTATTTTTTTTCCTTGAAACAGAGTCCTAGGTCTAACAGTTGAAGTCCAGATCCAGCCTTTCTGTATCTTGTGGATAACTTTGCCCCTGAAGGATGTTCCAGAAGCAGAGCATCTTTCTTCTGTACCTGTCTAGCGTTTGAATGGTCAGACTTTAATTCTGAAGGCAGAACACAGTGTGACCAGCTTATTTACCTGTCTCTGCAAATGAGTAAGCAGGTTCTTCCTTTCAGACTTGCCTGCACATGTTGGAAGTGAAATCCGTAATCCTTACGACCTTCATATGTTCATACGCATACAGAGTCCCAAACAAAAGGACAGTAGCCTCAGTGGGAATGGTTGGATTTACAGTTAACTGGTACAGAGCTGTGCCCTTAAGTCAACCTGCAGGAATAAAACACTCTGTGTCCGTGTACAGACCTTTGACAAATGTACCTGGACTCTGACGTGAGGAAACACGTTTTTCAGGCGTTAATAGTGGAGCAGTGTTGACCACAGCCATGGGAGTTATAGGCAGTGTGGCGTTCGTGTTCACCCAACAATGTCTCACTTGTGTTTGGTATTTTATTTTGCTCAGGTGGATTTGCAGCTGCAGTCACCACACCTCTTGATGTAGCGAAGACGAGAATTATGTTGGCAAAGGTAAGAGCGAAGGAGGCCAGCAGACACACAGGTGAATGGCTCGGGTAGTTCCAGGGTTCCTGTATGGTCATTACAGAATGAAATCCAGCACGTATTAGTGGTGATTTCTGCTCTTGTTTTCAAAGGCAGGATTAGATGTGAACAGGCACTGCATGCAGAACTAATGAAATCATTGTGTCCTTTCCCAGAGTTGTTGTCTGAGAGTGTCTTGTCCTCGTCCAAGGCTTCCAGAGTCTTATGCAGTGTCTTTAGGAGAAAATCCTTGCAGAGTCAGACACCCAAAGTTTAAACTGCCCATCAGGGATTTATTCCTGGCTTTTTTATAAATGTTGAGCTTGAAAGTGTGTGTGTCTTTTCTGAAGAGGACTTCACGCTGGATTTTCCATCCTAAAATTTTGAGCCATAGAGATTGTGATGGCTTATATCTTCCAGCCAGGGCAGAAGGAAGATTACTTGTAATATCAGTAATTAAATTGCCAATAAGTCTAGTGTTCCCATCATCATCCTGCTGACCTTTAGCAGGCAGGTGTTCCTAAAGCCTTTCCCTGCCCTGAAAAGGGCTGTGTTGTTGGCGAAGGTCAGGCATCTTGCAGCTTCTATGTGTTTTTTTTACCCCTTTGCTCATGTTTCTTGGTAATGACATGAACCTCTTCAGCCGAGCCACACGTCTGAGCTCACCATGTTGCTCTGTGGCGTGTCTCTCCTGCTGGGTGTCAGACATGCTGCAGCTTCTTCACCTTTGGATAGTGTGGGTGATAAATCTGTAAGAACTGGGTTTCGCTTATGTCTGCTGCCTACCAGGTCAGCACTGGGTAAGGGAACGACAGTGTTTTGAGGCGTCCTGACACTATTCAAAGAGTCTTTATAATAGTCATCTCACACAAACTAGATCACATGTGTATGACCCAGGTAACTACAGACTGGTCAGCCTCACCTCCATCCCTGGAAAGGTGATGGAACATCTTATCTTTGACGCTGTCTCTAGGCATATCAAGGATATGAAGGTTATTAGGAGCAGTCAGCATGGATTTGCCAAGGGGAAGTCATGTTTGACCAACCTGACAGCCTTTTATGAAGACGTAACAAGGTGGATGGATGGTGACCACGCAGTGGATGTGGTCTCTCTGGACATCAGCAAGGCCTTTGGCACCATCTCCCACAGCATCCTCATAGGTAAACTGAGGAAGTGTGGTCTGGATGACCAAGTAGTGAGGTGGGTCGCTAATTGGTTGAAGGGAAGAAGTCAGAGAGTTGTGGTCAATGGAGCAGAGTCTGGCTGGAGGCCTGTGTCTAGTGGGGTCCCTCAGGGGTCAGTGCTGTGACCAGTGCTTTTTAATATATTCATCAATGACCTGGATGAGGGCTTAGAGAGTGTTGTCAGCAAGTTTGCCGACGACACAAAACTGGGAGGAGTGGTTGACACACCAGCAGGCTGCGCTGCCATTCAGAGAGACCTGGACAGGCTGGAGGGCTGGGCAGGGAGAAATCTTATGTGGTTCAACAAGGGCAACTGTAGAGTTTTGCACTTGGGAAAGAATAACCCCATGTGCCAATATAGGTTGGGGACTGCCCTGCTGGAGAGCAACACAGGGGAAAGGGACCTGAGGGTTCTAGTGGACAGCAGGATGACCATGAGCCAGCAACGTGACCTCGTGGCCAAGAAGGCCAATGGCATCCTGGGGTGTATTAGAAGGGGAGTAGCAAGTAGGTCGAGAGAGGTCCTCCTGCCCCTCTGCTCTGCCCTGGTGAGGCCGCATCTGGAATATTGTGTCCAGTTCTGGGCCCCTCAGTTCAAGAGAGACAGGGAGCTGCTGGAGAGAGTCCAGCGTAGAGCCACAAAGATGGTGAAGGGAGTGGAACATCTCCCTGATGAGGAAAGGCTGAAGGAGCTGGATCTCTTTAGCTTGGAGAAGAGGAGGCTGAGGGGTGACCTCATAAATGTTTATAAATATGTCAAGGAGGAGTGTCAGGAGAACGGTGCCAGGCTCTTTTCAGTGGCGTCCATTGACAGGACAAGGGGCAGTGGGTGCAAGCTGGAACATAGGAGGTTCCATAAAAATATTAGAAAAAACTTTTTCACAGTGAGGATGACAGAGCCCTGGCACAGGCTGCCCAGGGAGGTTGTGGAGTCTCCTTCTCTGGAGACATTCAAAACCCTCCTGAATGCGTTCCTGTGCTCTCTGCTGTAGGTGATCCTGCTCTGGCAGGGGGGTTGGACTAGATGATCTTTTGAGGTCCCTTCCAACCTCTAACACACTGTGATTCTGTGATTCTCTGTAGTTTAATTGTACGCAGTGCTGCTGTTTGTCCTCTGCTTTGCACTTAAGGCAATTTTCGTGTGCAATATGTTACTTGCAGGGTTTTTTTAAAGTCAATCTCAAGGCTGCCATCATCTTGCAGTGAGAAGGGACTGGATACCCAGTTCTGAACTCTGAACTAACCTGCTCTGTGATCTTGGAGCGATTGTTTTGTTCTTCCGTGCCTTGGTTTCCCTTTCTGCCCTTTGTCTCATTCCTGGAGACAAAGAGCTTTTGCCTGTGCCTGGGCTAAGGAGGTCGTTAGGATGTCTGTAATTCCTGTAAAGTAGCACTAACTAGGGACAGGGAGCGCAGTAAATAACTAAACCTCTCTGCCAACAGATTTCAATCTCTCTCTTTCTGTGGTGCAGGCTGGTTCCAGCAATGCTAGTGGGAATGTTCTGGCTGCTCTCAGTGGCATCTGGAGGACACAAGGCCTGTCGGGGTAAGGATGTGCTGCATCTTGGGTGTTGTGTCTCTGTGTGTGTCGGGGCGGGAGGGGACGGGGTGGTCTGCTTATATTTAAATACAGAAGAGACTTTCAATTGCTGTACACGTGTCCAGGGAGCAGCTGTCAGGTGCCTGAGAACAGGTCCCTCCGGGGAGGTCAGGTGTCCTCACCACAGCACTGGCTGGGAGCACAGAAACGGGGCATTACTGGGAGTAGATTCGTGGTACAATCTCTAAGCGTAGCTCCAGACTTCAGAGGCAAAAGTGACTTCGTGTTTAATAACCTGTGATGGACTTTTCTCTATGAATGTGTGCATTTGGGTTTTGTATCCGTTTAAAGTTGAGGCACGCACATCTTGCAGCAGTGAGTACCGCAGTTTCATCTTGAGGTGTGTGAATCTGCCCCTCCTGAGATGTCAGGGAAGGCCAGCATAGCAGCATCTCCTCCTGGCAATGTCCTACCAATTTGAAAAAACCATCAAGGTCTCCTCCATTCCTTTATATTCACTGTTTTTGCTGTGAAGTATGATGGGAGCAGGCGATGCCAGTGTGGTGCTGCCCGTAGGGACAAACTGCAGCAGCTTCTCTGGGGTGATGTTAATTCAGTCTATTAACTGCCTCACTTTGCCCAGTCCTGAGATGGAGAATTACTCTTCTGACCTTGGAGCAGTATTGTGAACAAAAAGTCCTCTGCTAGCATTTGTAGAACATTTTGAGGTGTCACGAGCTTGTAACTCGTTATTCCTTTTTAGGCACATGCTTCATTTATGCTCCCTTGTCCTCTCTGAGTGCGTGGCTCCTACCAGTTATTGGCTGCTTGTAGGAAATATTCTTAAATAACTCCTCCAGTCCATGGGGAGTTTCCTTTGGTAGGGCTTATGTCCCACCTGTGCTTGGCCTGGAAGATAAACAATGGCTTTTTAGGAAACTTTTCTTGGGGCTTTTCGCTGTCATTTCTCATAGGTTTTTAATCCATTCGATGTGGCCGATACTTTCAGGGCGCTGTTTTAACATTTGTAAAGTGCTGCTCGAAGCAGCATGCACATCGCAGCTTTGCGGGGGGCAGTTTTCACTTAACATCTGATCTCTGCTCACCCAGCTAATAAAAGTTCAGTCCTCTTTCTACACATGTGGGAAATAATTCAAAACAAATTGCAGGAAGTTCCTGAACACCGATTCCAGGAAGACGTCCAGCTGTGCCCTCCGGCAGCACTTAGAGATGGGTTGTCTCAGGTTTGCTCTTTGAGATGATGAGGTGGCCTGGCGTTGGATGAGTTTTGGGTCTACACGGCTTGGTGGATTCTAGGGCATGTTTTGAAAGGGACTGGGAGAAGCGAGGCCGCATCTGCTGCTGATGGCAGTTGAGCTCTGAAGGGTGTGAAGAGGCTTGGGTTTGGCTGGAGAAACCTTCCCCTTTCCCCAGCCAGCAGCAGAAAGTAAAAAACTATGTTTGTGTTCTTTTCAGGGTATTTCAGCAGTGCCCTTTAGTTCTAAATGATCCAAAATTAAACTCTGCCTAAAGATAGTACCCATGGCCTAAGACCAAAGGGAACACAATTTGATAGAAATCAAAACAATAAGCGATCTGGAGAAAAAGTAACACGCAAAGGAGACCAAGCTGCGTCAGCTGCAAGGAAAAGGAAGAAAGTCTTGGGAAAAATAAATGCAGGGCTGCCATGCCTGCTGCCAATTATAAATCTATTAATCAAAAACAATAAAAATGTCGGGCTTTTTTGGCCAGTTGCAACATGAAATGATTTATGGCTCCTCTAATAAATCTCGTACTTGAAGAAGAGGAATTCTGAAGGCAGAAAGACGCTTATTGCCACCTTATTAAAACCAGAGCGCAGGGTTTAGCTTCCTGGTCTGCACCTAGTAAATCCCTCTGGTTCACGCCAAGAGATTTCATGTCCCTTTCTGTCCAGAGAGAGCCGGGCCTGCCTCGGGAGGTAGGATAGGGATGAGGTGAGTGGATCCGTGCACCAGTTTGTTCTTGCCGGTGGAGCAGAGGAGCCATCACCTGAAAGCGGGTTTACGTCTTGTCTGACTGCTTTTCGTGCAAGGAGTTGATGGTGTTTGAAAGCCACAGATTGAACTTCGTGACTCAGTGGTGAAAAAGTTGGGGGTTATTTGACCAATAAATCTGGTGCGATGGCTTGTCCCAGCTCGTGTGTAGCTGGGGACAGAGCCAGCCGTTTGCACTTGTTTCTCCGATCAGGGTGGACGTGGCAGGACACGGTGCTCTGGGGCCTGATCTCGATGATGCTGGTGCCAAAAGCAGCCCCTGTGCCCAGGGCTTGCTGCTTTGCCAAACACAAGCTGCCCGCAGGAGCGAGCTCAGTGCAAAGCTGTAGTCAGATAAAAGCATTTGTTTTTTCTCGGCATGGCCACCTCTTTGGTCCAGAGCTTAAATTTGAGTTTTTGTGACTGAGCACACAGCGCCTTTTTCAGCACTGGTCCCTCTAGGCTCTGCCCAGGCCCTGCAGGGCATTTTCCAAAGGGTAACTTCAGAGGTCCTGCTTATTCTCTGTTGGGAAAGAATTTGCTTTGGGTTCCTGAGTGGTTGCCAAAAACCATCACCTTTGCTGCTGGGACCGTAGGTGTATTGCCGGACTGGGAACCCTGACAGGAAGAGCTGCATTCCAAAGGACATGCCCGCACCGGGGGAGGGCACATGGTGCGGGTTTGACACCTGCATCCAGGCCTTGCCATGGGGTTTGAACACGATTCCCAGATTTTGTGACTCCTGTCGAGCTGTTCCTTGCGTGGCAGGGGAAAGCGTGGTGTGTGTACCAAAAAAGCTGGCGTCCGGTCTTTGCCAGTCACTGACGTGCTGTGGGTGATGAGGAGACAGGGCTGAAGCCCTCCAGCCCTGGGTGCTGGATCCAGCCAGTAACCAGGAGAGTTACTGAAGCAAAAGGGAAAACCCAGGCAAGGAGAGAGGAGTGGCAGGGTGCAAAGTGAAATCTGTGCCGACAGATAGCAAGCACAGACAGCAGACACGTGCACACCAAAGCAGTTTCTGATGGGGCCAGCAGGAAAAAAACCCAGTTTATGTCATTTGCTGATGCGGGCAAGTGTGGCCCAGCGGGGGCCGGTTTGGATCAGGCCTGCAGCAGAGCTCAGCCCTGGAGCGGTTTGGTTCTACCCTCCTGCAGGAGGGAGCCCACGTGGGTTGGAGAGGCCTCGGGTGGCAGGTGGGGAAGGGAAACTGGGGGGGACCAGGGCCAGGGTTCTTGGAAGTGATGGTTGGTAATGGAGGTTGCCAGGGATGCAGCTCCTGGGTAACTCAGTTATCTGCCCCTGTTTGTGTAATAGCTGTGTCTCGAGCGGGCTGGTCTGTAAATGAGTGTCTGCCGCTGCTCCTGTAATGAGGGCTGCCTAATTGGGCGGGAGAAGGATGGTGCGAGAGCGATGCTGTGCCGTAGGATTTACCCTATCGGCGCTCTGTCCATACATGCCTTGTACAAATTACTCTGTTTTAAAGCTGTCATTATGGTAATAGACCCAATTGCTGTCTAGTAAAGCCATAAAATGTTTCCATCTGCCTGTGTGCTCCAGGCTCCTTAGCAAGGCTCATTACAACAAAAACCAGAGTTATTGCAGCCAGAGGTTTCCTTGGCGCAGCACGAGTAGCCGGGCGCGGGCAGGGAGCTCCGGGGTGGCCCCGGGACTGCGGGCGTCTCCCCTGCAGCCTGGTCTCACCGGGGACTGCAGCTTCTCACATGGACATGCTCGGGCAGGGACCATGCAGCGTCCAGAAAGCTGAGGACAGTAGCGTCCCCACGTTGCTCAGCCAGGTTGTGCTGCGAAGGGCTCCCGCTGTGCGGTCGATGGGTCAGTGAGGGGATGCCAAACAGATTCGAGCTTGCAACAACAGAGGCCCCTAATCCTCTGGGAGGATACACTGGCCTGTCCTGAAGGTGTTAAACCAACTGTGAGCTTAGGTGTGTCAGGCAATTGGCTTTGCACGAGTTTCCTTTTCTAACAACTCTTAGGATCAGCACCTGAAGATCGTGGTGGCTGAACCTCCAGCTCCCTTCCCACTGGTCCCTGATGTACGTTACTGGGAGTGAGCCGCTGTGGTGAGCAGGGCTGTCTCTGCCCTGGGGGAGCTCCTGGCAGACAGAGGGAGAGTCCCTCTGCCACAGCTGGGTGGGGGTGGTGAGGGATGCGACCCTTCCCATCTGCCCGCAGCCCTTCGTGGGGCTGTGTCTGAGCTCCTCCTTCCGCAGTGCGGCCCCGTAGCCTCCTGCAGCGTCGCTTCCGTACGCGAGGAGTATGGGGAGAGGGGTTGAAAATCCCAAGGCCCGGCAGTGCTCTGTTAGGGAAGTCCCCACAGGTTTCTCCAGTGGGGTGGGATTTAAGAAAACGGCGAGAGAGAATTGTTCTCGGCTTTGTTTTCCGACGCCCCTGTGGCCAGCCGTGCAGCGCCCGCTCCTCCTCTGCAACTGCCTTTCCTCTGCCTTCAGCTTGTTCGCAGGTGTCGTCCCGCGGATGGCAGCCATCAGCCTGGGAGGCTTCATCTTCCTGGGGACATATGAGAAGACACGCCAGCTGCTGCTCTGACCCACCCTGGCTGGTCCCGCTGGTGTGGCCACCAAAGTGCCCGAGAAGCCCCCAAGTCGGAGGAGGAGTCCGTCCACAAACGCAGCCGCCCCTCGCCGTGCCGCTGCAGCTGTTCAGCAGGCCGAGGGCCGCTTTTCGCCGTTAAAGAAAAGTAAATCCTCCAATAAGCTAATTTCCCAAACATGAAATTTTCCCGCATGGAAAGCGAGTGAGGTCATTGCGAGAGTCGTGCCAAAGAAGTCGTGTTTGGGCGGTAAACAGCTAATTGCGGTGGCTGAGGAAGGCGTTATTAGAACTCCTGCGGGGGAAATGTTTTTGCGAACCTGCAGATCGTGGGCTGAGCCGGGAAACTGAAATAAAGCGAGTTTTCATAATTCAGTGACACCTGCCTCATAATGCGGGGAGGGTTTTACCGGTCGGGGAAGGGACTGATAGAATTACAGCCTGCTGCCCTCCGACAGCACTGAAAGTATTCCAGGTTGGGAGAGCTCTTTGTAAAAGACAACAATCCATTTGTTTCTGATCTGAGCTGTATTTGTGGAAGTTTATATTCCTGTTTATACCTACAGGTGCTCAGCAAGCATTCCTGTGTGCTAGCCAGTGCAGCTTTATTAATTAGACTCACATTTCTCCAGTAAAAGCCTGGGCTTGTATTATTTTACAGCTGTGCTTGTGCAAAGACATGCAGCTCTGCCTTCTTTTGGTCTTTCTCCCTCAGCAGCTGAAGGAGCAGAGGTTGGAAATGCTGAAGCCCAGGAGGGAGGCTGGGAAGGTAACGCCAGGAGAAGGCACAAGTTCTCCTGCCGCTGGCCGGGTGGATCCCGAGGGCTCGCAGGGGGCTGCTGGCAGGAGAGGAAACCTTTGCGGTTGGTCTCCTCTTAGGAAACAAGCTGTAGCAGCCAGAGTGGGGCAGGGATGAGCTCGGTGAAATGGCCTTAATTGAAATTACTCAAAATTATCATCACAGTCTGGGATGGAAGCTCCAACTTTACAGCAGCGGCGTGGCAGAGCGGTGCTTGGAAATGTTTAGATGTTGCAGAGTTTTTATGGGGCTTCCAAAACCAAGCCAGCGCACTGAAAAGCCCCTCGCAGGGCTGCGTCAGCACGTTGTTTGCCTTGGGCTCAGCCCTGATGCCCACAGGCTGTGGGGCACCTCGCCCTGGGGGGGTGCCAGCTGGCGCAGGGACCGTGTGGGGCAGCTGAGGTCCGGCCTGAGGACGTGCACCCCAGTAACGTCACGCTGAGGTGGGTCTTTTCGTGAAGGCGGCATTACGGGTGTAGGGAGCCTGGGCCGAGGGAGAAGAAATGCCAGACCAGGTTGGTGGGCAACCACGGCGAGGGGAGAGAGCAGGCTGCGGCTGAGCAGGGGCCAGGCTTACAAAGGCAAACATACAGAACAAAAGACATAATTCTTAAAATAATCTTCAATTAAAATGGGGAACTTCAGCCAAAGTCTCACGTTGTCTGGTAAGTTTTACCTGTTTCCATGGCATAGTGTGGCAATGCTTCCTGTCACTGTTAAAGTTGTCTCTTTTATGACTTTTTTATATATAGGGGGCTTTGGGATTTATTACTCTGTCTTAGAAACGAACTTGTATTTTCTGTTAAAGCTCTTTAAACACAGTGAGAGCATTGGCACTGAGCTGAAAGTAATCGTGCCTCAGCTTTTTCTGTTGTTTTCACTTAATATTTGCATAATCACTTTGTCATCAAAAATAAAAACAAACCCCAAAACCAAACCAACAGCCAAATTGTTTTACCAAACCTAATGTAGAGACAGACTCCGAGCATGTCCCATTCCTGGGAGGGACCAGGCCAGTGAGAGCCCAGCAGGCAGCCAGGGCTGTTCTGCACACATGGGTTTGTCTAATCCTGCTGAAAGTGACACTGCTAGTTTGGGGACTGGGAGGAAGTGGGGGAAAAGACCTAAAAAAAAAAAGCCTTGAGTTGCAGCAATGTTTTATGTTGAGTTTACCAAAAGTTGAAAACTTAATTTTAGCCCATTGCTGGCATAACGTAGAATAACACAACTTGAACCTCACACCAGGCACCAGGCTCTTTTCCATTTAAAAAATATTTTAACTCATATGTGTTAAGGAACGTGACAGAGTAGGCTCAGAAAACCTGCTTCATACCCAAAGTTATAATTTAGAGGAGGAAATACTTTTTTAATTTTAAAAAAAAATAGACAAACCAAATTGAGGGTTGGGGTTTTTGTTTTGTTTTTTTGGTGGGGTTTTGTATTTTTTTCTTTCAGTTAAAGCAAGAATTCAAGCTTATCTCCAAAGCTGCCTCTGGAATTTCCATGCAGGGTGGGGTCTGGGTTTGAGAAAGCCACAGGTGTTCACAACTGCAGTGGAGGCTGGTGCTACCCTGGCCCCGTTCTTTTCTCGCAGACTTACGCACACGTGCGCTCAGCCCGTCCGGCCTGTTGGCCGTGCCAAGGTAAGGGTACGTGCCACCCACTTAAGGAAGCTGATACATTAGAAATGTATTTCTTGGAGTTCCTTATTGCATCTTTCACTACAGCCCCCAAATTCCACCCCATCCGCAAGTCAGGCTGCCAGCATCCTGTGCTGTGTCGCACGTTCAAGCCATGGGTCTGGTTTCACGAGCGGATGTTTTGGCAGTCAGGCTGAGTCTTCCTCAGAGAAAAACAGAAAAGAGTGTAGCAACGGATTAGAGTTTTATTTAATTTTCAACTGAAACTTCCAAACGCTCACTCTCAACAAAACAGCTGTAATATTATAAATGAACCTTTATTAAAGACACTTCAATGCCCTTTGTTAGACACTTCAATATCTTACATGTTTTTTCAATGTACAACATTGTACCAAATTTTCTAATAAATAAATAACTTTGTACACAAAAGTAATACTTCCTCTTTCACATTGCCTCTTAGAAGCAGCAAATTCACATATTTAGTGGAAGTTGTAACATTAGGCAGTTAACTTTATTCAGAAACATTATTTTCAAATGTTAATGTGGCAAATATGCTTTTGTATCTGCAATGGTGATGACATTTCCGCCAGCAAAAATGAGTCAAATTAAATCATCCCCCGCGTCCCTCTGTGTTTCCACCTTGCGAGCTGGTTCCGAAGCGCACTTCTCCCTTCAGGAAAGGGAAAACTGTGCTTGGTTTATAATTTTCTAACACCCATTTCCTTTGCTTTGTATAAACTTGGCTGCGCCATCAGCCACCTGCCTCAAAGTGCAAACGTGTCACTAATAGTCGGCAACCGACACAGACCTGCACGCGGTGAAATTAAGCCTCGCTGCACCCTGGCCACGCTGAAACTCGCCCTCAGCTGCCGGGCAGCGGACACGGGGCTTCTCCTTGCAGGAGGTGGTGGCTCCTCAAGGCGAGGCTGGACAGGACCAGCTTGTAGTAACACCTAAGGGCAGGCTGCGTCCTGGTGCAGTGAGCAGCTGCTCACTGACCCCGGCAGATCCTCAAGCGATGGATCTGAACAGAAAATTACGTTTCTGCCCTTCCCGCTGATGCTCGTTTTGAGCCTCAGGACTAGCAAAGGTAGATTTCCACCAGACTCGGCTTCAGTGGAACTGGAATTTGAATTGCTCCTAAGGAAAATAAAAAGTAACGAAACCCCCTAATAAACCTTCCCCCAAAGTAGTCATCACCAGAGTTAGCAACCTTATGTTAGCAGAACTCAAATTACAAGCAACTGGGAGGGAGTCCTCCATCCACAGGTACCAACACCGACCGAGAGCAGCTTTTCTATAAATAAAAAGCGTCATAGTGAAGTTAGAAGTGACAAAGATCTGTCTGACCAATGTGGGTGTTTCTTTTGCCCCCCCCATTCATGGATGAACTTAAAAGACCACATAAAACCACTTGAGACACTTGCATTTAACAGAGTGTTTTCAACCATAAATCCACAGCTCCCCTGCTAAAATGAGTACATGTCTGAGTTGCTACACAAAGCAGCGTTATTCATTTGAAGCAGGTATTTTCACAGAAAGAGCCTGGCTACAGCTGGGTGTAATGGTGTTCAACAAGTTTAACATCGCATCACAGGGGAGGAGGGGAAAAAAAAAAGTATCGGGTGAATGAGCCGTGCAGCTGTCAGCTCAGGCGCGCGATTTCAGTTGTGTTGTCAAAACAGCTCTATGGTTTCAAACCCCCTCCGGAACAGATGTGTTTTTGGGGGAGGGGTGGTGAAAATGCGTTCTACTGGTACGGGTTATCCCCTCGAAACGGGGCCCGGTTGTATCGTTACACACACCTTGTGCAGGTACAGCTGTAGCCGTGCGGGAGCAGTTAGCTCCGTGCTCAGCGCTGCCCAAACAGCGCGTACGGGCAGGTAACGCCTCCCGCCGCCCCGTGTTCCAGCCCTGTATGGGACCACCCCACCGTTCTGTTCCGAGGAGGCTGTCGTGGTAGGGGCAGCCTTTTTGTTGGGTGGTTTCGGGGCTCTGCGCTCTTGCCAAATTATTTAGCGCTTCTCGCGTGGTCCACTCCAACGTTATCACGCAGTCACAGTTCCAATACTAACTTTTACGAAGTTGTGAAAAATAATGGAATTTAAGTTCTTCCAGCAACAGGAAAAAAAAAAAAATCAGGCTGCTACATCATTTCTCACTGCATGGGGTTTTTTTTTTAGCTATAAACTACATTTAAAACAGTTGAAGATCTCTGCTTAAATGTGTTAAGTGCAATAAATTTCAAAGGGAAAGGAAATTTGTGCTAAGTAACCCAATTGATACTCGATTTAAAGGAACTTCCACTGAAAAGAGGACGATCCCTTTGGAACAGTCTGGCTTTTTAAAGTTCTGCTTATGCATTTAAGGCACCAGAATTATTTCTCTCACAAAGTTTAACAGCAACCTGATACTGAAAACAATATTGCCAAAATTGTAAAATTTCACTCAGTTTTCCATGCACTAAAGATTAAAATAGCCTCTGTAAAAGATATATATATATATTTATATATATATATTTATATATGAAAACTCTTATGTACAGTTGTATCAAATACTTTTCTCTTTACACAATAATCCCTTGCATTTATGTGCTTCATATGCAAGTCAACTTTTGAACGCTTCATACTTCTCAGGGAAGTTTTAAACTATGTACAGACAGATGACGCTCGAACAGGAGTTTGTTCCCCATACAAGCTTGTTTCTCATACCTCAGCTGTTTTGCCTTTGACAGGTCATCAGTTCAAGATTTGAGGTAGAAGTAAGTAGCCTATATACTCTGTGCAAAAAAAAAAAAAAAAAGACTAAAAAAACCCAATAGCGTGTTTGTTAATTTGCACGTGGCAGCCTGTCCTCTCAGTCCAGCGATCTGGTCGGTGGCTTCATCTCGTGAAGGGAGTCACAGGGCTCGGGCGCGTGGCCGTTGGACAGAAGAGCCTGCTTCCCTTCTGCTCCGCTCTGCAAATCCAGTAGTGTTGGGGGAATCTCAGGAAGCACATTCAGTTGCTTTAACGACCCTCCCGCTGGCGAAGCTCTCACCAAATTAAGGTTGTTAAGCTCTGAAGGCTTTGCTGCTGCTTGTGAAGAGCCTGCAAAAAACCCCAAACAACAGTGTGGTGAGTTGCTGCTCAGCCTGCCAGCGCTCCTCGTGAAACCAGCCGCCGCCCTTGGGCCAGTTAAAAAAGCTGATGGGAGAGAACCAGCCACTGCTGGAAGCTGGACAGTGTTAGATTGCATCTGGAGAGAGAGAGACACCCCCAAGGAACCACGTACCCTGCTTGTCCGCAAGCAGCGGGCTGGTCATGCCCGCAGCTCCTATTCTGTCGTGGTTGCTGGGGTAGAGGGTCCCGTCTGTTTCCACCCTCGTGCTGCTGGCAATCCCGTTGCACGGCTGAGGATGCAGAAGGCTGGTGCCTGCACCCCGCTTCCTGCTTCGTTCATTGCTGCTCAGTGCGTTTGGGCAGGTACTGTCCACAGTCTTAAGGCTCTCGGAGTAGTACTCCGGCTCCGTGGGGTAGATGTGGACGTTGATGCTGTCCGTGCTGCCCCTGCAGTCCGCGCACCCCACGGGCAGGCCGTAGCCTTTGGGGGAGGAAGGGAAAACAGCGAAAGATCAACCAGTTGGAAGGTGTCAGCAGCTTCCAGAGAGGAGAAGGCAGCTCTGTTTAGTTCATACCTTCCTCAGCACTGTGGGAATCTCTCACTAAATAATATGGATGTTTCTTGGGTTTATACACGGCTAGTAAATACCTGAGTATTTCAGAACTATCTATCACTGAAGGTAGTTCTAGTTAATACGTTTATAGTTGGTTGTGGGGTTTTTTTATTCAAAGAAGTTGTGATTTTCCTCTTTTTATTTTTTTCTTTTAATAAACTGTTCATTTATTTCCTTTTCCAGACTTTCCAGTCAGGGTAGAAATAGAAAGTGGAACTTTCCTGCACCTGCTTCAAAACACCAAGTTACTTTTCTTATTTTTGTGCTGCTGCTTTACAGGAATCACAGTCAACTCCTATTGTTAATCTCAAGATCCATTATTACTGTTAGTGGTAATAACAGATGAGCAGAATTCAAAGCAGGCAGGAAGGAATTTTTAAATGTTGAAAGTTAATTTCCTTAGTGCACTCAACAACTTTCCATTACTAAACCTCACAGTTTCTCCTGGAGGTAAGACTCATTTCACGGGTTCTTCTTCTGTGGATGTTACAATACAGCACGAGAACAGAAAGCATCCTAAAATTAGAAAAGCATGAGTGTAACGCCCAAAAAATTGTCGGAGCAGATGTAGGTGTAGTACCCAAAACAACCGTTAAATTTTGAAAATAAAAGCCAAGCTGAACTTTGAAGTTGACAACCCCCTTTAAAGACACCATGAGATTTTTTAACACCTTCAGTTTGTAAGTGCTCTCACATGATTTTAGGAATAGCTCAAATCAAAATACCGATCAGCCAGCTGCAAGGAATGGTGACAGTGAGCTTTAGTCTGCCTCTTTCCAATGGTTCCTTGAATTCCAACTCTCCAAGCTTGTTACAGGATCAAAGCAAAGCAGGAGAAAGTAAATTTACTGTGCTCACACCTGAAAATCACTCTGGGCTTTTTTTTTTTCTGAGGCTAACAATTTCTTGTCTAACTTGGAGGGCTTTGTGACCTGTACAAACACAAAATACCTTTCCAGATTAATGGGCTTTGTACCTGTCTTATCTGGAACCAGCATTCCGTCAGCCACGTCCTCGGTTTTCCAAGTGTCTTTATTATAGCCGAGGCACAGCTTGGGCTGTCTGCAACCTGCAGTGGGAGCTTCAACATCTGTACACCTGCCAGCATCAGCCGGACACATACCTGTAACAAACAAACCAGCTGGGTAAAAGATTGCAACCATCTGCTCTCAGTTAAATGATGCACCAGTCTTCATTTCTACTGCAAAAGCTGCAAAAAGGAGGAAAAAAATAGCAATGGACGTAACAGGTGATTTTAAGCCAAAGTCGAATGGAATAAGTGCTGTACGACCTCAGAGGAATCTTAGTTCAGAATGTTTAACTTTTCCTTCCTACCGTGCTGTGTGTAGGTGCTGTAAAATCTCAACATTTAATTTCTAAGCCTGAAGGCAAGGACAGGCAATGCTAATGTATTTTCTAGTAGAGCTTAACTACGGGTAACTCTGGTGCCAAAAAACTAATCCAAAATTAGCAAAAAAAAAAAAAAAAAGTCCTTAGGGCCTGGCTGAGCAGTTTCTGAAGCAGCCGGCTTGTATGAACACTTATTACTGGGAGAGGAGAGCTCTGTGAAGTGAAAGATCCTTGTTCTGCATAAACGCAGTAGTGAGAGAATTACATTATGGAGATCTTTCAGATAACTCCCAACAAGCACAGAAGTACTTTTGTATTGTGATTGTATTGTGATTTCTCCCTCAGCACTACTGAAAAAATCATTCGCCATGTTCTCACCGTTGCTGTCGATGTGTCCATTGGGCTGGGGGTTATCTACTCGGACGACGGCGTCCTGACGGTCAGAAAGAGTCCCCTGGGAGGACAAGTAGCTCGGCACGTCGGGAGGCACAATAGTCTCATCTAGAGCAATGGGAGCAGAGAAATGTCAGTTCTCGGGAAGATCTAAAGGCTTCTCTTTTCAAAGGCATGTAAAATCACGTTCGCAAGAGGGATGTGGGACCAGATCTGTAACGTATTCTCTCTAGATGCAACAGAAACTCAACTGCCTAAATACTCCTCAGAAGCCTCACTCCTGACTTTTCAAAGCTTAAAGCTGTGACAGAACACGCTGGTAAAGCTGTTGGGGGTGTCGGCATTTGGCACGCTCAGTACAAGGTAGGTGGAGGTGGAACTGCCTCCTCAGAACAAGCGAATCCTTCCTTTTCCCATCAAATTCAGAGCACCTCATTCGACCTCTGTCCCCCAAAGCGACGAGTAAAAGACTTCTGGAGAACAGAGCTGGCAAGTAAATCTAAGCCCCTGAGCTATCCTTGGCTTCCTCTGTTTTGTATCAGGCAATTCCAGTTTCCCTTGTCAAACAAAATGAAGTGAAACTCAGGCTGTGCTAGGCACAAAGCCCCAGATTTTCAGGACTGAGAAGAAGGAGAAAAAAATCCCACTGACCATCACGCTGGTCATATGGGATCCGAGATTTCCTACCCAGCCTGCGTCTTTAAATTCCTGTGTCGTGCTACATCTAAAGCCAAGCGTAACACAGGAAGGGTGCAAATCCCAGCAGGGAAGGGAAGTCTTGGGCTGGTTCTTCCATTCTTCTGTTTGGAGGTTGCATACCGCTGATGGCGGGAGAGTTTATTCTCACTGCAACCCTTTTTTTGGCACCAAATTATGCCCTTTGAGTACCAGGAGGAAGCAACAAACACTACTTCTTCCCGTAACAAGTGAGGGATACCTCTTATCCACAGGGCTACAAGAACTCTTACAGGCAACGTGGAAAAAAGAGATTCCAGCTTCAAAGTCTAATTTTTCAAGTTCTGAATACAAAGTCTTTGAAAATACGTATTCCCAAGAAGAAAGACAGGCTCCCAGCATCATGGACAGACTCCAGACTCTCTAGAGTTATCACTTACGGTCATGGAAAATCAAAGCAACAAAGCAAAGGCTGGAACTACTGCCAAGTGGAAAAGACCTTTCTGAAGAGCAAGCCGAGGGGAGAAACATGGCTCTGAACAAGCTTCAACAGCAAGTGAGAGCTGGTTCCAGCTTTGTGAGCCAAGAGAACCCCTGCGATAAGCCAACTGCTTTTCCATGTGACTGTGAGAGGCTACGGGCCGTGCCAGTTCAGCCTTGGCGGAAACAAGGACAGCACAAAAGGCGAGAAGAAGACTTGGCAGGACACGAGAGCTACCTGTGTTGGTGACGCTGTACTCTTCACTCTTCTTCCTGGTTTGGTAGATGATGCAGACCCAGACCAGCGACGTCAGCACGATGCTGCACACCACAGCGATGGTGATGATGCCCACAGTGGTTCGGTCCTTCCTACAGCCCAGAGACTGCAGGATGCTCACGTGGCTGTGCGCACGCTCTGTCCCCAGGGTGTTGGACATTTCGCAGGTGTATTTCCCAGCATCCTCCAAGACTACGTTCCTAATGATCAGCAGCTGGTTGCCCGAGGTAAAGTGATGCCTTTCTGTGAGGATCAGGGGTTGGTCGCCTTTCAGCCAGGTAATGCGCGGCGGTGGGTTCCCTGTGGCTTTGCACTGGAGAGCCACAGTCTCACCTACGGACACCACGTGGTCTTCCAGTGGGTGAATCAAAGCTGGTGTCTCTGCAGGAGAATAAACACGGAAATTAATTCTCAGGAACATTGTCACAACAGATTTCTTCCAATGGTATTGAGTGTAATGTTCCTGCAGACAAATACAGAATTACAGAATCGTTTAGGTTGGAAAAGACCTTTAAGATCATCGAGTCCAACCATTAATGTACCAATGCCAGGTCCACGACTAAAACACAGCAACGCCCTGTGCAGCCACGTGCCCAGGAGCACAGCAGCTGCCAATCACAGCAGGTCCAACAATCACAACCAAGGCCCTCCCATAACTGGTTGGTCGTGTTGGTCTTCCCAACAAAGAAACCCTCGAAGACAAGGAGCAACAGCTGACACATACAAATTATTTCATAGGGCAAGAGAAATGGAATGAAATTTACCCAGATGGTAAGTAGGGTGGTTGGAGGGGATTCCTCAGCACAAGAGGAAGGAAATGCAACCTATGGCTCCTTCTCTTAATTAGCAGGGTATTTTTCATTAGTTAGCTATAGTGTAAAAGAATGAAGCAAGACTAATGCAGTATCTGCAACTGCTGAGGAGCTGCTTCCCTTCGAGTTCCCACTTCCAGACCACTTGGTCTCCTGGGGCACGAACGCATCTTACCCAGCACAGTCAGGGTGGCATTTGCAAGCACAGACCCCGCCGAGTTCTGTGCCGTGCAGCTGTAGACACCCATGTCTTCTATCTTCACGTCCGTGATGAAGAAGACGTCGTCATCGGGCATGACATGCATGCGGCGCTCCCGGGCCGCAGGGAAGTCCGTGCCCCCGTCTTTCTGCCAGGCAATCTGTGGGGTGGGGTGTCCTTCGGCTGCACACTCCAACCGCACCGTCGTCCCCGTCCGGCTGGTGATGTCATGGGGAGTTTTGATAAACGAGGGCAGCACTGATGAAGAAAAACAAGAAAAAAGGAGATAAGCAATTTCGTGGGGAAAACACCATCTTCTGGGCAGTCCAGCTGCCAAAAGCAAGAGGATGGTGAGCTGTTTTTGCAGGATGTAGGTGAACGGCTGGGAACTAACCCTGCATTTCTACAGCACACAGCTGTCTGTGGTGTTCAAGAGCCCGTCACTCGGGATCATTAGAGTTGGGATCAAAGCTAATTTTCTTCTGCAATTAGCCTGAAAAGAAACCCTCTTATCTCACCTATGGAGAGCTTTCAATCACTACCGTCCCTTGTCTTTGTATCCTTTTGTATTTTTGTTTTCATTTGTTCATTTCATTGGGCAAAGATTCTACCAGAACAGTCAAAGAGAGGCAGCTAAAGCTGTTATGAATATGCTGAAGTGCTTGGTTGGGTGGCACCCAGCCTCACAAGCCTGGCTGCGCTCCTCACGTGGCATTTCTCAGCATCCGCCGAGATGCAAGCAGCTGGTGTGAAGAGGTTAAGAGCTCCTTATCATCAGGAGTAAGTCCCATAGAATTGTACCAGCTCAGGTTGAGGAAAGGAACGAGAAAGCAGCTTCCTACTCACCATTAACGGTGAGTCGGGCCTTGTTGGAGTAGGTGGAGCCGAAGTGGTTGGTGATGATACACTGGTAACGCCCTTCGTGGGTGAAGGTGACGTGCCGGAGGTGCAGGATGGTGGTGTACTCCATCACCTGGCCATCCTTTGCCCGCACGTGGGCAAAGTTCTCGATCTCTGCATCGTACAGCATCTCGTTGTCTTTCTTCCATGCAAATATCATGGAGGAGCTGCTACTGCTGGCGGCCGAGCAAGTGAAGCGGATGTCCTTCCCAAGGACGGCCACTGTCGTCTCGGGCTGGATGATGATCTGTGGCTTGGGGAAATCATCTAGGACAAAGCAGCAGGTACAGTCAGTTGTGGAGTATAAGGAAAGACTGGAGCAAGCAAAGAGATGCAATGAGAGATGAGTAGTACGTAGGTAAAAGGCATTATTGCACATCTGCTCTTTTGTTTACACCAGGAAAGCAGCTTGCTCCTGCAAAGCACTCCACCGTCAAGACTGGCACTGTGGTGCAGATGTGACACACACGACTCCACTGAATGGCTGGTCCACACCAGGACTCTCAGTCCTCTGGTTCCTTCTGTAACTGGTAGACTGAGATGGTCACTCAGTGACCACAAACACCTACAAGAGCCTAGCTGTCTTCACCGCTCTAGGTGAACCTCGGGCAGCTATTACAGTCTAAAGAAAATATCCTTCTTTGTACAACCCATGCATGAAGAGCAGCACTGAATTTCAAACTTCACCTCCAACTTTGCATTAGTAGGAGGGGAGAGCAGGAGGACACTTAACGGGCTGCAAATGCCACCTCTGGGGACAGAGCTCATGAGCAAGGTGACTGCAGCACGCACCGTCAAAGCAGATGCAGCTGTATCTGCCGGTCACCCGTCCGGGGTGGAAAGCTTTGCATACTCTCTGCCCTGAAGACTGTTGGTTTTAGCAAGATTCCAAGCAGATTCATTTATTAGATTTCTACAAATGGTGTAATTTAATATTTGACTAAGGTTTAATTAAAAAGCCAGGCCTCTGGAACCATGAGCACTAGTGCCTGGAGGACTTGGCAGGCACAGGAGAAGCAAAGCTGTCTTCGCTTTGTGATGTTGCTGTGGGGATGGAGCCTTCATGATCTCTTCTTCCAGATGAACAGAGTGAGCCTCCCAGGCTTGCTCAGACAGGGGCCACCTAGGGAGAGCCCAACCACTCTGGGATCGAGAGGGACATGGGACAGCAGCTGGAACAAAGCTTTTCCTCTGCGTTAGATGCAAGCCATGCATTCAGCTTGGTTAAACAGTATTTTCAAAAACTCAGTTTTCCTTCATCAACCAGCTGTGTGCAGCTCCGCCCAGGATTCACACTGGTTGACTCCAGAGCACAGGGTTTGGCTCACCAAACCAGGCCTTTATTTTGCCCAAAAGCTGCATGCATGAGCCTCCTCTGATCATTTACTTTTTTTTCAAGAGGTAGCAGATGTTTATGTATGCTGGGTATTAAGTAAAGCTGCTTTGCAACCACAGCTGAGGTGCAGTGTTTGGGTGGGTCGGCTGTCAGTTGGTTCACCTGTAATGCCTTACTGACCCCAAAAAGTAACTGCGATGGAGAGATTCTTGTCTGCTTTTTTTTTTTTAACCCTTTGTTAGTTCCAAGAGGGAGAAATGATGGCTGAAGAACACCAAGTCACAGAAGAAGCTCAGAACACTGCAGAGTGAAAAAAATTATAGCTGTGGTCTTGGTAGTTTCAAACCAAGGAGACTGGTGAAGTCTCTGTACAGCCCATCTGGAACTGGAACAGGCATTAGTCCCTTTTGATTTAATACTCAGGGAGCCCTGTAAGGAATACACTAGATGCGAGCAAAGCGCTGCGTGGTTTTGGTGGGAAATAAATTGTAGCCAATGACAAATTTTTAAAATGCAGGCTTGGGCTTCCTTTGATCCCACTGAATAACAAAACAAAACAGAAACCCTCTCATAATAACATGCTGGTAGTCAAAGAAAATGTTTCCCAAGTGAGTCCTACCCTTCGTACAACCTCAAAACACACAGGGCAAGACTTACCACACACAAAACTTTCTGGCAGGACAGCAAAAATGCTCTTGCTTTTTAGTGACTCAGGATGGGCGCAGGTGGCCACCACAAAGGACTGCAGCTCCTTCTCGACTAACCACTGGGGCAACCATTTCAGCTGGCAATCGCAGAGGAAGCTGTCGCTGTTCACGTGGCTGCAGGGAAACAAAACCAACACGAGCCTGCTGTGAGTCCCGCTCGGAGAGAAGGCTGGAAAGCTCACAGCCCTTTCATGTCAGACACATTCCTCCCTCCCACCCCAGCATGGGTGGAAGGGGAAAAAAACAACCAAACACTGCAGGGTTGTCCTTGAGGCATGAATGATGTTAAATACGTAACACATTTTAACAGCATTTCATCTTCATGTAGAGCAACCCGCTCCTGTACTCCAGTGACACTCTCTAGCATCTTGTGTTTATTAACTGGCTTCCAGTGATCCCCAGGAACAGAGGAGCAATATCATCCCCGGCTTAAGTGAGAGAAAACAAGGCAGGTCATCTCCAAAGGAGACAGCCCGTCCTGCTCCCATTTCTCAGATCTAATTACTCTGCCTCTGTGGTTTGAGCATCTTTGATAGGGACTGAATTCAGGACTTCACTGCTGAACAGTGAGACGATGCCACATTCCCACTTTAAGACTTTTAGTTCCCTCAGTGGCCAACACCAGAGGAGTAAGTGGAAGGCCTGTGCCTGCCCCTGTTTGCAGACCAGCATCACCAGGGTTAAGAGGTGCAGCCGCTGTTGTGTTTACTGATTAACAGAAGTAGTGGAAGAGAAATGACCAAAGACATTTGTGTAAACCCAATACAAATAGTAACTAGTTTGGAAAGCAAAACACAAAAACATTTCTCAGTATCCTAACAGTAACTTAGCGCCTTCTGTTAAGAAAAGAGCTGTGATGAAGGGGCAAATAAAAGGGAGGACTCGGGATTTCTGTATATAAAATATATAATGCATTCTGCGGGTCTATGTCCCCTATCTGAAAGTCACCTTCTGCACAGTATAAAGGTGCCTTCACAATATCTGGGATCCCACAGGCTCTTCTCTACTAACATCAATCTTTCACCTCAATTTTGTTTCAAGAGCCAGTGCAAAAGGTGGATAAACAAATGATGGACATGCCACCTTTATCGTAATTCGTTCCCCAGTCACTGGTATTAAATGTCATTACTAACAGTGACCATCTGATTTCCACTTCCAACATCAGGAAGAACAATCTGAACCTGCCCAAATACCAAGTAAGTGATTTCTTGTTCCACGGACGTTCTGCAGTAGTTGCAGAATGCAGCAATGCACTGACAGTAGATTAAATATTTATGGAGAAGAAAAGGAAACCAGGCAAAACTGGAAACAGTGTCTGATAACAGTGCAAAGCCC
This sequence comes from Trogon surrucura, assembly GCA_020746105.1. Lineage (NCBI taxonomy): Eukaryota > Metazoa > Chordata > Aves > Trogoniformes > Trogonidae > Trogon > Trogon surrucura. The sequence goes on from CM036626.1 coordinate 15,931,584, forward strand.
CAGCCTGGAGCACAAGCAGCAGGTCTGATAACACATTCGTATTTTTACATCAGAAGGCTGGATGACAAGTGCATCCAGTTCAGCTTATCGCTGAAATGTCAGTACTGTGCGCGACTCCTAAACACAGGTACAGCAAAGGAGCAGACGGGCCACTGGGAATTAAATCAGTGGCAGTGTGAGAGGAAGAGACAGCTGACAGGACCAGGGCTGGACTTCCTGAGCAGAGATGAATAATTGCACAGATGCAAACCTGCTGGAAGAACCCGTTCCAATGATCTAATTTCACTCGCTATTAAATGCAAGATGTTCCCTTGACATCTACTCATGTGTAAAAACACCCTACAGAGGAGGACAGAGGGGAGGAGGAGATAAATGAATGGTAATGCAGGTAACGCCTCATTGGAAACAACGTGCTATTTCTCACGTCCAGGGCAAGAAGGATCCTGCTTCCTTAACGGTGTGTACAGTCTGGTTACTTACAGCTGCCGCAGGCTCTTCATCTTAGCAAAAGCATCGGCTTGAATTGAGCGGATGGCATTATCCCCAAGGTTCCTGCAATGTGAACAGAAAAGATGCTACAGCTGTGACCAAGTCTCTCCATATTCAAGCAATGACTCCAGCAGCAGGTGATTTGGTAGCTCCTTGTTAAGGCCAGATGTACTTGCAGCTCACAGAAACAGTTTTCCACAAAACCTTCTAATACTGAGCAAGCGTTGCCAAAAAATAATCAACCAACAAAAATTATGGGAATAAATCACTAAGTCATTCCACACCCCATCTTCTCACTATACTTTCTCAGTCTCAGCTACCTCAGCTCAGAAATTCCTCAGCCCCCTTGATAACCAAGACAGTCAGGAATGTTGTATCCCAGGCTAGACCTTCAGCAAACATCAAGAAAGCAAACACTTGCACTAAACTAAGAAGTTATTTGAAAGTGATTTTGGGAAGATACTGTTGTGTTCAAAAAACACTGTAATGTTTCCAACAGAAGATATTCTTTAAAGCTTCCTTCCTAAGTGTTGCTAATTAAAAAACCCTCATTTGTCCTCTGGAAAAGGACGGTGTCAGATTTAGGGCTCAAGTTCACCTAGGACAAACCAGCCAATAACATCTAGAGCAAAATCACATAGACTTGTCTTAATTCAGAGAGGAAGTTATTCATGAATCACCGCTGCAGTCATCAGCCTTGGGACACAAGAAAAAAAAATTACATAGTGGCAGCCAAAATTTGCTTCTTGTAAATCGCTCTAAGGCAGTTGTGCTGAATGGGGATGTTTGGTGCCTGCCCCGTTAGCAGTCATTTGCAACGTGTGTCACTGCCAGAGCCTAGATTGAGGAGGAAGTTGGGGCAAGGGAGGAGGAGAGAGGGCTACATCCGAAATAGCACATTTTTCATTGCAAGCAGCCTGCAAAGGAGCAATGTGCAAGTCAAGGCGGTATTTATCCAAGAACAAATCAAAAAATTAAGAGCATGCAGATTTGCCATATGTTCTATAACTTTGTTCCTGGCACAAAAAAAAGGCCAAAGTTGAGGAGGACTTATAATGAGAAGGAAGCAGGTGGCCCCCACAAATGGACTGGCTTCTCAGTTTACAAAGACGCTATTAAATTGCTAGCAGATCTCTCAGGCAGCTACTTTTGGCAGACCCCCCTTCCCAAACTCTGAGGCATGGTGGGTTACTCACAGGTGCTCCAGGGCCTCCAACCCTGAGAATGCTTTCTTGGCCACCGACTTGATCTTGTTTCCAAACAGAGTTCTGCAGTTTCCAAACATCCAGTGCCAGATAAACAGAAAGAAAATGGGGGTGGGGGGGAGCAGAAAAAGAAGGAACACAATTAGTGTGGCTTTATCTGATATACACGCTCAGTGTAAGTCCCTGGAAATGTGAACTGCACGGAGATTAGGAGGGCTGAAGTACACTCGCTTTCCTGTGCCTGAAATTAAATCCTTTTATCTGTATTCGAATTTAATAGTGATGACAGCACAAAAGGGAATGTGTGATACCACGCAAAAAAGGCGGGTTTGCTCCAGTGCTTGGAAACCAGCTTGCTGAGTAACAGAAGGTCCTCTCTATTCTTTGCAGGCTTGGCTGTGGACAGGATTAAATGCAATGACAGTTTAACAAGATCTTGGTCTCTCCCTGCAACACTTTTCATTTCTGACTTCTTCCCAGATAGTGAAGGAGAGGTAATTCCTTCACTGCTGCCTGGCCTGAACGGACGGGCTTCCACACACAAGGGCCGAGGGCTGTCTCCTGGCAGCACCTTCATACAGCAGCTCAGTGAAGCGACTGCTGACTTCCTTCCTTGGCTTCTTACCACAGCAAAGTAATACAACGTGACAAATAACAGCCAAGTGGTAACTTTGAGAGGCAAAAGGAGAAGAGGTAACATACAGAGCTGAGGAGCGCGCTTGCTTGTGTCTGTGAGCAGAGAGCGTCCCTGTGGAGCAGCAGCCAGCTCCTATCTGCAGGGTAACAGCTCGCTATAAATACTGGCCAGTGGTGACGGGTCAGGGGCAAGGTTCATGCAAAACGGATCGTCTCCTCACCTGTTTTAATAAAACATCAACCAGTGACACTAATCAGGAACTGCTTTCCTTTCCCCGAGTTCTCTCTATGGTTTATCTTCCAAGGTGGGTCTTTTATCAGTGCCTGCTTCACGTGGCATCCGACGCAAGGCATCACAAACACCTCACGTGGAAAACTGGCACTTCTGGTGCTGCACGTGAGCTTTCCTTCGACACAGGTTGCAATCTGTAACTGTGCACTAACGGGCTCTGAAGCTATGATGGCCCCACCGCTTGCTACTGGCTGGGGAAAGGAGGCTGGGGTACAAGACAGAGCACGTGCAGGCACTACACGAGCAAATCCATCTGCAGGAGCTTGTCAGGGCTTCCCACAAAGCACCTTCAGATGTCCAAGTAACTTGGTGTCTCAGCACTGGCACCCAGAAAGCCCAGTTTGTGGATGAAGCAGTGGATCCCACAGCGGGTGGAAGGGGCTCATCGCACTGTAAGGCCAGCGAGGACTGAGACTTTATCTCCACGTGCCCTTGTAGCCTGTTGTCTCTGGAGGGAATTTGGGTACCTGCCACTGGGCAACGCTATGACCCTGAGCAGATCCTCACAAAACCAATCACCCTGATGGTGGTATTGCCGGATGAACCACCGCTCTGATTCCCGAGGAGACAGAAAGGCTCGCTGCTGCCAGCTCTGTACAAAAGGTCCGTGGCCCCACAATCACAAATCTCGCCATTCGAGAGCAAAACAGAACCAAAAGCTTCAGTTTCAAGCCAAGTCACCTCCCAGCCTCCATAGTGAGACACGCACTCGAAGCCCTTTTTACAGGCAGAGTTAACTTATTAGAAAACCACAGCTGAATTTTCGGAGCTGTGTCCCTTCGTTAATTATTTGATTTGTGGCATGAATAAAGACAGCTATCGCAGGCATGCTGGTGGCTCCAGATAGCTGCCACCTGTTTTATCGCCAGTATCATTCTAAATATCTGCAGTGGGTTTTACTGAGCTCCTTGTTACAGCATCGAAACCAGGGTATCACAGGTTCTATTTATTGCATGAGAGTGTGTGTGGCTTTTTGCTCTGGGTGAAATACCCCAAGCACCAGAGAATGTGTGCAATCATGTGTACCGTTATTTGGTTAAAAGGATGTTGTATTAATGAAGGCTTTGAAAAATCCATTAGAGTGATTAATATAGTAAATAATTTACTATATGCAAACTCTGGTCATATGGCTGCATCCACACACACAAGCATCTGGAGTTATGCTGAGCTTGGGTTCGATAACTGGAGATTTCCATTTATTGTTTACAGTGGATCTTGGACTTTGAAAATTCAAGACGCTGATTCTATCTGTTTACTCATCTGTGCAGAGATAAGGGCTATGTCTGGGGATGCGACTACAGAGTCTATAGGCATGTACAGTTTTATGGCTATATACCCAAGAAACACGTAACGCACAGGTAAAACAGCCATGCCCCAGCAAACTCATCAAAATCATGACGCCTTTCAAATTTCAACCAACCACTTGTCCAATTCTGGAACGGTTTGAACCCAGCGGCCTCACTCCAAGGGCCGTGGCACGCCGGAAAGCAGCGCACGCGGCGGTACGCAGCAACACCAGGAGCCTGCCCGCTGCGGCGCAGAAGCTCCTCTGCTGCCGGCAGAGCCAGGCGCGAGCGTGCTCTCCTGGCGACTGCATCAGCGTAATTACACGCCAGGCACGCAATTCATTAGAAAACAGCATTTTCTCCTCCAGCTAGTTTTGCACCTGCAGGAAGATCCAGTCACTGAGTGAGCCATCAAAAAACGGTTACATTTAGCAGCTTGAATAATTAGGAAACTCCTTGTTCCCCAGTGATTCCACTGATGCTTTTTATGCTTCGGTGCTTCTCCACTCCCTCTTTCTTGAAGCAACATTTTAATTTAGGCCTGTGCTCTCCATCCTGGAGAGCTTCATATATAATTCAGAGAAGGCTAAATTGACTGGCCTCCCCACCTCTCAGTTTAACACCTTCATCTCAGCGAACAACCCTCTTTGCGCTAAATCCTTTCAGAGGCTAATCTGTGCCAGATCAAAGGGGAACAGCTTTTAAGGCAATCTCCACAGAGCTGAGGTGATTATTAATTCATTGGAAGGTCTCCTCTGAAGTGCCCATTTATTTTTTGTATGCTAATGCATTTAAAGCCGGTTGACAGTTTAAACACAGGCCCTAAATCACGCAGCAAAATGTTTGCTGGAAAGGCTGATGTTTTATTTACCAAAAAATCCTGCCAGCAAGAACGATACTCAGCTCAGCCTTTGGTGAAATTACAAGTTGGAGATTTATGTGCTGACGAGCTAAAATACTCCTGAGTCGATCCCTTTAGAAGCAACCATTGAGAAGTATCCCCAAAACGCCTCAAGAAATAATGAAATAATCTCATATTCGGAGTGTTTTTCCAGCCTTACGCTCTGACTGATCCCAGCAAGCTGTCTGTCCCACAGCAGGATCGCTGTTAGGTAACCAAACCTCTCCTGCCTGCCTGAGACCCACCTAATCCACAGGCTGCTCCAGGCTATGAAAGTCGCTGTGATCCCTCCGACAAATATCCCGGGCACACATCCTTCCCTGCGCTTGGCCAGACTCAGAGCTGGCCCAAGTTCACGTGCAGTGGAAGAAAGAGGTCAACAATGTGAAAAGAAGACGCAAACCTGGCTTCTTGAGACTTGTGCAAGCCCTTGCAGCATCCTTTGCTACCGGCAGACAAAACCAGCCATCTTTTGAAGCTGTTCCTTGTGCTGGATAATAAACGTGATATCGAGCCGTGGCTATTTCACAGGGGTGCGACAGCTGCTCTGCCCAGAACTCTTTCCCTCAACGCCGTCTCCTCTGGCTTTTTCACCTCTCTTGTGATAGCTGTGCCCAGCATTCCTAACGTGTCCCAGTCACTTGGGACCCCTACTTTTGCTCCCGTGCCAGTGGCCAGGTTGGAGGGATGCCCCATGGTGGATGTCCCTGCAGGACAGCTCTTGCCCCCTCCGCTCCTCTCCTCCACCCTCTCACCCTTGTCAGAGCAGCACTACGCACTCACGATCCTACAGCCTGCAAATCCCTCTGGACAAAGCCTCCGCTCCCGCCTTCTAGCCGCTCACATGGTTTCCCTGTTTTTTTTCAGACCAACCAAAAACTTCAGCAACAGCAGCCAAGGACTCTCCCACCCACCACATCTGCTCCTCTGCCTTTCTCCTAGCTGCTCGTGGGAAGATTTCCTGACTCCACGTGCACAGCGATTCGTACTGGCCCCTCTCTCTCCCACACTTCCACCTCCCTGCCTGACTCCTCCAGTCCATAAGTCCTCAGCCTTCTGCCTCACATTACAAGCAGCTACAACTTGGTTCAACTCTCCTTGAATCCAGTGACTCCCCTCGGCAATAATCAACTGCCATCGATGTCTGTGCCTTCAAATGTTTCTTTTCCAACTAAGCACTAGGTCTCCACGAATCCTGCCACGGCTCTTCCCACTCCCCCAGGAGTCTCTAATGAGAGCGTGACAATATACCGCCCGCCAGGATCCATTCCAGCCATCTGCTATCCATCGAGGTACTTTTACTGCACCTCTGGCTGTGCCATCTCGGCATCAGAGACAGCGTGATGGGGGGGTGCTGAGAACTTAAACAAAGGCAAGAGGTAATGATTAGAAAGACTCTTGGTTTGTCACAAGCCATCAGAGCCTTCCTCGACAGGGCTGATTTATAGAGCTGATTTCAAATAGAAGATGAACAAGCACAGAGCAATGTGAAAATACTGGCGAAGGCCAAGCAAGCTATAAACATTTGCAAGGCGCATGCTTGCCTTAGGTTTCTTTTTATCTCTTTAAGAGCCTATGCCCCATGGTGCCTTTTATTGTCGTTGCACATGGAAGCAAGCCCAAAAGATCACTTTCAGACAGAGTATCCCACAGAAACGAGTCCTGTTTCAAATCCTCTGTTGTAACAGGAAACGGGGTGATTTTTCTCTTCTGTTTATTGTTATTTGCCGCATCAGTCAGTGCTTTGCTGAAGATTGCAAGGGGTCTTTTTTGTTGCTGTTCACTTTCGGAAGCAAGCAACGCTTGTGCTGAATCTTACAGATGAAAACAACTTAATTTTCTCTCTCTCTGTGTATCTGACCTACAGTATGTGGCACAGTCTGTTCATCACTTAAAAAGGACTAGAATCGCCTCATATCTGCTTAGAACCCCAAGTGCTTGATAACTGCATTTGCACTCTTGAAGTGAGCCTGCAAAACTAGCGTGTCTCAGATTTTCTATCGTTTTTTTTCTTGTTCCAAAGTGGAGGAAGGCTGTGTCAGAGGGGAGAGACCCAGCCCCACACAGGCACACAACTCAACTGCGGGAATTTCAAACCCAGGGATACTCACAGCTTGCTGAGGTTTTCTAGCCCTATAAAGGCTCCGTTGGTATCTTCTATCGTGCCCGAGATGTCGTTGTGGTCCAGTTCCCTGGGGAGAGAACAAGAGAGTTCATAATCAGTGTCTTAGTCCTAAACTCATCGTTAAAAACAAAGGGCAGAAAGTTTGAAAGTGCCACACCAAGAGCTTCCCGCTTTCTCCTGACAGTTATCAGCAAAAAGAAGAGTCTGGCAGCAAAGCAGCACTAATTACTTTTCCTCCACTGACCCATGCTGAGATGGTGCATTCCAAGAAGAGCCCTGGCTTCTTCCTGGATGAAACCCTCTCTTTTGGAGACAGCAGCAGTAGCAGAGCTACTTCTTAACAAGTAGGTTTCAGTCCTTTTTTAATTCTGTGCATCCAAACATAAGGAGGAAAAAGAAAACAAAGTTGCAAAACTAAACTGAAAGAAAGAGCTGTCCTTAAATGCTACTATCAGGAATTAAGATAACTTTGGCTATTCCCATATATACATGTATTTGTCTACAGTTATATCTTAGGAAGATGATTTGGTGTATTTTGGTGCATTTTTTTGTCCTGGCAATGAACTTGAAAGGTCAACAACCATTATCCCTACACAAGTCTAACTGTATAACCACTTTTTAAAAAAAATCAGTAAGAATTCCTTTTTGTTAGCTTCTTTTGGCTTTCAAATTGACCATCAATTACAAGAGTCAAAGAGCTCTGAAGGACAAGCACACAGAACAAACACGGAGATCCACAAAAGCTGTTTAAACAGTCTGTTTAAAAATCCTTCCCTCCTAGCTTTAATTCCAGCTAGCAATGAATACCCAGCATCACAGACAGAAATTTATCATTTCTAATGTTCAGTAAAAAGAAAGAAAAAATAAATAGGCTTTGTTGGTTTTGTTACATCACTGTGATTTAAAACCTAGCAAAATCCAACAACAGAGCAAACTTAACCATCCAGATAACCTCCTGGACCCTCAGGTACTCCTTTCGCACCTTTTGAAGATGACGATGAGAACATTTCCAGTTAAAAAACCTTAAGACCAAAAAAGTAAAAAAACCCACTGCCACAACTAAGCGAAACCTCCTGCATTTTGCAACATTTGAGGCATGGGCATCATAGTGTAGTTTCCGGGCTATGCATTACAAACCCACAATAACCCACAAGGAGAGAACAGAAATTTAAAAAACCCCACAGTTTCAATCTTGGCATGGTTTTCATCAGCCAGGGTGCTGCTGAGATGTTTCCTCCCGGTACCCAGGCTGGCTGCAGTCTCTGCTTGTTTCTCAGCGCTGGTGTGTGAACTGACGATGTGAAGGGAAATGGCCAAAAGCCGCGATTCCCATTTCTCAGGGGGCTGCAGTGTCAGACCTCCATCTCCTGTCCCTGGGGAAGCCTGGCCTGAGCCAGCATCACTGTGGATGTCAGGGGGCTCTGTGGGTTGGTCTATGCCAAAAGGATGGATAAACCCCCAACATCCCCGCAGGGTGCAGGCACACATAATGCTCTAGTGGCTTAAGAGACAAGTCCAGGAGAAACACTTTGATGTGTTGACATTTTCAGCACTATCTGAGCGGGGCACGAGCAAATACATCTTCCTGGAGCCGAGTTTCTACATTTCCCCTTTAGTTGCCCAGCCAATGCCCGTTGTTCTGTTTGTTTTTCAAGGCAAATCCCTTCTCAGACATTTCTCCTCTTCAGTTCCACCACAGGCTACCGGTCCTTGGACCAGCAAACCCTTTCCCATGGCAGACAGACAAGTGGGAACAGCCTGTAGGAGCTCTCTGACACAAACTTTTATTAATTGACTGCCACACATTGTGTTTTCTTGAGAAAGGAAAAGAAAACGGTATTGCTTGTTCATCCAGAGGCAACTCAAAGGTTTAGTGTTAGAAAGGAGGAATAAAAACCTTTTTAACAAATGAGTGAAAATAGAGAGAGAGGGGAAAAAGAGTGGGGTATTTTGGCCTAGCTCTCTTTGTATTCAAAGTCTTCTCCCAGCCCCTGTTGCCAATTTCCTATTCTTTCTGGCTGGCTGAGCTTGAATGCTTGCAGCCTTGTTAATCATTGTGCTCTGAGGTCCCCGGGCCTGACCTCTATTTGAATAGCTCCACATTTCAGCAGTTTCACACCCACCAAAGGCTCCCCAACAATAGGCCATAATTAAAGCATGCTCGGGTCTTTTTCACCAGGTGCAGGACCCAATAGGCCTTTCTCTTTATTAAATTAGAGCTCGCTCACACACTCCGCTCCGTCTCCTCCTCCCCCCTCTGCCCTAGACATAAAAGAGGCTCCACATTCACTACAGAGCAAAGAGAACTACTGGCTCCCCTTCCCCTCCATTTTTCTTTGGAAACCTTTAGTTCCGGTCTTGACAGCTGCTTCAGAGAGGTCCTGTTCTGAATGCCCAGTGGCTGAAAGGCTTTGGCTTAAGTTTAAAAAAAGGAGGGGGGGGGAAATAAAAGCAAACAAAACCCAAACTCTCTTTCCAGTCACTTCCTTCACTGTGAACTTCAATAAAGGAAAGAGTAAGATGCAAAAAGTTCTGTAAAGAGGGGAGCTCTCTCTGTTCCCAGTTCCTTTTAATTACTCAGGCCACAATGGGGTTCTGAAGAGGAATAAAAGTATCAAAGTGTGGTTTTTTTCTTTCAAGAGAAGAATGAAATCAGTCTGCTGAACTCAAGCAGCCTGGGAGCAAGACAGTGCTGTAACACAGACTGTGAGAACGTCGTGGTGTGCCAGCGGAAGGTGCTGAGCCCGCCAGCTCTGCAAACCAGAGGAGAGCAGGCAGCAGGTACACATAAAGGAGACAGAGGTAACAGGAATGGATAGTCATTAGAATTGGATTCCCCATCTTCTGATGTTTTTAAGGGAAGTCAAAATGTACTTCAGTCCGACACAGCTCCTGGGTTTAACAGCGAGTAACAGTCCAAGTCTAGAGCTGGCATCCCATAGGAGGTCGGATGGAACTGTACAATGGTCTCTGCTAGCCCTAAGATCTCACACGTTGGTATCCAGACTGGGAAGCTCATTTCCAGTGCCACATTCCCACTGTGTCAGTGACTTTAAGTCTCTGGTAAATGGCCACAGATACCACTGGATGGATTATTTTGCAATTCACTCTCAGGACACACGAAACTGTTTGATAGCATGGTAACTTTTTTGTTGTTCAGGAGTTACCATGAAAATCAGAGCAACAACATTTCATGACCCAAGTGAGCCCAGTTTCGCATTCAAAAGAAATGCTTCTGGTTACTCTCATGGTACCTGCAGCAGCTTCTTGCTCCCATGGTTGGACCCAAGATTGGGTGAAGTTTCACATATCGTTACACTTCTGGTACAATCAGATCCCAGGTTCAACCTCTGAATTCCTTTGTTTTACCATTGCTTGTTTCTTCTAAGAATTTCAATTAAAATCAATACAAGCAAGAGAAATTCTGGTATTAGCTGAAAGGACTTTTGTTCAGCTGGGCTAGATTCAGGATCCTGTCCAGTGTTCCTCTATTTTTACTGTGGAGTCCTCTACTCGGAAAGCACCCTACAACACTGAGCAGTCCAACCACAAGCCTAATTACTCTTAATTAAAAACACACAAGTTCACTGAAGTTGAATAATGGGGTAAACACAACAGTTGCTGAAAACAACAGAGCAGCAGGTAGTGGGGTTTGAGGACACAAGCACCTGCAACTGCAAAGCAGAACAGTTTGGCAGAGCACAAGCAGCAGAGGGAAGACTGGTGTGTTAGCTGGCAAAAACTGGGAGCAACTTACAGGACACGGAGGTTCTTGAGTCCCTTGAAAGCACCTTCTGCAATGTGGTTGATGGAATTGTGGCTCAGCCGTAGTACATGCAGTCCCCCCAGGTCTGCCAAGCTTCCCTCATCCAGCCTGGTTAGGTTGTTGTAAGACAGTATTCTGAGAAAAAAAATCAAAACAAAACACAACAGCCGTTGTCAATCCAATCAGTATTTTCCAAATTCCTCTGTGCCAACTAGTGCCTGCCTCCTTACAAGAGGCAATACGCACTCGGTGGGCACACCCAGCTGGATTAGGAAACAAGACTGCAGTGTGCAGATATTCCCACAAGACACCCATGGAGCAGCCTGGATGATCATAACGGAGCAGAAGGGATTCAGTGCCCAGCTCTAGGGAAGTCACCTGTACAGGCAACAGAGAGAGCCTCCTCCAGAAGCGAATCAGAGCAACAACCCAACACACACGGGCTGTCAGTCAGAGTGGGGACGAGCTTCTCCCTCTCCTGTATGGCTCAGTTAGGGCCTGGGAGCCCCACCCCTCCTCTGTCCCCAGCTGTACAGGTGACTCTTGGGTATCAGCTCTGGTTGTGTTCAATCCTCACTCCCATTTGGACTCCCTCCGAGGCTTACAGGAAAAGGCAGCCGCCTCCTTCCCCACGCCCTGCGAGGTGGAGAAGTGACGTCAAACGGATGGATTTTGAAGTTCACACGCGCTCTTGGCAGGGTCCAGGCCTCGCTACTGAGGAGGTGCCTTATCGTTCCGCACTTGCACGCAGCAAGCCCCAGGCGTCTGGGCGTGGGTGTCTTCACAGCCCGCTCCGCCCCAGTCAGGAGCCAAAAGCATTTCACCACAAGGCAATCGAACGCTTCCTTTCATGCACAGGAAAGAGGTATCTGTTGTAAACCAGCCACCTTCCCTCCCGCTCCCCTTTGTCAAGGAGCGTACATTGGGCTTGAAATCTTCTCCGCAAATGACTAATATTGGAGGGTCGTTTTTTTCCCTAGTTTTCCATCCATCTCCTCCCCTTGCCTGTATTATCTCTGCGTTTGGAGATTTTTTTTAAGCACTGCTGCTGTTGCAGTTTGGAAGCTGGTGGGAAGAAAGTTGTTTTTCTCTCCCAGCCAAGGTGCAGCTGAGGCTTCTGAGATTTGACACCAAAGGCAGGGCACGGGAAGCTACAAGCCACTGCAGACACCTCAAGTGCTACGCAACCACCTTCAATGCAAGCAGTAAAGCTGCAGCATTGCTGACACTGAAAGCTGACTTGGCTCATCAAATGAGGGACCTCCCGGCGTAGCAGCAGGCAGAGTCACCAATCAGTCATCTTCAGCCTGAAGCATCCATCTGCAGCTCCCTGCTGCAAGTACATTTCTCCCGATCTTTGGATGTCCCTGCAGCTGGGTAAGCCCTGCGGAGCTACTGGCAGGGGAGCGTGACCAGCAAGAGCCTCAGTTTTAAGTTGCTGACACAATGACACGTGGGGAATAGAAAGTGGCATCTGGCTGCATCATCATCATCTCTGATGATACATACCTCTGCTCAAATTTTCTCAAGCTTATCTCTTTACAAAGGGCACTTCAAAAAATGTGAGGGTAAACTTTTCAAAAAGTGGAGTTATGCAGCTTTGAACAAGCCCTGAAATTCTTAATTGTACAGACAACAAGGAAAAAAAAATCTGAGTTCCAAACCTCCAAATTCCTCTTCTAGTTCTGCCTGTTAATAAATCTGCTTAAAAATGTGTCTAGGACTTGCATGACAGTCACTGCAAAGCCAAAACCTAAGTCAAAACAGACACACACTCCAAAGCACAGAGAGTGTCATTTACTTGGCAAACGAGCTGTCTATCTTTTAGCTGTGTGAGTGGGCAGAGGACGAGCTTTGGAAAAAACGTAGCGAAGATTAATGAGTTTGAAGAAGGTATGGGACAACATACTTTCATTCCTAAAGAAGCTGCAGCATTACTTATGAAGATCTGGCATCCAGTCAAAATTATATCCTCACCTGCGATTAAAGAACTTCGCTTTAAAAAAAAAAAAAAAGGCATTCAAAAGCAACCCTAAACATGGCTGAGGAAAAAGAAAAAAAGCTCCTTTTGATTCCACACAGAAGAGTTCCTGCCACAACTGGTGAAGACATGTTCCCCTCTGTTCCTTTTGATGTCACCTCAAGGTGGACGGACAGTGGCACCGTTTAGAGGACTCTCTCTGTGTCTGCAACCAGATGGAAGGTTTCAGGAGCTAAAGCACCCAGCAACGGCTTCTTTCAACAGCAAGGGCTCTGCTTCCCGCCAACGGGACAGGCCGGTTTGCAAACTGGTACATTTCCCTCCTGGGCAGGTTGGATTATCTGGCTTGAGAGAAGTCAGCGGGTCTCTGCTGCTTCCCCTACCTTGCCATCTCTCTAGTGGACGAGGTACATCCAACACTTTTCATTCCCACTGACCAAACTATAGGTGAAAAGTAAAAAGAAATACCCAGCAGCTAAGTCATCATTTACCTCTGATGAAATCGTATGCTCCCACTGTGGATGGTTTCCCATGATGCTGATGCCCTAGCACCTGACTGGTGAACACAACCAGCTCTCTCTCATGCCCACAACAAGGCAAGAAATCTCTTGTTACCAGATCTCAGCCTTGGGGTCATGCTTTCTCCCAACAACTGAAGGAGAGACAATTCGTCCCTCAGATGAGCACCTCCTTCCTTAGCACACATAAGCAGGGGTCTGGCCACCTCTCTTTATTCGGTCAAGGACTTTGAAATTCATTCCATGTACAACCACAGACACTGTTTTCTGATAACTGAAACCCAGCAGATTTAGCAATTGGGGAGGTAAGCAAGGATCTTTTAACAAGGAATGACATGTACACATTCAAAGTGCACAGAGGCAGGCTAGGTGTATCTAGTGCTTCCTTTCCTCACCCTTCAATTTCAGAGCAGACCTCTCCTACAAATACTCTCTGGCTGTGGGAGTTTCAGTTCGGTGTATCTGATGGCTCCCTGCAGCAGCCTTACCCTAAAGGCAACACCTGCAAGAGCTTGCAATATTCTGCAGATACGCGTGCCTACACCCACATAATCGCCTTTCGAATCTCAGCTGATGTATCTGGCCTCACACTCTAACACAATCCTGTCTGTCAGGCCGAGCATGCCCCAGTGGCTCCTACCACCTCACACCATTAGGCATTTTCCAAATTTACTCCATTTTGCATCAGAGCAATCAAGTCCTGGAGTGGGTTTCTGCAGGTACTGCAGAGGATGGCCTCTAAGCCAGGACAGCTCACCGCTAGCACTACCTATTGGCAAGAGATCCCAATCCATACTTTACAAATAAAGGACTCAGCATGATTTGCAACCTCCAATTCAAACCTTGAGTTTTTGAACAGACAGTGTCAGGCAGAAAAGACAAGCACAGGTCTCCCTAAAAGAGTGCTGACGTTAGCTCTGCAAGATGCAGGTGCAGCTTACCCATCCCATGGGAACCAAGGTTGAAATGAAGTTTCAACACAGGCACCAGATATTGGGTCCCTGAGAGCAGAAAGCTCCCAGAGCTGTGCTAACACAGTGCAGTGATCCGAATTTGGCTGTTCCAGGGATCCAACTGTGAGTGCCTTAGGAAGGCAGACTCTCCTTTTTTCATGCTTCAGATTTAAAATGACCATGGGAGGAGCAGCAGGTAGAGTACGATCGTGATTCTGATCCGTTGCCTTCAAGATTCCTCCACTGACACTGCCTTAACCAAGTAAAATATCACTTGAGGATATGCACATGAGGGAACTGTAACTGCCTACAGCGCTGTGCCAAGCAAAGGAGCCCTTTAGGCATGTGCAGATTCACAGCAATTTGAAAAATCAGGCAATTAAACAATCATATACGGATTTAACTAAAACCAAAATTAAAATATTTCCTTCCTTTCCACCAAAATAATTCACATCTGAATGAATAATTTGGGTTCAACAGAAGGTGACAGCTGCTCACTGGGCTAACATGTTAATTCCACGGCTTCTAACCTTACAAGTAATGGTATGTCCACCTATCTCTGAATTCACATCCCAAAAGACAAGGGACTCGCAGCTGAGTAGGCAGATACCGACCTTTAGTCTAAGTCCAGAGCGAGGCCTCTGAAATGAGGAAGCTGCTTTACCGTACTGCTTTTTGGTGGATGGGAGAATCCTTAACAATGCTTAACAAGAGATTTCCAAGCACCAAGCAGACGGAATTACAGTTCCGCTAACCACACGCGCCAAGTTCTCCAAAGAAAAAAATGAGTCTTTCCACAGTCCCACCAAGAGGATGACAGCTACATCTGCAAATACTGCAAGCATCCATGTGTGTCGCTTCAAAAAGGCATTAAGCAGTGTCACAGACCCAAAAGACACCCTTGTGAGGTTGTCCTCAGCAGCAAGGCTTTCGTTCATTTATCAGAGAGGCTGTATTCACAGCTGGAAATCTCAGGGGAGCAAAGTCAATGTATTTACTTTTCAACAACTAAGCTCTACAGGAAGGGTAAACTGTAAACAGGAGAAACAAGGAGAACTGCCTTTAAAGGGCCAAATCTCTGCCAGTTAAAAACACAATTGTTCTTTGTAAATACAGCGGATAAAGCAAAGTTTCCTTCAGGTTGCAGAATCATTATACAGCAAGCTGTGCACGTCTGCTACCTGGCTAGCTAAAAAGTGCTGGCAAGCTGCACATCACAAACTCTCCAGGTCTTTTAGCACCGTGTACTTTTAGTGGGTTCTAGTCTTTGTTCCGGTGCAAACGTATTTTAATCAGGTTCTCTGAAGGTCACACCACAAATAACAAGCGCATCACACAGGAGGTCGCAGTTCCTGCATTTCTGCAGGTTGGTACAGTAGGAGCTGTGGGAAAAATCCTTACTCCCCTTTCCTGCTGAAGGTACACCAGCATCAAACCCCGTCCAACCAACCGCAAGCGAAACCAACTTACAGCTCGTGCAGCTTCTGACAGAAGCTCCAGCCGTCGCGGTTGATGCGGGATATGGAGTTGTTACTGAGGTGAAGCTGGTGCAGTGATGAAAGGCCGTAGAGCGAACCACTGTTCACTTCTGTCAGGCTGTTATACTCCAGGTGGCTGTGAAGGGAAATCAGAAGGAACTGACAGATAAGCAGCACTGGGCAAATACTGAAGAATTTCCAACAAGAAGTGGGATTTCACTTGTTCTTACCTATCCTTCTACGTGCCCGTGTGGATACATGCATGTGTGGGGATTTTTTGTGCAAGTGAAGGACAGAAATTCAAAGCGAACACAAAGGAAATGCCCAGAACAAGCTGTGACTGCAAAAGTATGCTCCACTGCAAGTAAACTGGGCTCAGAGCACCCCACTCAAGTTTGCATTTGCAGAGTCTCAGCTATGTGACAGCAGCATCCAGAAACATGCTGCCTTGATCACTTGTGACCTTGCAACCATGCTTGAAAGCCCATCGTGTTGGAAACTTCAAGCATTTCTCTGCAATAACTATTCAATTTGTTCTCCCTTATGGAAAGAACATATCACTGGGGCCAGCTTGATTTCTAGATATCCCAGGAGGCAGAATAATCAGGCCTGCAACACAGAGTTTCCATGTATCAGTCAAAACAAATTTGCAGAAGCCAGATGATCTTTTATTTAAAGACCGCTTGAGATCCTACTGAATGTTCAAATCGTCAAACTTTCAAATGAATACCGGCACAGCTTGAAAAATGAGACTTTTTTTATTGAACACCTGCTAAAGCGATGAGCTTTAGTAAGCTGTGGGTCAACTATAGAGAAGCTGCTGTAGCATGGCAGAGCTCTGTGCATGGAGGACACGGAAAGAAGCACGAGGACTCGCCCAAGTGCCCGCAGGTCTATCAGAGACAGAAGTCCTTACTCAAACACAGAGAAGGAGATGATAGCAGGTGAAGTCTAGGCTGTTCAAGGGAAAAAAAGCCCATCCCTCCAACTTACAGAACTTGCATCTTGGCCAGGCCCCAGAAAGCCCCGTCAGTCAATCTGCTTATGTTGTTGCGCTGGAGTTTGAGGACTTCCAAGCTGTCCAGTCCCTCAAACGTCAGGCCTTCAATCAGGCGGATGCGATTCCGGTTCAGCTCCCTAAAAGCACCAAGGCCATACAAGTTTATTAAATCCGAGTCCTTTCTCACGAAATCGTCTGTGCAGCACACAATGGGGACAGCAATGCCAACAACTCCTCTGTCAACAGTTCCCAGGAGACGGCAGAAGCGCACCGGAAACTTTCAATCCCAGAGTGAGCCAGGGAAGTCAACTGGGTGTGATCACTTAAATAAACTCACCCTGGGACAGACTTTCACTACAAGAAATAACAGAGACAGCGTGGTAGCCCCTCTTCATTCATCCCTCCCCTCCCTGCATTTCTTTTAAGCCATTTATCCTTCTCATCCATTTTCGCACTTCATCCTCTCTCAGAAACACCATTTGAACCAATACAGTCCAACATCAGCATTATTTCCCTTATAACCCATTTTTTTTGCAGGACTTGCAACCACACAGTACAAATGCTCTCTGAAACAAGCGGGTGCCATAAGAATTGTGAGCCCAAGAGGAAATTTTATGGCTAAATTTGAGAGATAAGCTTTCAGTTCCCCTGACAAACTTTGTATTTTTTCTACTATAAGAAACCAATGAATAATGAAACCAGTTGTTTCCAATAACAAGGCAGTCTTGGTATTTTGTATATACAAAGAGCTCCAACTTGGTTCATTAAATTTTATTCCCACCCCCCCGCCCTGAGTGGGGAGGGAAATTTTGGGAATACTTTTTCTCTGAATAGCAATAAAAACATCGTCACAGCACACTTTACCGACCTATATCAAACGGTCTTATGTATTGCTAGACCCAGACATACCAGGTTAAAACTCAGTTCCATCAAGTTAGTGAAAAATTTCATGGACGCAATGCACTGAAGCTGAAGATGGAGCTTTTAAAACGGACACCTTTCTGCACAGGGAAGACTACCCTACGGGTAGCTCCCCAACTGGAGATTGCAACATCAGAACTTATTTTGGAACACATAAGGAAGACGTAGAACCTTTAAGCATACTTTTTAACTGCCTACAAGCCCAGAGCAGAAATTTCACTCAAGCTGAGTGCAATTAAAGTCAAGTAAGCAATTAAAAAGTTTGCAGGCCTAAAGACTCTTGACTTGCTGCGCTTCCTGGGCTATTGGTGAACTCTGCTTTGCCAGAAAAAGAACTGTACACAAATTCTACAACACATCGAGCCTGTACAACTTACAAGCCGTTCATGTTTATCTATAGGGTTAAGCAACCAGCTGTGAGACTGTCTTGAAGAGCACCAATTACTCCAACTTTCAGTGAAAACTGTGTTCCTCAGCAGATTGAGCTGACCCTCATTTTTATTACAGTTTTGACGAAAGCAGTGGATTACAAACTCTCAGTCAATGGACACTGACTTCCAACTGAGAAGCAACTGACTTTTAAGATGCATATGGCATTGCATCACACTGTTCCATCCCAAATTGGCTATAAATCCTATGTGTGTGCAAGCACAAATGCACACCAATTCCTTAGTCACATCTTGGCTTAAGGATTTGTCCCTCCATCACGAGGTTACCATTTAGAGGCGTGAGTTCCAACAGCTTTTGTGGAATTTATGTGAACAGACAGAGGCTGACCTTTTGCCTATCAAATTTGATGGACAGACTGCAGTGGGCCTCAGGTTGGACCCATTTCTCTGACAGCAGCAGAACGGAAAAGCTAAATCATTAGTACTACTATTTTAAACATAAAAAAGCACATTTATAGCTGCAGATGTCCGTGCATCCCCATGCAGCTCCTGCAGAACAACAACGATGTGTGTGTTATCTCATCCAGAGCACTATTTTCTTTGCCCAGCTATCGCCACACAGTTTTTAACAACCTTCCATCATTGCTTTCTTATTGCCACATAAAGATACCTGTGTGGTCTTGAAAAACTAACATGGTAGCCGAGATCTGTCACCCACAACTGAAATATCTTTCAAACCACTCTCATGCCACAGACACCAGTAGCTTTCAAGGGAATGGACTTGTCTCATGCTGTCAAGCACATGAGATGCTGGTGTCTGCCACAGCAACCTTTCCTTCCCTTCCCTTCCCACCGGATCAGAAGAATGGCCTAAAAAGCCAAAAGTTACAAGACAAAAAGGACCCTCTCCTGAAGGGCTGGCAGCGGACTCCTGCATAGCGCATTCTGAGTTTTATAGACAGCAGGTGAGGAAGGGTGACATTTGGTGTGTATATCCTCAGGGACTTTTTGTCTCGTAAAGTGTGGCTGAACTTAATTAAAATGCACATTTCTACTCACAGTTGTATTAGCCTGGGCAGTCTGAATGCCTTGACAGGAAGCTGAGTGATCCTGTTTTTACTCAGACGAAGTGTTAGCAGGGACCGTGACAGACTATCAAAAGCACCAGGCTCCAGAGTGCTGATTCTGTTGCTCCCCAGGTAGCTGCAATAAATCACAGCAGAAAAATTAACAGTTCTGTCAGAAATCTCCTTTTATCACCATTTAGTTGGTCTCCAGACAGGCTGGTGAAATTACAGAGGTGACTTGAAATCAGTTGGATTTCTGGCTGCACAAAGAACACAGTGCCTTTCCCAGAGCCGTGTGATGAACAGGGAGAAGTGCTGTGCACTTTCCAAGAGCTCCCTGACACCCTCCTACTTCAGCAAGGCAATTGGGAGTGGAAGCCACAAACTGGAGAATATTCCTGTGCAGGATGACTCTGTGCATTCCCCATTTTTCCCTTTGCATCTGCTCTTTCTTACTTGGACCCTAGTACTGGCCACAGAGGCTGTTTTTACAGGACAACAGGCAAACATCAGTTATGACACCACTCTCTCATATCCTCTTATAAACAGGGGCAGAAACTTAGGTGCAAACTCTAGGGCAAGCAGATTATCTGTCTGCACCTCTTTAAAAGGTGTTACTCTGTTCAGTTTTTTTTTCAAATAACCCATGAGAGATCTCTGTTCTCAATATTCAGTAGCCACTTAGATTATGACATAGTCATCCCCCCTCCCCTCTTCCAGACGCACAAGGGCTGATCTGGGAAATAGCATACACCCTTCCCACTGGGGAGGAGACACAGGTCTGCTCCAGACAGTTTTTCTGGCTTCTAGGCTTCCAGTTGTAAAGACACCCACACCTGAATGATGCAGGATACATGCTCTCCGTTGCAATATTCCCATGCAACACATTTAATAATAATGTGCATTCTTTACACACACATCAGAAACCAAAAAGACAGAGCTCAAAAAATAACTGGACAGTAGGGGCAACATGCTGCCTTTCAATTCTCCTTTGCACTTAAAAGCCTGATGAATAAGCCCAAACTTTGTAAGTTCACTCCCTCTCCTTTTTTTTTTTTAGAGAAGGTTTGAGGCCCTTTTCTCTGCTGTGGTAACTCAACAAAAGCTGTTCCCAACAAGAAAAACTCACAGCTCCTTTATGTGAAGTCCCTGTGGAAAGCAGCCGTTTCGGATTTCCGTGATGTCATTGAAACTCAGGTCCAACGTTTCCAGGGCAACGTAGGGCTTCAGTTGACTTGCTTCAATGCCCCGGATCCTGTTGTGATGCCTGAAACAGTCAGGAGGAGAAATGGAGACTATTTAATTCTCCCAGCAAAACAGAAATAACACCCGAGGCTGTTGGCAGGCCCACAGGCTGGCCCCTGAGCTCACACGCTCAGGCTCACGGTGCTTCTTCAACAGCCGTCCCAGGAGAAATCCCTACCAGAGAGACCTTCCCTAAGCCCCGCGCTGTTCCTATGGCTAGTGAGCTTAGCTCACCATTATTTGAAAATTTCCAGACACCTTTTCTGGTATGGCTCCTTTACCCTTCCCGTTATCAAAAGCAGATTGCTTCATCCCCACATTTTCCGGTGTCTGTAACGGGAAGAGGGTAAAAAACTGCGTTGCCCACAACCATTTGCTTTCTGGAGACTCCCCCTTCAAACAGCCAGCATGTGACCCTCACGTACTCTCAGGAGACAATCACAGAAATGTTGCTTTGACTAAAGAGTTTAAATGCTACTTAATGAATTCAGTGCAGGCTCACAAAACACAAAGGACAAATTTAATACCATTATAGCAGTGTGCTGCTAATATGATGCAAAAATTTGTCAAGAAAATCAAAGGAAAAGTCATAACTTATGTCCTCGAACTGGTTGTTCCATGGTTTACAGGCACAGACTGTATAAAAGGTAATGCTATGGCTACTATCCAAGTGGCCAATATTCATTTACAGCTAGGACTAAAGGCTGAATTTTAACACTCCTGCACACAGTGTAACAGTGGTCCAATGAATTGATGCTACAGTGAGACTAAAATACAGGAAAATTCACTACACAGAATTTTGTGACCTTCATAAACTGAACACATGGGCAAGGGGGATTTCTTTTTCTCAAGGACTAGTTTCTTCTGCGATTAACTCAATTAGTAGAATCAGCAAGTTCAAAAATGTCAATCTTTTTTCCTCCTCCTCAGAAGAGAGTCCATCAAATGCATGTGTGACCCTGATTCAGGAAAGTACCTCCACACAGACATATGTGAAAGCAAACCTCAAGCGTGTTTTCTGGAGCTCTCCTGAAGCAGGGGCTGCGAGTTCAACTCTGATTTCATCTGAGCTGTGATGTCTGAGATGAATCTGGCTGTAAATTAACAGGAAATGAAGGCTTGTACAAATGAACGTAGAGAATCTATAAATTACCTGACAATCCCTGCACAGGGCAGCTAAGTCTGCAAGGGGCTGAGAGCAGAGAGTGAGTTTGGATACGAAGTGCTCTTCAGAAGCCAATGTTATTTTTTTAGAGTATTAATATTTCTGTGCTTTAGTTACTCAACATATATCCAATCTGTCCGCTTGCCAGATCTCCCAGCCTGTCCCACTAGACAGACTTTTAAATGGGACAAAGAGGACAAGGAAAAACTATTTTGCTTGTGCCATGTTTGCAGTTTCCAGGTGATTTCCGTCCGTTTTCCTCCTGCTTTTTACATGCTACAGCTGGCAGGTTAGACGGATGCACTATTTCACACAGGAAACAAACAGGCTTCTGTCTCTCCTTCTCTTGTCTCCTTCAAACATGGGCCGACTCCAAATGAAACTCTCAGCTCCAAACACCATCCCCGGCCAGTCCCAGCTGGGGAATGTCAGACAGTTTGCTGCAAAGCGCTGCACCCTCTCAAGGCACCGCGCTTCAAACAAAATCAGCCTGGCTGACTTTTCCTATACACAGCAAGTGATATGAACGCAACATCGTCCAAACCTTTTACTGGTTTGATTACATTTAACTTTTCATTCTTTCGGTAAGAGCCGAAATGCCATTTAACCCTTCCTGTTATTACTTGGATCCTTTCAGCCTTTGTTCCTGATCCCATCGCACGGGTGTTTTGCAGAAAAAAGACCTGTGACGTTATGACTTTACCACTCCCCTTTAGCAGTGACTGGAAAAGGGCTGGATTTTTCCCAACTAGCTCCTTACTTTACGCTTTGCTGGCTTCAAAGGTGGCAGAACAGATTTTAGTACCAACTGTTAAAACTGGGCCTTAAAGCACAAATTATTGGTGCTTCCACAACAATTTGCCTCCAAGAGTCTCTTCCTTTCCCCACTCCTTAGGTATCACAGCCTGGAAAGAGCTTTCCCCGTCTCACTTCAGCCAGTGTTACCTCAAGAGTATACGATGACAGGGCTCCAATGTGAGATTGTGCAACCAGAGCCGTAAGCAGGAGCCAAGTCTCTTGGTTTCTATTCCCAGTTCTGGCACTGACTCATCTGCCTCGGGCAAGTTTCTTAACCCCTCTCTACCTCTGGTTTACCAATGTGTATGGGAATGTACTACCAGACTAAGAGGATGCAGGACGACCTTCAGTGAGGACTAAGAAGTTGGAGTGAAAACAGCCCAAGTGACAAAGAAATCACAGGAAATAAGGAGCCCACCCAAGCCCATTTGGGAAGATTTGGCTAAAAAAGTTGAACTTCCCAGTCCATACCCAACCTTGTGCCCAGAGACAGCTTGTTTGCAGCTAATGCAGACCTTGAACTGTAACATCGTAGTGCCAAACTAAAGTAACTCCAAGTCAGCAGCGGTTTTACTTTCACGCTCTGAGCTGCAGACATATGGCACTTGTTCAGAAACTGCTGTGCTGAGGGCAGTGATCTTCCAGCCACCGCTGCTTCACCCGCCTGTGCCCTGGTTCAACACACCCAGGTGGTGCAGCCCCTCAGCCCCTGCCCTTGGCACCACGCTTGAATAGATCCCGCAGGATTTCAGGAGATTTGGATTAACCTCAGCCAGCTCTTCACTGAACCAAGCCCGTGAGGACCAGGGCAGGAAGCAAACGCACGCTCAGTGCTCCTCTAGGCTGCTTCGAGACAGAAAAACAAGCAAAATGTTCCAGTGAAGCCAAAGCGTGTTTGGGTTTGCTCTAAGTCAGGAGGGAGCCGAAGGGGGTGGCAGGAAAACAACAGGTGGCACAAAGTCAAAAGCTTGCAGCATTTCCAGGAATCTCAGCTTGTATTTTAGAGGTAAAGTTACACTTTAATCCCAGTCGGTTTCCTCGTTCGAAGTGTCTTTGTGACTATTTATTTGATAAACAGTCTGTAAAACATTTTCCACTAGACCTAATGGGAGAAAAATTCACCTTCTTCTTTGGAGCAAGCCTGTCCTTTGGAGAACACTAATCAGTTTAATTTAGACCGTGGCTTCAAACTGCTTGTGTGAAATCGATGCAGAGAGCAGCACAACCACGCTCCTTTGTCGTTTGAGCCACATTTACTTCCCGTCAGCAGCTGTACCCGTTAGAAAGCCGACAGCAGAAAATCAAAGCAAACAGACCCTCAGATGGGAATGTACAAGGGGCTTTGGTTGGAACGATTTAAATACAACCAGCACAAAACCTGGTTGAGACAAAGCTTGAACTAAGGCTGCCTTGGCTGCTGGGAGTCTGCAGCGCAAATGTTTGGTGTGAAGTGAGGCTAAAGGCACGGAGAAGTCACATGCTTGGTCTTCATGTAGTGTCAGCTTACAAAGCTGGTCGGCCTCATGAAAAAAAAAAAGGAAAAAAAAAAAAGCCATAATACAGCAAACCCATTAAACCAACACCTGTTATAGGCATCAAAAATAAAATCAAGCTTCAAAAGAGAGGCTCTGCACCTCGGGTAGGGTTCTATTATTATGCCAGCACATTTTCAAAACTAGCATCTGAGGAAGATCACAAGACTAGAAACAGCGAGATTAAAAAGTTCAGGGTTTGGTTAATAGTTCCATACTGGGAAAGTATTGAAGAAACTAAATGCTGGAGCCAGAAAGAGTTATGGGGTTTGCTGCTGAAGGACAGGCAAGGTTTGGTGTCAGAGAGAGACCGTGCAAAGAGAGTGAGATCAAAGGCACCGTTACACGAGACGGATCACATACACTGTGACTAAGCTATGCCTGGAATTACCTGCCCTCCTCTCCTTCCACCTTCTCAATTCAGAGAAGGCAGAGATCTAATATTGATCCTTCTAGAAATACTAAAGAAGATGCAAGACATGGGTTCCTAAACTAATCACCTTAGATGATCTGTCATCTGATTTTAGCCCATCAGAGTTTTAGAGTAGAATGCAGTACCTGAGTAATTTTCCTGAGAAGATAAAGGGGAACTGATAATCTGGAAGATGTGTTTGGGTTTACAACAGCAGCAACAGAAATATTTGTTTGTTCTAGTCATTTTATTACAGTCAAAAACCAAAGATCTGTCCCAACTGATTATTATTAATGTATGGAAAGAAGGAAAGATGAGAATGCCTTCCGATGGACATCAGCTTTGACTCAAAGTTCATGCAGTTTATCAATACAGATCTTGTTATATAATTCTAATGTGGGTTTTTCTTTTGCTTGCCAAGACTCATTGCAGAAAAATTTCTCTTCTGTACTGTAACTTGTAAAAGATCCACCCTGGAGCAGTGAAGCCATCTCTGCAGCAGCGGATGCAGTAAACACGCAGGTGACATGCTGGAAATCTGTGGCACACCATCCTCCAGTTCTTCACAAGACGCTTCCTGAAAGAGTGAACTGGCCGAAGTGCATAAACCCTCCCGCCTCCCAAATACTCTGGGAAACCCCCACTGGCTGTCAGACACTTCGCACTGTCAGGTCAGCCTTGCCAGGATAATCCATGAGGCTCAAGATTTTGTACCATTACAAGAATGTATGTTTTTATCCAATGCAACACACATCATGTTTGCTTCTGGGAACAGCCCTGTTGTCCTTTTGGAGCAAGGCTGCGTGGGTTATTGGCCGGGCAGGAAGCAGGGACGCGTGGAAGCGGCAGCCCCCACTTTTCTCAGATGCTCTGAGTCACTCCTTCCCTGAGGAATCCTGGCGGATTCCCAGGCTGCCGCAGATACAGCTCTGTTTGTTCAGGTGCTGGCTGCAGGCAGAACAAGAGCAGAGCAGTGGCAGACCAAGCAGCCACTGCATTTTAGGGTCAGCCACAAAAAAAATCAACCCAAAAACCACTTAACATACCACCAAAAAAATCCTTGTGTTAGGTATCCTAAATCCCCCTTAAAAGTTTACATGCCTGAGGTTGTGTGTCAGGATCTTCCCTCTTCCTTCAGAGAAATGTCTAAGATGCAGCAAATAACAGCCATGACCATTTTACACCATTTTTCACTTAAAATCATCATACATAAGTATAAAGCAAGAGAGGCTGACAGAGCTATTCCAACCATATCGAACTATGGCAGAAAGTCTAAAGATGTTTCTCCACCTGCTGTACATCAGCTTCACAACAGATATATTTTGGGGAGCTTTCATTCATCAGGTTATGTTCTCACCCCACATTGGTGGTTTAGGATGGACAAGCACGAAGCAAACTAACGGCAGCTATATGCGGGGTGGGACAAGACAGGGTCAAAAAACAACAGGGTGTTTTTTGGGGGAGGGGTGTTTCAGGTTGTTTTTTTTTTGAAGGAGAAAAGAGTAGAAAAAATGCAACCTTTAACAGTGAAGTGATTGTCTCTCTGGTCCAGGTCATGGATGTTTAGAGTCAGAAAGCAGTCTGGGAGGTGAGACTTGCTAATTCATCCCTTTAGACCTGGGAGCAGCAGCCACCTGCAAGTCAAGCCTGTGGCAGCGCAAAGGGCTGTGCTATGAACTCCTTATTCCCACAAGCAACTATTACTCACGCAAATAGTTCACTGCAGTCAACAGGACTACTCACGTGAGACCCGTGTGACTCGAGGGCTATGTTTTCCCTATCTATTAAGGGCTACTCTTTGGGCACCCAAAGGACCAAACTCCCCTGCCTCTCAGACTGACGGATTGCAGCTGCTGGCCTTGGTGCAGCCCACGTGTGGCCTCGGAGCCACTCTTGGGCCCTGGGTACCTGAGCATGGGTAGACGTTTTCCTCCTGCCAGGCAAACTCTCACTCATTCATAAGGCAGCCACGTGGATAAGAGTTAGGCAGAGCTCAAGCGTACTCTTCAAGAAGCTGAATTTTCACAGCAACTGGATATAAGCAAGGGCCTGGATGTGATCAACATTCATTAAGGGCTTTTGTTGGGTTCAGTATGAATGGCACGAAGGAAACCCCTTCTTCTAACATAACCAAAACCACCACATCCAGTGAGATACATATTCTCTCAGGGTATTTGTGCTCTAGCAACGTTTATGTAAACTTTCTGACTTTTTAGATGAACTTATGCTCTGTGCTAGATCCACTGAGGTAAGTGATGCAATTTTTAAAAGCTGTCTCCTTCACTTTGATCTGCATTTACTTTGACTACACTTTTTTGACTTTCCACCGTATGATTCTGGATTATCTCCAGAGTCACTGTGTGCATCCCTCAGCAGGACGATGCACCTGCTAAGGATAGGGTCAGGGATCTTCCTTCCCCACTTTTAAAGCAGTTCAGGCTACTCTGGCACCAGGTGGGGAGAGGACCTCTAAGTCAATGAGCATAATAAATGCTGGTTTTGAAACAGCCAGTTTGTCAACACGCACAGCTGTGCTGTACTTTCACTCTCTTCTCCTTCAGTTCTCAGTCCAAGCAACTGCTCTTCTTGATCTCCATCTTCACATATTCCCTGACCTCAGCCTGGAGAAAGTGCTGAGAAAGGCTGCAAAGGAGAGGAGAGGCCCTGCCGAGGGCTGAACTCTGGTAAGAAGGATGAGACTTGTCCTATGGGAATAGAAGGAAGAGAGTCATATAAGGTAATTGGCAGTTTTCATACAGGAATGCAGGAAACCACATGGCTCTGCACGGGCTGTGTGAATGCGGCTGTGGGGCTCAGCAGAGCCTCTCTGGAGGAAGGGCTGCATCAGTATTTGAAAGGGGTCATTCAGTCACCAGTAGATGAGAGTCAGGTCAGTGTTTCTATGTTGTACATCTTATGTCTTCAGTCTGCTAGTCTCTTGCTCTACCACTGGCTTTTCCTCTTGCACTTTCACCTCGAGGGCTTTCTTCTGCTGCTGATAAATGCCAGCCAAACTCAATTTTCTGTCACAAACTGAATGCCTAAGCCAGTCCTTGAAGTCAAGAAAGAGCTCACCTTTACTGGTTTGCTGCTCTGACGAGCTCCTGTCCACAGCCCCAGACCTGCACAGCACCCAGTGCAAGGAGCCACTCCATGCTGGGGCTGCTGCCCAGCCCTCCCCATCATTACCACTGGCCTCAAAGATGAGTCAGGCTTGTCATGAGGAAGATCAGATCCCACCCAGATGTCAATTTAACTAGCCCAGAGCAGAGGCTGAGGCAGCTACCCTGTCCCGTTCCCAAGCAGAGACAGCAGCCTCTTTTCATTTTCATCACAGGCAAGTTTTATGCTTCTAATCAACACAGGCAGCATTTTCATTTGAAAGCCAGTAGGGTCCAGGATCACAGGGCAAGTAGGCACTTTTATCCTCAAATCCTGATGCTGATTTTAGTTTCTCTTTGTGTAATAAACGATCAAAGTAAAAAAGATCTGCCACAGCCTAATGAGTGCATGCGTTTTGTGGGTGGCTTTGTTTAGCTTTTGTCTCTCTGCAGGAGTGAGGAGGGGAAAATACACAAGTGGAGAAGTAATTTAAGCGCAAACCAAATGCAACGACTCTGCCCACGATGCTGCAACGTTAATCTAAACTGTAATTGCAAGCAGACTTCTTGACAGCATGCACTGTTTGTGCCTGAAAGCCATGATGTGACAGGGGCTTTTCTCACCTTTGACAGGAGCACAGTGAAAACAGGTGGATTTAACCACACAAAACCTCTGTGAGTCAGACTCTAAAGGCAGGTAAATAAAGGACAACACACTCGATAACACGTCTACTCTCCAGAGACCATCAAACCCTTAAAGTCTCACAGAACATGCCGCAGAAGTTGCCCCTTGAAGAAGGCAGCAGCTGGAGGAACACATTTTTGACCGGTCAGTCAAACTCCTGTTAACACTTCAGAGATGGAGATAGGCTGGCTGGTTAGTCTGTTCCAACATGACACACACTTGTGCTCTGTTGAAAGGGCTTATCTGTCTTGTCAGCAGGTCACCAGAACAGGGATAGCCTCTGGGCAGACTTTGCTGCAAGCTCTTCCTTGGCTGAGAGCATTCAGCCTGCGAGAAGGAATAGCTCCTATGTAGGAAAGCAACGGTCAAGTTAGCAAAGAAAACAGCTCTTCTTAACAAGTCCAGGCACCCTGTTACTAATAAAGCATGTCAAGTAGGAAGGACGGCTTCAGGAAATGGCAGAACAAGGCATCAAAAGATCCAGGGAAGAGAATATTT
The DNA here is from genome assembly GCA_020746105.1 of Trogon surrucura. Taxonomy (NCBI): domain Eukaryota; kingdom Metazoa; phylum Chordata; class Aves; order Trogoniformes; family Trogonidae; genus Trogon; species Trogon surrucura. The sequence goes on from CM036626.1 coordinate 15,960,027, forward strand.
GAGCTCTGAAGCAGAACAGTTCTTGTGCTAACCCAGGCTGGTATAAAACACTCTCTGTTCAAGCTTCCCTAGAGCTGATCTTGTAAAATCAGCTGTAAGTGTTTACCACCACTTAGTCAGTAAGTTCTTCGAGCTTCTTTAATAAGACCATTTACTTCTTCAGTTCCTCTTATTTTGAAAAAAGACAATGGGTGTCTCAGGAACATAATCTGGAGGGGAAAAAGGTCTTCAATAAGATCACCAAAAGGTATTCCTTTTCCAGGGCACCTTAAAAATTACAGCAAGTCTAATCTCCCCTGGTTGTTTATGATAATCATCCCTCCATGCAGCAACTGCTTCCACACAGCATGGGATCTGCAGTATACGGATTGGACAGGGGAAGGTATTTTAAGTCTAAAAAACAATGAGCTATTTATAGATTCTTTCTTTTCCCATCAATTCTGAATTCTTCCCCTCTCTCCAACTTATTTTTCTCTGCTCGGATCTGACCATTAGAACAGTTGTCTTTTCACTCATCGCCCCTGCACTCCTGTTTCATTTTCCAGCTGCCTTTGCTATTTTCCCTGATGTGCAATTGCACATTAAATGGTTTGACAGGCAGAACACGTACTCACCCAACCACTTATTCCCAATCAATATTCACGTGGAATTCCTGTTAACAAGCAAGAGTTATGCACACACTTGGAGGGCAGCCTCTTAAACGATCACTTCATCTAGAGGTATGACTGATTACTTTCTCATCTACCTCAACCAGCAATCGGATTCTCTACCCTGCAAACCCCCAGCAGGGCTGGTTTTTTCAAGAGTAAAATCACAACTCAGGTGGTCTCTATTGTACATCTCTGCATTTTTTTTTTCCAGAGGATTTTACCATGGGTTAAAAATAACAGAAAATCCAGCATATGGCCAGCTTTGATTCAGTTAAAAAATGAGTTTTCTAGGGATTTTTTTTTCTAATCTTTTCCAATCTTGACACAGCAGGATCACACTTTAGTGAATGCTGTTTACACCAGTGTTTCTTTACTCTGAATTACACATTATTCCTAACAGTGCCAGTAGAAGAAATGATGGAAGCGCTAAGCATCGTACAGAGCAGGAGCTAAATGGCAAAACTGATGCTTTACTCACTGGGCTTTGAACAAAGGGGGCAGGATTCGGTTTTTTAACACTTCTGCTGAAACAATTTTAGCCTTGTTACATGCAGAGGAACTAAAAGCCACTGCTTGTTTTCAAGCCATCCAGGAACACCTGAAGGTAAACAAAATGGAGAGATTTGGCAAGTGCTTTATGGCACCATACTTAAAAATAAAAATCAAAATCACAATTCTACCCCTACTTCTGTTCTTACGCCTTGCTAGGCATCTGTTTGATGCTTTGAGCAAGCACCACTGGTCTAACAACCAGGATAAACTGACAACTGATAATGAGGACTAACTAGGCAATCACAGTAGAAACGTAACAGTCAGTAGAAACGTAACACATACTGATTGTTTCCTGATTTTGTGCAATGTTGTAACACAACTCAGTCGACCTTTCAGAGAGAAAAATAGGGAGTTCTACCCAGAAATAATCTAACTTGCTTTTATTACAGCTCTAACTCTGTTTTTACTCACCCCTGAGCAAACTGAACTGCCATTACTAGCAGTTTAGGCAGGAAACTCCAATAATCTAAAAAAACCTTCCAACTCAGCAAGTTATTTATGTTAGAAATCTGCTCAGCCTGTGAAGACTAACAAAGGAATTGCTTTTGCGGACACAGGCTTTATTCGCCACATGCCATTAAATGAGACAGTCAATCTACCACAGATATTAATAGCAGCAAGTTTGGGCTATTCTAAGGCTCAAACACAAGGCTATTTTTCATATTGACCTTAACAAAAGATCACGGTCGCTTATGACCCCAACAACTAACCCAGGCTTGATGTGCAGAGGGACAGAACTTGGAAACAGTCCTGTGCATTGTACGGGACACACCTGCCCACACACAACGCACCACAAGATGCTTTATGTTCATGAGTTACACCTGCCCCGTGGCAGGTCTCGGAGTGTGATGAATACATGCAGACACACATAAAAAAGTCACTGTCCCAGTATTCCAGCTCCTGATCTTGTGCTCCATCCCACAAGACCACTTGTGTCCTTTCCTTTTTCCAGAACAAATACTAACCTGGCACAGCCATCAGAGCAAACCTAGCCCAGCTCAAAGCAATGCTCTACTCACAGAAGAAGCTGCCACCCCTGCACAAAAATGTTATCCTCACCTCAGTAAATTATTAATAAAGTAGACTCAAGGGGTAACTGGTATGCCATGAGCTGTCACCAACTTCCACTATCTTTTGCCTTTGGGCAGTTTTTACAGTGCTCTGTGTGTACCCAGATTGCTTTCTGGTGCTCTTTTGCTGAGTCTGAGGGCTCTCTACTTAACTGCTCTTGCTGTTCTCGAAGAAATGATTACTCATTTCCCTGGAATAGCCTCAGATCCTTTGCCATTTCCATGCGCTCACATTATATTTGAAAGCTTGCAAGAGGACATGCAAATGATTAGAACAGTTCCAAGAGCCCAAACGAGAAGTCAAAACAGCGTCTCTCCTGGTGCTTGGGAGCACATGATTAATGAGAATTTCCTCCACTGGGAAAGGCTCTTGCAGTCTTTGGCCTCAAAACCTAGCAGACTTTATGCATCAGAGCCTTACTATGAACTCCGAGCAAAACAAACAGCAGAGGTAGGTTTCAGAAAATCTTATGCCTGTAAGTTGCTTGCATACTGAGCACCTTGGCTGCCAGTATTCTTCCTATCCACCTTTCCACATCAATATACTCGCTTTCAGAAATAGAAGCTGAGTAGCATAGCCTGCAGCATAGACCAAACCCACAGAAAGCAACACTCTCTCCAGCCTCTGAGGGGAATTGCCTGAGTAAACACTGGAGAATTGGTCCTCGTAGACATTACACCACATAAGAACTGATGTAAGCAGGGCTTGGGAGTGAATCTGTTCCCACTGGTGGATCTACACCTGCATATCTACTCTGCCTTACTTACCAGTAAAAGTTTCCTTTGTGCAAGGAATTACGTAGCACGGCGAGCAGCACGGTTTTTTCTGAGCTGCCCAAGACGCGTCCTGCACACAAGCAGAGCCTGCTGACTTCAACCGACCCCGCGCGCGGCTGCATCTGAGTCATCTGGATTTTGTGCTTAGGAGTACAAAACCGCTTGCTGTGACCCAGATGGAATTAACAGAGTATTCTCCTTATTTCTAATTGTTAGATCATCCTTTTTTAACTCCAGCAAAGATGACTTGCAGTCTAAGCCTCTTGGGGGTCAAGGCGGTTGCTGTGTTTGTACAGCAATTAGCACAGCAGGATCCCAGGCCACAAAGGGCCTCCAAGGCTGCATCTATACTATCGTGTTAGCTCAAACCTCACTTCTTCATTTAAGCCCAAACCTCCTAAACATCAACACCGCCTACACAGAGGTCTATAGTCTGAGGCCAATGAGGAACATGAAGTGAGCTCACCCCTCATGTAGAGACCAGCTTGGGCTCGAGTTGTGCGCTATAAACAGTTTTGAGCTCTTTCCTTTAACACTGGTCACACAGAGAAGCTGCCACGGGTAGGAACTGAAGCTGAAGTTCTCCTGAGTCTCAGCCAAGTCTTCACCATCTTAACTTGAAAAGCAGAGATGAACTGGAGTCACACATCTCAACATCACCACGTCAGCTCCCGGGAGAAGCTTGCAGAAACAAAGGCGTGCTTGCAAGATCACACTTGGATCAGCAGAGTACAAAGACTGCTAGCGCTGTTTCAGCAATGAACACAGTACGACACGTTCGTCCTGGCTGAAAGCAAAATGGCAGCTCAAAGAATCTAATAGACCACAGGAATCTTTAAGAAAGAGGCTCTGTGAAGCCCATTTGACAACATGAAGGAAGCAGCACAAACAGTACTAAAGTAACAGTTACTTTCCCAAGCCTTCATTAAGAAAGCATGAGGCAAGAGCTCCAGGAGGAGGATCGATAGTATGGCCCCCATTTTGCCATGTCTGTGATCTCTCAAGACCAGTCAACTCTGATCCAGTGCAAATGTCTAATGAGATTCAATGAAAATTAAAGCAAAAGTTAGACAGGAAACAGGGGGCACACTACTAACAATGTGGCTAATTTAACCAAACTTATAACAAAATCCCCAGCACTTGGAGGAAAAGCTCTCCAAGAAACCACGCAATTCAAATGGAAAAATTATTCCTGATGCAGAGATTACTGGCTGCATATTTGACCTATCTTAACCCCAACATCTGGATGGAATATCACAGAGTACCCTCCTTTTCATGAAGACAATGCTGCCCCAATCAGCATCTGAGCTCACCACTCCTTTCGAGCAGACCTAGCACGCTCCCTGCAACTCCCAGTTTCCAACTCTCTATCTACTTAGTTTCCAAATTTTACATAACGTATTTTGCCTGCGGCACAGTAGATCACTTACCCTTCTCCTATTAGCCCTCTCTGTTTAATTACAGTTTAATGTGAATTGATCTTTACATTAATGAGTCTGTAAAGAAGATTGATTTTCTTCAAGAGACTTTTATGCTCCGTTTGGCAGCAGAGTAGTCCTATTGATTTCGCCTTCCCCAGTAAATACACTGCAGAGTGTCACTGCATCCTCTGTGAATCAGCTAATCCTATTTCACACTCTTTTGCTCCAAAAATCCCCATTCTGACTTCCTTGTTATCGGTGCTTATTCAGAGCAAGATCGTGGGGCCAAAGCACCTCAAACAGCTTTGGCTGTTGTTAACGTACAGCTGACTGCCATGGGTCACTATCCCCTTTGTTCCTAAATAACTGGGGGCTTAAAAGACTTAAGAGCGAAAGAAATGAAAGTTATTTTTAAGCGTTTAATCTGTTAACTTCCTTAATTCCTTAGCCAGCTAAGGATGTGGTGCAGAGCACGCTCCCTTCAGAGGTCTGGTCAGCAGGCTCTCTGCTGAGCCAACAGCCATGCAGCAGCCCGTGCGGGCACGCCTGCATTGGGGGATGCCAATGGAATCAGGCTGGTCATCTCGGATCCAAGGCAGAGGACAAGGATCCAGCTCCACCACCTTGTGCAGACATCCATTCACCCACCCGCGGGTAGACGAAGCAGTGGCAGAGAAGCCCTAGAGTACGGGCTGAGCTCACATCTGCATGCAGGTTTGTGGGAAACCCGCAGTAACAGACTAATGCGGAGCGGATCGCAGCTCAGGTCCTCCTCTTTCCTGGCAAGCTAGCAAGGCTGAGAGACTCTCCACCTAAGTTAGGGGGAAATGTGGATCTAAACAGATTCAGCTCTGCTGCACAGCTTATTCCGTCCTTCCCTTTCCCACCAGATCAGGTAACAGAGCCTGCTCGAGAGCCTACAGAGTTAACACGCTTGAGCTGTGGCAGAACCTTGGGAAGGGAAATCCTCAGCCAAGTGCATGTCAGTGAAAACATCCTGCCATCAACTCCCAAACATCCAAGTCTAGGAACTGTTGCTAAATTACAAATGCTGTGGGAATTTCAAGCAAGATTCTCCTCTCAGCTACTCCAATGTAATTTCGGAATGAATCCAGATTCAGTCTCCCCCCCTCCCAGCTGAATTTCCTGGCTTTTGTTTGCACTAACAGATGTTTGCATTTAATGTCTGTCTTTATTTGGTAACCCATACATAAGATTATTTTTCCCTTCTGTTCTATTAAAAGCCTTATCAAGCCCCTTATGTTTGCTCTTGTTGAGATGAATAACTCTGGCAGTATTTTCAACGTGCAAAGCAAAAAACAGACTCTTCAAGGAGTAATTAAACTGAACTAAACTTCACGGCAGTATATTAGGGAATAACATGTTCAATACATATTATGGCTGCATCCATCTGCAGCCTGAAACATCTGAAGATTTGCAGAAAGCCTTGAGAATTCTCTCTCCAACAGATTCCCACATACCTACAAATATACATAACTGGCCCATGGTCCACACATATGTGGGCCACGCAAATTTTGGGTGGTGAAGACAGGTATGAGAAACCCAAAACCGAGAAATGCAAAGCGATCAAACTGATTTAAAAATCACACCCTTATGGAAAATTAAGAGTTTGGCAGTATGGCAGATTTCTTTCCTCAAGCACCAAAAAGAGAAGAAGTCTCTTCCCCACTTTAGGAAGATCAAGAGGTGAAGTAACCCATTCAAATGGTCTGTTTTGATTGACAAATATACAACCCTCGCTGTTATAATACATTCACAGCCGTTTGGAAATACTTAACCACATGCAATACACAAAACCTACTTCAGAGGTTTGTGAGGTAAACACACTTCACCCATTTCTAAACACTGAAGAAAAAAGTATTTATTTTTCTTTAGCAGTACGAATACACTGTAACACTATATACTTAAACATAAAGCAGTTTGTCAGCACACAATCTTCATTAGGAGTCTTCGCCCTGGGTTTGGTTTGGCAGCCTCCCTGATTGTTACTTCACAGATTTGAAGGCCAGAAGAAACCAGTATGACCATATAATCTGATTCCTTACATCGCATAAGGCCAAACAACTTTACTCAACAATTTGCGTATCAAGCCCATTAACCTAAAGTTGCACTAAAGGACCATTTTTTAGGAAGCCATCCAACTGATTTAAAGACTCCCAAGGATGGAGAAAGCTGCACTTCCTCAGCAAATCATTCCAATGTGAGCTAGTCAACAACACTGATTAAAGCAGGTACTTCAAAACATCTTTCAGATTATTCTTACTTCTGATAAAAATTAAAAGGAAATGCAAAGGGGAAAAAAAGTGGCATTCTCTGAAACAGGCTAAACAAAGAAATCGTTCTTACAGAGGTATAACAGCAGCATTACAAATCCCACTATCAGAGTTATTTATGTGTAGCAGCTGAGGAAAGCAATACAGATTTCTGGAAAGTGATACTAAGCAGGTCTGTTTAGAATATCGTCCTTTTATCATTTGGCTTCCCCTTCCTTCTGCACCACTCTGAAATTTCAGAGGAGCTGTAAATCTACTGCCTTCCACCAGTCATTATTCCTCCTTTCCAAACTGCTTATTTCATTTCAGGAATAAAAAAAAAAAAAACAAAGCTCCAGCAATTTGGTCCTTTGCCAACAGCTAAATTAATAGCAAAAATAACAGGGGCTTGTGAAACTCGGATCATTTATAGACTTCATGTGAAAGAAAAGCCGATTTGGGGGGCCTAAAACTATATCCTGGATGGTAAATTGCATGCAAGCTTTCCACCCATAAGTAAGATTTCTGGAGGGGTTTCTTTTTGAATCCCAGTGCAAAACACGCTGGGTTATGCAGTAGCCTGGTAAGCTCGGTTCAAGTGGCAGGCAGATGGCCTCTCGTGTCAGGGGATTGTGCCTCGAACAAGGGATCCTGCTTGGAGAGAGTTCCTGCCCCGCTCCGCAGCCGGCAGCCCTCGCATCACGCATCCAGGCTTCCTGTGTGCTCACGCAAGCAGGGAGAGGCTCAAACAGGAGGCAGAAATCAAACAAGCTGGTTTCACACCAGTTGCATGCGACACGTTTGACAGGTCTGATAACTGCTGAGACACAAATCACCTCCTCCACCTAGGAGGTGAAGTGGTTACTTGTGCATTTGACAGAGACACTTGCTGGGTCCAGCACTGATGATAGCAGAGGAGCACTTTGGCACTTGGTAAGCTCTGCAGGAACACAGTGTGCCCAAGAACCAGATCAAAGGCACCATATCTCAAACAAAAAACTGAACTCTCTTCACGCCAGGAATAAGATATGGGCACCAGTTTGAAGCTGATCCCTAAACTGAATTAAGACAATGAGGGAGTAGTTCTGCTTTGCATATTTTAACACTACCTAATGGAAGAGCAGGAACAGTGCCAGTTCATTTCACTCAATTTTGCCCTTGATTTAAGTAATAGGAATGTACTTCCAGTCAATAGACCAAGGTTGTCTCACAGTAAGTCAGAACCTTTTGAGCACAAGAGGGCAATTACCTGGTGATATGGACACAGGCATCTTGTGCTACAAGGAGAAGCAAGTCCATGACAAACAGGGACACCTGCCTGCGGGTGTACACTGCAAGGCCACACGTGCTGGAAGGCATTGCTTGATCTGCTCAAGCACTTTGCTGGAGTCCCTATTAGCTGTAACCACTTCCCCTTTCCAGGAACCTGGGAGGTATCATGCATACCTCAGCAAAATTCCCTCTCCGTGTGCATTACAAGCAGACACATGCAAAAGTAATTTTAGAAATCCATACTCTTAAGGTACTGAGAAGTTTGATATTATAATGCTTTTACTCCCCTTAACCTGAGATCCTCAGTGGCTGATGCAAGGTCTATCAGGTGTCCAACACTTTTGCAGGCACCTAAACTACCAAAGTTAGGAACTTTAAAGCTTCTGCAGATCTAGCTCTACAATCACTCAAGGAAAAAAAAAAAAAGTTGAAAGAGACCATAAAAATGGGTCTAGAATGAGCTCCCTGAACTATTAAAGTGCGAATATTTCTGGTTTTAAGAGAGGAGAAGAAGTGAATAAAACAAGGCCAGGAGAAAAAAAAAGAACAATAAAAAAGGTAAAATTATATACTCATTTAATAGCACAAGTATGACAGAGTAGTTGAAATCCAAAGACAGATAAGGAAAAAGTAATTTTACCCAATATGCAACTAACCTGTTGAGTTTACTGATGTAAGTTACCGATGACCATAAGCACAACATTAATCGAGCCCAGCCCAACGCAAATCACGGGACTCCACGAGATGTTTCTTAATTAGCAAAATCTGAAGAGTCAGCAGGAGTGGGTATGACACACATGAAACTCTCGGTCAGCAGCAGCTAAACCAACCCCACAAGCAGCCAAAACGTTCAAATCTGCCAGAGGCAGCAGTGACTTACAGGTGGAGGAAGCGGACGCTGGAAGCAGCAGGTCCCAGGGAAGGAATGGCCGCCAGCTCATTGTTGTTCAGTCGCCTGCAACAAACAGAACAAACAACTGGTGAAACAAACAATTGGTGAAGCAAGCAGCCAGCGACTGAGCATGAGGGAGCAGGGGACAGCCATGGCATCCCCAACCCTACACACATTCCAGAAACTCTGACATTTCGGCAGAGGCCTCCGTTTCACAGGGTTTGTCTGGGTCTCTCACAGTCCCACCTCACCCTCCCAACCCTTTAACAAAAAAGCCACCATAACCGGTCCCACAGTATCTCCTTTACAAAAACAAAGCTTTTTTTTTTAATTTATTTTTCCACCCACTCCCCTAAGCAAAGTCAAGTGCCACTGAGGACATCACTGTGCCACAGCCCTCCGCTGGCCTCTTTCCACAGTCACTGTGGATCTGAGCCCGACACAGGGGACTGTGTGCAGCCATGGTGTGAGCCCACTGCCTCGGGACAACAAAGTTAACCCCCTCCCCAAGCAGCAGCCCCAACCTGCCCCTCCATGCCATGCCAGGGCACAGGGGCCCAGCAGGACACCAAGGCAGCAAGGAATGGCAGCCTCAGGCCTCCTCTCCGCACTGGAAATCCAGCCCACAAAGTCAGCAACAGGCACAAAGAGGCACAGCGATGCCACCAAAACTGGGTGACGTGCTCCAGCCACCACCCTGCAGCCCCCCCAGGGCTAATGGCAATTGCAGACGACCCCCAGCTCCTGGAAAGAAGGGTACAAAAACATCCCCCTCAATAGCCTAATGTTTGAAGCGTTTTTCTGACTGAAAACAGATCCTTGCCATGTGACCGGCTCTTCCTTGGTTTAAAGAGCCCTTGTTTGTACGGTGAATTAGTCAATTAATTACTGTAACAGTCGCTTGTCTGGCTGCTTGAAAATTACCTAATTTCTTAGCCATCTTGCCCGTTCCCCCCCACCCCGCCGCATGCTGAAGCAATTAAAGCTGAGCCCCTGCCAGGCTGAGCAGGGCAGTGCATGGCGGCTCCCCAGGACCCCCACAGCCCCCTCTGAACGCTCTCTGCTGCCTGCCTGCCTTTAAACTGCTCCCCTTCTGCGGGAAATCTCAAAAAGTCAACAATCTGGGTGCGAGCAGAGCATCCTGTAGCAGGCAGGGGAGCAAGGCGTGCTAAGCCGCAGGCGCGAGTTGGGGCAATCCTCAGTTATGGTGGTGGTGGGAAGGGGTTCTTTAAAACTATTTTTGGCGGGTGGGAGAGAGTAGTGAGTGGTACATCCATTCCAGAACTTCCTTCTGACTCCTCCGAGAGCAGGCAAGATATTTGATTTCATGAGGAGTTCCAGGCACTGCTGGGATAAAAGCTTTCCTGAGCCTGAGCTCTGCCTCTGACATTATACCTGTACCTTAAAATGTAAAGGAGGGAAAAAAAAGAAAAGACAGATGCATTGCAATTCAGCAAGGAGCTCCACTTCACAACTAAAAACTCAGTGCTGCTCATATTATAGCATGGTCTAGAACTTTCAAAGGTACAAATCAAGCTGTAAAGAGCATTAAAATGCTTACGCTTGTACCATGCCTTAATTAACACCCAACTGAGCATCTTTTAAAAGGCACACGAGAAGGAGATTTAGGTCCACTCTCCACTATTCTGGGTCAGCTCTGGTTAAGCAGCTCCAACACCGATCATGGTCTAACAACTGGTCAAATCCTTCTCTGACATAAGTGCAATTTTCATATATCAGCCTCCTGTCATGTCAGAAGTGGTTCTCCCACCTCATTTTCTTTCCTGGCTCCCAAGCACCAGTTGCCAATGCAGAGGAGACAGCCAAGCTTGGTATTTGTCTGGGATTTCCCTCTCATCTTTCCCCTCCTCCACATAAAGGAACAAAAATGTGCACAAAATAAAGCCCCAAAACAAAACAGCCAGGCTCAAGAAATTTAAACTTTCAGTCTCTTTTCTCCTCCCCAGCCCTACCCTTTGATGACACAAACCTGCTGCCTCTTGATGCTGAGGCAGAGGAGGAGGGGGGCCACCCCTATAAAATATTTACAGTCCAGTTGCCAGGCTGGTGTCAAGCTGAAATGGAGCCTGCTCAAAAATAGCACAGCTCTCCAGAGCTTTCAGTGAAAGGCACTTTAGAAAATAAAAGGTGAGTTGTTTGGAGAGGAATTTTAGTACAGTTACTATTTCTTTGTTAGAAAAGGGCTTGAAAAACCCAAGAGTCATGCAACCATCAGTTTCATGGATCCCATGATCCATATGACCCGAGGAAACCCCAGAAAGAACCACAGGGCTTATGTCGCAGCAGCACCCTCCATCCCCACCTATCAAAAAAGGTAAGAGAAAGGACAGACCCCAGGGTGTTATCATTTGACGGAGCTGCCAAAGTGGATGAGAGAAAGCATAGGTGTCCCGAAGTGATGTCCCATGCTAGCTCCCACCACCTGAGCCTCCAACAGCACAGAACTACTATTTCAGAGCACGTAAGTTCATAGGGTTTCATCCCACACAGACTTAAGCTTTTATGGAAAAACAGCTTCTCAAACACACACACAAAAAAACCCAAACAACCACAAACAACTGTCTAAACTCAGGAAAAGAGAAAAGCGTAGGTAAAAACAGCTATTACTTTATCACAATCTCAGTAACACAAAACAGAGCATCCTAGATAAGCTATGAAGTTTACAGCCTTTGGTTTGCAGGGATTTTCTTAAAAACAAGGGAAAATGAAAGGTTTTCAACATAGATCACGCTCATTATTCACATACAGAGACACACACAGAGCTTTGAGCCTCATCTGTAACGCTCAGGAATCACAGGCATCATGTTTGAAGCATCATGGGAGGTTTCAGGTCTTATCAATGCATCTATTATTCGGGGCAATCTCTTTCCCTGAGGGTGACTTGGTTTGCCCAGCACAGCCTGCACAGCAAAACACTGACTTGCTCTCAAGACATGCCAGAGCATGATGTTTACTTCATGGATGTTTGTAAAGTGCTTAAAAAAACCCCAACAAAACTCGAAAAGGAGATGCTCTGGCAGTACAGATGTGGTTCTCTTTGTGAAATGCAGTTTATTTCAGTGGTCTGTGGTTTAGCTGTTATGCAAAAGGAACTAAGATTGGTAGATAGGGCTTTTAATAGAGCTTCTCCCTCACACTTTCCAGAGCCTGCCTTCCAGGCTCCACTCCAGACCTCTGCCTCCCTTCCAGCCTCCCTTTTCTGAACTGCTCCCTTTGCCTCCTACTCACTCCTCTGCTCTCTCCCTTTTCCCTAACCCTGCCCTTCTGACACAGCAAGCAGCTCTTATCTGTACCATTACTTTACAGGCTGCACTGCTTACCTCCCCTGAACCCTGACATCTTTTTTTAGCAGGGCTACGGGTGCAGCACTTTGCACAAGCGAGCTCCCGACCTGAGGAATTAGAAGCCACGCATTCAGGTTTCGCAGCCCCATGCTGCTCCCTGAAGTCACATGCCTCCAGGCACTTCCACAAATAAAAGCTATTGCTAAGCCACAATCATGTTAGGATAATTCTAAAGTCTCATGGGATCAGGGCCGCAATTCTCTTCTTTAAGCGGAGTAATTTAAGGCTTTCCTCAGTTTAAAGAGAAGTTGAGAAAACAGATCCGACAGGCAGCGTTTCTCTGACCTGCATCACTTTCTCTCCCCTCCCTCACTGCTCTCTAGGACCATCACCACGAACTGATTTCGGACCACTGCAGTCACTCCTGACGCATATTCCTCATATAATCAAGATCTGCAGGGTAAGCAGAGGAGCCAGGGGCAATGAGGCCAAGGGGGAGATGCTACATTAATCGCCCTACAGTCTAATCCTGCAGGCATGAGCCAGGCAGAACTCCCACTGCAGCACATCCTTTCGCCCATTTAAGAATCACAGGATTCGGCCCCTCCACAAGTCCCTGAGCCAACACTTAATCAAAACAGAGAGAGGACAAGAGAAAACGCATGATATACACAGAGCGCAGCATTGTTTCTGAAAGGAAATGTTTTTACAGTTTCCCATGAGGCATCAGTAGCTCTTCAAACAGAACCCAAACCTCAACTATGCCAGCGATTCAACATTCAAATGCGAGCTCATTACCTCAACCCACCACTTGCAATTTTAGTCACTTTCGTTTTTCAAAACCCAAAATCAGAGCTCTGGGAATCACTGTGAAGAGCTGACAAGCACAGCCCCTCTGCGAGTGTAACTGCTGAGCATTTACACAAACCAGGAGCCAGGAAATCCTGCCATTCCCTGAACGAGGTTTCTTTTACCAGCAAGGAGGGGGGGGTCTGGCACAGCCACTCAGACCCTCACCAGCTCCTCCTCTTCTACCATAAAGCAGAAGACAGCTCTGCTGTTTTAGCCTCTCCTAGCAAACTTCAGGCAGAACTTGTTCTGGTTCCAAAAAGAGCACAAATGTCTAAGAGAGGAGGAGACACAGTTAAGTGCTTTGTTATCCACTACACTACACCTTTGTTTCCTGGGAGATTTGGGTTAGGTTGGCATCAGGTATCACCATCCCAGCTGTTCTGCCTTGCTTCAGGGTTATCCTTTCAGCAAGGAGCTTTGTGTGTGTGTTCAGGTGTGTTAGCTGAACTGCTCCCTCAGAGCATTGCACAAGACTGAGGGAGACAAACTCCAATGATTTCCAATAACAGCTACGCTGTTTTAATTGGGATGCTGTGTTCTGCTAATTGATTTGTTTAAAAAGAAACCCACCAAAAAACAACATGGATACAACGTCGAGAAAAAAATCCTCCACACCAAGCTGGATCTGCTCATTCAAGTTAGCTAAGGGAAGGTAATGTCTTAGGAAACGATACACAATTTCCTTGCGGAGGACAAGCTGCGTGGCAAAACACAGTTAAAACCTTTGAAAGAATACTTACACTTCCTGCAGGTTCGACAGCTCTGCAAAGGCAGAGGGATCAATCTCAGACAACTTGTTGTAGCTCAGGTTTCTGTTAAAATAAAAGACAGTAGGATCAGCACACTGCAGTTACCATGTTCAGCAAAAGTCATCTTAATTATTCTGGATTGCACTGGGAGGAAGGGTGGTGGCTGTTCTTTTTAACAAGAGCACTTAAAACATGGCAGAGCAGCTCTTTTTTGCTGAATACATGAGCGAGTTTAGTTCCACGATCAAAATGTTATCTAGCTCTCCTTAAGCTACTTTTTTTCTCTTTTGCATTAGTGTGGTTTTAATTTGTCTTTATAATACACAATTACATTTATTATTCTTCTATTGGTTATTCACAACCACAAAACTAATCACAGATGAATAGGATATTTCCTGACAAATTAAAGTCTGAACTGAACCAATCAACAAACCTCCTGCTAAATATTTTATAGCTATATTCACACAATATTTTACACACCGCTATGCTACATACAAAAATATACACACATAGGTATGTACATAAAACATATTCCACATTTTCTAGTGAGGTTATTAGTATATCACTTTATTTTTTAAATTAGTGGTTACAGCTTTCAGCCAGTGACACAGCAGTCCATACTTTGGTCCTCAACAATCCCAACCAACACTTTACAACTACCCAACACTCTAATTCTAGATCATATTCTAGCACTTCCCTGACAATGCAAATAGGATGCGCTGAATTATTTGAAAGCAGCCTGACGGGAGAGCAGACCTGCCTTGCAGGACATCTCTGTTTGGAAACACAGCCAGAGCTCAACGTGCCTCTGGAAGGACCCCACAGCAAACAGACAAAATAATGCAAACTAAGTGCCAACCCCAAAAATCACAAGCAAAAGCTTTCCCGTGCTCTGCCATAGCGTCGTACGGTCTGACAGCGGAGTCTCCTCTCCAAGGCATGCACCATCAGCACATCGCACAGGACAGGTCAAACCTGCAGCCAGGGACTTACTGGGAGAGCACAGACCAATTTAGACCAAGTGACTAACCACGCGGAAATTAATGAACGGCCTAATTAACATGATGTATGCAGTGCTGGCATATTCCTGCGAGTGTGTAATCTAAAGAGGGAGGAGGCAAATTGAGGGGTGGTAGCAGAAAAGCAACCACAATAAGTTGCAAGGAAATCGTGAGGGGACCTACTTTAATTTTACCCCGCTCCACACCCTGCTCTCGGATATTATCCTCGGTAAAATTCAACCCTCCTGTCTCTTCTGCAGGGAGGTTACACCTTCTTACTGCACCTAAAAGATTCATGGCTTGATTTTAGATAAGCCCTCAAACATTCAGCTTCTTATTCAAACCACCAAGCCAGTCTGACTAGAAAACTGGCTGATGATCTTCCCTGGGTTGTGTATTTTCTTTGTTTTAAAGCTGTGCCCACAGAACCCAAGCAGGTCTGGAGCCCTAACAGGTAAACAGGACCTAAAGTCACTGAGGCACCTACTGAACTTTTACCCGTGCTACGTGACTCAAGAGCCAAGGGACACAAAAAATAAAGGCAGCTGCCAGAATAACATAGATGGAGGCCTCCTGTTTGAATTGCTCGTGCTAACCCGCTGCGTATGTGGTAATGCAAAGAGAAATCCAGGCCCATAGCAACAAACACCGAGATTTGAGAGACTACCAACTTTACATGATTAGCAGGCAGCGATAAACACCTCTTCCAAGCTAAAAAAGCAGTTATTGATCACCTGCCCTCCTAGAAGGCATCTATGGAAAGTCCGCGCAGCGTTCCCCTGCGTGCAGGAGCCACTCGATAGCTCTCGCACACGCGCCGTTCCCCATCATTTCAGAGCAGGCAGCTCTGAAGGCTGCATCTTGCCTGAAAAGTTCAATTTTTTTGCCAATACCTGCTGTGAGAGAAGGGTCTACAAATCAACAACACAGGCTGGCTCTTAACAGAATTCAGACCTGAAGCTACACTGGAGTGTAAAACCTAACCAAGCATCTAGTTTTAAAATATACTGTCCTGTAAGCCCCTACTGTCTTTTAAAACACTCAAGAGACCTTTAAATCAATACCAGCCTACAGCAGATATCCATTTCAGTATGAACTCAAAGGCATTTATCTAAATAAAAGTCAAACTGCAGTTTAAACTCAGGAGTGCATTTGAAAGCCAAGTCCATATTCATAGCACAATTACGAATTAAAGTGCAATTTGCCCACAGATTACATTACTACTTTTTTTTTCTTAAAAAAAACCCCACACAGCAAGATCAGGTTGGAGCTTGTCCCTGTCTGATGTACAGGCAAAAAGAGAAAATACAACAGGTAATGTCCTACAGGCTCAACACAATAAAGATAAAGCCGACGCAGAAACACTAGTGACAAACTGTAAAGGGGAAATACAACCACGGTCATGACCGCGCATGAATCCATTTGTTTTCATGTATTTCCATGCCTTCTACTGCTGCAAATCTTTTCATTTCTCAATGTATTTATCCTCAGAACTCTCCTCTGCAATAGCCTACGAGGTTTTTTTACAAACCGGGCACTGAGAATTACACGCACCAAAACTGACCATCCCTGCACTTGTCAAAGGGATGAGATCCCTGGCTCAGTCAGTATTCGAGCGTTAAGGGATGCTGACAAGAAACTCAGAAGTTCCCAAGTAAAAAAAAGAAAAGGATTTGACGGCCACAGTCTAACATCATCCAAAGTGACTTTTTGATTATTGCTGCCACTCGAGAAGTCTGAACATCAAAGTCACTGCACAAGTAGCTGGCTCTACAGATGGCAGAGGCTTATTTTGCCTACTCCAGCAGTAAGACTTCCCAATAGCTGCTGCAGGAATCCAGATGAACTCCACCTTCTTGTATGCCAAAGTCTTCAGTTCTCCACAGGCTACCCACTCCCACCGCCAGCTAGCCACACCCAACACACAATACACTGACCAAAAATCAGCGGGGAAATGAAAGCTAGAAATACAGAGTCGGTGTAAGATTTTAAATTAAATAGATACACCAAAATAAACAGTTTACTCAATTTCTGAGACAGTATTTAAACTTACATTAAAATGCACAAGAATTTCTAGCCTGAAGCATTAGCAATCAAAGGTTGTGGTTCCCAGAACTCAGATCCCCTCACTAGAGTGTCTTTGGCAGCATTCAAACGGGAGAAAGAATTAACGTGCTCCAATAGATACATCATTGGGACCGGGAGTCAGGAAACCTCCATCTATTCCCGGCTCTCTTAATCTCCTGCTGGGTGACCGGGTCATGTCACATCACCTCTCCAGAGCTTTTGTTTCCACAGCCACCCTTTGTCTGTCTTGTCTATTTAGACTGTAAATAAAATGGAGGTAGGTATTGTCTCGGTTTGCCCAACGATGCTGAAATGAGGCCTCGATCTTGGTTGAGCTCCAGTAATGCAAATAAAGAAGGGAACTCAAAACTTGAGGTCACGGGTGCATACGATGCTCCCCCACCACTAAGCACAGGTCCCAAACGTACGGCAACACACGGAGGCTGCGGGGCCATAACACCCCCATCAGCTTGGCCTCTCCAAACTGAGCAGACAAGCAATGGGGGCTGGTTAGAGATCCCAAATTTGGGGACACAGCTGTCCCACTGCTGAAAATTGTCACTTTTCTGCTCTCCAGTAACACAGAACATATCCCTTCTCAAGGAGCCCCTCAGTCTGATGCCATGCTGTAGAGCAATGCTCACTGAGGAAATGTTTCTGCCATCAGGATTCTAAAATGTCTTCTTCAAAGAAAAAAACCTCTCAAAACCCAAAGCTGAAACCCTGTCCTTTTCCAAATGAGCACTTCCTTCTGAGCCACCTCAGGTGCTGGGCATCTCTTCAAAGTGGCAACTGATAAAGCACAACCTACAGTGTTTTACGTCAGTCCCAAGAGACCCCATCTCCCGTGTGCCGTCAGCCCATTCCCTGGCACCTGCATCTGCACGTGGGGTTAAGCTAAGCCCGAGTGTGGGCATACCCATGGGATACCCATGCAGAAAGCAGACTGCCCACTGTCGTGCCTGCTCCTCTGCAGGGGTACGTGATTCTGGTGACTTACTCATGGGAGAATATTTTGATCCAAGGCAACTGTGGAAAGGAAACAGAATTCAGACAACCAACAAAAATCCTGGACCAGAGCCTGGGATGTAAATTCAGGGAAGCATCCCACTAAGGTCAGAAGCTTCTACAGATGGCAGAGAAAACAGAGCAGAGCCACAAACCTGAGTGGTCCCTGATATTCAGACTGTTTTTTTCTCTGTCAAATAGAAGCTGATCTGAAGCTGTAGGGGGTTCTTTAAACTTTATTTTGACTTACCGGTATGAGAAGCAGTCTGCACATTATTTATCCGTTACATACTTCAAGTCTTCCTTGTGTTGGCTAACCCAACAATGTAGGGTTTTTCCCCTCCTGTCGCTAAGATGGCCATGATCAGGAACCGAGAGTCTGTTAAACCAATATGGGGCGGGCCCTGGTCTGTCTATTCATCCATTCCAGTCTCTAAATAAGAAAGCAGTGTTTGCCTTTCGTTAGCATTGTGAAAATGGCACTGTGGATCACTGAACATTGCAGAGACTGAAAGGAAAGCCTTGTTAAGGAATCAGGTACACAGCCTACCTTGAAATCACCTCCTGAAAGTAATCATGCTGTCAGAGGGAGAGTACTGCTTGCCAGGGAGGAGGGATCAGAGTCAGCTCTTTGAACCATAAGATGCCAGTCCTGCCTCCTTGGGCAAGTTGCTGGGTGGACAGTGAGTACATGTAGAAGTTGTGGCTCTGCTTTGGCAATTTGACCAGTGTGGAGAAAGCCACCTCTCTTTTCAACAGAGGTGCCTGGCTTGCACGGCAGACAAAGGAATACAGACATACATGGTTCCTGGTCTCCGCTCACCATATGATAGCCGAATTCTGCTCAGCAAGGTGAAGGTTTCCAACCCTTACATCAAAACCACTTATCTGTCAGTGCAGAAGATTATGTCAAAAGCGCTTCTGCACCTTTTGATGACAGGTGTTGGAGAAAAAGGAGGATGGCTCGAAGTTCTGCCACTGCCAACTGTGGCTTTCATTAAACACTTTGTCAACCATTGTCATAACACAACTTTTCATTGCTCCTGCACAAAAGGGAGCTGAGGGCCCAGAACAATCAAGCCCTGCAATAGAAATTCCTCTGGCTAATCTGTCGAAAGATAGCTGCCTAGTCCACAGTTTACTGAATAGGCACCATCCTCTTCCCACATGTTTGTAGACGGCTTTACAGCGCTGGAATGGAGGCCCCACGCACACTTGATTGGGTATGAAAAGCATGGCTGCAGCTGAATTAACCGGGGGGGAGGACTGGGGGAACAACAGAGGGAACACATTGCCCGTTCTAAAAGTATACAGCTGTACAGAGAAGAAAGCACACTGGAATTTCTCTTTTAAACAAGCTCTTGAGCTCCCAGAGAGATGGCAGAGTCCTCCTAAAGGGTGACATACGAGGCTTAACTCTGAAGCACAAAGCGATCAAAGAGACTGCAAGGATGCAGGCAGTTGTAGGGGCTGTAAGGACAGAAAGAAGCAGCTTTAAGTCCTCCTTTTTCTTCCTGTGCACAGGACAAGCCCGAAATCTATTCCCATGAGGCAAGAGCAGCCCAACAGCTACTGCAGCTAGCACCAGCTACCCACAGCTGCACTGCATGGCAACACCTTTCCCTTACATGTTCGGTTTTTACTTTTTAGAGTTCCCCCTAAAATGAATGGCCAGTAAATGAAGTTGCATAAGCCACCACAGGGATGAGAGTCGGAATGAGTTTTCCACATACTAGACGTGCAGTCCTTAATTACCTTCAGGAGGATTTCTTGCAGATTCTTTGAAGTGGCTGACGCATTGCCAAAAGCCAAAGCCTGGACTTGGGGAAATCATTCACCCAACCCCACCACAGCCATTCCTGGGTTTCCTTTGAATCTGCCTGCTAAATTGACAGAAAACCACAGATTCTGATAGCCCTCAGCTTCCTCATCACTGTCACCTCTATTCCACTGCTCCCAAGTTCAGCATAACAGGTCAGGAAGGACAAAGAACAGAAATACATCTTTGCTGAAGGATGTACTGATAGGCTCGGCACCCACGCTAGGTCTTGTGGTTCAACCAGCCTCAAGTGTGAGCTCCTATACTGCTGAGCAAGGCTTGGACTGACTGGGCTGAGCAGCCTCCAGGATGCTCACAGTTCCAGGGAGCCTTACAGCTGCGATAAGCTGAGCCCCTTGTGATTTCTTTTCTGGTGTACCCCAGAGAGCACTGCCTGCCTGCACAAAGCACCCAGCTTACAAGAGAATGGACACTCCTGGGGCACAGAAACGTTCCACGCCAAGCATCAGCAAGAATTATCTCCTAAGAGGCAGTAAGAGCAACAAAAGGCAGGGCGCCAGAGGTGGAAGTCCCAGTTTGCTGCTCAAAGTGCTTCAGAGAGAAGGGGACTCTGCAGGACACGGGAAGGACAAGCAGCATCCACGTGGGCGAAGCTGTGCCCCACCACTGAGAGGTCCTGTTAGCAGCTCAGCCAATGTGCTCACTCAGGCTTTACGTACAGCCCAGCTCAAATCAGCAGCTGCAGCAGCAGCATATTAGCTTGGGTTAATAGCCTGCTCATATAAGGGGCTTTATGTGCAGAAGGGAGTCAACTTAAGGGCAACCCTCAAGCCATAATATGAGCTAATTTGACAGTGAAGACAAACTTTGAGAGGTCATCCAGACACCAAGAAAACTGCACCATGAATCACTCTCAGTCATGACCAACAGCACTGTCTAAAGGAAATTCCTACAGCATGATCACCAAAGAATCAATACCACGCCGATCCCAGCAGATGCATGCAGACATTAACACAAAGAATACTAATTAAAACCACATCACTGAGAAGCACTGTAGAGGACTACAATTTAATTTAGCATGTGGCCAACACAGTTCAAGGAATCAGGGAATTATCTTCTCATCTTCAAATAACTTTCAGGGACACATTTTCAGCCCTGGCCCTTCCTCCTGCTTTGCTAACTCCCCATGCACAACTGTTCCCACACACAGGCTCACAGAGCCCACACATCTCGTACGTAAAGACACCTGCATGTAAAAGCCTGGTAAGCAACCACCAAGAGCTGGTCTGCTCACACGAGGCTTCAAATGTAAAGACTTGTATTACTGTCAGCTCCCCGGCTCCAAGAGGCAGCACGGGAGAGAAACCACGCTCTGGGTGGTTGAGGATGGGCAGAGAAGCCCTTTGCAGGAGCACCAGGTAACACCTGAGGCTTCTACAAGTTATATTTGTCTCTTTAAAAAGGGCAGCATGAGGTTATTTTAGGTCTTGTTTGCTTTACACAATTATGTTTTGACAAAACATAGCTCCCATTTCCTCCTATTTTAATAACCTCAGCAAAACTGGAGTTATCTTTTGCTTTATTTTTTAAATATAACTTTATTTTGCTTGGAAGACCAGCTCCTTCAAACACCCCAAACGTTTTAGTATTACTTTTTTTAAGAAAGAAAGATTAGCTTCAGCTTAATTTACGCAACCACACACACACGCAAGTACACCACAACATGTGTGCACAGCACTTAGGTAGCTCAAGTGCTTGCAGACATTGTGCAGCAAAAATGTGAGGATACTCACTTCACCAGAGCTTCATCCTGGTCCACTCAACAACAGTTTTCGCAGGATTTCAACTGCTCCATGCTCCAAAAAAAAACTACTGAGGCTACAAACCCTCCCGTTAGGATTGCACGTTCCTCTGCTCCCAATAGGACAGCCCAGTCAAAAGAAGTATTGTACGCATGGAACAGGGGATGCTGCAAGGCTTGCAGCAGGCAGTATTTACCTGCAGCAATTTTTCACTTTATTTGCTGCTTCTATTAAGCTGCACTGCCTGAAGGAGGCTGATCCTCTCCAAAACACACGGAGCCACCAGCTGCAAAGATTGCCTCAGAGCAAAAAGCACATTTCAAATGGGCACAGACATCTAAATAAAAATAACTGTATTTAATTTAACATAAAGCAATCCTGCTTTGACACTTGTGACAGGTAAGAAGTTGGAAGGAAAAGCAGGACACGGAAGTTTTTTTAACCCACAAATAAAACTCCACCCTTCATCTTTCCAGATACCCATCGGGTTTGTTCTGGGTTTATCGTTTTAATTAATGTGCTACCTGCTGTCATGAGAAAGACATATCCTAAACCCAAAATGCTGCAAGGTCTTTGCTCCACCGCATAAGAGCAAACTCACCTTTTTCCAATTTGGTGGCAAATTTCTCTCTCAGTGATTTCACCTCTACAAGGCAAAGCACACCCCGTCTTAAAAAGCTGCAGTAAGGGCAGGAGGCTGAGGTCATAAACAAAACACTCGTGAAACAAATTGCTCCTGCTTCCATCACCACTGTGTTTCTTCAGTAAATCAATAAAGGCCATGACTTCTTTACTAACATTTTCAATTAAGGCTCCCCACTGTGTATTCAACATACTAAACCAATTTATTGAGGATTAACAAGTATATATTTACTATATGTGTCTACCTTAGAACAACTGCTAAGCCTCCATTAACTGATAACGAGACCTGTATTGATAAATCAGCATTAAGTGCTATTTACAGTTTCAAAAATTGCTACTTCTGCAAATGTTTTCATCTGAGAGTTGTGCAACTTTTCACAAGTACTCATATCAGATAAACCATGTTAAACCTTTGCCCTTTTCAGATGCTTGGAAAGACCCACAGCAACGCGTTTGACTGCTGGCAGCCTAACCCTCCCACCACATGACCTTGCAAAATCCAGCTGTGGGTTACAGGTCGAGTGCATATGGAAAAAACAGATAATTCAGAAATTCCCCAAACACTGTTCAGAAGTTACCACGCTTAAGGAAAACATCCGAGGTCAACTATCATCCAATAATATCCAATAACCCAGATTTTAAGACACAATTTCTCCTAAAACACAGAACTGTGATGTGCTCTGCTCCCTTCAGGGATGAAAGCGGTTTCAGTCATGTCCACAACCATTTCTGGTGAGCTCAGAACGCTTAATTAGCCCAGATGATTTTCCATCACCCCAACACCACAGTTTATCAGAAATATTAAGTCAGTAAACACACCAGCAGCACTGATCAACAGCACCAAGCAGGGCTCAGCTGTGCCTGGTCCAGCATGAGGCACAATATTGCCCAGTCCCACCGGAGCGGAGCCCGGTCAATCATTAACGGTGGCAAGAGGGCAGACAACTCATCTCTCTAGCGTTTGCTCAGTGCTTCATTCTCTCACGTTTCTTTTTACTAATAGATAATCGGGAAAGACCAATCCCCTCCCCCCATAAAACACGCTCGTTTGGAAGCGGCGCAAAGGAATAGTTGCACATTGGTTAAAACTGGTCATAGTCAGGCAAAGAGTTGGGGTGGGGGAAAGCCTTAGAAAAGCAGCGTGTGGTTTCCGTGCAGCTCAGGCATGGAGGGCTTAGCAGCTTTCTCTTGCCTCTCCCACACTTGGTACCGCTTTTTAACACCGCAGAGAGGGGCTTCATCACCTCTCACCCTCGTACAGCGGAAAGGTGCAACAGCAAAGAGGAATTTCACAGAAAGAACTGCTGTTCTCTCTTTCTCCGTTGGCCCAGGCTGGCCATGCTACACTCTTGGTTCACCAGTGGCTGCTCCTCGTCAGCCACCCGGTGCTTCTGCTGTGCTGCCATTCAAGAAAAACCTCAGCAGATACATTGACTTGAAGCTCTGTCTCATCAGATGTGCTGCCAAGTCTAACAAGCTAACTGACCAGAGCCAAAGCCGCTGTGCCTGCCACGACAGAGGCAGTGGTCATCCCTCCCGGCTCCATTCCCCTCTTCCCACCTGGTGGCAATAACTCCAGTCTCACAGAACACCCGGACAAGTCTGCAGCTTTCTACACTTGGAATAAATCCCTTCCGGATCCTGGCAGCAGCCTGAGTAGAATTACAACACTAGACCCCTTGCTATGCCCGCCATAAACTTCCTCTGTTTAAAATCCACCTCCACAAAGGACATTCCCTGCACTTTTCAGTGCCGTGGGCTGAAATCGAGAGGCTGACTAAATCCGAAGATCTTGTGTGTGGAAAGGAAGGATGTGTATCAGCTAAAGAACTAGTTCAGACCCACAGGGCAGCCCAAGGCTGGCAGCACCGCGTCTTGCAGGGCCAGCTCTAATCCCCCAGAGGTGTGAAAAACACGTAGCAGACAGCTCTCCATGTTCAGTTTAAAAATAGTTCTTTGTAATAAAGAACAGCATTTTAAGGGCTAAACATGCATGTTTTAAGCTAAAAAACTCCTAAACTGGCCATCCTGGGGAGAGGTGTGTGGTTTACACAGGCATCCACCCTCTCTCCCTTCCAGTAATCAATGTCCAATCATAATGCACTTCCATTCCAAGCACTCTTCTATTGCCAATAAAGCATCGAGCAATTTAATGGATTTCTAACCCCAAATTGGAAGTTGTACCGCATCCAACTGATTCAATTCGTTCAGTCTTAGAGGAAGCCCTAGTACAAAATGCTAGAAATAAAACCACACACACTGATAACATAACTACAGAAATAGATACACCGAGAAGCAAATGTTCTGTCCCTTTTATTTTATCTGACCTCCAACCTGTTTTAATTGACCTTCAAGATGGAAAGGCTACATTTAAAAGAAGCCATTTCCACCTAAGATCAAGATAAATAAAAGCTAAGCTATATATAATGCATTTGCTGCAAAACAAGGCAAATAAATCTACTAAGAAACTACCTCTCACTTGACAATGAAAAGCCAGAAGAGACTTTCAAGTTAATTTCCTCCATATTTTAGGTCCTAAGCTATTTTCCTCAATAAACTTCCTTCTCTGCACATGGCCTGAAAGCAGCAGATGGCTTCCTCTGCCCTCACCTTATCACAAACCATTCCACTTGATGGCAGGCAGCTGGATTATGACCTTTGGCTACCAAGAGGCCGAAGAAGCAGCCCACAGAGGCAAGCGTGATGCAGCAGTTTCCGAATGGTGGCCCACAGTGTCCCTCCTGCCAGAAGAGAGCCAGCAGGTCAGATGCTGTTTGACACAGTGGACACTTTCCTCACATTGATTTAAGATGTGAGTGATCGCTGTCATTACAGTAAGACTGACCTAGAACACAACACTCCTCCAGAAGATGCTTTTTGTTTTACAGGGTGCTATAGAAAGCTATATTCCTGCCTCAGTGCTAAGAGCAGGGTCATCACAACAAGCCTTCATGGTTTTTTTAATTTTTTAAATGGTTGATTTTTTTTGATTTTTTAAATGGTTTTTTAAATGGATGATTAAATTTACTGCTGCTTTCCAGTGCGTGCCCACGTTTACGTTCCTTATGTACAGCAGAATGTCACAAATAAGCACACATTTTTACTTAAATAACTTGCACATGTACATGACTGTTTCACTACGTGAATTTACAGATGCATACACAAACACATTAACATCTGTATATGCATACAACAATGCATCTATAGTGACGCACACAGGCAGAAAGGTTTCACCAGGAGACATTGAGACAGCTGGACAGCTTATGACTGAGTTGTGAAGAACACTAGTAAAAGTCTTTATTACACTCTGCCCCAGCATATAATGCCACATCTCTTACAGAAGCACTATTTCAAAAATGTTTGAGAGCTTTACAGTTTTTATTGGTGCTATTTTTCAACTCCTTCCACTTACAAAGCCAGACTTCTTTATTTGTACAACTCAGAAAGAAGAAAAGTTATAGCCAATACAATTTTGGAAGGCTCTTCAAACAAGCTTGCTTTTACTAAATCCAGTATCTCAGGACTTCCCAGGATTAAAAGATATTTCCAGCAGCTGCAGCTTTCTGCTCTTCAGGTCTCTTAACCTTTCAGGAATCCTGGGCAAATGGGACTCTGAGCAGAGCAGAGGTGAAGCAGCCAGTTAATGAGCCCACACTCGCTCCTGCTCTCCATATCCCTTGTCAGAGCAGCTGAGCTGAGCTCAAATCCTGCATTAGCTTCAGTCAGGCGCCAAAGCCGAGCACACGTTTCACCTTCAGATCAGGAAGGTATTTTTTCATCTACTTCAAAGGGCTACGATGTACTTCACCAGACGAATGCCTTGATTTATTATTCAATGAACTCCCTCGGATTTGTGCAATTTCGCAGCTAAAAGCATCGCAGCTAATTCAAAGGGAAGGGAGATGTTATTAAGGTTGAATCAAGGAACATACTTTGTTTTCTATCGATTTTCAACCTTTCCATGTTGTGAGGGATGACAACAGGAACTTTTCTCTATGCTTCTGCTACACGAAACAATTAATGACCCAATCTCCTGCAATACTACTGGATTCAGAAAGTATTTGAATAAGCTCATTTAATCTTCTTTTAACTATCATGACTGGAATCATACTGCTCCACTTGGCATTGGAGATCAGGAATTTAGAGTGGCTATCTTAGCTGCCGCCCAGCAGAAGGTGGGCATATGCCAGTGGAGTCTCCAGTGCCAGCTTCAAGCACCAGGAACCCCTTTAATCTGAACAAAGGCTGCATCAAACAACAAATTCCACGGGGAGATGGTAAAATACAGACAGATCCTTCCCTCTTGCTTTGAGCCCATTTCATTCAGGCGTAACCCAGAGTAGATGCTGTCTTAAAACCAGCCTCTGAAAGTCCCATAATGGAACTCCACCTGGGTGGCCATCTAGCTGCACTGAAAATAGAAAAGCTAACACTACTATTAGGCCAAGAACAGAAATACTCTTTCGCTGCTCTGAGTGGTCCTTGCAAGCCCAGGCACCGTGCCAAGGAGGCACCATTCACTGCTCACGCTGCACCTCTCGTGGGGCAAAAAGCACCTTGGCTTTGCACCAACGCCTCGCGCTCCAGAAAGCGATTATTTGAAATCCATGAACGCAGAAGGCACTCCCAAGGTTAGTTATTGCACGGGGAGGGCCACAGGTGTACTCACCGCTTGGGGAATTCAAACCACGTCCTTGTGAGAGCAGGTAAATTAATCTCTATGAAAAGAATAAGGAGATGAAATGGTGACCAGAAAAAGAGAATTTTTAAGGCTCATGGAAAGCATTGCTGCTTTAAGCACAAACAGAAACAGAAAGAAAAATGCAGCACTTCATATGCAGATGAAGCAATCTTCAGAGGAGCCACGATGGAGAACCCAAGGCACCCCCAAGCAGGGTCACTGAAGAGATGAGAGGAAAAAATCAGAGGAGATTGAGGGGTAACACCACATCACACGGCTGAAAAACCACAGATAGGAAACACCCATGCAACTCACTACCACACTTGTGAAACCACTAAGAGGAGACACTTTCTCCTGCGGGCAGGTCACAACTTGGCTGTTAGCTGCACAGTTTTCTCAGTCCCTCCTAAAGCCAGGCTTTATCAGAAGCAGGACGCTGGTCTAGGCAAGGCACCGACTCGCAGCAGCAGGGGAGCACGTGCTAACGCAGACTCCGTATTCCAAACCTGGCTCAACTACAGCAATGACACATTAAAAAAAACACAAAACAAAACACAACACATTTTCCTCAATTTGTCGCAGCAAGCAAGGTATGAAATTTTCCAAATCTTTCAAACACGAGCTCCTCCCCCCCAGTTTTCTGCAAACCAATGAAAATTGTGTAAAAATAAACTGTAGGGCATTTTATAGGAGAAAATGGCTCTGCTTGCAACTGGAAACACATAATCTAGCTTTTCTCTAACAAAACCTACAGGAAATGGCTCTGCAAAAGTTAACTAAGTGATACTGAACTTTCTCCAGAGTGTTGTATAGGAAATAACACTGCAGAAACAACTGCCTGATTTAACCTTTTGTCCAGACTACGCTACAAAGCCATGCTACAGAGGTATCTGGCTGATGTTAACAATTCTCTGGTGTTTTCTCTAGAACCACAGCAGAGAGGCAGGTTATCTCACACATGCTCAGCAACACACCCTTGCCACAGCACAAAGCCCAGGCAGCCAACTGCTGACAGAAAACAGAATTTTACTATTTTCCCTTTCTGTTGCTGGCAGTTGTTTTTTTATTTTGTTTTGAAGATGTGAAGAAGTAACGGTTGTCCTGTGGTGCAAAAAAACAGAGGAGATGCATGTATTCCCTGCATTTGGACCTGGGTCAGACTACCAGTGCAGACATTCCAAAGCATCCCATCTCTCTACCATCTGTCAGATCACCCATCCACTTGTTAGAGACCTCATAATGTGAGACCCTAGCATTTCTGGGCAAAAGCCCCTTCAGCATTATGTTTCTCAGCTCCACCACTAACAGTCACTGAGCTTCTCCTCCTTTACTCACCACCTCCACCACCCCAGGAAGGTCTACTTCATGCAACAGCAAGCACCAGTGAAGGATCTTTTACTCCCAAGGCATCTCAGGAACGACACGTCTGCCAAGAAATCTGGTGTCAATATTTGCCTGGAGCTCTGCAATCGCAATTACACAGAGTTAGGCTGCCTTCCATCCTTTCTCCCCCACCATCCACATGCTCCAGTGTGGAGGAGGCGTTGCTGCAAAGACCTGAAACAAGTTTGGTTTTTCAGCCTTCATTTCTTTCAGTCAAAAAGAAGGAGCTACAGCTTACATATATACTCTGTCTACTGAATCCCCAACATCGCAGTCTTCGCTTTCTATGAAATACACTCTATGGGGGACGAAAAAGGAAAAGAAATCAAGGCTTTTCCACATTCCCACAAAGCTTGGGTTTCTGTGTAACTGTTTTAACCAGGACAGAGCTTCACAAGAGCTACAGGATACATTTACTACTCAATCAGGTTAGGCAGCAGGAAAACATTTCATAGTTTGGGGTGTTTTTTCTCCCCTAGCAGATTTCACACCACCACCAAAGTTGCACCGAGACAAAAAAAAAAAAACCCTCAACACAGGCACAAGAGCCAAAAAATAACCTGTCTAGAGCAAGGACATAACCCTCCATTCAGGAGGGTCCCCATAAAATGCCCTCCCCCCTAGAAGGACACTGATCTCAATACAGCAAATTGGCCATTGGGACGCCAATATCCAACCCCACTGCAATCGCCCTGGGGAATTAGCTCTGGTAGCTTGTTTTTTTCCCTTTAGCCCCACGCTTACGTCAAGTCACATGAACACAATTACATAAACTGTACCTTTTCCATGAACACCTTCTCTGGGATAAAGGTTCTCATTTTACTCCATATAAAAACACTCTCCACGGGTTTGTAAGCTTTAATTGCTATGCGAACACATAAAAAGTGCCCAAATAAGTCTATTTAAAGGTTACACATTAACTATCATACACCTTCAGGCTTGTGTTATCCACCTATTTGCTAGATCAATAAACTGCTTGTAAGCAAACCTCTTTAAAACTGCTACCGCTGCTTAAAACGTTTAACTCCTGTTATTAATAACTTCATGAAATTAATTGCAAACTCCTACCTATCTCTGAAGTTTTCTGCTTAGTTCTGCTAGGGAAAGAGCAAGATGGCTTTCAGCTTGAATCAAAACCAGACTTTTCTACTGTGCTCAAAATTGGACGCTGGCCCACAAGGTAACGCAAGAGCAGTACAACTCTGGACTGGGCAGGACTCGAGTGAAGAAAAACGTACATATCTGCGCCTGCAGAGACAGAGCTCCTCGAAACCCAAGGAGAAAAGGTCTCCAGGAAATGCCATAAGCAGGGAAGCTGTTTGCATGAGGAGGGCAAACAGCATTAGCAAGAGGTTTTAGGAAAGCATACACTCAGAATACTCTTATTGGCAATAAAATCTAAGGGCATCGTCCTCCATGAATACGCTCCTCTGCCATTCACCTGCTGCTGTTCTACACTCACCCTGTGAGGCTCCAACAGGTAAATCTGGCCAAGAGATGAGCAGCTAACTACGTGGCTGCCTGCTCTCAATGTGTGCAACAGCAGTGGATGGGACAGCATCAAACAAAGCCTTATCATGAGGCACCCTTGCCTGTTAGACAGCACCTGAACAAGCCACTTGCGAAAAGCTCTGCAAGGCTGTGCACAAAAGCCCTCTGCAATGCTCCACCCATCTTTGTGAAGGAGGGCAGAAAACATTTCATTTACTGTCACTTACAGATGCCCTCACATGTCACCAAGACACGTGCAATCAGCAGCTGGGCCACAAAGCCAGCTCCTGCACCCCTCTGCCTCCTCGGGGCCAGGGAAGAAGGCGAGTGAGACTGAGCCAAGCAGCCTGAGAGAGACTAAGTGTTGATCAAATCCAACTATTTCATAAAGTTTCTGGTATGTCCAACCAGCTTCAACAGTCTCCACACCTTGCTGTGAAGTCCCTGTGGTATTTACAGGAAAACTGTGAATGGCTCCTTTGTCACTTTATTGTTTTCTCCTCCTTATTAAGTAAAATGCAGGGTCTGGAACTCCAGAGCAGCACTCTGACATCCTGGTGTGCTTCTCCAAGCACCCACCAGGCCCTCTCAGCGTGGACAAAGGCACGCAGAGTCCCACACCTCACAACTTGCATCCTTCCAGTGACGGATAATGCTGCTGTCTCCCTACGCAGCAAAGAAAGGTCCCTTCCCAGGGGGAGGAAAGGTCCCTTCTCCCACGCTGCTCTCTTGGCCTCTAGCTTCTCAGCCCATCTGCAGACCACAGCAGGGTGGGACAGACAGCGGGCACTTCGCACCTCCCCACCATAAACCTGCCCAGAGCAATTACCTGGCCCCGCTCCACCTGGGAACACATTGCTGCCTCATTTATAGCAGCAGAGCAGCAAGGGCAGCGTGCGACTGGCCCCAGGGCCAGGGGAGGCACAGAGAGAAGCCAAAGCAGAGGAAACACAAGCACGGTGGGGAGGGTTGTGCTGCCTGCTCCCCACGCCCATTAAAAAAATTAATCCCGATCGTAAAAGCTGGAGCACAGCCTGTACACTTCAGGCCACATAATAAGGGGAAGCCTTTACAAGTAAGGAATCGCTTAACTATTCAGAGGGAGGGGGATTATAAAGGTTATTTAAATTAAAAACAAACTGCACAAACAAATAAACCTCGTTGCCTTCCCCCAGCTCCATGTCGGCTGCCTGTTCCGCACATGTCTGCCGCAAACTGCGGGCAAAGCGCTCCCCTGCTCCACGCTGTTTCACAATCTGCTCGCTCTGAACCTTAACACTACGTCAGGAATTAAACAAACATTTCCTCCTCCTTCTTCGGGGTTTCCCCCGCTCCCTGCCCTCGTCCAGAGCTCAGCTCCAAAGTCCAGCTGGGCAGCAGGCATAGGGTTGAGGTGTAACTGCCAGCTCCGAGAGCTCAGCACACTCCCCCCTCTGCCTCCTACAGCCCCCCAAAAGCATCCATGGGGGCAGCCGGTGGTGACAATGGGACATAATGACCCCACAGCACTGGGAGAGGCGAGTGGAAAGCTGAGGGCAGGTTCCACAAAAAACAGCCCCAAAAAAACCCAGAGAGGGGCTCTGCAAAACCCCAAGCATCTCTCCCACTGCTCCACTAAGAGAGGACAAATGCACTGAAGTCACGAAATCTCTCCATCTATCATGCAAAAAGGAGGGGGGGGGGGGGAAGATTGTCTGTCACCTTGTTCCCAAGGAAGACAAGGCTGCAGACATGTGTCCTCATCCCAAATAGCCTAGAACTGGAACGAGACCAGAACGCTGGAGAACCAAGTCAGGTTGAATCTTTTCTGTGGCTGCTATTTAATGGTAATGCCTCATTAAAATTTAGGATAAAGGAAGCTTTTGTTAAAGACCCCCTCTTTCCCCCTCTCCCTTACCTTCCCTCAGGGTTCCAAGATCACATAAAAAACACATCCCCAGACTCAAGGGATTTTTTTTTTTCCCCAACAAAGCCAAGACTGACAAGACTTGACATTCCTAAAATGTTTAAATGGGGGGGAAAAGAGGGAGAAACATTTTTTCCAAACCCACTTTATGTATCAGAGACAAGCAAAAATTGGAATAGGGCCAACTAAAAAAAAAAATAAAAATTTGCAAGATCATCTCAAATACTTCCAATGTTCCTAGTAGAAAAGTGCCCCCGCTGCAGAGCAGAAACGCAAGCCCCCACGCTGAATACTGCACATTCCTGGAGGGAGCTGTGAAGAGAAAGACATAATCGAGGCGATTAACAAACCACCGCACACAGCTCTTGGTCCATCCCCGAGCATCCCATGGGGGGCACACCACCAGCACTCACCCACAGCAGGTCTCAGAGCTCCGTGACGAAACCCCTGTGGGGCCATAAAATTAATCTACACGGTGGCCCATTCTGTAGTTTTTTCCAGGCTGGGATTTTGCCTGCCCAATGATGCGGGAGAGAACTGGGCAAAGAGAAGGGTGCAAATGGAGCGCTCCAGCTCGCAGTACAACCCACCGAAGGTGATACAAACCAGATGTGGACGGGAACTCCACACGCTCCAAGATGTATTACAGCTTCACGTGCCAGCCACAGCACGCCAAACACTTGGGAACAAGCGCCCATATCACCAAAACACCCTTGGGGGTGGGGAGCATTTCTGGGGGGGGGGCTGAGCAGGTTAATGGGAACCCACCAGTCTCTACCAGCCAATTACTCTTCCTCAGTTTACTAGTGCAGAAATTTGGGCATCAAAAAGGACCACAGTGTTCCACTTGTGCAATAAACTCCTTTCACCAGCATCACTTCACACTTTCCAGAGTGCAAAGTTCGCGCTGATATTGTTGGCTTTCTCACTCGCTGTTTTTTGGCGCTGTCCCACTCGCTTGGCTGTTCATTAGTATGCAATCAGTACATTAAAGGCTTCGTTTCACAGTCCCAGCTAGGCTGTAACAGCCTTTTCCAGCAAGCGCTGTCTTGTGGAGGACAAAGATACAAATGTGTTTAAGTGCTCCTATATAATCCAAATTAAAAAACTCAATGCCTATACTCCTACCAGTTGGGTTTCACAGAACAAAGGATTATTACCATCTATGCAAAAAGAGTCCAGCAAAAAAAATCCAGGAAACTGTACTGAATTTGCTGTTATTATGCTTTACTTCTTGATGCCCTAGTTACACTACTATATTTTTTGCACAATTTACAGACTGACTAATCATAGCTATGCGGTAAACGCTGCCTAAATGCACTGGTGATGAGAAAGTTTCCACCATGTTCATTTCAATGTTAGACAGCTGGGATGCTAGCCAGTCTCCAAAAAAAAAAAAAAAAAAAAAATCCCACCTGTTTTTTTCAGCTACCCTCTAATCTTCCAGCTTTGAGCAGGAAGCAGGACAGCCCTGCCTCATTTACTGTCATGGCAGTTGCACGGAAAACTGTGTCACCACAGATCAAAATTTCTGCTCTTTTGGGAACACTTTCTGCACAGCTCTGCTCCTACAAGCTCCACCTCACTCACCTCAACCAAGAAACAAACTCAGCTTAAATCCCCTGTTGTACTCTACAAAAACAAGCCACCAGCTGTCGGGTAACCAGTTCCTCAGTTACACACCCTGTAGTTCCTTCACAGTCTCCTCTTCTCCTGCCGCTGGGATTGACCATTTCAGCCTCCAGTTCAGCCTGTCCCCTCCAGGCCCACCCAGCATCACCTCCTGCCCTGCTTTCCAAATACACACTGAAAAAACTTACCCCAGCCTCTTTTAATATATTCTTAAGTCCTATCTTATTTTTCTTCCCTGGGAGACTAAACATAGGCTCTTAGTTCAATATAAAACTAAGTAAATGCTCAAAAACCAGAACAAACAGAGTTTAATTTTAAGGAGTACTAAAAAAAGCACACCAGTTGTTTCAAGGTCATTCTAAGCCACATTATTAAGTTTCTGTCCCAACTCTTGAAGAGTTGCTTATGATGGAGATGAGCCCAACTGGAAAACCAAAATCAAAAATCCCTGAACTCTGAAGGAAGGTTTATCTGAGTTTGGGCCCGTATCTGCACTGAATGCAACACAGCCAACTAATATTTTTCCATTCCTTTTTATCACTATTGCTTCGTATTCCCTCCCCGTGAGCACAAGGTCACATCGAAACATCTCCAGGAGGCCCCCAGTCCTATAAATTGTTACAGATCTGGATTTACATCAGTGGGATTACACAAAATCAACCAAATGTGCACATGCTGGAGGGAGAGGGGACAACACAGCACTTTAAAACTGGAGAGTATTTTTCATTTATAAATAGTTTACATTTTTTGGATCCAGCAGCGGACAACCCGCTCAGTCTGTACCAAAACCAAAGAAATATCATGTGTGAGCACTAACCACAGTGTAACAGAGATAATAAACAACAGACAGGCAGCCACATGCAACAAGGCTAGTGCTTTTTGGTAGGGAAGGAAAACTAAAAGGAAAGGAAACACCAAATTCAGCAACCCTCACGCAGCTAAAGGATTTATTAAATTTCAGAGGGACCTGTTTCTCCTCGAGAGGCTACAGGAGGAACCTCCACAAGTAAGCCAGGTCCCTACACCCTGCCATACTAATGGTTTTAGCATCTCTCAGACTATTCCCCAGCGCTGAGGTGGGGCCTACGCAGGTCCCTGCAGCAAGGAGGGACAAAACGATGTTCACACAGTCACAGTGCATGGGGTGGCATCCGAGTCACAGGGCAACAATACCCTGGGTTAATGTGCACAGGAACAGTTCAAAATCTGGTCCAAGACAGACCTGGCGCACTCTTCTAAATCATATATAGGAAATAACTGCAAGAAACAGGAACACAAAACACACTGTTGCATCTTGCAATCTCACGCCTGTTTTCATACCCCATGAGGAGGTGTTTGCAAACAGCTGGTACTCACAAGCAGCAGGCAAGTGAGGGCTGCTACACGCAAAGCACCTGAAGTCTCCTGGGCTCCTTCAGAAGCCTCCAGCCTCACAGACTTCACCAGGAGAACTAACCAAGCTGGATTACAAACCTCCTACATCAACCTCTGCTTTCACACCAAATAAAACTAAAATGAACACTGACATCCGTGCTTCTACAAATGTTTCCTATATTACATCATACAGTATCTTATGTCCCACAGAAAAGACAAGTCTTAAAAGGAAGCAGGACTGCTCTGTGCTTGCCAAGCAAGAGGAACCTGGGCTTGGAGAATCACTATTGAAATCAGCCTGCCAAGACCAATTTGATGTGTTTTATTACTACAAGGAATTCCACAAATATGCTGGTAACTTTTGAGCGGCAGTGTGGGTTCCTAGGTAGGAAAAACACTCCTTAAGACACACATTTGCTGGATTTCACAAACATTTACCAGATGTGAGGGAACTCGTGGACAATTCATCTGTCCTGAGAAGCGCGTAGACACCAAATCTAGCAGAAGAGACTGTGCACCCATCTTTGTTGTGAGTGAAAGCCTACAGCCAGATATGCCAGATATTTCAGATTCTTCTAACAGTAACTGCACGGCATCTGGCACCAACACATCTGAACCTCTGAAGTGGTTCCCGACTTTGACTGGAAGAAGGAGGAGGGCACAAAAAAAGTGAATCAATCAGCAATTTCAGTTTGAGTTAACATTTTCTGTTCAGAGAAGAGGTTTGATACCACAATCTCCCAGCATAATAGAAACATGCTAGCAAAACTGAAAAAAAAAACCCACCAAAAAAAATAAAACCAAAATCTGTATTTGGGTCAAAATGGCAATGAGTCTGTCCTGGGGCTGTTG
This sequence comes from Trogon surrucura, assembly GCA_020746105.1. Taxonomy (NCBI): domain Eukaryota; kingdom Metazoa; phylum Chordata; class Aves; order Trogoniformes; family Trogonidae; genus Trogon; species Trogon surrucura. The sequence goes on from CM036626.1 coordinate 15,995,459, forward strand.
CTTTCACCTTCGGAAACAAGGTTATGAGATACGCGAGTCAACGGTCTCAGGCACAGAATCCTTCCTGTCTCCCGACATCTACCCATGGCTGCCTCATGTGGTGACACTGCACCCCCTTCCTGGTCACTCCTACTCACACCTGTAACAAAATGCTCACGGGAAGACATATCTGATGCCTAAACCCCAACCCCAGCAAAAGCAAATAGAACAGGAGGACAGCAAGCAAAGCTCCTCCACAAAAACAACTCATTGCAAATGTACATTTGGAGCATTCATAACAGACCAGGACAGCAACATATAGGTGCTGCAGGGTATAAACCATGGGGTGCTGGTGACCACAAATCATTTCTGGACACGCTCAGGAGAACATCCCCAGGAGGCTTAAGCAGGTTTGCAGTGCCTGCAGGTACATGAGTTGCCATACACACCTCTGCCTTTCTTTCACCTAAGTCCATCTTTAGGTTTCTAAACCCCTTTTTAGATCTAGTTTCAAAGGACATCACTGGGATCACCAGGGAAGTCAGTGCAAGAGCAGGGCAACAAATCTCAGTTTTAAAATGCGTATCTGGTTTCTTCAAATAAGCACAGCTGTGGTTTAACAGCAACAAGATGGCAGAGCACAACAGCTCCCAAGACCGGGAATGGTGGTTTTGATTGGAATGATGTTCATTTAAAGAGGGATAAAAATGTCTTATTTTCCTCAAGCCATGCACAAATCCTCCCAATCTTTTTGTTAGGTCAGGCAGTTTCTGGAAACATCTTCTGGCTCAAAACATTTGCAGAATTTCAAGAATCTGCTCCACAAATCTTGAGGCTGCTTTGTTCAGAAATGCTGACATGTGAGCAAAGGGAAACCAAAACGTTCCCTTGAATGCTTCACAAAACTTTAGAGTCTGCCCAAGTTGAAAAATGTGAGAGTCAGAACTCCAAAGGAAGCGTGGGTTTCCTGCTGCATTTGAAATATCACCCCAAACACACTCTTCCAGCACAGAAACGGGGATGTGCCAGGCCAGCCCGTGTGTCTAGCAAGGCTGACGGCCTCCATGTGCTCCCCTCAAAGTTAGGAGTTAGGAATGAATAAATAAACTAGACTTTCAGATCAAGTTTTCTTGGCCTTTACAGAGATGATCACACTGTGAAAAAGCGTTGGGCAGAGAGTCTCAGGATCTACCCTCTTCCCAATGTCTCCCCATCCACAAGCATGCACTTGGGTCTTCTGCCTGCACAGCTCCTGGGACAATCCTTGAGTTGTCCTCTGGAAAGATTAAGCTTATCCATAAAGCCTAATATTTATAGGCTTACATTAGGCGAGACGAATCTTTGCTGCTTTAATTACAGGATCATTTTCAGGCCGAGGAGTCTGCTGGTGGCTGCCAAAACAAGGCCCAGCTCCTGCTGCGACAATGCTGCTGCCACATCAGCTCATCATTTATTTCTGCCCTGATCCCAAACGAGCCCCAACAGACACCACGAGAAGAAGCTGGAGGGATGGCTTTCAACTCCCAGTTGCCAGGCTGCAGGACACCAACACTGGGCCAAATGCAGAGCAAGGGTAGAAAGCAATCACTGCAGCAGGCTGGGTATGGGTCAAACAGCGACATCTTGCCCCCGAAAAACACCAACAAATATTAAACAGAGGGGATGATTGGTTCACCTTGGCTCAAAACGCGCTCAGTGGAGGCAGCAACTGCAGGTCTGGCAGAGGGAGCAGTGCTGAAGGGCTCCTTCCTGGCTCATCATCTGCCTTTGCCCTCCACAGACCCAGACCTAAACAAGGCATCCTGCAACCCCCTCTCCCACCCCACGGGAGCGCCAGGAGAAGAACTGGCTCTGCTCCTCAGGGCAGGCACAGCCACATGGCTCCAAAGCCATCCAAACAAGCCAAGAGGGATTCTGCAATTCAACCCTAAAAAGCAGGAAAACCATCAAAAGGCATTTCAGCTGTGACAGACCATAACTTCCCCAAAACATTTCAAGGCACATTCTCAATCCACTCCCAATCCCACCCTAGTCCCAGGAGGGCTGTTGCCATTATTGTCTATCACACAGCAGTGTCAGGAAACAGACTTCCCGGGGTTCAGGAATTTTGCTGCCGACAGCTACAAACAGAAGAGGGAGCCCAAAGGGAGGGGATGGATCTGCCCAGGGAGCTGTTGGGGCCAAAGGGAGATTCGAGGGATGATGCATTGTCCAACAGCAAGGCAGACTGTTTTATAACCAGCAGTCAGAATTACTCAGGAAACCATAGAGGAAGCAATTGGAAATTGTTGGACAGGGGAACTTCCCCATTTTGTTTCCAAATGTGCAGGTCTGTAAGTCTGTGCTGAATTCCTCTTTTTTCAGCCATGCCTCTCAGAAACAAAGCAACATTAATCAGCACAGAGCCCCAAAACTGTTCAGCTGCCACCCTCCTCCCACAAAAAGGTGGATTTGTGTTGTTTTGATTTTAAAAAAGGTTTATGACAAGCCTAGATGGCTTAATCACGCACAGCCTGTTCCCCAGCAAGCGTCACGCTGGCATTACGACTTGCCCACGGGGTGCCTGAAAACCTCGCCTTTGAGCTGGCTCAAGTATTTGCAGCTGGAGAGTGAAGCAAATAGAGTAAACAGCAGTAACCAGAGCCCAGTTAGCAGCCTGCACACACCACCGGGGCTGCCGAAAGGGACCTTCACCTGAGAGTGGGCAAAAAAAAAAACCCAAAACTTGTGCAGTCTGAATAAAAGGAAAGCCTGAGAGCTGGAGCAAGCCTGAGAGACACACAGATGGATGGCAGCACAGTCCCTGTGTCCCTGCCAGCTGAAAGGACAGCTCATGAGGCTTTTAAGCAGATCACAAAGTAGTAGCACTTGAGACACAAGTGCTAGGAATCATGAGAGAGAAACACTGTAAACAGCTTGGGCTGTGATTTGGCATCTCCCAAGGATGCTGCCTGGCTGTGTGGCTCTGCCTTCTCCTGGCACTTGCTATAAAGCCCAGAGCCCAGGAGCAGCCAGAGCAGGCAGGAGCCCCAGGCAGCTGTCCCTGCCCCACCACAGTGCTGCCAGGAGCAGGGAGATGAAGACACACAGAACCACTGCGTCGTACCCAGAGCCGATTGCTCAACAACCATTAGGCCGTGAAGGCATCTTCTTCCTGGAAATTCTTCTCCAAGTGAGGAGCAGTAAGTCACCAAAAACAATTCCCAGCTGTGGCTGTGGAAGTCACAAGGACTTACTGCTTTGGCCAAGAGATTCACTCCCCCACCACATGGGTGACATTGCCTACTACGCAAAGAAGGCACCATGCTGGTCCCCAAAGAGGTCAGGATACCTGTGCTGCCTCCACACCATCCCCTGCTCACAGGAACAACACATTTGGTAACTCAGCACCAAACCCCCATGCTGCCATCTATGAATATTGGCTACTGCCAGCACCATCCCAGCAATACTGAACTCTTCCTTCACCAACCTCCTCGCAGGGCTAAGCACAGCTCTCAGCAGAACTGTGTCTCACAGCTAGGTCTCCACTATCCACTTTTTCTGTGGGAATAGTTTAAAGGCAGTGCTCTCCCCCATGGAGATTCTTTGATGTCTCATACAGGATAATCTCACGCTGCTTCCCTTCCCTTGGTGGGGATACAGGCACCCTCCCCAGCCTGCTGCCCCTGACAGAGGCAGGCATTTCAAATTTTCAGTTCACTCCTCAAATTGGTCAACAACATCAAAAGCTCCAGGAAAGAGAACAGACATTTGCACCATCACACAACCTCCTTTCTCAGGAAAGCTGGGCAAAAAGTAGCACTTGCCTCAGAGGTTATTAAACTGGGCAGATGCAAAGCCAACTGCTGTTTTAAGTAGACCATGTAAGCCAAACGCATCCTGTCAGATCTGTACAACTTTCTGTCCAAGCAGATTAACTCAAAGACCAGTACAGATCTCTGCTGGTAAGCTCAATAAGAATGAAACCAGAGCTCCTGGAAGGGATTCAGCTTGCCAAGAAGTCAAAAGCCAATCAACTTCACCAGGGAGCTGGACTCAGCCCCACAGAGATACACAGATGCATTTACTGAAACTGCGGGAGCTGAAGCAAGTCCCACGTACATCCCTGCAGACTGGAGAGGGAGGCTGCTGGCTCCTGGTTCAACAGGCAACAAACCAAGTAACAACGTTCAAGATGAAATTGCTCAAAAACCAGGAGTGAAGCCTCATGTCTGAAGACCTCCCAAACCAGAAAACTTCTCCTAGCCCACTCACACAACAGAGGTGAAGTCTAGGTCAGCACCATTTTATTGTCTCCATCGTGCTATTTTTCTAATCTGCTCTAACAGGAAAAGTTCACTCATTTGCTCTTATGAACAGAGTTACCTATCTAAGCCTCTTAACTCCAATCTCATCAGCTTTGGGGTGGTCACCATCTCAACAGTAAAGGTCAGAAAGCAGGAAGGAGGATAAACAAGAGGTTTACAATCACATGAAACAATAGAGATAGCACAACTCTGACAAATGTTTCCAAATCAGAGAGGTCTAAAAAATACACACTTACTTATTGATTTAATGCAGAATGTGTGCCCTACTCCAGAAATAATCCCAAAGCATTTGAAAGTCAAGAATTCTGACTTAGAAGACTCGTTTAAGGAGAGAGATGAAGAACAGAGTTGTTTATAGACCAACAGAGATAAGAACAGAATAAAAATATGCTTAGCAAAGGAAAAGTGGAAACTATTATGACACCTTTCAAAATAAAACACCATACGGTTTGTTTAAATCTCCTAGAACAGGAGAAGTCCATCCATTTTGCCAAAACAAATGAAACACAAGTGTGGATGTGACTCTGCCCCACAGTTCAGAAGGAGGCAAAGGTTTACGGTGAGTTACACAGACAAACAGAACACAGGATGCTCTCCCGGCTCACCAGCAAGGCCAAGCCACAGGCAGCAGAGATGAGCACCAGTCCACCGCCCCGCGTCAGCAGCACTCAGCATTTCTGCAGTGTCCATGCCGATGCCATCACCAGACAAGTACAGGAGTGATGAAGTAACTGGGCATGCAAGAAAGGGGAGAGGGTGGAGAACATGCAGGTACCACCCAGATCATCAAGAGATACCTCCTCACCCTTTGCAAATGGCAACAACATCACTGCTGACATGGGCCATGCACACATCCACACCATTACTCCCCCATCCTCACCTCCCCTTGGGGCTGCAAAGCCCACTGAGAAAGAAAGAAATCCCACGGCTCCATGCACCCACCAGCTCCAACTCAAAGCAATCACCTTGTGCTCAAGAAGAGCCAAATTCAGGTTGCCCGCTCACGGACCGTGCTGCCGCAGGAACAGCCCATGCTGTCCAGGACTGCTAGAGGACATTTTTCAGGCCTGTGCTAACAGAAAGCTTCTGGTGCTTTTTCACAGCTCTTGAACCTGGGTGGACCGCCAGTGACTGAGACACAGCAAAAAACAAGCAAAGGCTGCTCAGGGCGGCTCCCCAGGCAGCGGCAGTGGAGAACTAGCTCCAGCCCCCTCCTGCGCACAGCAGAGGAACGAGGCACCAGTGTTTGGACAACTGGAACACATTTAGGGGGTGATTTTTCACAGGGCCTCCAGCCAGGCTGTTTCCTATGATAGCTGTTTTATTACCCATGATACAAGCCACAGACCTGCAGCTCCCCCATCCACAAGGTCTCCCACCAGGCCACTCCTATGGGGCCATGACCCACATCAAACCTCACCAATGGGGCGCCTATGCACCCAGGACACCTCCAGCACCACATTCTTAAATGCAACCAGTAAACCTGCCATCTCCACCCAAAGTTCTTCCACCAAGATCTGGGCAAGTCCAGTTCAACACCTTCATAGTACATACTAGTAGTAGACAAACGCACTAGCCAAGCACTGCCACAATCACCAGCCCACTGGCCAACCATCACTTTTTAGAAATATTTTTCAGATTACATAAACCCTCTGTGTTTATATTGGCACACAGCAGCCTAAAACTGACTTTAAGTGCAGTTATAAAACAGCCCAGTCTACACCAGCCAGGCAGTATTTGGAGAGAGGCTCATTAGTAGATGATGTTGATGGTAAATTCTGCATATACAGCCTGCATGGATGAGCAGGGTTTACAATAAATGCATTTAAGACTGCACCTCTGCAGATTTCCAAAATTAATGAGTGCCCCAGGGTATCAAAAAAAAGACAAAGGAAAATTCACAAAAGTTATTGCTGTTCATAACAAGGCAGTATCTAACTACTACTACTACTTCCCCTCCACACTCACAAAATAAACTACATTTCACAGAAAACTTTAGTTCCAGAACAAACCTTTAGGCAGCTAATGTATTTTCAAATGACACTTGTGCATGACACTGAAGCACACATTTTATAAAGCTGTTTGATTGTAAAAGGCCTCTGACACTTTTTCTGCCAAAATCCATGTAAAGACACTCCAGCAAATGATGAAACTATCACAAGTGCAAATAACCAAGCGCCATGCCCGCATTGCCAGTACAGTTAACACTAATAAAAACTAGTCAGATGGCTACAGTTTAAGACTCATCCTTCAATTCTTACTCAAACTGAAAATGCAACCACACAGAAGTGAACCGTGCTCCTGGAACTGGATGCGACACGTCATCAGGTCCGGAGAGGTGCCCCCAAAATAGCAGGGCCTGCTTCTAAACTTCTCCAAAATTATATGGTTGTGGCTTGAGAGACAACGTGCTGAAAATATAATGAGAGAGCATAACATATTACATATGTTGTGGTCCCGCTCTGAAGCTGGAAGAGGCTGAGGCTGGAGGACTTGGGCTACAGCGCAGGTCTTGGTTAACGATTAACAGATGACTCAGCTACAATAATAATAATAATAGGTATTTCATGTTGTGCACTAGCACAGCAGCATCCTGGCCCTTGACTTGGGCTCTTATGCACAGCAGGAAAAAAAAAGAGAAACAAAAGAAAACTCCCACCTTGTACTAAATTATTCAATAGCTGGACATGCCAGGAGATGGGTAAGAACGCTTATTCACCCTTTGCTTCTTACACCAGTCTCACACTCCTTCCTTCACGTGCCACTAAAAAAAAAGCAAGCGACCTCCCAGGAAAGCTGCTGGTGGGTGCCCGGCCTCCCAAGCTTGCATGAAACCATAACACAGACCAAGGGACTATGCTTATTCACTGTTAGTCATCAAAGCCATGTTTTATGCTAAATCACTCCCCTCACCCTGAATGAGGTGCTAATTCCTGCCCAGCCCCGTCTTGCAGAGCTGATGAACCTGGTGCCTGGATTTTCTGCAGATGGTACTTCCCAGCAACATTAGCCTAAATTATCTCTATTTATCCACATGACCCCATCCAGCTCCACACTGTAAAACAAGGGAGTCACACTGGGCAATTAGGTTAGCAGCACAAAATGATTACGTTAAAAGCTGATGAGCTGAGCTAACTCGATCCAAGGTGTCTCAAGGGGCAGCCAACGAGATCAATTAAAAGCCCTGCAGCCCTAATTGAGAGCTGCTGGGTGTGGCTGACATAGGAGTCAAGGACAATACACAACTTCTCATCAGAGTTGGCTACTGAGGAATGAAAGCCATCACTCCATTTTGCAGCCACTCAAACGTCAAGACAAAACTTTAACTCCCCCTTCAAGAGATCAAAGCAACCAGAAACCAAAGGCAGGCACCCACCCCTTGGGCATGGCCAGGGCCTCCAGACACTCAGCAACTCCCAGGTGTCCTGCAGAACCAACCGAGAGCTCCACATATAGCATATATTCATGAGCTCAAGTCACAGAGTTGTTTCTCCAGCTGTGCCTCAACACAAAAGCCACCTTGAACACCCCCAACAGAGCCACACACTGGGGAGCATCCTTCCAGGGCTCTAGGACTCCCCTGCACCAGGTGAGGCTCACACCAGCTAAAGCCTCACTTCAGCAAAGCACTTCTGCATCTGCCTGAAACCCCAAGACAGCAGCACCAGCCTAGCTTTAAGCAGGGAAGTGAAATCTCACCCATGCTCAAGGAAGCATTTAAGCATTTCAAGTGCTTTGTTGAAGTGTCTGGGCTCCCAAATGTATCGGTTTACCACCTCTAGCCTCTTGATGCCAGCAAGCAAAGGGAGAAGGCAATCAACCCCACATCTGCTCCTGCACCCCTTAAACTCCATGTAAGAGCTCCTGTAAGGCTCAGCCACCCCCAAACCTTACACCCACAGAACTGCAGAGCATTTTGTGCAAGCAAAGGGAAGAAAATATTAAGCTGTATCTAACACATAATAATGGTTGGTTTTCCTAGAGAACAATTGATGGTGTGTTCTTTTTTTTTTTACAGCTGCCTACTGAGATGCTCGTTCCCCTGCCCTGGGAATTTTCTTTCTGCAACTCCTCCTCCCCCGCCTCCCAGACCATCCATTCTCCCCTTTTCAACCTGCACCCATTGTAAATAGCACTGAATATTAACACAGCCCATTGAGCACTTGCTCCTTTTGTATGAGACCCCTGCGTTTCAAATTGCAGCCACTGTAGAGAGGAAAAGCCTCAAAGTGATTAAATGCCATGAAGTTTCTCTAAAGGAGAGAGGAATATGCAGAGGAGGCTGATGGGATCCTACAGCCTTTCACTTGAAGCCAGGCACTTCTGCAAGAGCCAGAAGAGCTTCTTGGTGTAGACATTTTATCTCATTCAGGCTTCACTATGAACTTCACATGTACCTCTAATCCTAGTCTGATTGAGATAATTTCTGCCCCAGCTGCAGCTCAGTCAGGGATGAGAAGATCAGAGGGCAGTTGCAAAGGGTTTGCTGTTAAACTACTGTTCTCCAGAAAGCACTAATAAATATCACTGCATGCTGAGGGTGGTCAGCGAATCCACTGACATGTGTTCACACAGGAAGGGTGGATTTATTTGCAAGGGTGTTTATTTATTTGTGCACAAGCAGCAGGCCCAGAAAGGCACTGCTCTGCAAGGAGAGGCTTCGCTGTTACCCCATCAGGGCCAAGCTCCAGGGCAGCAACTCCAAGTCTGTGGAGTACAGAGCCATCCCACAGGGCTGGAGACCTTCCCCTAGCAAGGCCACTGCGGAGGACAGAAAACGCCCCAGGAAGCGCCAAACCCTAGTATGGATTTCTTCTACAAGCACCACCAGCTCCCAGCAGTGCCCCACTTGAACAGGAAACCCTTCTTGGACGACCACGCAGCAGGGAGCCATCAGCTTTGCAGAATTTCTTTGGGTTTCCACTCTTTCCTCAGGAGGAGGGAGGGGGACTGGGCACCTGCAACAACCCGCATTTCCCTCTCCCCTAAGCCATCCTTCCAAGCCCAGCAGCCCCTCCACGCTGAGGGCTTCGCAGCAGCAGCAGGCCAGGCATAGCGAGCTCGGTGTGATGATTACTTAATCTTTGTTCCATTATTTCAGCAGGGCTGGAAGTAGGACATGCAGGGGAGGAACTGCCAACAACACTCCCCCCTCCTGGCACCATCAACAGAGCAGGAGAGTCCCCACCACCACCTTCTCTTCCAGTATCTGCAGAGGAAGATGAATTACCCTGGACCCAGAGAGCAACTCGTGCCCATACCCAGGGAGCACCGAGCACACAGGCAGTGGCACAGCAACTTTTCTGCAGAGCCCCACTCTACCCAGTGAGCAAAGAGGCTACCCTAATGCGTGAGAGCCCAGCAACAAGACCTGACACATTAAAACCCCAGTTTAACAAGAATTTAAGTTAATGGGCCATTTTGAGCACAAAAATCCAGTTTCATTGCCTTCAACAAAATCTTTGTGTGCGCACATATACACGCGGCAGAAGTCTGCTCCCGACTTCTGGCTCAAGCGTGCTTCCAGGCCCTAAAACCATTGACAGGCACTCACGGGATTTTCAAAAGTATCCAAATGCTTTACCCAGCTCTCCCCAGAGAGCAGCAGCACTGCAGGAACAGCCAACATCCACACAGCCACTGACTCTGGGTAACTTATCCATAAAACCAAGCTGAGAGTAGCTCTTAGCCCAGCTCTCCTGGGCACCTGAGGGCTCTGCCTTGTCCCCAGTCGTGTCAGGCACACACTGACCCAGAGGCAGAAGGGTCTGTACTCAGATGCCCAATATCCCAAAAAATTTCCCCTAATCATTTGGGTCAAAATCACACAATGCATCTGTTCAAAATGAAAACTTTAATTCCTCCAGACCGTATCAACAATTAATTAGCTATCTAACTGCACTTCCACAGCCCCAAAGCCTTCACACCGTTAAAGTGTGTACCCAAAACACTATTGCTCCATCACTAAAATGGAAGATAAAACCTCTCTCATACATGACACCTAGAAAAAAACCTCTCTTCTCCCACTCCTCAAAAATTGAGATGCATGGAGAGACAGAAACAGAGAATGTCACCAATGCTGCTGGAGCCCTGCACTGGGCTTTTCTGGGAATGAGGTATTTTGTGCTTAAGCTTGGCCCTAAAGTTTATGCCACACTAATGTAAAAACAAACTTCAGACTTAAACACCAGAAGACATGCAGCACCTCCAGCAGCTTCAAAATCTGATATTGCAAAAGCAATTGCTCAGAGTCGGATGCTCCCAGGATCCCCCCCCCTAGGACCAGGGACTCACCACAGCTGCAGGGTTCACAGCAGCTGGGAGCTGCACCCCTGCAAGGACCATACGGGTCATGCCAAACGCTGCAACGTGCCCTGCACAGGGCTCCTCCACAAGCAAGTCCTGCACACTTAAAACTGGCATGCACCATTGAGCTGTCTGTTGCTTTTAATAAAAACAAAAAAACCCCAACCCACACATCTGTGCCACACTGCATTAACTCTGAGAGGGCTGTTGCACAGCCCCTCTGCATATCAGTTATGCCTTCCACAAGCTAAGGAGAAAAATTACAACTCTGAGCTCTAATGCCAACAGAGAAATAACAATAGTTTCAAAAGATCCCCATACTTTTCCTCAGTACTGATAGTCCTGTTGACAAAATAAGCAACACGATTAAGTCCATTCCAGAACCCTCCCCCGTGGGCCGAGCCACATTTCCAACCCTACAAACAAAAGCTTTATCTCCAACACACTGCAAACCGACTCCAAGTACTGCTTCAGCATTGTGGCACTCGTTAGGAATAAAAGATAAACTCCTACGGAGGGGGTTTTCAATAGCACTTTAATGAAGTTAAAGCACAGCCACTGCGAGACACTGAAAACAGGATTTATCTCACCTATTAGCAATCGAACACGCCCAAGCATAGCATCCCGGGGAAGCAGACACCTTCAGGAGGAGATTGCCCAAAAACGATGGAGATGAGGGATACACCGCTCCGACACCACCCCGCTCCCACTAGTTTGTGGGGCCGGGGGAACCGCACCTCCAACACCAGCCCGGGGTCACTGCACACTTTCGCGTTTGCCTTCTGCTTCTTTAGAAGGGCATGTTCAAGAATAAAAATAAAAACCAGCCCAAAAGGATAGTTCCATAGAGATAGCTTTTCTCCAGCACATCTAGAGAGTACATTCATCAACTGTCAAACACAGTTGCAACTCTCTGCACCAGAAATTAGCATTTACGATCCTACCGAGCACAAAAAATGCGCTTCAGCTTTGTGTCCCTAAACTGAAATTAGTTCTTCAAGTGATCTGAAACAATATTATTTACAAAAGAAAAGTATTCACACTAGCTTAAATGTCTGCTTTTTATATTGGTTCCGGAGAAGGAAAAAGCCCTCTTCATTTTGGCACTGTCGGGTATGCAAAGCTATTACAAAATTGCTACTTTCATTCTTTGGTTAGTTTCGAATCTGCAAAGTTACAAACCTTATTCTAAGTGGTTAAAAGATCAACAGGCACAGGTCCATTGTAACAGATTTATAGTTGCTATTACTTCACCAATAAAATTTAAACTAAACTCAACACACTCAAAAAATGCGTTCCATGCGAAAAAGACGCTCCTGGGTATTAGCACTCATGAGAAAACACAACAATGAATTTGTGCAGACTCAGCTATTAATGCATTTCTCTGCATGAACAACGATACGTTGTCCTATTTTGAGAGGCGTGTGGGGATGCTGGAATTCTGCTGATAAGACTAAAAACTTGCTCTGAGAGGTGCCCAAGGCTGAAGGAGGGATCCTTCAGAGCACCCAGCAACAGGTGGATGGGATGAGTCAGGCTTTTAATGCAGAGGCCACACGTTCCTCTTGGTATGACACCTGATAATTTCATGTAAAACAAGGCATTTCTGCAGCCAAAAGTGAATAATACCAGGAGAACCTGACAAACCTCTAATAATTCTTCTTAATAAGGAGCTGGACGATCTCCAGCAACACTTCAGTGACTGATCTCTCTCCTGGCAAAGCTGAGGAGTATCTATTACAACCAAGGGTTTTATAGATTCAATAATCTATAAATCTGTTCAAACAGCAGAAGGGTCCAGCAACAGAAGCTCTGAGACAATTTTCTCTCTCCCTTTCTTATTTCCCCAAGGTTAGACAATGGTGGAGGACACTTATTTTTACAAGTTTATGAGCATGCACACACACTCAGTCCTCCTGCACTGTTGCTGTCAAATTAATTGAGCTGTCAAAGCCAAGCACACTTTCCCCCCTGAATCTCTTCGCGTCTCTAATGTTTTATTTCAGATCTTACCAGCTCAGACCAGCAGCTACACAACGGGATCAGAAATGGCAACCACATCACCCTGCACTTGGGCATGTACCTGAACACTTTAAAATACCCTTCTAGGGGTGACAAAAAAAACATAAATAAAGCCCCAGGGCTGTACTAACCCCCATGCGCTGGGCTACACGCTCAACTGGCACCAGGACAGTCAAAACACCACAGGTTAACAACTGCGATGGAGGGACGAGCGCGGCGCCGGGCTCCCTATTTGGGCACCGGGGTGCGATGCTGGGGCGCGCCCCGGTTCGGAGCCCCGGGGCCGGGCTGGGCTGGATGTCCTAATAAGGCTTCGGGAGCCCAGGCTAGCCGTTATCTCCAGCAGATCCCATCGTTCGAGACCAAACCCACTCCCGGCTCTCTCCACCCGGACACCCGTGCGGGGCAGAAGGGACCGGGCGGGCGGGGAGCGCCGGGCTGCTCCCACCTCCCTCCGCGCCTCGGGTGGAAGCCAGGGGAGACCAGGGGGAAGTTTCATATTGAGCCGTAGAGATCATCGAGCTTTAAAAGCCACAATTCTGAGTTTTCTGACAGTTTTTGTTTAGAAAGCTTTTTCCGTCCGTTTTCCAAGACGCCCCCTCGGGCGCGCTCAGCCACCGGCGCGCATCCCCGGCGGAGCGGGGCTGCGCCAAACCCCCGCTTCGCCCCCAGCCCCTTTCCCCCCGGGTCACCCCCCTCCCCAGCGCGGCGGGGCCCCCGCCCGGTACTCACACGTGCCGCGGCCAGCGGGGCAGGTCCCGGGGCACGGCGGGCAGCGCCAGCCCGCCGCAGCTCAGCAGCTCCTCGCCGCAGGCGCAGCCGGCGGGGCAGCCGGCGGCGGCCGAGCCCAGCAGCCCGAGCAGCAGCAGCAGCGCCGCCGCCGTTCCGCCGCCCGCCCGTGACGGCAGCGCCATTTTGTATCCGGCACCGGAGAAGGTCCGAGGCTGGGGGAGGCGTCGGCGGCAGGAGCGGCCCCGGCGCGGAGTGCAGCGAGAAAACGCCGCGGGGCCCCGCGAACGCTCAGCGCCGCTCCGCCGCCCGCACCATCGCCTCGGCCGCCGGCGGCAAGGCGCGGCCCCGCGGGGCAGTCACGGCACCGGCATCCACCCGCCGGCGGGCGGGCACCGCCGGGCGGGTCGGCTCCGCGTCCCCGCCGCGGGAAGCGCCTCCTCTTTCACGCCGCACAGCTCCGGCCCGGCGGCCGCTGGAGCTCCCTTTCCTCGGTGCGCTCACGGCGAGGCTGAGAGGGGCCGCGACCGCCGCTCCCGTGCTCCGCCGCTGCCGTCCCAGCCCTGCCCAGCCGCGCCGCTCCCCGCCCGGCCCGAGCACCGCTCGCCGCGGACCCACGTTGGCGACACCGCAACATGTAGCCGCGCCGCCCCCCGCGCGCCCGCCCATTGGTTGGCGGGCGTCCTCCGGCGGGCCCGCGCGCGTCGCCATTGGCCGGGAGGCACCCCCTCCCCACCTCCCCGGCCGGCGCCGCGGCGCCCCATTGATGCCGGCGTGCTGTCAATCAAAGGCGCCGGGGCCAGCCCCTTTCCCACTCCAGGTGTGAACGCGGGCGGCAGCCGCCCCCCCGCGCGCTGCCCGTCTTAAAGGGGCCGCGCCCGCACCCCCCGGTCCTCGCTCCGCCGCGGGGAAACCGACCGGGAAAGCTCCGTCACCCCGGTGCGGGCAGTTCTGCCGCAGGACCAGGGCCTGGAGGCTCCCGCACCAGCCCACGTGCCCCTCTCCGGACAGCACGAAGCGGCTGCGGGGCCACGCGTGTCCCGCCAGGAGCCCCCTGGGGGTTCATTATCCGCGCGTGTTTCAAACCAAACTTAAGCCGCGGTTTGCGCTGCCCGAATTTAGGCCTGGTTTGGAAAGGCCCGCACACGCCAGACGTAACGGAGCACGGAGTCTTGTGGACAGAAGCACGACTCGTTAGAGAGCAGCAGCAAGACCATTAGGGACAAAATTAACCTTAGAGCATCCATCCCTAATAAAAGCTGAATTTAGAGGCTGCCCCTGAGCTTCGTGGAGAGGATCTGACCGGCTTTGGTCAAGTGTGGGTGTAGCCCAGCCAGCACTTCAGGGGAGGAAAGTTTAGCTTTGGAAGGTGATGTGATGCAAAATGTAGAAAACTGAGTTTATTGACGGGACAAGATCTTGCTCCAGGCCAAGTTGAGGATTTCAGCACCCCCACCTGAGAGCCCCCCCATACAGCGCACGCAGCAGCGCTGGCTGACCCTGGCACAGTGTTTCCCTGTTCTTCTCTATTTACTTTTAACAGTTCACCTGCACAACACCCCTTTGGCCTCGGGACAGCTTTGAACGTGTCAGATTGCAGAGATTAACGGTAAACAGAAAACTCAATCTCTGCAAAGGCTTCTCCCCACTCAGCACTGGGCTGACCAGGACTTCTAGGCATCTCGTCCCACCAAGTTACACCCTCCCGAGGACCAAACACCTGGTGTGATGCACACGGGTGTCAGTGCCATTGGCAGCGTGACCAGGACTGCTGTTCTGCCCGAGCCACATGCAGCCTGGCACCGGGTCCCCAACAACACGCACAGACACTGCAGATACTCTGTGGGCCAGCCCTAAATCTTTCCAGGGAGAATCAATAAGCATTATATAAACACAGGAGTTTCACTTGGTAGAACTTGTTTAGGCTTTCGTTATGCCAAAGGAGGGAAAAAATTTTAAAATTTCACATTATTATGGCTTGGGGTCTTATTTCAGCTTTCAAGAACTGGTGAAATCAAGATAATGGCTTATGTTTAGTCCCCTCACTTATTTGAAAGCTGTTTGCAAACTAAAAGCAAAAGCTCCTGTCCCTGGGGAGGGAACTTGTGGCAGGAAGGGTAGATATATTACAGAAAATAGTACAGTCGTATACAAATATATATATACACACACACACATATATATACACACATATATATGAATGTGTCTTCAGTGCCTCAGTTTAAGGCACTTTTATAGAGTGGATTTCTCTTGTCCAGTAGGGAAGGCATCATGAAAATAAAAATCCTTCTGCTTCTTTTATAGTGTTTTCAAATTCAAGCTTTCCAATCAATTTCAACAATTAATTTTAATAAATTATTCTTGCCAGCCCTGACCTGAAACCCTGCTAATTTCATCTCACACACTCAACGCAGGACTCTCAGCTTGCACCACACGACTGCCAGCACAGTGCCCATCTCCAAACCCCCTCCACTGTTCCTCTGCCCCATGGCAAGGGCAAGAGGCTGGACAGGGGCTTTCCCACAGAGGAAGAGATCCAAAAGCCTTAGATAACCTCTTAAAAACGGATATCTAGAAGAGGGTCTCCTGGAAGCTGGGCCAAATCGACTCACATTTGCACAAAATCACTGTGCGCTGAAAATAGTTGAATGAGGTTGCTAAGAAATGAGACTATTCTCACAGCGACAGTCTCCTACCCCAGTCCACGCTTTGCTAGAGAGAAGTCTGTGTACAGCATGGAGGATGTTTCTTCCTCAAGCCTCATTAAATCTAATTAAATAGCTTATAAAAGTATTTATGAAAACAAATTTTAAAATGGCAAAGGCATGCCAACAAGGAAGATATTTCTAACTCTGCCGGTGCCTTTTTGTGGATTTGGAGTTGGTTCAGAAGTGCACACTTGTAAGGTAATTGCTGACAGCATGCAGAATCCATCAAGCTATAATTAACATTCTACTATTATTCTAATTGCCTCACTCAAGCTTCTGTGTTTTTTAATTGTAGAGCAATTTGCCAATAGAGAATTTAATTGCAATACATATTTTATACATTTTGGGAGAAAGTACCATTATTTCCACTTCAGCAAAAACGTTCCTCAGTTTTTAATAGCCTGCTTTAACTCTTTTCTAGGATTTTTTTTTCACTCCCTGATAAAGGAATTTGATTGCAACCTCTTGTGAAATTAGTAATGATATAATATACAGGAGCGCCCGGAGGCTTCAGTTTGGATCATGACTCTATTAAGCTAGGAACTGTACATACATGTAGCAAGACACAGCCCTGAGGAGTTTGAAATCTAAACAGAGAAGACAAACTGAGGTGAGAACAGAAGTATTATCCCTATTTTACAGCCAGGGAAGAGGAGCCCCGAATAACTCACCTCAGGCGACCCTGAGCACTGGGGTACAGCCAGGAACTCACACGAGCCCAAATGCAGGGCACCTTTCGTCTTCAACACGAACTTGTTTTCTGTCTCCTGGTAGCTGCAAGAGCACCTCTCTGCAATTTGATTTGCAAGCTAGACCTTCTAAGTAACTTCTGACCATCTAGGATCTACAGTCCCTGTCCATGAATGCTTCGTGTTTCAGAGCAAGACCCAGCGTGGAACAGGAGCCCTGAGGAGGCTGCAGAGTACCCCAGCAGATGCGACACGCTGGGTGGAGGGCAAGAGCAATGCTGTCAGGCTTTGTGAGGGATGTGTTTGACTTCTCCTGGGGCAGGCTGAAGGTCAGAGGCAGTGAAACAGAAAAGGATGGAGCTTAGCTCACGTTGGCTATCCTTGCATTTTACAATTTTACTTTGCTTCAGCTTGGTGCTTCTATCTGCAGGGCCACAAATCTCTCTGTAGCAATGTTTATCTTCTTCTAATAACACTTATCACGGCTTTCTACCCATGGTGCTGAGATTTGCAAAATGTCTGATAGCCATGGCTACAATCCCTTATACTGTCACCCTGGTGCACTGATGTGTCAATCAATATTATCATAGTGACAAACATTTAAAAAGGTTACAGGAGGTGCTTTGTGGAGACAGGGTACAAGATGATTGTGATTATTCAGCACAGCTACAGTCGCATTTATACATAGCTAACAGTGGTCTTTGGTATTAGCTGCTCATGGCAAGCTGCATAGTTGGGCTCCCAGCATCCAGGTTGCAAGAGATGGTTTCTCTGGTATGACCAGATCAACCAAAGCATCAGCATTCCAGAGGTTTATTAGTTGATCTGGTTACACCAGATCTGCAAGGACAATTTTATGGCATTATGCCACCCAGTGCTGGTCTCTGTCTCTCTTGGATCCCAGCCTTGCTCCTCAGAGCTTGTTTTGTTGGAATAACCCTGCAAGATGTATGACGTGATCCAAAAGTGCCTAGCAGCGATGCCTAACGATAACATCACTTCTCACTGCTATAATGGGTGAAGCCAATTCAGCTTTGCAGGAGGCAGCACATGACAGTGAGAATTAAAGGAAGAGATGATCAAGTCAGGCTTCAGTATAGGGTCACTAACAGTGCTGACATGAAAATTTAGCTTGGGTTCAGACTCCTAAGAATTTCCTTTGCAATGGCACATAAGCCTTTTCTTCTCTTAAAATTAGAGACTGGTGCTTGAACTTTGGTCCTTCAGGAACATAAAGTCTTTGATCAAGACCAGATCATGCTTCATTAATGTGAAAGTTCACTCAAGTAGCTGTTGTCATTTCATTTTTCACAGGCAATGAGTTAAATCACTTTCCCATTCTGGAACTAGCACAGGCAGTTAGGAAAAGATGGTGCAAATAGCTAGATCCAATTAACTAAATCCATGTTCTGTCACAACACTGCCACTTCTAATCCTTTTTCCCCCCTCCCAAAGAATTTGTTTCAAAACTTTGGTATAAATGTATGTGTATTTATCTCATCTTTTTAAAAGCAGACTGTTAGAAAAGCGTGACAGCATTTTAGTGTCAAGACAGAAGCAGGAGAGAAAGCTGACAGCACTAGAATATTGCCTGCCATTTGCATGGGCAAAATACATAATAAGAGGGAGAGTTTGAACGTAAACCTGTGGTGCTCAAACCTGGAGCTCACACTCAATTGCTTAAAAGCATGTTTTTGTAGACAAGGCCATGGACTAACTCCAAGAGCAGGAAGAAAACTGGTAGACCTGAAGTCTGAACAGTCTGTCTGCTTGGATCACACACTTCAGCACAACATTACTCTCCCCTAATCACGCTCAAGATCCAAAATCCAAAGTTTCCCCAAGCCCAGAGAGAGATTTGGCCCCATGCACGAGCTGGCAGGTATCAGGGTTTGCTCTTCAGATCTGGGCTTGAACTCAGCTCCGTGCCGAGCCTCCAACAGCAAGAGTGGAGCTGAGACACAGCCATTCCCGACAGTGACTAGCGCTAATAGTGTTTATGCTATGAAGAGTTCTATTAACTGGCATAATAACTATAATTATATGGTGTAACTTCTTTTCCTTGCTTTCACCTCTAGGCTGAGATGGAAGCGTGAAGTTCTTGCAGCCTCAGAGGAATGTGTTAGATGAAATCATGCAAGTGGAGCAGAGAAGCTGGAATCCAGCTACAGCTGAAACAGGAGCCACCTGCCTCTGCTCAGAGAATAGCAGAAAAAAAAGAGATTTAAACATACTGGAAGATTTTAACTTGTCTTTCTGAAAGGGATGGTCTGCAAATTTTTCCAAAGTAAATCTTGTATTTCCTTACTGATGGATGTTGACTTTCAGGGACTCTTACAGCAAACAAAGGTAATGCATCCTCCCACAGCAAGGGGAGGAAAAACCCAAATGGAGTTTCTCTCACAAAGCAGTCAAGCTGACTATTTATTTAATAGCTCAAGACTTTATGTCACAGATGAAAGGTGCCATCAGCGAGGGTGGTCTCTGCCTGGCAGTATTATCAAGGCAAGTTTAGCTCAAAGTTGCATGAGTTGTGGCTGTTCTCAAAGATCCAGATCCCATATAACAATTAAAGGAAGATGATTGCAGAATGACCAGAACAGCCAGACTTTGGAAGGATCTGGCAAGCAACCACTGCCTTGCAGGTTAGAGCTAGTTTTTTTCCGCCAACTGTCGTACTTGATCTTTATCCATAATGGAAATGGGGTAGGATACCTTGCGACAACTTTTGTTGGTACGCGATTACTGCCTCTGTGATTACCGTGGGCTGTTACTACCAAACTGCCTCCTGTTGCTTCATCTGGCTGAAAGATATTAGGATTTGCCTGCTGCTTCATCATACTTTGATCCCTGGTTTAGAAAAAGGGATCTGTTTCCTTGCTCTTAAGTGACTCGTTCTTGGCTGAGGACTGAACTGCCGGCTGATATTTCTGTTTGGCCCTTGAAACCAACTATTAACCACACTTCTTGTCCTGCTGGTACCACCCAGGAGTGCTTCAATAGCACAATACAAATGGCACAGCATCATTATATGAAGGAAAAAATATGCGGCAGGGCCCTGCTGTGGCTTAAAGGCTCTGAGAAGAATCTCTCAAAATATCTTAGACATCTGCCATGTGTAAAATCTTATGATTGTTCTTCAAATTCTTCTGTGGATACATCAGCCCCTCCTCCACTTCTCTCCCCATCTCCCTCTGCTAATGCACGTGCTTCTTACCAGCAATGTGTGACACCAGGGTTGTTTTCCCCCACAGTTATTCTATTTATTCAATACCTGAGGTCATCAACCTCTGGTTTGAGACATCCTAAATCACTTCCATAGCGCATAGTTGGGATGACATGAAGGATTATGACTTCATGTGGAAATAAGGAGGAGCGGATGAAGACTTAGACACAGATCCTGTTTTATGCCACTGCCATAACTAATTAGAAACAGTGGGAAAACAAGTAGATGGGAACTGTCTCAAACTTCTCCCAGTGTTTGCCATGGTACATGGATGAATCTTTAGTATCATCACACCAGCATTGAAGTAGTTAGACAACTTTGTCCACAGATGTGGTGGTGGATGTTTGGAATTTGTATAAACTCTGTGTCACCAGTGACACTCAGTCTCACACACCTACATAGAATCATAGGATGGCCTAGGCTGGAAGGGACCTTAGAGATCATTCAATCCAACCTCCCTGTCATGGCCAGGGATGCCACCTCTCGACTAGCTCAGGCAACACGTGAGAAATGAACGGGAATCGAACCCGCGACTTTTGGTGTTTCAAGCACCACACTCAACCCACTGAGCTAAACCGGCCCTCAACATGAAGTTGTAG
This sequence comes from Trogon surrucura, assembly GCA_020746105.1. Taxonomy (NCBI): domain Eukaryota; kingdom Metazoa; phylum Chordata; class Aves; order Trogoniformes; family Trogonidae; genus Trogon; species Trogon surrucura. Next base: position 16,016,024 of record CM036626.1, read on the forward strand.
GGATGCATGACAACTGTTTCAGTTATACCCTAGGAGGATTATATTTGTTTTACCTTTGAGATGAGGTTTCCATCAAACTGGCAGTAAGAGCTCACACAGAAGTAAAGAGATTGAATCCATTACCTGGTTGGGATCTGGAGGCAACACTCTTTGAAGAAGCACAAGACGCCTCACGCCTCCTGCCACCCAGCTTTAAAAAAAAAGAAGAAAAACAAAACCCAAACCATCGCAATATGATGTATTTTTTCTCTTGAATTAGAGGAAACTACATAGAGCTTTTAGCCTCTCAACTGTGCTGCTCCAGAGAGGAACTAAATTCAACCAGAGCTTCTTTTTGCTCTTTAGCTTCAACATTTTTCCCCCCTTCCATCCCACTTGGCCAGAACCTTTTTGTTCTGGTTACTCTGGGCAATAGCAATATCAGTTCTGCTTTAGAGGGCTCATAACCAGCACCTTAGCAGTAAGACCACTCTTACCTCTTGCTTACCCCACTCCCTTGAAGAGGATTTTGCAGTCACTGAATCCATCTGGCAACAATGCAGTAAATAGCCACAGCCCCTCTGCACAAGCTCACTGAGAGGAGGAAGGGGAGCTGAGGTCCTTCCTTTCTGCTCTATCTGATGACACAGAAGGCCATGGCTGTATAAGTCTTCCCTTTGAACTACCTTTAATTCTACAGCAGAAATAAAGTCTGTTTTCCCCAGCCTTTATAGGGTTTTTTTTTGGGCATCTGCATGCTGTGGCTCTCTGGCTGGCCCTTTCCAGATGAGTTACACCTGTGGGGAGACAATCAGCTGTGAGGTATTAACCATCAACCTCACGTCCCAGACTCCACTTACGCTGCCCCCCAGTTTTTATCCTTCAAGAGAGTCTTGAGGGTGAAGTGGCAGGCAATGGATGCTATTTTTTCATGCGACAGGCTTGCTGGCTGTTTTGCCAGAAATACCAGAGCTGTGCTTTGGAGATCTCCTTGTTCCTGGCCCTAGGGCTTGTCCTTTTTTCAGGCAGGGAAATGCCTCCAGAGTGTGCTGGATGGTTTTAAGTGTGTGGTGGAGCCTCGTGACTCATGGAACAGCTGTGGTGGTCCCAAGCTACAACCTGAGGGGTAAGTGAATAAGAATTGCCTGTCTCGTTAAATGATATTTTATCAAGTGCTACCTTGGTTTGTTTTGTTTACCTCCAGTTGTGACTAGTAGTGTCTGGGTGACTCTCTCTGAGCTTACTGCATTATTTGAACTGGTGCCTCTGTGCAAGGTGTTTCCTCAGGATTTCAGATACCTTTTCTGCTTTTGCATGAAGCCCAGTCTCAGATGTGTTCGGAAGGGGTGGCTGGTTCCAGTGCCAAGAGAGCATTTTTAGATGGTTTCCAGAAGGACTGATGGTTTCACTTGGTTCTTTGGCTGATGGCTTTGAGACTGGAGCAGTAGTTCTCCTAAATGTCTTCCTCTGGCAAATGGGTAGAATGCAATACAGGCAGGAGGTCTGTTTGTACCATAATGCATATAGGTAAGCAAAGCTTAGGCTGGCTTGACTCCGAGATAACCCAGATTGCATAGGTTTCGACAGCTTCCTTGCATATGGCAGCCTGCAGGTGATTAGAATCCTCTAATAGATCATCCATAATTTAATAAAAGTTAGCTTGCTGTATTAATGTAAGCCAACATGTTGGAAAAAGTCATTAATCACAGCAAGTCTTGATGGCTGCTGAGTCCGCACCTGCGAAGCTGGAGCCTTGGGAAATAGTATTTTGAGCAATCTGCATGGCTTTGACAGAATGCCTGTAAGTTTTTCCCATTACATCATTACTGGGGCCAACACAAAGGCTATCTGACTCGTTCGAGGAAGTGTATTGTGGAAAACAATCCTACTTTGATGACTGATCCAGGCATTTATTTAGGCAAAGCAGAAGCAGTTGCATTGGCTCATTTGATCTGTGCTGTTAATAGGAGACAGCTCAGTGCATGCTTTTGTTATACTTGCTCTTGCTTGCATAAGTTCTTGAGTTGTTTTTTTTTTTCTAATGAACAAAACTGTCTATCCCTTCACATGGCAATCATGCCAGTGTCACAATCCTAATTATCACTCAAATTTTCCAGATGGGATTTCTTCCAAAATCTGGCTTAGAGCAACTTGCCCAGGTTTAAGAAAGTCACTCAATATAATACTAAAAAGGTATGTGTATACAACCAGAAGAAAAAAAGATGGGATGTAATGTGAGTAGGCATGGGGTTAAAATAAAACAACTAGGTGATTTCTAGTTATGTGCGTTGCTTTCGTACTCCGAACATGTCAGCAGCCTTCTTTACCCTTTTGCGGCAAGGATGCAAAAGTTACTGCTTCCCTGAAAGGGAAGGAAATCTGTTACATGAATCGCATTGATCTCTGGTGCTGTAGTTGGAGCATATTGCAAACTATTTAACTTTTTTTTTTTTTTAACAAATATTCTCTGTTAAAATTTCTCATACGTTAAAGCTTGTAATGCAAGGCTTGATAAATGGTTTGAATAAAAGACTTTGTAGAAATGGCTGATTCACCTCTTTGGTATCAGCCTTTGAAACTTTGTGAGCTCTTTATATAGATATTCATTAGATAAACTGACCTGAAAAAAAATGAGTGAGGCTTTCAACAGTGCAATATCATATCTGAAAATAAAAGGTGAAACTTGGTGGGGGAAGCCTACAAAACGAGAGTTATGTTCTTCTCAGGTCTATGTAGTGCGGTAAAACATGGTGTCACTGTAGATTTTTCTGCATCGTAGCAGCTTTATCCTATTTTAGATCTCCTCTAAGGGTTAGTATTTGTTACCCACAAAACTGAGAGAGAAGAATGGGTTTTCAGCTGTACCTCGCTGGCAAGAAATGCTAGGGTAACTGATTGGAAGTGCAAGAACCTACTTACAGAGAGTTTCCAAAATCCACAAGGGCAGACCCTGAGCACAGCTTCCCAGGGCATAGCTCCAGCCGTGATAGCTGACCAGCTCTTTTGCAGGTCTCTTCTCCTAGAGCACTGCAATCCCTGATGAGGACAACCATAAAACTGGTGTCCAGACAGCTGGAACTCACGTCTTGCAGGATAATGGAGCGTGCGGATTTGCACCATTGTGGATTTGATCCAAACTGGCTGTCTGGCTTGCGAGGATGTTGAGGGAGCCCATGGGGGAAGTCCCTCCACCACAGCATCCTTCAGCAGAACAGTCTTTCCCAGCTGCTACCCATAGCTGCTAGATCATTTGTCTGCTTTGTGGCCTCTGGTTTTGGCTAGGAATGACACACCACCATCTCTTTCTAGTTCTTGGAGTTCATTTTCTACAAGCATTACAGGGTGTGTCTTTTTTTTTTTTTCAAAACAGGTTTTTAAGCAGCTTTAAAGTGACCTCAAAAACCTGCTTCAGTCTGAAGCTGGAGGAAGGCAGAGCGGTGTGCATGCCTGTGTACCGCCTGCACGCACCAGACCCTGCAGCTACTCATTCCTTCTTGCGCAGGCAGCTGAGAGCGTGACAATAGCAGTTGGATATCGGCCCATTTCCTCCCCCCTCCTTAAACCTGAGCGTTGTCTTCCAGGTGTTACAGACGTTTTTGAAGTCAAAACACTTGCCAACTCTAATTAAACTTGTGGTTTGCAGACAAATTGGGAGCCGGCCGGAGAGGAAGCTGGCGGGAGAACAGCTTTGTATGTGTACGGGGCTCCAGGACAGCCAGGTTTCCATACATTTGGTGCAAACATGCAGCAGACAGAAGAGACCATCAGCTCTCTGTCTATTGTAGAGAAAGCATTAATGCACATCTGCATTGCATCTGCAGTAAGGGACTTCACAAGAACGGGGATTTGCTTTGGTTGGGTAGGGTCAGCTCCTGTTAGAGATTGCAGAGTTGGAGAACTTGGATTTAACTTGGCTGGCTTGTGGTCCACGAGCACAGTCTAAATGCCACCTGTCTGCAGGGGCACCAGCGTTTGGCTGCAGTGAGCTGGAATTAGGCTTTGTATGAGAACAGTCTGGTCATCTGGAGTACATCTATGTTGTTCTTCCTTTTTTTCTTCTCTATTTTGGCTGCTTCAGTCACCAGTACTTCTCCCTGGTCTGCTCCTGTACCCCTACCTTATTCTCTGCAGGACCTGCTCAGAAGAGAGCTCATTTACCTCTTTGCAAATAATTTCTGGACATTTGAAGTATCCTTTCATGCAAAGCATTTCATCAAGCCAAGAGGTAGCTTGAGGCCATTTGTAATGCATTCCTTTAAAATGGAGTGGGAAATAGTTTTCCCAAATTGGGAATATTTTGGAGACCTTTGAACAATGTAATTCTTAGCTTGCATCCTGGGTTTTGTTTAGGGGGGAGGGGACAGGTTATTTTGATCCTTTTTCTACTTGTAACTTTGTGTTCAGAATGCATCCATTTTCAGTGTAAAAAAAAAAAAAAGACCTTCAGTTTTGCCAGTTGCCTGAAATAGGACACTTTACCTGGATTTAAAAAATGGATCAAAACGGCCTGAAAACTAAACATTTCCTGAAAAAGAGAAGTTTGGTTTTCCCTTTTTTTTTCTTTTCTGTGGGAAATTATTGTATATAGTGCGGAAACTGCTCATCAGTTTTAGCATTTGATATTATTGGAGAGGTCTTTCAGGACTTAAAAAAATTTGTTTTCTTGGTTTGTTTGTTTTTTTTTTTACCTCCACTCTGCCAGGCAAAGTGGAATCCAAAAGCAAAGTCAGACAGAAAACAAGGAGGAAACCGAATTTACTAGATTGGAGGTGACTTTTACAGTGCATCTTGCTGTTCTGTTTTAGTTATCTGTCCAACCCAGCTGTCTGCACTGTGAATGTATCCAAAGACGACAAGTCCCTGATGCTGCAACGATATTTCTCCCCAGTACCCTGGTGGTTCAGCTCCTGGGTGTTTCCAGCCTCCTTGCTGAAGGTTTCTTGCTGCTACCAGCCTGAAGGCACTACAACCATCTCCCAAAATGTCTGCGTGCCCTTGCCATTGCCTTGAGCCATACCCTTTCAGATTTTTGCTTGCTGCACCCTGTCTGTCAAGCGTCAGTTTTTTTTACTGCCCCTGCCACACCCCTAAAAGCTCCACGTTTCTGTCTCTGAAAGCCATAGGATAAGCTGTGCTAGGGCAGAAGAGAAGCACTTGATTGCTGTTGTGAACATGGAGATAAAAAAGACGATTAGGGAATGGTACCAAATGACCTTTTCAAAAATTCTACACTTGCAGCAGAAGGTGTCTTGTGTGTCCCTTAGAGGCAGTGTCTTTAGTCCAGGCACCACTGGGGTGTTCTGGAGGGCAGAGCTGGGGAGCTGGAGACCCCCAGGAAGGTCTGTGGCTCTTTGATGACTGAAAATAAGCTTGTGTCTGCCATCCTTCTCACCAGTGAGACTTTTGCTTAGCCATTCCCAATGTTGGTGGCTATGTGGTGTTCTAGATGGCCAGGCAGCATCTGAATTTCCAAAACCAGCCTTTCTGAGGGGTCCCCCCAGCTGTGGGGCGAGAGCTGTGCCCCGCTGTTTGTCCACTGCCCTAAGAAGGACGTGCAGGTCTCGGTGGGGTGATGCTTTTGCCTCCTGGAAGCTTCTCTCTTCTCCTGCAGCCTTCTTCCTGATCGTGTTTCTGTTTTTCCTCTTTAATGTTTCTCCATCCTCACCTCCCCCCCCCTCCCCCCCCTCCATCTGGTTTCTATCTGGACTAAACAGATGTTTTTCCACTTTTTAAATGTCCTGTACGCTCACCTCGGTGATGTCTAACAGCGATTGTTCATTCTTCTTTCCCCAGGTGTAAAACTTGAAAAACTGGAGGGGCTGGGGCGGGGAACCAACTGCTTGTAATACCTTGGTGTGCATTTAGTGCTGGATGGAGGGATGAAGGAAACCTCTCCAATTATTCACCTTGCAGCCTAGAACCCCGTTACTCCTTCCAGGTCCCCTTTCCATTGCCAGTATATACAGAAGATCAGAACTGTGATTTATGCCAGGGCAGTGTGTATAATATTCTCGCTTTCATGTTAGAAATGTTTAACAAATCCATAAGGTATCAAAAGAACTCGTGGAGGAGATTTGTGAAGAAGGGCATGTGGATAAACCTTTTGGACTTGGCTAGAAAGCAGACATATACAGTTTATTGCTTCCCCCTGCTGCGGAGTGACAATAGGTTAATTGTAGATTTTGCCTTAAAATAAAAGTTCCTCACTTGGCAATTCAATCAAGCGGTATCTGTCACGTGGAGGTCTCGTGAAGGATTTATTCCCATTTTAAGTAATGTTTCGGAGGTGCACGCTCCATATGGAACACATTAGATAGACAGCGGCAAGGTTTGCTGCCATGTTCGTGGGGCTGGGGAAGGTATGTGTCCTGTGGGCACTGGGGTTTGGGCGGGGGAATCTTCTGCACTTCATCAGGGATCTGGTTTCCTCTCACCCTCTTTCTCCCCTTTTCCCCTTACATGGCTCTGAAGGTCTTTGAGGGAAGGTTTTTCCAGCCTCCCCCATGAAGGGACCGGGAGCATCATCTCGGAGGGGCCTCTGCTCGTTGCGAGGTGCCTGGCATGTGAAGGATCCCATGTCCTCATCTGCCGGAGCAGGAAGCCGAGGGCTCTCCTGGTGACCATGGGGCAGATCTCGGCTCATGTCCTTGGGGCTGTGTTGACACAGTAGTCCCCAGCCTTGCAGGGCTTGTTGGGGTCACAGAGATGCTGCAAGCTGTTTTGGGTCCCAAGGCTACTGCTGCCAGTGGCTTTCTGGTCATATCAGTGCCCAGCTTCTGAGCAGAGGGGTACGATGATAGGGTTGAGGTGAATCACTGCTTCTTCCCAGAAAAAAACAACTCCCTCCTGTGATGGGAACTGAATGACCAAGTGAAATAATGTCATTTGGAAGCTCTTCTCTGCTTGGCTTTTGTTTTTCTTTATTTTTTAGTTGGCTGGACTCTTTCTCTCATGAAAACGGCAACCAAAGATGGGATAAGCAAACAAAATGCTTGGACAGCAAGTGCCTGACAGGTTTGGACCCGGGTTTCAGAGCTCAATGCTGCTGGCTGATTGGGAGATGGATGCTGGGGCAGCCCCTCCTGCTTTGCTTTAGGTTATGGAAACTGTCCTGCTTAGAGACCATATCTGCGAGCACTGGCATTTTCCACGCTGCCTGCCAAGGGACTGTGCAGTGTGGATTAGCGATGGAGTGTGTGTGTTTTCTTGTGCCGGGCGTGCTGCTCGCTGGGGCACAGCCTGATCTCCTGGAGTATTTGGCTTTTGTCATGCACTGGCTGCTGGGACCGAGCACCCATGTTATTGCTCTGCAGGTGCCTGGCTGCAAAGGGTGCTTTGCTCTGCTGCACATTTGCAGGGAGAAGTCTCCCTGGTGTGCTTGGGCACTCGTGAGGAGCAAGAGGGAGTATGAACTGCTTTTGCTGTGAATTTGCTCTCTTAGTTGCACTCTATAACATCCATGGTCAGATGAAGGCACCCGCTCCAAGCAAGTGTGAGCACAGTGCTGCGCTGCTAAAGGGACTTGGAGACATGAACATCTTGAGTAAAAAACCCAACCAAACAAAAAAGCAACAACCTGAACAATTTGAGGCCATTCTAATCTAGATCTACAAGTAATTAGCGCAGTGGCTTTGCAACATTGTGCACCTCAGCGCTTCACCTTCCTGTGTCTGGTCATGAAGTCTGCAGGTTTCTGGCTCCTTGGCTCATTCTCTGCAGCTGCTGCCAGTACCAGAAAGAGCAAAAACATCCCTGTGTGCCTCAGAGGAAGCCCCATAAGGTGGGGGGCAGAGGGAGGAGAGCTGAAAGTAGGGTTTCAATTGGTTGTATGAAAATGCATTGTAATGACAGAGAAAACCCAGCCCCTTCGGCCAAAGAGCTGGGTCAGTGTTAGGGCATCTCAGCATCAAAACTAGGTAAGGTCATTTTGGAGATGGGACATCTTTTCTGGGTGAAGTTGGTGGCCCTTTGCAGCAACGCTGGTGCTGTGTGACACTGGCACTGTCGATGGCAGAAAAGAAATTCAGTTTTGCACAAACCATATTTCCTTAAACTTTCTGACCTTGAAGATTTCAGCCAGAACTTTGGTATTTCATGTTCCCCAACCCAGTGAAAGGCGAAACTCGGCACGGAGTGGACGGGGTGCACCAGGGGCGTTACTAATGGGATGTGGAAGTGCCATATGGCCCTGAAAAATCACTGTCATCAAAACAGCATTGAGGAGCCCCCCCCTTGGAGGGGAAAGGGCATAGAGGCAATTAATCATTGTCACCTCCTAACAAGTATGTGAGCTCTCATACCAACCAGCGCACTTGTTGGAGGAGAGAAACTTCAAAGCACGCGGTGCCCTGTAGCCCAGCAGATGCACGGGGCATTGCTGCATCCCTCTGGGTTACAGTATGTGCATCTGAAAGTGTCAAAAAGCAGTGACAAACATGACGGGGGGGAGGTCTGTAAATGCTCCCTTGGGATGAGGATGTTGCATTTTACAGGCTCCACTCAGAGTGTGCAGCTTGCAGCATTCCCAACGCTTGCTCTCTCTGTGAGGCTACGGAGGGAAGCAGGCTCCTGGGGGTTCCAGCTGGAGAACTTCCACTTCTTTTGAAAGGTTTGAGGGGTCTGCAAGGCAAGGAAGATTTAATCCCTGTGAACACTTGACTGCGTTGGTCTCACGGCGCCCAGGTCCCGTTGGGTCAGCTGTGTGAGTGCAATGCTTAATAAATGTGTCCCTGAAGCCACCAGCTGCCTTTCCACTGCTGGAAAATCAGCAGCTCCTTGTTCTTTTATCTTTAAGCTCTGGCTGGAAGAAGTTGAAAGTGGCATGGGGGGACGGGACGAGACTGTTTATTCAGGCTTTTCTTACTTTAACAGACTTCCCTTTGTCCCAAGCACCTCTAGTTCACACGTTTCCCTTCACGGCAGAGCCTGCAGTACCGTCCTCTGGCCACAGCCCGGCTCGCACAGCCCTTCCCGCTGTTTTCATTGTAAACTTGATGTTACGCTGGAAAAACAGACTCCAGCAAATCGTGTTTCGGCTCGTCCCTACTTCCATTGTCTGTGGATAAAATAATACTTCCAAATCTCATCGCACTTCATAAATATTGCAGCCTGTGTAGAGAGCAGCAGGCGCTTTCCAGAGCCCCGTTTGCCAGGCCACAGAGATTTGGAATGTTTATTGGGAAGCTGCAGCTGGATGTGACCCTGCCTGCAGTGCCGCAGTTGCTGTTGGCTGGGGAGCAGAGGTCAGGGCAGTGGCTTGCTCAGAGCAAACCTGCGACTTCCAGAGGAGTTTATGCATCCAAGACCGTTATGTCTGAAGCAGAAGGGTCTGTCCCTCGCTGGCACTGCTGGTGAGGAGGCAGAGTGGTGCCCGGTGATGCTGGTGCTGTTGATGAATGGGCAGCTCCTGCACAAATGCAACTGATTTAGGAGCAGCAGTGCTGGAAAGAGGATGCTGGAGCAATAAGCTCTTTGTATGCATCGGGGAGGTTTTTCTCTGCTTTCTGCTGAGATTGCATCTCAAGAAGCTCGGGAGCAGCTTCCAGTCTGTCCTCCTTCCATCTGTGCCAGCCACAGCTCTCCTCCATGGGCTCATCCCAGCACGTGCAGCCCAAACTGACACTGCTGCTGCAACCTCTCCACACTGCTGCAGGAGCCACAGCACTTCTCGTGGGGTATCCAGAATTAAGGAAGTCAAGCTGAACTGTCCTTGGCTCGGGTTTTGCTCTGGTTAAGTGAACAGGCTTTGCAAATTCTGTGCTCTGAACGGGCTTTCGCTTGTATTTCCATGTGTGGCATCGTCCCGAGTTGTGACATAAAGCAGATCCCACAGAGACTTGCATGTGGGAAGACCTCTACCCAGCCACCAGTGTCCTCCTCGTGGTACTGTTACCTGGGCACAGAATACCTTGGTAGGGACCTGGAGGTGAAAGTGTGTGGCATGTTGCTTAACCATAAAGAAACAATACCCAGCCTGGGGTATGGGATTTGCTTGGATTTTTTTCCACAAGTCTGAGCCTGAAAGAGCGTGTGTGTTATCTTCTCCTTCTTGTCTACTGTCAGCTCAAAAAGGCAATTTCCCTTGTCCACAAACTCTGCCTCTCTCCTGTGCCCAGGAAAGCAGCACTGCTCTTCCAGCAGCACTGCGAAAAATCAGTGGCTTTGATTTCCTATATCCAGCCTGATGTGTCTGTGGGAAGAAAAACATCCGTCTCTGATGAGCACAGTCATGTCATCACAGGGAGGGCCCAAGAGGAGCCAAGCTGGAAGCGACTGATGATCTGGATGGGTACTGGAGACCTCCTGCTCGCTGTGGATAGGGACACGTGGGACTTGGCCGAGTGTGCAGGGTTTCAGTTGGGAACGAGCAGCAGCAGTTATATATCCAGGAATCTCTGGCAATTCACCGTATCCTAAAAATGTTGTTTCATTAAAGCCGCTTTCTGAAGCAACTCTTGTGTCCCAGCGAGAGGAGGTAGGCCACCGAACCAGCTGTGGGTTTTGGTTTTTTTTTCGCTAGTTTTCTATACTGGATTTTTAAACTCTGCTGCTCAGTTTGCCAACTGCTGTTCTTTCTGATGCTACCCAGTTGTTTTGCATGGCCTTGAAGTGGTTTCCCAGCTATTTGAACTCCCTAAATGACAATGCTTCATTATTGTCTGATGGAGAAGTGGAATCTTCTGTTTATATGTAAAGGTTCCCCTCCTTCCCCCCTACCTCCCTCAACATATGCAAAGGCACTGCAGAAACTGGAACCAGATAAAAAGAAGAAAACAGGCTTTTAAAGCAAGTTCTGAAGTGTAAAGATGTGAAGGCCACTTAGAAATCATTGCCTTGTGCTTTCTCCCACACTGTGATTCATTTGGTCCAATCCATCATTGATTCAACATGCTCATCCGCCAGAGCCTTCAAAGACAACTGTGCATCTGCTTTAGCCATTCATCAAGGAGGAGCACAAAAGAGAAGGGCAAAGGAAAATGTATTGCCAGCTCCCTTTGGTGCTGCTTAATGGGTGTGAAAAAAGGACAGTGGAGAAGCTTGGTTAATGAAAGCCAGGACAGCCGAGGAAGTGCCCCTGGGACATATATTTTTCAGACCAGGTATGGGCCTTGCTAAATTTGATTCTGCAGAGGAACTTCAAACGGTGATCAGGAGAGCCAAAATGAGGTCAATGCGCAGAAGAGTAATCCAGTGCAGGTGGATGCTCCTTCCCAGATGTGCCCCCCGGCCTCGTGTGGACACCACGTGGTGGGGAGAGGAGTTGTGGACCACGCAGCTCTGTTGTGTCTCTCGTTTCCCTGATAAGTAAAGTATTTTCAGGGAGATGATGCTCTGCTGCTCCAGAGAGCTCCAGTAGCCTGATCCCTAAAAAGGTGGCTTAATGCACATTTTCTTCAATTAAAAAAATTCAAGCACCAAAATGCAAAGAAAGGCCTTTTGGGACTGCTCCTTCAGCGGCAACCCTGCCTGCAAAATGCTTACCTGGCACATCTGCTGAAAGGCAAATCCCTGCAGCACGGTCCTCTGCTGCCCAGGAGTCACCAGACCAAGCCCAGCTGTGTTGACTTAGATGTGGAGCTACGTGCATGTAGCCCTGATGCACAGGCCTGCTGTGAGCGCCTGGGGTTCCTGAGCTTGCCAGTTCTGTGCTAGCACAGTCATCTTCTCTATGCTCTTCTCTGCTGGGGACATGTATGGCTGAACCGCCACCCAAGCAGCAGCACCTCCTCTGACCAACTCAATGTGACAACAAACCCAAGTTCATGGTGGGCTCCAGGGGAAGTCTCTTGTCTTAACACAACCTGGATGGTATATTGTTGAGGTTGCTGGGCTTGTTCCTTGTGTCATCTGTGACCCTGCTGAGTTGTCTAGTGGTGAAGTGAGGGATATTTTACCTTGTGTTTCTATTTATTTTCTTACCTTCTCACATTGTTTTTCTCCTGGTCCTTCTTTGCCCCCAACAGTCCTCCCTCATTCTGTCTGTCCTTCCTTCTCATGCACCGTTTGTTCCCCATGTGGAATGGAAGAGAAGGAAAGAGAGAGGTGATTTTTAGGAACGGGTTTGACAATTGTTTGTTCACTCTATAAAAAAAGTGAGTGTTGGAAGGAAAATATTCTTTTTTCAATTCTCTAAGTCTGTAGGGAAGGAATAAGAGGAAAAGTAAGAGCAATCTGCAAGAGTATCATGCCATCTGACTGCACAGTGCCATGACTCTCCAAAGATGCCGGTAGACAACACCAAGTGGGACAATAGGAGAAGAGACATGGTCTCCACCTCTTCTTTTGCCCAAGCAGCATCACTCCTGTGCAGGTGGGAGCTGATGGGTACTGGAGAGACCCTCGTTTCTGATGCTGAAGCCAGAGTGCCCCCAGCTGCACGCAGAGGGTGAATTCACAGATGACTTGAGTTGTCCTTGTGTAACGTCTCCTTTCCCAAAGGGAGTTAGGTGCTTGAGATATGACTCTGTTTTTCTTGGCAAGGACAGGGGTTAATATTGGCAGGATATTTTATTTTGTTGTTTTTTTTTTTCTGGGCATCCTTGAAGTTCACCCCAAATTTCCAGGCTAGCCAACCTTTTGCTAACAGAGAGAGAATATTTGTCCTTCTTTAGTGCAAGTTTATTGTGGTGCAGTTGCACAGAGGCAGGACGCTCTGTACAACATCCCTGGGGAGACTCTTGGGCAACTAACTGGCTGGTATGGAGCAACAAGTGATAGAACATGTCTTGCAGTTAATCTCCCTGCAGAAGTGAGATAGAGGACTCCTCCTGTGTTCTCACATGATATTATTTATCAGTGATATTGTGTTCTTTGCAATCAAAGATGCTTAGCCTGAAATTTTGTGAAGACTGCTCATGAAGACTGCTTCCAAGTAGTTGAGCAACAATTTGTTCTCGGAATAAACCAATTTGCAGCTGGGGCCTGAAATGCTTTGAAGAAGATGAGTTTATACTTGCAGGCATTCTGCTTTTTCCTTATCTTGATTTGGCCTTACAGATCTTAGTCCAGATTTATAGCTGAGTGCAATCTTTTCTTCAAGGTGGGGAGAGAAAGCACTCTGCTTCCCAGCAACATGTGAATGGGTGAGCTCCTGTCCAAAACCCTTCCCCTGTGAACTAAGTAGAGCTTCTGCACCCGTGTAATGTGCTGGGCAGTGCATGCTTATTTCTGTCCTTTCCATACTGCAGGATATAGATGGAAGCTGGTATGAATTATTAATCTTTGTGCTTCAGTTCTGTAAAATGAGAGAATTGGAGGTTATAACCTCTCTTGGAAAAGGTTGAAAACTCTGGACAAGAAGCCTGTGGAAGTACTGCAGGGTGGCGTGTTTTTTTTTTTCATTTTAGTGCATCTATCACAGAAGCCCTGCTATATCTGTATTCATGTGGTTTGTCTTTCAGGACAACTGTATAGATTTTCTTTTTTTGGTCTGTATGCTGCAGGTTGGGATTTGCTTTTCCTGGCTGTCTCCTTTCAGCTTCCCTTATTAATGCCCTTGCTTTAACTTTTTGCTCTTGAATTCCCTTGATTTCAGTCAATTCTAGATCTTTAAAACTAAGGTCTGTCTGGAAGAACCTTGCTCATTTTCTTGCAGCCTGAATCAAGTACAGCAACCCCTCTCCACAAGTTCATAATTGTTATGGAAATACTGTAAATCATCCTTGTGAGGTTTGAGTTTGTTAATGAAGAAAGCAGGACAATGTAGGCTGCTAAATGAGTGTATTCATGTTAAAGACTCTTGATGGGAATTCGGGGCAGTGAAGCCACATAGCCCCAGCCTGGGTGCGGTCAAAACTGGGAACAAACATCAGTTTTAGATAAAACAGTGTTCAAGCATTAGTGCGCTTTCATAGAAAGTTAGTAGCGTGGATGTTGACCTTATGTTTGGCAAAAGTAGACTACCCAAAACATGTATGCAAGGCAGATGGGGAATGTGATTTAATTAAAAAAGAAAATATTATGATATTCTGAGAACAAAGTGGTAAAACCTTCTGGCTGCGGAGGAATTTCTTTTGAGAAATGGAAGGCACTGAAAGGCTGGACTGGGAGGAGATGGGATCTGAAACATCCTTCCCCAGCAGGGAGGAAGAAGGAGGATGCCGGGGTATCTGGCTTGCAGCAGGGTTATCAGTTACTCTCTAGAGCAGCGATGGCTGGAGAGCTTCCAAGCACGTTTTTCTATGGGAGGATGCCAGCTTGCTGGAGCTGAGGCACTTCACAGAAGAGGGTTTGATTCCAGTGTGATAGAGGTGATGGCTCCCTGCCCACAAGAGCTGGCTGCTGCTGGCACCCCCCAGCCCCACCTGCGCTGCCCACCTGTGCCTGCATTTGCCCAGGGGCTCCCCCTGAGCCCCCCTGATGCCAAAAGCCTCGCACCGGCAAAACCTGAAGGCACCAGGTGATGCGATGGGGAGGTGGGAGCCAAGCTCGGGAAATGGGGAAGTCCGTCATCCATCAGCGTTCCCATGCATTTGGGTTTCCCTCTGTCCCTTGGGCACATTTTGTAAAGACCTGGAGCCTGGGATCGCTGGCTCCCAGCTCCTCTGCTTTTCCCTGGGTAGAGCTCTGAGGAGTGAAGCCCTTTGAAGCACTGCTGCAGCGAGGCAGGTTCTCAGGCCTGGGGAAGCCAGGACAGCTGTGGAGTCCTCTCCTGGTGGGAACAACGTGACCCTGAATTCCTGCAGAGTGGAAGAGAGCAACAGAAACCTTGGCTTGTTAGCTCGACACCTTGCACCTGCCCACCTTCACCCCATCCAGTCATGAGCTCCACGTGAGTGAGGGACAGTGAATGGGTCTACATGGGGCAGCTGCAGACCACACTGGACAAATAAACAGGGTTTTTCCTGAAGGGAGGGATGCAGCCACGGGGTCTCGCTGCACTGCAGAACCTCACTAGCTACGATTGCTGAGTGGGTTCTGGAAATTGGGCAATTTAAGGGGATTTTGTGTGGATTTAAGAGCCTCCAGATAGGCACCCGCTTCTGGAAATATATGCCAAGGGCACCTCTAGGGTCAGGACAGTATCTGTTGAGATTGAGTAGATCTGGGACTGCTGGTACAGAATGGGGTCCCTGAGTCAGAGGCAACTGGGGAGGGGGCAGTCCTGGGTGCAGGTACAAGAGTGACCTCTTTGCCCAGGAGAGAGGGTCTCCGGTGGGTGATGGAGAGATGCCTCAGCTCAGGGAGGACCTCCCTCTCCATGGAGGTAAAGGCATCAGTCCTGCTCACTGCATTGGCCTCCAGGCAGCAGGGTGGTTTCTGCCACAGGCTCAGCCCTCAGGGAAAGATCCCCTAGTCTTTGGAGACCTGATAATAGTCACCCACATCTTAAATGACCCCAGAGAGCTATGGAGAAGGCAGTACAGCTTACAGCTGTATCTAGTCCTGTCCCCATGCAAATCTAGCAAGTGTTCTGCCTTGACTCTGGGGGTCTGTGGGGACTGAGGCAAGCTGGTCTGTCTGTAGCCTCCAGGTCTTCATTTGTAAATAAGCACCTAGCTGCTATGGTAATGCTTATTTAATTTAGGCTAAGTATTTCTGCAGCTGTTCTGGGGGAATTGTGCTGCTTTTTGCTAAATGTTAATTCTTGGCTGCTCACAGCTGTGGAAAAGTATTGGTCAGGTGCATTCCTAAGGACAGGTTCTGCAGCGTGGTGAGGCACAGCTGTGTGGGCTGTGCCTTCTTTGGGCTTCATGGAAAATGCCATTTGCTCTCCAAGACCACTTGCATGAAGCCTACACAAGACAGTGACCAGCACTTGTATCTGTGCTAGCAAAGTGGGTCATAAGTTGTAGGCTACCTAAGGCATTTTAAAAGAAAATAGATGCCAATCCACTTCTCGGATACAGATGTCTTAATTTATTTGTCCTCTTCTCAGTCCCACCATGTCAGAATGTATGCTGGCTTTTCCTGCCTCGGTTATATAGTGCTATATATCTATATCTATATATCTGGAGGCAGCTGGGAATGGTCCTTGCCTTGCAGCGGCCATTGGGAAAGATCTACTTCGAAGCCCATCATGGGAGCCCTGTGTGTCCACCTCGTGCTCCATTACTGCCCAGCTCCTCTTCCTTAGGGGTCACACCGGTCATCCACAAAGAACCTGCAGATGCTCCTGCCTCACTCTGCAGTGCACCTTGGTTATATTAATCCCTCCCGTGGCTGAAACCTCTCCCAGCCATGCGATCAATAGACTTCAAGGCTGAAATGCTGCCAAACCATCATGCTGCAGCAGGTGGGCCCCGCTGGCGGGGAGGAGCTGCAATGAGTGAGACGGCTCCCAGCCCTGGCTCCTCTGGTGCTGCAAGCAGCTGGGAAGCTGCTGCTGTTGGCCAAGTGTGATAAAAGTCTCCCTCCAGCCTCCTCTGGGCTTGAGTGGGTTGGAAAGCCCGGCTAAGCTTGCACTGGGGTTGAAGACACTCTCTGCAAAAAGCAGATTTTAGGGCATGCTGATCTGCAGTCAGCTTTTTGTTGAGGATGGTGATTCAGGGCATATTTTGGGGAGCAGCAGGGTGCTCTGCAGCTGACAGCCTAGCTGTGGTCGCAAGCATGCCACAGACCCAGTATCATCTCAGGACCCAGTGTCCTGAGACAGCACTGCAACCAGCCGTGCTGTGGACCCAGCAGCTCCGCAAGCTTTGCGCCACCTGCGAAGATGCTGCATCCAATCATGCCATGGGCCTGAGATGACGGTGGTCTGGGTCCCAAGCTGGGCCATGGTCCCAAGTGTGCCACAGACACACTTTGCAGAGCTGCTGGATCTGTGATATGGCTGGACCCAGCGTCATCTCAGGTCCGTGGGATGCTTGGACCCAGTGCTATCTCGGGGTCTCCGCTTTGCAGCCGCTGAGATGACGCAAGGTCCACCACATGCTAAAATAAGCCCTACTTTGACTGAAGCCTTTGCGTGAGCTATCACGCAATCTGTTTATAGCTTGAGATTGTCTCTGACTTTTAAACACTGCAGTGAGGAGTAAACGCAGCGAGCCCAACGCGGGCTTTGTTATGACATTTTGTTGCAGGCAGGAGGCAAGCTCCGGCTCCAATAACAAACACCCAGTGTTATGACACTTTTACCTTTCCAACTATTTATGTAAGCACAAATGTTTTATTCTAAGGTTTGAGACTACGTCGTTAACATAAAGCAGTCTCATTCTTTCAATATAGCCTCGTTTTCACTTGGGGAGCTGTTGTTTAATGAAAAGGTTAATTGTGTTTTATAGGGCTGTATCGCCTTCCTGCCAGTTTCTGGCTGGGAAGGAGGCGAGGTGCGGCTCCTGGTGCTCGTGCCAAGTAGCTCAGAAATCAGGGATATTTGTGATGTGAATCCTTTTAGGGGCTGCAAAATTAATTTAAAGTGAAATAATTTCTAACAAGGCTACCCCGTGAAAACACCCTGTGCAGTGGAGGACGAGAGTTTCAAAGAACACGAGCTGTTTTCCGCTCAGCAGTAAACACGCTCAGCCTTTCCCTTCCATGGCTGCGCCGTGTTAAAGAAAACCTTTAATATGGTGCATGTATTTTCCTCTCCTGAGATTGAATTAATTAGCTTGAAATTTCTTCTTAACAGCACATAATGACTGGGGAGAGCAGAAGGAACTGAAAGTTGAATCTTGACTTGTCAGCAAATTACTCCTCCAGCAGCCGAAGGAGAAGCAGCCATGCACTTGCATAATGCCCTGGTGTGGCTGCCGGACTGTTTTGATTAAATGGATTCTGGGGGTCTAGGAAAACTACAAATTTTATAGCTATGATGTTCTTTGCAAAAGTGATGTAAAACATCATAAAGCTGCCAAACCACCACTGCGGTGCAGGGATTCATGCTGGCCTCCTCTGCAACAGCAACAGAGCACTGGAACAGGCTGCCCAGGGAGGTTGTGGAGTCTCCTTCTTTGGAGATATTCAAAAGCTGTCTGGATGCGTTCCTGTGCAATCTACTGTAGGTGATCCTGCTCTGGCAGGGAGGTTGGACTAGATGATCTTTTGAGGTCCCTTCTAGCCCCTAATGTTCTGTGATTCTGTGACTGTCAGCCCTAGAAAATGCTGTTAGGAATTGGTGGAAGGGCGTGGGGAGAGGTTTGCGCGTTGCAAACTTTTGTTCCCTCTTTCTGAACTACTAATGTCTTTCGATCCACACCACTCAGAAGCCACATCTGGATTTGGCCCAGTGTTTGAATTAGACACTTGTGAGCCCAGTGTTCCTTTGCAGTGGCATCACTCATGGCATCAGTAATAGCCTCATAGCTGATCTTTCCTGCTCCCATTTCAAAAGAGATTTAACACCAGCCCTGTATCAGGATACTATTTCAGCTTTCAGACTGCACTAAAGACAGATCCAGGGGGAAGTTACTATCTAAGCAGCATGGTTTCAGAGCAGCTCTTCAAAAGAAGGTGCTGGTGGCCCAAAACCCCATGTAGGGAGTTGTCCTGTATCCGCCCTATGTTGCCTCCTGGCTACCCCAAGAAGTTGTACCCACCCCAGCTCTCCCTGAATGGTGAACTTGTGCCTGGATGTCTCCCATCACAGTGCCAGACACATGCTGTGGTCCCCAGGTCAGTCTGTGCCCCCTCATACCTAACTGGAGGGGTCAGACCATGCTTTGTTGGTTTGCTCGTGAGTGGGGCTATGATGTGGTGCCCCACAATATGAAGAAGCTGGAAGACATAGTCACTGTGGTGTCTGACTCTGGGCTTTTGTCAGCTCCCAAGCCTGCAAAACCTCACGGGCTTTGGGCTGGGTGCAGGTGACAGGAACGGTGAACCATGCACCGGGAAGGAACAGTCCATCTCCGAGTGTTTAGAGAATGCTCCCTTTTTTGGCAAATTTACATACCTGCTCCTATGGGTTATGGAGACAAAATGCAGCTCAGGGTTTCTTAAAGATATTAAAAATGGAATTCCTGAAATCAAACCGGTTATGTTAAAATCGCAACCACCCTTTCTTGAGACTGGTGCCAGGTGGGTGTGCTGTGTATAACTGATCACTTTAATGGCCAGGACCTGTTTCAACATCCCAGGCCCTGAAAAACAGTCAAATTCAGAGCAGAAGGGGAGAAAACTGAGTCCTGCTGACTGCCAAAATGTAGCAGGGAGGATGGGCAGAAAGGTTGCTTTTGTCAACATTACCACCAAACCATTTGCTTTTTTTATCTTCTTTTTTTTTCTTCTTTATTTTCCTCTTTTTTTCTTCTTTTTATTTTTCCCCTTCTTCATTCTTTTTTTTTTCTTCCTCTTCTCATCAGAGCAAACCTTGCTGCCAACAGTTTTCAAGGGGAAAGTGTTTAGTGGAGTAAGAGAAGGTTCTCACTGCACGACTGACCTGAAGGGGTTTTGTATGGTTGGGAGGGTACACAAATCTGTGGAAGGGCACATGGCATGGACCTGGGCTTATGTGCTCTGCAGCTGGCAGCTCAGCCACAGTGCCAGGCGTGCCTTCAGACCCAGCATCACCTCAGGTCCAGGGCACACTTGGACCCAGCATTGTCTCAGATGAGGATGGCACACATCTGTGGGAAAGCTGTGCTCTGAGTGAAGCCTCTGCTTGAAGCTGGTGGAAAAAAATTAGAATCAAAATACCGTTAAATGCCTCTAATGTACACTTGTAAGTTCTCTAAACCTGAAGGTTTAATTGATATTTTTTCTTCAAATAGCAGACTAAAGTTGAGTAATTTAAGCCATTTTACAGCAAAGGCAATTGAATAATTGCTAATGGCTTTCAGCTGAATGTATTTAAAGTCAGGTCACAAATCTGAGCTGCTTTAAAGACCGAGAGGCATTCCTTTCTCTTGAAAAAGTGTTAGATAACAATGGTAATTAGAAGATGGGATTCAAGGGAAAATTGATATATGAGTATAAGCCCTGGCAGAGGAGGAGCAAAATAGCTGACCTGGTGAAGAAAAATGGTGACCAACTATGCTGTAGAGTGCTTGAGGGGAGCAAACCAAGAAAACAGAGACCTTCATATTAGGAATTTGAATTATGTTAATGTGCACTAAAGGGTGAAAGTGGAAGGCTTTTTAAGCCTGGTGTCACGATGTGGAGGTCAGGCTGGTGCAGGATTTCCTGAGCTGTGGCTGCAGCTTGCATCCGTTCACAGGCTGGAAAATGATCTGGATGTGGGGTGATGGGCACCTTGGCTGGAAGATCCCATGAGGACATTGTGAATGCAGACTGGCAGGGGAGCACCGCCGTGGGCTGCCTGCCTGGGGATGGTGACAGGGTGAAGTTTTAAAATAACTCCAAAGCCAAGGAGAAATACATGCCCCCAGATATTTGCGTGGGTGTTCTCGGAGCAGATAAACTTCATGCTCTTCCGACGAACAATTTATTGATACTTCAGGCAAGCCAGAACTCCTGCCCCAAGTTGCTGTTGGGGCAAGTCATTGTTGTATTTGTTTGTTTTCCTGCTGCTGGCTCAGGAATTTGTTGGCTTTGGGAGCTGGCAGGTGTCTGTCCTCACGTTGCCACACGTGTGTCACTAAGGCAGCGTTGAACTGCGGCAGTGGGTGAGTGCTACCACGTCTGCTGCCTGTCCCTGCCTCTGCAGTGGGGGACTCACTCTGCTGCTGGGGCAATTGCAGACCAGGAAGGAAAGTTGTAATCTTTTCTCTAGCACTTTACCCTTTCCCCAAGGGAGAGCTACCTCAGAGGAAGGCACTAAAACTCTGCAGCTTGAAGAGCTGTGCAGAGCATCTCTAAAATTGCTCCACATAATAATTCAAAGACGTAGCATGTGTGCCTGGCCCTGGGCCTGAGTGGTAATTCAGAATATTCATGCATATCTCATTTGCAGTAGTCTCCTGAAGCTAGCTGCAGCTTCAGTTTCAGTGACATCTTATAGTACTGGCCTCTGTGTCCTGGTGATGAGGTTGTACAAGACTGCCTTTTCTTTCCTCTGGCTGGGTCTTGCTCTGGTAGTTCTAGAGTCAGGGGAGAAGGAAAAGAGAAGTTCCTCATCAGCTTTCTTCAAATAATTGAAAGTGAATTCCTTTGTGCCCTCCTTTAATTTCCTTTTAAGGTAACTTGCACTGGCTCTTCAGAGGAGAATTTTTTCTTGCCTCAGTGTTTGCTCGACTTCTCTCAACTCCTCTTTGCCCTGTGTCCTCCAGGGATGGAGTGTCCTGCAGCAGAGTAGCACATCCCTGCCTCTCTCTGTATCACTCTCCGTGGTGGAGTTTCACTGAAACTGTTGTTCACCATTCCTATATATTCAGCTGAGGTCCTCCCTGACTCTTCTGCTTAAATGCTATGGATCCCTTTCTGCCCCATGCAGTGATGTGAGCGTCTTCCAGCATGTACAGCTTTGTCTGTGTCAGCACTGAACTTTGGTTGTGATTGCTTTGTTCACATAAGACCTGAAGCACGGCTGTTTGGGAGCTTTGACACATCACAGCCTGCCTTCTGCTGCAATTTCTCTTTCCTTCTGCCAGCTACCACATGAGGCATGTGGAGGTATGATCTAGTAATGCAAAACTGCATTGAACTTTAAGTCAGAATTACCCAGGATGTGTCGTGTTTGGTTTTTTTTTGCTACATTTTGCTATGACTCGCAGGCTTATGACTTTTTTTTGGCAGTTCAGTAGTGTTCATGAAGCATTCTTGCAGCCCTTCATTGCAATTCTCATGGGCTTTCTTCAGGCTTTATAGCTCCTGGCAGAAAGTCCTTCCTCACTGGATCCCATCTGTTCAGGGTCCTCAGCTGAGGTATCCTTCACTAAGGTCTTGTTCCTTATAGATTCCCTTCTGGATGCTCCTGTTCTCCATCAGATTTTGGCAATCTTCATCTTGATGTCATCAGAGCAGCTCCTCATCTGAAGTCATAGCTACTCTTTATTTTCCTTCCCTGGCCTTCTCATTCCTCGGGACTCTCAAGGCATGAGATATGGAGAAACCTAAGAGCAAGCAAAGCTGCCAGTGGACTTTTAACGTACCGTTGCCTTGGGAAAGCACTGGGTCTTCTCTGTTTTCTTTGCTGTCACCCAACTTTCCACCACGCTCCAACATGGGAACAGTTAAAGCAGAGTAAATAGCAAACAGGTTCACGTGCCTAAGCACTTCCAGATGCTTGAGCAGGTAATGCTTTGAAATGCCTTTTAAATGAGTGCTGAGTTTTGACCTGCAGGATAAATGCTGACTGGCATGACACAAATAATACCGATCTTGAAAATTATCCCAAATTATTCCCACCAGTCATAATGGTGGTAACAGCTTAGAGGCTTGCACCTTAATGAAGCGATTTCCTGCCAGGACACTGTAGAGCCCCACAGTTACCATCACTGACTTGTTCTTTGAATTACCATGTCTTCGCTAATTGTCTGTGCTTCCTCATCTAGGTCTAAACACAAAACTCTTGTTTTTAATTTATTATCTGTTCATGCATCCCTGTTCCAGCTGTGTCTGATCTCTGCATCCTCTTGCACTGGACCCAAGGAGCTGAGTGCCGTATGTTCAGCATCGCTCATGCAGAGCTTTCTCTTTTGGTATGCTTTCCTCAAGCGGGGACTTTGCAGCTGCTCTCTGCAGGACAGAGGTGTCCATTTCCCTCCCTCTCCTTCTGATTACACATATCTCTTTGAGGAGGATGGTGCTTGTCTTACTGCAAGAGCAGCACTACCAAAGGAGTAATATATTTAGTTCCGTGCTGCTTAGACATCTCCGTTATGCCTGTAGGCTCCTGCTGTCCACATGGCTTAGATGGCCCTAATACATTCAGGAGAATAATTAGGACAGGGTGTGTTTTGTGTCCTTTCAGGAAGAAAAATCTTTGGAACCACTCACACTTGTATATTGCCTATAAATCAGAACAGATCAAACTCCAGGTCAAACTGGTACCGGTGTGAGGATATTCATTTTGTCCATTTTGTCTATGAAATGGAGGAAAGAGGGCAGAGGTGGAAAGCTGGATCCCACTCCTGGATCCTTTGGGAGGACTTCTTGTCCTTTAGAAATCTTGGCATCTAGCTCTGCCTCCTTCCAAGTCCAGTGAGCTCATGAGAGACAGTCTCTATAGATGTTTTCATTAGCTGAGAATGAATATTGCATCTTCCACAGGAGACAAATTAATAGGCAAAAAAAATGAGTCTGTGTGTGGGATAAACCAGTGAGCTGGACCATCCACTACAGTATTGCACAGCACGATCAAATCGTACTGCTAGTAACTGTTTACAAATGCTTGATCCTTGGAAAATACCTTCTATATGTGGGAAAGGAATTAAACTACTAGTTTAGAATTATTATGAGAGAGATCACTTTATTTTGTGCTGAGTGATAATAAACATGCAACATAATTTTAGAGCCCTTCCTTCCTCTGACTGTTAATATTTAAAGTTTAATACTAAAACGAAATGTTAAAGGAATTATTCTCCCTTTACTGCATTCTGTCTGCTCCCACTTTTTCCTCCAATAGCTGTAGGAGATCTTCCCTAATCTTTCCAATTAACTCGGTATTTCCTGTAAGGCTAACACTGAAGAGGGTAAGAAAGGAGTGTAAAGCGAGGAAAGACATCTGTCAACTATTGGAAATACTTTCCGTGTTAGAAATTGAAGGGAGCCCACACTGAAGCCAGATGATCCGACGAGAAGAACAATTGCAGCGTTGGCTTGAAAAGAATGTGGGTGATTTGTTATAGCTGTCCTCACAGTAGGCACCCGGTTGTCATGTTCATATGAGAATACCTTGGAGATATGCTAAACACATATCCTGTTCCCATCAGGAGTGCTGAAGGGCTAGAACAGGCAAGGTTTGACTTGCATTTTCTGGAAGACATAAATTATCATTTGTTCCCAAATCTCCATCTTTTCACATCTTTCTCATTCCTCTCTGCTGTACCACGACTAATTTAAGGCAAGCTGTGAAGAGTTGGTGTGTTGTGTAGGTGATTGAAAGAGTGTGTTTCGCCAACTATTGAAACTCCTGATTGACCCCTTTTGGGGTGAGTCCGAGTGCACAAAGTTTGTAATAGTCTGGGTTTGACTACAAGCTTTATGTAATGGGTCAATGGAGACCCGCTTTGGTAATGCTGCGGTAAAAATATGAAATGCTTTCTGGGGAGGAGAGACCCAGCATTTCAGCTGATCTTACACATAAGCCCTTGGATTGTTGTTTGCCTGTTTTACTTTTTGGTTTATTCTGAAGTCTGAAAATGGCTCTAGCATAGCCCCAAAATGAGCTGGAACAACAGTTCAGCTTTGCAAACCAGGACAGATTTTAATGGGACAATGGGTCTTCAGGTTTCCAGGACTCTCCCAGTTCTCCACTGCTCTTTGCAAAGTAAATTAATTCTAGATCTGGAGAGAAGAACAAGCTTCATCCTCCTAAAAGGCAGACAACGTGATTTCATTGTGATAGTTTCTGTATCATGTGGTGTCCTCCTCCCTTCCCTCGTCTGATCAAAGACCAGCTTTTCAGCAGTTCCTCACCATCCGCATCTGCAAAAAGAGACCTAGGAATTAGTCAAGACGTGGCCCCACCACTTTGACGTTATGCTCTTGTATTTTCCTGCACTTCATCTCCCTCACTGTGCCAGGCTCAGGAAACCAGAAGAAACTTCTGTGAACAGCTGGATTAGTTTTAAGGGCAGAGAGTATCACAAGATCAACAACTGGAAGTTTACATTTCATGATTCATTGGATTTACCCAGCCACCCTGGCAATGGGCCCAATAACTCTTACTCCAAAATGGCCTGCCAGTGAAGATGTCAAGGGATGGAGACTCTACTAGTAGCTCCTTTGCTGTCTTTGTGCTTAGTCACGATGCTTGAATTTGGCTACGTTCATTTCTACCACTAATGCACGCCAGTCATTCCTCCTGGATTTTGCTGGTGGATGTTGATGTGGGGTGAGAAAAAAAACCAACTGTGGCAGGCTGCACGTTTAGGTGCTCTGGATCTTGTGGAACAAAAGCAGCTTTGCCCCAAGGCAACCCAGCAGTGTGCAATGACATCCAGCTTGAGACTTTGAACCGATCCAGGATTACCCCTGAGAGCATCACATCTCTGCAGCTGTGTCCTCTCCTGCTGGCTTAAGCACAGAGGGAGCTATTTTAAATAGAAACCTTTTATGAAAACTATTCAACGCATTCTCTTTCAAAGCGTCAAACCTGTGTTGTTTTTTGGGCTTTCTCCAGCTGTGTCTCTCATTCCAACATTGGATAGGGATGGACCCAGCAAGGACAGGAATCAGTGCTAGGCTTATTTCAGCGCACTGTGGGGTTTCCTGCTCCAGTCCATGCCTCGAGAAGACACTGTGTCCATCATGAGCAACAGACATGTCCAGCTACCTCATTTGGTGTGTAAAAATTTAACCTCTTCCTATGAACACAGCCTTCTTCCAGCCCATTGACCACTGTTGGTTATGCTGACCGGTGCTATTTGGTGGGACATCCTGGCCATGACTGCTTCCAGCCTCTGCCTCCATCCTCGAGGTTTAAACTCCTCCCTGCCTTGCATGTCTCCCGAGTCCAGCCTCATGACATATGTGCTATTTGCAGAGAATGTTTGTCAAGACCAGGTGGTTGAAAGTAAAAATGCCAACAGATCTGCCTTTTGTAACCGTGCAAGCAGCTTGTTAAAATTAGTCACAGGCTAAGCTGCAGTACATCTGTGCTGTCAGCCGTCCAGAGAGCCGGCGATACCGCCCGCTCCCACCGCGCCAGCCCCAGATGGGAGCGAGGCTGCTAACGCCGATCTTCTGGTTTGCGCTAGCACAGGCTGAAGTCATTCCCAGTGCTTTTCCCCTCTTCCTTCGGTTCACAAACCTTTGCCCAAATTTAGCCACAAGTCTCTTTCTAAATGCATAAACATTTTGTGTGTCCTGAGTTTCAGATGCGCGCAGACGGAGCATCCCAAAGCAAAACCTGGGAAATCTCGACGTTGGCAGTTGTTTTAAAAGAATTTGTACTTGGCTGTTCTGAAAGCTGGTTTGTTTTTTTTTTTCTCCTTCACTTAAATGGGGAAGGTCTGCGATTTCCAAGGCTTTCTGGGGAGTGAGGTACATAGCTGTCACTGGAGGCTGTATTAAATTTGGGCCCAGCTCCTGTTTTCTGCTTGAAAAACTGTAAAGTAAAATTCCTATCTGGGTCTCTGCTGTTGTACAGCCGTCTGTCAGAAAGCACCAAATCATCTGGCAATTAATCTCTGTCCCCAGTGTTGAGCAGGAGTCATCCGTTCCTCTTTTCTGTGCAGCACCCAGCACTGGGAGCCTTTGGAGACAGCACCCCAGTGCGCGCAGCACGTGGCCATGCCTCGAACCCTCCGTCTCCCCATCGGGGGCTGCCTTTGATGCACGTCCAAAAATACGGCTCGAATTGGCTTCTTCATATCCGTCGTGCTTAACTGCTCCATCAACAGGATGCTGTACAAACACATAAACAGGTTGCGTGTCTGTCCTCGAGCCAAGGGTCTCGTATTTCCTCGCATCCTGCCTCCAGTGACTTCTCCTGACACGCTGTAACTGCTGCCGGTGCTAGCCCTGCCCTGCGTCCTTGCTCCCACCTGCGGGCACGTGGCCCCAGCCTGCTCAACTTGAGATTAGCCATTCCTTCTCCTGAAGCACAGAAACATGAGAGTTTTATTCTCTCGCCCTTAAAACAGAGTTTGACCAAACTTCCTTGCCCCACCAGCAGCAATGGACCTAAGAGTTCGTGTTTGAGCGGGGAGGGGGAGAACATTGCTCTGGCTTTGCCCATTTCAGAGCACGTTTGGGTCTGACTTCCAGGCATTTCACACGTAATTCCCTGCCCGTGTGAAAGCCCAACATTGTGCCGGGAGGACATGAACACAGAACCTTTGTGCTCAGGGTATTATGCTTTCCCGGCGCACATGTTCTCTGCTCACACACGCTGTCTGGCCAGCCCTTGTAGCTGGGTCTCTTGCATACCACGCTTTCCTATGGAATTTGGATTCAAATGTGAAAATTCTCCGCCACACAATAAAAGTGGCATTTCCATGCCCTTTAGCACATCAGTCTTTTCTTGTGAATAGAGCCCCGAGTTCTTTGGCTTTTGCCGTATGGAACAATTGATCTCTTCAGTTCACTTGCCAACAGTAATCAGTTTCTTCTAGCCATAAATTTTAGCCATTCTTTATTTTTTCCCTTTTTTGGGGGGCATAGAGGGGAAGAAAGTAATAAAAAGAGACAGCCATAAAGCAAGCAGCTGTTACTAGTCAGATCTTGGTCTGGGAAAGAAGCAAAGCAAGTATCAGCCTGACTTTTACCTGCTACTGTCTACTGACATTTAGCTATCAGGATAGGACTCTTTACGATGCATCCCACTGTCAATGTTCCTGCTTTCTCTGTAGTGACTGGCCATGTGGAGTCTTGCTGTATTTAAACTAAAGGAATAACCAGTTTTAAGCACCCTGTGGGCTTTAGTAGTTGCTCGAGAAAGTAATAGATCCTAAGCGGGCAAAGCAGTAGTGAGACAATAGTTTTGTTACAACAGGATTTTTTGATACACCAGGTTTCTATCTGGTGTCTTTCTTTGTTCTTTGCCTTGCACTGACAGACTGCTTGAGCATTTTACTGAGGCTTTTCTTTTCCATGCATTGCAGTATCTATTTTTAAAGGAGGACCTTGGTACTCCTGGCTCAGGTTCCTTGCAGTGAGCTGCTGTTTTCATGCTGGGTGGCACTGGAGAGGTTCTCCAGAGCACTGTGGCAGCCTAATGCCAACGCCAGACTGCAAACTCTCCCTCTCCTCTCCTCACTGCCGTCCTGGGGACCACGTGTGTGTTTTGCTCTCCTTCTGTCTGCAGCTGAGGCAAAAAGAGGTGGGAAATGCCAAGGAAAACAATTCCCTCCTCCCCTCCAAAGACTAGTGCCACAGAGCTTTACTTTATAGGACCTGCTTTCTCCTAAATCTGGAGTGTGTCTTGAGGACGAGTTTGTTTGAAATATGTTTGTCCTGGAGTTTTTCTATCCATATGTCCCAGTAGAGTAAGTTGTTTCACACTTCTCTTGTGGTTTACAGTAAACTGTGAGCACCTGCCTCTTCTGGGCTTGGGAAGGGTAGAGGGGCTTTGAAATTGCTGATAAAACTGGTCTGCAAGGGAACTCGATCTTGTGCAGTTTTCTTTCTCTACCTTCCTCACACTGTTGGTGTCAGAGAAGGAGGATGGGGGCCTCCATCGTGAGCAGCTTATTGGAGGAAACACGGCAGATTTAGGATCTGATCCCTTGGAATTAGAAAAGAAAATCTCCTGCACCTCTGGGAGGTAGGAACATCCTTCTCGGGACCAGCTCTACAGATGCTGCTGCCGCTCTGGTGAGAACCAGGAGGCACTAACTGGGCATCTGATGGGGCTTGGCCCGCTGGGTGACTTGCAGAGCAGCCAGAAAACCCTCCTGCAGAAAGAGTTTCTCCTTCCCCTGCAGCTGCTGATCTGCACACATTCGCTTTCTCCCCAGCAGGATTTTTGATTCTTACAAAGTTCTTCCAAAACTGATGTCATCTGGGCAGAGATCTGCCAGATTTTCTGACCTTTTTGACACGCTCTCAATATCCACATCCCCCGGGGACTCAGTGAGATGACGTGCACCGTGGCCAAAGGCCGTGGGGCTGCTGGCCCTCGGGCAGGGCGCTCGGCTCACAGGCTGCCCCAGGAGAGCCAGCCCCGAAATCCACACTCCAGCCCCCCACCCCAGACTTGCTAAATCCCTCCCACTGAAACCACTTTGTTTTCCTAATAACGCTCTACAACTACATTTTGATTTTGGAGAGGTCTTTGGTTCTTTTCCACCATCCCCACTGAGGACTGGAAAGAAATATATGTATTTTAAACCCTCTAGGTTTGGCAGTCAGCCCTTTCCTGCACTGTCCCTGCCCCTTGGATTTGTAGGTTGTGTGCCAACATCCAACTGCAGTACAGCTACCGTATCACCTTGTTTCCATCAGTTCAGTATGAACTATTTCTTAAGCTTGGGCAAACGAGGACCACCAAAGGAGGCTGTAGTCATGAGATACTCCACCAGATGCTTTCTCTTGAGGAAATATCCATTTCAGTGCTTTGTGTAATCATTGGTCTTAGCTTCCACTTTAAACACTGTTCTGGTGTTTGTAGCAATGTTGTGTGTCCCTCAGAGTCCCCCTTGCAGGGCAGCATGAATCACCAGCCACACTTAGAAGAGGTGAACAGTTCTTGAATGGAGGTGAGAAGCAGCTGGACCAGCCAGCACAACGGACAAGTCTGAAAAGCATTACCTAAGGCTGGACACATCTCTCAGGCATTGTGGTTGTCAAAAAAGGTTGGACATTTCACGCACAAAAGCAGAATTTGAGACCCTGTTTCAGAATCCTGTCCCACATCTTGCCAGGTCAGAGCCACCTTGACTAGGCAATGGCTTTCCACCTTCGGAAGCACAAAGCTTGGGGCGTTTTTGCAGCGAGATGGACTTTTTGTTTGTTCATACTGGGCATCTGCCTGTGGTGAGGCTGCTGGGGTTGCCTTCTGACTGTCTGTGCAGGATCCAGTTTGAGAAGGGACCCCCTCTGATGGATCTCCAAAATGCTGCTGACACCTGGAGAAGATTAACAAACTCAAGGGAAGGCCAGAAATAATATATACAGACCCTACTCACATTCTTGTCGTGATCGGTAAAAAAAAATAAATACACATAACTATCAGTCTGCCACAACTGAACACGGCTGTATTATCTCCTCCACTTCATGATTTATTTGTTAAAGTACAGCAGAGCACTTGTGTTCTACACAGCTAATAGTTGCTCTTTCAGGAGCAGCAGAAATGCTTACGCATTCCAGTAGTTAAATGATGCAATATCCAGGTGGATATTTAATGGCCCATGACAAATCTGGAATGACACAGCAGACACCATAAATATCTTCGCCCGAACAAATAGAACAAAACCTTTTTTATGAAAGCTATTCCAAATTTTTTTTTTTCCCACGTGCAGGCCATATTTTTAAAATATCCTTTAAAAGCAGCCCGGGGAATCGTCTCTGTCCTCTCTGCAGCCTGATCCTTTCCAAGATCTTCAGGATGTGGAGCCCATGGTACTGCAAGCAATGGAGCTCTTTGCTATCAAGCAGATACTTCTTGGCATTTCTTTAAGGCTCATGGAAAAATCTGCAGAAGTTCAGTCATGTGAATGTGCCTGATTTGCTCAGTGAAACTCTTCATGCCTATGTGAATTTATGGATTTTGCATAATGCTGGAGTGTTTTTTTAAGCACGCGCTTCTCCTCGTAGGTATGTGCTGCCTTGGTTAGGGCGAGTTGTTTCAAGACACCAAGGCTGGCAGTCACTCCTGACACCGCTCTGGCTGCTCCCGTGCCACCAGTGGCCTTCAGCAAGAAGATGTCCTGCAGATGCAAGACAGACCTGAATGGTGCCCACACTGGTGTGCCTGAGCATCTTAATTAAGTCTTGTTATCATCACATTATATACAACACACTGCAAAAGGGGCTGGTGAATCTTTGAAGGGGAGGACACATTTATTTTTAAAATAAGGTTTTGGAAGGTCTGGAGTTCTTGTGAACTGAGGCTGAACTTGTTGTACCTTTAATTTTTCTGCAAAATCACCATGCTTCGTTTTGTCATCCTTCAGATTGGAATGTATCTTAGGCCAACTTTAAAAGGATTTTTCAAAACCAGAAGAGTTTTTAAAAAAGAAGTCTACGAGTAACCCAGATGTGAAGCAGACTATTTTATTGTGAATCAAGAAAAATCATGTTATATGTTGAAGACTTGATCTGAAGTTTTTCAAAGGGTAGGGAGGAGAGGTGAGTGTTTTCCTGAAACATTCCTTTTGGTTTAAGATTAATAGGTATTTTTAAGTTATGGTATTTAATTAAAAACTCTTGATTTTCTTGACTCTGTTACTGAAACAGTGCTCTGGCATCCTCGGTTTGATAACTTAGCTTCTGGGGATGTTACTTCCAAGCGTGTGGTACTCCTGCAACACTGGTACAAACAAGAGCTGGGTCGTTTTCGACTACATCTGAAAATCTTGATATTAAAAATGCAAAGAAGGGGGCGAAGGGCAGAACAGGATGGGGGGTTGGAGGTGGCCCATCCTGCTGGCCACAGTGGCCAGGGCCACGCTGATATGGTCCCGGGGACCCTGCTACAGGGACAGAGATTTGTCAGTCCCTTGAATGTTGGGGTCCCCAGGGAGCAAATGAAGGTTTTGGCGTCGCTTTACGTAGAGTTTGATCCCTTGTGGAGTGCACGGCAGACCCCATATGTAACTGTTCCCGAAGGATTCGGAAGAATGGATCTACTGCAACTGTCCTGGTTTATGGGCCTTTTTTTTTGTGTACTTTCTTCCAAAACATTTAGAAAGCAGTTGGATTTAATTACTGATACACGTGCGCCCCGCTACTGAGTCTAGTGGAAGCATGATCATCTTTTAAAGAGTGCTTTCGACAATAAGGTATTAACTAATCCATTGGGTTTAATAGCACATGCTGGTACGAGGCACCTCAGAGCCATTTTTCAAGATAGGCAAGTCTAAAATGCAGCACGCTCAGCTTAATGGACTATACACAACTATACTCCTGCCCACACCTCCTCTCTCTAAAAATGCTCTTTATTCTTTTAAATACATCCTTTATACATAAACAGTGAGGAGCTTGTTAATTTGTCATGATCTCTATATCCCCCTTTCCTCCCTCCAGTTAGATCCTTATTATAGGCTAACATAACTGATTTTTATCTGTTCTTAACCACTTATCCTTTCTGGTATTTTGCAGCCACTTTTACTGATACTCGTGTTTATTTCTGTTTAATCTCTAGTGCCAAAGCACTAGAAATCTCTCTTGGTCTTGAGTTATGGGATACTTGTCTCTACCGCAAGTTAATGAATGATGTAATCACAGCTGCATCTTGAACGAGCCTGCTTGCAAACACCTCCGCAGTGCTCTCCAGACATGACCACATTGTGTTCGCCTTGCAAAAAACCCCGTGCTCAGGCCGAGCATCAACGGGAGAGCCTCGCAGATGCATGTGTGGACACATCCAGTCGCTCCATCCAGCAAGGGTACAGTGGCTGCTCCAAAGAGGACATGCCCCAGATCCCTGGTGGGATACTGGGATTGTCCTGGGAGCAGGTGTCTCTGATGGCAGGTCTTCATCTGGAGTAATGGGGAAAATGTCTTGGCTGCCACTCAGCATCCCCAGCAGCGATGCTTTCCTTCTGATGGCTTTGAACTTGCACACTCCTCTCTCCTCTGGCAAACATTAATGTTTCACGCTATTGTATGGAAATGTTAGTGTTCCTCTGTGATGATTTTTAATTTTTTTTTTTTCTTAACTGTAGACAAAACAACCCTGTTTTCCATGAGCTCATTCTACGAAACAGAAGACATATTTCAAATCTAGACTGAATCTAGACTGAAGCAGATGCTCACTTGGAAGGTTTAAGCCCCAGTAGTTGAATTTTGGCAACAGCAACTGTAAAACCAGTGTCTTGTCATGGAAAGCATCTGACAACTGTAACCATTGAAAAGCGCTACGTGAAATAAACCTGGGGAAATCATTTAGTGTGCAGAGGAGGCTGTACAAATGAATTAATAGGGAAGGATATATTTAGGGATGTGTTTTTCTCCTTGCTTTTGGATTGTACGCAGTCTCCCGGTGGCCAAGGGGGCTGGTGGCCACTGGGACAGCCCAGCTGCAACCAAACCATGTTCTTCTTACGTGGGGAAGCATTACTGGAGATTACAATGGCACACGGCCCCAGCCCTGGCTCAGCCAGCATCCTGTTTGCTCCATCTCCGCTGCTGTTACCAGCCACTTGCTTCTCATCTCCCTTAAAAACGTCATTTCCCATAAAACCACCGAAGAGTGTAGATGTGAAGTCATCCATGAGCAGGGTCTGCTGCAAGGTTAGGCTGGGCAGAGGCTGACCTCAGCTGGGAGAGCCCCTCTGGAGTGTGGTTGGATACTGACCTGCCTTATTTCAAACTGAAATAGTTTTGAAACCTACTTTTATTGCCCGATTTCAGACTGAAAGAGAGAAGATGCAGATGAGATATGAGGAGGAAGTTGTTTTCTGTGATGAGGGTGGTGACACACTGGAACAGGTTGCCCAGAGAAGTTGTGGATGTCCCCTCCCTGGAAGTGTTCGAGGCCAGGTTGGATGGGGCTTTGAGCAATCTGGTCTACGGGAGGTGTCCCTGATCATGGCAGGGGAGTTGGAACTAGATGGTCTTTAAGGTCCTTTCCAACCCAAACCATTCAATGACTTTGTGATTCCGTTTAAGCACATCTAGGAGAGATTCTCAGACTTCCCAGGCTCCTCTGGACCAGTGCAAGGCACCAAGGACTGTGGTTAGACCTAATTCAAGAGATTCCCCCCTGCCTCAACTTCACTGATGACTCTTTTTCTTGTTTTTCTCCTTTCCTGCTCTCCCCTTTCCCTGCTAGTAACAGCATGGCCCCTTCCCAAAGCACGTCTGCCTGGCTGGCAGAACTTGAATTCCCATTACTAATGTCCATCACATGTTTGTCAGGTCCCATACACAATTCTCCCTTTGTATTCCCAAAGTGTTAAATTGCATCTGTTACAAAGGACATCAAGAAAAAATTGGCCAAGCAGTTGATGGATAATTGTATTTCTTATATTTTCCTCTTTTTTCCCCCTGTAGAAGAGATTTGTTTGGTGAAAAGACCTCTGCATTTTTATCCAGTTTTCTTCCTGCTGTGACAGAACTGTGCACTCATTAGTTGTTCAGTTTTTATCTTTTATGGCAATGAATTTAGGGGTTTTTTTGGCCATGAACTCATTTGTTCTGCCTTTGCCCTGATTAGCTCACATTTGCTTTTCCTTCACTTCCTGCAAGAACATCTTTTCCTACAAAAACTTTTTGCTTTTATCTTTAAGGCATTTATTTGTAAACAACCACCAGGCCTTTGTACTTAATCCAAAGACAAAAGCCCCTGTATCTCCAGGAGATATTTGCAATCCAACTGCAAAGCTGAGTCCTGTATGTGGCAGGTGTTTGCGTGTAGGCTAGGACCAATCCCCCAGGTTGGACCAAAGTTGAGCCCTGCCTTGTGTTTGGGGTCATGGAGCAGATGCTGAGAGAAAAGTCCAAGAACAAGGCAAGAGTGCCCTGATAGCACCCTCAGCATCGTTTTGGTTCATGGCAATCGATGGCTTGGGGACTTCCCACACTAGAGGTTTTTTTGCTTCGTGGTATTTAATGTTCATGTCTCTAATCACAGTTTAAACACTCTGCTTAGTAACATTTGTGTCTCACAAAGCCTTCTGTGAGTGGCTTTTTTATTTTCGTTAGCAAAATATTTTTGGGTTCTATAAAACGTTTTTCTTAAAAAAACAAACAGAATGAATCTTGGTAATCTATCACATTTAGCGCTGTAAAAGTCATAGCAATTTCCAAGCCAACCCCATTGTCTTGGGCTCGGCTCAGACTCTTCAACAGCTTTCCTGGGCAATAGGAATTTCCTGGGGTGCAGGGATCTCTGGGAGAACCGTGCATGTCCTGAGGCTGTGACTTGTCTATGTAGGAGTGAGTCTACATGTGGAAAACCTTGCTGGGGTGGAGTCACTTCAATGGCACTTCGCTGGACTTTTCCCAAGAAAACGGATTTTTCTAGGTGCTCTTCATGAGTCCCGAACTGAAGGTGCCGTCATTATTTGCAATATTTTGTATATTCCTTGGGTGGCCGTGCCACTCACCGCACTGTCTAGGGACCGATTAGCCCAGGGGCTTGTCCATGTGGCTGTACAGACCTCTGCTGCATCCTGATGCTCACATCTCCTCATGATGTAAAGAGCAAAGAGCTGGCCCAAGGTGGATGGTGTCTGCCCCTCTGCACCGCCTTGTGTCTCCTGGATGGGGATGTTCTTGTGGGGAGACAGAAACCTCTTCTGGTGCATGCGTGCCACAGACTGCTCTTCACAGCAGCCCTTCATCCTAAGAACTCTTTTTTTCCAGGCTGAAATTGATTGATTTGTCCTTGATGCATCAAGTTGTATTCCTCTCCCAAGCTAAATGTCACCTTCTGATTTTGACTCTTCCCCCTGCATCTTTTTTCTCCCTTAAAGCAATTTCATTTCCAGGGCAAATTTTTGGAGTGTCTCCTCTGCTGATTTAATTTCTCTGCCAGTAACATTGAATAAACCTGACCCTTGTCACAGCCGAAATATCTACACACCTCCTCTGCCTTTCCCTGTGGCTCTGCATAGTCAACACCATGTATCCCATGGATGGAGGCCTGTGGTCTCCATCTGACCGACTGACTGGGCTTGTCCCATACCTGATACCTGGGGTCCAGCCTCATAGGCTGTCTGTGAAGGTCTGTGGGATGCAGCTCTGCTCATCTGGCTGAGCCCAACAGGATTTGAGACTGCTCAGTTGTCCTTTGCATGCATGCATCTGTCCATTCCATTCATCCATCCATCCGTCCATCTGTCCTCAGCTGGGAGGTCGGCTCTGCCAGGGGCTCAGCTGTGGCACGGAGCTGGAAAAACTGCTCCAAGCACTTGGGCAAGGGCCTGTTTTAGAAAGTTGCCTGGGTGCCTTGGCAGCAGCGGTTGTTTTCCAACCCGAAGCAAGCCATCAGGGCAACAGATGATGTTTACTTCATGTGACATAATACTCAAGTCAAATATTATTTAATAGTGCTTTCTTTCATGTCCTGACAACTCTGAAAGTGTCTCTGTATGACAAAAAGCTGTCGAACAACTTTTTGCAGCTTTGCCTTGTTTTGTATGTGGAGCGAATATTTGTCTTTTCTTTGGCCAAGTCAGACTGATCCCAGAAGAGCTACATCAGGTCAAACTGAAGCCATTTGCCTTCGGTTTTACTAGCACAAGTATATCACATCCCACAAAAGAGACTAGAAAAAGGCTCTGGTGGGTTTTGGACTGAATTTAAGGTCAGCTAGAGCACTCAGTGAAGTGGGAGTGATTAATAAAAATGTCAGCCATGAATGACAGGGGAAAAAGCTCAGATTATGATCCAGAAAAGTGTCAGTGCTTCCTGGCTGCCCTCCTGCCAGGCCTGTGTAAATATCTGGAGCAGATGAGCACTGCTGACACCTTGTACCAGGGAAGGGCCATTGACTCCTTCGGCATGTCCAGCTTCGAGCTGACCGATGACCGGTGAGGGTTTTGGAGTTTGTCGAAGCTTCTCCTCTCTTTGCTTTGTCCTCAAGCAAACAGGAGTCTGCCTGGTCAGTTGTTGCCAGCCTTTGTGTTTCTGTGAAATAATATGATAAAGCTTTTGTGGGTCTGTGTGAGCTCCAGCAAGCTTCAAGCCAGAGCTGTGATAATTCCAACCTAGCACCATCATTGAGACAAACCCTATACTGTCCTCATGTTCATAGGGCGGAACACTGAGAAGGTGGTATCCAGAGGCACCATCACTTTCCCACACCAGCGACTGGTTTATTAACCTCGTGTAAGACACATTTTCACATGGAAATGACACATTTTAGGGATGTGACCTGCCGTCTTGCAGTATCACAAGTTGACTGAATTTTAAGAGCCTTTCCTGCTAAAACTTTGTGTATCCAACAAACCAAATGCTCTGGCAGTGTGGCAGCTGTGATGTAATGGATGTACTATTTCATTTTTACAGCATGCTTAGATGCATTTTATTGTCATATTCACTGCAGAAAGTAAATACTGTCTGTCTTGACGAAGATGATGCTTTGGAGATGGCTTTTCAGGTGACTGAAGCTGGCGGTGGGAAATGTGTCTGTACTTCACTCACAACAGGCTTTCTTTTTCAGAGTCAGCAAGGCTCCCATGAACAAAGTAGAAAGATCCAAAGATTTTGCTACAACTTTTGCTGATGAGAGAAAATGCTATTAGCTGCATGTCTCCTAGCAGCACCCAGAGTACCTGGCTGAGCTCAGGCTCTCTGCCCTGTGCCGGGTGCTCTCCAAACCCGAGCTAGTTTTGCAGAGGTAAAAATCTGTGTGAGAAAATCAGTGCCCCACTTGCCGTTTGGTCTTTAGCAGAGGAGTCAGTGACTGAAATTATTTGGAGAGGTTGGCATTTGCCCCATGTTTTGAGACTGGAAGGGTAAAGCGCATCAAGGATGACTGGAAGGGGCGCCTTGGATTGAGGGTTGTGTTTAGGATGCTTACAGGCTGTGCTAAGTGTTGCAAAGCTTTTGGAGTAAATTTGTGTACAATTTAATTTAGCAGTGAAGGGTTGATAACTCCTGTGTGAAGAGTGAAGCTTTTCCCCTTCCCCCCAGCTGGCTGCAGTACTAACAGGAGAAGTCCAAAACTCTGACGATGGCTGAATGCCACAAAAATGTCATGAATATTCACGGAGATTTTTACATGAATTTGCCTGAGTTGTGATCACACCCTTTGTATTCATTTTTCACTGATAGTCAGTCCATCAGGTTTTACTGGCAGCAGGATGCAAGCATTGAAGCCAGGATGTCATTGGCATGGGTGATTGTAGAAATTGAGCTTTACATTCCCATGCAAGGAGAAAAAAAAACAAAAGGCAGAAGAAAAAGAAAAAAAATCCAATGGGAAATATTCAGGTCATTGTTTAATAACAGCTGGCAGGAAAATTGGGTTTTTGGAGTTGAAGTTGACTTTGTTAAGGGCTTGGATGCTTGAGTGCCAAGTACAAAAAAGGCAATAGCCACCAAGACCAAGTAATAGTTCCATCTTTGCAAAGAAGCATCGCTGTGTGGGTTAGGGTGGGTTGTCTCTGTGTTTTAATTACCCACATAAAACTTGGACATCATAAGCACAACCCTCTGAGCAACTTGTCAGAATTAAAAACATCCTGGAGCGTTACATATGTGCAAACATTAAATCAGTGTTAAAGTTGCAAAGAATTATCTGTGTGCTCTTGAGTCCCATCGAGTCCTCTCTGTTTTCTCCGGTGGTGACTGTGTGTGGTAGTGCAGGAAAGTAAACTCCATCCCATTAAAGTAGCCTTTGCTAAGAGTATTGGACCGATAGAGCCTACTTTATCATAATAAAGTCGCACTTAGAGCCGATACAGATCTGAAGTCACTAATGCTGATGTGTTTGGAAGCGAGATGTTTGGTCTGTTTTATGGGTTTTATTGTTTTAAAATGATTGATGTTGCAAAAGGCTTTATCATGCTGTCAGCAATAAATAGCGAAAGGACACAACACGTCCAGAGTTGTGGAGCTGGTAGCTCAGACTGGGTCTCCTGACTTACAGCTGTGCATCTCTTCTGCTTGGCCACCCTGTCTTCTCCAGAATGCTGGACTATCGTCAAACGCTCTGCCGTGTCCCAGCTCAGCAGCCAGCCAAAAGCCCGCAGGAAGGAGAGGGATGTCTATCAGCAACTCTGGTGGGCTCTGCTTTAAGAGCTTCGAACCTTGTGGGATTTTCAAGTGGAGTGTTTTCAAACCCAGACAGTATCCCAGGCTCCACTTGGGGCTTCTGCAGACACGTTGTAGCCGATTCGACTTAACATTTAGATTGGAGACAGACACAGTTTAATCCAGAAAAGATGGAGACAGAAGCCTTTAAAGAAGGACTGTTTATTAGAGCTCTCTCTTTGCTTTAACGTCAGGAGAGGCATTTGAAAGAAGATGGAAGGCTGAGTATCTCTCACTGCTCCTCCCTTCCATCAGTCACAACAGGGTACGAATCACCCTCCCAGCTACACACGCCCAGAAGGACCCACCCGGCGCCCGGTGCTCCCTTTCCCCAGAGCCCCGTTTAGCTGAGCCAGCCCCGCTCCCCGGCACACAAACCCCAGTGTCCAGCCAGCAGCGAGGGGCATCTCCTGCTTTGCTTGCTCCCTGCCTGCTTTTACAGGGCAGCATTTTTCTGCCACTTTTGGCTACAAGACAAGCTTTGTCTGAACAAGCAGGAGGGAGACTTTTTTTGGCAGCTCCCCACCTCCTCTCTCGTTTCCCTTGGTGTTTTGGCTCTTTCTCCCCTCTCTGTTTATTCCCTCAGGAGCCCAGACACTAGCAGAGCTGTTGAGACTCCGGCGAGGGTGCAGCAGTCGCAAACATGCAATCACATTTCACTTTGCAGAGGGAGAAAAAGAGCAGATGCTGGGTGCAGGGAGCTGCCCTGGGGACGGTGTCATTGGTACAGATGCAGAGTCAGACCTATGTTGGCTGTCCACTCACAAAGCCAGCCAGGCCAGGTCAGGCTGGTGGGATGAAGCTCAGCAACAAATTGCCGTCATCTTTTTCCTTGTAAAATTGCAGGGTTAGCATGGGAGCAAGTCTGCCCTGCAAGGGAGTATTTGTAAAGTGCCTTTAATCCCTGTGTTGTCTCTGAGTGTCTTTCCTCTTAGGAATTCAGATTTTGGATGCTCAAAGGAGAAGATGGGCTCTGGATGCTAACAGATTTGGCTAATTCAAGCAGGGGCTTTGAATCATCACCCAGAATAACTAGAAACTGGAGGTGTAGTGGTGCATTACTGCCTCTTCCCTGACATAGCAGGAGATGAGGACATTTGCTTCTCTACTATTCACCCTCAGCTCTTGAGGCAACTGTTTGGCTAACACAAGCTGTCCCTGGGAACAGGAGCTGTTTGTTGGCTTACTCCAGGCCAGGATTTGCCTGTCACACCTTCTTTTGGAGCTTTTGAAATACTTACTTTTCTCCTTAACTGTGATTACCCCTAAAACGTTGCAGAGAAACTCCTAAATTTCCTGAAAGAGTTTTTCCAGCAATAGTGATCCCAGTGCCCCTGACTGCATCCACCTTTCCCTGCCCTGGCCAGAAGCATCCGGGGCCTGCAGAGGCAGGGGGGTGCTGATGGGCTGAGCCCTGCCTTTGGAAACCTTCCTCCCCTACAAGCCTGGGATGACATTCAAAACTCGCCTGGACGCGTTGCTGTGTGAACTGCCCTAGGTGATCTTGCTCTGGCAGGGGGGTTGAACTAGATGATCTTTCGAGGTCCATTCCAATCCCTGACGTTCTGTGATTCTGTGGTTCTGGGAATAATGACAGCTAAACTCCCTCAGTTTTCTAAAAGGAGCTTTTTTGGCTTTTGAAAGAGATATTACGAGATCCTTTGTGATGGTAGGAGACTGGATTTAAAGGTCTTTTCCAGTTCTTTGTCCTTAAATTCAAAGGTTGTAACTTAAGCATTAATTTTATTCAGGGAGCCTGGTGTCCTGTGTTAAAAAGCCCAAAAATCAGTAATGACAGTAGTCTTTTCTCACCTTAGCATCACCAGTTCGGGGAATGGGGCTGACATGACTGATTTATTCCCAACAAGATTGCCTGTGGTTGCTGCTCATGTGATGAGGCCAGCAGTCTCCACAGAGGGACCACGAGGCTCTTCGTGACACCACAGCAGGACAGATCTGAACCTAAAGCCTCTCTGCCAGGCACGTGGGAGCCCACATCCAGCTCTGGTGGCTCTGCCATCCATCGCTGTATCCCAAGCATGGCTTTGAACCTCAGCTTTATCTGCCAGAGCTAGAGGCTTTCCTGGCACAGGGACGTCTGTGGTCCTCCATGGGGAGTATTTGTTACGGGGCTGAGTCGACTTGGATGTCTGACCCCACATCTGGCAGGATGAGTGTTGGTGGCGAGGGCAAACTCCCCTTTCCCCATGCCTTTTCCCGAGTGAGGCAAAAAAGGCACAGAGCAGCTTTCAGCGCCGTCCAGCTCCTTGCGGGACGACCGGCAGGGAGGTTTGTCTTCTCGGCAAACCTCCTACGAGCGTTTCCTACGCACCGCATGGGTCTGGGCTTGAGCCTCTGTGCTTTGAAGAGCAGGACCACACAGAAAGTCCAGCCATCCAATGAAGGGACGCTGCTAATAGTCTGTGTCTGCTCGGGTGTCTGGCTACCGCTTGGCAGGAGCCACCCCTGTGTGCTGAGCAAGGTGGACTGCAAAAATGCAGCCCAGGCATCCACAGGACGTGGCAAGGGCAAGCGGGCTGTTTGCGGCGACTCGTGCTGTAAATTGCTCTATAAATAGATGAGGAATTACCTTTCTATTTCTTTCAGGAAGATGTGTTTAACTAAACAGAGAGCAGCACGGAGGGGTTGCTTTGTTTGTTGATACAGTTGGTCTCCATGCAGTACGAGGGCTCTGCCAGGTTGGAAACCCTATCAATATTTTGGTGACATGAAGTTACTAAGCTACTGTCAAACCCTGATGAGAAAGGGAGCAGACTACCTCCCCAAACCCAGCATGCTCGCTTAACTCGCAGCTTGTCATTTCGAGCCCTTTTTTACATTTTATGGCAACGTTGTGCAATGTCATTATCTAGTCCTACTTTGCTTCTGAGGCAGTTGAAATCAGGGTGGTCTTTCCTTCCTCCTGGAGATGCCGAGCTGATAATGCTCCTCCCTACGATGTCCACAGCAGGAGATGGGACTGGGATGCTGGAGGAACCTTTTCTTAAGGAAATACATCCCCGATCCATTCCCCATCCGGACCGCGGTCACCCCGCTGGGGTGGCTTTGCACAAGGCAGGCGAGCTGGGCTCGACTGAGGGTTGTTTTGTTTGTTCTCCTCTCCATGCTTTGACTCGGAACCTTGGCAATCCCTGCGAAAGTGCCTCGGGGTTAGAAAAGTCTGAAAATGTGTTTGTTTCAAATACTTGGCTGGGCTTTTTTTAGGCAAGGTTCCCAGCACAGGTGTGAAAATTTCTGGGTGCTGGTTGCAATGCAAATGGTGAAGGAAGAGCTCCCATATTCTGCTTGGATTTCATAATGCACCAGCTTGCTTTGGTTTTTTTGACTTGTGGCCCTTGGCAATGTTGGGTTTATTCTTTATTTATTTATTACTTAAAAAACACTCTCTCTTCCCTCCCTCTCAG
Organism: Trogon surrucura; assembly: GCA_020746105.1. Taxonomy (NCBI): domain Eukaryota; kingdom Metazoa; phylum Chordata; class Aves; order Trogoniformes; family Trogonidae; genus Trogon; species Trogon surrucura. The sequence goes on from CM036626.1 coordinate 16,057,741, forward strand.
TCCCAAGCCACGTTTGGATGCAGATGAGGAGCTGGGAGAAGCTGTGGTGGCTTTGTCCCGTTGTGGGGGCTCCCTCCCCTGGGGCTCTCTCGCCCTGGCCCTCTTGGGATTAGGGCAACTCCAAAAAGAGGGAAAGGTTTTTTTTCAGCTCTGCTAGAAAGATGATAATTCACTAAACTCCCAAGTTGGCATTTTGCCTGAATCAATGCCGGGTGTGCGGGGTGGATTTCTCTTTTAAAGATGGGGCAAAGTGTACCTTGTTTGCTTTACTTTTTTTTTTTTCCTCCCACAGTTTGATGGAGCAATTGAAGAACTTGTTGAAATAGGACTTTAAAAGACAGACAAGCATTTTCTTGACATGCAAGGGGTCTGTGTCATTCCTGTCAAAACACAGCTCAAGTGAAGGGACGTGGCGCTCGAAGTTAACTTCTTGTTTCTTTAGAAAATAATAGCGTAAAAAACCCCACCAATACGAGTTTTGGCAGCAGAGCAAATGGCCGTAAACAAGCAGAAAATGAGAAGGTTTGTAATCCTTAAAGGATCAAGCCTGCTGGTGTTGCTGCAGGCAGAAAGACCAAAGAGAGTGGGAGGGTTTCAGGGAAACTGGTGATACTTTGGAGAAGGTGCTGCTGTCATATACAGACCACTGATATAAGGACGTATAAAGTGCTCAGGAGGGCAAGACCTCTTGTTTCTTGTATGTCATTTATTAATGAGACTATTTCCATAATTAAACCAGTAGTCTGCTGAGAGCAGCAGTGAGTCCCAGGATTTTCCCAACCACAATTAGTACTGTGATCTCCTTTGCTCTCTTGCTCCCTCAGCTCACAAAGGGTCTCCCTGCCCGCACCGTGGGGTGAGGTGGGAGGGTGGGGAGAGGGACCTGCTAATCTGCTGGAAAGGAGGTTTCCTGGAAAATCTCTAATGCAATCAACTCACAAATACAATGCAAGGCAGGGTTTGTGATGGGAACAACGCCCTTCACTGAAATAGTCAGAAAAGCAATATAATGGCTGCTGTGGCATCTCCTTCTGGCCTCACCCTGGCACAGAGCATCTGGTGAGAAGGCTCAACATGCTGCAGGCTCTCTTAAATCCTCAAAGGTGGATTGTGCTTTCCTTTCTGCAGCAGTGTGCAACGTCTGCTGGTCCCTTCTAGTGTCTTACTTTGATCCAACCTCAAAGCTGCTGGGAATATTAGCTCATTTTACAGATTTAAGAAACTGAAGCAGGACCAGAAAAATAGCTCAGGTGGGGAAAGCCAACCCCCAATGTGCACTCCCTCAGCTCGCTGCCTTCTGCTCGTCTTTGGGGATGAGCTATAGGACTCTTTCCTTCTAAAAATATTTTGAGCTTTCATTAAAGGCTTCTTTGAAACAGAACCAATTATAGCTCTTAGCATCATTTCCTTGCTCAAGCGTGACCCAGAAGTTGTAAGTACACACATTTGCTATCTGTACTTCATTTGGACTTCAATAATAATTCCTGCTTTTAATTTGATGCTGATTGATCGTGAAACTGTGTGTAAGCCATATGGCACTATGTTTACAGTTTTACACCATTCCCATTTTCCAGCAGTCACATTGAACGATTTACATAGCTCCAGACATGCTTAAAGAACAGCCAAAGAGTGGCATTTGTTTTGATTATCTTATTAATGCTTTATTCAATCAAGAGAAATCACAGCGAATGCGTAACAGACCAAACGTGTACAAACAAGACCGCCCGAACTCACATGAGGGCCAGCAGATGGGCCGGGAGGAGGAGCGTTTCACAGGGTTTTACACATCTGCTTTCCAAAAAACCTAAGCGCTGTCCTTCTTAACTGGGCCTGAGAAACTCTTTCTGAAGGCTGAGTTCGTTCTGATGTACAATTTTCTGGGTTTTTCTGGACGTAGTGGGCGCAGCTGGCGAGAGCGATGGGTTGTGCACGTTGGTGCCCTGCCAGGCTGGGATTGGGAAGGACATGAGGATGGGGTAAGCATGGGAAATCCCTGATTTTTGCCTGGCCAACCTTCAGCCAGCTGAAGTTCAGAGCCTTCCTGACCCAGAGGCTGTGGATCATGTCGGGGCAAGGTGCCGGGTGCCACTTGGGCTGTAGCTGTGTGCAGGGATGTGCGTAGCATCCCCCAAGCACAGGGATGCTGGGCAGGGTTACCCTGGGAGCTGCTGCGTGGACTAGGCTGCAATTCCCACTCAGTGCAGAGCAGCACTCCTGGCTGCCAACTGCTCCAGCCTTAATTGCAACGTGTAGTTTTGCAATGCTTTATCCAAACCAGGCTGTAATCTCGAAACTGGGAGGATGCATTTTCGCCGGCTGTGCTCAAAATCAGGAATTGCAAACTTCCTCAAAATCTGACGAAGAACAGAGTCATTTCCCACTGAACAGATGGGAGCAACTCCTCCCATAGCTGTGGGCTGGGTGTGCAACTGGGCGCTTCTAAAATAAAGCTTGTCCATTTTCCTCCTGGTGTGCCTGTGAATGCACGATCCACAGATGCTTAATCTGCGTGGCCAAGATTATTCAAGTTTAAAACATAAAATAAAATGGCAAAGAGGCAGACAAATCATGACAAATACCAATACTCATTGTAATCTCATTCCTGGCAGTGTCTGGAGCCTTTTATGATAGCCAGGCATCTGAGAAGAACAATTCCTATTTAAAAGACTGATTTCTTAAAGGTAAACTGCACATTCAAAATGAAAACCAGGTTAAGGGGAGAAATCTGGGCTGGATGCTCCGCTCAGACTGGGATCGAGGTATATGAGTATGGCTTCAGTCTGAGGTTTGCAAAGAAATTTTAAGGATGTAGTCCTCAGTTCCTACTCATTTCAGAAACTCTTGATTGTTTGCTTCCCACACGTAGCATTTTGCTTTTGGGATAAATGCTGCTTGAATTAGCTATTTATAAAATGTTTGTTTTCTTTCACAAAAAGCTCTGGGTAGGTAAAAATGACAATATATTGGATTCTAATGAGTGGAATAGTAATTATTTTCTTCATTTAATATTCGGTTTAAAAACTACTAAATTTTGCCAAGAATGTTGATTAATTCAATAGTGAATGTACACTTGCTGGCATAAAGTGGGAGCAATTATGTGAGACTATTGCTAGTAAAAGGGCACCAGTCTGCTATAACTATTCTAAGTGTTTTCTGCCACACTGGGAAATGAGCAGTTACCAGTTGTTTTGCCCTGAGGAATGATTTCCTCCATGACACTGAATTTCCACCTGACAGCAAACATTAAATGGAATATATATATATAAACTGAACATTTCATGTTACTGTGTGTGCTGTTTCCTTCTAAAGCCTCGCAGTTAAAAGCCAGAAAGCAAAACAAAAGCGTTGATTTTTCCAGAAGTGCCTTTGCAGTCAGCCTTTACCCAGGCCAGCTTCCAGTTGTACAGCAGTGGGGAAGATTTGACCTGGAGGACACAGTGAATTATAGTCATTCTAGAAGGCTTTTAAACTCAAGAGAACTCCCCAAATATTAAACCATTCTGAGCTGAATGATGCTCAGAGAGGACAACGCCACGGGGAGACTTTGAAGCACTGAGTTGAGCGTATGGACCTCAACTGGCAGTTTGGGTTTATCTGCAACACGTGACTGCACTTGTAATACAGCACAAGTACGTGCTACTGCCAGCAGCCCGTTCTCCTGGTTGGTTGTCTGTCACCACAGGTAGGTCCAAGTTTTGCTGAAGGAAGCAATTCCCTGCAACTCTTTGCTTCATGTACAGGTATTTATTTGCAAAACCAGGAGTCGCTTCTCTCCTGCACAGCAGCACGGGCAGGAGACCTCTCCCTCCATGCCCCCTGCTATTTTCTTTTAAGACAAAGTCAAAGCCCAAGCAGGGAATTCAAAGAAGGTTTTTTCTTCCCACTGAGGAAATCTCAAGGGCTTCTCCTAAAACACTGGTGAGTGCCCTGGGCCTGGCTGTGATGTGGGGCACTCTGCACCAGCTTAGCCCCATCAATGGAAAATACCCCCTGCGCCGGAGCGAGGCACAGACCCAAAGCAAAAAGCAAAGGAGGGTTTCTATATAGGTGGGTTGATTGTTTTCTTCTGGTGCATATAGAAGGTAAACTTCATGTGTGCGTGTCCCTTTTCCTGCAGGGATGCTCATGGGCAGAGGTGTTGCTCCTCCAGCCAATATCCCTGAACAAAAAGGGTTTGGGCAGATAGGTGGTTGTGCCGTCGGAGCTGCAGTGAGGCACGGCATCTCTCTGCTGGGGCTGGTGGCTTGGCATGCGATGGAGTTTAGGTCTCGGCACTGGGCTGTTGGGCTGATGCTCTGCTCCATCCCCTTGTCACTCAAAGTGGTCACCGGAGGCACGCTTGATATTTTTGCTGGATTTTACCCAAGCAGTGCCTGCCTTTCTCACTGATGTGCTGCTCTGAGCTGGGTGTTGGTTTAGTTTTCCCGTCCGGCCATCAGGAACGGGGTGGTGTCTCCTGGCTGTCACCACATCTGGGGGTTTCTCCCTGGGTAGCCTCAGAGCTCCTGCTGCAGCATTGTTCTTGGGACAGCCTGAACCTCCCTGGGAGAAGTGCAGAGAGTGTCAGCTGAAAGGGTCCAGGGGCTTGTTTGGAACCTCTGACCCTATCTATTTAAATTTATTTATGGAAAAATAAATTTCTCCTCCGTCTGCAAGAAAATCCAGTGTTTGTGTATGAAATTTGGACCGATTTTATGAATATCAAAGCTGAAGTCCCCCAACATAAATGTAGCGGATTCTCAGCGCAGTGTAAATTTGCAGGAATTTATTTGACTTAAGCCACATGAAACGAGCTTCTATATAGATTTTTTTGGCCATATTAGAGAAGTACGGAAATAGATTTTAATTACTTCTAAAGGAGAAATGGTTAAAATCAGAATTGATTGAAGTATTTGCTTTCTGGTAGGAGCAAGAAGTCTTTTGAGGTCTCTTAGGCAAGCTTCAAAAACACCTAAAAGTTGCATGATCAAAGCTTTGTTTTCAATTATTCATTTGTTTTCAATATCTGAAGGTCACACAACAGGCTGGGATGGGGAATGCAGCTGTCATTAAAAATTTACTTACTTTTTGTACTCCAATTAAACTTACAGATAATAGCAGATAAAAACAACCGTGCAATTGCTTTCCTGATGAAGGCACTGATTTATTGGTACTGGACTTGGCTTCAGTGTACTTACACCCGGGATGAGTTTGTCTGCAAAGGTTTACTTCCATTTTAGGAAGAAAAAAAATTGACAGCTGTAAAAACAGCAGGATGTGATACTGTCCTTGATGAGGATTTTTCTTGGCAGCAGGGTATACACATCTTGCAAGACCATGACATGCCCCATTCCCTTCAAAGACACGGTCAGCTAACGCTGGTATGTTAAATTAGGAATTCAGTCCCGTCCACTCCCTCTGCAGTCAATGAAAAAGGGAGGAGAGCTGGATCTGAGATGAGGATGGAGGAGCTGCCCTTGGAGTCCAAGTACTGGACCTCTCCTGCATTTCACACAGACTGTTCACAGAATGGTAGGGGTTGGAAGGGACCTCGAAAGATCATCTAGTCCAACCTCCCGATTCACAGGGCCTGTGAATTTTGCTGCATTAGAGGCAAGACCTTTCCTGAGCAATTACCTCCCATTCAGTTTGCTAGACCTGCAGGCTCGTGTTTCAACAGTTCTTTGGGGTATCAGCAGAAACAGTGTTATCAAAATAGTAAGTGCTTTTGGAAATCTGGGCGTGTAACTTTGAACAATACCTCCTTTGACAGAAGAAAGAAGAGACGCTGCAGTGAATCGATAGATCCTGCCCATATCTTGGACATACTGACTTATGGGCCAATAGTACCTAGAACAAATGCAGAAGTAAGTGGAATATGCAGCAATAATGCAAACTCTTGTTATACGTGTTCTAAAAAAGAAATGGGACCCAGCCTTGTACGCTGGCTTCTCCTCTCCGAGTCAGGGGTAGATTTACAATGTACGTACTCGGCTACAGCCACCTCTTATTATTTCTTCGACAGAGAATATTGGGTGGCTACACCAAAGTAATCTCTCTAGCAATGACTCATCCCTAATCACTGGTGATTAAACCTGAATTATATTCAATTTATTTGCAAAGGTCTGTGGACATATTAAAACTGCTTCTAATGTGGACAAACAGAAAAAAAATAAAATCCTCCAAACCCCACTAAAGCTTGCATTTGGAAGCTACTATAAAAGATGAGGATGTCCTAATTTATGAAGAAGGATCAAGAGGGGGGAGCTGTGTCAAGAAATGAAAGATGGAATTCATTTTTATATTGATGTCTGGAGGGTCAGGATTTCACAGAAAACCTCAGCCGTTATAAACAGAAATGGATCAGACCAAAGATAGTTGCGCTGTTATCCCTAAGGCTCCCTTCTTCTATGTAGTTCTCCACCTCTTGTTGGGATTTTTTTTGTTTTGTTCCTCTAAAAACTATATGTAAGCTTATCAGTAATATTAGGGATTGATCCTGAGCACTGGATCAAAGGGATCATTTTTACTGCAAGATCATTGCTAGTGAGCTTAGACTTCTGCACAGGAGTTTTCCTCCTCCTACAGCCTCTGAATGGAAATTCATCGCTCGCGTAGAAAAAAATTCAGAAACACTAGGCAATCTGGTAAGTGATTCACTGGAAAGCGGGTGTCTATTTGGGTTAAGAATGCAAGAACTGATGCAAAATCTGTCACAGAACATACTTAATTTTTACCCTTTATTTTTGCTATGGAGAGAACTGTCTTAAATATCCCACAGGCTTTGATGGAAATTTTAGAAAAACTGTTAGGAACAGTAAAGATAAGAGCATGCCATTACATGCTTGCTTTTTGGAGAGCGGGTTTGCTGACACTACAGGCAAAATATTCTATGTAACATGTTACTGTTGGAGGCCTGAAGACAGGCAGATTACAGTAGGAACGATGCAGATAACAAGATCCCGTGAATTCGTTGCCTTGTGTCATTCTTACCGCACTAAACTTTCATCCCCTTTTACAATGCTACTCCAACGTGCTCTTTCGAAGATTTGGATTTCATGAAACATCAAAGAAGCTATCTTCATGGTGCTTTCAGAAAGACTGATGATACAGGCTTGCTGTCATCACTCTGTCATCGTGTCCAAAGCGGCTCAATTGCAATAAATTAAAGCTCTGGTTTGACCGAGGAAAGGCTTGTATGTGTGCTTCTAAGGACAAACTCCTGCTATAAGCCTGTAAAATGACTAAGACGGATGAGGGGGGTTTAGGTTTGAACCAATCTTTAGGTCCTCCTCACGCCTTTCAGACTGACTGATACGACTACGTGCAGTGAGTAAGAACACTGGGTCTAAATTATGAAAACAGCTTCAGCAGAGGATGGCTCTTAAATCTTCCCTCGGTGTCTGTGAGTACATGTGTGTGTATCAGCCAGCTCTGTCTCCCTGCTCAGCACTCGCCTGAGCGTCCTAGGCAATGCTTAGCGAACGACTTTCAGCAAATTTGAGTGGAATTTGAGGAGTGGTTTCAGTGAGGTGTTGTATAAGGTGAATTTTATATACATTTGAAGTGCCTGCTATTAAGTTTTTAACCAAGAAATTTCATCTTGTTGTTTGCTACGTTTTCAACAGTGTGTGAAGCACCGAGTGGAGTAATGGGTCATTTTGACTCTTCCTTTTAATATATTTCTTATATGGTGATGTCCCAGCTAAATATACTCTTCCCAAATTGTCATTTAAAGAATAGCAGGGTAAGCGTTGTTATAGCCATGGTGAAATCCTTAAACTAAAAAGACCAACTGTTTAAGAAATACGAGCACTGAACAAAGAAGAGATCCAAACCACAGAAGTCTGAGAGGACCTGGTTTTGAGATCGCTCCTTACCAGGACACTTGAATGTCCTCACTGAGCTGAGTGATGTCTGGGGAAGACTGCTGGGATTGCCTTTTCATTTTCATTTTCATGGGAGTTTTTCTGTACCAGCCTTTTTTCTGCCTGTCACTGCCTTGTGAGCTCATAAGGTCTGTGCAACCCATTAACTAAGGGCCCTTTGCCAGACACTTGCAGCTGAGAGAGGGCTAATGCAGCATCCTTAAGCTTGATGCAGTATTTGCCTGGGGAGGAGAGAAAGTGCTCAGCTCAGTTATTAATACAGACATAAGCAAGAGGAGTTTAAGGATTCTTCCCATGCAATTAGAATTTTTCTCTGTGTTTTCTGATATTAAAATAACTTCTATATTATTGCTTTCCTTTCTTCCGATAAGCATTGTAATACAGGGAATATTTTGGTATCCACAGAACATTTCATTTCCCATATGGGCAAGATGTTAAGAACAGCATTCTTTCTCCTTGGATATTTCCAGAAGCACCGTGAGATTTAGGTGCCTACCAGTTTAGGTAAAAAGATGAGCAGTTTTGGGTTTTCCTCCACTAGATTTTAGTGAAGTGTAAAGTTAAACTGCCTATAAGGAAAGGAAAATTGTAGAAGAGGGCAGCCTAGACGCTAAGTACTAGAAGATAATTGAATGGATACAATTACATTTTCAAACCCCCTTTATCTTATTGCAATGTTAACATTAGTGTAATTTTTTTCCCTTTCTGGGAGGCAATGTCACACTAAGCTGCTATCAGTATGATTAGATAAATGTTTCTCTTACATGTATGCCGCCTTAGTGGCTTGTGTGTGTACATTTTTAATGATTGAGGTCTCCTTCCTATCAGAAAATATCCTTTTACACTTTCACAAATGTAAAAGGACACAGCAAAAGTATCCTGTGCTTGGGAAACACAGGTAGAAGTATTTTGAAAGTTGGAATTTGTCAGAATGAACAGATCTAAATGAAAAGCATGGCTGATGCGAGGGAAAACCCTTTCCCATAGGAAAATGGAAAAAGGTCTGTTGGAAAAAAAAAAACCAGACACATATCTTGTTTTCAATTAGTGAACTGTAAATTTCCTAGAATTTCTGGATGGTAACAGATTTCAATTTTTTGGCCTCACTTTTTCAAGTGTGTTTGACTTTGCTCACAGAAGAAGCCTCCCCGAGTTCAGCAGGAGCAGATCTTTTGCAGATCTTTCCGTGGTGGTCGTGCATGGGAGCACTATCCAAACCCAAAGGAGTAAAATCCAAGCCACTTCTGCCCAGGTACAAGGTAGTACTGGGACATGATCATTATGAAACCAAGCAGCAAAATTTCTTCTTCCAATCCTTCCCCACCTGTTCCCTGCCCATGCATTCAAAATAACTCTGTTCTCATGTGAACGAGAGCAGGAACCTGGGAAGCCGATACTGAGCTTCAAAGTCTTTTTTGCTGCTATTGTGGTTGTCTAGTTACTGTTTCAACAGGAAGGTGTTTAATCAATGCACGGCAAAAGGCAGAGAAACGAGCTGGCGGTTTCCAGAAGGAGAAAATGTCGGGCTGATTAGAGTGTTTCTTTCTCAGGATGGAGTAGACAATACAAAGCGTGTGATAACACGCTCAAGATATGCCTCAGAACCCCACCAGCGGCTCTGTGAATGAATGGCACATTTCCTATCACAGCTTTCGCAGTCCGAGGCTGATAAGAAATGTCTAGTGCTGCAGAGCGTGTTTGTGCGAGATCCTTGAATATACTTTTGGAAAACTTCGATCTTCTCTGAGGCAACAAAAACATAAGGAGGGAGCAGTTCCTTCTGAATTTTTAGCTTGTAAACCTGCTGGTTTATTTAATTTATTTTTTTTTTTTTATATTTAACAATTATATTCTTCAGCTCATACAATGGCAGGACAGGAAGAAAGAGGGTA